>CM063258.1:13490372-14969229 GCA_032158295.1 Pycnopodia helianthoides
CACATCTCTGCAATGACATAGAATGCTACACGAGGCAGGGAACCTGAAGCGGAAGGGTGGAAAGGGGTGTTCCCCCAACCTTCGTAAAAAAAAAAAATTGAAAAAAGTATGCATATATTTAAAGGCCCTGTACACTATTGGTAAGATCGAAAAACACAATGTTCACAGATTCACACATAACTTACATGATTTAAAGTAAGTAATGGTAGAAAGGGTTCCTTAAAATATTTCTGCCTAAAATGCTATCGTTTCTGAGAAATGAGTAAAACAGTAGTAATTATCGCGCGCAATAATTTGAAAAAACAAAAAACACATAAGATCTCTTTTCACTATTTTCTCGTGACCTCGATGACCAATTTAGCTCAAACTTTCACAGGTTTGTTTGTTCATGCATATGTTTAATCACACAAAATGTGGACACTGATGTTGAGCTGTTACCAAAAGTGTACAATACCTTTAAAGACCGTTTTAATCAAATCATCACCCATAAGAAAATTCTTGAAGAGAACATTCAAAATAACCATGGGCAAGATGGTCACACTTGTTAAACAATTTCGGGTGGAATAAAGAAAAACTGACGAGAGCGGGACTTGAACCTGTGACCTCCAGATGAACATGCCGGCGCTCTACCAACCGAGCTATCTAGCCCCTATGTTGGCGGTCTCCCTATTTTGTCAATATGTTTGCTTGGGGAAGCCAGTCAGAAGCCATTCAACCTGTGACTGCCATATAGCCAGGGATCACACCCAAGTTTTATTTCAATTAAAAAATTTACCCAATCATTTTCAATGTGGTTCATTACTTGATTTAACCCTGTACCGCTGCACCTGTTTTGGGCCAACGGTGTTACGTAATCCTGTCACAAAGGTGTGGCAGGCCCATTTGATAGGTTAAGAGGTTAAGAGGGTCTGTTCTGCCTTATCTCAATGATTTATGTCTGCTAAACCAGTCTGCTGTCAGCACAAGATCACAAGACCTTCATTCACAAAAGGCCTTGAACCTAGAGCGGTCAGACACAACATGCCTTACCACTAAGCTGTGGTAGTGATCTGTGGCGCACGTGCCGCAGAGATAGGAGTTGTGCATGAGCTATGGGGAAACATTTTTTCCACCACCCCTCCTGACCAAATTGACGACCCCCGTTGATTGACACCCCTCCTAAAACGTGTGTATTGGTACACTGCAGGATATCACGAGTATCACGGGGTTGGGATCTACCATTTTTAAATTGTTATGTTTTTCTTTATACGTGCCAAAGCACAGTGGTTGAGTGCCTTGCTGCAAGGTTTAAAAACAAAACACAGAATAACAGTGGATGATTTAAAATGCCCCAAACCCCTTCCTCTACCTTCTGGTGAAAGTTTTATTCTAAAAAAAAAAAATACATTTCCCATCGCTGCATTCCTTTTAGCTTCTACAAAGTTCACGCAGAGACTCGGGGACATGTCCACCCACACACAGAGCTTAGAGAAACAAATGTTAGGGACCTGGTAAAACAAACACTGTTGGAAAAATATTACGGGCACATGCTATCGTCAGCGTGGCATATCCAACTAAAGGCTATTTTGTGAAAATGAATCCATCATAAATCAACCTAATTTTGAGTTCATACACGGTTGACCAAGAGAGGGGACAAACGGCAGTTGAGCATCGACCATGATTGCCAGAGCTCCTAGTGAAATGAAACTAAAATAATATGTGTGTCACGATCTACATATACTTGGATTCGTAAAAAAACGGGCCTCATCATCCATGATTTATCAACAATCGAGATGAGCTTATTTAAAGCCACTGGGGTCGCTTTCACAAAACTCCTCCTAACTTAGAACTAGTCCTAGACATTGCTAAGAGATAGGACTAGTCCTAAGTTAGGACCAGTACTTAGGACTAGTCCTATCTCTTAGCATTGCCTAGGACTAGTCCTAAGTTAGGAAGAGTTTTGTGAAATCGACCCCTGGACACCTTTGGTAATTGTCAAAGACCAGTCTTCTCACTTGGTGTATCTCAACATATGCACAAAATAACAAACCTGTGAAAATTTGAACCCAATTGGTCGTCGAAGTTGCGAGATAATAATGGAAGAAAAAACACCCTTGTCACATGAAGTTGTGTGCTTTCAGATGCTTGATTTTGAGACCTCACGCATGAGGTCTCAAAATCAATTCAAATATTTTACTGGGAAATTACTTCTTTCTCAAAAACTACATTACTTCAGAGGGAGCCGTTTCTCACAATGTTTTATACTATCAATACGCACAAACCAGATTGCAGGATTGGATTGGTGGATTGTTATTTCTTATAACACGATCAAAGCAAATAAATGCCACATGAGTAGTTCATTTCTGGCTGTGAATAAAATCCATTCTTCCCCATTAAAAAACAAAACAAAAAACATTTGCTTTATTTTTCATACTCTTTGACAAGGCTCCTCAAAAATGATTGCCTGGATAGTGTCGTGGCCAAGAGCACCAGACTCAAGCTCTGGTTGTTTCTGATCAGCAGAGTGTGGGTTCGAGTCCTGGTCATGACACCTGTGTCCTTGAGCATGATATTTTACCATAATTGCTTTGTCCTTTGGATGTCCAATGTAATAAAAGCAGTTGTGCACGTTAAAGAACCGCATAACACATACATTGGAAGGGTAGGGGTTAACCCCAGTGTTTCTGATTCACATAGCAAGCATCCTTGTTTACAGTTTTCCTCAGGCTTGCAAGCTACAATGATTAAGTTCACTTATAAGCCATCCTTGGTTTCATTACCAGAAAGTATATAATAAAGTTTTTAAATCATTATTTCTCATGCATCGTACCCTTACTTATTACCACACTCCTTACACAATAACAGAAATGCCTTTTTCGGCCTACGCAAATTGATACTAACAAGTGACATTAGTTCATTCGTATTTATTTAGAGGAGGCCCAAAGTTATGAAAACCTCAGAAGGGAACCCCATGACGCCCCGCAGCATTCCTACAAGCCATGTCAGAGAAGAAGTCTACAACATTGTGCAAAAGGAAGAAAAAAAGCACATCAGATTCCAGTCTGTTAGACTGTTCATCAATCAAACACACAAACTGAATGTCATTCATTACGGTTCATCAGTGCCGAGGTTCCACAGGCGTGGAACTCAACGCAAAAAGTCACCCTGACAGTCTGACCAGGACTGCTTGCTGCCTCAAACCAGACACGCAACTGCTCACCTCTCCCCACTGAGCTCATGAATGGTTCCCTCACCCAGAATTTATTGAGAGGCAGGTGTATATGTTGCATTTTTTGTTCCGTGGAAAGTAAGATTCTAAAAGGATAAATTACGAAGGGGACAATGGAGGAGAAAGGTGTGGATTTGATGAGTGACTTAAGTGAAAATCTTTCGACTTGATTCTCAAGAGTTCAAACCAGATTGCAAAAGTAATTTAATTCAATCTATTCTTTTTTTAAAGTTGACACAACCCATAAAACATTATCATTTGTTTATTTATTCTTCTCATTAATTTTTGAATGTCAAGTAATAAACCACAAGGGAAACTGACTGGGTATAATTTTAAATAATTTGGGGTTGAACAAAGAAAACTTGACTAGAGCGGGATTTGAACCAAGGACCTCCGGATTAACATGTCGGCACTCTACCAACTGAGCTATCAAGCCCTTTGTTGGCGGTCTCCCTACAAAGATATTGACAAATAGGGGAACTGACTACATAGGGCTAGATTGCTCAGTTGGTAGAGTGCCCGCACGTTAATCAGGAGGTCGTTGGTTAAAATTCCACTCTAGTCAATTTGACTTTGTTCAACCCCAAACTAGTCTTGTTACAAATCCTAGAGCACTAGCACCGATAACAATGTTCAGTTAAGAATCAACCTCTTCTTTTGCGATCATTGCAGCTTATACTTGATTTTTATTTGTTTACTGTTGCAAGATCCATATCGCTGCAATTTTACCTCTCTCGCACACTGTCTCAGTCGTTGTGGCATCACTACTTGATGTAAGATGCAAATGCCTCCGGACGTGGCAAACAAATTTAAACCCAAAGTCATGAATTCCTAAATTTTGAACTGCTTCATCAGCATGGGTAGACGTTTTAACCAACGGACACAAAAAAAAAACATTCCTGTCAATCACAAATCAGAATGTAAGCTTAGAATCGAGGAAGTCAGTTCCGAGTCCCAGACCAAGGATCAGCTGAATGTTTTTGTGGGTCATCCTACCCCAAGGCCACCTACGTATTAATTGGCGTATGAGAATGGCACTACACCCCCTCGGGAGAAAACAATACCTTCTCCGCAAAAGAGCGACCGTCATCTCACCTCCGATTGGTTGAATGTGGGTTCTCGCTTATTTGCATAAGTCAGAGATCTCCGAGCCTTTTTGGAGATAACCTAGATTGTGGTTGCATTTGTGGGTCGTTCTAACCTCCAGGCCCGCCCTGATATTGCGTTGTAGATTAATTTAAGAATTAGCGTTATGCACATGATCTGTGGCCCCCGTGTGGGTGTTTAACACATTGTAATTGAATACGGCATCATCATTTAGTGATAACATAATGGCTATCCACCAGAAGCAGGCCAGGCTTATTATTCAGGAGCTCAGTTACAAGGCTTCTTACCGTTGCACATTATGAAATACAGTTTTAATATTTGATTGGAATGCTATAAATTAACCATTCAGGATAAATTATACAACAACGTTGGAGCGTCTTGAGCATCACTGAGTGACAGATTTGAGCGCTCTATAAGAAGCCACTATTATTTCCAAGTGATGAGGAATTGTTATCTCAAATCAACTGTCACATATTTGTCCGATTATTCGCTTGTCCGATCTTTCATGGAAGTCTTTCCCATACTGTATTGATTTTCCATCTTGCTTTCAATGACGATCATTTTTTTTAGTACAAAACAGAGGCTTGACTGGTGACAGGAGTAAGCAGTGTGTCATGCCTATCGAGTCACTTTCCATGCAGGCACGTCTACTCTGTGATATAATGATAATGATAAACACTTCTGAAGTGCCGGTATCCGCCACAGACGGGCCGCTTATGGTGCTGACATTCGGTTTATTGTTTTTACGACAGGTATGGCAAGTTAGAAATATGAGATCCACCTTTATGAAGCACCTTGTCAAGGTTTTTACAAGGTGCTGTGGTGCTATCTATACAGCCAACATGCCGGGGCAAACCCCTTCTCTTAACGATATGTGTATTGGGTTACATTGTACAGCAAACGGGACCTGCGGCTTGAGGTCCCATCCGAAGAAGGTGAAGCAAAAACGATTAAAGGTCTTGCTCAAGGACACAAGTGGTCAAGACTGGGACTCGAACCTGCCCTGATTTGTCCTTTGGATGGGACAGTACGCCGTAGGTCCCGTGTACTAGGATTAGTAGTGCACATATTAAAGAAACCAGCCCATTTATTGTGGAAGCGTAGGGTTAACCCCGGTGTTTCTGGTTCACATAGCAAGCACCCTCGTTAACAGGTTTCCTCAGGCTTCCCAACTACAGCGATTAAGTTCACTTATGAGGCATCCTTGGTTTCATTGCCAGAAATATGTAATAATAATAATAATATTAATCTTAGAGTGTATGGAAACATTCCGATGGTGCACCAAGACAAGGCAACAGAGCCTTTAGTGTTGACTAGGAGCAATGGGCCTGTGATTAATAGCGTGCCTGTTCCTTCGTTTCTTTAGGAGAGACCTATAACCCTTAACTCTTGGATGAGGCAGTCATACAAGAATGACAGCTTCACAAAGGCATGCATGAGTAGAAAGATCAATGTGTACTCGAGCAAGATTAATAAAAGCTTTCAATTGTGAATTTAGCTGACAGCTCACAACATTCAAGTAATAAACCACAAGGGAAAACTAACTGGTCAAATTTGGGGTTGAACAAAGAAAAATTGACTAGAGCGGGATTTGAACCGACGAGCTCCGGATTAACATGCCGGCGCTCTACCAACTGAGCTATCTAGCCCTATGTTGGCCGGCTCCCTATTTTTTAAATATCCTTGTTCAAGGGTGCAAGTCAGAAGCCATACAACGTTTAACTGCCAACTGAGCTATCTAGCCCTATGTTGGCCGGCTCCCTATTTTGTCAACATCTTGGTTCGAGGGTGTAAGTCAGAAGCCATACAACGTTTAACTGCCAACTGAGCTATCTAGCCCTATGTTGGTGGTCTCCCTATTTTGTCAACATCTTTGTTCGAGGTGTAAGTCAGAAGCATTAGAACGTTTAACTGCTGCGTAGCCAGGATCACACCAACAGTGTCACAATTTATTATCTGTTATAGATAAGGGCAATAGACTGAACGGCCAACACATAAACGTGAGTTATTAGCAGTGCAAATAGCAACATCAAGCAAACATCGCCCATGCTGGACGGATCTGTCAAATTTTGGGACATAAAAGAGCAAAGTGCTTGCCATTGACGATGTAAAAGACTGTGTTTCACAATGTATTGAAGTGCATGAATGGGCAAAGCTAATTAATCATGTTCTGATTGGCCGAAATGTGGCCAACCACAAACAAAGACCAGCTGGGTTTCAAACGTCCATTCTTGCACTGAAGTAATGAAGAAGACAACAAAATATGACTGGGTTTGTTGTTGTTTATAGTCATACATCACACCAGAATGTGGCTTCAATCTCCTGAGTGCAAGTGTAAAAAAGCAACAAGGAACAAATGCAGGTATTTTGGTGGAACAGGGCTTGAATTTAGGGGGGAAATCCACAAGACCACTGGGCTTTTTGCTCAAAATGTTTACTGGACCAGAATTGTTTTTACAAGACCAGAATCAAACTGAGAAAAGAAAAAAAATCCTGGCACAGTTCAACATGTTTTTTATTTAAACAAGCGCTAAGACATGTAAGAGAAGATTGACCTCATTTGTCTTTATGGGTATTAAGTATACTTCATTACTCAACAGAGTTGAAAGTTATTTTATCCGGGTCAAAGTCAACATTTGAACTAAGTCCTTGTTTTGTTCAGGATATTACACGGAGTGAGGTACTATTATTCAACTGAAAAACACAAGACCGCCGGACAATTGTCCGGTCATGAGTTTACTGGCCCGACACTAAAACTTCCGGCCATGGGGGCCTGTGGTCCAGTGTAAAATTGGAGCCCTGTGGAATTGTCTACAGTGTCCTCCACGCTATGCAGAGAGACAAGCCAGGTAAACCGTTTTCCTTCTTGAGGGATATCAAGAACAAATAAACACACTGGTGGGTACGTCGTCGTCGTTCTTTTTTTTTGATAAGCTCTTGGAATATCTCTTTCTTGTACAAAGAATCCCTAAGGAGTTACTTCCTTTTATTTCCGAGTTTATTTCCAGGTCGGATGAAGCGACCCCACACACTCTACTCGTACTCCCCCCTGAGTGGACTAGGTCATTTGCCAATTATTCCACGGGACAGTGACCAGATCATTTCACAAATGGGAGACACGCGGGGGGGATCGTGGAGAAGCGCGATTGTCAGTCAAGCGTAGTGCCATCTTCAACAAGACTCATGTGGGGGGGGGGGAGGGAGTAGTAGCTAGGCTGGGAAGGGGGATCAATGTGGTAACCTTGCCACAGGAATTGACAGTGAGGAGAAAAAAAATGCCTAATGCTTCCTTAGAATTGCTGTACGGTGAATGGAAACAACAACTGAACAATTCAAAATGACATGATGAACAGAAACATTGCTATCTTGAGTAATTCCCCTATTTTCTTCTTCACTTGTTCATCAGGAAGGAATTGTTTGCATAATATTCACATAATTTTCAGTATTAAAATGATTGAATTGACACCTTTTCGAAAATTGTGTTCAAAATCGCCTATGAGAAATAATCCCTCACCAAAACACTTTATATGCCGCTTTCCCCAAAAGCATGAAATATTATATTATATCATGTCTGAGTTTCTCAAAAAATTAAGTTTCAGAAAAAATGGATGGTTAGAAAGATGGCACTCTTTAAAGGGAAAGTAGCTTCGTGGCACCCTTTAAAGGTATTGTCAAATCTATTACATCATGTGTTTGTTACATCCAGGCTGGAATGCTTTATGGTATCAACAACAAGTTCATAAAAAAAACTACAATAATGTTGGAATGCTGCTACTCGCGTATTATCAAATACCTTAAAACATGATCACATTGTGGCTTGTCAGGCTGAGAGGTCTAGTTCACCGGACCCAAGCTCTGGTGTTATTAGCAGCAGAGTGTGGGGTTCGAATCCCGGTCATGACACTTTCGTAGGATTCTCACTCAAGAGTCTGCCTCTATCTGTATTCATGCGTTCATTACATCCAGGCTGGATGATGGAAATTCATTGGCATCAACAACAAGTTCATCAAAAAAAAACTACAATATGTTCAGAATGCTGCTTCTGGCGTATATTATCATAAACCAGTAAACATTATCACATCACCCCCCCCCCCTTAAACAACTTCACTAGTTTCTAGTCTGTCAAACAATTATAAATAATATTGCTCACATGGAAAGCCATGAGTAACAAGACACCACCATATCTCAAGGAATTTGTCCCTTTATACTTCAGCGGACATTTTCAAGAGCATGCTTAAAATGAATTTGTTCGGCATTGCTTATGACTGACTCTATATTGTGTTTACCCACTTGTTTCTGTTAGTGTGCAGATCTCTATTTACTTTAATGTGCTCTTAATTACATCTCCTGTATACTTTGATTATCTAAGTATCTTGTAATGTAGGCTTTTCTTTAAATTTTCTTCTTTTTTTCCAGCGCCTCAGAATATATTGGGTCATATATAATTGGCCTTTAAAAATTTTTGTATTATTATTATAATTATCCATACTGTTTTAATTTTTTACACTAACACCGATGCAAAGCACCTTATACTCAGAACTTTCCAGAGTCCTGTGAAAAAAAATTATCCACAGGTATGTTACTCGGGTGGGATTCGAACCTGCGACCTTTGCCATCCTAGGGCAGATGTCTTACCAGCTAGACCACCGTGATTGCCCGGGTAACAAAAGGCAGTTCGAATCCAATATTTTAGCAGTGGGTACCTAGCCAACCGAACCAGCCTAAACGCCAGACCAAATTCATGATCTCTTATTGACATTTGTGACATTCACACTTCCATTATCCACTTTCCCTCAGAATCCACTGTATTCGGAAAGTGGGACGGTAGCACCTTTAAAAACAAAAAGTACACGGTTGGCATTTCTTTCAGGAGCAAATCCGGGGGAGATTATAATCAGCACTGATATGGGACTACTGCAGGGGGGTCTAAAGACAAAATAATTAAAGTCAGTCATCTGTGATCATCTGAGCAGGATCTGAAGTGCACCGATGAGTAGGAAATTATAACCGGGGCAAAATGATCTGGGAAAAGAAGAAAAAAAATCATCTAAATGCTGAGGTCTCTCACTGGAAAATTAAATTAAAGATATGCCTATGGGTGCACCTGTTTGTGCTTTGTGCTGGCGTCTATACCATGACCCATTCGGGGTTGTTTTGGGTATTACAGATAGAGGAAGTGGACAACTACGAATACCTCGGCCGAACACTGAAAATGGAGGATTCTATCAAAGGAAGAATAGTGAGTAGGATCAAGGGGGAATAAAGTGTTTTGGGAATATGCCCATCGAATTACTAACTGACAAGGAAATACCGATGTCACTTTGAAGGAGAATATATAATCAGTGCATCCTGGCAACAATGCCATACAAGGGGCAGAGACATGGTCAACAACCAAAGAGATGGAACACAAATTACTATCAACACACAGAGCTAGGAAAGGGGGTGCTCAGACTAACATACGCAACCAAGTTAAGACATACCATCATCAGGCATAAAAACTAAGATCAACAACACATCATGGGGAAGATCAAGGAATGAAATGGAGATGGGTAGGAGACTTAATCATGAAGACATGACAACAGGTGGACCAAGAGGCCAAGATGGCGGCCTAGAAATGGAAAAAAGAAGAAGCGGAATACACAGTTGAAGATGGAGAGACGAAATCCAAACATACACCAACACGACACCTTGGGCCAGAATAGCAAGGAGGAGAAGAGAATGGAAATTGCATGAGGAGGGCTTCATCCAGCAATGGACAAACACAGCCTGATGATGATGATGATGATGATGGTGATGACTGCAACCTCTCTCTGTTCTCCACCACCAACTGAGTATCGGCCGCCCCCGGGGCCTGTCCACTCTTTGGTTTAGAATCATGCCAGAACTACCATTAAAGTCTGCAGTTCACAGAATGAAGTGTGTACAAAAAAGGGCGAAATCAAAGTCTCATCGTGGTTTTAGCCAACATATTTTTGTTAGTTATGTTGTGGTGTGTTTTTTTTTGCTGGCGTGAAGCAGAACAACCTCTGACCTGATGAAAGTCGGCGCACTTTGGACTTTGCTTTGACCTTGAGAAAGAAAAGACTGTACCGCCACGGGGCTCCAGCAAGACGAGTAAGAAAAACAAAAAGGGGCAAATTTACGTTTTGACTCGGTCGGGCGAGTACTTACAGACCAAATACTAATCATCACGGCTCACGCCCCAGAATGACCGCCTTTTGTCAAGACTCCCCTGAAGATCAATGAGGGTTCCCCCCCGTGTGTAATCATGAATTGGAAGGCTTGATTGAGTGAGCAAGGAAGGGCTGATTGCCCACGGTCGGATCTGTACAACAACGGAGCGGGGGGGGGGGGGGGGAGGGGGGATGTAGTCTGCGTGAGCAGGTGGAGCTTTTCTCAAAGGACAGATCCCTTTTGACCGTGGCCATGACGGCTATTTCCTCTAGGTCACTGTATTATTGGGTCAATTATGGAAACGGAGGCGAATTAAACAAGGTTAAAAACTAACCCCCCATAAAAGAGCACTTGATTTAGTGTTACAAGTTTATAAGAGTCCGTCATAATAACACTCCTAGGACATGCTGTTTGGTTTTTCTGTTGGAATATATTGCCTCAAAAATGTTGTTATGGTTTCAGGAAGTTTCATCTGAGTTCATGTTTTCTTATATTATTTTCCTGATAACTTTGGTAATGAGCAGATGCAGCCGACCCTCAAATTGTATACTGTACCACAGGCGTGAGGCCAGTGATTTTAGCATCGGGCCAGTAAACTCAAGACAGGACTAGACAAGTCCGGGGGTCTTGTGTTTTTTCAATTGAATTTATAATACTTTTGGGTTGAACAAAGAAAAATTGACCAGAGCAGGACGTGAACCTGCAACTTCCATATTAACGTACCTGGGCTCTACCAACCGAGTTATCTAGCCCTAATGTTTGGGGTCTCCCTAGTTAGTCAATTACTTTGTTTGGGGGTGCCAGTCAGAAGCCATCTAACCTGTAACTGCCGTGCAGCCAGGGATCCCACCCAAGTTTACAATACAACCTGGGAAGCGGCAGCAGAGGGATCCCCTCAAGGGGATGCGACTTTTGAATAATAATACCTCACTTTGTAATATATCTTTATATTGCGCTCAAATGTTGTCTTTGAGTATAATAAATATCTTTCGATTCTGCTGAGCATCAAAGTATATTTACTCGTATGACAATTGAGATCAATCTTCTATTCGGGCTTGTTCACATAAAAACCGTTTCCATGTTAAACTTTTTTCTCATTTTAGACTCTGGTCTTGTAAAAATAATTTCAGGTCCGGTAAATTTTGAGCTACAAGCTTTACGTTCTTGTGAAAATCTTCCCCCCGCCCTCCCCCAAATTGAATCCCTGTGCAGCATAAATTGTCCCCTTTCTCCAATACACACCTTTAAAATTGTCCTCAGATGAATTCTGAGAAGCCAAAGCAATCAATATCCATTCCAAATGAGACGTACATGAGTAATGATAGAAAGAAGCAAGCAGGCGGCTAGGTGGCAGGGAACATTTGTCTTACTTTGAAATGCCAATGTCGCTGAGGGGTTCACTACCCTTCGGGAGGGAACGCGAGCTCATTGTTGATGACAACTACAGTTTTTAAAACACACAGTTGGCGTTAATGGCAATAGTACACTTGGTCGTTCACCATGATGACGAGTTATTAACTTAAGACAGATTAACAGTCTAACTCAATGAGAGGGTGTACATACCGGCCTACTTTCCCCTTACTCTTTATTTCGTACACATTTTGTTGACCGATTGAGCTTAAGCTTTTGCAGGTTCATCATTTGATGTTGATGTTGGGTCACATAAAGAGCAGACACTGGTCTTTGACAATCAGGGCTCGCCCTTAACACTAGCCCGGCGTACATTGTCTAGTAAAAAATACTATGGGCTAGTAAACACCACTTCTCAACTTGCCCTGTGGGCTACTAAAAACTGTGCAACCTACTTGTTTGAAATGCTCATTTCTTCCTTATCAGATGTGAATAATTAATGTATAGGCCTAAAATGTGTTAATCGTTATTGAGTGTGTGAATACATGTATAACTTCATTTGATCATTAAACTGGTTGTGATTGTTAACATTAACACATCAGAACATTACATTTATGGCAATTCCTGTTTAAAATCTGGGCTACTAAAACTTCCTGGGGGCAAGTAAAATGCACAGTTTACTGGCCCGGCGGGCTACTTTACAAAAAGCTTAAGCGCAAGGCCTGACAATATACTGTATAAGTCTCGCACGTATTCAAACCTCTGAGACCATTGTGGTCCAAACCATGGAGTTTTAAGCGGGATCTTGTTTTGTCAAATATTTAAGTTTCATGTAGTTTATGGCCATGCAAATTGCATATGTTGTTGGGAATGTGGTACTAAGTGATGAACAATATGAAAGTATAATCAATTCAAGAAAATGACGAAGAAAACACAAGAATAAGACTTGAACTCCGTTTCCGGTTACTTGTGAAAAATTAAGAATTTCGCCCAACTGACAGTCATGTTGTCATTAAAACCTATGTGACTGATAGTCGTACACAATCGGGCGTGATTGGCAAATGGGGTTTCTACAAACTAAGCACCCTTGTTTTTGTTAATTTTGTTTCACTGTTAATTTGAATAATAATAATAAAATAAAATAACATTTGTATAGCGCTTTCCACAGGCGTTTCAAAGCGCTTTAGCATTGTCTGAAAAATGTGTTTTTAACTGAGTCTTGAATGAGCTGATTGAGGATGAGTCACGGATGTGAAGAGGGAGCTTGTTCCAGCAAGTTGAACAAATTATTTGTATTCTATATAAAAACAAATTATTTAAATCAACTTGCTATGAGTATTTTAATTTTCCCATAATTTTATATAAATACAATTTAAAAAGAAGATTTGGTTTCATAGAAAAGCATAGCTTTCGTCCGAGTTGTTTTTCTAAATACTGATATGTGCAAGACTTGCACAGTCTATTACAAATGTTGTATGTGTGCTTTTCTTAAATATCACGTTACTCTGAATGCACCGACTGCCTTTTTACACTTTATTATTACCCAATACTTCAAAAATAAAGTGAAGGAATCTAGAAAATTGTAAACAAACAGCTAGATGTTATCTCATGTCGAAGAAACACAATGTTGCAAAAGGTTTTCGACGAGAAATCAGCTCGTCTCGGTCATTTGCAAAAACATAATGGCGCATCCGCTGTGTGGCACAATGAGCAATTCCGCATGTAACTGTGTGTAACTTGATCCACGTATGGTTGGTTAATTTACAGATACTCCGGATGTTGCAGAGAGATGTAGCCACATGTACATGCATGGAATCTCATATTGGAGAGGGCAAGGCCATTTTTCATTTTGCAAAAGGGAAGGAAATCTGAAGTATGGCAAATAACACATGGAATCTATATGGAGAGGGCAGGCATTTTTCATTTGCAAAAGGGCACAATGGAAAATCTTGAAGTCAATGGGCAACATTTGAAGGGGCCACCAGAAGCAGAGACCATGGGGCAAACAAACTTAAGTCATGGGAATCTCCACACCATGTTTAGGAGAGGGCAAGGCCATTTTTCATTTTGCAAAAGGGCACAACTGGAAAATCTGAAGTCAATGGGCAACATTTGAAGGGGCACCAAGGCCAAGACCAGGGGCAACACATGCATGGAATCTCAAATTGGAAAGGGCGAGGCCATTTGAATTGGGCTTGATGAACAATACAACAGTGTCCATTTACTGTACCCCTTTACAGGCGCGGACACGCAGCAACTGTGCCAGGCTCACCATCTTGGGAGTTAACATGTAATAGCGTGTACACGCCGTGTCGCCTAAAATGCCTACTACACTGTGTAACACACCAGGGGCTGATTTCACAAAGAGATAAGACTAGTCTTATCTGAAGTTAGGACCAGTAACTGGTCTTAACTTAAGACTAGTCCTATCTCTTAGCATTGCCAGGACTAGTCCTAAGTTAGGAAGAGTTTTGTGAAATCGGCCCCAGGACATTGACTCCCACAATGGCACAGACCGAAGATTATTGTGATGACGACGTCAAGTGAAATGGGTCAAGGCAGTCTATTTGTGTTTTGTATTAAAAAAAAAAGTAATCAAAACTGAGAGACAAATGAGTCTGAAGCCAGCAGTCACCCTACCCATGTCATTTTTTACATTATAAGGTTTGTTGAAAATTATCTTCATCGTTTCAGCCCAAAGCAAAGACAACAATCAGTGTTTCACACACAAACACACACACACACGCACACACACAATCGGAGCTGTATGCTCTTTGATGCATCGATAAGAATATGCAGGTTTTTTTTGTTGGTAAGAACCAAGACTGAGTTGGATTCCGGTCTGGACGCCACGCAGTAATTCCCCTCGATAATGAACCCCAGTACAGAGACATCGCAAGACAATCGGAGAAGCAGTCAGGTATCCAGACATATTAGAGTTTAATATTTTCTCCCTGCGGACACACGGCCGCTCCTTACCTCCCCTTTGTCTCTCCAGCATTGTGATGACAGAAGACACACAAATTATTGAGCGATCTTGAAGCTAATTTCCAATGGTCCTTCCCTTTTCCCTTATATAGATCCGCCATTATTTATGCGTCCCGGGCTAAAGGGAGAGCAAAAAATGCAAACAATTTCAGTGACATTGGCGGCAGTCAATGCACGCAGTTGATTCCGTGAATTGCATACAATATGTTTTGAAGCTCTATCCGGGATCAATAAAACAATTTGTTTTTATATTATGTTTCCAGAAATGAAAACTTCACATAAGAATACCTCGAAAGGTACCTTATTCACTCTAGCCTCAGCCTACTAGGAGATCTGCACAGAGCTATTTCTTAAACCTGAAACTTGCCTGATTGGAGTTTATACTTTGGTGTCCACTTTCTTGTGGCTGGATGCCCACATAATAAGGTAATTCAAATGTTAAGCAGCTGTACATATCAACTAATTGTTTCTTTATTTTCAAAGCTGCATTGTTCTTCTGTTAATCCATCAGAATACAACACCTATTTATGATAACTCAACATCCTAATTTATCTTGACTTTATAAGATAAGTAACTTAATTACACACATGAATCAATTTACTTCGGTTAGGTTCAAGAAAGCACTTCATATTCATCTTAAAGACAAAGAGCAGGCTTGGTCATTATCTATCTTTAAAAAACGATGATAACTTTCAATAAGAAACCTCACTAATTATAAAGCCCATTTTACCAGTAGAATCCTCCATGGAACAAAACACACAATTTAGCGAAACAATTTGATCAAATTCAATCTTGAAGCTGACTAATTTTACAAAGTTTTTACTGGTGCCAATCTTCCTTTACACTGGCAAAGTCAAGCGAATGGGCAGTTGACGACTCCACAAATCAGTTGCTAATTTTGATTGCTGCAATCAAAACGAGCAACCGACTGTGCACAAAATTGCAAACAAGACGGGGGAACAAGGGGGGGAGGGGTGGTGGTTTCCTCGTTTTTACTTAAATGTCACCATCGAATTGGATGAATTTTTCATAGGTTGATGAAAAAATTTGCATCGGGGATAGAAAAGTGACTTTTACTTTAGGATAAGTTGCATTAGACTTCCTCTGTGGGACAACGTGTTTTGCTTCAAGGTTAAGAGGTGTTCGATGGCAGAGTCAGACAGTCACATTGAGACCGGTCAAATGAATCCCTGGACTCATGCCGAGCTATGTCAATTTCGCCGCGATTTCAAGTCAGTCTAACCAGGGGGAAGGAATTTGGAGAACTTAGGCATAGTCGGGGGAAAATCAGAGTGTTCCAACAACAACGGGTCAGTAGTCTTGGTGCAAGACCTTCTCGTTTTGATTTATCACAATTTACCCCCCGCGTGAGGGGGCTGCTATCCACGAACCGCTCTCTCACCACGCACGGGCGGTTCGCGTTGTGAGAGCGACTCGTGAATGATAGCGCCCTCTCGCTGGGAAAATTATGACAAATCGAAAACGAGAAGGTCTTTGCACCGAGACTAACAGGTCAGATGTACATGTATCTCTAAGACACACAGACAGGCATCTCAGTTATCATTATCAAGAAAACAGGAATGCGCATGGATTGAGAGAGAACACAAGTCCAAAAACTGACAGTCCAAGGTTGAAGAATGGCACCGTGGAGATAAAAACACATGGGGTTTTGTCAGACATGACACCTGCAGTTATGAGTCCCCAGATGAACTTATAGAGAAAGAAGAAAAAAAGAAGAAGATGAACTACAATTGACAGAAGGCACTCAACTGTGAACGATAAACAGGGAAGGGGGAGAAAAAATTACCTGTTTCAAATTGGCTTGACAAATTGGGCATTAATAGTATCAATAGTTAAGTGCTGGGGGAAAAAAAGATTGCCTAAGGGGGAAAAGTGCATTAAGTGAAAGGGCATCTGAAAAGTGAATTGAGGAACAAAATCTTCCAGGCGGCTCAATTGTCACCATGGAACATTTGTAATTAGACTTGTCTTGAGTTTCATGTGTTTGGAGATATCAACTGACACTGTGTATTGGTAAGTGATACTAAAACTTGCTTTAAACGGGCTAGATGTTCTAGCAGATCTGAACCCCCCTAACCCCACTCAATTTCCCCCCTGTTTTTTGACAACAGAGAAATTCATTCCATTATCTTTAACTCCCCAGGTGTTCTGCCCTTGCACTGTCTGGTGTAACCAGACAGCTTTCAGCTTTATTTTAAAAATTTGTTTTGGGGGGATGGGGGACTGTTTTAACGTATTAACTAAAGGGCCCAAGTCCTTCAATATCCTCATTGCCAAAGTGCAGGATTGAGAAGGATTTGGGCTTTTAGGGATCTGCAACACAGGAGGATTTAGAAGGTTTTAGGTCTTTATGCAGCTTAGCCAAAATAGGATTCTGAAGGTTTTGGGCTTTTAGTTGACTCCCTAACTTCTGTCTCAAACATGTCAAAAGGATTTAGAAGGATTTGGGCTAATAAGTATATTTACAATAAGGAGAAGGATATAGAAGGATTTGGGCAGTATGTTTACCCAAGGGTCTAGTCTGTTAGGGTTAAATCCTTCATTTGTCATTTTTTTTTGTTTTGGGTGATCTGATGGAGCAAGTGGATGGGCAGGTTTCGGATTTTTTAGCAGTGGGTTCCCGCAACGATTGATGTTAAATTTACATTGCAAATAAAGAATATTCGGCTAATTTTGTTTCACCCATACACCGATTGTGTTTTAAGCACTTTATACTCGGTACTTCCCCCGAGTCCAGTGGACTAATTTGTATTCCTGAGTGTCTAAACAAACGAATAAAGATTGTAAAAAAAAGCATTACATAAAAAGAGAGAGAGAGAAAA
The DNA here is from genome assembly GCA_032158295.1 of Pycnopodia helianthoides. Lineage (NCBI taxonomy): Eukaryota > Metazoa > Echinodermata > Asteroidea > Forcipulatida > Asteriidae > Pycnopodia > Pycnopodia helianthoides. The sequence continues at coordinate 13,508,043 of CM063258.1, forward strand.
AAAAACCACTTTAATAAAATCACAGACTTGGCCAAATATTGAAGGTAAACATCTCACACATTGTTACTTCTGTCATCACTTGGTAAAGCTGCACTCACACATATGCGCCTCCGCAACATCGATCTCCCTTCAAATGCACAGACGTGCGTACAACGTCACACCCACATAATGGTTATTCAGATAAATGTATTGATTCTTGTTTCTCCTTCCGTTCTTGCGATCCCCAGACCGTTGCCGAAGATGGAATTATTTTATTGCCAATTTCAACCCCCGCCAGGAGGAGTTTCTTTGATTCAGAGTGAATTTTGCTGCGACAGCGAGAAAAAACAGGGGACTCTATGTTTCTGCAGCCAGGATACATCATTGCATTACATGAGTAGGTTTTAAAGAAAAGTTAATTTCGATAACTGTTTTTTTTTTTCTTCAGATCTGCTTCCGGCAATTTAACTTAAAATTTATAGTGTGAACGAATGTACTCATACTGTCATGACTGTAAACTGCTAAGCTGCATTTCCTAACAGAATATTGATTCATGCTTTTATTTATATTCTTCAAGCATTTTAATTCTCTCTATCCACTAATTGCGCACTCATACTCAATTCTAAGTGAATGTGCTGCAAAATTTAATGACTCTGCTACTGTAGGTGCTGGGAGGAACATGCAATACATTGGAATACGGATCCTGTCTTGGACATAGCAGTAGACTGGAATGCTTGATTGCATGTTCGTTTGTTCTCCTCCTCGATATTGATCGAAACCGATTTACAAGGGGTACATTTGCATACAGCTCAAATGCATCACGTGTCGCACAACACACGGCAGGCTTTGTAGTGGTGTGTACGGCGAGACGTGATCGTGGGTTCACATTTAATGAACCGCTGACAATTAGAGAAAGAGCGGACGAGAAGCTGTGGTCCAAAACAACGGCTTGTGCCTACACAAACCTTTTTTTGAGGGGCGTATTCATTTACGGTATCGGGGAGAGTCACTTGCCTGAGGAGTGGGCTGAGAGTCTTTTGCCAGGGGGACAACGTAGCCACTGATCCAGTGTGCCATCAATAAGCAGGTCTTGAATTAATTGCCTCCCGAAAACCCCTCGCAACCCCGGTCTGCCAATGCCTCGGATGCTCTAAAGGAAGAGGCTGCAGAGGCAGCGTTGAAATAGGCAGTAATGTCGATATTCTATAGCCATGAAAAAAAACCTTTTGTTTGGACTGTCTGCCCATCTCTGGCTACGGCTAAGTCTCCGGTCAGCAATGCTGACATTATACAGTGGTCTAAGCCATAGCTGCAGCCACAGCCTCAATAAGTCTTTATACATTCTCTCAATTTTAGCCAGTAGCCACTTCCAGCCAAAGACATCAGCCAAACCAGCTTTTTAATATGACACCTGTGTAATTTCATTAATACCAAAGTTATATCACTAAGGGATACAAAGATAAACACTTGAAGTTCTTCCCCACCCCCACCCCCCCCCCTCAACCTGCAGCAATAGATAAATAGCATTAGCAGGAATGTTTTCAAAACTTAACAGGACGATTTCTTATCGCAGCTAAATTCTAAGTCCGAGATTCAAGCATACCACGGCCAATAATCAGCCATGCATGGTTTACGGCCGATTTCATGGTAAGGCCATTCCAATTTTTTCTTGAAAGACAAAACAATTCCTGGTACATTTTATGAGAATGTTCATTGTCTTTACTTTGCTTCATACCTGGTTTCATTGTGATGAATAAATTCCCCAAAATAAATAAAAATTCCAAAAGCTCTTAACAATTAATTCTGCACAGAGGCACAGTGAACATTTTGTATACCATCGTGAAGTGGTTAAAATACTTTGCTTGCAGACAAGCAGACATGCCGAATCAGCATCTTGCTACATTACGCGCTCTGATAAATGATGATGGGTCAAGGTTTGCTTCTGAATCAGCTCAACGAAACAAAACATGTGATTGGTGTCTCTTTCCAACAAAGACATCTGAGGGGAAGCGGAATTAGGAATCGGACAATCTCTCCGTTACGATCGTCACAAAGGAGAGGGACATTGGCAAAAATGGATTCCGGCACACGCCGGAACTCCGTGGAATAATCGGACAAAAGCTCTGTAACTAAGTTATGAAATAGGCAGAAATCAAAAGACAAATCTGTTCACTCCGTCACCACTGACAGTGTGAGTACCTCCATAAAATTGTGGACGTTTTGTCAAGGATGTTTCGTCCATTTACTGGTGTACAAGGTTAAACATTTAACATAAGAATGTGAATTGGTTAAGTTTATCATTACATTGCCATTTTTGGGGGGGGGGGGGGTAAACAAAGAAAAATTGACTAGGGCGGGATTTGAACCTGCGACCTCCAGATTAACATGTCGGCGCTCTACGAACGAGCCATCTAGCTCTAATGCTGGCAGTCTCCCTACTTTGTCAAGATCTTTTTTTCGGGGGTGCTAATCAGAAGCCATTTAACCTGTAACTGCCGTTTAGCCAGGGATCACACCCAAGCTTATGATACAACCTGGGAAGCAGCAGGAGAGGAATCACCTTAAGGGAGTGTTACTTTTTATTTTTGCTGAATCTGAAATACCAACATCTCTGTAAAAATTGAGGTTTGGGCTTGACCCTGCAAAACCTTGACATATCAAGCAACTGTTTCAGCTAAATTGGTTCTTACTACTAAATAAATCAAAATAAATGAGCATGCAATTTGGTGAAATTTCTCAATTTTATAATACATTGAGAATTTCTTGTGAAGTGGAACATTGGAAAAAATACATGATACGGTTTGGTCTTGCCCTACATTGATGTACAGCAATCACTGAAAACAATCCACAGGGGCCATGAGTGGGGTTCGAACCCCCGACCTCCTGCATTCTAGATGACTAATAATGGCTAGACCTCTGATCGAACTCAATAACGAGAGATTAGGTTGAATCCTGAAATTACCGAGGGGGGATGAGCAAACAACACCCGCCAAAAAACGGTTTGGTATTCCACCCATCGATGTATGATAAGCACTATGTATACTCAGGCTACACTTTAAACCCAAACCACCTAAACTCTATAGACACCTCTATACACTCGCAGTGTTTGCAGTCGAAGCGATCGAGCTCTCTATCCCTAACGATGTCAATTCAATTGTAACATTAATTGACTGGTCGCCATCTGCTCGGTCATTATGAGGCAATTAGTGGGGTATTGATATCCACATCAAGGTTAATTACTGCTTCATCCACTCATAGGCCGATCAGGTGTCAATAGAAGGGGAGGTAGGTTGGAAGAAACTATCCCCAGAAAAATGCATATTTAAAAATAATAATAACAAATATAAAAAATTCTTATCTTGTTTTTGATTCTTGGCTTTTCTTATTGCTCTGTATTCTACAATTTTACTATTACTGTTTGTACACAGGGCCCTTAGGGATAGCAGTTGTAATACTGATAAGGCTAAACCCTGTCTTAATAAATCAATAAATGAAAAAATTAAAAATAATAAAAAAAGAAAAGAAAACCAAGAATGAAATAGATAAATACAAAAATTAGTAAATAAATAAACAAACAAATAAATAAATAATAAATAGACAGGTAATAAAAATAAATTGAATACAAAAAAAAAAAAATAGATAAATTAGAATAATACAGTCAATAATTAAATGTAATAAATAAATAAATAATAAATACACAAACAAACAAATAAAACAGCAAGAGGCTGCTCAAACCCTTCATTTCCGCCAATTGTAAATAGGTAGTTAAATAGAAGTTCATCTGATAAATGATGAAATGTAGTCATGAATGACTAGTGGTGAAATAGTATGACTTTAATCAACTTGAAAATCTTGTGTGCGCAAAAATCAAAATTGAATGCAATAGTAGCTGAAAAGAAACCCTTGCCTAATCGTCTTAGGGAACATGCCTGAATGAAATTGATTACATTTTTGCTGAAACTGACCAGGAAAACCTAACAACAAATAAAATAAAGTAAAAAATACAAATAAGAATTATTGAAATACCCCCATTATGGAAATGAAAGATGATATTCACGACTCACATCACTTCAAATTTAGAAATTTTTATTTTTCACAGACGTTATTTTGAAAACTAAAAAGCTCTTATCTCTAACAGAGGTCACTGGAAGAACCAGGGGTAGGTCGGTGACACCCCCCCCCCTAAACAAACAACAAGCAAATAAATAAATATACAAATGAATAATGTGAAATATATATTTTTTGTTTAAACTGAGGGACAGGACAGAAGTACTGCTCATTGGTTACAGAGCATTTCTGGAACCAGTAATTCAATTAATGTTGTGAATCATTTCTGAGGGAGGACATGCCAAACTGTTTATAGGATTTTCTGTAAACTTCCCATAAACTGGACAACGACATAGTGTTTTCAGTGTCTTATTACGATGACTAATTTAGTAACACCCACAGTGTAGTAAACCTGTTACTTTTATAAAACATTTCCTTGTGTTATTTTTCACGGCGGCGACGTCACACACCTTCAAAAATATTTCCGCCACTATAGCCCTTGGCATTTATGATAGCGGATCTCGCGGCGAGAAAAAAAACAAAACAAAACAAAAGAGGGACGTGGCAACGTTGCCATCCATGCTGATGCTCATATTTAATAGAATGTCCGATTCCCGAAATGTTTTTTCTTCTCTGCCGTCCTGTGGGGTGTCTTTTCCAAGTCGCCGCTGAAGGCTGTTTCCATTGTAATCAGGTAATTTTAGTCTAAACCAAGGATGCGAACCGAACAAATGTCTCACCTGCTAAGAGTTGCATAAATGATACTGTAACGTGGTCAGGGTAAGCTAGGGTTCTAATCTAATAGAATATGTGCAGGTCCTTGTACAGCTTTAAAGTGATAGGGGTAGATCTGGGGGTGGGAAGATATTCAAATTTGAAGATGATATGTAGGACAAAGTCTTTAAGGGGTAATTTTACAGTGGCAAACTGCCCTCGAGGATTGTTTGACGGAATCTTAAAGGGTGGGTTTAGGAATCCAGAGTGAACCAACTGCAGGTAGTTTGGGGGAAGGTACTGGTTTTCATGCCGATCGTTCTGATTTTTGATACACATTTGGTAAAATTGCCTGCTGAAAATTCATCATCAATGAAAACTTTTGACATACCCAAAACTAATCCTGTTGAACTTTCAGAAACCCAAACTATTCCCATCATTTGGTATCATGAAACTGCCCATGTAACAGTTAAATTCTTGCAATTTTGTACTCGAATATACTCTAAACTTACACCAGGCATGCATTATATTCACTATTAGTCAGTGAAGTAACCATTTTAAAATGCTAGGTTCCGCTCAAGCCAAGCAAAATCCAATTTATCCAAAAAACTATCTTCGAAAAAACGTGATACAGTCAAAACTAGACAAAGTGATTAAAAAAAGAAATGGGTGTTCGATTCGTCACAAAAGGATCTGCCGGACAAATTTCCTGCGAGCTTCAGTCTGTAAAGAGAGCACTCCACAACTGATGGGGGAAATTCATTACACGGACTGGACTTCCATTGTGCCATAGCCACAGTGTTTGATATTTCACAAGGGGGGAGGGGGAATGTTTGCTTCCGGGGGTTTGGCTCAGTGAAAAGATGCAACTCCTCGGCAAGATTGTGTCTACGCCAGGAATTGTTCTTCAACGAGCGACTTTTTGTTGGCTGGCATGAATCCTGCCAAAGATGAATCAGTCGGTAAATAGTGCTAATGTGTACAGTAACTCGATATCAGTTTGGATTGCGTGTAAATCTACCCAAATTTGACAAAGCTAAACGGGTTATCAAAACATGGGTAAACCATTGAAAAACCTCTTTGGGCAGGAAATGTCAAAGTTTAGGTATACAATGTTTGACAATGATGCATGGTCGTTGGATCAGTTTGTGAGTTTCACAAACTCTTCAGCTCTGTCAATTTGTTCAACATTGAAGTAAGAATTGAAGCCTGACATAGTGTGTATATGGTCATTACATATTTCTGATAATGAAACCAGGGATGCCTCACAAATTAACTTAATCTCTGTAGCTGGCAAGCCTAAGGAAACCTGTAAACAAGGGTGCTCGCTATGTGAACCAGAAACACAGGGAATACTCTTCCACGATAAGCGTTCTGGATCGTTTTACATGCACTACCAACTTAACACACCATATCTAAAGGACAAAGCAATGCAGCACTTTAAGATCATGTTATAATTAGAGTGTATTAACTCTCCACACCGTTTAAAACCCTTAAGTCAGCTATAAGTCATGGCACATTTCACTTATTCAACTGTATTCTCCAAAGTGCAATGCTCTGGGGTAGTGAAAGTCCTTTATATCCTAGACTGGACCCTTCCACATATCTAAGAGGGGAACCAGGTCCCAGAGTTGTGTAGGGTTTTTTTTTTCTTGAGGGGTTTGAATACAATTTTCACTCATATACTTTGTGCATAAAATGGTTCAGACATACAGCCCTAATATAACCCTCTGATAAAGTGGAGCCGTCTGTTCTTTGTAGCAGGCTTCCAGATGTCTTGCTGGCAGCCTGTGCTAGTTTCTGAGGTTTCAAACACCGCTCCCCCTGCCAATCATAACTTACGGGTTACTGGGGAGCCAGTATTTAGTGGAACCATCCTACATTTGTGTAATTCCTGGGGTTACTCCCGCACTTAAGGGTTTTATAGAGTTCTGAGCATGTGATCCTTTTTAGAACAAGGGGTGTAGCAGGTACTCTTCAATCTCAATGAGCAGTAGTCTCCCTCGATCCTCTTGGTCTAAGACTCCTTACATCACCACAAACAGAAAACTAAAGGTTCAGACACAAGAGGTTGTTTTTTTTTTTTGTATCCATGAGTGCCAGTTCAAACTGTAGCAGACAGTCTGAATGCGAAAGAATGTTTGCGAGGACAATAATCACATCAGGACGATCTTGACAAATCACGATCTTGACAAATCACAATCCTGCAATTAAGTGCCATAACCAACCCAGGGCTTGATTCAAACCCACTCTGACACCATCAGAGCTCGAGTCCAGTACACTCGATTATTTCGTACTTACACAATGTGTACACACATGATTTTCTCCAAACCATCTCTTCCCAATAAAAAAGACACTCGATAGTAACCGAGCAATTTCCCCGTCATCTCAAGCCCATTTTCTAAATGCACTTGTCATCTCCGCCGGCATCTATCATTAATCAAAAGGAATTCCGACGCTGTCCCAACCGCCCCAACACTAACAATGTTCGAGTCTACATCACAAAGTCCATGGTGGAGAGCGCCAGTGGTTTACAACAGGTAGAAAGTCATGTACAGTGATTCCTATTTTCATCAGGTCTTTAGGCAAGACAGCAGATGCTTAAGAACAAAGGAAAATATATACTCTGCACAATAACCCACACACAAAAGGGACAGAAAGTAAACGAGATTTTGTTCTTGGTAGTTGTTAAATTTGCATCAGGGATAAAGAATATTATTTGTGTTTTATACATTACACCCGTGTGTGTTAAGCACTGTATACTCAGTGAAAAAAATTCCACAGACATATTACTTGGGTGAGATTCGAACCCAAGACCTCTGCCATTCTAGTCTCATACATCGCTATAGACAACCGAGCTTGCCTGGTAGTTAGGAGGCAGTTCACATCCTGTACTATGCCTCATACATATTCATGATCGAGAGCCCAATTCACATTGGTCCATTTACCATCACGTGCTGTATGCTATTTTTTGCTGTTTATCAAGTGCGCGCGCAAGCATTTACGTACAGGGTAAATACGCATGCGTAGTAGCCTATCGCATGGGCAACAGTCACGCACAAGGTAAATACGTGTGCATAGTAGACTATCGCATGTGTAATAGTCTACTGTCGCAGGGGTGTACATGCGCAAACATCACTGCTACATACAGATGGAAAGATGGTGGCACATGTAAATGTCACTCCGCATTTTCCCCGAGCTCAATGATGCCAAACTAGAGAAGTATAAGGTACAGTAAAACAAATCAAACATGGTTTATTTCGGGTGGACAGTCGATATCTGAGCTCCCCGAGGCATTGGAAGTTGACAAACTAGTTCCTGAGGCAAAGACGAGGGATCTAGTTTGTGAAGTTCCAATACCTCAGGGAGCTAATATCGACTGTCCATCCTCAAACCATGTTAAAGGCCCTCTTTGTATAACTTGGCAGCGTGTACCGCAGCGATTTTTAGTACGTGGAGATGTTAAATTTGCATCAGGGATTAAGGTTTTTGTTTTTGTTTGTCCACCACCAGCACCTCGATACTCCTATAGACAATATTTCAACAGGAAGTTTTCTCATAACAAAGCCGAGAAATCACAACCCCTATCATATGATTAGTTAACATTCAATAGGAATAGGGGGACAGAAATTGCTTTCCAGTGGGGAGGAAAGGGGCAAGTTTTTCCTCTTTTTTGTTGTTTTTTTAAAGTAGATTTTTAGGGTTATACACTCATCTGCAATTTTCTGTGGGGGGCACATGGGGGCACTGCAAAATTGTTGGAGGCACATGGGGAAAAAAAATAATGAAACCACAAAATCAGTAAAAATGTTTTGTCACATCTTGTACTAAACTGCCAACAAAACAGCCACATGGAGTCTGCAGTGCAGGTACGGCCACCCTACTTCTCTTACCTAAGTCCTGTAATTAATAAGTAGCGATCCCCGTCTGGCAAGATTAACCACCTGCTCTATGTATAACAGACGACAAACAAACACCCCCACATTGAAGAGGAATTGGCATCTTGTTCACGTTTGCATCACATCTCACAGATTTTCAAAATGTTAATTGTACCCTTGCCTTTTAAAACTGTAAAAACACTTGAAAGATCCATTAATTTATTTAACCACTTCACTACAATCTTTAAAAAGAAATTCGCCATACCTCTCTCTGTGAGGTATTAATTTTTTAGAACTTTTGTAATAATTTGCTTTTCAAGAATGTCATTGTCACATGAAACCATGACGAAAGACAAAAGGTGCTTTCACAAAATGCACTGTGAGTTTTTTGTTCTCTTTCGAGAAAAAGTACAATGTCTAAATCAGCGTGAATCAGCGAACCATTGGCCGTGAGCCACAGCCAATAATCGGCCCTATAATAATCAATTGTGGCAGGCTATCGATCTCTCAGTTTCCCTGGTGGTGCTTTACTTGATATTTGAAATAGAGAAATAAAAATAAAGAGTCCCATCCCCTTAAGGTGATTCCCTGTACTGCAGCTTCCCAGGTTGTATCGTAGACATAACTGGCTATACGGCAGTTTCAAATTGATTGGCATCTGACTGGCACCCCCGATCAAAGATATTGACAAATAGGGTGACCAAGAATATTAGGGCTAGATAGCTTAGTTGCTTGTTAATCTGGAGGTTGCCGGTTCAAATCCCGTTCTCGTCATTTTTTCTTTGCTCGCCCCAAAAATTGAATTAAACAATTGTCAGACCTTCTAGTCCTCAAATAAACTAACCAAAAAACTGAAATAAGAGACCCTTGCTTTTCATATTGTTCCCTTTGCAAATTTCCAATCAAAGAATAATAATATCTCACACAGCGTCTCAAAGCACTCAACATAAATTACAGAATTTAAAAAAATTACAAAAGAAAGCATAAACACAGTTAAGAAAGTATCATAACCAACTGTGGACTACTGGAATAAATTGGTTTTCAGCAGAAATTAACAATTTCCTCATGGAAGTGCCCTATACTGAGGTACATGTACATAAAAACTGTTACATCACCATCGAGAAACAAAAAATTTAAAAATTAAATTTAAAAATCAATTAATTTTTTTTTATTCTCCCTTTTCTTTCTTTGTCCTCCCTTTTTGTTCACTTCTCAAAAAAAAAAAAAAAGCAATTTAAAAATGAGGCAAATTATTTCCAAACGTCACTCTATTTCAGTGTGATTAATTCTTTCTTATGGTGTTTACTCTTTCAATTTCATACACAGTGTATTCACATGTTTGGGTTGGCATAGACTGATGTGATTAACCAAGTACAAACGTGTGGCTTCACAAAACATGCATGTCACCTGGGTAAATAAATCAGTACCTGGACAGGGTTTTTGTTTTCAAAATCGTCAAAATCAATGCATGTGTGTACAGGAATCCTACCAGTGTGAACTGTATTTTAAAGACAAGGTACAGAATTGATAATAAACAACAATATTTGTGTTTCATCCTAACTGTAGAATCGTCCCAACTATAGTTGGGACCAGTCCCAACTTGAGTGATGAAACAGTTGGGACGGCCAAACTATAGCTTGGATTGCGTGAATCAATGCATGCAGGAATCCTATCAGTGTGAACTGCATTTTAAAGACAACGTACAGGATTGATAATAAACAACAATATTTGTGGGCCGTCCCAACTGTAGAATTGTCCCAACTATAAGTTGGGACCAGTCCCAACTTAAGTGCTACAGTTGGGACGGCCCAACTATATAGCTGGGAAGTTGTGTGATCAGTCAGACTTAGAATGTGCCTTGAAATTGTGTTTTTTTGACAATTACTTAAGTCCTACACTTAATTCTAACCTTTAATGTTATTAAACATTAGCAGTGGTGGTTACCAACTGTTTACATTTTCCTATAAAGCATTTGTGCATCAGATTCTGATTTTCACTCGCTTGTAAATCAAAATATTGGAACCAAAGCAACCATAAACCCACTAAGAGAGCTCTGATTTCAGTGCATATTATCATTTTGAGAGCTCCTTATGTATGCAACATATCTCTAGAGTTGATCAAGGGGAACAAACAAAATTATACACAATAAAACAATCAGGAAAAATGCAGCATCTTTAAATGCGCCGTATTTTTGACCGCGTGAGGGCGCTCTCAAAAATAATTGTATCACTTCCGGGGGTATAACTTAAGCGATTATCGTCTGCTCAGGTAGCTGTGTACAGTTTTAACATCCGCGTTCTGTCACTTCTGTGCGCGAGAGAGTTTAGTCAGTGCTTCTAGAATCTAAAGGTGGATTAATAACGGCTCCTTTAAAGAAATAAAGAGCCCTGCATCTAATCTTAAAAAATATCGGAACTGGCAGTTAAGCGTGGCTCATCCTTTCCTCTTTATACTTATAGAAACAACTGTTCTCCGCAAACAAAAACTGCTTCAAATACTTCCTCCAGACAGTTAAGGACTAAAACACATTACTACCAGACGTCATATCCATCACGGACAAAAAAACCTTTAAAGGAGCCTTCATTACCTTAGATTCTAGAAGCACTGACTAATGTCTCTTGCGTACAGAAGTGACAGAACGCCGATGCTAAACTGTACACAGATAGCTGAGCAGACGATAAGTTATACCCCTGGAAGTGATAAAAATATTTTTGAGAACGCCCTCACGCGGTCAAAAATACGTTGCATTGCTTTGTCAGAAGTTCAAAATAAGACCTACTTTTTAATTTGTTCCCTTGCTAACAGCAATAACACTTCACATGTTTACTGTTATCGTACACTTTTGTTTTACATTGTGCAATCATTGGCACTTGTTTGTTATGCTTAAAACAACAGTCACAAGAGCGGCAAAAAAAACACATATCAAACTACGGAAAAACCCCTCGGAAAAACCCCTCGAAGGGCTCGGTTACCAAAACAAATGCAAATATTTGTCAAATGCAAAGTTTCTTCGGCAAAACATTGTGCAATCATTGGCACTTGTTTTTTATGCTTACAACAACAGTCACAAGAGCGGCAAAAAAAAACCATATCAAACTACGGGAAAACCCCTCGAAGGGCTCGGTTACCAAAAAAATGCAAATATTTGTCAAATGCAAAGTTTCTTTGGCAAAACAAAATTGGCGGCAAAAACCAAATATGGGTTGCCCGAGGTTGCTTTATAATGGAAACTGTCGTTGCCCTTGATCGAGTGGAGTGGATGTTGTCCCCGCCATTGCAACATCACACACAACACACCTCTCTCTCTCTCTCTCTCTCTCTCACACACTACCATCTTTGCCTGCCTAAAATTTAAATCAAAGTGGAAACGGTGGATGCAGCGCCTCGGGCCATATGTATCACTTCACTGGGCCTTGATATGTACACCGAGGAGGACAAACAGTACACAAAAACACCTCCTGTGGTGTTCCGTTTCTTGCTTGTTTACTTCTTCTGTTTTATCTTCTCCAAAAAAAGGGACAGGTTATAAGACCAGAGGTCTAAACTTTAACTCGGGCTCTAGCTGCCAGAAAGGGGGTGGAAATGCAATCGGTCGGAAAAATACCCTGGGTATATGTACCCATCCAGAAGGGTAAGGATGTAAACGGAAGAGAAAAGAAATGAAGGCAACCTTTCCAAACGGTCAAGCGATGCCGTAATGTGAAATTGGCGTAATTTGATTTCAGAGTTCATTTGCTCTGTATGTTTTCATTATAGTCTAGGCTATATATGGTGCCCTTGATGTATAGAGAGTACAGGTAAAGGGTCGTTGTGTACATATACACATATATTTTGTTATGTTTTGTTTGTTTGTTTTTGTTTTTGTTTTTGTGTACAGGCAAGTTTTAGATACGGTTAAATAATGTCCTAGGTTCAAGTTATTTCCATACATTTGGATAAAACTGAAAAGACAACAATGGTAAGAAATAATTAAGACCTTCACCAAGTGGCGAGCATCTGGGATCATCATGTTCCCCATCCCCAGCAATCACAACTACTGAATCCCAACACAACCAACAAAATGGGCCAGACTATTTTGAGTCCTTCAAACCTCAGTTTGGGCTCCATTGGGACCTGACTGGGAGGCAAACAAGAATGGCGAACGACTGCACCTTGATAAAATAGTTTAGCCAGGTCTTGCTGAATATTACAACTTTCAATGTCAACGACTGGCGACAGGTTTTGCTGGAATTTCTCATGAATCACAAGTATCACACGAGCCACTTCTCCTAAGGTTATCATGACACCAGATCACCGCTACAAAAACAAAAACATCAGATCAGTCCCACTTAAGTGTAATTTATTCCTTGAAACAATACTTTTCAGAGACAAGGACAAAGCAAAATCTTTTGTATAAGAATCCCTGGAAGGACACATACAAAGTAAACTCCGCTATCATGCTACGGAAACTTAGCTTTGTTTTCTCACTAGTAACAATAGTTTGTTTAGTTTACAAGCACAGAGATTGATATCATTCAGGGCCGCCATTCCCCCTCCCTCCACCCTCCCCTCTGCAACAGAAGCACTTTTGCCGTGTCGCGGCCGCGCGGTCTAATTCACCGGACCCAAGCTCTGGTGTTGTCAGCAGCAGAGTGTGGGTTCGAATCCCGGTCATGACACTTGTGCCCTTGAGCAAGGCACTTAACCATAATTGCTTCGTAAACAGTTGGGAAGGTAGTGCATTCTGCTCTAGCAGCCAGGCTCCTAGTGGATGTTACTCATGCCTACATCCTTACGGACTGTGAAGGGGGTAACCCTGTTTCAACCCCAGGAGTAGGTGGCAACGAGCCCCTGGTGACAGTTGATTTGGGTCAACAGCCCAACTCAGTTAAGTGTAGCCCTCACCTTGAAATGGCTGTCCAGCCTTGTGATTTAGGTGATATTTATTTTATTTTTTTAATTCAAAAAAGACATCCTGTTCCAAAGTGGGACGTAATCCAACTGCAAGCCACACCCACTTCACACAAACTACAAAGATTACCAGGGCCTAATTTCATAGAACTGCTTGTAAGCATAAAATATTGCTTAACAATTTTCTGCTTAGCAGAAATGAGCAGGATGCCAGTCACAAATTGCACATGTGGCATGGTAGTTAAGGTTGGTAACCTTATTCTGGTAAGCATAATTTTGTTGTGCTTAGCCACTCTCTGTGCTTAAGCAGCTCTATAAATTTGGGCCTTAAAGCCCATCGGAAATGCATGTTGTGTTTTTTTTTAGAGAGAGAGTTTACGTGTGAACAATTAACATGAAGTTTTGCTCTTGTCTCTCTGATGTTTTGCAAATTAGACTCGTGGTCTTCTCAGAACTGTCATTAGAGATGCCCTTGAACGATGAAATTATTGATTTTTCTGGAAAAATTACAAACAAACTGGCTTGGGAGCCAGAAGTGGTGAAAAATGTGTACAGGAGACAGCTGCGGAAAAAAAACTACGCCACCTCATTAGTGGACATGTGTATAACAAACTCAAAATTTAAATCGCTGTAAAATTGTGGATTTTAACAACCCCTTTAGTTTCTTCATAATTAATGGCATGTAAAAACATGGTAAACTATAAAATCAAGCTGCACTCCACCAATGTGCCTACTTTTCTCATGTCTGGAGGAGCATCCCCCCCCCCCGCCCATTATATTGATACCAGGAGCTAAGTTGCAAAGAAAACAAATAATCTACACCCCAGGCCTAAATAACATATCCCTGTGCATGGGAGAAATGAAGCATGTTATTTCAACGACTGATATATATTTTTTCTAATCAAAACTGCTGGCATGGAAATTACAGATTTTATGCCAGTAAAGTATTTATTCTAGGACCCGCATCCTGCAAAGAAATCATAAATTCACTGAGCGCTTTCTTTCAGTTAATTTGTTTATGAACACTGATAAAATGGGTATTCAACCACAATCATGCCCTCTTCCCTTCCCCCCACTCTTTCCATCTGTCTCCTTGCTTGGACAAAACATGTTGGGTCTTCAAGAGAGAGATATGTGTAGTGTGTACCTTCCGATCTGCGGGTTAATAATTAGGATCGAGTCGAAAACTCATGTCTACACACTGAGCTTACTGCACATCCACCATTGATTCTCGCTAAACTCAAGACGTAAATTAAGGATGCTGGCTGAAGCACATGCATGCTTACCCCGTACGCGCATTGTTACCACAAATGCATTTAGAAGAATTCAATTGTAAACCGTCGGCATTTTCCCTTTGACGGGATGAAGAAAAAAAAAATCACCGCGAATTAGCGACGACCGATTTCAATGCGTCCAAGGCTGGATAAATTCATTTAGATTACTGAAAAATGGACAGAGGTGAGGCTTTAGCAGACATGCCAGATTCGTCATCAATTGTAACG
Organism: Pycnopodia helianthoides; assembly: GCA_032158295.1. Taxonomy (NCBI): domain Eukaryota; kingdom Metazoa; phylum Echinodermata; class Asteroidea; order Forcipulatida; family Asteriidae; genus Pycnopodia; species Pycnopodia helianthoides. The sequence continues at coordinate 13,523,053 of CM063258.1, forward strand.
TACGCCTGACGTTGAACCTCTCTCTCCCGCTCGGGCAATACGGTCCAATCCATTATCCAATACATCCCACAAGAAATCTTGGTCAATCGATTTGTCTTGCCTCGGCCTATCTATCATGAATGTTACACTTAAAACATTTTCAATTTATTTTAGGCCCAAATCGGATTAGTCCGTCGACTACAGGCATAAAGAATCCTTCCAGCCCTAGACGGGGAGGTGTATCATACACATAGATAAGCAAAGGTAGGCAGTAATCAGATGATATGGAGAGGAGGGGGGGGGGGTTGGTAAATGGAAAGGGAAACAGTTGAGTAAGGGGAAGGGAACCATGGATATGTCATTGACCCAGATGGGCAGGCCTTAAATTACTCCCGTCATCGTTATCGCCGTCATTGCGTTGGTCTATGGTCTAGAAAGAAAAAAAAAAACGGTTTACCAGTTGAGGGGATTGTCTCGCTAATTGAGCATGCACTTAAAGATATTGGGATGTATTTTGTTGTACGGCTTAGTGAGGGTTATACAGCGGTCTGTTACAACCACAGACGAGCCGTGTTTGGATTGTGAAGTATTTATTGGTTGATTGCGCTATAAGAGGACCACGTCATTAGAGCTGGGTAGATGGGATTTGTGTGGTTACTTATCATTTTATATTTACAAATTATGCCGTGCTGGGCCACACGATGTTTGTAACAATGAAATAAATCCAGAATTTTATTTAAATTCATGAGAATATTATTTCAATAAGAAGTTTAAACAAAAATAAGTTTTGCCTGAGTAATAAACCACAATGGAAACTGACTGGGTAAATCTTAATTAATTTTGGGATGAACATAGACAAATTGACAAGAGAGGGATTTCAACCTTCGACCTCCAGATCTAGCCCTAATGTTGGTGCCCTGGCGGTCTCCCTATTTTGTCAATACCTTTGTTCGGGATGCCATTTAGAAGCAATTCAACCGTTACAGCCATGTAGCCCGGGATCACACCCAAGTTTACTATACTAGGAAGGGGCAGGAGAGGTATCACCCCTGAACAAAGATACTGACAAAGTCAGGAGATCACCAAAATTAGCGCTAGATAGCTCAGTTGGTAGACCACCAGCACGTTAATCCGGAGGTCGCAGGTTCAAATCCCGCTCAAGTCATTTCTTCTTTGTTCAACCAAAAAATAAACTTTGACTTAAAGGTATTGTACACTTTTGGTAACAACTCAAAATCAGTGTCCACATTTTGTGTGATTAAACATATGATGAACAAACAAAGCTGTAAAAGTTTGAGCTCAATTGGTCATCCAGGTCATGAGAAAATAGTGAAAAGAGATCTTATGTGTTTTCTGTTTTTTCAAATTATCGCGCGCGATAATCACTATTGTTTTACTCGTTTCTCAGAAACGATAGCATTTTAGGCAGAAATATTTTAAGGAACCCTTTCTACCATTACTTACTTTAAATCGTTTAAGTTATGTGTGAATCTGTGAACAATGTGTTTTTCGATCTTACCAATAGTGTACATGGCCTTTAAACCTTTGAGTGTTTGCACACAACTTCTTTCCCAGAGTTATCTCAATTAGGTATTTTTTTGAAAAAAAAGAATGCTCTCTAAACTGAAATAGCCACCAAAACTATTTAATTTAATTTCATTAATTAATTAATTTATTATGGTTATGAAGCCAAGAACTCCCAGAAAAGCAAAATTATATTAGCACTAGCCAAGAACCCCATGGACAGAAGACAAGGAAGGAAGTTTCAGTTTTAGGTGTGGTAGGAAAACCCTTGAGAACTATTCCAGGGAAAACCCACACAATCAGGTAGGGACTGGACACTCCAATCCACATAGTGCCCCTCGTGGAGTTCAAACCAAGTTCCCAGAGGTGGAAGGCGAAGTAAGACACCACTATGCCAACTCGACTGCCAAAACAGAATACCACAAACCTCCATAGCTAGTAAGTTTCTACACCATAGATTTTCACCTCAGAGCTATCTTTTAGCAGATTTAGTTGATGTCGAATTGCATCAGGAAAAAAAAATATATTATTTTGATATTATTTTCCCGGTTGGAACAAAATCTATAGTATGGCTCAAACACACAGTACATTGTGTGCCCAAGAAAAAGGGCAGGTAAGGCTCTATGCCTGTCTTCCAGGCACACATACTTTGTCCCAATAATACAAGGTCGTAAACAAAAATGGCATTAATGTTACATTTTTGTGGCTACAATGACTCCCCAAAGACATGTTTTCCCATTCGTGTACAGCGTTTAACCTTCTTGTCATTTTGACTTACGGCAGAAAACCCGATCACAATTTCACGCTCAGTTTTTCTTGCACATTAATTGCTTCCACCCTTGCACCCGTAAAACATTCATCACGCCCTTCTACAGGGGCACACAACAAGCAGTAAACACTAACCATACATTGTGATTTGCTACACCACTGGCTCTACCCCAAACCTCTCTACATTTTGAGTTGTTACATCACCTGCCATCCTCAGAGCCATCCTTCACAAACCTCTCTTGCGAAAAAAGAGTTGTTTCTTTGCGGAGTACTGTTGTGAAGCGCGGAGTGGTACTCGTGCCACACCGATCGAGTGGTTAGGGACAAATTCCAAGTAAGTGCTAGCATAAAAGGGCTGAGTAATCACAACATTTCTGCAAGCGGCACGCATGCAGTCGAAATTAAACAAGCTGATTCCATTACTGGATTACCAGCGATGATTTAAATACCAAGTATTTAAACCCCTACTCACAAACACTCTGACAGAGGTTGTCAGCAATGGGTTGAGAATTCCCTGTGGCATTTCAATCACATGGTATTGTTTCCCGGAGATCATCAAGAAAATATATTTACTGTTGTTTAATCAGAACGCTTTCACGGTGTTAACAGAACACAGCTTTTTCCTGAAAATCATCAGCGTGACCGGATCGAAATGTCAAGTTGCTACACCATTGGTTCCTTTCCGACCTTGTAGGTATCGATTTTGTAGGATCCGCATTTTTCGCAATGCAATGCTTTCTCAATAAACTTGAAAGAGCCTGTAAACAACACATTTTTGACTCGCCTTAATGATTGCTTGAGGGCAACTTTCACTTGGTTCATGAATATTCATGTATTAAATATTCATATTCTATGATAAATTTAAATAATTATTCAAATTTGGTGTGGATACTGATGCCTCTAAGGTTTATCATTCATTCCGGTTGTACTCAACGGATTCCCGGCGCAGATCATATCGCATGATCTGATTGGCTATCGTGCAAACTAATGGCGCCCTCTGTTGCCCAGTCACATTCAGGACACATAACACTCGACTAAATATGATGGACAATCTGAATTAATTTAATCATCAGGTAACAACCATTCCTTTAAGAAGTGACATCATCGAAACCCGCAGAGCAAATATCGTGTAATTACCGAGTCGTTTCTATTGTTCTATTTGTTTATTTTACTGATAATCTTGTTATTGATTCACCATGTTGTGTGCTCAGTCTGACTAGATACTGATCCGCTATTAAATGGAGACACAATTGATTTGAGCCATCAGAATAGAAAACTGAATTATAAAAGTCAACAACGAAACATAGTTTGATGACAAGGAAATGCCAAACATTACCTCCAGGTTCTCAACAATTATGAAAATAATAACATTTGAGTGAACAGAATCGTCATGATAAATATAAATGATAAATACGGACTCAATACTATGACGCTATTAGGTGTGGTAAATTTGTCTGTATACACCCAAACCAAACGAAGCACTCCTATAGTGTCCGCCATATCTCAAAAAGGCTAATGGGTTTCATTTTCCACAAAAAAAACAACTTTACCAAAAATATTGTAAGAAAAACAAACTTTAGTATAACTAAAAAAAGACACTTGTGCATACAAACCTCTGCCATAAATTCTTAAAATATTGGTCAAAACAATAAGGAAAACTAACAAAACACTCTTGAATAAAACGAGTCTACACAAAAATCACAACCACTGAGTAACACAAGATGGAGCAAAAATCACAAAAACATAAAGTTCTCGGAGAAAATGTCAAAAATGTTTTTATCCTCTATCAAAAATTCAATTTTGCCCTTGGGCATCAAGATGTTGTTTCCAATAATTAAATCTAAATTCCAAATTCGAAGGTAAACAGTCCAAGGCAAAAGTAATTGTTCTTTTCATTGCAGAAGGCAAACAATGATTAGACAACGAATGGAAAAACATCAAAACAGGAAGCAGTGGGCTGAGTTGTTATGCCAGGCAAGGATAAATTACATCAATTATAAAAAAAATATCCAGCGAGTCAACAAAAACTGTTTTCTTTTAGCATCACAGCAAATGTCATCAAAAGTTGTTTTTATGGCAAACTTTGAAATCAGGTAGGTACACATTGCTTTCACCTTAAATAAGACTAGTCAATTTTATCTTTGTTCAACCCCAAATTAAATAATAATAACAATCTAGGCATTTAGCCAACGACAAAAGTGCCTTACACTTTTCATATCCTGTTCACTGAGACTTTAGTGCTCCTAAAACCATCCAAACTCCTTAGGAGTATGCAGCACCGGCAACCAAATGGCCCCACAGGTTGCTAACCTTCGACATTAACAATCTATACCCTTGAAGCTACCGTTTATACCTTGGTGATGAGCAATTATAGTTAAGTGTCTTGCCAAATGACAAGTGTCATGACCAGGGTTTGAACCCGCACTCTGGTGAATCGACCATCACAACACAAGACTAATTCACTAGACTACTTGGCCACAACATGCTACAATAATGCGCAGAAACGGTTGGACCCTTAATTTCAAATAAGATTTTCAAGATCTTAATCGAGGCTCAAATTTCACGACAATCTCATCTGGAGCTCAGGGCTTGTAGCTAAGAATGTAGTAAATGAATAATCTTATTAAGTGTAAGCTTGTTTCTTTCTTCTTTTTTTTCTGTTTTTTTTTTTTTTTTTTTTTTTTGAGGGGCGGGACTACATTGCTGGACTTGTTTGATTTTGGGGCAGTGCTAAATTGACCGGACTCAGTCCGGCGATCTAGTAGGTAATTAGAGCCTGACGCTAAACGGTTTCCGTCATGGTGTCTCATTGGTTGTTTCAGCTGCAAATCTCACATAAACACCCTGTTACTATCGGTTACTCCCCTGCCCAACTGGCCCATGCCACAACATTCCACAGGAGACTGTGGAGACTTTGAAGTCCACAGTACACAAGCAATAGGGTTTCTTGATAATACCATGGAGGAAGAAATACCAGCCGTACAACCAGAGAAAACCCATGCACCCATTGCTAGCCTCGAAGGTATTGGCTCTTTTTAGTGGCAGTCTGTGGTACCAGTGTATAGGACAACAGATGAGAGTAATAAGTATTTCCAAACTTAATAAATTAAAGTCAAGGTCCTTCACGTTATTAACTTTTCTTGTAAAACATTCCTTGCATTCTGTTTCAGTGTGATCCATCCAGTCTATTTCCAGTCACAACATTTCAGAATGTTTCAGTAAAAAGGCGCTCCTTTTCTCAGCAGTTATTTTGGCGCAGGAACTTCGCCAGCCACAGCAGAAGTGCAACATGATTTATGAGTGGTTGTGACAGGTAGAAAGTTTATCCTAATTGTCCACTTGCCGGAGGTTTTGAAGGAGAGAGAAAAAGTTCCATGAATAAATCTCCCCTGATGAGAATTTAAAGTCGCAGTGATAAAGGGGTCTCCCCTGCAGATGAGCTAATCTAAAAACAACTATCTTCAGCTGGGCCTAATATGTGGTCTCTATGGGGTAAATTGTTCAGTCACTTATCGTTACATCAATACCCCTAAGCAGCAGGATCAGTCGGGTGACCTATTTTTATCTTTTTATTTTTTACCCCAGTCTCGGACCCCCACCCCCCCCCCCCCTTGGGGGGTTCTTCTTTCTCATTAATGTTTACAAGTTTACTTGTCTCCAGATCTAGACAAAAAAATTGTGCCAATTCCACATATATTCAAAATCTACTGCCCACAAGATTCAAAATATTTTCTTAAATATACATTTCAGGGGAGAATAAACCAAAGGGACTTACGGTACAAATGCAAGAAATGGCCTGACGTTTCAACCATAGCAGAGTCTCTCATGAAGGCTAAAATAGAAATTTCATGACCTTTGTTGTTATTATTGGTAAAAAACAAACCTCAAGATTATACAGGTCTAGTGCCCCGCAAATCATTTGAAAACCAGATGTCTAATTCTTGTGGTCAATGTTAACGCAAGTAACAGTAGATCGGTCCTTCGCTTTTTTTTTTACTACAGACTTATAAGCAAAGCACTTAGCTAGAATATCACCACAGTCAACCATCTAAATTACCTTCACACTGTACACATTATTTCTGCTTCCAAGCCTCAAGCACAAAAACAGCACTTAGCACATCTACCTCCCAAGACGTTAATTGGAAACAGTCATACGCAATACAACAAAACGTGGTATTTTGCATGTAACTTGGTTTCCGTTTAAACAGCCACAACACAACTGAGCCTCTAAACAGTTAAATCTCATTACGTGGAATTCCAAATCTCGACTACGTGGAATTCCAAATCTCGACTACAGCAGAGTAAAGTATCAAGATCCAGTTGACAATAAACCTTTACAGAAAATAAACCATGGGTGCCAATATGACTAGATACCAATCGGGCAATCTGTGACCAGCCACCGCACAAACACACGACGACATACTCAAACCCCTGGCTTCGTCATCCCCCCTCGCCCCTAATGCCAGAAAACAATATTGCATCCGTCCATAGATGCCATCTGCTCGTTCGTGGATTTTGTTTTATTTGACTTGCCGTCCACGCACAGCTGATCTGACCAACCCTTCAAACCAAAGTGACAAATTTTACGAGAACTAGTTTATCAGATTACAAGTTCGGCTTTTGCATGAACTTTGATATTAAGCACATCAGGGACCATGTAGCCTCCAGAGCTTGTAGTTCATGTAATGAAATATATTACATATATATATATATATATATTTCTTGTAACAATTTGTTGGCAGGGATATCCTTCTCATTGGTCTTATATGATCATGCATAGCCTACGAGGAGAGATGTGCCTACTGGCCAATTTTAAAGGGAAGCTGTGCCACTGATAATAAGAAGATACATTCAAGATTCCTTAGAGAGTCTGTCTAGATTTGGATTTGTTGACAAATGATAATGCGGTGACGCACTGCCCCGTGATGTAATGACCTCCTTTGAAAATGAACGTGGCTTACGCTTTTAATGTGGTCCCCATAATCTGTGTCAAGTGTAACCTGATTAGAACCTTGGATCTGAGACAAAAGAAACCAGAGCTCTCCGTACGGCAACTTTAAAGCCGGATCTGCTCCACTAGTACATGAATGTGGGGATTGAACAATAGAGTTCTGCACAGGGATGCATGTTTCAAAATGTGAAAAGCGAACCAGGCTTATGCATTTACATGGTCAAACGTCGAGGTATTGACGAAACTGATCTGTGCACATCATGCCGTTTACATGTCTAAAATTGCAAACATATTTCATATCAGAAGAAGTAACTATAACTAGTAAACTTGCGGGTACAATCGTGTAAAATACCTTTTGGGAGGAGCGCTGGCTCTGAAATAAGCTTGTGTGGTCTCGACAATCTGAACAGTACACTCTGCTTGTCTTTCGGAGAAAGTGAAAGCGAACACGTGTTATGCCTTGTGAAAGACGATCACAGTATACTGTTTGAGACGTCAAGACCACGCTGGCTCTTTTCAGAGCAAACACTCCTTCCAAAAGAGAGACTTCATACATGGTTGTACCCGCAAGTTTACTAGCTTTAGTGACTTCTTATTTTCCACACCATGCAAAGCTTCTACTCTGGGAAAGGCAGGCCTTTTCCCTTGTAAGACTTTCAGAAGGGTAACGAATACATCACAAACAGATTTTTGTTTTAATACCAACAGTTTTTCCTGGCCAGTAATGCCTGTTTTTTGGGGTTGCCACTGGTGATGTACATTGCTTCCTCATTTCAAAGGCCGATTTTAAGTTTATATAGTTTTAATATGGAATTCTTTAAGGAATGATCAGTTTGCATGCATTTATCTCGTCATCATAAACCAGCACAGGGCTTCAATTTTATTTTATTTAAAAAAAATTTGGGGGGGGGAGGGGAATCCACAAGGCTGCAGGGCTTGTAGCTCTGAATCTTTTGTGGGCTTGTAGCTCTGAATCTTTTGCTCGACCAGAATTTTGTTTACAAGATCGGAATCAAAATGAGAAAGACCAGAACACAGTTTTATCATATCAACTGTCTTTACTTGAAAAAAAAACACTAAGAGGAGATTGATCTATTTTGTCTCATGGGTAAGTCAACTTTGATGCTCAGCAAGATATTTATCTGATACACAAACTCAAGATTTGAACAAAATTTGTTTAAAAAAAGATCTTGAATTAGAAAGAGTTTACAAGCCCAATGCTAACATCACTGGCCTCTGGCCTGTGGTCCAGTGTAAATGTTGAGCCCTGCATCATGACTCAGATTGGGTATAAGCCAGATTTAAAAGCTTATAATGTTAGATGACAGCATAACAAAAATTTCACACCGGTGAAGAAATCTTCAAAGGTTAACTTTATTAAATTAATTTTTTGGGGGTAAAAATGAGACTCGGAGTGGGCGGATTATTCCACCCAAAAAATGTCCCCTTTAAATGTCAAGTGAAACTCACCAGCTCTTAGAGAACCCGGTGCCCTTACGTGTTTAACATTACTTAACATCGTGTTACCAGTGAAGTAACAGCCCGCACGACAACAAATCTTCCCCGAGAAATTTCTCCGTGTCCCTTCCAAATGTCAGATGGAGGGGCACGCTGAAGCACTGATTGAAAAAGCGGCATAAGATCTCACGGATCGAGAAAGGGGGGGGGGGATTCCTTCTTTACAATTCAAATAAATCTCCACTGTACTTGACACTACAGGAAAACCGCTGGCAGGAATCGTCCGGGCTCGCGGGTCGATAAATTCATTAATAGCATGCATTTAATATTTCGCCATGGCCAACTTGCCTTTGTTACAGGCACACATGTGTGTGGCCGGCTCTAAATGATTGAGGAGGTTTCAAAACAATTTCCACGGATCACTTCCTCAAAATTAATCACAGAATTGAAATCTAAACAAACAAAAAAAAGGCATTCTCATAACCAACCTCAGAGTAGTAAGAAGCCATTCTGTGGTCACAGTTGAAATTTTACAGCGGTAAACTCCTGTAACAAGACAACCAAGGATCCTTAACGAATTGACCGACTCTTACAGATCTAAAAGAGTTCTCCCCTTTAAGTTCCTTCCAGCCTCATTTTGAATTTGTTTATACACTCGTTTGAGTTGAACAGTAACAGTTCTGTAGACATGTTTTTTTACAAGAACATTTTACGATCAAGATTAAATACAGGGGGAGTCGGTCCTTGTGGTCTGGTGGCCTCGAACAAATTCAGGGCCAAGGGTCTGTTCTTTTCACAGCAAGGTAACTTTTCCTGGAGGAAAAAAAGGCTGTTTGAATATCTGAATGTATGGGAGCATACGGCATCAAGTCAACATCGGCATCAAGTCAACCATAGACTCCACATCTGTAGTTCAAATGTAATACTTTCTCTCAACTACTCAAAAACTGTTCATACACGGCCTGGCACTCTCCTGAACTTGTTGACTTAAGTTGTTTTTGTCCGTCTTTAAATTTTCCCCCTGCAACTTTTGACATTACTCGACCACGTCATCCCAGGAGAGCATGAAATAATATTCCCCCAAAATTGGGCAACTGGGACACTTGACAAATGTAACTGACATATATTGACGGCTGTGCTGCTTTCTCCCAGCAATATCGAACAAATCAATTTCCTTCAACAACACAATTTTCGGAGCTCATATGCCACACATTACGAATCAAACGTCATTTCTTAAAAGCACTTGAGCTTGTGTTTATTATTCTTAACCAGAAGATGGGGGGGGGGGAGCCTGACTGCAGATAAAGAGTTTCTCTGGTTTGGAGACTTTATGGCTTTCAAAAATGAGAAGTGTCTTCTCTGAAAACAAGCTCCGGTCATTGGTAAATAACTAAAGCATGGCCTAAATATTCGATCAGCTGCGAATAAAATGTTGGTTCCATTAGCGCTAATGACTTAGATCAACATGTACGGTGGAGGGCTAAAGGACGACTGGGACTCAAGATAGGTGTGTGCAAATCCCCACGATGTCATCAAGAGATCCAGCGGACACAAAATCTGACTGGCTTTTTTGGTCCAGTGGGATTTTAAAGATGGGAAGCTCTCACAATTTCACGGGAAGATAGCAGCAATTTTCCTCTTCTTTCGGAAAGAGACACTGGATATAGGGCAGGTCATTCTTCATGATATAGAGAGCGGAAAGAAACTTCTTGTGATGTTGACAATGAAGTGCCACTGTAGTACCAATAATTGTCGCAGCGATATTAGCTTCGCTTTCACGATTATGTGAAATGAACAAAATGTACAGGTCTGTATGACTTAGGATTTAAACAATAATTATTTAAAATGCATTTTTCAGACAAAAAAAAATTATTTTTAAACATTTGTGCTCCTCTATCGGGGAAAATCTGTTTGATTTATTAACAAGAATTCACAATAAATAATTTAGTGAAAAAAGAAGTAAATAAATGCTCCTCCCCGAGCATAAGTGTAAAAGGTTGACAAATATCAACCGCTATAAATTCTTCACCCCACTCACATTTAAAAACCTTGACAAGCTACAAACAGTTGGATCTCAAATGAAATCATAAACGTCAACTGACAAACACGGATATTGGTTTTTGCGACATCTTGCAATTTTAATTTAATTTTGTCACAGATTCCCACCGGTTTTTTTTTAAGAAAAAAAATTATAACCTGGGGTGAAGCCTAAAAACATATATATATATATATATTTTTTAATGCTTGCAAGATCTTAATCTTTCAATGAAAAAATGTGGGCCCCTTTGGGAGTAAATGTACAATCTCCGCGATACACATCGTCCAATCTCCATGACAACTCCCAATCCCCCGAAGAGTTGTTTTCCCATCTTTCAAAGCATCTCCAGCTGATAACCACCTCTAATTTATGTTTCCTGTCTTTCCAAACCATAATATTTCATAATGGAATTTCACCTTGTATATCAAATTGTGTCCGGGGGGCTGGCTTTTAACAGGTAGATTGAGGTTGCAATAAGGAGTTCATCTTTGACGTCACTCTACATTCTTCAATCATCAGAGAATATGGTTTAGCTAACTACCCTGATATGACCCTTATTATCTTTGTGAGACTTTTTATCCAGTTCACTTCGGAGGACACAACAGCGGGTAAAGCTCTTAAGCAACACGCAGCAGTGGGCTTATAACCTGGCATTCTAGCTTCTGTGCGTGTTTGGGGGTATTCATGTCAACATGACACGTGGCGGATTGCGCATACGGAGTTCCTTTGGTCATGGTTCGGTGGCCCCCGGTCAAGAGGCACTTCATACAATGACCGAAGTAATGGATTTGTGCGTAATGCTTTGGTCGAAGACCTGCTCCTTTCTCGTAGCAGCCATGATTTTGTAAAGACGGATTATACTGCATTGTCATAAGGCAACAGTCTCCAGAACGCCGTCTTCCTGACGAGGGCCCAATTTTATAGAGCTGCTTAAGCACAAAAAACGAGCTAAGCACAACAAAATTGTGCTTACCGGAAAAAGGTTACCAGCTAAAATACCATTTCACATGTAGCATCTGTGACTGGTACCCTGCTTATTGTTGCTTAGCAGAATGCTCTTAAGCAATATTTTCTGCTTAAGCAGCTCTATGAAATTGGGCCCTGGCTGCGTGCCCACTAAACGGTCTCACAACTGAGCCAGCTTGCTCACTCAACTTTTTCCAGATTCTATTTCTACATTTTAGAACAGCGCTGCCATCTTTTTTTCCCGCCTCTCACTCCACCCAATAGGAGAACAGTCTGGTCCCGTGCTGGTATAATGAGAATCAGCATGTCTGATTGTTATTGCACATGGGAACCAAGACCAAAATGGTTGCAGCTTCATAATGAGAAAGTACTCATTCTTTATGAGGTTCTGTTTTGAATGTGTACTGACCTCTTGCACTGACGTCACATGCAGCTTCTGTCTGCCCATCGTCTGCCATTTTGGCAGTCAAGTACAAAGGAATTGTGCGTATTGAACTGCATGTGCGTTACCTACACTGGCACAGTAGCACACTGCAAAGAAACACACAGGGAGTCCGACTCCCAAAATGGTGTTGGGCACGATTTATCATGTGTTGACATCAGGTGCATTAAGTCAAGGGACTTACGGTCACAGGAAAAAGTACCTGGATGCATGCTATATTAATATTATTCTTTCAAACTTCCTCACAAAAATATTATTCTATGGTTTGCGCTGAGTATTATTGTCGAGCTCGATGTATTTATCTTGTGAATGCAATCTGTGCTGCATATGTTGATAATCAATAAGTTTTTTCACACATAGTCAATTGGTGTTTCACGCCTCGGAATTGCGTCCCACTTATTCAAAATAGTAATAATACTGGCGGATCAGGTTGGCTCAGTGGTTTCTTTTTCCCTGCCTTTCACCTCTGTGGACCCCGGTTCAAATCCCACCTCAGACCGCAGCCTTTCATGGTTTTCAGTCCCTACCTGTTGTGTAATGCACGTAAAAGAACCCAGTGCACTTATCGAAAAGAGAAGGGGTTTGCCCCGGTGTTCCTGGTTTGATTGGCTGCATATTGCGCCACAGCACCTTGTAAAACCATTACATTGTGCTATGTAAAGGAATAGGTCTCAAACTTCAAAAAGTAGCTCCACACCTTGCAGGAAAATACTGACTGTTGAAGCACCTTGAGCGTCACTGAGTGCAGATATGAGCGCTATATAAGAAGCCACTATTATTATTATTATTATTATTATTATTACCTGATTTCATGGGTTTTCCCCTATTGGGGGTTATCCTCCCACATCTAAAACTGAACATCTCTCCTCGTTTCCTAATCACCATCGTGTTATTGGTGCTTACGGGCCGGCGTTGGATGTGTAAACAAACAAATAAATAAAAGAAATAAAATATATATATAGATATAAATCAAATAAATAATGTGTAATAAACTTAAATAAATTATGGTGCTCAATAACACATACAAAATAAATATACAAAAAAAAAACATACGCATTGTATATTTCACAAAAAGTGGTACTCAAATCGCTCCAGTTGTTAACTGCTCATGTTTACGAAACACATCATGTCAAAACACAATTATCCGAGTGTCAATATTAACTTTACAAATTCGGTTAAAACTCAAAACCAGCAAAAGCATCTGCCGTTCTAATAGGATGTTCCCCATCGATCGCCTCTTATGAGAATCCAGTTTATCAATAACAACTCCATTGATTCCAGTAAAAAAAAAGATTCATAATGTTACAGGGTCATCAGTCATGAACGATGGACAACACATCACCGCTCTGCACAGAGGTTTATAACACCATCGTCGTGTACAGAATATCGATGCACATGGCCTTTTAATCAGCGCTGATGTGTATGATTGGGTTTACTTTCCCGTCCGTTGTTCTATTTTCTTTAACATTGGTTCTATTTTTTTTGTTTTTTTAAAGAAGCAAACAGAGAAATGCACATCAATTTACAAAAAAAATATTTTAAAAGCCATAACACAATGACAATGTTGATGAGCAGGTCTTTTTAATCAATGTCGTGTGTGATGTTTTTATAGTGTTTCTATTTTGCTGGCATTGATTTCACTGAAACAAGCTGATAAAGAATTGCACAAACATTTTTTTGTAAAGAATACTTTCATTCAAACTGTCATATTTTCAAGGAACACAGTCACAAAAATAAAGCTACAAAATTTCACTGTACAGTCATTGAATGAGGTGTATGATCACATTAGTTTCCCATCAATTTCTGCATTTTTTTCCAATAAAATAAAGATTGAACATAAATATTTGTTTGAAAGAGTTTATCCCATCAAACTGTCTCGTTTCAAGAAACATGTCATAAAAATACCCACTGCAAATTCTTTGAAGAGGCAGGGGCCCTCACATCATCAATAATTACATGGATTCAGTTGCACTATTACAAAACCACCCCACTAGCCTTCACATTTTGTCAGAGTTGAGCAACCATTCAAAACCATTCAACTTGACAGGTTGTGTGTGGTAGAACAACTGTGCACAAAACTATCTGTGTATTGTGCATTCACCACACGCTATCATACTGCATGCTGGCATTCTCCAGGTGGATACAGTCCTTTATCATGGTGCGGCCATCTTGATTTTTTCTCATTCAAATCAATGTAACCAAAGCAAGGCTGGAAGGAGAAATAGTCTGGTTCCTTTTTGTACAATGAATATTAGCATTCAGCAGTCTTATTGAAAACAGGGAACATGACCAAGATGGTGCCAGCATGATGAAGGTCTATTGAATGGTCAGGCTTATCATTCAGGTGTGAGAAATATAAATGGATTAAAACATGATTTTCACAGCAATTTGTGACTTACATGTACAGGCACTGTTTTTGTACCATCTTACACCGAGGCTGCTTCCGATTTAATAATAAAAAATATTGGGGAAAAAAACACTCATCAAAGACATACCATGTACGAAAAATAACTACACAACAATGGGTTATACCAATTAGAAACGATTCAGAAAAGCTATGATACCATGTTGGTTTTGTTCGCAGAAAGGAATTCACTATGGGTGATAATGAGGGAAATATAAAACGGAATATATATTAATGCAGATGATGGTATCAATTTCAGCTGGAAAGAGAAACGGCCCCAGGCGCGAAATGTGATATTATTGCCAATAAATTCCAGTCGATTCAACAACAGAGAGAGAAGCGCAACCGATTTTCATGTTTCTTGATAATTCATGATTGATGAAAGCATCTAATCAGCTGAAACTTAATGAGATGATATTTTTATTCTACAATGTAAATGTTGAAATAAAGATGAGGTATATGCAGGGAGCTTCCAGAGAGAGAGAAAGAGAGAGAGAGAGAGAGAGAGAGAGAGAGAGAGAGAGAGAGAGAGAGAGAGAGAGAGAGAGAGAGAGAGAGAGAGAGAGGAGAGAGAGAGAGAGAGAGAGAGAGAGAGAGAGAGAGAGAGAGAGAGAGAGAGAGAGAGAGAGAGAGAGAGAGAGAGAGAGAGAGAGAGAGAGAGAGAGAGAGAGAGAGAGAGAGAGAGAGAGAGAGAGAGAGAGAGAGAGAGAGAGAGAGAGAGAGGAGAGAGAGAGAGAGACACAATTGGTACTGGTGTACTGCGTCATAATAAATGCTACCATACAAACATGCTCTTGCAAAAATATCTTGCAAAAGGGTTACCAGCAAAAACACAATCTGCTCAACATTATTAAAATATTTTTATTGGGCCTTGATTTTGAAAAAGGTAATTTCTGTCTTTAGTGGCACCAGCATCCCTACAGAAATTTGCATAATTGTTTAGCTTCCATAGATGGTTGCAAATTGGTCATGTTGGCGAGGTGAAAAAATGATCATTTTAATTCTGTTTCAAAGAGTAAGCTACGGAAATTGAAGGAATCGGTCAATTTTTTGCTGTCACATACAGGCATGGCGAAAATCCCGTTTTCTATGTTACATCAAAGTACAGGTCAGACCGTATTTGTGTTTTCAAGAAGGGAAGGGCATGCATGTTAGCATGATGGCGATCATGTGACATGCCTTCCCTTCATTATGTAAAAACATGCACTATGGATGTAGAATTAGGTCATCGCGCTTTCTCAGAATGGAGCACACAAAATCAGAGCTTTCACATGTGTTTCTCTTATAATATGTCATTTTTCTTGTGAGTTTCCTGTTTACTTCAGTTCACAAACCTACCAAAAGTACAAACCCCCGAACAGGGGTACACAAAATCAAAACTTTCTTGTTACTGGTAGTTTTAACTAATAGGCCTACAGTGTCTCTTTTCTCCTTGTGACTAACATGTTCTTGATTTACAACCTAACAGAGGCACACAAAAATCAAAACTTGATTGTTAGTTTGTCTAATACAGTGTCTCTTTTCTCCTTGTGACTAACATGTTCTTGATTTACAACCTAACAGAGGCACACAAAAATCAAAACTTGATTGTTAGTTTGTCTAATACAGTGTCTCTTTTCTCCTTGTGACGAGTAACAAGTTCCTGATTTACAACCCAACAGAGGAACACATAAACGGAACGAGGTATACAAAACACAACTTTAGCGCTGCTTTCTCTGATCTCTAATGCAATTTCACTCCCTCATCCCGTTTCTGATTTACAGCCTATGTACGTGTAGGGCAACCACAAGTGAATTGGTCGGGAGAGTTTGCCTAGTCCGGCTCCGGCTCTGGCTAGACTGCTGTATTGCTTTATCATTGCCACGAAGCCCCAAGGAATAGCCATAGACACTTGTGACAGAGGCTACCCAATATCCTCCACACAAATTAACAGATTCCTTCTTGTACTCCCATCAGGGTTGGCAATCCTCTGCTGGATTGATTAAAAAGTAAATACATTCCACAATCCCGAGCAGGTAGCATATAGGGACGGATCAATAATGCACACAGCTACGTTCACATAAGAATACAAAATTCTCTGTTTGAGATTTTGATCATAAGAGCTGAATCAATG
Source organism: Pycnopodia helianthoides (assembly GCA_032158295.1). Lineage (NCBI taxonomy): Eukaryota > Metazoa > Echinodermata > Asteroidea > Forcipulatida > Asteriidae > Pycnopodia > Pycnopodia helianthoides. The sequence continues at coordinate 13,539,696 of CM063258.1, forward strand.
AAGTGATACACATGTACAGCTTGTTCAGGAGAGATACAGCTGTGGCTTTCAGTGGGGCTCACACTTTGTGGGGAAAAACGGAGGGCTTTACATGTATATCCCCGATTTCAAATTCAGAAAATCACTTAAGTCAGACCAGCTATTTGGTGGTTACTCCAAACCCCAGATTACCAAATGGCAACAGATTCAAACAGTGACAGATTTGAGATTGAACAGTTTCTCAAACAAACTAGTTCCAGGTTTTTCTCCAAGTAGACTTTTCAGATTTCTCACAGATTTGAAAGTTCCAGCTGAATACAGTGTCTACTTGCTGAGAAAACACTAAAAGACTGTCTCGGTATGTTCACAAGAACGTGGAATCCATCCACACTCTGGCCACAGCATTCGCAACTGGACACCAACCCTCAGAAATCTGAGAAACAATTCATGCGTGAATCAATTCCCAGGTTCAAATGTTATGGGGTAAAAAAAAAACACCTATCCAAACCATATTACATTGTAGGGAATCCTTTCTCAAAATAGTTTATGCCATCAACAGCCTGCAGTGCTTCTCACCAAATAAGTGTTTATGGTCGTACACTTTTGGAGTGCTAACCAATCTATTACCCTACCTTTTAGCAGACTCAGAAATGTAATTACATTCAGTAATTAGAAAGTAATTAATGTTAGACTGCAGGTGACCCTGAACAGACACCCGCAAACACATCTGCATATAGAACTCAGTCTAAATTAAGCTTAAATTATCGGGTTTTTTTTAAGACAATACTTTAAGGATTACTCCTTTCCATGAGAACATTAAGGTTCCTTTTGATTTTCAGAATCAAATGGGATTGGTGAGAGGGGGGAGGGGAAATCAAAACTTGCTCCTAATAAATGAAAATGGCCATGGGAGCTTAATTGGTTGATTATTAAGTAACTGTACATGACAGCCAGTTAATTTAGTCCCTACTCACATTATTGTATGGTTTGCACTTTACGTATTAAAGGAGCTAAATTAGTTAAATTGGTGTATACATCCAGTAGTAATTGGAAGCCAGTCATGTCACGATTAAACTGAAACAAACAGATGATGGGGAACATTAACTAGTCTCTTTCCAACACCCAATTAAGTCTCTTTTCAAGTAGTTCCCATAAGCCAGCCAGGTCATTCTGTAGTCTTACTGATTATACTGAAACCAACAGATGATGAGGAATATTACCTAGTCTCTTTTCAACACTCAATTAAGTCTCTTTTCAACACTCAATTAAAGGCCCTGTACACTATTGGTAAGATCGAAAAACACAATGTTCACAGATTCACACATAACTTACATGATTTACAGTAAGTAATGGTAGAAAGGGTTCCTTAAAATATTTCTGCCTAAAATGCTATCGTTTCTGAGAAACGAGTAAAACAATAGTAATTATCGCGCGCGATAATTTGAAAAAACAGAAAACACATAAGATCTCTTTTCACTATTTTCTCGTGACCTCGATGTCCAATTGAGCTCAAACTTTCACAGGTTTGTTTGTTCATGCATATGTTGAATCACACAAAATGTGGACACTGATTTTGAGCTGTTACCAAAAGTGTACATAACCTTTAAGTCTCTTTTCAAGTAGTTCCCATACGCCAGCCAGGTCATTCTGTAGTCTTACTGATTATACTGAAACCAACAGATGATGAGGAACATTAACTAGTCTCTTTTCAACACTCAATTAAGTCTCTTTTCAAGTAGTTCCCATAAGCCAGCCAGGTCATTCTGTAGTCTTACTGATTATACTGAAACCAACAGATGATGAGGAACATTAACTAGTCTCTTTTCAACACTCAATTAAGTCTCTTTTCAAGTAGTTCCCATAAGCCAGCCAGGTCATTCTGTAGTCTTAATGATTATACTGAAACCAACAGATGATGAGGAATATTAACTAGTCTCTTTTCAACACTCAATTAAGTCTCTTTTCAAGTAGTTCCCATAAGCCAGCCAGGTCATTCTGTAGTCTTAATGATTATACTGAAACCAACAGATGATGAGGAATATTAACTAGTCTCTTTTAAACACTCAATTAAGTCTCTTTTCAAGCAGTTCCCAGAAGCCAGCCATGTTATTCTGTAGTCTTAATGATTATACTGAAACCAACAGATGATGAGGAATATTAACTAGTCTCTTTTAAACACTCAATTAAGTCTCTTTTCAAGCAGTTCCCAGAAGCCAGCCATGTTATTCTGTAGTCTTAATGATTATACTGAAACCAACAGATGATGAGGAATATTAACTAGTCTCTTTTAAACACTCAATTAAGTCTCTTTTCAAGCAGTTCCCAGAAGCCAGCCATGTTATTCTGTAGTTTTATGATTTTACTGAAACCAACAGACGATGAGTCTCTTTTCAACCCCAAATTAAGTCCCTTTTCAAGTAGTTCCAATAAGCCAGCCATGTCATGCTTTACAGCAAAATATTTGTACATGTATAACTTGTTTTTAATATTTTTTTCTTCAAATTTATTAACTATCTTCCAAACATGAACACATCATAGACAACTAATGTTTTACTTTTTCCAGCGCTTTATTCCTGTATTCCCCACATTAAACGGCACGCAAATGGAAAGGAAAGTGGTATTTTGACCACAAGTACCATTGAAACATGACCATGACTGAAAGAAGTCTCCCATCCATGAATACACAGGAAGGTTTGTATTTCCGGAAAGGTTTCAAAAACTTAGGCCAAATAATTAAAACAAAACATGTTTTTTAGAGGTCGCCTCCTTTTTTATTTTTTATTTTAACGATCTCTGACGAAAAAAAATCAATTCTAAAACAAATAAGATCGTATTTTTAGACATTAGCACACTGAAAAAAAACACAGAAAAAAGCTGGCAACCATCTTGAAAAATAGCTCGGCTAGTTATCTTGAAAAATGTCTTGGGCGGCCATTTTTTGACAAAAAAAGAGAAAAAAAAGGCCCTCCTCCTTCCTTTTTCAAAAAGGCAGGACGCTAAACACGTTTGTTTTTTGTCACTACCATTACACCTCTCCTTTAATTCGAGATCCTATATATAGGGACGTTGCATCGCGTCTGCCTGCCTGCATGAACGTGTACTTGAAGATTTCAGAGATTTTGCGGTCGTAGCATTCTTTTGATTCAATGATGTTATCGCAGTGCGCCCGTAGCCATGTACACTCCCACTGTAGTGCATGTGTAATTGCCAGGTTTGTGCACCACCTTATCCAACCTGGAAATTCATTACAAGTGAGCATTCCGTTCCGTTTAAAGTAACCAGTGGTTGAAATCAGATCCACGGACAGTGGGAGCACAAACATCTACCCGCATAAACCAAAGACATTCTTTCGGGGAAGAATATCTCCTTGATTGTGATGTGCCCCATTGGGTGCAATTCCTTCTTTTATTGGTTTAAAAAGGCCCCAAAAACAGTTGAACAGGAGGTGGGAACGAAACAAGGTCCTCGATTTTTACCATTACAAAAACCAAAAACTCATAGGCAGCGTTGAAGTACTCCTACTCAGTATTCGTACTCAAGTACTACATGGTACTCAGACCTGTACTCGCACACAGCCAGCAAAGTACTAGTACTCAAAATCATGTATTCGATACTCGCCTGAAAATGTACTGGGACTTGATTTTAAGTACTCATGGTCAAAATACGCTAAATGTAAATTACACCATTGATATTGCCAAGGAATAAAAAGCACTGGAAAAACTAAAATCATAGTTGACTTTGATTAACTCATTTTAAAGATAGTTACCATAACAAGCACACAATGTCACCTAGAAACAAAAACTGTGTTGACAACTCATTTTGCACTTGCTCTCCGGTCCAAGTACTTGGTACTCGGCTGTTGGACTCAGTACTCAGATAACTTGGTAAACATGACATGAGTGTCTGTCGATGGCTCAAGTACTCATACAGGAGTTAGGAGTACATACTCAGCCACCCTAGTACTCGGCAGTACTTGATACTCGACTGAAAAGTGTTTGACTACACTACAGCTCATAGGCCTGTATCTTTTCACATTTCTGTCAAGAAAAAGTGAAAATAAATATGCTTAGCCTTTCATCCAGATTCTTGCAAGAATAGGGCACAAGCTTAAACTTATCATAATTATCACATTCATTCAGTTGAACTGTACATGTGTGCAAGGAGCCCAATGCTTATTTGCATTGCATCTGCAATTTTTATGATAAAAACAAGCCAAGCAAAACCAAAGAAACTAATTTTCACATGACCACAAGGCAATAGGATTCGCTGACACTTTTTGACAGCTTTATTGCATTTATACCCTGCCCCCATCAATAGATGTATGACATTGCACTGATATGAACTCATACCTGATGGCCTATGGGCTGCAGGAAAAACCTCTCGCCCTGGCCAGCCCAAATCAACCTCCAACCCCCCCCCCCATTCAAACAAAGTATGTACATTTGAGATTCGTCTCAAAAGGGGTAATGATCGATGCTTCTTGACAATTCCCTTTTATCAATGAAATAATTTATTGTCAAGGATTACTTTAAGGAAACTATCTTGACCATTGGCAAAATTTAATTATCATGTTTTTGTTTTTTAAAGTTGGAGGCGTACTTTGAAAAGTGCTTATTCTGCCATTCACTGGAGTATGTCAGTAGAAATAATGTCCTCTTCAAGACAAATTTGTATGAATGTGATATGTCCTGTTGTCAGCATGGCAAGTAAAATAAGCGTTAAACAAACACTGCTTACAAACCCATGCAACCACACTGTGTCATAAGATATTCATAAATACGCCAGACAGTTTATGCAACCCTGTCGCTTGACCGCTTTGATCACATGTACATGGTCTAATTAACCGGCTGATAAAGGCATGGTGGAGAATGGAGATGTTGAGGACCGGTTGTAGACAACGCATGTTTGCCAATCATAGCCAAGTACCTGTTAGTGTGCATGTTTACGCCAGTACTGACAATGTATAAAGCGGTTTGATAGTGTGTTGAAAGTACACTTCTACCGGGGAAAAAAACCTTTATTGATAAACAACTCCACAACTTTGACTAGAATTTGGAAATAGTGTCTAATTTGTATAAATTGATAAATGGATGCCAAAATCCCTGACTTGTAATACGTTTAAATGGTATATAGAGTATAGGAAGTCCAAAATAAAAACTGGTGTTACTTGTAATACGTTTAAATGGAATCCTCCACTTAAATGGTATCTGAAGTAAAGGAAGTCCAAACTAAAAACTGGCAGTGTCCACAAGATACCCAGATACCCTGCACGGCTAACACCAGATGCACCGTTCCCTTTAAAGGGACTAAGCGAGCGACATTGAAGGATCTGTGTCTGACATCGGCAACGATCACTTGATGGATCAGTAAGGGAATCCGACAGCCAACATCTGTCTGCCACCCTTGTTTGCAGTAATGATATCGCTCCTGCAACACTAGAGTCAATATCAACTCCTGGCCTGGGACAAAAATCGTGACTTGTTACATCTTCCCTCCAGTTCTTTTGAAGTTGATCCGTCAAATGTTAAAGGGTAGAATTCCTGGTAGCATTTTCAGCCTTCGAGGTGCAGCGCCTGTTTCTCTAAGGCATTCAGTCCGACCACGCCAGCCGAGAAGATATACCTTTGCAAGCCTAGAGTTACACCACAGCTGTACACGGTCTCCGCTGCCCTACAAGTTTGGCCTGAATGTCCCTTCACTATGTTCAAACAAACATCAACAAGTGCCTCATGTGAAGTGGAAATGGCCAAAATGCATCAACCCGTTCAAAACCAGACTCAAACTCCACTCTTTGATTAAAATACAAGTTTCTTCTGTTGCTCTGCTATATCAACTACATCTCCACGTTCACACATTATTATTCAAAAACCAGTCAAACAATGGGACGGCTATTCCTCTCATGTTAAAATCACTGATCACAATCGCAAGCCTCCTTAGCTTCAGTCTTTCTACTGTAACTATCAACTGTTTTAAGTTTTTGAACAGTCCCGTAGCTCATCCCTTAATAAATCAATTGTTTTTAATGGTTCCTCTGTTTTTGTTTGTTCAAGTTTTTCTTTGACCCATTGAACAGATCAGCTTTTAGGATGTCTTCAAAAAATTTTAAATACCTGAATATATTTGTTCTAATAGGGCCTGCCTGTTTTTGATTTTTTTTAACAGTAATTGTAGTAATTGTACATGCTGACCTCTTAACATTTTCCTTGTTGCATTGTACTTTTTGTGGACCCATGGCAGACCAGTGGTTGCCACTGAAGGGGCCAACCAGTTAAATTAAGAATAATACTAACACCTCCAGACAGATGCTTTAATTTATGAATAAGTAGCAGTTAAAGAGCAACTTTCTATATATGCTTTTACAGCAGTACATTTTCCCAATGTCACCAGGAAAATGTGCAGCTGCAAAAGCAGCTCCTTCATTTTGAAGTATAGCACATGCCCAATTCCTAATGCATTTTTTGTGTGTTGTGTGTGTGCATTTGGCTAACACTAACAGTGCTACTGGCATGAAGTGTTTGTGGTCGGAATTGGTGCCATTGCATTTTAAAATGTCTTTACCCAGCGCTGAATTGAATTGATAAAGCTTTTAAAAATAGAGAAAAAACAACATGGATGTCCACATGGTTTGACCCCACACCGCAAAGTAAGTCCCTCATATTTTGATTGATGCAAGCTCTGTCAGCTCTCTTCCTGGAGCAAACACATCAGAGAGGAGGAGAAGGAAGCATGTATTTCCTTAGAGATGAATGACAGTGAAGAAATGAAGAAGAAAAAAAAACACAACATTTTCCCTGAACAGAGATCTCCATAGGATAGACCTGCAGCATCTGCTCTCAGACTGCGATATTACTGGAGTGTATAGCATCGAATGTTGACTTAGCAAGGGGGCGAAGCCAGTCAAACCTCGGGCGAAATGTGAGAGCTAAAGCGATTTGGCGTGACATTGACAATGAAACAGCAATCTCCACTGACCATTGTTGACGTCATGCAATCCGCAGTGCTGATAATGGATTTGCATCAAGTGTAGGAACTCGCCCCAACTTTCTTTTCAATGCACTTGTCACGGACTGATGGGAAATGAGTTGCAAAGAACCATGGAAATGTGATAAGGGGAATGATACCTTTATCACATTATGAATCATAAGGATTGCAAATAAAACCAGTATTAAGTTTACAAACAGAATAAAAGAGATCCAAGAAAGAAAAAAAAAGGATCCGATATATATGATTACACTCAGGCCCAACACAAATCTATTTAGCGTTTCTATATTTAAGTACTCTTCCATGTCACTGTACTTCAACCGTTTTTTATAAATAGTTATAGCTCCTCTATTCAAATTTCCTTTTATTTGTTCTCCTTTGGATTAAATTTATTTTCATTCATTTTATATTTAGCCCCACTTTTGTCTAACACATTTCTATGTACTTTTGAATTTCCTGTACTTTTATCTCTCTTCCCTCCCCCCCTACTTTTCACCTGTTTTTAGTGCACGTTATTGTATTATTTCTGATTGTAAACAGTGTTGAGTCTCACTAACAAGACAATTGTCTCCTAGATTGCTGATTTGGAAAGGTAAGAAGACTTTGTGTTTAATCAGAAATTTTGTTTCGCCCGTTCGGATGAAGCAAGCACAAAATGTTATGAAAGTAGGTATTTACATTGGTCTCTAATGACTGGTGGCATGTCGTGGGCGAGCGGTCAAGCGCACTGGACTCAAGCACTGGTGTTTCTGTTCAGCAGAGTGTGGGTTCAAGTCCCCGTCTTGACACTTGCGTCCTTAAGCAAGACACTTAACCATTGTTGCTTCATCCTCGGATGGGACAAAAAAGCTGTTGGTCCTGTGTGTTGTGTAGCGCATGTAAAAGAACGCAAATTTACACTTATCGCTAAGAGAAGGGGTTTGCTCTTCTGGCAGCAGCTGCTGGATGCGCCGCAGCACCTTGTAAACCCTTACAAGGTGTCACATAAATTGATCTCACAATTAAAAAAAAAACCTGTTTAGAAATAATTGAAGATAAGCGCTTTGAGACGCCCCTAGATAAAGCACTTAGACCTACATAAAAACTAGTTACTATTAATAATTATTGTTACTCCAAGGGTTATCTTAAAAATGAAGACGTGCATTTCATTTCGGAAGGATCACTCGGTTTTAACTTGTTAATTAATTGTGTTGCATCTGAGAAACAGACTCTACAATGAGGTATGTTTTTCATCACTACTATGTATATCATTTTACTAACTTGTTCACAGCTTGGTCTTAAAAAAAAAAATTTTCTTTAATTTTAAGAAAAATTAAAAAAACATTATCAAATAAAAAATATAAGGCCAAACAAGTCTGAAATTTACACCAAACCTTACCCTTATCACTACGCTTATCGCCAAGTTCAACAAATTCAACATGTCAACATCTTCATTAAAAAACTAAAACTTTCATAAAATAACCACATCTTACTGGACACTTTATACTTTTGTAAATCCCCTATATAGTTTACACCATGCTTTATGAAAGCCTCAAATGTCCTCACTCCGATTGTTCACTAGAAATATTTGACCTGAATACCCTTATCCTGCACATTACAGAACTCATGGATGTATCCTTAGTGACTGAAATATTCTCCGATTGTCACAGTATGTTTTTTCCCTAGTTATAGCGCCACCTGTAACGGTTGTGTACACACTCCCCATCAATGTTCAAATCTGGGTCAAACACGAGTTGAAATGTACATACATTATAAGTGCCGGAGAACACAGGGTGATAGCGCAAATTTAAAGATAAGATAAAGCCATGGATCTAGTTCAATGACCCCCCCCCCCTTATAAAAAAATATACAAAATTGTTGTCATGGTGTAGACATAACTTTTTATCATCGACCATTTTCAAATCAATATAATACAAAGGCATAGACATGCTAAATAGTCTGGGTTTTTTTTTTATACGGCAGGAATCTGTATTCATCATTGCTATGGCAGACAGAGAACATGACACTGATGGTTGCAGAACGCCAACAATCTCCACAGGGTCGGTCAAAAGAGAACTCTTATTCGTGTCAATAAATTTTCAAGGAATTTAGACAAAACTAGTCAAATCGAGTGCCTCTTCAATTACTCCTTATATAATTCAACATTGAAATGCGTCAGCACCATCTTCACATTTGGTAATATGCATGATTAGCGCAAACAGGTTAATTAGTGCAATCAAGGTAATCGGTATTATCAGTTTATTAATCATTATAATCAGTCTAACCAAAGTTATCAGTGTGATCAGTTTAATCAGGTTAATCATCTTGCTCCATGGGTTAATGCATGCAATCAGTGTTATCAGTGTAATCAGTATTATCATTTCGACAGATGTTAAATTTGCATTGGGGATAAAGAATATAATTTGGTTTTACTGTGTGTAAAAAATCCACATGCATAATACTTGCTTGGGAATCGAACCCATGACCTTTGCATGACCATTCTAGAGCAGATGTCTCACCAACTAGACCATCGAGATTGCCCGGTAGCTAAAGGCAGTTCGAATCCTATGCTTTAGCAGTGGGTAGACAATTGAATAGATGTTAAATTTGCGTCGGAGATAAAGAATATTATTTGGTTTTACCATGTTTTACCCATACACCGAAGTGTGTAAAGCACTGCATACCCGGTACTTTCCTGAGTCCTGTGAAAAAAAAATCCATAGGCATAATACTCGGGTGGGATCCAAACCCACGCTCTTTGCCATTCTAGAGCAGATGTCTCACCAACTAGACCACCGAGATTGCCCGGTGGCTAGAGGCAGTTCGAATCCTATGCTTTAGCAGTGGGTACCAAAATAATTGAATAGATGTTAAATTTCGGCCGGGATAAAGAATATTATTTGGTTTTACCATGTTCTACCCATACACCGTACTTTCCTGAGTCCTGCCATTCAAATTGGAGTACTCAATATAATCACTGTAAATCAGTTAACAGGTGGATTATCCTTACTGTTTCTCGACTCACTGTTACACGATTCACCAACACCCCACTTTGCCTTTAATGCTCTGTCCCTTCATAAAGTGTGGCTGACAACACAGAGGACACTCTTATATTTTAATGTAACCCCCGGAGCCTTGTTTTCATGTGACATTAGGCACGCAGAGGTGCAGCCTTCCACACACATACATGACATCATCAAAAAGTCTCTCGACTCGGGTACAGACTTGTAGGACCTTGATATATGCCTTTTACAACAGAAGTATTGATTACTGACCAAGACAAGAAATAACCCCACCAACCTCCTTCAGATCAAAAGAAAATTTAAAGAAGAGCTCAACATATCATCTTCCTATTAGCTTATAAATATAGGTAGGTTGCCTTTCAGGAGAATTTTGAGTAGGTTGTATTGACAGATGAAGTGATTGTGACATTGTTCTCTAAAAATGTAGGGTTTTTGTTATATTCAGGCAGGCAGATTCCATCATAAGATGGAATCTGCCTTCAAAAAAGGTGTTTAATGAATGAGTCAGGCATGATCACTTGTTTTATCCTCAGGCATAATATATTGTACCTACTTAAAGGAACATTACAGAATTGGTTTTTGCTAACAAAACAGTTGCTGGCAGTGTAAGCACTTTGTATAAAGACAAAAACTGACAAACCTGTAGAAGTTTGAGATCGATCGGCCATCTGGGTCACGAGAAAATAGTGCAAAACCGATTACAAATTTGCATGTGTTATACAATGCATGAATAAAACGCTCATGAGCGATAAACTCCATCGGAAATTAGTTTGATTTATTTCTCATCAAATATGGCATTTCAGCCAGAAATATTTCTAGGGATGTTTTCTACTATCATCATCATTAGACCGTGTAAGTTTTATGTAAATCTGTGATCAAAAGTATATTTTACAATTACCAATTCTGTAATGTGCCTTTAAGTCTGATTTCCGATTTTATTTTTGCCCTCAGCAAAACTGTTATCAAATAGTCTGAAAAACCTGTAAAATCCTAGTCCTTATAATCAATTTTTAGAAAAAAATTGTTTTTTTTCAAAGGCCAATCATCATGCCTGTATCCTAACAGCATCTACACAGTGATTTTAATTTTTCCATTCTTCTAAAATAAAATAAAAATAGGTTGATCGTCAATGGCGTGAATAAATACATTAATTACTATTATAGTGAGACAAACAAAATTGCACATTATGCATTTATCACAAATTAACTGTACATCCCACAGCTATTAGAGTACTAAATGACCATGACCGAGCCAGTTTGTGCATAAGAGTAAGCCCTCTTCCTCTCCACGGTTCATCGCCACCACGAACTGGCAACCGAGAGCACAAAATGCAATCGCACCCGCTGCTATCCGAGTCGTGATTTGCAGGGGCTGTGTGGTTAGGCGTACCGCATGGCCGAACAGGAGAGAAGCATCCCCCTCAGCCCTAATGCAATTTGAGAGAAGGCGCATCGAGGCTGCCGAGAGTGTTGGCAAGGGGCGCCGTGTTCCGAACTTGGCCTGGCACACCGAGGCTGGACTTGGCTCAACCTGCATGCACGCTCTGTGTACTTAGTGATAGAATCAACATTCATCGACAAACACTGCGATGGATACTTACAGAGCGCTATCATTGTCTTGGTCGGATATCTTAAATAAACCACAGCAGCGTCAACCGTATAAAACAGCTGGAAATACAAAAGATACATCTCCACATTCATTTCATTCCAAGATTTCCATCTCTCTCTCGAGAACATGAGCACCCAGAATAATCTTAGAAAAGCTTATTATTTGCTAACAATGCAGAAATTCCTGAAATCAAAATTAACATAAAAAAGTACAGAATATAACCCCAGATTTAAACTATTTGCAGAATATAACCCCAGATTTAAACTATTTGCAGAATATAACAGATTTAAACTATTTGCTGTACAAAATTGTTGAATAAAAAAAAAACATTCCCCTGTGCAAAGGAAATAAAATGAACCAAAGACTTATGACAACACAAAAAGAGGTCCTTGTACAGATATTCATAAAAAAAGTAGCAATGCACCAATAAAGGCTTGGAGTATTGCAATGACAGTATCTTGGTACTACTTTGGTATTATTTGTACTAGTTTACACCATGTGTGTACAATGTAGGTTTGAGTGATTTTTACCATAACAATCAATGTTTTAAATAAACAGTCAGTGCAAAGGCCAGGGCAAACTCCGCCCCCCCCCCCCCCCAATACTTGAGGTCACCATTGTGGATGGTCTGGTACTTTGCACTTCGAACGGTATTTGGGTCGTCTCTTGGGTTAGATGAATATAAGAACACCAGCACTATACCACTATTTCTTCACACTATTGACGCACAGCGTACAGTACACGTCAAACCTGGCTTAACTATGGTACATGATTTCAGGCCTGATGCATGCGTGCTATATACCCTGCACCAAGGGCAAATAAAGGCAGTCTTTCCAAGGCAAAGGGCACTTCTATTATGGGCAAAATGTTAATCTACTACAAGATTTCAAGTAGCAGGCTTGTTATTTAAAAAATAAAATTATACATGCTCAGATACCAATAAAATCTTTAGTTTATTTGACGCTTTTTGTACATGATTTTCACTCCCCGATTTCCTTTCACTGCCTATATAGTACTTCTTTTCGATACCCCCTTTCGGTGCTCCAGTTTTTTCCCCCATAAAGAAAAAGAACATGCTTCTTTATTTGGAGTAACTACTTCCTGCCTTTAGAATATTATCTGATAGCTTCCTCTCTCATCTCACTTCTAGACTCCTCCTCGTCTATTATCACTTCTCTCCTATTTCATATCGAAGACTGGCGATCTTTCTTCATATCTCATATTTGTTTACATTCTTTTGTGCACTGTCTGTTTCCCCCAGCTTTCTCCATTCCTGCAACTGTCTTTTCCTTACCCCCTGTCAAAAAAAATAAGACCTTACAAAAAACAGGTGCCCTTCTCTTCATCCTTTCCCCTGTCCAAGCAAAGATGACCCCCTGCCCGCACAGAGAGATGACGATCAAATTACACATCCACCAAGCCCCTTTGTCAATTCCACTCACACGGGCTTATTAATGCCTTGCTGCATCTTCAAGAACTGGGAGGGAAGACGAACTGTTAAAGGAGTGGAGTGACATGCTTAATCTGCGTCTTAATCTAAAGTTGCTTGCGTTAGACTCATTGAGGAGGCGTCATTACCGAGCTGTGCTCTAATCCAGCGCGCCATATTGGAGGTCAAATCACAAGCAAGGACTCTGAAAGCCTAATGTACACACAGTGATTTATAAGCTTCCAACGGTCAAACGTCATGTTCACAACATGCCTAAAAACGCTGTATTTTGGAAACATATCCACACATTTCTCAACAAATTCAACCTCATGACAGTTCTTAAAAACAGGATGATGTGAATTGTGAATGATTGTTACCCTGTGACAAGTCTCTCCATAAACAAGCACGATGCTCCAATGAAAGCATACATCCAGATAAATTCAGTATATTTTTCACCAACCATAATCTTCACAGTAATGTCAACAATATGTCAGGAAACAGTGCTATTCAGCACTTCCGAAAGACTGCATTCATTTTCCAGTAACAGAAATAATGTAGAAACACAAATAATGAATGAGACAAAAAATATCATTCACTCCATACTCTCCCCCCTGCAATACACAACGAGGGCCCCGGAACGCTACATTTTCATTAGTAATTTTTTTTTTCAAGCGGCTCAGATCACAAACTGGGGTCAGCAATTCAATTAAACGGAGTCAGTCTTCATCATCTTTACCTGTGGTTGAAGTACTTTACTTTAATAGGAATCTATTGATTTCGTTATCTCAGCGTAAAGAGTACATGATTCCACTTATTTACTATCAATTACAGGAATAAATTGTTCATAAACAAGACAGCGCTTCCAGGATCCTCTTAGGTTTTGCATTTTAAAATTATCATTAATTGTTAGGTTTTTGTATAAAACAGATTTTAGATGTACGTTCCTTTCTCTTAAAAAACACGATACAGCCATTTTTACAGAAAGAAAGTTTTTTCCACGACTGAAATTAGTGTAACCAAAATCAGGCAGAGAACATTATCAGACCTTTTTGTAGTCACTTATGGTAATATGGTATTGTACGTAAAGGGTTTATGACTAAATCAGGGCATGATTATTAAGACCTGCACTAACGATAAGAAATTAGTTAAATAACTAACATAACCAGGCCTTTGATGTAATGAGCATCCTTGACCAAGACAACTGCATAATTAATGTTCTGATCTGAAAGCCAATCAAGACCACTGTCTACTCACAACAAGCCAATTGAGACCACTAAGAAAGTGTGAACATTATTTGAACGTGTGCTTCTTCTCACTCATCCAATCGTGTTCCAGAAGTACAGCGATAATACAGGTTTAAAATGAGCAACTTTAACGGATCAAGTTAAAGCCGGCCAAGCCAAGTCCACATCCGCTATCGACAGCCAGTTTGTCACGTTTCTCTCCCTCTCTGTCTCTCAGGCAAGAAGAACGGCCCCATGTTCATGAGATTACAGCATCACCAAAAGTCATAAATTTCTGATTCAAGTGATTTTATCTCACAATTACCTTCCACAGTTGGTCTTTTAAATATGCACCCTTCAACAGATTAAGATCTGTGACCACGGGCTGCTTGCTCACTGGAAAAGACAAAACTACAACTGCTTACCTTTGAATATTTCTGCCTGAAAGATCAAATCTCACATTTGCAAAGTTACATTATTCATCATTTAACCAGAAACTCAATACTTGTTTTGAGGTACTTTATTTACTTTATTTACGTGTAGTTTGTTTTTGGTTTATATTAACATATGTTTATTTAAGTGCACTGTAACAACAAAATCATTGAAAATAATCTACAAAGAGAAAAACTATCATTGTACAAAAACAACTTTTCTTTTGACAGAAGTACCCAGAATTAAAATGTACATCAATTCAATTTGGCAAGTGAGTCCAAATTAAATCCCATTTTACATCTTGATGAATTTTTAAGCCAAGATGGTTAATAACTAGTTTAAATAACAAGTTTTTATACAGCGCTTTATCTATGGGCATCTCAAAGCGCTTACTTTTATTTGTTAAGTCAGGTTTTCTGAAGACTTTTGAATTAATATGAGACCCATATTTATATAGCACTTTGTAATGGTTTACAAGGTGCTGAGGCACATTCAGCAGTCCCTACCAGCAACACCGCGACAAACCCCTTCTCTTAGCAATAAGTGTAATTGGATCCTTTTACGTTCATTCGGCTCTAATTACGCCCCATCCCAAAGGTCGAAGCAATTAAATGCTTAAGTGTCTCGCTTAAAGACACAAGTGTCAAGACCGGATGGACTCGAACCCACACTCTGCTGATCAGAAACACCAGAGCTTGAGTCCAGCTCGCTTGACCGTTCGGCCACGACACGCCATGGCTGCGTAATCAAACGTACAGGACACCATTGTTATAGATATTTCTATTGTGTAGTTTTCTTTTTCAGCGAGAGTACACAGTTTGCCACGTTTCATCACGAGTCTGATAAATTTCCCCATCCTTGGCTTACTCTACTCTATTTTTATAAACTCGGATCGAAAAAAAAGACCCTTTTCAGATTGAAAGTCACTCTTAACAATTGGGACAAAGGACTAAATGTTTATAAGGGGTCCCCTGCTTTCAATCAGTTAGAGTGACCGAAAGGCCGGCTGAGACTGCTTACAAATCTCCAAAGGGATTTACGGCAAACTGAACACGTTGCGACTATCTATTACAGAGACTTTGTGCTCCTAGTGCATAGGGATAATCAAACTTTGTGGTAAATTTAACAATAAAAACCTGCTCTCTGATCAAGAGTCGCTGAACCCAGCAAGACACACGGATTGAATGAGAAAGTTTCTCATTAAACATTTATGAGCGGTGAGCTGTCATCGATGGCTCTTTTTTTTTCTTTTTTTTTAAAGGACTCTGGTGCGCATCTAATAAATCTATTATCACCGCTGATTTATTAGCGCCTAATCTCTCATTCAGCCTTGGAGGAAATCAGTGAGCGGAATATTATTTTGCGAAAAAAAAAAAAGCCCGGAAGTGGGGAGAAAATAATGGAAAGTGTTTGGCTGCTGATCTTGTCTAACAGGGTTTCGTCACAGCTCATCTGTGCTCGCGTTCCGCTGTAAATTGGATATCACTTTTATTGAAAGATTTAGGCAACAGGTGATGAAGCTCTCAAGTGAAAACGAACTGGTGTTTGGGAGTATTCGTACACAATTATTTACCGGCTCTTTCCCAGTGCCAACACTCCCACAAAAGAGATCAAATACACGGTTGTACCCGCAAGTTTACTTTTTATTTATAGTTACTTCTTACAACTATTTATGTTTTTTATTGATTGATTTGATTGTTTATGTGAGACTGTGATAATGTCTGTCTGGTTTTTCAATGGCAACTACTCAACCAAAAGTCAATCGGTAAACGAATTCAAGTTTATAGCCTATAAACCATCAACAAAAATCAAGATTTATCAAAAAATGTGTTAGTTGTTCATCGCAACTTAAAAACTACATCTTCAGCGATTATTTTAGAAGTCAAAAACCAAACTTGGTATGACAATATCGTAAATGAGGTATTACAATCACACACCACAAAAAGACCAGGGAGGGGAAGGAATACAACCACCAACGAAGACCTGCAAGCCAATCTTTCCCGAGAGAATCCTCATGTCAATTGCATGCACTCTAAAGATTAAGGCATGCATTTGGGTCACTCATATTATTATCTAACTTCCGTGCGATGAAATGAAGGAGTATTGAGTTTTGCGCAGTCCGTGAGACATTTCAAACGTCCCCTCTGCAGCAGGCTTTTATCTTTTAGATGGAATTTGGAAACAGGGGTGTTCAAATTTGCAGCGAGGTTGAAAAGTGCAGTCTCAAGTGAAACTGTTCTCTCTGTCACAACAGTCAGTTCATTGGAAATGAATGATAAAGTCGGATTTTCAAATTCAGAACACGTGTCCCAAAAGACACCCAGATGCCCCCAGGCTACATGCAACACCAAGCTCTTCTAGTGCCACGCCCCAAGGAGGGTGAGGGACTAATGGGGCTCTGGAGAACATTTTTTATAAGGAAGGGATATATTAAACCAAATGAATGATTAAGGCATTAAAGGGGATGCTAGAACACTACGGAAACCTACTATTCTGTGCGAGTGTTTTATTTTGCATTTATTTTCAGGGTGTACCACTGCAGCTTGCCTACTGTATTAGAGTTATACACCAGGTGCTGTCCACAAACAGGCACTTGTGCAAATAAAGACCGTGGGTCCAGTGCTACTTCCAATCTATAAACTGCGGCCATTAAAGTAGCCATTCCTGTGCATCTGTTGCTCAGCAGTACGACGCCAAGATCTACAACAACAAAAAACAACCTCGCACCATAGGCTACAAACCGTGCATATAAATGACAAATTGAAAAATTCATTTCAAATGTGTTTTTTTGTTTATAGTACACGCATGCAATTGTTAATTACTTCTCGGCCGAGTTGATCAAGGCACAATGCGTCATCCAAGGTGCCATGAACATTACATTTAAGCCCCCTCTAAAATCAAGGATATGAAGCATTATTGATTATCATGTCACACGTAGTACGTGTGGCTCAATCATTTTAACTACTCTTTTTCTTGCAAGAGACAGACATCATCATGACAAACACAGAAATAAAGAAACACTCTGCAGTGATCTTGTATTTTTTTTCCATGCATGTTGATAGTCTTTATAATAGTATAAATACTTTATCCTCGCAGTACATAAATTGTCCCTTAACGTTCTCTACTGGATGGAGTATCAAATAAAGAAACTATTATGAAATCAATAGATTAATACAGAAGGTGAAATGCAGTTGATTTTAAAAGTAATATTACTTGTCTTGAGTGGTTATGGTTTAGCCGGATATTTTGTGTATATTTGTTTTTTTTATTAATGGGTCGTGTAGCCTTAAGTATAAAAAAACATGCAATAAATGTGTCTGATAGCAAAGTCAAGGCAACAATTTACTTGTTAAACTGAGCACAAATAACACTGTTGTGAAAAATAGCACTTAAGACCCCTATTGACATCTCCGGGGATAAATGTGCTCCCTCTGTACACACAATAATTTACACCACATCATCCCGCGTCCTTCAGCATCTAATTAAGTACATTTACGAAGAGGACAAATGCATCCTCTTTCCCACTACCAGACATTGGGTACAGAGCAAACAATAGACAGGCCTTGAAAACATTGAGTTTTGCCTGAATGCACAGCATATTATACATACGTAAATGAAATCTAAAAGGAATCTGTACTACAGCGAATAAGCGTTTTGTTTTAACTGTTATTTTTGTTGACCTAGAAAATCGCCGGATGAACAAAAACGATGATAAACAAGCTTTGTGACGAGAGAATAACAAAAAATCAACAAAATATCAATATATTGCTTAATGCTGTTTCCGGAAGAAGTATTTTTGAAAGAAAACAGAACCTTTTTATGGTAGTGGTGGTTCAATGTTTTTATCACAATATGGTTAATTTGTCTTCTTCCCTTCTAAAATCAATGTAACCAAACTGAGACTAAAGGCCCCAAAAAGTCTGAACCCTATTTGGTTTAAATGGAAATCAGCATAAACTAGTACTGCTGCAAATTGGGAACTTTACTTTAATGGCGTCATCACAAAAAACAGGTACACATATTTCAACCTTGCTTATATGAGTATTTTATCATTGCAATCTAGTTTAAATGCAGTACTCTTCACAGACATCATTGATTAGAATCAGCTGACCCAAGTCATCTATCAACATTTCATTTCATTTCTAAAATTACAATCCAATTTCAAAATCAGAAAAATGAGTTCCAATTTTATAAATACTTTATCCTTGCTAACTGGAAACTTGGAGTGCATAAATTGCCTCTAAATGTTCCCGTTCTCTACTGGACGGAGCATCGAATTAAAAAACCATTATAAAATCAAGATGTTAATACAGAGGGGAAAAATGCTCTTCAGTGGAACTTTGTACCCATAAAGCAACACAAGAAAAAAATGCATTAAAAAATAAGGTAAAGCTTTCGATGATGTTTTCAAAAATGAACAAAAATGAAACTGCCACTACCTCTGGCTTGCAAATCACGAAAGAATCTAACAGTGAAAGTGAGAGCCCCTTCATTTTGTTTTCATACTGAATATGCCTTCATTCTCTCATCAGAATTATAAGAAGAGGGCATTCCCCTTTAATTTACAATTGACGCAATTTTCTTAACAGACCAGAAGTTGAGGGATCTCACTTTTGAAAATGATAGGCGGGGGCAGCAGACTTCCCATTGTTCTCCGCAATATCCTCATAGTCACCATAATCTAAAGCGAGTGAAAACGACCCTGCAGCCCAGCCTCTCACAAAGTCTCCAATTAAACAACAGTGTCATTACGGAACATGCCTCACTTGGCTGAGCACTTGAATATTTTGGTACGCTTCTCAAAGCACTGAAAAATACATAGACAGACAGTATATATCATGTAACAAATGTTTAATGGCAGAAGGAACTTGTTTTTCTACTCCCGAGTTCAGAATGCAGCCAAGTATATGTCACCAAGTATGGGATGGCCATGAAATGGCGACACTGTACTGGCGCAGGATAAACACGCTCTTGTTACTTGTCAGTTACCGTTTCAAAACCGCAAGCGTTGCAGAGCACGGAGAGGAGTTTTTTTATTATTTATTTTTATTAAGCGGGTATGCATGGCCTAACAAACAATTAATTTGTTAGCATCCTCTTTCCCAGATGAAATGGATGTGGGGACGAATTTTGTTAGATCTTCCTGACCAAGAAACATGTACAAATCAGTACGGTTACATAAATGCACAGGGCTTGAATTTGGGGGGAGAATCCACAAGACAGAAGAGCTTGTAGCTCGAAATGTTTACTGGACCAGAATTTATTTTACAAGGACCAGAATTTATTTTACAAGGACCAGAATTTATTTTACAAGGACCAGAATTTATTTACAAGACCAGAATTTATTTACAAGGACCAGAATTATTTTACAAGGACCAGAATTTATTTTACAAGGACCAGAATTTATTTTACAAGGACCAGAATTTATTTACAAGGACCAGAATCAGAATGAGAAAAAAAAACTTGCTGGCACAGTTTAACATGCATTTAGCTGTTTTTAGTTGAAAAAGCATCAAGAAGGTTTATCCCAATTTCTCTTTTTACGGGTATCAAGAGTGCTTTATTAATCAACAGAATTGAAAGGTATCAAAGTCAACATCGGAACAGAATTTGTTTCCGTTCAAGATATAACAAGCTGCAAGCCCCTGCTGTCTTGCGTGCGCGCAGCCACTTTTGGTTAGCTAATCAGCGTTGTTTTTCAGTGTTACCCTTCCAGGGGTTAGCAGCGAGAGGTATCGATACAGCGCGCTTCCCATGGTAGCGAGGCTGTAAAATCACCAATTTGGGCGCCGTAGAACTTGCCAAATCAAAACAAGAAATGAGGCTGAGAGTCAGGAGGTGCGGGGGGGGGGGGGCATGTTTTCTTGCAGTTTTTTTCAGAAAGAAATATTTCTAACGACAACTGATACTGGTAAAGTAACCCTTCAGGTTGACAAACCAATCCATCACTCCTTTTCTTTCCATAACCATTCATGTCACACCTTTAAATACTGTACAATAAATTAGAAGAAGACAACATTTGTGACAAATTGCCTGTGGTGTACATGCTGAATGCAATTAATCAAAACAAGATTGCACAATGAGATCTTATAAATATTCCTCATTTGGTTTTAAAATTAACTTGAGATGCATACAAAATAATGTGGAACAATAATGTGCATAATATAGGAAGTCTCAGCATAAGGAAATTGATGAAATTTGATAATGCAATGATAAACAGTGAAAGTACAGACCAAAAATACCCTGAACAGCGGTTAAATTACTTGTCCAATCTAATATTTCAATGAAAGCAAAGCCTGTGAGGGTATCTCTCATTGTTCACTAAAAGCCCAAGACTTTTTTTTTTGCCAACAACAAGACAAAAATAATAAAAACATCGCTGAGAAAATGAGGAAAAGACAAAAAGAGGAGTGGAACTGTGAATGAAGGGAGGGACTTGAGCCCCAATGAATTGCATTTTGCTTTTTGTATGTTATTTTATAATAGGAGATCTTGACTCCTGAGTAATATAATTTTCTTACAATGAAATAAGGAGAAGCTTTCATACTTAGAGGTGATCATTCTTTTGAGCCAATCTTGATGTTAAAGTATAGGCTTGGTATTTATCAACAACAAATTTGATCAGTTTCCATCTAAATGCACGCTGATTAAAAGTTCATAATCTACCAATCTTCCAGAGAAATAGCTTCCTCTGTCAAGGTCAAGAAGATAGCATTTAACATTGTGAAGTCAAAACCCCCCAAATCACTGTTGTTTATTTGGAATTAATTTAGGTTGAACAAAGACAGTTTGAGTAGAGCGGGATTTGAACCTGCGTCGAGCGGGGCTCTACCAACTGAGCTATCTTTAGCCCTAATGTTGGCAGTCTCCCTATTTTGACAATGTCTTTGTTTGGGGGTGCCAGTGAGAAGCCATTCAACCAGTAACTGCCGTGTAGCCAGCGATCACACCCAAGTTTACAATACAACATGGGAGGGTATCACCTTAAGAATGCAACTTTTTATTTCCAAAAATCAAGATAAGTTGGTATTGTTTATTTTAATTTACCCAAACCTAATATGAACGTGCAAACAGTCTTAGGATAATTGTAAACAGTGTTTTGTTGTTTCTACTAAACACTGACCACTCGATATTATTTAATTTTGACAGGTTGGTTTTGGTTGTTTTTTTTGGTCTCTCACACACAAGAGCATAGGTGTGAATTTAGTCTTTCAAAAATCAATGACTCGACATTGCTTATTTTTTCTCTGGGCAAATTTGGACAGACGATGCTGCTTCAAAATAAAAATCACACAAAGCGTTTGTTTCATGCCATATGGACAATCCCAAAAATATAAATAACAGGCAACACTATGTGTAACATTGGCTGATGAGTTAATTCATTTTTAGTTTTAAATTACCTACCACTTATCATTGGCAGATTGTTTTGTGCAATACCTCAAATGAAAGCTTGTAACTCTCTTGCATCTATAAAAATAGCTTATTAAAATTTAAATAATTTTGTTAGAGTCAATTCGTGTTGCATTTTTTTAAAACAATTTCTTTATCTTAGTGTGTTGTTTACATGTCCAGGTATTGCCTGTTTAAATTTAAGCTTATTTGTTTGCTTAATCAATTCATTTTCATAATTCGGTTCATCGTCCAATGACGATTGACAGACTGGTTTTGTACACAAAAGATGCTGGCAGAGTTTTTTTTCCTGCCCTTTCTAACCAAATCATTTTTCCCATATTGATTGACACCACCTATAGGACGTTTGTCATGGTTCAGCTTACAATCTTATGGCGTATGAGCTGACCAGTGTGTAAAGTGTGTACGATGTGGTTATGACAATGGAAATATTAAAATATGTCAGCATGTATGCTGACAACGTGCCTCGTTTGAGGGCTTGAGACAGACGCCAAGCCATTGGAAGCTAATTGCCTGTGTGTCCATGCAAGGCAGTGTCGAACAGATATTATCATTTTCTTTAAATTACCTTCACCTTCAGGTATGAAGCCTTTTCGATTTATTATTAATGCTTTCTCTGGCCAGCCCATGGCAGATTCTCTCCAGGGTCACCTTTTGTCCTTATAGCCATAGTGTGCAGTGTTTGCAAAGGCCTGACATGTCCAACATAAATTTCTGTAAATGAGTTCTCAATCTTCTTTTGAGTACCATACACAAATACGTCAATCAATGATGTTAAAGACAGAATTGGTGATTACAAAAGAAAACTTATCAGTTTCGATCTGAAAGCTTACTTATTAAAAATGCACCCAGTCCGTTTCCCTTGACATTTGAAATGAAAAAGGCGCATCCCCTTAAGGTGATCCCCTAGCTGCCGCTTCCCAGGTTGTATCGTAAACTTGGGTGTGATCCCTGGCTACATGGCAGTTAATGGTTGTATGGCTTCTGACTGGCACCCCAAACAAAGATATTAACAAAATAGGGAGACCGCCAACATAGGGTTAGATAGCTCAGTTGGTAGAGCGGAGGCACGTTAATACGGAGGTCTTTGGTTCAAATCCCCCTCTTGTAAATTTGTCTTTGTTCAACCCAAATTATAAAATGTTCATACAGTGCCAATCCTAAGGCCATCTGAAACACTGAAGGTACCGAGGAAGTAGCATTTGATCATCCCCAAATCACCAATATCTTGTTATGATTGCAGCACTCGAAAAATAATCCCATACACACAATCTCTGACAAATGAACAAATTTAGGGTCACCTTATTTGATATTTTCAGGCCTGGAATTACACGGAGGCCACGGCCCTGCGTCTTGGCCTTGGTGCCCCTGCAAACATTTCCCATAGACTTTCAGATTTTTCCAATGAAAGAGCCTTATGCAAAATGAAAATGGCCTTGCCCTCTCCAAGATGAAAATCCAGGCATGTATTTGTCACAGGTTATTTGGATGGCGCGTTTATTGATAACTGAAGGACAAAAATGAATTGATTGCATATCAGGTATTAAACTTCCAAGAACAATGGTTCTTTTCCCTTTAAGAAATCATTTCAAACTATGTCCAGACTAAGTGAAGATCAAGGGTGAGAAAAATATGGGTCAACCTCCGAATCATGAGGATGAAGTGATGCTAAAAAAACTCAAGACGCAGAACAGAAAAAAAGCTGCTACCCTAAGGGGTGAATGCACTAGTACTAAGAATGTATACAGGCCTATGGAGTCCCGCAAGCGGAGACTTGTAGTGTAGACACAGCAGATGCAGAAGGGCCTGAAAATTATTTATTGGACCAAGAATTTGATTATGGGCGGGTAAAAGCTGTGAGGGGATATATTGCCCAGTCGTGGTCAGGTTGCGAATGCAGAATTCACAACTGCATGTGTGCACAGCATATCGGGTTATTAAACTCGAACATCATCTGAACATCTTAGACTTATGTACACACTTAATGTCATCATACGAGAGAATGTTTTAAATTGGTATTCGGGTGAAAGTGACTGTACAATGTAGGTCGCATGACGCTGGAAGTGTGGGGAAAATGTGGTTAATGTTTGGGTTTATTTTTATAAGTTGGGTCAGGGTTGTCATAATTTCATACCTAACGAAAAAATATATAACAATTAATTATTTTTAGGTCCATTTCTCACAACCTCTCAAAGTTGAACAATATTTATAAGATGATTTTAAGAGGACGTTGGTACAAACCAAATTACCTCAAAAAAAGAGAGAGCCCTTTGGTTTTTATTACACTTTTAAATAATTGGTTGTTTTCAACCAAACCAACAGCCTAGTCCTTCAAAAAACACACACAAGTTGGTCAAGGATGACAAGCAATCAATCATTTCTCAAAAAAGGTATGATGTTCAAGATCAGCTTGTTAATGTAGCGGTCCGACACACACCAAGGACTCAGGGTGCTGGTGTGCTTGCGGTAATGCATTTCAAACCACTTTGAATCATCAGTATCGACCCAACTCACAGTGATTTTTTACTCTTGTTCCTCAGACTCATTGACCCAAGCAACACTCACTTAAAGGAACATTACAGAATTGGTAATTGTAAAATATACTTTTGATCACAGATTTACATCAAACTTACACGGTCTAATGAGGATGATAGTAGAAAACATCCCTTGAAATATTTCTGTCTGAAATGCCATATTTGATGAGAAATGAATAAACTAATTTTCCGATTGGAGTTTATCGCTCAGTGAGCGTTTTATTCATTTGTTGAACCTATATGATTTCATGCAAAATGTGTAATCGGTTTTTCACTATTTTCTCGTGACCCAGATGGCCGATCGATCTCAAACTTCTGCAGGTTTGTCAATTTATGTATATGGTGGATTACATAAAGTGCTTACACTGCCTGCAACTGTTTTGTTAGCAACAACCAATTCTGTAATGTTCCTTTAATACTGGGACCTTTAAAGCCAACTCCCAAGTCCCTGAGCAATTTGCCAAACGGACAATTATCTATTTATGGGAAAAAGGTGTTCGATTCATCCCAACCGTAGAAAAACCATGTGGCCCTCAGTCACATGTATGTGGTGCACATGTCAGTATGTGCTTCTAAGTATAACACATTTATACTGGAAGTTTACGTAGAAAATAAAATGATTTAGTATTGTCATGCAACATATCTAAACAGCAACAACAAAAATAACCTCATGGGACTTATCTGTTGTCAACAAAGCCAAAGAGTAAAAAGACACCTTGTTATGGTTTAATACCAGCATGTGAACTTTAAAAAAAAATATTGTGTCCATATTTTGTTTCCCCTGTGCATTATTTTAATTAATGTAATCTTTTTTCTGCACTTCACATTGACCTACATTTCTATTAAGTGGGTCATTGTTCAGAGCATTTAACCAAACTCAATCCACGGCTGATTTAGAATTCCGCCTCGACCCCGTATGTACACATAAAATTAAGATCAAAAGCGAGTCCCACCCTTGGGTTACAATCAGCGGGGGCCAGCATACGTCCGCCCAATGTCCCAGTATTTTGAGTAATAATATCTAGCGTGAACCCTCTCTATCCCTGGCTATGTCAGTGTGAGGCAGGAAAACACTACTTGTGTTCGATGGCCCTAAGACACAAATTTGGCGATGCAGGCATGTGCACACTTGAGAAGGGTGCGCATCGCATCACCCCGAGTCATTCTGTGAACTTCTCAGAGATCAAGTCGGACATCATCTGCCCATGATGACCTCGGGTGTCCCATGAGCAATGGAATGTCCAAGACGATGAGATCTGCATCTCAGCTCAACCCCCCCCCCCCCCAACACACACACACACACACACACACCTTGTGTCCTCATGAAGGAATGTGCGGTTATGGCCATACAGGACTAGAAGGTATGCTGGAAGCTCAGATGTTAGTATTTCACAAATGCTATAAATGTTAATTACTGTGGTTATATGAATGATAAGTCATCTACTAAAAGCTAAGGGAGTAAACTCAGAATGTATCCACTGAAATTCTGGCTTGACCAATGCTTACATGCGTTATTGTACATTATGTTTACAGTGAGCTAAATAAATTTTTGTTGTATTTTCTTTTTTAAAATACTGTGTAAATGACCAACTAACAAATAAAAGAATGGCAACTGAGGTTGATTTTAAAGTCACTGTAATTTAATTTAGGGTACTCAAGACTATTTGTTTGTACTATAATTTTTGTTAATATACAAAAGTGCCAAATTCATAAGGACAAAAACTTATCCATCAAAATTACTGATGACTTAATATCCAACTACCACTTCTAAATTATTATTTCATATTTCAAAATGGTCTTCCCATATGGTTTTTCTTATGGTCAAAATTTATGAAAGCGAATTTCCCAAAAATCATATAGATATTCATGAAGTGAGCAAAATCAACAGACAGCATGATGACTTTATTGACATTAGCGCAAAGAAATATTTGAAAAGATCTTAGAAGTACATGTATTAACCCCTCCCATGGCACCAATTCATTATTTCCAGACACGTGTGTCAACAGTGGAAAGGAAGTGTGGGGAACTTGTGGAGGAGCAGTTCAGTAGTCCCAATAAAAAGGTAATTATCCCTCATGGGCAAGAGGTCAGGGTTGGGACTCCAGTGGCCTGTAGTTTTTATGTTTGGTTCAGAGAACTCAGCGCCAGTAATGGAAGAGTTGCGTAAAAAGTAGATTTCCACAAAGGCATATATAACCAAGTTTAGCCCAGTGTCATTCACAAACATATCATTGGTGTTTTTCGAGAATCTGTCCAAAACTTGAGCAAATGTATATTTAAAAAAATTAAGGTCTTCACTTGTTAATAGCTTTGTAGTTAAACTAATTATGACCCATGAATCAATTGATATTTTGTCATTTTGCATTTATGGTACCAAACACCTGTAGTAAGACTTGAATTTTCATAAAATGGCAAATCATGTGAACTATCTAAGTTTAGAGTTTTCTCGAAGTGGCAAATCCAGAAAAGCATTGTTTTGTACATAGCACTCTGCAGGCAGGTCTTGGTTTGTTTGTTTGTTTGTTTGTTTGTTTGTTTTGTTTTGACTGTATTTTTTTTCCATTTTTACAAAGTGAAGAATACGTTTGATAACTTACAACTCAATAGATTAGTTGCAAGAATTAAAACAAAAATGACAGTTTTGTGAGATTTAAGAAGTCTGCTTTTTTTTGGTCATTAAATTTTAAAGGAAAACAGTTTCACTCTTTTTTTATTTTATAAAAATAGCTCAACTTTAAAACACAATTTTCTGAAGTTTGGGGGGGGGGAGGGGTTGGAGGGGGGTCCCCCACATCATGAAAACGGTGATGATATATTTACACATATATCCATGCATACAATCTGCAATAAGGGCAGGGCACAAAAACCAGATTGAAACTGGGGTAGTTATTGCAAAATACCGATGAATAGTCAAAAGCAGCTGTATAAGTTTTCAAAATTCTGTGACAAAAGTGTGGGATTTGGTCCGAAGCCTTACATTCCAGATCTCATGTTTACAGAGTAGAACTAAGCCTGAAATCATTACACTACAGATGAAGGGCAAGACTGAATTTATATTCCCCATGCAAGAATTACGTGATTAATGCAAACAGAAATTGTAAATTTATTCAGGAATCCGTTTCACTTACACCTCTGACATAACATCGCCGCCGGCAAAACACACATCAAAGCAACCCTCCATCATCTCTTCTGATGATGACAAGATTTAAGTGAGCATGTATTTTGTTTTAGATTGTTAACTATAAGGGGAGGCTTTAAGCTCAGTACATTATTGTAAGAATTCTGGCCAAAAATCTGTTACAAAGATAAGTGTAGTGTAATTCAAAATATTTCTTAGAATGAGGTTACACATCACTATTAGATCTATGTAGATCTTGATAGCGTGTGTCCAAATTTGCTGAAAACTCAAAAACAGGGATCGTAATTGTTTGTTTTCAAAAGTTTTGCAAAATCAAAGACACCCCTCTGCCTAACACTAGGAATATTTACAAATACAAAACAAAGTTGTATCAATGTACAAATCAAGTACTTGTAATGTAAACAAAACAAAATTTTGCCAATTGGCAATGATTTGTTTAAAGCAAAACTTAAGAAAGAATCTTCGTTTTTGTTTTACTTAGTCAAAAGTCAAGCGTGATGAAAGTTTCACAAGGTATCTTATGGTGTCTTACAACGTCTTACAACTCGAGGTTTAAGACTGAACTTGCGTTTCTTAAAGTGATGCTGTACTTTCCCTTTAATTTAAGTCAATGTAACCACCGCAGCGATACAATTTCACATCTCACTACTACTAGAGTAACATGATGCGCCCCTCGATTTCACACTCGCACGTTGCGTTTAACGGGAGGGCTCAAACTACGTCATGAACGCAAACAGGTTAGCGTTTCAAATAACAACGAGGGGCAAGCATATGTTGATGGGGAGTAATGAGAGAGCCATACAGTCCCCATTAAACATATTCTTTAATCCTGACAATCAATTTGAAATTGGGTTAGCTACATCATGTCTAGCCAGCATCAGATGCATGTAGCCCCCGAGGTTACAACGTCTGTGCATAAAGCTGCACACTCAATGGGAGACTGCACTTTAAGATGCTGTACACATTAACTAAACACGCACTTTCTCAAGAAACAAAAGGAAGCCTATTCAAAATACAAGAACCACAACAAACAAACTTCAAAGCATCAGATGGCTGATAAATCCTTTCGAAAAAAGTTTTTTTCATTTCACTGAAAAAGAAAACCATTCCAGAAAGCGCGTTTGCAAATGAGACGTAACTATCTTTAAACACAAAAAAAAGTTGGTCAATTACACACAGATGTAATGTGACAAGCATGGAATGGACAATCTCACTACTGCCATCGTCCACAAAAAGAGACTTTACAGAGAAAGTAATCTACATTTGTTACGCTACACCCATTTCTGTCAGATTGTCTGGGGGCTTAACCACTCCACAGTATTCCATCGAAGAAAAGTGTAGATCCAGAACTCTTCTAGTGAGAAGGATTAGAATCAATACTCCCATTTCTGAGACATTTAAGTCCAAATTATTCAAAAGCCAGCATTGAAGGGGCAATTTTCCTCAGGTATAGGACATTTCTTTGAGTAAATGTAAATTACTCGTGAAACTTTACAAAAGGGCACTGCGACAAAAGCAAGGGGGCACTCACAGCACTTTGCCGGAGGTCAATTTGAGGATTGCAAAAGAGGCAAGGTTGGGATAGTCAAGTGGGTGTGAATTTCGCGCACTGAGAGTCATTTGCGTAAAGGCAAGGAGAGGGGAATGACTGGTACTTCCACAAGACAACCACAATGCGCTGTGAACATTTATGAAGAGCCTCCGAACCTTGGAAAGAACTGAGCAAATAACAGAGTTATAACGTAGAGAAACACACAGACAGTTCCCAGAATCGTGGCTGCAACTTTAACAAAAACCCATCCACCAACCTCACATACTGTAGTCCCACCTTTAACTGAAATCGTCCAAGATCGTTTACATTGTGTGCTCCGAGCCATCAATTTAGTTGAGACATTAGTTTGAAGAAACTTAACGTACATCATGAACAATCCGCTCTTTTTTCCTGAGCCAAAGATCAGATCGTTTACATAGTGTCCTATGTAAAACTAACCCTTCCTTGTGTACAAACGTCATTGATGATCAGGTGTCATATGGAATTGAAAATCAAACCCTTGAATACTCGCAACTTGAGTCCCCCTGGCTCCATGGATACAGTACATTTCTATTGATTTATTATTTCCTCTTTGGATAATCTTCAGTATCTTTAGGCTGATAAGGTAACATGCACAAGATTACAAGTGTTATCCTGGCACCGTCCCTATAAATATTATACTATGGTCAGTGCTGTCATATTTTCTGCATCAAGATACCAACATTTCCAAGTTAAAGTAGATAAAGAAAGCTGCTATGCACACGAACAAGTCATTTGCGGATTGGATTTTGAGTAATGCCTCGTACAAATGACTTGATTGGTTACAAGTGAATAATGAAATTTGATTCCCTTAAACAAATTGCTACATCACATGGTTTGGGGTAAGCTTTTGTACAGTAACTTCCAGATGGGAAGAGTCTGGTACCATTGTGCCATACACATTCATTCAGAATTGTGTATCCTGGGTGCTTGCAGTCTCTTATACGCAAAAGCTTGCCCCGAACCATGCGACACAGCAACAGTCTTTAGTTTGAGTAATTCAAATTTGAGTGGTCACATGAGACAAAACAAGTGATTGTATTCAAATCTAACAAGCAAATGGCTTGTGAACTTGCTGAGCATTGGAAATCTTGCTTACCTGAAACTGGTTACCGGCCAAAGTAAATAATGAAAGTTAGATAACTTTGTTGAGCAGCACCTTGTGCGCTTTGTAACGGTATTGTATTGCAAATATGTTAACCCTATCACATACAGTGACATCCATAACTGATTTTGATGCAAGCCCAAACCAACCATGCTCTTCCCAAGGGCCAAGCAAATCAATCTTAATTTGTGTCCCCTATGAAGTGTTTATTTTCTTGTAGAATTTAGACATGTAAAATTTGCTGTTCAAAGAATTTGAATTCCCAGTATTCTAAGTTCATGTAGATGTAGGCCCATTCTTGGTATTACTTCATGCATAGAGAAGTGTACCTTTAGTGTGTACTAGATCTGTATCGGTCATCTAATGAAATAGATTGATTCAACACTATACCGGGGATGCAAGATTGTAGACATTTTGCCCCTGGCTCCCTTTAAGTATTCCAATGCCTTAAGTTCAAAATAATCAGCATTTCCATCTAAAGCTAAGCCAGACTGCAATGTACAATGTGAAATTTAATTTTGTGAATTAAGTCAAATCTGAAAACTTGTTCAAAACATAAGTAGTTCTGTTCAATTTCTCCAAGTTATAGAAACAAACTTCAGTAAAGTGTTTTGAGAAAAGGGGCAGTAATCATTCTTGTGTTTTTTTCAATGTTTTTTTTTTAGTGCATATCTATTTTCAAATCTTCCTTTGTATTATTCTTATTGGTGAATATGTAATCTTATGAAAACAAGTCAAGAAAACAAGATGAGGAAACAAGACAAGACAATATTTTTTGGAGGGAAGAGAAGACGATTAAAATCTTCACATCAGGAACCCTCTCGATACAAGAGCCCCTCTGGAGGCGCCAGCTTACAAAGCAATTTTCATTACACGCATTACAAGGAATGTATTAAGGAAATCCCTTCTGAAAACAATAAACGCTGGGACAATCTAGACTTCATCTGCAGAGAAAATAACGTCCAAGCCGCTCAGAACTAGAACTTGGGGCCATCAACACACTTTACCCTGATTGATATAGCCCATCTACTCCAACCCACATGACCTCGTGACGACCAGCTTTAAAAACCATGGCTCCCACCATCTTTACGGATTACGGATGCTCCGGGAAATATTTTTCAGCATTTTTCAGATTACATACTACCAATTTTCTGTTTGTTTTTCATTCAAGGGGGCAGTGAGAAAGCGTAATCTGCAATGAACTCTTTGCCCACTAAGAAGCCTCCCGCGTACAGCCGCAGCCCGATTTAATGAACAGAGATTTCCTACGCGATAAAAGAAATGCTCCGGAGGATTAAGCGCTAGATTTCACCTTCTGAGGAAGCCATGACATCACAATTGTGTACTGTTATTTGTACAGCTCGTCAAGTCTACCTGGATAAGATGCATAACATGTAGTTCGTGCATGTTTTCACAATACTTGACCCGCTTATGACAACAGATATACATGGATGAGAAATCCGTTGACCGGGGCCTGCTTGGAACAGAATGTGGAGCATCAACGTCAAACGGCAAATAATCAATTGACTACTTTAATACTCACATGGGCAAGGCAAAATCGATGCCTCTTGGTTTGTTTAGGCTTGCCATCTCATCTGGGTTTCCAAGTACAAGTCTAATCAAGTTGAAATGGATTCTCAAAGCGGAGAATTATGATTTTTGAACAGAGCGCACTGCTGAGCCGAGACGTTTTGCCGAGTGTAAGAAGCATTACAGCTCGGAACACTTGGGCTCATGAAATTTGAAGTTCAGCATGGTGGAAAATTCAATCTAAAGATGAATTGTATCATAACAAACTATTGAACATTTTTCATTTAGCCCTTTCATCATTATCTCAAATAATGAATGTCCTATTCCAAACCTCTTTTTTGGTGGGGGTGAAGGGTTTAGAGACATTACGACTAGCGAAACAATGTTTTTGTTTATGTTTGCAAAACATCACATTTTGAAAGGTATACTTTTCTTCAGAACTGCAGTCCATGTTCAAACATCATTGATACAAAAACGTGATCATATCCACAATTTAGAATTTACCATCTGCTGTCTGGAGGGTTTAACGGCTCAGCCGCTTGTGTAATCAGCAGAGAGGATTTTTCTTGAGGGAAAACAGAATTTCATTTCCCACCTTCTCTTTCTTCGGGGGAAAAACCTTCACGGACAATAATACTGCACACTCTGTTCATTCTATTTAGAACTGCACATCTAATCTAATTGAACAGGAGTGAGGTGATGCGTAACAGGTTTGTATACATAAAATGGTGAGATTTGTTTAAAGTAGCACACAGGATGCACACTTTGGCAGGTTAGTCATTTCTTCAGAAGTGTGAACATGACACAATTCATCACCATTTTCACTGAGGGACGAGCATGTAGAAAATCACGTTTTCTACATTTTGAGAATTGTGTTTTCACTTCTTGCCCTTAAAGGTATTGTACACTTTTGGTAACAGCTCAAAATCAGTGTCTACATTTTGTGTGATTAAACATGCATGAACAAACAAACCTGTGAAAGTTTGAGCTAAATTGGTCATCGAGGTCAAGAGAAAATAGTGAAAAGAGACCTTATGTGTTTTCTGTTTTTTCAAATTATCGCGCGCGATAATTACTATTGTTTTACTTGTTTCTCAGAAACGATAGCATTTTAGGCAGAAATATTTTAAGGAACCCTTTCTACCATTACTTAATTTAAATCATGTAAGTTATGTGTAAATCTGTGAACATTGTGTTTTTCGATCTTACCAATAGTGTACAGGGCCTTTAAATATGAATCCATACTGAATTACTGCTGAATCAAAATAATGCTTAATTTCTAAATTGCATTAATTGGTTAAATTGGCATTCATCTAAGTGATTGCATTTTGCGAAAGAGTCTAAACATGTGCAAAATACATTGTAAAAAATGGACCGGGGTGTATATGTCAAGTTGAATTTGCGTTTTTCACGAAGAGACAGGCTTGTCAACGTGCGCGTGATCTTGTGACATGCCCGCTCTTCACTATGTAAAAACATACGATATAGAGGTGCGCAAAAGTAGGTCATCATGATTTCCCCAGAAGGCATGTTTGATTGATTATTGTGTTAATTAATCAATGTTTCGGTATTTTGTTTGATACTGCAGTGCTTTCAGTTTCAAATTTATATCTAAAAATGGTCTTTTAACCCATTTTGACATGCCCGTCCCTTCGTGAAAACTGTGACGATTTAATGAAACCACAAGTTTGTCTCAACAATATTTTACCATCTATAAAAAAAATCCACTAAGGGGTAAAACTTGTATAATAGCATAAAACCAATGTCAACTTCAATGAATGAATGAATGTTCAAATTTCTAATTGAATAATCATTATGTTGGAAGAGAAAGTCATTCTCCACTTGAGTGCAAATGTCCGCAGTGAACTCCTACACTCGATATGACGACTTTTCGCACAGCGTTGGTCTACGGCGCGTTTCGTGCAATGTAACACACAACATGAATTGAATGGAAAGAATGACCTTTATCCGAGACGCCAACCCCCTCACTGAAACATACAAAAGAGTTTCCCTTTTCTAAAAGATATCAGACAGAAGTGTATCACCTGTCTTTTTCCATTTATCTCCCGGATGATTCTCAATGAAGCAGCCATAAACACAGCCTGCTTTTTTTGATACTACTGTACAGCACGCGGTGTGGGAAAACATCGGCACACCACCTCTTTAAAGCTATAGCCACTTTCAGCAGAAAGCCCCCATTGACCACTTGTTCATCTGGAGGCTGATGAGTGCAATTGCTGCAATTGTGACAAATTGGTTTAGTTTTGACAAATTACTTCATTTCCTTGTTGCAGCATGCCCAGGCAAAATGGAATTCTCAACAGACTGCAGCTATTTCCAGGAAGCTTATATATCTGGAGCAAGGGACACATTTAGACCTATGTGAAAGTTTCAGCAAATAATTTATGAGCTATTTGTAGCTTGTGCTCCTAATGACAAGTACATTTGTACAAGAACCATTTGATCTAGTCTATTAAACACTTCGATTCTTTCCTTTGTATAAAATGTCTATACATGTCGGACTATGATTAATGGCAGATGGTACAGTTAAGGGTTACATACAAAAGAGTAAAGCTAGTTGAGAAATAACATTTCATTACTCATAGTAGTGCATGAATTGTTGTGATCAATAGACTTTTTATTCTCTTTATATCATTCTTTTTCAGGAATTCTGGTGAAGTCTTGAAAAATGTTTTGAACAGACAAAAAATAATACACCACTAATCTTATGCTTTATGGAAAGTTGAAATCGTGGACAGGTTTTATCACCTCATTTGCACTAAAATTCTAAATGATTACAGTACATGGTATATCCTGTCACACAAATGCTGCACTGAAGTTCTTAAAACACGTTCATGTACAATCAATGGGTCAAAGTCGAATGCAACAATATGAACAAATAATTATGTTTTAATGAAGGTCTCAAAGTCCTGTAGCATGTTTGTTATCAATCAAGTTGATCAGTTTTGGTACTGTCTTCAATGCATTGAACTATATGAGGTCATTTTTAAATATGTATGGTGTACAAGGATCACAAAAAGGGACTCTATTGTGTAATTATTCAGTGTAACGTTAAACAATATTAGCTCCTGTTGCCAATGCCATGGTTTGGGGCAAAATGTAAAAAGCGTGTGTACACATTTTCCCTAAAGTAAAAAGTAGGGGTGCCAAAATCACGAACTTCAGACTTCTGTAAAGTGAACAGAGTGTCCAACCCCAAAAACACCTGCTCAGCTATTTTAATTGGCTAAAAACATGGCCCAAGAAACATGACATTTAGGTGCAGTGCACCCAAGGGGGAGAATCAGAAAAAGGGGAGGTAAAGTTGTTACCAAAAGGTTGGAGCCCTAAGGGCATTGAAAGGGCGGGCGGGGGGGGGGGGGGTGTGTTACACTAAGCTTAGGTTACACGCCCTGAAAACTTGATGTTCTGTTAGAGTTTCATTTGTACTTTAAATGAGTGCCTCAGCTGCCTCTAACACCAAGCCCTACACCAGCCAGGGCAGAATTGATTTCCCAAGCCCCCTTCAAAGACAATTTGAGGGCTGCACCAATGGTGCTTTTAGCCTATAGTGTCTAAAACCATGCTAAAACAGTACTATTTTCATGGGCAAACAAATTGGCCTCGTCTTCCTTCCTCAATTGAAAAGTTCATGCCTTTCAAGACACTTTAACCCTCCTACTGTCAATGACTCTTGGCAACATTTTCTAGTGAGTTGACCAACCATTTGAAACCATTCGACTGCCAAGGTTGTGTATGGTGGCACAACTGTGCACAGAACTACCTGTGTACTGTGTACATGCATTCCCTCATGGTATCATATTTCAGGCTGGCATAGTTTATCTATCATTCAAAACCACTTGAATGGTATTGAATGGTCAGACAGCAAGAGGGTTAAAGGAGATCTAAGGGGAAAAAAAGAGTACTGCACAATCACAGCCTATACATTCACAGCCTATACATTCACAGCCTATACATTCACAGCCTATACATTCACAGCCTATACATTCACAGCCTATACATTCACAGCCTATACATTCACAGCCTATACATTCACAGCCTATACATTCACAGCCTATACATTCACAGCCTATACATTCACAGCCTATACATTCACAGCCTATACATTCACAGCCTATACATTCACAGCCTATACATAGTTCTAGTGTTTCCCTTGCTGCTGCCTGTTTTTTATACCGGCCTACCGTATAAACTTGATGCATTGTGATTGTATACGTGACATATATCAACAGATGACCTACACACAAAATGCAGGGGGAAAAAATATGGACGTTTGTGAGTTTGAATAAACTTCACTTGTTACCAATTTCCGCGGCTTCGCAGCGCTTGTAAAAGTTCGCGTACAAAATGGTATCGAATTTTTTTCAAGAAAACTGCGCTAAAAAGCTCACCTTGCTATCGCTCCAAATGAGTTTCAGACGATATCCCGGTAGGATGTCCGACCTGTTGTTGACGTCCGCCAACGCCATTAGGGCGGCGGGCAAGCCGGCCTCCCCACCGTCCCACGTGCCTCCAGTTATGGACATAGTACTCCCGATGTAGAGTTTCGTCAGGTCGTCCTTGTAGCCCGGGTCTTCGCTCTCGAACAGCTCAATACCTGTGCCGTTCATGCTGGAGGTTTGCACCAGCAGCGCACTCAGCACGAGGAGCAGAAAAGGACGTCTAAATTCCCGCTGCATGACGTCCGCTCACCCGAATGACTGATGGAACGAGCCGGCCGAGGCCTGGCAACAAACGGGCGTGTAGCTTGCGTTGACACGGACGGGCCGTTTGCCCAAGCACGGCACACACACAATAATAAATTCGCACTCACAAACAATGACTGTGGGCTGTCTTTTTTTTGAGCTCAAAACGTAGGTAGCAGAGCTGGCCTTTCGTCGTGACAATCTACAGCTGTCGTGGTTGTTTTACTTCCAATGAGGCGGTTTCACCGGGCCGAAAAAAAACACCACAGCGAAAGCGACAAAGTTAACACGGTGACATTTTCCCAACGACATTACACGGAGTGTACGACATCACCGAATGCAAGCACTGCACTATAATGCACCGCAAACTGCACTGTTGGTCGATGTAACCTTGCTGGCATTTTTGTACTTTATCGTCTGCAAAAAATCCGTAACGCGCTTTTCCCTACCACACCACCACCACGAGGATGTTTATCGAGCGCCATCTACGTCCAATTATGTCTTATTCTTTATGCTAATTTTTGCGTAGATGACGTCACTCATAAGACGTTCAACTTTGACCTATTTGGGTGTCGTCGTCTGCATGGTGTGTGTTGTGCCTAGCTGCGTGCATGCTTTAGTAACTCGCACACACACACACATGGGGTAACACGATGGCTGATCACGCAACGACTCCCGACAGAATGAGGTAAATATTTCGTCTGAAACTCCACTTGTTCTCTTCTTCAATCGGGTGTGATTATGCAGTGTCTGCATTGATTTGTTAGTATTGATTTCTCCCAAATCCTTCAATGGCAAAATTATGTTCAGAAAAAGATGTAAAACTGGAAAAATGTTCAGTGAAACGTCGCCTGCAAATTGACTTAGTTCGGTTGGACAGACCCCAGACGTCATGTTAGCAAAGTTGATTTTGATGAGAGCAGGGAATTCATACCGCTGGAGGGCACCATACTAGTCAAGCCAACATATTTTGTACGGACGGTGTCTTGTGATTTATTATTTAAACAAAAACCCTAGGGCCTAAGTAAGGGTAAGGGACTATATAGTATAAGCAAATAAATAACACTACATTAATAAATAATTGTGTGGGCTTTCTGGTTTCTATTTGATCGGAAGGGGAACAATTGACCGATTTTTTTTTCAAACTCTTTCCATTACCATTACTGATCATTCATTAGACCCAGTAACTGGGGCGCTGTACTCCTTTTTCAAAATTTTGACATTTTCTGTCGTACTAGCGCCCCAGCGAAAGCTACCAAAAATATGGGGAAGTGCAATATTTTCGTAAAAAATCAGAGATGTCACACCAAAAATGCCCCAGAATGACGGAAATACCCAGCGAATTACCTTCAAAACTGCCAACTGGCCTCTCCATATGTTTAAGATGTAACACCAGGCATGAAATTGTACTCGCGGAAATTTGTCCGGCTAAAAAATGATGATTTTTGAGACATTCCCGGTTTCCGTTGATCATGTCCAGCCATCGTTTTCATGGCTACCCTGCGGGGGTCCTACTAAAAGCCGACAACACGCCGACAACAAGTCCAGAGTGCCGACAACACGCCGACAACAAGTTTCAGATACCTTAAAACCAGCAAATAAACCAAGGATTTATTAGAAATATGTGTACTATGTAATATTAACAAAAATGCAATGGCATAACTTCACGAAAAGTCCGAATTTTTAACCAGAAAAAAACACGAAAATACACGGAGTGCGGTCGGACGCCATCTTGGCCTAAAAACCGTGTTTTGACCATTCCATTATGATACCGGTAAGATGTATTTAGCGCTTACAAAACAACAGAGGGCGGGCGTCATCCCACGGCTTATTATTGCTATTGGCATAATAATTACTAGGCCATCACTACACCCCCGGATGTGTTACCCCCGTATCATAATGGAAAGGTCGAAACACGGTTTTTAGGCCAAGATGGCGTCCGACCGCACTCCGTGTATTTTCGTGTTTTTTTCTGGTTAAACATTCGGACTTTTCGTGAAGTTATGCCATTGCATTTTTGTTAATATTACATAGTACACATATTTCTAACAAATCCTTGGTTTATTTGCTGGTTTTAAGGTATCTGAAACTTGTTGTCGGCGTGTTGTCGGCACTCTGGACTTGTTGTCGGCGTGTTGTCGGCTTTTAGTAGGACCCCCGCAGGGTAGCCATGAAAACGATGGCTGGACATGATCAACGGAAACCGGGAATGTCTCAAAAATCATCATTTTTTAGCCGGACAAATTTCCGCGAGTACAATTTCATGCCTGGTGTTACATCTTAAACATATGGAGAGGCCAGTTGGCAGTTTTGAAGGTAATTCGTTGGGTATTTCCGTCATTCGGGGCATTTTTGGTGTGACATCTCTGATTTTTTACGAAAATATTGCACTTCCCCATATTTTTGGTAGCTTTCGCTGGGGCGCTAGTACGACAGAAAATGTCAAAATTTTGAAAAAGGAGTACAGCGCCCCAGTTACTGGGTCTAGGGTAAGGGACTATATAGTATAAGCAAATAAATAACACTACATTAATAAATAATTGTGTGGGCTTTCTGGTTTCTATTTGATCGGAAGGGGAACAATTGACCGATTTTTTTTTCAAACTCTTTCCATTACCATTACTGATCATTCATAATCATACAGTAGCAGGCATTACCAGCACTCCTCAGCAGTACATTCATTTAACATTTTAACTATGTAATTGTCTGCCTCTCAGTCATAACCCAATGATAAGTGCCAATACACTGGACTTCCTTCGCTTCTTGGCCCTACACCTAGGTACATCCAGGAGGTGTAATGATTTTCCGAATAGAAAACCATGTTTTTATCCCGAGATTTGTCCCCCACCCCAGTTGTCACTTACTGTAGCTAATATTTGTGGACATCACATTAAAGGGACACATCGGCTCACTGTTTACCTAATTTAGTGATGTGAAATCACAGACAATAATTTTTAGGTTGTTGTAAAAGAAAATCATCAAAATATCACGTAATTAATGAAAAATGTAAAAATACCAAAACACTGTCAAAGGTCTTGTTGCAGAGCCAAGTTACTGACATGATGATCTATAACTTAAGAAGGCAATTAATTTACTCTTCCGAGAAGCAAAGATGCATAAAACATCAATTTGTTCAATGTAGTTTATAATCAAAGATGCATAAAACATCAATTTGTTCAATGTAGTTTATAATCAATCTTATTTTTCAGGTGTGAAGTATGTGAGCAAACCAATTCCAAATACAAGTGCCCGAAATGTGGTGTAAAAACATGCAGGTATGTCAATTAAGTATAAGTATAACACAGTGTTAGCATTAACACAGTCATACCTGGCAGGGCTCGACCTTAACACTAGCCCGGCGTACATTGGCTAGTAAAAACTGCTGCGGGCAAGTAAAAACCACTTCTCAACTTGCCCAGCGGGCTACTTAAAAACAAGTGCACCTTTCTTGTTTTTCAGATGTGATTAAAGAAAATAAAACGAACTCTTCAAAGCTTTACCTTTTGAGTGTCATGAATGTAACTTTATTTTATTGCAAATGCAACCATGTGAAATTCCCCCATCAACGCTACGACTACAGTCGTATGCATCGACGGCCGGGTACAGACGGACGTACAGTTCATGTACCATGTGTTCTACCTATCAAAGATAATTTCACCAGTAGTCAGTAACCTGTATAAATGACCAATACTATTAACATACAGTTCGTACTGGGAACCAAATACCAAAAACCGATGCTGATTTTTTCCCCTAGTGCAATAAAGGCTGCTGCGTCACGCGCAACAATAATCACGAGCGCATTGCGTCAATAGCAGTTGCACAATAGCTGAGCGATCCTTGACACAGAGTGCGCCCTCTTGTGTCGGTAAGTGTCCAATCCATAGGCTGTGTGTTGAAGCTCCGCCGTAGCTAAATAAAGAAAGTAATAAGAATTGCACAAGATTTTTACTCTGCGTTTTTTAACGATCCTAGCTCATAATGAGGTTGTGTTTGCAACCAAACATCCGATTTTTGAATTTTAAACGCCAGTTTACTTCTTTAGGTATGTTGTATCAGACTCCAATTTTTCAGAAGTAAAACCCTTTTATTTATTTTATTGTTATAAATAATATGTATTATTCAAACATATTTTCATGGGCTAGTAAAAATGTCTGCGGGCTAGTATAAAACACAATTTACTTGCCCGGTGGGCTACTCTCATAAAAAATTAAGGACAAGCCCTGCCTGGGTGTCTGTTGGGTGTCTGTTGGATATTTCTCTGGACTTCCTGTTTAATCTGTCGTAACATAGTGTCAGAAAGTTTGAAATGTGGATGCCCTATACTTGCGTGTTAGATTATGGCCAATAGCTTGCTTAAGCCTACTCTTGGTCACATTTTCCAGCAAGTCAACCAACCATTTAACCAGTTAATGCCGGAAGACGTTTAGACACGCCAATCTGTGCCAAAAATCAGATGATGTGTACACCCGCTTTTGTATAAAATCAAAATTTTGAAACGTCAACACGCCCAGACATTGCATTGTGTAGTGTGCATGTACTCACCATGCAATGCTTTCTTTCCCCCAGACAAAGAGGCTGGGGTTAGAGGGTTCTGGAATTCATGCTCAAAATCTCCCTTTTTTGGGGGGTTATATTGTGTAATCCCCATTTCCGGATCTTTGTCCTTTTGTTGTACACTTGAGGATTATCAGATGTGATGTAAGTCAGGGTGGTCTGAGAATCCAGCATACCATGGCCCACCATGGCCGATTATCGGCCATGGAAGTTTTGCAATTCCCGTTGTCCATATATTTTATGGACAACGTTTCTCGAAACATTGGTCTTTCGTTTCTCGAAAGAGAACAGCACATCCCAGTGCTTTTTATGAGAACCTGTGTTGTCTTTGCTTTGTTAAGTAAGAGTGTCAACAATATTTGTGTCAACAATATTCTCAAACCCAAATTATTCCACCAGTTCCGAAAAATTTAATCCATCTCTGGGCACGGAAAAATTTTGGAAACCCCAGTGCCCAATGGTTAAAACAACTGCACGGGGTGTATATGGTGTGTAAATCCACAGAAGAAGCTTTTTACTGTTACACATTCACCACATGATGTTATATTGCAGGCTAGCATGACCTATGTAGCATGACCTATGTAGCATGACCTATGTGGCATGACCTATGTGGCATGACCTATGTGGCATGACCTATGTGGCATGCCGTTGCCAAGTGGTTAAGAGCATCAGACTCAAGCTATGGTGTGTCTAGTTCTGGTTTCTAGTCGAGTGCGAGTTCGAGTCCTGGTCGTGGCACTTGTGTCTGTGAGCAAGATACTTAACAAAATTTCTTTGTCCTTTGGATAAGACATTAAGCCGTTGGTCCCATGTACTTGGATTGGTAGTGAACATTAAAGAACCCAGAACACTTATCATCGGAGAGTAGGGGTTAACCCGGCATTTCTGGTTCACATAGCAAGCAACCTTGTTTACAGGTTTCCTCAGGCTTGCAAGCTATGTAGTGATTAAGTTCACTTATGAGGCATCTTTGGTTTCACTACTAGAAATATATAATAATTACTGATAACAATAATAATAATAATGCCATTCAAAACCACTGCTTGGATAATATTGACCTGTCACAAAATATGTAGGAGGGTTACAGGTCCAATTTGATGATTATTTTGTCCAATTGTACCGTTATGTTCGATCATTATTTTTATGGCAGGAATGGTGAACGTTGTTTGAATTATGAGACTCTTTTGTAGCACCTTGTCATGGTTTGCAA
Source organism: Pycnopodia helianthoides (assembly GCA_032158295.1). NCBI lineage: Eukaryota > Metazoa > Echinodermata > Asteroidea > Forcipulatida > Asteriidae > Pycnopodia > Pycnopodia helianthoides. The sequence continues at coordinate 13,582,108 of CM063258.1, forward strand.
GGTGATGCAGCGCAGTCTGCTGCCAACCATTACCAGATACGCACCGTGGCAAACCCCTTCTCTTATAATGCAGTGTTACAGAACAGTCAGGACTTACGGCTTCACGTCCCGAGGGCTTTACTTCCCCCATCCGAAGAACGAAGCAAATTATGCTTAAGTGTCTTGCTTTAAGGACCCAAGTGCCTTGCTTTAAGGACCCAAGTGCCATGACCGTGACCCAAACCCACACTCTTGACACTGAACAACAGTGCCCGAGTCCAATGCACTAGATTGATCGGCCACAACATTCTTGGCTTACAGTGTACATAAATCTTAGGACTACTGACACTGGTGTACATGAGAAGATTCCCCTGCCTTCTCCCTAAACCAACCTTTATATGTTTTTATTATTCATTTCTGGGCCCGATTTCGTGGAGCTGCTTAAGCACAAAAAGCTAAGCACATCAAAATTATGCTTGCTAGATTAAGGTTACCAGCCACAACATAATTTTAACGTGTACCATTTGTGACTGGTATTCTGTTCATTTTTCCTGAGCAGAAAAATTTTAAGCACCATTGTCTGCTTAATCAGCTTTATGAGTTTGGGCCCTGGGCCCAATTTCATAGAGCTGCTTAAGCACAAAAAGTAGCTAAGCACAACAAAATTATGCTTACCAGAATAAGGTTACCAATTAATAATGTACAATTTGTGACTGGTTTCCTGCTCATTTCTGCTCAGCAGAAAATTGTTAAGCACAATTTTTCTGTGTTACCAAGTATTTACAGGCTCTATGAAATTGGGCCCAGGCGACAACCCGTTCTACATGCATGGATGTGGTCCCAGGTGGGATTCGAACCAGTTAAAAAGGAAGAGAAAGTTATCACTGTGCCAACTTGATCCCCAGACATTGTGCCATTGTCAAATTCATTGTGTTAATTTCTTCAATTCAATCAATTGGCAGAGATTGTTAGTGTAAATTCTTGTTTGAGCCACAACTAAACCAAAAATGATCACCAGTCAAACTATAACCACAACCTCAGTGGGTTATTGAAGAGACGTGCAATCTAAGTCTCATAATATAGTCTTCCTGTATCTCTTTACTCAGCCTCCACTGTGTGAAGAGGCACAAATCAACCAAAGACTGCAGTGGGGTCCGGGACAAGACTACCTTCGTCACCATCAAGAACTTCACCGATCGGCATTTACTCAGCGGTGAGTACCGTCTCAGCCTCTTTGACTTTCCGTGTCACTAAGTGGTCTTGGGTTTCACCGGGCGGAGAGAAAAGCCGTGTTTATCTTCGTACCTTACTAGACAATTGTAGCACACAAATTGTTTGCTCGATGCATTATGCATGGCTGGAACGCACACCACGCGTTATGAGTGTGTTTCGGCATACACTTACATCGACTTGTACACTGATGAGTGTGGATCTAATGCATTTTCGTTTTCATAAAACCATAAGGAAGTTCCTCGCGTCACTGAAACCGTATCTTTTTTAAGGGAAAGTACATCCCTCGTGGTTGTTCCAGTAATTTATTCAATTTGGCTGCCGGGCTGCATACCCCTGAGGAGTTGAAATGGTTTCAAGAACGCCCTTGGCTGGGCCGATTCAGAAGCGTTAAAGAGAAATTGAGATAGCAAGAAAAGGAATGTCATAACTATGACTTACAAATTATGACTTGGTACAAGTCAAAATTATGACTTATATCTCATAATTATGACTTCGTACAATTCAAAAATTATGACTTGGTCAAAGTCAAAATTATGACTTATATCTCATAATAATGACTTTTTACAAGTCATAATTGTGACTTCTATACACTTATAAATGTGAGATAAATCTCATAAATAGACTTAATTAATTCATAATTATGAGATATAAGTCATACTATGAGATATGTTATAATTATGATTTCCTTTTTTTTTCTTTCTTAATGTCCTTTTAATGCCTCTGTAGGGCCTGATAAGAAGAGGGAGTTAAAGTGTATTTAAATGAACATTACAGAATTGGTTTTTGCTAACAAAACAGTTGCTGGCAGTGTAAGCACTTTATGTAATCCACCATATACATAAACTGACAAACCTGTAGAAGTTTAAGATCGATCGCCATCTGGGTCACGAGAAAATAGTGAAAAACCGATTACACATTTGCATGAAATCATATAGATTCAACAAATGAATAAAAACGCTCACTGAGCGATAAACTCAATCGGAAAATTAGTTTATTCATTTCTCATCAAATATGGCATTTCAGACAGAAATATTTCAAGGGATGTTTTCTACTATCATCATCATGAGGACGTTTTATGTAAATCTGTGATAAAAAAGTAAATTTTACAAGTTTTTTTCTTACCAATTCTGTAATGTTCCTTTAAGGCAGGGTGTACATAATGTACTTTTGGTAATTATCCACAACTTAATGGCCACAAAAACGTACTTGGTAAAGAGCACTGGAGAGTTGTTTAGTATTATAAAACATTAGTAGAAATGAACCCCTTTGAAGTCTGGCATATAGCCTTTCTCGAAGGCATCTGAAAGCACACAATTCTATGCAACAAGAGTGTTTTTTCTCTCAATATTTTCTTGCAACTTCGTCGACCCAATTGAGCCCAAATCTTCACAGGTTTGTTATTTTATGCATATGTTGGGCTTCACCAAGTGAGGATACTGGTCTTTAACAAATACCAGTTAACTTTTTCGTCTCCTAATACGCTGAGACTAATCAATTGATGTAGAACACCCATATTTTTGTGTGTGCAAAGTCAATGGCGGAGTCTTTTGTGCAGTTAAAAAAGAAGCCGACTCCATTGACTTAGACGAGAGTGTTGCAACTCAGCCTATAATACAGCTATGTACAAAAATAAGATGATGTGGTGTACTTACATTTCACTTGTCCTGTTAGGTTCCTAATCTTGTCAAAGAAGTTCTTTAAAAGTCATCAGTTCTCGTTGCTCATTTTTTCGGGGCTTGTTGAAATCGTTCAATTTCATCAGCTATCGTTTCACTAGTAGAGAAAAACAACAGTGAGAACAATTTCTTAACTGAAACACTCATTGTTCTGTTTTTTTATTTTGAAAATTCATCACTCTTTAACTGTGCGGGAAGAAGAAAAAAACCGGGAACAACAATTTTGAAACGTGGCCTTACAGACTCAGATTCGTCAAATCTATTTATTCCATAAAAAAGATGTACTCTTGACCACTGAGTGGTGGCTAGATCAACAATAAGTGCAGGTGTCGTCACCGCCTGCAGCTAGATTCTTCACTGTCGCACCCAGTCCAGGTTTTGAATTACCATTCTTTATTATCCGTGTGTATTTCACACCGCCTTTGGGTGTTCTAAACACAGTTTTAGGCACTGCATGTATGCATAGTGTGTACAATACGCCAAATAACCCAAAGTAGTGGTCATAATGAAATGTGGCCCCCCTAGGGCTCGAATTCGGGGTAAAATTTCCACAAGACTGCAGGGCTTGTAGCTCAACACTTTTAACGGACCATAATTTATGTTACAAGACCAGAATCTGAATGAGAAAGTACTTTCTACAGAGTTGAACATGTCTACTGTTTTGATTTGAACAAGCACTAAGAGAAGATTTATCTCATTTGCTTAATGAGTAGGTATACTTTGATACTCAACAGAACAGGGGCCCAATTTCATAGAGCTGCTTAAGCACAAAAAGTAACTAAGCATAACAAAATTATGCTTACCAGAATAAGGTCACCAGCCATGTCCCAAGTACAATTTGTGACTGGTATCCTGCTCATTTCTGCTTAGCAGGCAATTGTTAAGCAATATTTTCTGCTTAAGCAGCTCTATGAAATTGGGCCATGAAAGATATTTACGAGATTCAGAGTCAACATTTGAACATCATTTTTTTTCAATTTAAGATATTGCACAGTGATTTGTTTTTATTCAATTGAGAAGAATTTACACAAGACTGCCGGACTTGTCCGGTCCTGGATTTGCTGGCCCGTCACTAAAATCCCTGGCCTTGGGCCTGCAGCCAGTGGTGTACATTTCAAGCCCTAAACCCCCCAAATTAGTTGAAGAACCAACTATCTAGTTTAATTTTTGTGAGTGGCTATGTTTTAATCCATTCTTTCTCCTTTGGCCATTTGTGCAATTTCAATGTTTTGTGCTTTTTAACTTGTGGTTTTGTTGGATAAATATTTTGCTCTTTTTTGTTTTTAATTATTTGTTTTTTCTATTGTAAACAAGGTTATTTCAGTGGCTGCCAACCATGTTTGTTTTAATAAACCATAATAATATAGAACACACACACAGATCCTTATCATTTGATTGGCGGGACAACATCATGTGTCATCCATTATTGTGCCATGTATTTACTGCCGCAATGCTCCAAAATACAATTTTTTGACATTCACCCATCCAATATGGATAATTATTGGACTCTACACAGCGTTATTTCCAAACTAATATTTCCCCGCCCATTTTCTCCAAGCAAGGCAAGGTCATGCCACGGCAGACAAGGTTGGGGTCTTCATGGAGTCGTCTTTATTGTTTAGGTTTTTAAAATAATTTTTTTGAAGGGTGGGATGATGTAAGTTTCTGTGTGTTTTTAAACGCCCCCCAGTCCTGAAAAATGATATTGCTATTCTTTCTCTATCTTCCCCACAGTAGCTTTGTTCACCTCACTCTTACACTCTTCCCTTTACATATTCACTTCCCTGAAAAAAACACTCAGTAATTTGCCAAATTGGAGAATGCAGAGTCTTAACTTGGTTATGATGCGGGCACTGCACCCAATTAACACCTTCATGTTTATTCTGAAGGTAGATAATTTTCATGATAGAGCCACCCCTCCCCCCCCCCCCCCCGCAAAGTCTCCATGTATGTTTTGTATTTTGTAAGCAATAGAAAAGATTAAACACATTCATACTGAGAATGTTCATTCAGTAAATTGTAGCTCAGGCAATTGCCGAGGCCTTGGTGCCCCTTCAAAAGTTTCCCAATATTCTTAAAGATTTTCCGCCGATTTCACCAAACTTTACGCAACTGCGTAAAGGCCACTTACGCAACATTTATTAAGTTGTGCACCACTAGCACAAGAAATCTTGCACAAGTAAATTTACACAGTTGCGTACAGTTATGTGAAATCGGCTGCTGTAACAAAAAACCACAGGCATATTACTCGGTAGGGATTCGAACCCACGCCCTTTGCCATTCTGGAGCAAATGTCTTACCACGAGACCGCCGAGCTTGCCCGGCAGCTAAAGAAAGCTTGAATTTGATATTTTAGCAGGGGGTGTACAATGTATATGCAATCAATGATGTGTCCAGATAATGAAGGCATAGTTTTTTCTTCAGTGGTTTATTTTGTCCTGAGATTGCTTCTGCCAAAGCAGTTTTTTCAATCCATTGAGACGCGCAATGAAATCACATAAATGTCTGGCTGTTGTCATGGCAACTGCATCCCGGTGAATTCATTCATTCATTCATTTATTCATTTAGCTTTACTATTTAATACAAAATGACACGACTGTAGTTCAAAGGACTAACAGTAACATGATCGCTGTACACATAATTTGAAAATAAAAAATGTCATATCCCCCCCAAAATGTATTTAGCGATGAATCCGTTGAAACTCAACAAACAAAACAAAATATATAAAAAATTGTAAAACTAGATAGCACAAAAAGGTTTTGGTGTTGCATGTATTTCATTTGGGTATTACATTAAAAAAGTAAATAGGAAGCCGACGACAAGGTTTAGGTAACGAATATGGAATGGACTACACAAAATGGTTGTGTACCAGTCACACCAATGCTTTCAACAGTTAAAAAGATGAAGACAAGATTTTAGAAGTTTGATTTATACTATCCATATTTGTGACCTAAACCTTGTCGACTGCTTCTTATTTACTTTTTAATACCCACATTGTCACAATGTAGATTGAATTATGCTTTTATTTGTACTTACCTGTGGATAAAATGATTCAGTCCTTAGTTCAACTTACCTTTTTAACAAACTTAATGGAACAGTCTTATTAGCATACCTCGACCTAGTTTAGATACACCAGTCAATCAGGCCATGGATTGTCAATCAGGCCATGGATTGTCAAATGCACTACTATACAGTGTGGTACGTTTCTTTTGTTGAAGTTAGCCTTTGTTGTATACCTGCAATTACTTTGGTCATATACTGAACCATTCCTTTAAACCTTTTAGCCAGGGCTTCATCAGGCTTAATGTAGCAGTAATGTAGTATAGATGTGACAATAAAGTTGTAGCTCAAACATTCAGCTACATAACTCCGATTGTTTGTGTCCTTTCACTTTCAGCTTAGGAGTAGATTTAATAGTAGTATAATAATAGGAATAGTGAGGATGGGTGTGGTCGAGTACAAAGAGAGTGAATGAAAAAGGAACCTGTGTCGAAATCATAGGCAGTAGGAAAAGGTGAATGGCAGTTGACATCAAAACCTGAGACAGAGAGGGTGTGTGAGGTACTGTTCTAGCCACCAACCAGTACAGTCTTGCAAGCAGATTTGTGCATCAGTTGGCATAAAAATATATGCCAAAGCCAAAGCTCAGTGGATGCAGCTACTGGGGCAAATCAATTTAAACAACGCTTGAGTGCGGCATTCAGGCCGCCACCACATTTATGAGGGCAAGCAGCCCCAACCGGCACAACCCAAGAGTACGACGCATTTGAAATCCATGGCCTTTAGTACGGGTTGGAGTTGGAGTTCTAAAGTGAATGACATTATTGAAGACGCCGTGTGACTGTGGGACGGGGCTTCCAAACTCCTAAAGCCAATGCAGAGGGCTCACAAACTGGCAGAGCATGAAGGAGCTATGAGCCAGAGAGAGAGAGATAAAATCCTCAACACAGCACCTTAACCAAACCCGAGTACCCTATATCTTGTTTTAAGATGAACATTTAATAGTGAGAAACCAGGTGGAAGGTACACCAAAACTTATTTTGTATTTAAAGAGAGATTGAGAGACAGCCACTGAAGTGAATTGGTCTGTATTGTTGCAAAGCTAGTAAAAGTGATTATAAATTTTAAAGTTCCATGGACGGAATTGTAACATTAATTGCAAGTTAGCAAATGAGGTGAAAGCTACACCACAGTTGAGCAAGAAAGATATCTAAGAAAAAAACTTGATTTCATAAGCAGCTTCTTGAATTCAAACAAAGAAACAATGTGAATTATTATTTGCTTAAATTTTAAATATCAAGTAATAAATCACAGGGGGAAACTGACTGGGTAAATTTTTAATAATTTGGGGTTGAACAAAGAAAATTTACTAGAGCGGTATTTGACCTTCAGATTAACGTTCCAGCACTCTACCAACTGAGCTATCTAGCCCTATGTTGTCGGTCTCCCTATTTTTTTGAAATTTTAATTGGCTACTTTAATAGACTTAAGAAAGTTACAAGCTTTCACTTAAAGGCATTGCACGGGAACAAAAAATCCGCCAATGATTATTGGTAGTTAATTAAAAACTACAAATGTATTATTGTCATGATTGTGGAGATCCTGTCACAAGTGGAACAAGAACTGTTCAGAGTTGCTTAGTGCTGCCACAAAAATTACTTGCACGTATGTATGTTAGCAAATGAACTGAAGACGTTTTGAATGTGTCTCACATGGACAAAGCAGTACAGTGCCCATTTTTAAAACTCTCCGTCTATTTGCGAATGTTTCAGATGTGTTTGTTTGTCACATCTTAAACCCTGGAATGGTCATGTACTGAATGTCAAATCAATCCGTATTCTGTAGTGCATGCATCAAACTGTGACATTATGTCGTACCAAAAATCGATCCATGTGCGTCACCACCAACGCTACCGTGGAATCCATTTCAGAAATGCTCAACTCGGGGTATATTTTCTGGAGTGACATGAACATGTGCACGCAGGCATTGTGCTCATTAGTGCTACAGGTCAGTCGTAGTCGGCTTTGTTAACTCGAGCAAGTACTTTTTTACTTTCTTGGTTAAAAGAATTTTTTTGTTTTTTAGAACTAAGTACAAGATCGATAATCATCGGAAAGTTATTTTGAGTAATACATATCTTAGAGCTCACCCTCAGACAAGTATTTCAGTCTGAATTACTGTCTAATAATAATTATTATAAAAAATATATAATATAAATAGTAATTTTAATAGCAGCAATTGAAATAGGAACTGTACATGTGCCAAAATCCCCTGACAAAACAAACAGTTGTTTGTTGTTTCACTAAACCATGCCAGGTTTTTTCTTTGTTGATTTGTAATTTTTTTTTTTTACTAATACATTTCATGGTTTAATTTTACCTTCCCAACAATATGATACAATTTTGTATTGCTGAAATGTACATTAAACTATAGTATTTGAAGAAACAGAATCACTCGCACGTAAAACTCAATTATGGTTGGGGCCCCAACTTAGTCCCGGAGGTTGGAACACGTGGGAGACTTGCCCCAGAGTCTTGTGTTTTGACTTTCACTCAGTGCTATATATGTGCCTTTAAATAATAAAGCTGTTCAATTGGAACACTGATAGGGGGAAGTGCATGTATTTTTATTCACATACAGTTCCTGTGTGTGGCATTAAAAAGTGATTAATGCCGAAAAACCTGACAGCTGATCGATCCTAAACTGGTCCTCCCTTGAATTTGTCAGATTACAGATTTTTAGAGGATGTTGACCGCAAGGCGTACAGTGCCGTTACGGACGAAACCTCGAAGCGGCATCAATATACAAATAAAGTAAGTCAGTCTTGATTGTTGACTCTCCTTTTTTCTTATTTGTATAACTTGGGGGGTAAACTTCCAGCAAATGATGGTCATTTGGGGGTCATTCACTTACAGACGTCGAACAAGAGGCAGTGACTCTTTGAAAACGACAGTAGGTTAGTAGCAGAATGCTTTCTATCTGTTTCTGTTTGATCTTACACAAGTCCAGTGTAATGTAAACAGTGGTGAAAAAAAGGAAAGTGCTACCAGAATAAGATAATCAGCCAAAGTACCATGTCACATGTACCATCTGTGACTGGTATCCTGCTTAATTTTTTGCTAAGCAGAGAATTGTTTTAAAAAAAAATCTGCTTAAGCAGCTTTATGAAATTGGGCCCAGCCCAAGAGCTGCTTAAGCACAAAAAGTAGCCAAGCACAACAAAACTAAGCTCGCCAGTATAAGATTACCAGCCAAAATACCCTGTCAAACGTACCATCTGTGGCTGGCATCCTATATATGTTCAACTTTGCAGAAAATTGTTCAGCACTATTGTCTGCTTTAAAGCAGCTCTATGAAACTGGGCGAAACACTTTCTACGTTCAGTTATAAAATAATACAGCTTTAAGACTGAATAAGAACAAAAAACACCTCATTGAAAACAGTCTGTTTATCTCTTGCAACGTTCTTCAATTTGTTATAATTTGAAAACCCTAACCCTTCTATCCTCCAAAACCCTATTCAGGAAATTGTCTAATTTTGCAGGATTCAGGGCTATAGGCCCCAAAACACATTTTTATCACCGGGCCAGTCACACCAACCTCATCCAAGGCCAGTTGTTGAGTTACCTTCGAGTGGAGGAGTTTGGAGAGACTCTAGCCAAATACACTAGTGGTTAGGGTTGTTCTATTGCATATTAGAAGTTTTTCCTGTTTTGGGCAAAATGTTAAGCTGATGTTTTCTCTCATTTATTTGACTTTCAGTTCCACCAGCTGAACAGAAATTGCAAATTACGTAAGATATGGTTGAGTCTACTCCCAAATGTATTCAGCAAACACAAAGAGAACACCAGCTACTTCCAAAGGAAGTAAGTACACACAGTCGTTTGCGCACACCGTTGTGAGGACTTCCTGTTGTTGTTTCTATTATTCCCTTTTCTAAAGAATTCCCTTTTGGGGACCCAGTTTAACAAAGAAAATATGTTGTGGGGACCTTTGTTCCATTGTGTAAAAGTCCCCACAACATTGGAAATCATTGAGAATACCACCAATTCCTGTGGTCAGTGTAACACAGTGTTGTATGACTTGGACTCGGACTTGAGTCAGACTCAAACTGGGGACTCAACCTTTGTGACTCGTGACCCGAATTCAACCCAAATGACTCTAGACTTGGACTCAGACTCGACATTGAGAATTCAGACTCAACCTTGTGACTCGTGACCCGAATTCAACCCAAATGACTCTAGACTTGGACTCAGACTCGACATTGAGGACTCAGACTCGACATTGAGGACTCGGACTCGACAGTGAGGACTCAGACTCGACAGTGAGGACTCAGACTCGACAGTGAGGACTCAGACTCGACAGTGAGGACTCAGACTCGACATTGAGGTCTCAGACTCGACATTGAGGACTCAGACTCGACATTGAGGACTCAGACTCGACAGTGAGGACTCGGACTCGACATTGAGGACTCAGACTCGACATTGAGGTCTCAGACTCGACAGTGAGGACTCGGACTCGACATTGAGGTCTCAGACTCGACAGTGAGGACTCAGACTCGACATTGAGGTCTCAGACTCGACAGTGAGGACTCGGACTCGACAGTGAGGACTCAGACTCGACATTGAGGTCTCAGACTCGACATTGAGGACTCAGACTCGACAGTGAGGACTCAGACTCGACAGTGAGGACTCAGACTCGACAGTGAGGACTCAGACTCGACATTGAGGACTCAGACTCGACATTGAGGACTCAGACTCGACATTGAGGACTCAGACTCTGAAACAGGACTAGAGTCAGACTTTAGTCACATTTGGGATGACTCAGACTCAACCTTAGTGACTCGTGACTCGGACCCAACCTAAATGACTTAAGACTTTGACTCAGACTCGACATTGAAGACTCAGCCTCTGAAACAGGACTAGAGTCAGACTCAAGTCACATTTTTGATGACTCAGACTCGGAATCAACCTTTGTAACTCATGACTCAAACTCAGATTCAACCCAAACAACTCATGACTCGGACTCAGACTCAGTTACAGGACTGGTGTAATGCGATTAATTGTGGCTTACCCTTCTCATACCCGCAATCCGCTCACAGGGTGAATATAGAATTAAAGTGGGTGTTGTCTCGTCAGGTTTTTGGTACACTGCTTAACAAATGTGCCTGCTAAGCAAAAGTTAGCGGGGAACCGGTAACACGAAATAGCCACCACAGATCATTTCCGCTGGTTACCTGTCTCTGATATTAAGCAATATTGTTCCGTGCTTAATATCGATATGGTTGTTGAATTGCTATATGAAATTTGGCTCAGCCGTATGGAGAAGGGCTCTAGGGAACCATTTTACCAAGCTGTCAATAACAATACTGTTTTATATCACTCAATTGGATTTTCTTCTGCTGTGGTTCCCCCCCCCCCCCTGCAGGGAAAAAACCATCTACTGGAGAGTTCATTGGAAATTCCCACAAAGCGATGCAGAGTTTGTCAACAGAAGGTAGGTATTAAAATGATTTGTATGTCCCCTTACTTCCGATTCCCCGAAAGGATCAGACTTTTTCTGATATTTGCTAGTATCTATTTAATACTTTTGTTTTCACCTTCCTATTATTGGAAAGGGTGTGAATTGTGTTTTTCTTTCGATGTCATATCTTATTCGTTTATAAAGCTGCTGTGAAGAAAGTATTGCCAGTAAGCGTACTCGCTGAGTTCAAATTAGCAGGGTACCAGTCGCAGGGATTATAAGGCAGCATCTGAATCAAGCAGCTTGGGCTACGGCTATTGGCTGCAGGGGAATTCCAGCCACAGCCATTGCTGAAGCCGTTAATTCAGACATGGCCTACGCCAACATTTGTTTTAGCTTTAGCAAGTTTGTTGATGCTTACCGGCCAATTTCATAATGCTGCTTACAAAACAAATTTGTATGGCAGCTTCAGGTTGAATGGCTTCTGACTGACACCCCTCGGACGAAGATATTGACAAAATGAGGAGACTGCCATCATTAGAGCTAGAAAGCTCAGTTGGTAGATTACATTAATCCGAAGGTCACAGTTTCAAATCCCATTGTAGTCCGTTTTTCTTTGTTGACCCAAAATTGAATTAAATGTATTCAGTCAGTTTCACTTGTGGTTTAGTACTTGATAAAACAAGCTAAGTAACACTTGTTAAGTGAAAACAGGTTCCAAGCCAAATCACCATGTAAGGTGTATCGATTGTGACTGGTTTCCTGCTACTTTCTGCTTATTAGATAAATTTGGTAAGCACTATTTTCTGCTGAATAACCCTGAAAGTGTTCACCTCGGTCAGATTTCATAGAAGGCGTGATTTAACGTATGTACACTGAAATAAACGATTGCAATTGCGACAGCGATCACGGCCACATTAAATCTAGCAAATATCAAGACTTGTCGAACCATTTTACAAACTTGAAAATAATCTCTCTTTTGGATTTTACCACCGTACCCCTCATTTATTGTGAGAAGAAACAATTTTTTGACTCACCCGGCGGGGCTTGTAAAGGAAGGGTTTTGACTCGCCCGCCGCTGTTTTCACTCGCATTTGGTGACCGGGCGACCGCGAATTTCGAACCCTGATTGCTGAACAATTTTCTGCTAAGCAAAAAGTAGCAGGATACCAGTCACAGATGGTTACATGTGGAATGGTTTTTTTGGCTGGTAACCTTAGTCTGGTAAGCCTAACTTTGTTGTGCTAAGCTACTTTTTGTTCTTAAGCAGCTCTCAATATAGAGACCTCTCTATTGTTGATGAACAAACCGGGCGCTGGTTGGCATGGATGGCCAATTGTTAGCAAAACATTCAGTGTGTTGACAGATGTTGTGACCAACTTCAACATCTCGCCAGCTTTCAATTGAAAAAAGTACATAAACAAACTGTGTTGGTTGGCATGGACAGCCGAATATTAGCAAAACATTCAATGTGTTGACAGATGTTGTGACCAACTTCAACATTTCTGCAAACTTTCAATTAAAAAAAAAAAATACATCCCCTAATAGGTTGCTTTGATTCGAACAAATTCTACACTATTTTTGGATATTAGTGTATCCTTGTTACAAACTGTGGAAATCCGTTTGTGCTTTGCATTTATGGCTTCCCATAGTTTTCCAGCCGTGGTTGGCAAAAACTCGGGCTGTGACGTTGCAATAGAAAGGTCTGTAATAGATAGGTTGCAGTATGACGTAAATTGGCCATCTTTACGGGCAGTTTAGAACAAACAGTCGTGCGTTTCGTGTGAGAACGGCGTGCAACACGCGCGCATTTCACGAAACTCATTGCAGGATTGGTCAGTGAACAACGCGGCTGCGTTGAGCGCTTGACGCATCTGCAAGCCAAAATGCAATTTGCCCGTAAAGATGGCGTCTACTGGGAACTATCTATAGGGCCCGGGTTGTCATGACTTTTGTTGTTCTGCTTATGCTTATCAGCGGTCATGAAAGAGACATTCTGTTGAGAGGTGTTCCACATTTAAGTACAAAAGAAGAAGACAAAAAACTTACCGTCATAGGTCTCTCGTAATTGGACCCTCGTCATCATCCCATAGGGAATGAACCCAGCCCCATGACTTAAATACGACCAATGATCAATGTCGTGGTGTGGGAATTGCAGAAGTGTCTCCTCAGTAATTCCCTTGTCTCCCACTCTTAAGCTTCGACCGAAAAAAAAAAAAAAAAAAGGAAATTAATTGGCGGGACTGAACTCTCTACCTTTTCAAAAGAATCAAGTATCTTAATGGGATTTGAGAGAGTAGTGTTCCCTCAAGACATTTAAGTCATTTCCCATTTTTCCCGTGACTGAAAAAATAGAAAGGACAACAACAAAAAACGCCGGACATCTAGTTGCAGTGGAGACAATTAAAGACATGACCGATTTTGTTTGGATCCTCAAGTCCGTTGTACAGACACAAAAATTGGTAATTCACCAAAATATCAAACGAAACCGAGACAGAGAGAAAAATCATTCTGAAAGGATTCCGTCGTGTATCAAATTTCTGATCGATTACCCCAATCCTGAAGAATCAAATGCCAATTTCTTTTTTCTTTTTCTTTTTTAGGTGGAACTTTCCCTCAAGGGGGCAAGCGGCTTGCTTTGAAATTCTTGGGGAAATGAGTGTGTTTTTTACGAGTGGCCGCTTTAGTACTTAGAATTATTCCAAAGGGACTCAGTCTGTACTTTGGCTTTCACAATGTTACTTCTGAAAGTTTGAGGAAGTAGCTTTTCATGTTTAAAATTTGACAGGAAACACAATAAAAGGAACCACTTTGCTCCCGTCATGTTAGCAGTTTTTCTAATGGTTTGAAGTACCAGAAACCACCCAGAAAGTGTTTTAACCATGTGAATGGATATGCAGGCTTATACTGAAAATGTTGTTGCTGTTTGACCACTTCATGTCGGTATTTTAAAGAAAAAAATCTGTGCCCGACCACGGTATTATTTTTGGGACTTTTTTGGAGCTTCTTGAGTAATCGTTTTCCTTTGAAAATATCGTTGCCACAATGAAACCCTGACTATGAAATTACGCCTGGAATTTAATTTCTAAGAGTGCAAGGCCATTTTAACTTTGCATTGGATGATCTTAAAAGTCTGTGAGAAACTTTTGAAAGGGCACCAAGGACCAGACTATGGCAACAGAGGCCATGGCCTCCATGCAATTCCAGGCTGGACTCAAGATTTGGAAAAACACAGAGTATACAGTGGTTTTGCTCATTTTGGACTTGCCACTTGCAGTTCATTTGAGAATACCGTATTCTGCAACATCTCTTGATAATATAAATTTCAGAATGTTAAATTACAAACTCTATTCAGACAACCAGAGCTCTGATATGTCTATGCTCATAGCTGTCAGTTTAATGTCATTTAAAATTAGGGTATACTTTTTGTAAAATATCCAAGACCAGTATTCTCACTTGGTGTATCCCAACAGATGCATACACTAACAAACCTGTGAAAAATTGTGCTCAATTGGTCATCAAAGTTGCAAGAAAATAGCAAAAAAATAACACCCTTGTTGCATAGAATGTTGTGCTTCCAAATGCCTGAGAAACACTTAATGCCTGAAGCTTTTCTCAGATTCAAACATTTTAGTGAGAAATTACCTCTTTCTCAAAAACTACATTACTTCAAAGGGAGTCGTTTCTTACAATGTTTTATACTATCAGCAGCTCTCAGGTGCCCCATTACCGAGTTAGTTTTTATGGTAATGTAGTTCTTAGTTTTTATGGTAATGTATTTCTTGAGTAATTAGCCAAAGTATCCACTGCCTTAAATGTAGAATCACTCTGTCCCTGTTGTTTGATCTGTATTTATATTTTATTTAAGATCAAAAGTTTGGGTTGATCAAAGAAAATTTACTAGAGCAGGTATCATCAAGAATCTGTGGCTTGTATTTGTCCCTTTTTTTATTTATTATTTTTTTGCAAAAGCAAAGTTTCTTTAAAATATTTAAGAACTCATACAAATTATGTCCATCCTTCTGTCCATGAAGGTGAATTCATTACAAGCAATGCACACATCCGACGTGACGTGAATTTTTATCTGCCTTTAAGAGCGGCAGTTCACAACGAAACTCTACCCCTGCGGTTTTTTTTTATGGTGGGGGGGGGGGTTGGCTTGGGAAAAGGGAAGAAGCAAAACAAACAACGCATGGCGTTTTGCATCCCTGGGTGTGTGACCTCTGCATTTTCTGGTCAGCCCTTTTGCTTTGGGCCGCAGTTTGGGTGTGAACAATTTCTGAGGAAAATTTAATTTGCTTAAGTGCCCCATTCTTATAATCAATTGTGGCGGTCACTTTTTTAGGGACGGGCATCGGTCTGCCTGAATGCAAAGTGCATGTATCAAAATAAGTCGCAGTGTGTGTGTTTCGCACGTGATGGTTCTGTAGTCTTACAGATTTGACTTTTTTTTGAAAACTCACATTTCACATTACCTCCAATCGGTCAGAGGAGATTCTAAATTGTATTAAATTTTCCATTTATTGAATCTAGCATAATTGTGCATATGGCCCTATGTGTACAAACAATGGAACAGATCATTACACATGGCTTTCTCGCTCTGTAGACGGCGGTGAATTGGTTGATCGTTAGATGTTGAATTTATAAGCTTATTGCATTCTCTAGAAAAGGCGCTCTATAAATGCCAGCTTATTATTATTATTTGTATTATTATTATTATTTTGTTTACAGTTGGTGTTTGTGCCAATGGATCTTACATGATTTATAGTATATTAGAGTGTAAATCTGCTGGATTACATTCAAGTGAAATGTAAAAAAAAACATTTGCACAGTTTAACAACCATACGTATCTTCAAACAAACTTGAATCCTCCATTTGATTGGTCGATTCAAGGCAACAACAGTGGTGATATTAAACCATATTGCATGGTCCATATCACCCACCCTGCATACTGTGCTTGTCTAAAATACTAACACCCTACATACTGTGTCTTGCGCTAGTTTAAGCTGCGCGGCAAATTTGCCTGATAATCAATTTGTTATCACACGCACGCTCGTGGCCTCAGTGGATATGGGACAGGAAGCGCTATATTTTTCCGGATTCCACTTGTTTGATAACTAATAATGCAGCTTTGTAGAAGTCCCCTGTTGCCCCGCCGTCCAGGAATTATTGCTTTTCGTAAAAAAAAAATGATTGTGTTTGGATGGGTTGTGTTCTGTTCCCAGCTCGCCCCCTCCACCACCCATTCCCCACTTCTTCCTTGTAGAAGCACACACTCTTATAGCTATTTTATTATTAATTTTGCATATTTTGGGTAATGAAACAAAGAATGTCTTAAAAGAATATATCATTCTTCTGGCTCAGGAGGCTTGAGGAAATCTGTAAAAAAAAATGGTGCTTGTTATAAACCAGAAACTTTGGTTCGAACTGCAATCTTCTAATTGAAGTATTTGAAAAGTAAAAAAACAAAAGCTGTTTTTGAAGGGCTGCAATTTTGTGTACTCGCAAGTTTAGTGCTACTGTAAACTCTGCCCACTTTTCTTCTTTGAATTTGTGGTGATGAACGTCATATGGAGGCAAAGCTTTGAAATGTATATAGTCGTGTTTAGGCTTGAAATATATAACGTGTATACACAATGGTTTTGGATTGCAGCTGTCTCCAACGGGGGATGGCTTGTGGGGTTATATTCACAAAATGTTTTCTCTGCGAATGGATGAAAAATTGTTCACCTCAAACCTAATAAGATTTTGTCCTGTCAAAGACGGAAGCGAACAATGAAAAATCTGTTTTCCCTCGAGGCAGATGTCCCCCGGCCAAATTATTTCGGGAGATTTTGATTTGTATAGAGAGGTCCAAATCCCACTGACCAAGAGGAATTCAATTACTGAATTGGTCTTGTTTGATCCGGAAAAAAAAAACGGAAGAGACCAACAGGAAGGAGAGGAGATATTTTGCTCTGGCGTTTCCCAAGGCAACATCGTGGTAGGTTTTCTCTGAGGGAAATTATCTTAAACCTACACGACACTTTCAGTCAAAAGGACTTTACCAAATCAGATTTGATCATGTATACACAAAGAATTGATTAGTGCTCGGGTTGGGTACAACCCGAACAGCTATTGTAGTTGTGAGTTTTGTTGTATTTCTCTCTCTTGCTCTCTCTGTTTTTGAAGGTGTTCGGGAAAAAGCCTGAACAACTGTTGTTTTGTTTGTTTGTTTATTGTTGTTTTTTTTACTTTGTCTTCTTTTTCCCGATAACTCTTCTCCACAACAACAAAAACACATTCTTGCAATTTCCACATGAACTTGAAACTTCCTTAGGGCATGATGTTTTTTGCCAACACAAATGTCATTTGTTGAAAATTAAGTACACTTCATCCCATTAGACTTGGGATCAGTGACAAAATGTTACTAAGTAAATGTAAATCACTAAAACTGATGGCCCTACACCAAAGTCAGGCTCTTCTCAGAAAATGCCTCATGAAGACAACCAGGGCCCAATTTCATAGAGCTGCTTTACGGCTAATTTTGTGCTTACTGTGCGAGGTTTCCATTTCATAGCGCTGCTAACCATAAGCAAACGAAAAGGCATGCTAACCTTCCAGTGCTTACTTTATGAAAATGAATGCATAAAAATACAAATTCATGGTGAATGTGCAGGCTGGCCGCCCAATTTTCTTGCTAACCTTTGAAATATGCTTGCGTTTAAAAGCAAATCTTTCTACTACAGTAAGCACGGAAATTTGCTTACAGTTAAGCAGTTGAATTGCAATGTGCTATGATGTATTGATCATTCTATGGGAACTACTTACCTTTAGACCCTGATTGGGTTTCATTACAAAGCGCTTATTCTCATCTATTTGGTGAGTGAATCAACCCCGTTGTGAGTTTTGGCAGAAAGTGACTGGTTTTGGCAGAAAGTGACTGGTTTTGGCAGAAAGTGACTGTTTAGTCTGTTTGGCAGAAAGTGACTGGTTTTGGCAGAAAGTGACTGGTTTTGGCAGAAAGTGACTGGTTTTGGCAGAAAGTGACTGGTTTTGGCAGAAAGTGACTGGTTTTGGCAGAAAGTGACTGGTTTTGGCAGAAAGTGACTGGTTTTGGCAGAAAGTGACTGGTTTTGGCAGAAAGTGACTGGTTTTGGCAGAAAGTGACTGGTTTTGGCAGAAAGTGACTGGTTTTGGCAGAAAGTGACTGGTTTTGGCATGGATCACCACAAATTAAAAGAAATTGTAATGATGTCCAAGGCATGTCTTTCATACGATTGTGTTCAAGATGATTTTGTGGAAAGCTTGTAGCTTTTATCAGGTGTTTTTAGTTTTGTTTTTTGTTGTGGGGTGTTTCTTTTTTTTTAGGGAGGGGGAGGTGTTTCTTTTTGACAAAAGCAAATTGATAAGTATTATCATTAGTTAGGGTTTTTTTTGTTGTCAAGGATCGCCTTGTTTCTATTGGTCTGAAATTCAGAAGTATCAGCTAGCTATAATTACAATGATGAATACACTTAAAAACATCTTCATTTGAAGGGAAAAGAATCCTGAGCACCAAGTGTCACCGCAAACTACCTGTTTCTGGCGCTCCATTTCTGAAACTTACCCCGATAACGGTCAACTTTGTTTTGTAACCAAGCCAAAAACGGGAGAAGGCCACACACACACACAAAAAAAAGATTTGTGACTTGCCTGATGAAGAAACACAAGTCATACGTGCTGATTCATTGCTGGTTACCAGGCAATCTATGCACCGGAGCACCACTTATAGCATTGCGTTACTTAAGTGAGGGCCTGGTAAACGGCAACCATTCCGCATGTAATCTTATCTTTTTGTCCTGAAAGTGCACAGGGTTTTTGTTGTTTTGGTTTGTGGTTTTTTCGGGGGGGGGGGGGTCAGCCTTTGCTTCCTGGTTTTGCTCATTTTTCAACACTTGGACTTCATTTATATACAATGTCCTTTTTATAAGGGAAGCGTTTGAGGGTTAGACCGGCTTCTTATTTACACTTACCATGGAAAGGTAATACTGAACATGACAGTCAAAGTCTCTCCTTAGTCTTTCGTCCCATTTGCTTGTGGTCAGTTTTGACTCCCTTTTTCCTGGAGAAAATGAAAAAGAGAATAGCAGTTGCGAACCATCACCAACAAAAATATCCTGTGGTATAATATGCAAAATGTGGCACTGGCTTGAAGTTTTGACCGTAGCTGAGTCTTTCTCACGGGTAGAATTATTTAGCCTTTGAGAAAGACTCTGTTATAGTCAGGAGGCTCGTTTGTTTTTCTTTGATCTTTCCTTCTTACCATAACCCAGGCATGCAGCTGTAACTTCACCCAAAAAAAAGAGGAAATTACAAAATTTCAATGATCTTGTACAGTATTTTTCAATTTTGAATGGTAAAACTGAGAATCAAAAAAGAGGAAATCAGCTGATCGGAGGGAAAAGTTGCATGCCAGATAACCTTTGTGATTCATTTGTCCCTAACCTTTTTTCTCGACCAATCCATACTTACTTATTTGTATTCATTCCTTAGTCATTTCTTCTTTTGGGTGGGGGGGTTGTTCTTTGTTGATTTCTATTTTTTTGTTTTTTGTTTTTAGTGTGAGTGAAAAGCTACCCCTTACTGAGATTTTGGCTTCGTATCTGGACCCAGAAAAAGGAGACCCTGTTAGGAGACAAAGGTTAGTTTATTTGCCTTCATCAATCAGGCATGATATTCTTCTTGTGAAGTCCGATTTTGGCCCTCAGAAAATCTACAAAATTGTTACTAAATAGCCTGAAAAAAAAAACCACTCAATAAAATGTTCCTACTTTTTCTCAAGGGAAAAAATATCAGACCTGACTGATGTAATATTCCAGATGATTAAAACATTACAAAATGCTAAGTGGGATGCATTTAATTTCTTTTTATTTGTCTGTGTTTGTTTTTATTAAATATTTGTATTAAATATTTTATATCTGTTGGACTGCCGCCATCTGTTTTACTTTTCTTTGGCCGTCACTGTGGGGGTTCCTACATACAACATATTTATTATGGTAACAGTAGTGTATGTACTCGATAAGGGTCTCATTATTAAAGTGTACTACTCCGTGGAATTGTTTAGAAAAGGCATAGTACAATAGAACAAGAGTGGAAGCATCTGGCAATGTTACTGATGCAGTGTTTATTTGCGTGTGTGTGTTTGTGGGGGAGGGAGGGGGGTGGTTCGTGTCTCGTTAAAATCATGAATGAACGTCGAATTTGTGTTATTTGTGCCGGCAGGGAACCAATTTCATAGAGCTGCTTAAGCAGAAAATATTGCTCATCGATTTTCTGCTCATCAGGAATGAGCGGGATACCAGTCACAAACGCTGCATGTGACATGGTATTTTGGCTGGTTATCTTATTCTGGTAAGCATAATTTTGTGCTTAAGCAGCTGTATGAAATTGGACCCAGAAAGGAGGGTTCGTCGGCTCGTTAATTGCAATTTCATATTCGCAATCATCAAAAGGACGTTAAAGGTACACGTTGCCTTGAATCGGCCGAGTTGGTCTATAAAAAGCGTTTGTAAACAGTTTGTTATAAAATGCATATGGTTAGAAAGATGTTTTAAAAGTAGAATAAAATGATCCACACAAATATGCCTCGAAATTACGTGGTTTTCCTTTTACATCGTTAACTAACACAGTCGTCCATTTTATGGAGTCAAACTTTTGACTCCACAAAATGGCCGACTGTGTTAGTTCGCAAAGTTCATGGAAAACCACGCAATTTCGAGGCATATTTGTGTGGATCATTGTATTCTACTTTTAAAACATCTTTCTGACCATTAGCATTTTATAACAAACGGTTATAAACGCTTTGTATAGACCAACTCGACCGATCCAAGGCAACGTGTACCTTTAAGTGAAAATGCAGACAAATTGGAGAAAAATGTATAATCAAAATCCACAGATAAATGTTTTCTCTCTGAAACTGAATGTTTCTTTCGCCAAACAATTACTTAGGAGACCACTCTTGATCAATAAACTCCATTTACCAGGAGCTCCAAAATATACAAAATCCATCTTGTGAAATCCATACAAGCTGCACAAGAGACCTTTGTAGTCCCGAGGCGACAGCTCCACATTTTCAGTAATTTGCTGTTACATGCTTTTATATTATTTCTTGAAGCAAAAATTATTGACAAGCTGATAAGCCGGATTAAGTCAGGCTTGGTCAGTGGCCGGACAATGCCCTGCTCTCTGTCCCTGACGTGTAGAGAGTGATTTAGAGTTATTAAAAATATGCCTTTTTTTTTCTCCTCTCCTTTGAGGTTGAAGAGATACTGCCAGGAAGGTATGGATGACCTTAGGCTGTACATGAAGGATGAAGGGAGTCCAGCGAATTCTGTCAGGTAAATTTGTTAGCATCGGTTTTGTTGGGGGGGGGGGCTTGTGGTCATGACTTCAGAGGTGTTGTGAAAGGTTTTCTTCCCAATTCTGTCAGGTAATTTTTTTATCTTATTAGCATTGGTTATGTTAGGGGGGTTAGGATCAGGACTATAAAAGTGTTGAAACAGGATTTCTAATTGATGATAAATTTTCATTGGGTATGAAAACAGAGTATTATTTGTGTTTTACCCTGTGGATTCACAGGATTCAGGGAAGTACTGAGTAACCATTTCTCCGTCCGCTGATGTATGTTAAAGGAACATTACAGAATTGGTTTTTGCCAACAAAACAGTTGCTGGCAGTGTAAGCACTTTATGTAATCCACCATATACAAAAACTGACAAACCTGTAGAAGTTTGAGATTGATCGGCCATCTGGGTCACGAGAAAATTGTGAAAAACCGAGTACACATTTGCATGAAACCATATAGATTCAACAAATGAATAAAACATCACTGAGCGATAAACTCCATTCGGAAAATTAGTTTATTCATTTCTCATCAAATATGGCATTTCAGACAGAAATATTTCAAGGGATGTTTTCTACTATCATCATCATTAGACCGTGTAAGTTTTTTGTAAATCTGTGATCAAAAAGTATATTTTACAAGTTTTTTTCTTACCAATTCTGTAATGTTCCTTTAAGTACTGGTTATTCCGTACTTTACAGAGTCTTATGAAGAAAACAAATTCCACAGGCATATTACTAGGGTGGGATTCAAACCCACGACCTTTGACATTCCTCGCTTGGTGGTCTAGTGGTAAGACATAATGCTCTAGAATGACAAAGGTTGTGGGTTTGAATCCCACCCGAGTAATATGCCTGTGGATTGTTTTCACAGGTATTACAGGACCCGGGGGACAGGGGGGAAGAGTACTGAGTATACAGTGCTTTAAGCTCATTGGTGTAGGGTAAAAACACAAAAAGTGACAGGTTTTTAACTCATCTTATATTTTCATGTGTATTGCCAAAAGTAAGTCTGGATTCTAGTTTGACATATTAAGTGCAAATTTGTGAAATCTTTGCCCAGCATGGTTAGTAAAGCACTGAGCAGAGGGGTGTTTTATGATTCCATTAATTCCTTTTCACACTACCGAGACAATTCTCAGGAAATTACTGGGGAATTTTTTAACCCCAATGCCACCCCATGTTCATTTTCAAAATTGATGTGCTTTTCCTGGGGGGGGGGGAGAAGAAAAAAACCAGTACAAAGTCTTGCTGTGGCTTGAACTCTCCTTTCTTTGACAAATTTGCAGTTGCATGCCTGTTAACTACATTAAGTGACGAACGAAACTCAAATTAAGTGTTCATATTCCCAACTTACCAGTCTCACCTACTCATAATGATTAGGTTATGTGAAAATAGGTCACGTATAATCTAAATACCAATAGTTAATGGCCTGATATTAAGTCACGAGCAGAGTCTTTCTCTAAGGCTAAAAGACAACACAGCACACATAAACAGGGATACCGGTGCGACAGAAGCAGTCAAGTGGAAGGAAATGAAAAGAGAGAGAGTGCCAGAAAACACACAGAAAGGGATGAGCAATGAAGAGAGGGTGGTTATAAATCTAAATAAAGTAAACATATTAATGTGCTCGGAGGGCTTTTGTAAGTTCAGAACGAACAGTTGTACCTTTTGGGTGGGAACGATCCAGCGGAGGGTTTTCGGCCTCGTTTTATGTTTTTTTTTGCGTTGCTCGATGACATGTCTCATCCTTCCCATTAACGCTCTCAAGGTATCACGAGCTGGATGCCAGGGACACGCTTTGCAGTAACCTCACCCATAAGTCGGTCATCGAGTTTCCGACCATCCACGTCGTGTTGAGGGAGTTTGCCGACGGCTACAAATTAAAGAGCAAAGGTATGTGTCCTTTTAATTAAACGTGACATCAGGCCTGATGCTTTATTCTTATATAAGTAATAAATAATATCGACTCTTATGTAGCGCAATTCCAAAGAGTGATCATTGCACCTCGAACATTAGTACCTCTGGTCACTGGGCCATCATTTCATTTGTTAAAACCATCTCGCTCCCTGGGAGTATACAGCCTGTGCTGCCAAGTATGTAACGCATCAAGCTAAATCAATCACAAGAACCATCTCTTGCCTCACAGGTACCCATTTACCCCTGGGTGATGAGAAGCAATTATAGTTAAGTGTCTTGCTCAAGGACACAAGTGTCATGATGGGGGATTCGAACCCACTCCCTGATGACTCAGCACAAGAACTTTGAGTCCACGACATGCCACAAAACGCCTTCTTGAAAGGGGCAAGGGCACCAAGGCGTTTTCTCCTTTGTAAAGGGCACCTCCAGGTCTGGTGCTTCATGGCCTGCTTCAACTTTCTGTAAAGTACCCCACCGGGCTAGTAAACTGTGCATTTTACTTGCCCCCAGAGAGTTTTAGTAGCTCATATTTTAAACATGTATTGCAATAAATGTATCTTTCTGATGTAATAATGGGAGCGATCACAACGAATTTAATGGTCAAATGAAGTTACATCCACACACTCGTAAGATAAATTAACGCATTAGAAAAAAACATTTATTCACATTTGAAAAGGAAGAAATACAGTATTTTTCAAAAGTAGGTTGCGTAGTTTTTAGTAGCCCACAGGTTTAAAAACGGTGTAAAATGCCACTGTTTTTTGATACCCTTCAAGTGCAATTTTTGTTCAAATTCCCAAAACGTTCGATGATGTCACATTTCAAATGTATGGTCTGTACATTTTTGTACAGAGAATTTAGTTCAATCCTGATGATGATATTCAATCAAAATGGCATTGAATTTGACCTTGTGACTGGTGCAGAAATTCCTCTTTATAATGTACTGACCCATTTTTGTTGTCCAATGAAGTCATGTTTCAAATCTGCTTTGAAAGGGCACCAAATAAAATGAAATTTTTACACCATGTTAAGGTGAGGTTAGAGACTTGTAATTTTTTTTTGCAATTTCATGAGTTCTCTATCTATTGGAAAATGAGTGCATCACTTAACTCAATCTGACCTTGGAACCCCTCTTTAACAAATAAGTAGGGCTGAAATAAATTATGAAGGCGATGAAGATTTGTCAAGTTGTGTGGAGAATCCACAGATTGGGGAAGCTTGTGTAATCTGGTGAAGTGTTTTTCTGAAGACTGTGTAGTGATGATTCCCAGAGATCTTGTTTAAAGTCCATAAAATGTACTTAAGCCCCTTCTGAGGACTTTAAAGCAGCTCTAAGGATCCCAATTCATGAAGCTGCTGTTAAAAGCACAGTAATCGCAAAACACAACAAACTTATGTTTACCAGAATAAGGTAACCAGCCAAAATACCGTGTCACATGTACCAACTGCCATTGGTAATCTGCTCGTTTTTTTTGCTTAGCAGAAACCAGCTGAAGGCTTACTTAGTTGTATGTTAGTGCTAAAGAAAAAAAGGAAGATCCTGGAAGCCCATTTGACTTGGGTTATTCTTTACAGAGGTTACGTATTGGAAACCTAATCTTGTCCTCAGTACGAATGAAACCATGCCCCAGAGGGACAAGGCGGTGGGAGAGTACTTTCCAGCAAACTTGAATGGGACTTGCGATCCATAATGTAAACATGGACAACATTTAAAGGAAGGGACACAGAGGCTACCACCTGGGCCCAATTTCATAGAGCTGCTAAGCACGAAAATATGCTTAGCATGAAATTTCTTCCTTGATAAAAACAGTATTACCAACCAAATTTCCATTTGTTGCATATTGCTTGTTACTGGTATTCAGCTGTTGTTTGCTTATCCTGAAAATCATGTGGAAATTTGGCTGGTAATCCTGTTTTTATCGAGGCAAATATTTCATGCCAAGCAAATTTTTGTGCTAAGCAGCTCTATGAAATTGGGCCCTGGGCCCACCTTCATAAAGCCTGTAAGCAGATGTTTTCTGCTTACGGAGCAGCCATTAGCCTACTTCATAAACGCTGCTAACTATAAGCAAAGCAGAAGGCACGCTAGCTTGCGGGGGGGGGGGGGGGTTACTGAAAGCAGATGAGTGACGTAGTAATGGAAATTAATTGTGAATGCACACACACGCTATCCAGTCTTCTCGATCATTTATGAAATACACTTTTGCTTATGCATCTTCGTCTGCTATAGTAAGCACACAGAAATTTGCTTACCTGTAAACAGTTTTGCGGGATCAGATACCAGTTTCATACCTCTGCTTAAGCAGAAAAATATTGCTTAACTGTTTCATGCTAAGCAGAAATGATCAGGATACTTGTCACATGGTACATATACATGTGCATGTGACATGGTAACCTTTGTCTGGTAAGCATAATTGATTTAGGCTTAGCTACTTTTTTTTCTATGAAATTGGGCCCAGGTACCAGTTTTGCGAAACTGCTTCAGCACAAAAGTAGCTAATCACAACAAAATTATGCTTACCAGAATAAGGTTACCAGCCAAAATACCATGTCACATCATGGAAGTTCTTCCTCCATGGTCACATGTACCATCTGTCAATGGTAACCTGCCCATTTTTGCTTAGCAGAAAGTTGTTAAACAATATTTTCTGCTAAAACGCTGTTAAGCACCAAATTAATGCTTAGCGAGGTCATATGTTAAGCAAAAAATAGCATGATACCAGTCAAATTATGGAGGTAAGCTATAGGGTATAGGGTATAGAAAAACATTTTTGGGCCCAATTTAATAGAGTGCTTAAGCAGACAGTAGCGCTTAACAATTTTCTGCTTAGCAAATATTAAGCAGGAAACCAGTCACAAATGGTACATGTGCAATGTTATTTAAGCTGGTAACCTTATTCTGGTAAGCAAAATTGTTTTGTGCTTTGTTACTATTTGTGCTTAGCAAGAGCAATGCTGCGCACTTTCAGACTTGTTTCTTCATTGCTGAAGGCCGAACCTTTTTGTTCACATCTCACCAAGTGTGCATGAAGCTTTTAGCTTCATCCAAGGTGATTGCACTATTTCACGGTAAATGTTTTGAGCTGTTCTGGGCGAAAGTCTTTCAATTACCATGTTGTAGGTCAATATTCTTGAGTCAAAACAAAATACAAGTGAAAAGACCCGAACATCATTACGTTTGTAAGTCACGTCATAAAGCGAGTCTGTGATTGGACCTCGTATAAGATAATCTGCGCATTAAAGACGGACTAATGTATTCCCGCATGTTCCTGTCGCTAATGTTGAGGTCAAGAAAAACACAAGCTGGCATTTAGGAGCAAGGTTCTTATTGAGCCTCAATGTACGAGGTTGCAAAAGCGCATCAACCCCACTGTTCTTAATATGACGTTGTCATTTACATGAATATGAACTGTTTGTGCACAGGCACCTGGCTAGCTTGTGGTGGTTGGTGTGAAGACCCTTAGACAAAACCAGGACCTTTAGACTCAGTTTTTGGATACATCTGACCTGGACAAATCACTGCATATATCACTTTCTTCCAAAGTACCCTATTAAGGTGCGCATGACTTACTGTCATTGGACGTGCACTTATTGAGCAACCTTGAATCGCGTCAAAGAGAGATAAACAAAATTGTCAGGTGATGTGCGAGCGCTTTCCGGCAAATCGCATCTCATTTTCCGTCCGGCCGCTGATGACCTTGTGCAAGATCGAATGCTTTTCACAAGAAGGGCATCCGTGCGGAGTAATTCTCCATAGGAAAACACAGGCACTAAATTTTTTTGACGGAACTCAAATAGACATTTCAATTTTGTATTGGTTGCCATCATTTAGGTGTACTTGGTCACGGTATTTTGGTGAGTTTAGTTTTTTTTTCCTATGAAAGGAGAGTGTTTGCCCTTTTAAAAGCTATGGGTGATGAAGGGTGGGGGAATTGTTTAAGTGTAAACAGATGATGGAAAAAATAGCAGATGAAGTGTGCTTTGTCACGACATTGTTTTGAAGTATAGCCAACTGGCCTTTGGAAATAAACTGTCCTGCTCACTTGAGCGTGGCTCAAATATCCGCTAATCATACATCGTGAAGGTCCAGTTTGTCGTGGAAGTGCCAAAAGCTTGCAGGTGATTTGTTTCGTGACTCTGTGCATAGCATTTAATACCTTGGGACCTCTTCAAGGACTCGCGATTAGTGCAACTTAAGATGAAAGCAGTCCCAATATCGGAAGGATTTTGAAGACGGATGTGAAATCATATCTTCATTAGTATTTATTTATTTTCTTTGGGGGAGGGGGGAGTGGGAGAGCTGAAGAAAAGCTCAAAGTATTTCATTATATTTTAGAGTTAAGTGATAATTTATAAAATCAAATAAACATTTATATTATGCCTATAATACTCTGACAAAATTGGAGTGCCCTTTGTCTTTTGTGCTCTTTTCCCTTGGTGCTCTTTTCCCTTGGTGCTCTTTGCCCTTGGTGCCCTTTGCCCTTGGTACCCTTTGTCCTTTGTGCCTCTTGTCTTTGTCCTTGGTGTCCCTTGCCTTTGCCCTTGGTGTCAATATCCTTTGTCCTTGGTGCCCCTTGCATTTGTCCTTGGCCCTTGGCTCCCCTTGCCTTTGCCCTTGTTGCCCCTTGCCTTTGCCCTTGGTGCCTTTTGCCCTTGGTGCCCCTTGCATTTGTCCTTGGCCCTTGGCTCCCCTTGCCTTTGTCCTTGTTGTCCCTTGCCTTTGCCCTTGTTGCCCCTTGGTGTCCTTGCCTTTGTCCTTGGTGCCCCTTGCCTTTGTCTTTGGTGCCCCTTGCCTTTGTCCTTGGCCCTTGGTGCCCCTTGGTTCCCCTTGCCTTTGCCCTTGTTGCCCCTTGCCTTTGCCCTTGGTGCCTTTTGCCCTTTGCGCCCCTTGCATTTGTCCTTGGCCCTTGGCTCCCCTTGCCTTTGTCCTTGTTGCCCCTTGCCTTTGCCCTTGGTGCCCTTTACCCTTGGTGCCCCTTGACTTTTCCTGTGTTGCCCTTTACTCTAGGTGCCCCTTGTGTTTGCCTTTAGTATCCTTGCTCTTGCTCTCGTTGCTATTTTCCGTTGGTGCCCCTTATAACGTTTTAATAAAAAGTTTAAGTTTTCTTATTGAAGAGCCCTTTACCGGGAGAAAATTGCCTTGCCTCTCCAAGAATTAATTACAAGATCCATAATGGTAGGTAACTCTTGGGGATGTAAGTATCACCTAGCTGCTGAAGTACATTTACATTTTTTTCAAGCTCAGTTTTACAGCCTTGTCCTCATTTTGTTTTGAGCAAGTCACATTTTACGAATGGTAGAAACGGAGAAAAGACAAGTGGCATTCTTGAAAATTCCAAATGCAGTCTGAGAGAAATGAATTTATTAATAATTCACTGTCGTCGTCTTTTCATCCTTTCAGACCAGAAGATAATCTCACAGCCCACGTCAGAATCTACAATAAACCCCACTGGTCAGGTCACACAGCATCCCAACAGTGAAGGTGATGTAGCATCCACAAGCAACACAACAGAAGATGGACCAGATGAGGTAGAAATGAGCAAAGGAGGCGAAACATTTCCCCTAGATGCGGCTGAAATGAAACCCAACCCTGGAATAGGAAATTCTGAGAAGCCTTCGGAAGCAACTCTTGGGAGCGATCCAGAAAAGCTTCATCACAGTGAAGTTGTGGAACCAGACACGATCCTCTAATTACATGTATACACTTGGAGAAGCCATAGTGAACTCTGATGCACAAGACTTTGAGAATGAAACTGAGGCTTGTGTTCAAAGTAGACTGGTACTGTTTCGATAACTATATTTAGTTATTATTTCATGCAGATTGTACATTTAAGGGAGAGCATAGTTCTACAAACACCTGGGCCCAATTTTATTCAGCTACTTAAGCAGAACATCGTGTTTCACAATTTTCTTCTAAGCAAAACTAAGTAGGAAACCAGTCAATAACTGTACGTATGATATGGTGTTTTTGCTGGTAATCTATTCTGCTAAGCAATATTGTTTTGTGCTCAACTACTTTTGTACTTAATTTTTTTTATGGTTTTTAATGACCCCCCTTCTACCCCCCCCCCCCCCCAACTGAGCTGAAATTGGTGTAAGGCAATTCATTACTAGTGGTTAGCCCCACCCTATAGCATAGCCTCAGCCCTGTAGCGTGTCGTGGCCGAGTGGTCTAGCGCACCAAATTCAAGTTCTGGTGGCCGAGTCATCACAGTGTTGGTACGAATCTCGGTCCGAACACTTGTGTACTTGAGCAAGGCACTTAACTGTAATTGCTCCTTAGTGTATATTTCATAACTTATGGAGGCTGCCAAGTAACGAAGTAGAAGGAGAAGAAGAAGTACCCTTCAAATTAACAAAAGAAATGACCCACTTGATTTGGTATTCGTAGAAGGAGAGGAAGATGAAGTACCCTTCAAATTAACAAAAAAATGACCCACTTGATTTGGTATTCCTAGAAGCAGAGGAAGATAACCAAAGGATAATAAGCATCAGTGGAACTTTAGTTATAAATCCAGTTCGTGTCCAGGGTCTGGCCTTGTAAGGACTTTACAAGCGGCAGTGTTTGTGCCATCCGTGATGCATTTCGGTCAAGCGTGCTCCAGTAATGGAGTATGGGCTTCATCTGCACCGATGAGCACGCTGACTACCAAATGAGTATAGTGGTTGCACGACGGATTGGCCCTCCGGCACAAAAAGAGAGGAATAGATAATAATAAAACATTGCAGAGGAGCACAAACCGAAGGAGATAGGATTAAGTTTAACCAAAAAAAAATCAAAAACGTTTGATGGGTTTGATGTTCGATTATTGATGTTGGAATGAATAAAGACGGGCAAATAATATTTTTAGAATGTGGAGGGATTAAGTGAAACATTCAAAAAGCTGGGAATGCATGGCTGGATTGTTTGTGTAGAAAGGAATCTAGAGTAAGTACTCTGATTCCGAGAATAAGGTGGGCGAGGGGATGTTTGACGTCTCAGCAAATTTTTAGCTGTGCAGGAACTTTGAGGCATCAGATTTCCGCAAGTTATTATAGATAAGTGGGAAGCTGATTTTAATCCTCTTAAGAAACTCTGTCACGCTCAAAATGAATTTTTTTCCCCACTGCTCAGGAGATGAAAAGATTTATTTAGACTGGTTGATTGTAAGAAGAAAAGATTGACAAAAAATATATCATATAAAAAAAAATTTGTCAATATTTCATGCTGAGTTGACAGGAATACTTTGTGTACACAATAGCAAAGTATCTGACAATATGTTTTTATAAATTGAAGTTATGAAAATGTGATATTCATGTTGATATTTTTAAAGTTTTTTAAGTTTGTTAATTGGTTGATTAAAGTGATACCCTGTACAAATCATTGATTAGTTATTGGTCGAATGATTTATCAAGTCATTAACATACTTCATTGAGTGGTTGACTATTTGATCGGTTATTGAAAAACAAATTGAACAATATACTGATTTAAGGTAATGCACTTTGGTTGGCTAATTAGTATTGTCTAATTAAGCATGTTGATTTGAAGCACTTGAAACCAAAATTCAAATAATTGTATGCATCAAGACAAGGAAAAGTCATTTTGAAAAGTGTTCCGTCGGTTTGTCGCAAAAGTGACACTTTTATAATTTGTTTCCAAAAGTTAGTTTTGTTAGTTTTTTTTCTCTCCTTTTTTTCTTCTTTAGCATCGAGCTGTGATAAATATTGAAGGATATCACACCCAAAAAGGTCTGTGTTTTAGAAATTTGCAGGCGCCTCGCATCTTTAACGGCTCTTCATAAATATGAAATTCAGGTTGAGTTTGGCCGCCGGCATGAAATACAGGCCAAAATATTCGTCACACACAACAAATTTATGTGTTGTTTTTCAAACTGGCCTTTCAGTTCCCCAAAACCGTGGACAGGGATAAGAAGACGACGAAAAGAAAAAAATTCTTCCCGCCGATTCGCAAGCGCGTCAGGACTTCCTGAAGTCCCCGCCGGTATGCAAAGTTGTAACCGATACGTGGAGCGCACGGCACCCGTCATACCTTTACCGACCGGCGACCGTACACAGCAGCACTTGGGCCCCGTAATGCATCCCGGCAAAACACGCTCTTCACGGCGCACGAGAGGCTGCTGTGAGTGGGTCGGCCGTGCATCGATTTCTTGTTGGTCGTACCAGCGAGGCTTGTAATGATCAACGGTGTCGTCCACTGCCCGGGCTCTTGTTACTTTCTCGGGGCGAAATTTTGGCACGTCCCGGTGGCGTGTTGGAAAAAGTTCATGATGCGCTTATAAAACAAGACCTTGATTAATTAGCCTCAAGCGCACCCCCCCCCCCGGTGAGGTCTGAGAAATGTATAGAGAGAAAATCCTCATGGGATCGACAAGGGCTACTATACTAAACTTGACCAACAATTGTATACCTTTATATCAATTCCACTTTCTTTCAAGAACATATACTTATCTCTTCGTATCACAAGTCAAGACCTGAAAATCCCCTTCCACGCCTCCAACCCACTCAAAAAATATTCCAACAGCAAAACAATAATTAGTGCAATTAAAATGTACAAACAGACTGACAAATCTGATGACTGCTGTCTTTGTATATTAAAGGAACATTACAGAATTGGTTTTTGCTAACAAAACATTTGCTGGCAGTGTAAGCACTTTATGTAATCCACCATATGCATAAACTGACAAACCTGTAGAAGTTTTAGATCGATCGGCCATCTGGGTCACGAGAAAATAGTGAAAAGCCGATTACACATTTGCATGAAATCATATAGGTTCAACAAATGAATAAAACGCTCACTGAGCGATAAACTCCAATCGGAAAATTAGTTTATTCATTTCTCATCAAATATGGCATTTCAGACAGAAATATTTCAAAGGATGTTTTCTACTATCATCATCATTAGACCGTGTAAGTTTTATGTAAATCTGTGATCAAAGGTATATTTTACACGTTTTCTTCTTACCAATTCTGTAATGTTCCTTTAACATCGTGTCCATAATCATGTAAAAACAATTGGTAGAGGGCGGTCAGTCTACCTTTACCCATGCTCTACCCTATGGTCAGACCTGACAATCACTAATATGGAAATACTATTGAGTGTAAGGCCCAGTCCATAATTGACGGCTACGGCTACATCTTGGCTGCGTCATCATGCGTTGAAGTAGAGGACGTCCTTAGCAACACCCTCAGCAACAGTCGTAGCCCTAGCCGTAGCCGCCATTTAAATCAGGATACAGGCCTAAACTTGTAAGTGTTGTGGTGGCCTACATTACAGCTTTAATCCCTGTATTGACCGACATTTTAAGTCAACATTCGGTCGCGTTTCGTTCGCGGACTCGGAAGCTATACGGACACGGACGTGGGAAGTGAAATCAACTGAAATATTATCTTGGTTGACAAGTAGTTTTCGAAAAGGGTAGAGGCTTTTCAGTGCATGTTTTCGTATAGACGTGGTGCACGTGACGCTGTGTAGGCGGATTGTATATGTTTGCGCATTTTACAGTAACCGATATCACGAGTAACGTCATGAATCAGGACTGTGGTTGCCATCAACATGATTACAAACAAGTAAGACATGTGTGCATAGGGACCTAATTAGTTTTACATTAGTACACAGCCATGACGCTATTGTTAAGCTCTCTTCAATTTGCATTCATCTTTGTTTTGAATCATTTCAAATAACACTTCCACGACGGGTGAATATAAACTAGGAGGTACATCACCTTAAAAAGGACACAGTGTTAGTTGCTGCTGACCATTTTATTATTATTAAACAAAAATGAAAAATCGCCAAACTCACAAGGCCGGATGGCCACTTCAAGGTGAGGGCTACGCTTAACTGATTTGGGCTGTCGACTCAAATCAACTGTCACCAGGGGCACGTTGCCACCTACTCCTGGGGCTGAAACAGGGTTACCCCCTTCACAGTCTGTAAGGATGAAGACATGGGTATCATCTACTATGAGCCTGGCTGGTAGAGCAAAATGCACTACCTTTTCAACCATGCCACGAACACCGGGGTTGGTCCCTTCGCTTTTACGACAACACTGTTTTGGGGTTCTTTTACGTCTACGTCTAACGCGTGGGACCTACAGCTCTACGTCCCGTCCGCAAATTTATGTTCTGCAGCACACGTCGGCTACGAAGTCAACAGTTAAGGGATAGGGAAGAACAGCCTATCCCTTAACTGTTGACTCCATAGCCGACGTGTGCTGCAGAAAAAAAATCGCGTCCCGTCCGAAGGAAAGTGCACGGTGAAGTGCCTTGACACTTGTGTCACGACCGGGATACGAACCCACACTCCGACTCCTCTGAAGGCACTAGACCTCGAGTCCGGTACACTGAACCTAAACTTAAAGGCCCTGTACATTATTGGTAAGATCGAAAAACACAATGTTCACAGATTCACACATAACTTACATGATTTAAAGTAAGTAATGGTAGAAAGGGTTCCTTAAAATATTTCTGCCTAAAATGCTATCGTTTCTGAGAAACGAGTAAAACAATAGTAATTATCGCGCGCGATAATTTGAAAAAACAGAAAACACATAAGATCTCTTTTCACTATTTTCTCGTGACCTGGATGACCAATTGAGCTCAAACTTTCACAGCTTTGTTTGTTCATGCATATGTTTAATCACACAAAATGTGGACACTGATTTTGAGTTGTTACCAAAAGTGTACAATACCTTTAAACGTAACTTTCGCTGAAGTGAAAACCAAAGGCATGAAGGGAAAGGCAAACCTACAAGAGGTTCAAAGTTTTCACGAAGATGGCGTTGTCATTAGGCGGAATAACGGATTATTATTCCCACGAGTGTTTTGGGATTTCTCCTCCATACGGCAAATGCACTGACTGTACGGAGTACTGGCAAACATCTGCTTCCTTTGAACCAAACTTCCAGTAGAGACTTGTGCGTCTTTTCACCCTCATTAAAAATGTCCAAACCAACAGGCGAATCCAACCGGGTGAGAAACGGGTCGAAGAGGATCTCGAGCTCTCTGTATCCCTGGTTCAATCAATCAAATCATCGACTGTGGTCCATTTGAGGGTAAATTATTCAGACAAACTCTTCCCTTTGATCGGCTTTCATCACGTCTTCCGTTCTGTAAAATTTGCGTTGAGGGTTTGAAAGCCGATATTGTAATCGTTATTCCGTCAGCACCGTAGAGTCGAATAACCACCCGCTCTTAATGCCGTGTGTGTGTTTATCGAGATCACCCACACTTTCGACCCTGTTGACATTTTAAGAATCGTGTTATTTGGTATCGATAACTGAAGTTAAACCAGTGTCTCTCAGGCTGCTGTCGTAAACTTTAAAGGGAAAGGACACGATGGTGCTGTTTGGGGGCCTGAGTTCCGGACAGTTTACTACTCCTGCTTCCCAACTCACATAATGATAGTAATACAAAACGTGTAATGCACCATTTATCTATGACCAAACATTATTCATTATTAGGCGTGGGGGAAAAAATGACATTTTAGAAAAGTTTACTTCACAAGATACTTTAAGGTTATCAAAGTATACAGGGGATGTAATTAAGAGCACATTAAAGAGAGATGTGCACACTCACAGAAAACAAGTGGATAACACACAGTCAGTCATTCATGAGCAATGCGGCCGAACATTCAAGCATGCTTTTGAAAATGTCCAGAGATTCCGTAGCTGGGATATCATGGTAAAGAGTTCCAGAGTTTGTGAGCGGATACTGAAAAGGCACGATCGCCAAAGGATGTGGTTTGTTTTAGGGACAGTTTTAGAAGAAGTTTGTTTGTAGATCGAAGATTGCGACTTGGAGGTGAGAGAAGTTCCCTGAGATACGGTCATGCATTTTTACTATAGCTTTCCATAAGAGAAATATCCAACCTAGTCCACCCTATAACTCCATATAACCAACCCAAATCAACCCCACTCTTTTCCGAAACTAACCCACCACACTCAACACTCACTTACCGAAGACTCATTTTGAGACCCATTTCGTTGAGGTGTCTAATAATTATCATGTCGGTGCTTGACGTCACAAAGCACTAAGACCCGCCTTAAGACATCTTATTATTTTGCTCAGACATTAGGACTGATTCATTGGCTAACTCGTCTTAAGACTAATCATTGTTAAATCGAACTAGCCAATTTAAAATCATATGACGTATGGATTATGACTATCTAAGCCTTAGAAAGATCAACCATTAACCAAATTATTTTACGACCAGTTGCTCGAGAAGATTTCTTTAAAAAGGGAAACAAGATCCAACATTCTTCGAAGATGTGGCGTGTCGTGGCCGAGCGGTCGAGTGCACCGGACTCGAGCTCTGGTGATTCTGATCAGCAGAGTGTGGGTTCAAGTCCAAGCCTTGACAACCTGTGCCCATCCTTCGGATGGGGTATAAAGCCGTATAGGTCCCGTGTGTTTTGTTAACGCACGTAAAAGAACCTAGTTACATTTATCCCTATAAGGGAAGAAGTGGCTTGCTGAAGTGGCTGCAGAGTGCACTGCAGCACCTTGTAAACCCTTATAAGGTGATACTTAAATCTCACAATTCAAAAACTTCAAAAACCTGTCTTTAAGCAATAGTAATAAGCGCTTTGAGACGCCCGTAGATATAGCGTTATATATAAAAACTAATAATATATCATTTTTACCACCTTCCCTGTTTTCCAACAATTTTGCAGTTTTGGAAATGTTGGTACCACATCCTTTAAATGATGAGGTACTAAACCTCTTAGGCTGGGGTCCTATAGAAGGGACTGGTAATGGAGTAATTACCCCCTCGAGTGTGTCGGCATGACTTTGTAGCTGCGGCCACGAATCCACGATCATCTTAATAGTTGATGGCATCCGGGCCAGTGACTGATGATCAGCTGGAGGCGAAAAGGGGCAAAATGAATACCAGCTTAAGCTGTCACGACCGATATCTTGTACAGGGAAAGTACACGGCCGGTCAGCATGAGCCGAAGCGCGCACGTGAGTTGAAACCCCGGGGGACGAGGAGGGACCGGGGAAGCAGCGTATAGGAGATGGATAGACCGTCGTGTGGCCGGTGATTTGTATTAGGCCTGACTGCCCTACTCCGAATGGATTTCGTGTGTTGATTGAGAGGCGTGATAGGATTACACAAACATTAATTCTGCAATTTTAAAGTGATAAGTAGGCTAATCAGTCGTTTGTGTCCGTCCAACGGGTGTTTTTTCCCTTTCTTTCTGTCATATTCAACGGTCTTTGACGTATAGAAGAAGCATGGTCAAGTTGAACATGATGCGCTCGGCGTCTATAATGTCGGTTTGTTTTATGGAGGATTTTTTACATTGGTGGATTGGATGTTTGTTGTACTAAACATAAATGACTCCTTAATTTATTTATTTATTCTTTAATTTGCATCAGTTTAATGTATTATCCCCCCTTTCTCCTTTGATTTTGGGATACATTTAATGTTCATTAATGATAGATTTCCATGTTGTTGTTGTTAAAGTTGCATGGACCAAATTTCGCGGTTATATATTATTATTATTTTTCCGGGATGTTTTCTCTGAACAAAACAAATGTTGACAGAAGATGCTGTTTCAAAACGAAAATATACCAAAACTGTCGCACATAGGCCCTATACTACGAACAAAGCACAAATACATTTAACATGCGAAACTGTTTGTACATGGCTGATGAACGAGTTGTGGTTGTTGTGTGTGATGTGTGCAATACCTTAAAGACACTGGACACTATTGGTAATTGTCAAAGACCAGTCTTCTCACTTGGTGTATCTCAACATATGGATAAAATAACAAACCTGTAAAAACTTGAGCTCAATTGGTCGTCGAAGTTGCGAGATAACTATGAAAGAAAAAACACCCTTGTCACACGAAGTTGTGTGCTTTCAGATGGTTGATTTCGAGACCTCAAATTCTAATTCTGAGGTCTCGAAATCAAATTCGTGGAAAATTACTTCTTTCTCGAAAACTATGTCACTTCCGTTTCTCACAATGTTTTATACTGTCAACCTCTCCCCATTACTCGTTACCAAGTAAGGTTTTATGCTAACAATTATTTTGAGTAATTACCAATAGTGTCCACTGCCTTTAAAGGTAAGGCCATCGTTTGGTTTGTGTCAATGTAATGCTGATTTATAGGCCAAATTATCAATAAGGATACAATATAAGTCACATGTGAACGTTTCAGCTCAGAAATCAGCTACAAAAGTTGCGCCGTATTTTTCATCAAGAACGTCGAACTCATCCACGTTCAGTGAGATGGCGAGGGTACCTACCGCATCCCCGGCCGCAGCATTCACAAGCTGACACCGCGGAAATTTTGAATCTCCAAAGTTTTTTGAAGATTTAAAGTTGTCGTCATCTTCAAGTTACAGTCTTAATTTGTTTTGATAATAGGGGCCTAAAGTTTGCAACGCATACTCCGCGATGCATGGATGGAAACAAATCCCCAAATCAAAAACGATCATGGGGCGATAGAGCATTTTGCTTCTGCGCTGCTCCTCGCTTGTGGAGCAAACTCCCTAACTCAATGAAGACATGTGAGACTGTTGATAATTTCAAGAGCAAATTGAAGTCGCACCTAATAGACACGACATATTTAATAATTTTGTCTTCTTGTGAGCGCCTTGCGCACCCTTGGGTGGATATGTTTTGCGCGTCATAAATATCTGTATTATTGTTGTTTTTATCATAATAATTATTAAAGGCACCGCAGTCCGATAGACACATGGGACCTTCTCATCTGCATGAAGCTACGGACCTAGTATAGGTCCGTAGTATGTAGCAGTGCGGTTTTGCAATATTATTGCTTTGGGAAATTTTTTTGAGTTTTGGCTTTCATCGATATTTTACTGATATGAACACTCGATCAGCGTTTTCAAAATAATGCCATGTTCCTCTAAAAGCTCAAGTCGCCCCAAAAGTGCAATGTGTAAGAAGAGATAAAAATCACCAAACCCTGCAATATGAAATCACATCAAGCTAGGTTTGATGACAACACTGTAGTTAATTAACTCAATATCATGTGTGGAAGTCAGCCTTTATGCCCGGCTGTGTAGAAAATCACTTCACGCGGGCGGCACCAATGGCGGTGTCCTTTGAGTGTGGGGAACGGGTTGAGCCGCATCGCCCCGCTTCACCTGGCCGGGACGGATACAGGAAACAGAGCGAAGTCTCGCAGTCTGAGATGACTATGATAATTAGGGTGTTTGGGAAGTGAGTAGCCTATTTGGAGGGGACGAAAAAGAATTGAACCAGACCGGGAACCAGAGCGTGATGTGATGATATCATCAACAGGGCTAGAGCGTCGTGAGGCCTGGATTAGACCTTTACAGTGAGGACGCGTTGACGAAGAAGAGGCCTGGAGGCGGGACTGTTTTAATGCTGGGTTAAGTTATCGACCTGTTTCCTCCTGTCGGGGTGACTAGGAATTAGGTCTCATCGGTAGTTGTCAAGGTAATTTGATTGTTACGTCGATCATTCCTAATTAGATTTCGATTGTAAAAACAAAAAAAATTGTACGACAAAGTCTCAGTGTGTATAGGTGAACGGTTTCACTTCTGTGTGGCAAAACCCAGTGGCCTTTTTCAATAAATATTTGTCTGCTTTAATAGGGTCCTACATAGCAGTTGGTTGGTGGAGGAGTAGTGTCCCAAATTACCAAACTTACAAATGTTTTTTTTTTTCACTTCTTTTTTCTTGTTTTCAATTTTTGGCATGAGAGTGTAAATCAGCCCGTAAGAGATGTTATGGTCACAAAACTTGTCAAAAATGGACAAACACCCTTTGAATACAGTCAAATCGTATTATTATGCACACCCAATGATTTCACTGGCCTGTGGTCTTTCCATGGAATATAGGAATAGCACTCCATGGTCTTTCATAGCCTGAAGCAATCTCAATGAGTGAGTTCCAATGTCGTTTTTAGTAAAAACATGAAAGTTTATTCTGTGTGCAGGCCGTTGTCATATTATTTTATGCTTATGACGAGCGTAACGTTAGAGCAGCATTACTAGTACTTCGAACGAATTTCCCTGTTATTTATTTCGGCTTCAACAAGAAGCCGCTCTTTATTGCTGCCACCGCCTGTACTCTGTGCTGCCACCAAACACCAAGTAAGAAAACGAATTAGCGGTAAGTTGCAAGGGCGCCACCTATTGACCCAGTACAAAAGTACATTTAAAGATGGCGCCGACCACGAGATCGTCGAGACCTAAAAAATCTCCAGGTTCAAAGCAGAAACAGAAACAGAAGAAAAACAAAAGCGAGTCAGTAAATGACAAGATTGATCTCATCGACGATACATCTGATATTTTAAGTGATGACAGTCTCTACGATGATTTGGAACTGGAAGAACTGGCCCAGCAGGCTGCTGAGTCGATGACCGGGCACCGTGATGATGTCCACGCGGCGGACCCGGACCCGGAGGAGGAGGAGAAGAATGACTCAGAAGCAGTTTTACCTTTCGTGGTTGACGTTGACTCCAATATGAAGAGTAAAATCAAAATCTCAACCAACCATTCCATGGAGACAATTTCAAGAAATTCGAAGAAAATCACTGATGATGTGGACGTTGAAGAAGACAATGGTGATTTTATGTCATTGACTCAAAAAACCACTCAACAAAGGAAGACAGAAGATGAAGAAGAGATGTTTATATCTCTGGAGCCAGAACAAGATGATGACAAGAAAACGTCACTCAGTTTTGTGGAGAAAGTTCTGGCAAGATCAAAACAATCCGGGAAAGAAAAAAGTTTTCAAAAGGACAAGGAGTAAGTATTTCGGCAAAAAGGCTGTATCCGTCTCTGCCACTTTTTTCCCTACCTGTCCAGGAAGGTTGACAGAGAGGAACAGGCACTTCAAATTGAATTGGAAGTGTTGAAATTATAAAAAAAATTAGTTGTAATAATTGTAACCCTCCATCCTCCTGACGGTCGCAAGGTCTTTGAGACAGTCGGGGGAGGGAGGGTTATGATTATTGCAACTGATGTATGAAAAGTCTTAAGTGTGTGATTATTTTGCACCATGGTTTGTAACTCTCCGGTCTGTGATTATCATTTAAGATGGAGGGTTATGATTATCGCTAACTAAACTAGGCTAAGTAGTACGACGGTCCAAGTCAAAATCTCAAAAGAGGAGTACAGTGCCTCAGTTATTAAATACTAGGTCTAGACTGTGAAAATGTTGACCGACCTCTGGTCATCATTTTCAGATCATTCCTTTCCTGACTACAGGTTTGTTTCCACTGATTTAACCCCTTGCATCAATTTCACACGCAGCCGTTGTCTGCCACAATGTCAATTTTGAGAGTCAATTGCACGTAAAAAAACATGGTAAGTGCTTAAATGCCTCGACGCCAAAAAGTGCATAATACATTGTATAACGGTAACACACAGGGACATAGTAACCCCAAAATGGCCCTGCCGAGATGTGACGGTATACTAGATTCTGTACTATTGTTAAAGGTTCTATTTCTCGACAGGATGGAGTTACCCACTGAGTTGGATGCGGGGCTTGACTTCACCGAAACCTACTTTGACTTTCAAGGCAAGTCCGGCATTGACAAGAACAACAAGGCAGCCAAGGAAGTGCTGATGAACAGTAGCCGAGATAAGGTAAGAAGAGAGACAAAGGTAGATAGAAGACAAGTCTTACAAAGCCATTCAAGTATCGAACTGTTTTTTCCCTCCCTCGATTTTTTCCATTGACCCTTGTACGCACTTCACATGCAGCGACTGTGACACTCTTAACATTTTAGGATTCAGCAGGTAAGCGGTAGTGCCGCAATGCCTAAAATTTGCACTACATGTATGAGTTATATTTTGAGAGTCAACGTGTACATTGACTTTCAAAGTAGCACATCCGATATTGTTGAGACGATTATGTCAGGTGATTTGGGTCAATATTTGATGAGAGTTATACCAACAACAGGGAAATAGGCTTGCCGCCAAGCTAACTCAGTATTAGTATTAACTGTTATTATAATTATATATTTCTGGTAGTGAAACCAAGAATGGCTCATAAGTGAACTTGGGCTGTTGGGTGTGTAATGAAATAAATGACAATGCGATAAGTTGGTGAAGGAATTTAAAATGTGTTTTTCTTACCGTTAGCTCCTGAAGAACAGCGTACTCAGTCCAGACTTTGAGAAGCTTCACAGTGTCCCATCGCATAAAGAGTCTATAAGACAGATGCAGAGGCGAAAAAAGGTTCGTCAGAACAAAGGGTAGCAATTAAAGAGTGGCTCCAAGGTCAAACTCAGTCATAGATAGAGTCCTTATTAATTCAGACAGTTACATCCCTGACACAACTTTTCTTGAAAGTTACATGTACCTTTCTGTATATTTCTAGATGTTCGCACAAAACCAAAAGTAGATGATACAGTACTCTAAACTAATGACATGTCAGAAAATCATTCAACTTAGCACATTCCTTTCATAAATGACCTGTGACCTTGTTGCACAATTGAGTCATGACCTTCTTGAAGAACTGAGTCACGACTGTCTTCAACAGTCCATTTGCCACCTTACTAAGAGGTCAATGTTTTTTTTCTTCACAAAACCAACTTAAATCTTTATGTGTGTAATAAAACAGAAAGAGCGCGAGTCTAAGACAGGTGATGCATGGTACAACATGGCCGCTGTTGAGATGACAGATAAACTTCGCAACGACATCAAAGCGATCCGAATGCGCTCATCGCTGGATCCAAAGCGATTCTACAAGCACAACGACATGAAAGCAATCCCTAAGTTTGTACAGGTCAGTTCATGTGTTCTCGTCTTGGAGGAGGCAAAGATTTGTCCGCAGTCTTATTTTTCCCTCCCTGTCCCCACAGCTCTGCCCTGCCGAAAAACACTACCCTGCCCCCACAATTCTGCCCTGCCCCACCCCCACAACACTGCCCCACTACACTGCCCTGCCCCCACAACACTGCCCTGCCCCACAACACTGCCGTGCCCACAACACTGCCGTGCCCACAACACTGCCGTGCCCCCACAACACTGCCCTGCCCCACAACACTGCCGTGCCCACAACACTGCCGTGCCCACAACACTGCCGTGCCCCCACAACACTGCCCTGCCCCACAACTCCGCCCTGCCCCACAACTCTGTCCTGCTCCCACAACACTGCCTTGCCCCACAATTCTGCCCTGCCCCCACAACACTGCCCTGCCCCCACAACACTGCCCTGCCCCCACAACACTGCCCTGCCCCCACAACACTGCCCTGCCCCACAATTCTGCCCTGCCCCCACAACACTGCCCTGCCCCAACAACACTGCCCTGCCCCCACAACACTGCCCTGCCCCCACAACTCTGCCCTGCACAAACCTTCAAAAACTTAAAGGACTAACAAGGTCAACATTCTTTTCAGGTTGGAACCGTTGTAGAAAGCTCGGCTGATTTCTATCACTCCAGGATCCCTAAGAAGCAGAGGAAGCAGACAATTGTGGATGAGCTTCTAGCTGATGCCGAGACAAGACGGTAAGCATGTTTTTCATAAAAACTGTTAAGCAGACATATTTAGACAACACTATTTCATAAACGCTGCTCATCGTAAATAAAGCAGAAGGGCTGACTGATAATAACATTGTGAACAAGCTAATTGTCAAATCTGCTTGATCAGTTATGAAATACACTTGTACTTAAATACTTTGTTAGTAAGCACAGAAAATTGTGCTTAAAGCTTTATGAAAGCAGGCCCTGCACATCAAAGAGATGTGGTAGCAGCTCAGCACAAACTTAGCCAAACTTTTCCCTCTTTTGGTCAAGATGTACTTCTTTTTGATCCAACGTATCGTCAAACCTCTTCATCTTCTATTTTATCTCAGATACAACAAGAGGAAGTATATGGAGCTCCAGGAGAAACGGATGCGTTGGCACAAGGGGGACAAAGGCAAGAAAAAAAAGAAGAGCAAGAAGTGAACAGTTTCCCCCCAAGTCCTCCAGAGGCGAACCCACACCCCCCTGAAAGCGACACCGTTGGAAGTCCAATTATTATTCCCATAGCTTGAGGTTACCTTTGGTTTCTCTCTGTTAAACCCGCCACATCACAATACCCCAAATAAAGAAAAATGTTTAGTGTAAACTCATTAGCATCACATTACTTGCCATTTTTGGCAAGGTTTAATCATTTATTTCATTTGTATTTGTTTTTTTAACAGGGTAACCTCCTCAATCAAGAACCTGCTTTGCTTAAGGGCCCTGTTTAAAAAAAAATTAATAAATGGTAAAATATCAATAAAGAAAAATTCCCAAATATGAACCTGGATTTTAATAATGGCCATCACTATTTTTGTTAAAAGTGTTAAACTCCTTACACCACTACCAAATAAGTGTTTTAAATTTTTTATTTCAAGGCTGGTTTCAAAGATTTAATTTTTTTTAAATGAATTTCTGTTTGGATCGCAGCTTGTGAAATTAGTTTTAAAATTATTTGCAGACGTACAGTACAGTATTGCTAAGAATAAGCGCATCTGTGATTCTGTATGAAAGCACTTTTATTGGAATTAATTTGTACATGAATAAAATCATTGCAATTGAACAATGACATGAATTGTAACTTGTGTAGTTTGTTTCCCTTTGGAAAGGTGCAAAATTAAAGACAAAATGATGAAAATGAAGCTTCTACATTGTGGAGACATTGACGCGGACTACGG
This sequence comes from Pycnopodia helianthoides, assembly GCA_032158295.1. Taxonomy (NCBI): domain Eukaryota; kingdom Metazoa; phylum Echinodermata; class Asteroidea; order Forcipulatida; family Asteriidae; genus Pycnopodia; species Pycnopodia helianthoides. The sequence goes on from CM063258.1 coordinate 13,626,379, forward strand.
CATTAACTTTTTAACTTCTTAATCCACTTTGAAGTATGTGTGCTCTGGGCTCGATTTCACAAAGCAATACGATTGATCCTAAATGCTATGACATTAACTGTGTATCAATCTTAATTGCTAAGCATAGTGTGATGTCACAGTAGAAATCACTACTGGCAGTATACAGGCAATATACTAATTTTTAGATGATTATTTGTAGTATGTGAAATCAAGCCCAGGGAGGATTCAAAATGGTGGACATTATCTAAGCGGTTGGCCAGATCCAAAGCTGGTTTCTGTATAGATTTACCCAACCTTAGTCTTGCTTCAAGACGTTGCTAATTATTGTCCAAAGGCTTCAACTGAATTAATCATTGCTCTATATAGGCTTATGAATCGCAGGAAAGTCAAAGCATGTTGGTTACATTTGATTTAATTTTGTTGTAATTATTATTTTTTCAATATCCAATCAATCTGTGACTTGATTTACAAGGTTGCAAAACTACCCCACAATGGACCTCATGCATTAACATCATCACGCCGCCATCTTAGAGGTAAAACGATGATGATACAATAGACCCCTTGCATATGACATCACGCTCTCAAACAGCGCCCTCACTGAGGCAAAAGGAGGCAGATCATTGGACGACAGCTGCTCTTGGTGCGTAAAAACGTGCGCGTGACCTCAGCATACCAGCAGCGTTGCATGTTGTGGAAGGGGTCTAAGAAAAACGCACAGCTATGTATGTGTAGCGCACAGGATCAGCCAATGAGGTACCTTCTTTCGACATCTAGTCGAGGGCGCCCTTCTCAAATGACATCATGTGCCTAAGGTCGTGTGCATTTTACTTGTTACCGAAAGTAAGTATGGGAGAGAACCCTTGCTTGTTACAAACTCTTTGGTTTATTACATGAGAGCCCGATAGCCCATATACATGTCCCAGTTGTGCGCATGACTGGCGCGCAAAGGATTCTGGGGGAGTCAAAGCAACAACGGCAACCATCATAGCAATGTGGTACACAACTATAGAAACCTGGCATAGTAACATGTATACTATAGCATGGCCTCCATCTTGGCAGCTCGATTTTTTTTTAACTGTACCATTTTCGCTATTTGGAGTTGGGGACTCATTTTGACTCACTTGGACAGGATAGGCGTGGTAAGTGGGCCACGCATTGTGAAATGGGTCCAAAAACGTTGGTATTGGGTGAAATTTTGACTATTTCCAGTTTTGAAACTGCTTTTGTTAGGACGGGAGCATAAAATGACCATTGGTAGAGCTGACAAGATAGTCACAGACAGTGTTCATGTTTTTTGTGATGTTGTGATCAACCGTATACATGAAATAACAAACCTTTGAAAAATTGTGAGTTAAGAGAAAATAGTGTAAACCATTCACAATTTTCAGCATGTAAACACATTGTCCTTAATTTTGATTGTAACAACCGAAATCAGCTGCATCAGTTTGCATAATATACAGTTTCTTGAATATGACTTCAATTTCAGAGGGAAATATTTCACAGAAAAAATGGTTCTTGTATGAACTTCATAATCAGTAAGCTTTCAGACTAAAATTAAACAATTATGTTTATTATCCTTACCAATCCTGTAAAATACCTTTAGACAAAGTTTAAACACAGCTTAGGGAAAAGGCTTTAATTTGTTTGTTTGTTGTTGTTGTTGTTTTTTTTCAATGGGATAGAAACCACAGCTCGCTGGTGGGATACAATGTTGCTCCAAACATCTTAAGTTCTGGTCCTTGCTCTATGCTCCAAAGTACTAATAAAATCAAGCCTCGTTTAAATGAATAAAGCAGTAGTTAATTTGTTGTTTCTGAAAACAAGAAAACAATCCAACACTTTCAACGTCGTGCATGTGTGGACATCTGAAGCTCAAGAAAACAATCAAAGTTTTTCCTATTTTCATTCAATTCTTTCACAGACACCATGGAAGCAGGAATTCCATGGATATTCTAAAAGAAGCAGGAGGTGATAGAGCAATCGTTGTGCTATTGAATATCGGAGACAAACAGTCCGCAGAAAATTGGTCACCAGCGAGTTGCCAGTCGGCCCGAACGTTGACAAACAACTTTGTTTGAGACTTCAATTCACAACGTTGATTGAGTGGGTTTATAAGCGGATTAGCTCCAGGGAACCTAAACATCGTTTTGTTCCCAGCAGACAGGCGACGAATAAAAGGGATATAATCTCGGAATCTCGTTGGTTTTATTTAACATGTTGAAACGAAAACTAATTAAGTTTTTAAAATGTTCCATCAATGTTCATAACATTCCCAATTAGAAGTTCTGCAGCAGTATTTACGAATGCTGTATAATAAATAAAACAAAACAAAAAACAAGACAAGCCGTAGGGCCTACCTGAAGTTTATCCGAGGTTTAAAAATTATAAGTGAACATTTAGAAGGAAAATGTGTGTTAAATATTTATACAAAAGTTTCAGGCGTTTATAAATCCCGATGGAAAATCCAAAGGCCATTGTGCTTGTTCGAGAAAAATTCTCAAATAAAACAAACAGCACACGAACAAAAAATTAGAATCAACATAAACTCGATGAGGAAGGAACCGGCCCCTTTCAAATACACTTTGAAACCCGGTTGAGTTGTGGCGCAATCCGCGTCCAAATTCAAAACCGGTTGTCTGCAGTGCACAACTTTTTGTAAGTTTCTAAAAGTCCAATTAAATTAGAAGCATTTCAAAGCACATCTAGCTTGAGGTTTCTGTGAGCCATTTAATGGAATATCTCAGGATTTGTTTTCAGAAAGGAATAGCAAAAATGTGTAATTTACATCGTTTGTCATGAAGGTATTGGCGAAGCGTCACGTAGGTCGAGTTGTCTCATAGTACAGAAAGAACGAAGTCTAGCTATGGGATCAGTTCACGTACCTGATTTCAAGTTCAAGTGCCCGTTTCAATGATAGTTGACGTCTTTTTGTCCGTACAGGCAGCAATAAATTCGGTTGTCTATGAATTGGTGAATCCCAAAAGGCAAACTCGCAACAAATATTTGGTATATTAAGACCTGGACTTTCAGGAATTTTGAAGACAGCACGTCCTTTGTTCCGTTAATTAAGCAGTGATTTCCAGCAAACGTGCATCGGGAACAAGACTACCAGGGAAGAGGCTGGTCCCGTCGCCTACACGGAGTCTTCCCATGGCGGTTAACAGGACTTCTAACAAATATGGTTTCACAGAATTAATGGTCACTTCCTAGCTCTGGTTAAAACCACTAAATACTTACACAATATCACAAACGCTGTTAAGCAGAAAATACCGCTCAGCAAATTTCTTTGCTAAGCAAAAAATGAGTTAAGAACCAGTTGCAACATTGTTAAATCTAAGGCCTGCGCTAAACGTCGCACGTTTGTCGTGTCGAACTCAAACAGTTGTAAAATTAGGAATTAAATTCGACAAAAGAGCGACGTTTAGCGCAAGTCTTTTATTTAAGTTCGGCACTGCCGTGTAGCACGGCAAGCCGTGCTACACGGTAGCGGCACGACACGGTGACAAACGTCGCGCTCTTGCCGTGTCGAATCGAACTGAAAACATTTGAGTTCGGCTCGGCAAAAGTGCGACGTTTAGCGCAGGCCTAAGAAATTGTACATGGTAGCCTGTTTCAGCTAAGCAATATTTTGATGTGCTAACAGGCTTTATGAAAAATGGCCCTGATGTTCCGTGCTTAGCCTAAAAATTTAGGCAATCTGTCCCACTGATTATGGCGAAAAGACCCTAGCAATTTTCCAGAGAAAAATGTCTGTCTGACTTGAACGCGGATGGTAATTGCAGTCGAAATTGCCAGATATAAAAGATATGAAAGTTGTTTTGACTAACTTTAAATCAAGTTTATGAAATTCAAAGATTGTTTTAATGGTTTAACTGTTGGCCCCTTTGTTTATTAAAAACTATATGTTAACGAAAACATGTTTTTCTCTCCCATCATTCATTCAACCTATGGTGTAGGCCTCATAAAGTTTACTTGGAAAAAAAACAAGGTCACTTTCTTCTTGAAATACTTTGCTTGGACCAAATTAATATCCCAAGCAGGTTATTAAGTCATGTAAGACAATCGTCATGTGAAACACCATGGGATAGAAACATATTGGATCCCGGCATCAATCGTTCACTGCACAAAACTAGCTTGCTTCATTTGCCAAGTTACTCAACTTCGATCCTTCACTATCATTGGGTCCATTATTCTCATCTGTACAGGGGGTCTTTCTAAACTATGTGATTTTCTTTTTTCCCTTCTTTTTTTGAAGGCAATGTTCCTTTACTCCATAGACTATCTGTCGCAAGAGAATTTGTATTCCTTTCTCTCCAGAGAGTGAGAAGCCCGTGCTCTAAAGAAACCCAGTTCTTTTTTTATGAGGCCACGTAAATGGCGTATCGATGGGTTGGAGAAGGATGTTTTTTTGACGCCGGCGAGGCAGTGAAATAAGCAAGGTGAATGGAGTCAGCAGAGCACAAAAAGGTTGTTTGGACGAATTAAGGGATAATCCCCATTGTGGTCACCGGACATCCCTTTGTGAACTAGCCAGCAACAGATCGATTTACTCACCATATAAGGAGAACCGCCGCTGGGTGTTTTACTGCACTTTGCCGGTCAACCGTTCTATTGGTAATGTAAGGAGGAAAAAAGTTCCTTTCATACAGGGAGGTAAGGTAGAATTTGTTAGCTAGTTGTTGGACTTAAGAATGCTGGGTCTTTTGATGAGATCGGGTCTTTTTTTTGCATCTTGATAAATAAGTCAGTGTGGCAAACAAGTCGAACGACCGGCACGCCCCGTTCGGGACACACTTTAGCGGCTCGATGTGGCAACTGCGGACTGGCGACGCTGCGCCACGGACCGGCACGCGACTCCAGTACGAGAAGGTACAGTGTTTGAGGCCAAGACGATTGGGTAAAAAACAAGATAACATCATTATGAAGGCATTATGAACATCATCAACCAATATTGAGGAAGGACGGCTGCATACAGCTCGAAGTAAAATGGAATTTCTGGTGAGATACTATTTAGGTAGTTTGTTTGGTTGTAAAAATTGGTTTTGATGTATTTCAAGTACTGCACATTTTAAATATTATATTGTGTCTATAAATAATTGTTCCAATAAAGACTACATTGCACAGTTGTTTTCGTTTGGTGGAAAAGTAAATAAAAGGCGGAGCTATGCACGGCAAGGCATAAAATGGCAATTTCTTGCTGAACTAATGGCGTTTTCTTTAAAAAAAAAAAAGTAAGCACATCAATGGCTTAACCGTTGTCTTTGACCGCTACTTTTGTGCACCTTTTTAAATCATTAGGTAAATAAGATTCTCTTGTTGGTCGTAGTGGGAAAAGTGGCAGTTGGTTTAGGCATACTTTGAACATAAAATCCAACCTTCCCGCGCATTATTACAAAATAGTATCTTGTTCACCAAATTAAAGATATGTTTTGGGTAGTAACGAGTGACAGCTTCTAACCCTTTATGTTGGCCAGTTACACCCCCACCTCGACTTATAGAGGGAGGGGCGTTGGGATTTGAGGGGGGGGGGCTGGAATTAGAGAGCTGTGGTCCTAGTTTTTTCCCATACAAGTAAAGCACACAAAAAAACAATTGGCTTTCACAAAACACCAGAGAAAATGTAAATTGGCAAACTGCCGTGAGAACGCACCCCACATAAACTGCATTCGCAACGCCCCTTGGAAGGGCTGCAAAATGTTCTGACGACAAACGTTTCCAATTTTGACTTCGGTGTTTTATCACTTGATAATGATGTTTGTTCTTGAGACCACAACCAAAGGCTACGACCCTCACTGACAATGGGTAGTATGCTAGTTTTCTCAAGTGTAGCCTTTCTCTCAAGGATTTTTTCCCTCGGTGAATCACTCTCACGTACCTAAGGAAATTCGTACCTTAAGCAATCCTAGGGCGGGGTTGGGGTGGTGGGCGTATGGAGGAACGACAGCCGAAACTTCTACACAATTCAATTTTACTTTAGAAATGTATTTACAGTTTCCAAAGCTGTTTGTAAAACAGTATTTCTTTAAAAGGGTATTTTGACCCTTTCCAGTGAACTTCATGTATTTTGATAAAAACGTAGAATATCTGCCCTCAACGGTTTGCCGATATTCGGAGGTAACTGCTGCCCCATACATCAGTAGACTCGCTCACCAGTCGACGCTCATCAATAGCGGTGTTCGCCCATGATTGTCCAAACGCAATTCTTGTTCCCCTTTTTACGAAAGTCAAGAACTGTGTATGGACATCAATGGCTGACATTAGCAATACAATGTCGTCATCGTGACGTCACATCATCAACGAGGCACGGGAAAAATGCAAGTCTTCAAACCAGTTCTAAAACTGCTTTCTCAGACAAACAAGTCTGGGGAAAATTAGGCAAGGAATCTTGTTAGACATTGAAAAGTTTATTTAATTGACAAAGAGTAAAATCTAGAGTTTAAGTCTAGACAACTATTTGTATTTTAAGTATAAAATAATTACCATCAGTTCATTTGCCTCAATTCTAAATAGTCAAAATCTCGATGAACATTGTTTTGTTTATTTCCCTAAATCATTTCACGACAGTTGACAATTTCATTGACAGTCTTTGAAATAAATTAACTACCAACAAAAATAACCCATTATTTCAACATTTATACAAATTGCAAACGTAAACATCCTTTCAGAAAAAAAACTTCCATAAATAATAATGAAATGTATTTTACTCTGGTGCAACCCAACATTCTCTCCAATCCAGTCCCTTGCTTCAGTCCTGCATAGCCAAGCCAGCCATGCTTTAGAAGTTGGTGGTGGAGCAGTCCAAGCAGTGTGATCCAGCACACCGGACTCAAGCTCTGGTGTTTCCGATCAGCAGAGTGTGGGTTCGAGTCCTGGTCTTTACACTCAAGCACGCCATTTAACCATTACTGCTTTGTCCTTTCGGATGGGGCGTAAAGCTTGCAGGTCCTGTGTGTTGTGCAATGCACGTAAAAGAGCCCAGTACACTTATTGTTAAGAGAAGAGGTTCGCCCTGGTGTTTCTGGTAATGGTTGGCTGCAGTAAGCTTTCACCTCGGCACCTTGTAAACCATTACACGGTACTACATGTAGAGATATACATACAATGGGTCTCATGATTCCAAACAATTATATGAGGTGTATGACTTAGATACTTGGTTCAAAAATATCTTCAAAATGCATACAATTATTTTTATGAATTGCCTAAGAGATGTTCAGGACCTGAATTCAAAATAATAAATAATTAGAAACATTAAAAAAAAATAACTCCATAATATTATTGTCTTATATAATATTAATCTTGGCACACAACGACCCGTTACAACTAACGTAAAACTACATGTGAAAAATTCAGCAAAGAAAAAAAATATAAACATTTATCAAGTAATAAACCACAAGGGAAACTGACTGGGTAAATTTTAAAATATTTTGGGGTTGGACAAAGAAAGATTTACTAGAGCAGGATTTGAACCAACGACTTCCAGATTAACGTGTGGCAAACTGAGCTTTCAGGCCTTATGTTGGCAGTCTCACTATTTTGTCAATATCTTTGTTTGGTGGTGCCGGTCAGAAAAAATACAACCATTAACTGCCAGAGGTCGTTGGTTCAAATCCCACTCTGGTAAATATTTCTTTGTTCAACCCTAAATTAGATAAACATTTAAGTAAAACCAGGAGTGCATTCCACCTGTGCGAAAGTATTGCAAACGCTTTACCCCAGTTTGGGCTCACATGACCAATGTATGGCACCCCGCAGTTATAACCATGCTTTTTAATTTCATAGCTCCTATATTTTATTCCTATACAAAAAGTAGCTTCACCCCCAACTGTAGCCCAATAGGCCATAGGCACAAGTGCCATCTTCAAAGTATACTGAGAAACCGAGTACAGTGTACAGTTCAAAAATAAATCAAGCTGCCAATGTGGACGCCATGCTGTAGTTTACATGTAACTATGCCAGGCTTTTATGGTTGTGTACCGTATTACTTTAAAGGCACTGGACACTATTGGTAATTACTCAAAATAATTGTTAGCATAAAAACTTACTTGGTAACGAGCAATGGAGAGCTGTTGATAGTATAAAACATTGTGAGAAACGGCTCCCTCTGAAGTAACGTAGTTTTTGAGAAAGAAGTCATTTCTCAGTAAAATATTTTTGAATTGATTTTGTTGAGGTCTCGAAATCAAGCGTCTGAAAGTACACAACTTCGTGTAACAAGGGTGTTTTTTCTTCCATTATTATCTCGCAACTTCGACGACCAATTGAGTTCAAATTTTCACAGGTTGGTTATTTTGTGCATATGTTGAGATACACCAAGTGAGAAGACTGGTCTTTGACAATTACCAAAGGTGTCCAGTGTCTTTAAAACCAGCGCACCAAGACGGTTGCCGGTGTTGCTTGGAATCGACCCAGAATCCTTTGCGTGCCGATCATGCACATTGGGACATGCATCTATGGTGCTATACCCACCACTGAAAAGTACGCTGTAAATTTGTTTTTGTGACAACAAAATGAGATCATCTGCTTATTTTTTCCTCCATCTTGAACATGTACTGTCAGTGACTCTTGGCAACATTTTCCAGTGAGTTGACCAACCATTTGAAACCATTCGACTGCCAAGGTTGTGTACGGTGGCACAACTGTGCACAGAACTAACTGTGTACTGTGTACATGCATTCCCTCATGGTATCACATTGCAGGCTGGCATAGTTTATCTGTCATTCAAAACCACTTGAATGGTCGGACAGCAAGAGGGTTAAAGTACCCGTGAACTCCTCAGAACTCCTCAAATACGTTCTGTTGCTAACTTTCGCCACCAACAGCTCCAAAAACTTGTTCCTTCAGAGATTGTTTGCAAACATTCACGCAAGCAGAACACACCCCTAGTTATTGCCAAAACATACTAAGTAAATAAATATCTCCTTTTTTTTTACAGTAGAATCTTTAGTTGGTTTTATTTGTACGCAATGTGTGAAACTGGCATTTGCCGTACAACTTTACTTTGTATATATTATGCTATGTGATAAATTGTAAAAAGGGAAAAATAAAGGCCGTATCCGAATTGGTGATTACGGCTATGACTGTTGCTAAGGGTGTGTAGTCAAGAAGTCCTATACATCAAGGCATAATGACGCGGCGATCTAGCCGTAGCCATAGCTGCCAATTCGGCCAATCAGTGGATTGATTATGGGTTAGCCATCTTGTTTTATCTTCCATTTAAAGCATTGGCCCTTTTCGAAGCTCTGGCTCGGGCTTCAGGCTTCGTTGGTAGTTTTGAATACGTACTCTTACCATACAGGGATTCAAAAAGGTGGACAGTGCCTAAGCTAGAGCCATAGCCGAAGCTGTTGTTTAAAAAATAGCCAATGTTACCAAATCAAGGCTTGTTTGCCAAAAATTAGTCTGACCCCTTCTGGTTTAGTATGAGATTTTAGTATTCATCATTGCCATTACCACATAGGGAACCAGACAATAGTGGTAAAGGTCAGGGACCAATTTCATGGCTCTGCTTACCAAGGTTTTAGCCAGGATTTGGTAAAAGGGTGTCCAAATTTGCTGGCAATTAAAAACCTTATTCTGCTAAGCATAATTTTGTTTTGCTTAGCTAGTTTTTGTGCTTAAGCAGCTTTATGAAATTGAACCCCGGTCAAGCACCAAATTTTTGCGCTAGCTGTGTAGGCGAAGAATGCCTAGTAACACGCATGCGCACAAGCAGAAATTCCCTGCTAACCTGTGAAATACACTTGAGGTAAGGGATTCCCTGCTTCCATAAGCGCCGATTCTTTGTTTACGGTAAACAGGGCCATGACATTGGGCCCTGACAAGATTTTCAATGAGTTGCTTTAAAATCATTTCATCATAAACATTCAATTCAAATATACAAGGAATGTGTTGGTAGGGCTAAATATAACTTTGTATAAATAAGTTAGATATTTTGGTTGTTTTTTTTTGCAAACGATCTTTCAATGTACAACTCTTTTACAATCTTACAATAAAAAAGGACTGATTGGGCGTGGTCATAAAATGAACTAGGGAGTGGCATTCTTTGAAGGATGATTGGTGTACGTGAGGCTCCCACTTTTAATGTACAGTTCGGTTCCCTCAATAGACTGAAGTTCTAGAACCAGTTTCACAGAACTGCTTGGAGTTGTTTGGCCCGATTTGAAAAAATGGGGGAAAATAAGTTCTTGAAATAAATTTTGACAGATGATACTGTTTCAAAGAATGCACAAAATACATGTGACATGCAAAATCGTTTGTACACGGCATAGTACATCTGTTATCCAACTTCAAGTTGGATGATATTGAATGGTCAGATAGTAGGAGGGTTGACTATGGAGAGGTATTCATAACATGATATCATATTGCACTTGCAGACTAGCATAGTGCATCAATCATTCATCAGGCCTGTATGCTTCGTTCTAGAAAGGGAAAGGGCACCAAGGCATTCTCTCCTCGGTAAAGGGCACCCTATGAGGAAATTGTAAATTTCTATTGGAGCATTTCAAGGGCACCAAGGCAATGACCAGGGGGCATCGAGGCAATTGCCTCCGTTGCCTTCGTTAAGTATCAGGCCTGATTCATTCAAAACCACAGTGGATGATATTGAATGGTCAGACGGTAAGAGGGTTGACTGTGTGCTGATGTGTTCACCACATGGTATCATATTGCGGGCTGGCACAGTGCATCTATCACTCAAACCCAAAATGATATTAAGTGGTCAGATAGTAGGAGGGTTGACTGTGTGCTGATGTGTTCACCACATGGTATCATATTGCGGGCTGGCACAGTGCATCTACCACTCAAACCCCAAAATGATATTAAGTGGTCAGATAGTAGGAGGGTTAAGCAGCTCTATAAAATGTTACACTAGTCATCACATCTGGCTAGCAGGCATGGTCATTTTCATCTACAGTGTGTGGTGGTAGTTAAAAGTTAGGATGCCCTTGAGCACACACACAATATTTTGTTACGATATAAAAACTTGCTTGTTTCCATTTGGGTGGAGTACTGGGCGTCGCCACAATCACTCTTAGGCGTGGCAGTCCGGTCACAACTCCTTACAATCTCGAATTTGTATCTTCCCTCTGGCCCGTGTTCTCGTCATCAGACGCAGCAGACTGGGCGTGGTCCATTAGGGTGGGACGGTTGGGATGGAGAATGACCTCGGGCCCTCCGTCGTAGATGGAGTGAAGATAGGACCACATCTCCTTGGAAATCTGGCCACAGTCTGCTCCTGTACAAAAAAAAATACATATATGCAAATACTGAAGTTTTCCTTGTCGGGTACCCCGTCTCCCTGTAGAGACCATGTCATTTGTACACAAAACTGTATACCATGCCTGATATGGGGCAGAGGGTCCCCCCAATGTTCCCATACTATAACACACTATTTTCCTCTTGTATAGACCCCCCCCCCAAAAAAAAAAAAAAAATCCTCATAAGAATTCCTGAGATTCCAAGCACATGAAGACACAATGGGGGGGGGGGGGGTACCCTCTGCCCCTTATCGAGCACCAATTGCAAAACTGCAACAGCCTATTCCTCTGGTGACATCATGTTTGCAACAAGTGAATGCTGTTGAAGGGTTTGCAGTAAGATCATTTTGTTGTGTCACTGTAGCCTGATTTTACAATCAGGGCCCAATTTCATAGAGCTGCTTAAGCTTAAGCAGCTAAGCACAACAAACTTATGCTTACCAGAATAAGGTTACCAGCCAGACTACCATGTCACATGTACAATTTTTCACTGGTATCCTGCCTATTTCTGCTAAGCAGGAAATGGTTAAGCAATATTTTCTGCTTAAGCAGCTCTATGAAATTGGGCCCAGGGTGGATTTTTTTAAAACATGATAGAGACTCCATTAGCAAAGCGGTGTATCTTCAGATTAAGCCATTTGATAAGCCATTTGTGAGTTAGATTTGCATAATGTCTAGTACAATGACTTGCTTAGTCACAAGTTACCGCTTAAAGGTATTATACAGGATTGGTAGAGCTGACAAAACAGTCGCAAACAAAGTTCATGTTTTGTGTGATTAACCATATACGTGAAATAACAAACCTGTGAAAATTCGAGCTCAATTGGTCATCAAGGTCACGAGAAAATAGTGAAAAGAGACCTTATGTGTTTTCTGTTTTTCAAACATCAAGTTTATTATCGCGCGCAATAAAAACTGTTGTTTTATTCATTTCTCAGAAACGATAGCATTTTAGGCAGAAATATTTTAAGGAACCCTTTCTACCATGACTTACTTTAAATCATGTAAGTTATGTGTGAATCTGTGAACATTGTGTTTTTCGATCTTACCAATAGTGTACAGGGCCTTTAAATCTGAATTCAAGTTAAACACGTCGTGGCCAGGCGTGTCGCCGCCGAGCGGATAAGAACACCAGATTCAAGCTCTGGTGTTTCTGATCAGCAGAGTGTGGGTTCGAGTCCTGGTTGTGGCACTTGTATCCAAGTTACTTTACAATAATTGCTTCATCCTTTGGATGGGACATAGAGCCGTAGGTCCCGTGCTGTGTAATGCACGTAAAAGAACCCAGTGCACTTATCGCAAAGAGAAGGGGTTCGCCCGGTGTTCCTGGTTTGATTGGCAGCATATTGCGCCACAGCACCTTGTAAACCATTACATTGTGCTATGTAAAGGAATAGGTCTCATACTTCAAAATGTAGAAAAAATAACCATTTTGCTGATCTTTCTGAGGGCCAAAAATCGGAAATCAAGTAAAAAGATCATCATGCCTGTATCACACCTGTATAACACTACGGCCAAGTTCACACACGGACCATTTGCTGACAAGAGGCCGAACTTGCCTGGTACCCACCACACGATTTTGAGCATGAGTACCAGTTAAAAATCGGTCGCCGTCGACAAATGGTCCATGTGCGAACTAAGGCCTAAGCAAAGCCTCAAATCCTGTAGAGTGGATCTGCTTGAGAGTGAAGCTGCAACTTACTCTGTCTGACCACAGCGTAGCCTCCTTTCATGATTGCTATGGGTCGATTGTCGATGGGTCCTGGTGGATCTGCGGCGAGAATTTCAACAAATAAATCAGTTGAGTAAGATTGTTTTTAAATGTTATTAATAAATACCTCGGAAAGTTTAAAGCACTCTGATTGGTCTTAAACTGTTCATGTAGGGGGTGGGGGGTGTTTAACATTTAAAATAAATAGCGGCCCTTTGAGCTAGCGAATAAATGGCCCCAAACAAGCATACTGTTGTGAAGCCAAGGACTTTTAAGAAAAGAGAACTTAATCACTATACTAGCCAAGAACCCCATGGAGAGAAGACTGAAGGTAGTCTCAGTTTTAGGTGTGGGAGCAAAACCCCAGAGTATTAATCCCCCACAAGCAGGTAGGGACTGAAAACCCGATCCAGATAGTGCCCCCAGCAGGATTTGAACCAGGGTCCTAGAGGTGGAGGGCAAGAACACATACCGGTTCGCCAACCCGACCGCCCAATGATACCAAGCCGAGGCTGGTAGGACAGAATAGTCAGATGCCCATGAAGTATAATGATAACTTGCATGTGTTATTATATTCCCCAAACAAGGAGCAAGACTATATATATTGATGACTACCTTTTTGTTTGGCTTTGACGAATGCCTCCCACAGCTTGAACCATGCCAGACTGATGCAATAGATGATGGAGTCAGGCGAGTCATCTCTTGAGAATGCTTCATTCAGCTGTCAAGATGGCAGAGAAAAAGGAAACCATACATCAGTATAAGATTGGTAGTAGGGGGAAGGGGCATATTGGTACATCTAGAAAGGTTTAATATGGGATTTGAGGCATGATGAGGTATCAATGTATATTCAGTTTGCGGTAACACCTTGTGTATATATTACTATGCCCTGTAGATATTGTTCTTTGAGAACTTGTCTTGCTATTTATTCTACTGCCGGGAAGTAGATTTCGGAATTCGGGAGACTAATTACTTCTGGTTATTAACTACTACCTGGGCGGACGGTAGGAAATCGGCCGGGACTACTACTTTCGCTTTTGGTGGATCAAGGGGACTTCTCATTATTGACTTCACTGCCACGGAGTGAGTTCTTAATTGGTCTCAAAGTTCAACTAGCTAGCTCTAGTCATCATCAGAAAGGTTTAACTTAATTTGTTTTGTCAATGAAACTCCATTTGGACACCCGCATTAAAGGCAGGGTATACTTTTGGTAATTGTCAAAGACTAGTATCCTCACTTGGTGTGTCCCAACATATGCACTATCCTAAATTACAAACCTGTGAAAAATTGGGCTCAGTTGGTCATCGAAGTTGCAAGAAAATAATGACAGAAAAAAACACCCTTGTTGCATAGAATTGTGTGCTTTCAGATGCCTGAGAAAGGCTTCAAGCCTGGCTGGTAGAGCAGAATGCACTGCCTTCCCAACTTTTTATGAAGCAATTATGGTTAAATGCCTTGCTGAAGGGCACAAGTGTCATGTCCGGGATTCTAACCCGCACTCTGCTGCTGACAATGCCGGAGCTTGGGTCCGGTGAACTAGACACACCACGATAGTGGTTATTTTGTCGAGAGTGAGTGGGTCTGAAATGGACTTACCTTGATGAATGTCTCCATCTCTTCCTTGCGTCTTCGTTCGATCTGCTCAGCTTCTGCCTGGCAGGTTGGACATCCGTACAGATGGTTGACGGCCGGCCCACCACCATACCTAGGATGTATACATCATCAAATCAAACAATCAGAGACTAGAACTGTAGCCTAGTTTGCTGACAAACTGTGCGCGGCAAGAGCAAAGAGCAAGTAGCTGCCATTTTGACGTTTTCAATTTTGACTTCATAACAATAATTATTTTTTATATTTTTTTTTATGAGATATCGCCTTACTCACAAGGCCGAACGGCCACTTCAAGGTGAGGGCTACACTTAAAGGAACATTACAGAATTGGTAAGAAAAAAACTTGTAAAATAACTTTTTGATCACAGATTTACATAAAACTTACACGGTCTAATGATGATGATAGTAGAAAACATCCCTCTAAATATTTCTGTCTGAAATGCCACATGTGATGAGAAATGAATAAACTAATTTCCCAATTAGAGTTTATCGCTCAGTGAGCGTTTTGTTCATGTTTTGAGTCTATGTGATTTCATGCAAATGTGTAATCGGTTTTTCGCTATTTTCTCGTGACCCAGATGGCCGATCGATCTCAAACTTCTACAGGTTTGTCAGTTTATGTATATGGTGGATTACATAAAGTGCTTACACTACCATCAACTGTTTTGTTAACAAAAACCAATTCTGTAATGTTCCTTTAACTGATTTGGGCTGTCGACCCAAATCAACTGTCACCAGGGGCACGTTGCCACCTACTCCTGGGGCTGAAACAAGGTTACCCCCTTCACAGTCCGTAAAGATGTAGGCATGGGTATCACCCACTGGGAGCCTGGCTGGTAACGCAGAATGCACTACCTTCCCAACTTAATAAAAAATAAAACTCAATAAAAAATATTGAACAATTTTAAAGGGGCACCAGGGCCAAGACCAGGGCAACAGACGCCATGACATGTGTAACTCCAGGCGTGTGCTGTGATGCAATCTGCAGCCAACCATAACCATGAGCGCTGAGAGAATGTAGAAGTCTTGACTCACCTCTGGTGGAGGTACTCCCAGACAGGTTGGGGCACCTTGACCACAAGCTGGTCAACATAGGAAACTTTGCTTGGCGGAACACCTGACAAATGAAGATTAAAACAAAACACATTATGACTGACAAATGCTTCTACCATTTTTTCAGATAAATAAATATTTAAAAAATCAATTTTTCGCACAGTGGGAAGAAAATCTAGAGATGTTTCTAGTAATAATAATAATTAAAAAAATGAAAACTATTTTTTTTATAGTGCTTTACATGAGAGTCTCAGAGCGCTTATTCTTATTTATTTCCGCAATAGTTTTTTTTTAAACAGACTTACGCCGGATGTTTTTAATGCAGGGAACAACTTTTGGATTGCCCTCATTTGAAAGGGCAAGGGCAACCAGGCATTTTTGTTCTCCTTTGTAAAGGGCACCTTTCTGAGGAAATCGTAAATTTCTATTGGAATGATTCAAGGGACCCCAAGGCAGTGACCAGGGGCATGAAGGCAACTGCATCCCTGTAGCAACTGGGCCCAATTTCATAGAGCTGCTAAGCACAACAATTTGCTTAGCATGAAATTTCTTCATTGATAAAACAGGATTACCAACCAATTTTCCACGTGATTTTCAGGATATGCAAACAACAGCTGAATACCAGTAACAAGCAATATGCAACACATGGAAATTTGGTTGGTAACCCTGTTTTTATCAAGGAAGAAATTTTATGCTAAGCAAATTGTTGTGCTTAGCAGCTCTATGAAATTGGGCCTCGGTCTGCCAATAGGGATACAGCTTGCCTGGCTGCCCATGGGGCAATACTGTGATGGAACATCTAAGAGTTACGGCATTCATGGTTAACGTTTTAGTTGGGTCCCCCAACCCGCACCAGAATCTACAGCACGTACCTCCATGCTTGCATAGGAAGTCGTTATTTGAGATGGGCCCTGGCTCAGCGAAGCTGTTGAACTTATTCAACCATTGGAGAGAGACGAAGAAATGGAGAAAGCTCGGCTGCGGGTGAAAGACAAAATCATATACAATCAATCCCTGGACGAGTTAAACTAGACGACGTCCGGAAACACATCTGGGCCCAATTGTATAGAGCTGCTTAAGCACAAACGTTCATTCGGCACAAAACAATTTTGCTTTACTGAAAAAGTATTACCAACCAATACGATGTAATGTGCAGTTTGTGGGTGGTTTCCGGCTTATTTTTGCAGAGCAGAATTTGTCGATTTAATTTGTCAACTATAGCTTTATGACAAATGGCCTTTGTGCCCAGGCTCGAGTGCTTTTTTCTGTGTTATCTTAGGCAACTAAAGTCACCATTCAGGCAAAAATGGTTAAATACCCCCCCCCCCCACCACCCGCCCGCCAACCCTCTGGCAATCAAAGCCGGCATGGGCTTCAGTGCACAGCCACAATCATGGGTCCACATTTTTTTTGTGTCCATGTTTATGAACAACACTTTGAAAACCAGTGATGTAACAGTTATTTCAATGTTTTTTTGTAAATTGATTAACCAGCCGTGTGTGAATGAAGAGTAGAAACTACTTGAGTTTGTCGAAAAAACAAGATCTGCAAAGAGTTACTCAATATTTATGTGTCGTTCACTTGGTGTCTTTGTAACAAAAAGTGTAACCCATGATTGTGGCTGTGCACTTCAGGATTGTCTGAACCTTCCCACCTACCTCATGCTGCTCAAACAGATCGGACACCTTCTGCCTCTCCTTCAAGGCATCCTCCGACACTTTTCTGCAAGCAGAGACAAAAAAAAAACGATAACTCTCAAAAAACTTTAAAGATGTTTTACACGAGCAGAGTTATACTGTTTGAAACGTACAGACCAAACCGGCTCTTCTCAGAGCCAACACTCACACAAAAGAGATTTACACATGGTTGTACCCGCAAGTTTACTATTAATTATTTATTTAGTTACAGTTCTTCCTATATGTTTTGCACGGTTGATAAATGCAAAAGGGGAATTAGCTGTTGCAAACCGCTTCATCAACCAAATTGATCTGTGGTGTAAACGCAAAAATTGCAAATGGCCTAATTTGTAGAGTCTTTCTTCGGGGCTAAAAGAGAAAAAAAATTGAGAAAGACTCTCCGAGGGTCAAAACTTGAGGCCAATAACAACGATTGCACTACTCATAAACGGAAAAAAACTATTAATAAATGGACTTTTTTTGAATGTCAAAGCTTAGTCTTTTATAATTCTAAATTTGGATTGAACAAATAAAAATTGACTAGAGAGGAACTTGAACCTGCGACCTCCAGCGCTCTACCAACTGAGCTATCTGGCACTATGCAGGCAGTCTCCCTTTTTTGTCATTATCTTTGTTTGGGGGGTGCCAGTCAGAAGTGCCGTTCAACCTTAAACTGCCGTATAGCCAGGGATCACAACCAAGTTCACGATACAACCTGGGAAACAGCAGCAGAGGGATCATCTTAAAGACACTGGACACCTTTGGTAATTGTCAAAGACCAGTCTTCTCACATGAGAAAATTTGAACTCAATTAGTCGTCGAGGTTGCGAGATAATAGTAGAAGAAAAAACACCCTTGTCACACGAAGTTGTGTGCTTTCAGATGCTTGATTTCGAGACCTCACACGTGAGGTCTCAAAATCAATTCAAATATTTTACTGAGAAATGACTTCTTTCTCAAAAAACTACATTACTTCAGAGGGAGCCGTTTCTCACAATGTTTTATACTATCAACAGCTCTCCATTGCTCGTTACCAAGTAAGTTTTTAAGCTAACAATTATTTTGAGTAATTACCAATAGTGTCCAGTGCCTTTAAGAGGGATGCGGCATAAATGCTCAGTATCATTACAGAGTACACAGTGCGTACCACACATCGGTGTAGGTAAAAACCAAAAATACATATTTTTTTATTTAGTACAAAATTTCCTGAGAAAAGACAAATGTCCCGGCGAGTCCGTTTCACTTACTTGTAGAATAGTACATAGGCCTCACAGTTGGCTACTTGGAGGTCGCTGACCTCAGTGACGTACATATCATCATACTCATACCACTGACTGCTCAACCAGTTCTGGCCGTAACTCGTGTAGTGGCCGCCTGTGAGAACAGCAAAATGGGGAGGGTTTTTTACTTTTGCTTATTGACTACTACCTGGGCCCAATTTCATAGAGCTGCTAAGCACAACAATTTGCTTAGCATGAAATTTCTTCGTTGATAAAAACAGGATTACCAGCCAAATTTCAACGTGATTTTCAGGATAAGCAAACAACAGCTGAATACCAGTAACAAGCAATATGCAACACATGGAAATTTGGTTGCTAACCCTGTTTTTATCGAGGAAGAAATTTCATGCTAAGCAAATTGTTGTGCTTAGTGGATTGAGGGGACTTCTCGTTATTAACTTCAGTGCTGGGGAGTGAGTTCTTAGTTGGTCTCAAAGTTTCGACTAGCTAGCTCTGGTCATCGTCTGAAAGGTTTAATCAAATTTGTTTTGGACACATTAAAGGCAGGGTATACTTTTGGTAGTCGTCAAAGACCAGTATCCTCACTTGGTGTATCCCAACGTAAGCATAAAATAACAAACCTGTGAAAATTTGGGCTCAATTGGTCATCAAAGTTGCAAGAAAATGATGACAGAAAAAAACCACCCGTGTTGCATAGAATTGTTTGCTTTCAGATGCATGCATGAAGCCTTTCTC
Source organism: Pycnopodia helianthoides (assembly GCA_032158295.1). Lineage (NCBI taxonomy): Eukaryota > Metazoa > Echinodermata > Asteroidea > Forcipulatida > Asteriidae > Pycnopodia > Pycnopodia helianthoides. The sequence goes on from CM063258.1 coordinate 13,645,661, forward strand.
AGATTCAAATTTTGGGGTAAAAAATGACCTCTTTCTCTAAAACTATTCTTTCTCTAAACACATGTTGGTACTCAACGTAAAACCTAGAAGTATACGTGCGTCCGCACAACTGTTGAGCAATGCATGCAAATTGACCTTTCACAAAACGACGCATGACAACATGACAGGAATTGATAATTCACAAAGCATTATTACCCTTTTTAACAAAAAGGGCATTTATGAATGGAAATAAAAGAGTAGTGACTCGGTCTTAACCTTGCAGGGATGTGGTTGGACCATCTCACAGGGGTTGGGTGTGGTGGGTGTTTGTGATACAAGGGTGTGGTGGGTGTTCGTGATACAAGGGTGTGGTGGGTGTTTGGGATACAAGGGTGTGGTGGGTGTTCGGGATACAAGGGTGTGGTGGGTGTTCGGGATACAAGGGTGTGGTGGGTGTTCGGGATACAAGGGTGTGGTGGGTGTTCGGGATACAAGGGTGTGGTGGGTGTTCGGGATACAATGGGTGTTGTAGGGTGGGGTGTTCGGGATACAAGGGTGTGGTGGGTGTTCGGGATACAAGGGTGTGGTGGGTGTTCGGGATACAATGATTAACTCACCTCCAGCTGTTCCGTGGTGGCAAATAACGGCTGTCAAGTCATAGAGGGGGCACTTGCTGTTACATTCTGGGAACCAAAAGGCACAAAGACTTTTACTAAAATACTGGAATATTAACAATCGCTCGTTTACTTCCTGAAAAAACAAAAGCTTTCTTCTGGCCTGGAGAAGTGTTGCAAGAACATAAAATAAACTACTAGGTGGTTTGATTTCACCCGGCCAGCAGACCACAACTTATTCCTAACAAAAACGATTCATGTTTGGACCGTTTCCAACGGTGTCGTGGCTAAGCGGTTTACAGCAAGCGCTGGTGTTTCTGATCAGCAGAGTGTGGTCATCAGAACATGGAACGATTGGTTAATTTTTTCAGGGAACTCTCTGCAGAAATCAGGGAGACTTTAATAGGAACTGGAGTCGAGTGCACTAAACCGCTTGGACACAGACTCCACTGATGAAGTTTGCGGCAGGGCCTACCTTTGGCAAGATACGGTGACATATCCAGACCTTCCATGGGGAAAGACACATAGCTGTTGATCTTGGACGAGTACGACGACATGGATTCATGGCGGAACCTCTTCAGATGGATACATAAAACCTTAAAAACAAAACGAACTTCATTATGATCCACTGTGAATCTCAATGGGCTACTAAGAGCTGAACAATTTTTGTTGTATATTCAGTTTGGGGTAAATAATAATAATAATAATAAATGTATTTATAAAGCGCCTTTTGCCAAAGGATACAAGGCGCTGATATTTTTACCTGCCATGCATGTGGAGCTACGTTTTTGAAGTATGAGACCTATGCATTTATAGCACCATGTAATGCACGGTGCTGTGGCGCAATATGCTGCCGATCAAACCAGGAACACCGGGGCGAACCCCTTCTCTTTACGATAAGTGTACTGGGTTCTTTTACGTGCATTACACAACACACAGGACCTACAGCCCATCCGAAGGACGCAGCAATAATGGTTAAGTGTCTTGCTGAAGGACACAAGTGTCACGACCGGGACTCGAACCCACACTCTGCTGATCGGAAACACCAGAGCTTGAGTCCGGTGTTCTTAACCGCTCGGCCACAACACGCCAGTGTATATCTACTTTGCTGTGTAGATTTGTTCTTGAGAATTTGTCTTGCTATTTAGTTTGATATAGTTAGATGGGTTTATTTCAAAGGATGGAGATGGATTTTACCTCGGGCAGGTCAAGGACTTGTGAGAACTTTACTCCATTACGAAGCCTGTAAGAAAATAAAGACGTTTAAATAATTTGATGAAATTAGTGTGCCAATTTATATGATTTGGGTTGAACACAGAAAAATTGACTAGAGCGGGATTTGAACCAACGACCTCCGGATTAACTTGCCGGCTGAGCTATCTAGCACAATGTTGGCGGTCTCCCTTTTTTGTCAATATCTTGGTTCGGGGGGTGCCAGTCAGAAGCCATTCAACCGTTAACAGTTAATTTATATGATTGATACTACCCGGCCTCAAGCCAAGCATAGTTGGCTTGACTGTGGTGTATTAGTTCATGATAGAATCCAATATACAGTTAAAGACACTGGACAGTACTTTGGTAATTGTCAAAGACCAGTCTTCTCACTTGGTGTATCTCAACATATGCACAAAATAACAAACCTGTGAAAATTTGAACTCAATAACTTACATGATTTAAAGTACGTAATGGTAGAAAGGGTTCCTTTCTGAGAAATGAATAAAACAATAGTTTTTATCGCAAGCAACAATAAACTTGATGTTTGAAAAACAGAAAACACATAAGGTCTCTTTTCACTATTTTCTCGTGACTTCAATGACCAATTGAGCTCAAATTTTCACAGGTTTGTTATTTCATGTATATGGTTAATCACACAAAACATGGACTGTTTTGTCAGCTCCACCAATCCTGTACAATACCTTTAATGATTGTGAACATTCCTGAAAATGATTCCCCCTTATTTTAGACCCAGAACCTCCCAGATGTTACAATCCAGGAGATTTACAGACTCTGTGCATCACCGGAAAAACAAAACTACAGCTTTGGACGCAATGTGGACTATTTCTTTCTCCCCTGTGGTTACCACTTTAATTCTTTCCAGAAAAAGTTAAAGGCTCAAAGGAGACACTGAGAAAAAATCCTGAAATCAGGAAAAAGTCCTGAGAAATCATACGCCCGTAACTGTTTTTACAATGTTTGCATCCAAACAGATTTCAAATCGAAACCTCATACTCACTTCTTGCATTTGTCACAGCTGTACATGTTATCCCCTGTAAAATGAAAAGAAAAAAAGAAAAAAAAAAGAAAAAAAAATTAATGTGAGTGTTGTTTCCTTTGTTGATTCTACTGTATAAATTTGAACAATTTTAAACACCAAATAAAGTCACCAAACCCTTACCTCCTTGTACTCTTTATACCACTGTTAATTTTTGAAGACTTTGGACTGCCCCCAAAAATAATTTATAAAAAACATTACTTTACAATTTTTTCTTTAGATAAAAATGATAAAAAGTGCATTACATGTAACAAAATTTTCAGACTATAACTTAAGCTGCCCGCATTATAAGATGCAGCATCGGAAAATCTGTTTTTTTTTAAAGGTCAGTGTATAAGCCGCCCGGAATATAAGCCTAGTCTGAAATTTTTGTATCACAGAAGACAGGGTTTGAAACAGTGGGGGGGGGGGGGGGGAGTCAAAACCCTTCCCTCTGTAGTCCGCTGGGAGAGGCAAAAACAACTTTCTTAATTGTCACATCAAATAAGAGGATTATTTTCAAGTTTGTCAAAAATGGTTTGACAAGTCTTTTTTTTTTCTCGATTTTTACGCGCCCCGCAAAAGTTCACTACATATTCACACACACAACTACACACATTCTATTTTTTGCATCCCTGTGGAGACATCTTTTGTTCTTTCCTTTGTCCCTGTAGTTAAGGACCCTCCAATAGACTTTGTACACAAGATTCCCTGTGGAGCAACCCAGTCTTTAGAATTTCCCTATGGAGACCCTTTGTTATCCCTTTTCTGTTTTGTTCTCGGTCTCCATAAGGTAGTGAACATGAAATCACGGCACTGCATTTATACAGTGACTGTTGGAGATACACATACACCACAACGTTGATGTAGGGTAGTCTATGCACATCACACAACTGTCGATAAACAGTACACTGCAGTACACACAAAGCGGGTCCAAGGTCCAACAGTCTACACTCTGTGATTGGCTGGTGATAAATATCCATATAGATAGGTTGCAGTATGACGTAAATCGGCCATCTTTACGGGCAGTTTAGAACAAACAGTCGTGCGCTTCGCATGAGAACGGCGTGCAACACGCGCGCATTTCACAAAACTCATTGCAGGATTGGTCAGTGAACAACGCGGCTGCGTTAATAAGTTGAGCGTTTGACACACCTGCAAGCCAAAATGCAATTTGCCCGTAAAGATGGCGTCTACTGGGAACTATCTATTCAAATCTCAAGTGTGTGTGTGGTATACAATACACAGTATTGGACAGTTTTGTATTCTTACTGACCTTTAAGATCATCAGCAGAGAAGAAGGCTGCAAGACAGTTATCCAACGTTACATGTGGGCCCCAAATCCACCTACCGGACGTTACAAAACGAAAGACAACGGTTTAGATATACAAATCTTACATTAATGATAAGAAGAGACCAACAGTTTTTATTAGAAAACAAGACGTTCCTCTCCCTGACTTCTCCCTCTCCCAGATTAAGAAACCAGGCACCCTCTTTGCTACACAACACACTAATTCCAACACCATAATCCCCTCCTCTTCCAGATTGACCCCTATCCATCCCCTCCCCCTAGACTCTATTCTCCCTAAAATTCACCCACTCCCCCTCGACCCCTATTCATCTACAAATTTGCCCTCGCCCCAACTTCCATCCCCAAAAAGTAGTTTACTTTACTATACCTCATACATATCCATGACCGAGAGTCGAATTCTCACTGGTCCATTCAACATCACGTGCCAGACGCTATATTTGCTGTTTACCAAGCGCGCACGTGAGTATTCAGGCACATGGTAAATGCGCATGACAAGTAGACTGTCGCCCGGACAGCCCGGGCGACAGTCTACTTGTCATGCGCTTTACGATCGTGGAACTGTTCACCGGGTGTTGTCTGCATGCGCGAACATCGCACTAGCGACATCCAACACATGAAAAACTTATCCTGGATGCAATTTATCATTTCACAGTCGTCATTTTCCCCTTGGTCCTAATATTGTACCGGTGACTGCGTATGTATGAGGTATAGTAAAACAAATATAACATGGTTTATTTCGGTTGATCAGTCGATAATAGCTCCCTCGGTATTGGAAGTTGACAAACTTGTTCCCTCGGCTTCGCCTCGGGAACTAGTTTGTCAACTTCCAATACCTCGGGGAGCTAATATCGACTGTTCACCCTCAAACCGTGTTATATTTGTATATTGTCGGCCATCCCCCTTCCCCTTGATTCCCATTCTTCAAAAAATCATCCCATGTCCTACAATCGCCCATCACCTCCTCCCCATCCCACCTGCCCAGCCCAGCCAGCCCCGTCTCCAATTCCCCTATCCTTTGTTGATCTCATTGTAGTTCAGCAGACAACTCTACAAAACCAGGCCAAACATCACAGCTTCCCATGACTCCATTCCACCCTGCAATTCCCCCTCGACTTCCATCCCACTACAAGTAGTACAATTCATCACCCAACTCTAATCCCCACCAAAATTCTTCCCCAGCTCGATTCCATCTTCACCCTAAAAATTCAACCCTTCCCCCTGCAATTCAACATCTCCTCCTCCGTTTCCCCTAAAAACTTCATTCCTTCATCTTCCTTCGTTCCCATTGTAATCCAGAGAGCAACCCTTATAACAAGGCCAACCATCTCCGCTTCCCATAGACCTTTATCATGCTGCCACCATCTTGGTCTTGCTCCCTGTATCCAACAGCAGTAATGAATGCTGACACTCATTGCACAGGAAAGGAACCAGACCATCATGCTGCCACCATCTTGGTCTTGCTCCCTGTATCCAACAGCAGTAATGAATGCTGACACTCATTGCACAGGAAAGGAACCAGACTATTTTTCCAACCAGCCTCGGTTTGGTTACAATGTGTTGGATTGGAGAAAAATCAAGATGGCCGCACCGTAATAGTCGATGACTCCTCCACTTCACCCCTCCCCCCGTCTCCTCTGGCACCGTACCCCCCCCCCCCCCCTGCTACAGTCTCGTACTCACCCAGAGAACCAGCTGTAGAACCAGGCTAGCCATCCTTGCTTCCCGTAGGCATCAGAGCATGGTGTGATGCTCTTGACTGGCAAGCCGTGAGACTTATGGATCCTTGCCAGGTCCTCCTTCCCAGGGATCGGGAGAGACAAGTCTTGGAATGTCTCCTTGCGCGTTGAAATCTGAAGGATCAAGGAAAAAAACACCCCACCACATTAAAGATCAGGTGGTTTAAGCCAAGTTTGCCCCTCAAAGCCCCTTGAAATTTCATAACCCCCTGTTCATCGGGCCTTACGCATTCCTAATACCCATCTCAACTCCTTAGGAGTATGCAGCCCCGGCAACCGCAGCCCCGGCAACCGAATGGGCTGCTAATCATTCACATCAACAATGTCCTACCCTCATAGGTTGACTGAAATCTAAAGGAGATTGTCTGCATACCAGAACAGAACATCCGTACAAAGACACCTGGGGTCGATTTCACAAAACTCTTCCTAACTTAGGACTAGTCCTAGGCAATGCTAAGAGATAAGACTAGTCCTAAGTACTGGTCCTAACTTAGGACTAGTCCTATCTCTTAGCATTGCCTAAGACTAGTCCTAAGTTAGGAAGAGTTTTGTGAAATCGACCCCTGGAACCCCATCTCCAGTCTTGCACTCCACCTTCTCATGCAAAACCATTTCATACTTTTCTAACTCTCTAGGATTGCAAAAGGGTATCATGAAACTAAAACTGGGAATCTTTCATCTCACAGTGCTCGTGTTTCTTTTAGAACATTGTACTTAGTCTGGTTTCTAGACTCGTCACCTGTCTTTCATCTCACAGTGCTCGTGTTTCTTTTAGAACATTGTACTTAGTCTGGTTTCTAGACTCGTCACCTGTCTTTCATCTCACAGTGCTCGTGTTTCTTTTAGAACAATGTACTTAGTCTGGTTTCTAGACTCGTCACTTGTCTTTCATCTCTCAGTGCTCATGTTTCTTTTAAAACAATGTACTTAGTCTGGTTTCTAGACTCGTCACTTGTCTTTCATCTCACAGTGCTCGTGTACCTTTTAGAACAATGTACCTAGTCTGGTTTCTAGACTCGTCACTTATCTTTCATCTCACAGTGCTCGTGTATCTTTTAGAACAATGTACTTAGTCTGGTTTCTAGACTCGTCACTTACTGTGTCACAGGTCAGACATTGCACAGAGCTCAGGATCTTGCCGTCAAAGACATCCGAGACAATGCTGCGGTATTTCACACTCGGCTTCTTACCTATGCAAATGGGGGGAAAGCAAACTTAGGGTTTAAGAAACAGATGACGTATAGAAGGTGGAAAGAAAGAGTTGTGACAGCCAAAAATCACCAATGCCGGGGTGGGCTGGTGTGAGCTATACTGCCGTGTAGCCAGGGATCACACCCAAGTTTACAATACAACCTTTTTAAAAAAGTCGCATCCCCTCAAGGTGATCCTGTGGCTGCTGCTTCCCAGGTTGTATCGTAAACTTGGGTGTGATCCCTGGCTACATGGCAGTTAACGGTTGAATGACTTCTGACTGGCACCCCCAAACAAAGATATTGACAAAATAGGGAGACCGCCAACATTGGGCTAAATAGCTCAGTTGGTAGAGCGCCGGTACGTTAATCCGGAGGTCGTTGGTTCAAATCCCGTTCTAGTCAATTTTTCTTTGTTCAACCCCAAACCATAGATAAGAGATGTTACCCCTGTCAGTGTTCCCCTGGCTAATGAATTTGAAGCGAGGTTATAAAAATTCAAATTGATGATTGACGTCAAATTTACGCAGTCTGCAAACTGACAAGAATGCAGCGCTTACACAAAATGTAAGATGGTTCCATCTACACATCTAACTGTGAGTTCTTGTCACGTCAGCTCAGAACAGAAAGGACTTAATAAAAGACCTAGAAAGACCCAGTCAGCTCAGAACAGAAAGGACTTAATATAAGACCTAGAAAGACCCAGTCAGCTCAGAACAGAAAGGACTTAATATAAGATCTAGAAAGACCCAGTCAGCTCAGAACAGAAAGGACTTAATATAAGACCTAGAAAGACCCAGTCAGCTCAGAACAGAAAGGACTTAATATAAGATCTAGAAAGACCCAGTCAGCTCAGAACAGAAAGGACTTAATATAAGATCTAGAAAGACCCAGTCGGCTCAGAGCAGAAAGGACTTAATATAAGACCTAGAAAGACCCAGTCAGCTCAGAGCAGAAAGGACTTGAACAGTTTCTCAAATTCAAATGTTTTTTGGTGAAAAATTTTCCAAACCATATCAATTTGAAGGGAATCCTTTCTCAAAATAGTATCAACAGCTGCACAGCTTCTCACTACGTAAGTTTTTATGGCAAGCAGTTTTTTGAGTATTTACCAATATATGCCCCTACCTAAATACTATATCATTTTTTTCTATGGAATCTATAAGTTTGGTGTAAATCTGTACCTCTGCTAGAATCTGCCTTTCTGAGTCCCATGTCCTCAGGGCTAGAACATCGCCCCATCTTGCCATGACCTCCGACCTTATATCCCCTCTTGTCCTCCTGTTGCACCTCCATCTCCTCTTCCTCATCCTGGGCCTCGTTGCAAGGACCTCTCATCATCTCACTCTCATCGATGTCCTTCTCCATCGCCTCCTTCTCACGATCCTCCTTCGAGAATGCCCTCTTCGTTGACGACGACGACCCTCTGAGAATCTGCGCATCTCCGGACTCTGTCGGTGGCGCGTCGGTGTCCGATTCCGATAGAGTGTGCTTCCGGTTCCTGCGGTTCTTGAGGGCGTCGATGTTGCTGGCGCGACCGGAGAGCCGCGCCTCGTCCGACGTCAGACTGGTGTTCTCGCAGCTGTGGTCCTGCATGCTGTACTCCCCGTCCGACTGGCAGAGCGAGTCGTTGGAGCGCACGCGGCGAGGGCGCTCTACTGCGGGACTGCTGGTGTCCTCCTCTTCGCTGCCTGACGGGTTGTCATTCTGGTCTAGGCAGGGTTCTTTTAGCTCGTCATGGAGGCGGTCCATGAAGCATCTCAAGAACTCCTGAGTATCCTTTTCATTCAAATAAATTTAAGCAAATGAATAATTTGGTACAGCGCCGGCTCGTAGATCCGGAGGTCACAGGTTCAAATCCCGTTCTAGTCAATTTTTTTGTTCCTCCCCCAAAATAGTGTTATTAAAGGTATCAAACAGAACTTGTCAGGATATAAAAAATAATTATTGTTCATCTGAGAAACTTTGTTCTCACAGAGGGTAATCAATAGCTACAGAGATATATATATATATATATTTTTTTGCAAAAGAAATCCCAGAAGACAAAAAGGGGACCACAAATCGTCACCGTTTTCACGAAGAGCCACCTATCTTTTATTCACAAATTATTGACTATTACAGGAAGGGGCCTTTATCTCAATAAATGAATTTTATGTTTTCACGAACAGCCCCGAATCAGCCCCGAAAACGCATTGTAATATGTTGTAACAGAAGGGCGTAAAATGTAACAAAAGTTGTTTTTCACGTTTCACGGGCAGCCACCTATCTTCGCACGCGCGTGATCACGTGACACGCGTGCCCCTTTCCTATGTTTAATACGTTATCCAGTGAGGTGTTTAAGTAGGTCATCTCACTTTTTAGTTTTCACGAAGAGCCATGTATCTTTGACTAATTATTACTATGGCAATTAGCCAATATATCTACAGAAATGAGTTAGTCAATGTAGAGGTTAAACTTATACAGAATCATATGATAGGTTTTTAACTGCAAACCGTGGCTTTAGTATTGCAGATTTTGCAGTTTTAAGCCAAGCATAGCGTAAAATATAAATCTCAAATAAGCGTTTGGACATAAGTGGCTCCTCGTGAAAACGGTGACGAAATGTCCTCTTACCTGTTGAGTAAACCCTTTGAACATAGGAAAGACAGAGCGGATACTGTTGATAAGGCTGGATGGAGTCAGATAGCTGGGTCTGTTGACAAATAATCAAAATATTTTATAGGATAAAAAAAAATGTTAAACTTGAAATAAACCACAAGGGAAACCGACTGGGTATAAATTTAAATTCAATTTGGGGGTTTTGGGACTTGATATCCCCCTTAAGGTGATCCCTCTGCTGCCGCTTCCCAGGTTGTATCATAAACTTTGGTATAATCCCTGGCTACACGGCAGTTACAGGTTGAATGGCTTCTGACTGGCACCCCCGAACAAAGATACTGACAAAATAGGGGGACCGCCAACATTAGGGCTAGATAGCTCAGTCGGTAGAGCACCAGTACGTTAATCCGGAGGTCGCAAGTTCAAATCCCGCTCTAGTCAATTTCTCTTTGTTCAAACCAAAATTGAATAAAAATGTACCCAGTCAGTTTCCCTTGTGGTTTATTCTTTAAAATTGTTAATAGTAAGTTGCTGTTGCTGGAGCACAGGGGGACCAGACGAGAAGCTTCCAAGAATAAGTATCCTCAGCACTAGAGAAGTAGATCAAAGATTTCTTTATTTATCTGACAAAGATAACGGATTGTCTTCACAAACGGACATAAAAAAAAGCTGAATTCAGATAAAAGTCTGAAATTTCTAATCCTTAAAATAATTTTTTTTTTTCTGACAGGATATTTATGCTTGGCTGAGTGACTCCAAGAGAGGTTGGTTATTTACTGAATCTATCAAACTCTGGTTAGACCTCGGGAAGGATTTTAGAAGAAATAAAATTCAGTGAGGGGCGAAGTGCAGACTAAACGAGGTACCTTCTTCTGCCCAGATTTCCTCCATGAGTTTCTGGTAGCTCTTCGCTAGGTAGGGCTTCTTTTCCGTTTTGACGTAGCTGTCACACTCTAAGAAGAAATGGGTGAATGCAGGACTAGTGGGGGGGAAAAAAAAGGAAAAGCCATGTCTCTGTTTTTTTTCAAAGCTGTGTAATTGCACTTTTGTCACAAAAGCTTTCTGTTAAAACGTTCATGCTTTCTTATTAAGGCTGTAAATAATGTTGATATCTATATTTTAAAAAATCCGTGCCCACCTTGGTATTATTTTTCGGAACTTTTTTGGAGCTTCTTGAGTAATCGTTTTTCCCTTTTTAAAATACCCTTGTCACAATGAAACCCTGACTTGACAAAGGAAGGATAACAAGTAATTCCATGATTTGATGTTTTTCGCGTGAGAACAATGAGTAGGCACTCACCGCAATTCGCAGAAATGCACAGACCACTTATCTGAAAAGTGACGTCATCGAACATTTTCGGATTTTGACAAACGTTACACTCGAAGGGTATCAAACACAGTGGCATTTTTACACCATTTGTACCTGAGGTTAGAGACTTGTATTGGTTTTTTTTTCCATACTTTCATAAGGACTTTATCTTTTGGGAAATGAGTGGATCACCAAACTGAACTTGACCTTGGAGCTCCTCTTTAAACATGAATGCCTACTCATGTCGCGTACGCAAGCGTAAACATGTCCCAGTACAGGTAAAGACTGGTAGTACAGAACATATAATAATAATAATTTGGGAGGCTAGTCATCCTTACTCGCAGCTGAGAAGCCGGATTGCGAAGGACGCGGCTACAATGTGTTCGAGCAGCAGGCATGTAAGGGCGCCTTTGCAGCCAGCCACATCGACCCATTATGACCACGGAGCACAACCTGAGATCGAAAGTGTTTGGTTTTTCCCCGAGGGAGATAAACCGGAGGGCCCCGGAGAAAAACCCTCATGGCATAGGAGAGAACCAATGCACAACTCTACTCACATTTGGCCTTAGCCGGGTTTGAACCAGGGTCACGTTGGTGAGAGGCGAGCGCTTTCGGGACACAAGCCAACCATGCCACCACAAATGAAAATAGTCTCAGATAGATTGGCCTATGGGGATAGTATCACCAAATAGGATTAAATCGCCTCAAAAATCGCCAAACTGGTTCCCCCACCAGACAGTACATACCAATTGGACAAGGCCTGGATGCCAGCGCTGATGTAACAAGTGTTGCCAAGGTTACGCAGTCCTGTCAAGCCTTGATTAAGCGGAAAAACAAATAATATAATCTTCATCAATTTGTTATAAAGATGGAAATGGTAGTAAGCATCCTGCAAAATTATTTCGTCTAAAGTACCCCAGTCAATTAGAAATCAATAAAAGTATGTCAAAAAATATATCCAAAGATCGCCAAAAGGCGACTTAAGGAGGTTCAAATTTCCTTGGTGTCCGTTTGTGAATGCTGCGGCCAGATATGCAGTTGGTACCCGGAGTCACCTCCCTAAACATGGATGGATTTCGACGTTCTTTATGATAATACTTTAACAGTTTTTGTTGCTGTTTTCTCAACGAGTAGACACTGTATTCAGCTGAAACTTTCACAAGTGACTTTTATTGTATCCTTATTGATAATTTGGCCTACAAGTCAGTATTACATTGACAAAAACCATCTATGGCCCTACCTTTAAGACATCAACTCTGGTTTTATTTTGCCTGCGGACTTTATTTTCACAAATAATAATAATAATAATAAACTAGTTCTTATATAGCGCATTTTACAATAACGTATCAATTAAGTGCCCTGGTCATTGGGCCAATACATTCCTGTAATCGTTCTCAGCTCCCTGGGGAGTATAACAGCCCTGGGCTGCCGTGGCGCTCCGAAGGCTTTTTCAAAACATCAATATCAACCTCTACCCTCGCAGTACCCATTTATACCCCTGGGTGAAGAGAAGCAATTGTAGTAAAGCATCTTGCTCAAGGACACAAGTGTCACGCCGGACTCGAAACCTACACCCCGATGACTCAACCACCAGAACTTGATCCAATGCTCTAAACCGCTCGGCCATGACACCCTGGGGTTCAAAAGCATGGAGCATACAGTGCTTAACCATCTTTGGCGGAGGACATCAACGTTTGAATGAACCAATAAATAACCAAGGTTTTGAATCTCTATCATGACCTGGCGAGAGGTCTAGCGCATCAAACTCATGATCTGGTGGTCAATTCACTAGAGTGTGGGTTCGAATCCCGGTCATGACACTTCTTGTGTCCTTCAGCAAGCCACTCAACTATAATTGCTTCTCATCACCCTGGAGTTATATGGCTACCTGCGAGGGTGGAGATTGTTGATGTGAATGGTAAACAACATGTGCGCCTATGTGGCTGCCGGTGCCGCATAATCCTAATGACCTGGATGGTTCAGGAATGCTGAAGGCTCAATGAACAGAGTATTACTAGGCTTGAAAAGGCACCCAAAATACTAAGTATCTTTAAAAGACCTTTTATAAACTTTTGTTGTTAATTTCATAATCTTTAAGTGAGATTAAATTTTTGTCGTGAGGTTTCAAGAACTCACCTCTCGGTTTCGGATCTTTGTTGAGAAATTCATCAAGAGCTTGAGTGACGGGGGAATCCAGTCGGAACAGAAATGGAGTCCGGCTGAAAGAAAGTATTAAAATACTTATTCATAAAACATCTATACATGATAAGCTATCATTAAAAAGTATAGATTGTGCAGATTGCTGTTGTGATTATTTTGCTATATGTGGGTCATTTTGGCTGCTGGGGCTGCATACTCCTAAGGAGTTGAGATGGTTTCTAGACTGCATCCATCTTCATGGTCAAAAGCTTTTTTGATACCTTAGCTAAAAGCTATTGAAATAGCACAGAGGATAGAGACTGGTATGGACCTTAAGCATTGACGTCATCACGCCGCCATCTTAGAGGTAAAATGGTGATGAAACAATACAAATGCACAGCTATGCATGCGAGGCGCACAGGATGGGCCAATTAGCAACCTTCTTTGAACTCTAGCCGAGGGTCGCCCCACTCAAATGGCGTCATGTGCATAAGGTTTATTGATTATTTAGCTACCTTTAGGAATTTGTCTTGGCCAATGTGTGCAGCCATTCGATTGCAAGCTTTAAGTTATAAAAAAAAAGAGTATAAAAGGTAGAGATTTGTTACTTTAACTGCTACTTAGTGGGTCTATTTGGCACCCGGGGCTGCATACTGGTAAGGAGCTTGAACTGTATTTGATTTGATCTGGCTGATGAACAGGGGAATAAAAGCCTTACAGCAGTTGTACAGATACCTTAGCTTTAAAATAAACCTACTTCTGTGGCATGTCCCGTCTGGCCCGTTGATGTTCAACACGTTGCACCTCTCTCTCTACCACCACACGGTGGCGCTTTGTAACCTCAACACTGCCCTTATTGATGACGCAGTCGGGAAACGCTTCTTCCTCACAGGCGGAGCACCAGATGCGGAAGGTGTGCAAGTTGAGATTAAGCTGGTGGTTTGTTATCTGTGTACCAGGGAAGGTTAACAAAGTACAGCCTTGTTTAGAAAAAATGCATTGGCTAAATTGGGAAATGCATTTCCTAACTGCAAAGACACTATTTATTATTTGTGTTCCACCCATAAACTAATATGTTTTCAGCACTGTATACTCAGTACTTTCCCAGAGTCCTTTATATTTTAAAAACTTATACTTTGCAGTGTTTCATTTTCTGAGGATTTGATTAATTAGAAGCCTTCAAGTCCAAGTCCAAGTTGATCTGCTCTTACCTTTGTGTGCTCTGAACTGTGATCGTTTGCTGTCTCTCCGCAACCAACAAAACCACAATTCTCCTGGAAAAAAAAATGAAAGCCATACTTCAATGAGGTTTAACCTCTTCACATCGGAGTCGTCTTTATCAGCAAAACTATCGTAACTTTGCGAATTCGTCTGAAAAGCACCGAAGCAGGGTATTCAAAATGATTGGTTCTTTTTTTACAATCAAAATCTGTTTAATCTCATGTGAACTTAATTTCCTTGATTAAAAAACATTTTAAATGAGTTTCAGCCAAGATCCCTCATTGCCGTTTTTCGTTCAAGTTGGTCCCTAAGGTTATACTCATTACTTACATGCAGACACATCCAGACATTTGGACCCCTGGCGTCGCAAGAATTACAGCATCCCTGCACAAAAGGTCACCAAAACAACCAAAGAAGAATTTAAACCATTATGAAAGAGATTTCAGTCGATTCAAAGCTACATGTACATAGCTTGGACATGGCATAAAAATAGACAATAAGAATAGGGCCTATTTGTCCCTCATTTTCTAATATTAACCAATTTCACGTTGGATGATGTGAATATCTGCCAATTTTTTCTGGACTGGCCTATGGTAGATGATCATTCTGGATGGCACATAGAGTTATATATAGAAACTAGAGGGCGCACTGGCAATACTGCGGGCACAAACGTACACAATGTGCGTGTATGGTAAATGCACGCATCACGCGCTCGGTGTTCATGTTGTTGTTTTGCGTACAGTAAAGTAATGGTAGTAGTACTTGAAACATGGCCGCACCACCCGCGCGACGAGTCACGTAACTTGGCTAGTGCGCCCTCTAGTTCTTATATATAACTCTATGGGCTGGCACAACTTCAGAGCGCCCTCACATTTTGGATGGCAGCTGGACGACTGATGTGAATATCCACTCGGACATTCTATTGTGTTGTGAATCACAGTGAGTGCCTACTCATATTTTCTCACAAGAAAACAATATCCAACCCTTGTGCTTATTATGAGAACCTTTGTTGTCTTTCCTTTGTCAAGTCAGGGTTTCAGTGTAGCGATATTTTCGACCATATTTTCAAAGATAAACAATTACTCCAGAAGCTCCAAAAGATTTCGAAAAATGATACCCATGCGTGGGCATGGAAATTTGTTTGGAATACCGACCTGAAGTGGTTACCACCTATAAAAACGAAAATGAGGCTGGAATGAAAATGACACACGTACCTGTGCACGTTGTCTCAAGTCCTCCTCATGGAACAGAGCAGTCCTGGATGCATGTGGACATCCTCTGCTGTTTCTCATCATAATCGCTACACACTACAAAAAACTACAATCAAGAAATCACAATGTTATAAACTTATTTTTGTTTTACATGAAGTTAAATTTCATGGTTTATGGAAAAGAAATGACAAACTGACGAAGTTCAGGTATGATGTAAACAAATATCAGCTGTCATGCAAAAAATGAGTGTTGGTAAAAGACAGATTCGATTCTCCATACTATAGTCTAGGACTAGATCGCTGTTTGAATGCTGCCCTCAAGTACAACCAGAGGAGATACGGTTGGTACCCGCAGCACCTGTCACCTCGCTAAATCATAAAATGTGGAGCTGTTGTTTGTTGGAGCATGGAGTGATGGACTCGACATTCTTCACTCTTCTTGATTGACTTTTTATATAAAATACCACAACCTGACAACAGTTTTCTGCTGTTTTCTCAATGTATATGTAGGCACTGAGCCCCTGAGGTAGATTTATTCAGCTCAGAGCTGAACTTCTCACAATCACAGGCGACTTTTATTGTATATTTCTTGAATATTTTGCCTATGAATCAGCATTACGATGACAAAAACCATACGATGACCTCACCTTTAAAATTCATTTTATCAATGTCAGATCTTAAATTCAGTATTTAACTACCTCAATTATGGAGGTAGAATCAATTAATCGGTATCTCCACTCTAGACTAGTCTAGTCTAGTCTATCACCGAATCCAGTCAGTCACTTCACCATTCACACATGAATGATCACGTTCACTTGAAAATATATTTTAAAAACAAATTTTCCAGCAATTTCCAGACTAACGGGTTTATAAATCTTACCTGAATTAAAGTTATTTCCCAAAGTGTTCATGTAAACAGGCAGCAATGTCTCTTACTTCTTAATATTGCTCTAAAAATATAAAACGTACACGACTTTTCCGCACAAATCCAAAAATGATACGGCGTTTTTCCATTCTCGAAGCCCGCCCTCATTTGACGGCTTTTATTAGTAATTTTTGTTTTTATTGTCGCACCTTTTATGGGCGGGAAGGGAGGGGGGATGCCTTTCGAATTTGGGTTACTTTTCAAGGGAAAGCAAATCATACACCACAAACAAGACAAAGAAACAAATCAAAACATGTTTAGAGTCCTGCCTTTTTGAAAAAAAGGAAGGAGGAGGGCCCTTTCCTTTTTTCCTTTTTTTTTCAAAAATGGCCGCCCGACACATTTTTTGAGGCACTCTTCAAGACAACCGGCCGGGCTATTTTTCAAGATGGCTGCAAGCTTTTTTGTGTGCTAAAGTCTAAAAATACGATCTTATTTATTTTAAAATTAATTTTTTTCATCAGAGATCGTTAAAATTTATCCTTTTTTTTGTTAAAAAAAAAGAAGTAAAAAAAGGAGGAGGCGGCCTCTTAAAAGGAAGTGGAAGTAAATGACATAGTGAGTACATTTTTGATATTTTTAGCCGCGTACCGTAAAAACAAAAGGAGATGAAGCCCAATGCCCTCAATTTGTGGGTGCACCTGTAGCCCGGAAAAGCGACACACTACGTTAATCAGAGAAATTTAGAAGAAAAAAAACTTATCTTTGGGGAACTCGCTTAATAAACGCAACACATAAATTGATCGAGTAGGGAAATGTCGCAAGGAAGTTAATAAAATAGAGACAGAAACTGGTTCTTACGTTCTCAACTATAAACAAAAATACAAAAAAGGATTTAATGACTCCAGGGTTGATCAAACAAATAAAATGTGAAAAGAAGTTATTAATCTAGACTTGATTTGTAATGAGGAGATTAACAATCCAAGATTGTGTTTATGACCTGAGACCACAAAGTAACTGAGGTAATTCTCAAAAAAACAAATTGATTGAAAGCAAAACAAAATCCACTTTGAATATCAAACCACTAAGATTTGTTTCGAAAAGAAATTGTGAAAGTCACATTCAACCGGAATTACAAAATTGCATTTGGCAAAACAAAACTTGAATGAGTCTACCCAAAAAAACTAATAACAAAATAAAAACCTAAAAAAAAAACCAACACAGTATATAAGAGGGTTACAATTCAATCACACAACTTTGACAATTATCTGTGTAAATGAAAACAAAAATAGAAAGAAGCAAATAAGTAAATGGCAACATAAAGCAAAACTGTTGTCTGGATTATACATGAGTTAACTACTCCAATGTAAATGATTAAAATCTACAATAGACATTTAGCCTTTTCACTTGCCACAAAACCAACTGTAACTCTACAACTACCAATCCTTCTTAATGTAAACACTGTCCAGAGTTACAATCCAGGCTACAGTGTGTGAGACAAACTCAAACTTCACTGAATACCTAATGAGCAAATAAGGTGGAACACATGTCATTCTAGCAAGGAATAGACTAGTCCCAAGTATTTCCACAATAAAGGCAACTACAGTATACTGACAAACTATAAATACAACAACATCTGTTGACAATCATTCAAAGAGGGACTAAGATACAAGTCTAAGCTTCTGATACACAAAAGTCCCTCAGGCAATACACATATTTCTCTAAAACAAAGCAGCTTAAGTCTGAGCGTGGAAGAACTCCCTCCATGGTCTGGGCATAGAGCAAAGGTCTGGGGCAGTTCAAATATATCAAAGTCAAGGAAAATAGCTTTAACAGTTCTCAACAATATATGCATCTTTTAAAGTGGGACTCCTGGTCAAATCCAAAAGGAACAAATTGAGTGTACTGAGAAGAGAAAACCAATCTCTGGAAATGCCAGTTAAATCACAACTAAAATTTTACCATTTTAATCTCAAGTAAACAGGGGCCTAAAACTATAATTAATCCAATACATTATACAGCAATTAAAAAACACAAGAATGACCTCAGTTCTAATACTTTTTCCTGCCAAGTACATTGTATATTAAAAACATCAGCTTATCAGCAGATTGAATGTGGCTCATTACAAAATAAAGTACAAGTGACTCGAAGTACTGTTCACATTTTAAGGAAAACTTCAAACAGTGTAAAGCCCATGGAGGAAAACTTAGTCATCTTTATATAATGTAATATCCTCTTAACAAATCAATCAATGAAAATAAATATATAAAAGGGTTGAACTTACCGGTTAAATAGCAGTAATACTTGAAAACAGGCAAGACTTGAACATGGGGTAAAATATCACAGCTTGTGATGGGATCAGGAGAACACATGAATGTGGAGTGTTCCCCTTGTGCTGCCAGGCTGCTATCTGAAATAGGTCCTTAATCAAAGGGGCTATTGTTGTAAGGTGTATCTTATCACAGTGTTATTTTACCAGGGGGAAACTTACTGAGAAAGTTTTTATCCAGGGGGCGAAAACTAAAGTGGCTATTAACCAAAGCAAAGTATGTTGAAGCATGGAGGTAGTTGAAATTATTCCCTCTCTACACACCCCACCAAATAATCTCCCATAGCACACAGTGCAAAATGCGAAATATAAAAAAATACACGAAAAATACTTAAAAGTCTCACAGCTTTTAATTTGAAGGGGAAAATTATTAATTGACTCTTGAACTTTTATTCTCTGCTCAATTTTATATGGAGAGTCCCCGGGCCCGTCGAGTTATTCTCCCTCCAAGTAAAAACACCCCTACACAGGTGTAATTTTCAAAACGTCCGAGCATCAATCTTGAAAAATGTCCCTACACCTCTCAGCAAATATTTTATTTCAGGGCCTATGTCATCCAAAATACCTCAAGTTGGAAGTCAACAACCCCCAGGTCACAATTGGGCAACATTTTTACACTGAAACACTTTCTGGGGGCTCTCAAATCTGTCTAATATAGAATATTTTGAGGGCCTACAAAAAATTCATGAGCTCGACGCTCTGTTTTCTCCTATTTGGTGGGGTGCACCCTATAGAGACGGGTGTCAATAGAAATAAGAAGCTCCTCAAGGAACTCGGCAATTGTGAAGAAGGACGAGTTCCCTTGATGACATTCGATGATATTAATTTATACACAAAGGGGGGGCGGGGTTCAAAAGGGTTCTAGGGGGGCTCCGGACCCTGCCCCCCTGTGGTAACGCAACTGTACAAAGGAAAAAAAACAATCAAAGAATACAAACTATACAATCGGAAAGTTTTTATTTGCTTTGCAATAACTCATCAAATAAACAACTTAAAGAAAACAAGAGTATACGAACTTGCACATTATTTATATTGAATGCCCCAAACGGGTGATCTAATGTGTTTACAAGGGGGTGGTAAATCAGAGGCTAGCATCCATATAGGCTGCTGACTTCGTCCAAGCCCCCCCCCCCCCCCGCCCGATACCAAAGTCCACTTCTGTAATCCTAGCCCTGGTAGAACGCCATTTTCGGTTGCATGCAACGGAGGAGTCCAACCCACTGAGCTACCATAATCTTAACACTAAGTCATTAAAGTATTTATACAGGATTGGTACAACGATAAAACATCGGTGTTTAATTTTAGTCTGAAAGCTTACTGATTATGAAGGTCATACTAGAAGAAAAAAAAATTCGGTGAAATATTTCCCTCTGAAATGAAGTCATATTCAAGAATTCTGTATCTGAAAACTTAAACAAAAAAAAATGCAACAGCTGAATTTGGTTTGTTACAACCAAAATTAAGGACAATGTGTTTACATGCTGAACATTACACAAAACATGAACACTGTCTGTAACTATTTTTTTCAGCTCTGCCAATCCTGTAGAACAACTTTAAGCACTAAACTATCTTGATCTGTTATATTATGAACTAACTGGTATGAACAGTTTACCAGCTAATGCCATCATGATTTGTGTTGCTCTCGACTGGTCCCAGTAAACTCGTTTTAAAAATTCTTAAAATCCTTTTCACTGCAGTCGTAAACTTCGAAAACAGACAGAATCATACTATGCTTTTATACCAACTTTCTGCGATAGTTTGTTTTTTTCTTACGCACCTTTAAAACTGTATTTTCAAGTTGCTTGCTTGTAAAACATTTTAAATTATTACAAACATTTTTTTATGTAAATAAACAATCGAAACGGTCTCATCCCAAGTTAACGTATCACTAGATTACTTTCAAATTACGTCATAAGAGGATGATATTTTCTAACTTTTGCTAACAAATCTGTAATGTTCTTCGTTGACCGCATCTCGAAATTTCTCATATCGGATTGTTCAGTTATAGATTTCCAAGATGGCGGCTCTTTGGCATTTTCAATGTATGATGAAGTCATTGCAATAAGAATAATTCTGACTCTGAATGTTCTTCAATCCACTGAAAAGTTCAGCCAAAAGTTGAGAAAACTTCTGCAATACCTCGGTCGCAAAGACAATCCAGAGATCCTCGGTAGACTTGAGAAGTTCTTCGGTGCACGGTCAGTACTCTTGACTCTGGGCAGCCAGGGCTTTGGCCGCCTTGTTGGCCTTGTTAGCCGGCAGGAGTACGGACTGAATGTTCGGCAGCACTCCGCCCTGAGCGATGGTCACGCCCGTAAGCAGTCTGTTCAGCTCCTCGTCGTTGCGAATGGCGAGCTGGAGATGGCGAGGTACGATGCGAGACTTTTTGTTATCCCGGGCGGCGTTGCCGGCGAGCTCCAGGATCTCGGCCACCAGGTACTCCAAGACGGCGGCCATGTAGACGGGTGCCCCGGCCCCGATGCGCTCGCAGTATCTGCCCTTGCGCATAAAGCGGTGTATTCGGCCTACCGGGAATTGTAGCCCTGCCCTGTTGGAGCGGCTCCGTGCTTTTGAGCCCATGGGCTTGCCCTTGCCGCCTTTGCCTCGCCCCGTCATTATCAAAAACTGCTCAACTCTCCACGGAAAAGTATTTCCAAGATGGCGTATAGCTTTTACTTGGCTACAGGAAACTCTGACATCAGTCTGGTGTGCTGGAAATTCCTGCCTTGTCGAACCATCCGGACAATGATGGCCAAATTGATGGGGTGGCCGGTTTAAACCAGTCTGTTAAATAGGGGAGGCCATTAAGAGAAAGTCACAGGTGCACTTAATCCGCGTAACAAAGGACGGAGTTCGAAGCTCGCCAGGAACGTGACAGCCGTGACGGTAATAACTCTTCAAAGCGAAATCTGATTGGTCGTTCAAGAATTGACTTCTTTTTTATTGAATGCAGAGGGATGCTTGTTTGAGTCAGTATAGGCTAAAGGGATGTATGGGGGTAGGGACTGGGGTGGGGTGGTGGTGGTGGGGGGGGGGGGGAGGTCAGGAGAGGGGGGAGGAGATGTTAGAGGTTACGAATAAAGAAGCTGTGCCCACTCAGAAACGTATTGTTCTCACACAATTATTTCATTATAAAACAAACAATCTTTCATAGGGCCTTTTCGAAATCACGGCTTGGGCCTGGGCTTGGGCTCTGTCCGCCTGATTGATGCCTCGTAGAGAAAGAGCGTGTTTTCTAAATAACTGATTGAGCCTAAGCCCGAGCCCAAGCCCAAGCCCGAGCCGTGGCTTCGAAAATAGCCACACTGCAAAAAATAGTAACACTTTTCGGTGTTACTAGAGGACTACACCAATTTGGTGTCATTTTATCACTTTTGGTGTTACTATTTACACCCATATGGGTGTGTCAGTACACCATGAGTGTAAAGAATAACACCAATGTGTTAAAATAACACCAACAATTTTAACACCAGTGAAAATTCTTGGTGTGGTCCTCTATTAACTCAGGGGTTGTTAAATTTAACGCCCCAGTTTTTGCTGTGCATAGACAGAAAACCAATCAATGGTTGGGTAGGGGCTTTGGGCAGGGCCTGTGGCTGTCATACATGCCGTGAACTTCACCCGTACACCCTAAAAATGCACGGGTCATCAGAATTGACCCTGATTCTGGGTCAGGCTGACCCGGATCTGGTCAGAATATGGAATTTTGACCCGGATTCTGCGTCAATTGGACCCACTCCTGGGTCAAGGCACACATTCCAGGTCCCTCGGAACTTGGACTTTTATGCGGATGAATTTGTTATATATTCGGTTTGCGGTAACACCATGTGTAAAAATATCTACTTGCTGTGCAGATTTTGTTCTTTAGAGAACTTGTCTTAAGTTCTCTAAAGAACAAAATCTACACAGCAAAGTAGATATTTTTTACACATGGTGTTACCGCAAACCGAATATATATTGATACCTCACCATGCAATGCCTCAAAACCCATATATGATGAATTTGTTGAAGGCATCGAATGCTCTCACTGATCAATTGCTATAGGTCATTGGTTTTGACAGTACCATCATGATGAAAGAAAACCATTTTGTGTTGTTTACAAATGAGTGTGTGTTGGTAAGAGCTAAATTATGTCATCCACATTACAGTGGCGGCACCAGACCTATTAATCTGGGGGGAAAGAGGGGGGAAAACTTAAATTTAGGGGGGAAAACAAATGTCTATAATGTAATGTATAAGCCTACAATTCACTCCAGAAATAAGATTTTGCACTGTGTGAATGTGACGTGTTGTGCGAACTGCGTGTACAATGGCTGCTTACGGTTTTGGGCAGACAATGCATTTCTATTTATAGCAAGTTTCCAAGCTTGTACAGATAAATAAATCCACATTTTATTAACATTGCCGGAGATGGAAAGTGTGTTGGGCTTTTTTTGATGGTGCCAGCTAATTATGATGGATGAAATTGAGTTTATTATTTACAGCGCAAACAACATTATAACAAATTGGGTGCAATCGTTTGGGATTAAACTCAATTTCCGCCATCGGGGAAAAAACTGGGGGGGGGGGGCAAACTGGGGGGCAAACAAAACTACTGGGGGGCATTTGCCCCCCCCCGTGCCCCCCCCCCCCCCGTAGCGCCGCCGCTGCCCCATTAGCGTTAACATTTTACTAGCCAACTTTGAAATCCTCTCCAAGTTTAATGAAACCAATAGTGTTGCTAATGTTGACCTTCCCGTTTTTAGTTTGAAAATTGTTGTCATCATCTGGCAAATGTATAGGCAGTTGTAGAATGACCAAAACTGTATCAGAATTGGTAGGAAAAAAACTTGTAAAATGTACTTTTTGATCACAGATTTACATAAAACTTACACGGTCTAATGATGATGATAGTAGAAAACATCCCTTGAAATATTTCTGTCTGAAATGCCATTTTTGATGAGAAATTAATAAACTAATTTTCCGATTGGAGTTTATCGCTCATTGAGCGTTTTATTCATTATTTTTTTTTTTTGAAACTATGTGATTTCATGCAAATGTGTAATCGGTTTTTCACTATTTTTTCGTGACACAGATGGCCGATCGATCTCAAACTCCTACAGGTTTGTCAGTTATGGTGGATTACATAAAGTGCTTACACTGCCAGCAACTGTAATGTTCCTTTAACATTTTAGCCACTGGACCGAAGCGGCACAATGTGTAGTATGCGGTAGGAGGAAACGCTCACCAGCTTCAGCTTGTGTAATTGTAGAAAAAAAACAACGTAGCATCAAAAATAAAACTAGAAAGTCATTGGTACGCTTGGGTGAAGTCGATGGCAATCGTGTGTGTATGAATCATTTTTAACTTCCCCCGCCACATTACACTTGTCAATGATAACGCTAATGGCGACGAAATGAAACTCAGCGCTCATTTTGTAACAACTATTACTATACCTCATACATATTCATGACCGAGAGTCGAATTCTCACTGGTCCATTCAACATCACGTGCCAGACGCTATATTTGCTGTTTACCAAGCGCGCACGCGAGTATTCACGCACATGGTAAATGCGCATGACAAGTAGACTGTCGCCCGGACAGCCCGGGCGACAGTCTACTTGTCATGCGCTTTACGATCGTGGAACTGTTCACCGGGTGTTGTCCGCATGCGCGAACATCGCTCTAGCGACACCCAACACATAACAAAAATTATCCTGGATGCAATTTATATTTTCACAGTCGTCATTTCCCCCTTGGTCCTAATATTGTACGGGTGACTGAACATGTATGAGGTATAGTAAAACAAATATAACATGGTTTATTTCGGTTGATCAGTCGATAATAGCTCCCTCGGTATTGGAAGTTGACAAACTAGTTTGTCAACTTCCATACCTCGGGGAGCTAATATCGACTGTTCACCCTCAAACCATGTTATATTTGTATACTTATGTGATTTTCTTTCATCATGCAAGAACTAATGACTCAGCAATAAATAATTAATCAGTAAGAGCATTTGATGTGTTCATCCTCGTAGAAATAAATCGCCATACAAATGATCAGTAACCGTTTATAACGAGAGGCATGTAGTGTTCCCTAAGGGGACTTTCTGAATAATATGACATTCAATGACAATAATAACGAGAAGGAAGACAATAGACCTTATGCACATGACGTCATTTGAGTAGGGCGCCCTCGGCTAGAGGTCAAAATAAGGTTGCTCATTGGCTCATCCTCTGCGCCGCGCGTAAAAGATGTGTGTTTTCCATTGTTTCGTCATCGTTTTACCTCTAAGATGGCGGCGTGATGACGTCAATGCATAAGTTCTATAAATTAATCAGTAAGAGCATGTAATGCCTTGAACAAATACTGTGTTCATCCTCGTAGAAATAAATTGCCATAAAAATTATCATTAGCCGTTAACGAGAGGCATGTAGTGTTCCCTGAATGACTTTCTGAATAATATGTCATTTAATGACAATAAAGACAATTGTACCCAATAACAAGTCTTGGGTGTCTTTTGAAATTTGAACCACGATTCTAGTCATTTACTGCAAGAGTCTTGAAAACTAAACTACTTTTCAGTAAACTCGGGCTGTGCAAGATCAAGAGCGATGTGGATAGGGGTTGATAATACTCAGACCATGAAGGTCTTCGGACTATGATGGAGCATGGAGGTTTAATTTCTACCCAGTGGCGGCACCAGACCTGTTAATCTGGGGGGGGGACAAGAGGGGGGCAAACTTAAATTTAGGGGGGAGGGGCAAACAAAAGTTTATAATGTACTGTATAAGCCTACAATATTCACTCCAGAAATAAGATTTTGCACTGTGTGAATGTGACGTGTTGTGCGAACTGCGTGTACAATGGCTGCTTACGGTTTGGGGCAGACAATGCATTTCTATTTATAGCAAGTTTCCAAGCTTGTACAGATAAATAAATCCACATTTTATTAACATTGCCGGAGATGGAAAGTGTATTGGGCTTTTTTGATGGTGCCAGCTAATTATGATGGATGAAATTGAGTTTATTATTTACAGCGCAAACAACATTGTAACAAATTGGGTGCACTTGTTTGGGATTAAACTCAATTTCCGCCATCGGGGAAAAAACTGGGGGGGGGGGGGGGCAAACTGGGGGGAAAAACACGTGCCCCCCCCCCCCCCCCCCACGTGCCCCCCCCCCCCCCCGTGCCCCCCCCCCCCGTAGCGCCGCTGCTGTTTCTACCTCAATGGATGGAGCAAGCAATATGTAGACTAGGTACTCTGTGGTCACGTTCAATGGTGGAAGGGGCCAGACCTTGCCTTCCTCTTTAACACGCGGCTAAAAAACCCAAGCTATGAAAGATTTGGACCACTGAACACACTCACGCCCAAGATCATGGCCCAATTTCATCAAGCTGCTTAAGCAGAGAATATTGACTAATAATTTCCCACTAAGCAGAAATCAGCAGGATACCAGTCACAAATTGTACATGTGACATGGTAGTTTTGCCGGTAACCTTATTCTAGTAAGCATGATTTTATTGTGCTTAGCTACTTTTTGTGCTTAAGCAGCTCTATGAAATTGGGCCCTTCTCGATTACGTCGGGAAACAGCTAAACGAGCAAAAGAGCAGCGTAGTGGATCGGAGCGTGTCAGACCACCAGCCAATCAGCAGTCTCTGTTGGGAAGTTCTGCCGTTGATTTATTCATGAAATAGTCGCTTATTTCGGTTATTTCTGCCATGGGTTGTTCGTTTAATCATGGGCTGTTCGTTTATTTATGAGTTGTTCGTTTAATTATGGGCTGTTCGTTTATTTATGAGTTGTTCGTTTATTTGTTGTATGGCGCGCGCAGTGGGCTCCTCACTCAAGGTGTGTTTGGCATTTTTGCTCGGCATTTTAAAAGCCGTTTCATGTATTAATTTGTTTTAATAATATTATGTTTAAACAGTACGCGCGCTATAATATTAGTTTGGGGTTTTATTGTGAAATACTTGTTTATTGTGAGCTACGTTTTTATAAATAGTTATTGTCTAAATTGATTATATGTTAGGCACTTGTTTAATCTTTTATTTGTTGCTTGTTTTAAATTTATTTCATATGGCCTAGAGTTTTAAAAAAAGTTTTGTTTGTATCTATGTTTTTGTTTGTTTGTTTGTTGTTGTTGTTGTTGTTTTTTCATTTCACCTTTGCTTTGGGAATGAATTTTTATGTTAACGCAAATTCTTAATATTTTTTGTGTGATTTAATGAATGTCTTGTTTTGCAGTTTGTTTGTTTGTTCGTTTATTTGTTTGCTTTTGTAATTGTATTTTCTGTTTTGTCCTTTTATGCCTCAATGGCCGCCCATAGTTTTACTAAAATTGTATAGTTTGACATGGGCTTTATTGTTTAGCTATTCCTCCACGGCTACAGTAACCTGCAGTTTGCATGCGGATACAGTTGTCACCACACGGTGTGCCTTCACTCTTCTCGCAAATATATCTCTTATTATTGGAAAATAAGTTGCGAAATGTGGAATGCTACAACCTCCCAGGACATGGAGCGGGTCACCGACGATCTGTACGCCGTGTCAGACGGCGTGCGGATCCTCCACGCCACGGCGATCGCCATCCTCGGCGCGACGGGAGCAATTGGCAACTTCCTGGTCATTCTCTCCATTGCGACCACCCCGGACCTCCGGACATCTCACAATCTCTGCATCTTGAACCTCAGCGTTGCTGACTTCCTTCTCTCCATAATCTCCGAACCCGTGTACTTTGTCTGCGTTGTCTTCAATCGCTGGCCGCTCACCCCGGTGGAGTGCCGCCTAGCAGTGAAAATATCCATTCTTTTGATGAGTGTGTCGATTACAACGCTCGGCACAGTGGCGTTAAACAGGTTCATCCTAATTTCAAAACCAAATGTGTATAATAAATTTTGCAGCCGGAGAAATACCATCATCAACACTGTTCTCGTGTGGACGCTGGCAATCACCATGGTGTTTGTCATCGCCGAGTATGCTGCCCGCGTCGTGGCCAACTACAACACCGCCTTTGCGAACTGTGCCCTCGATCCTCTCGACCACAACACTCACGTTTTTATGACCATCGTGATCGTCTTGCTAATTGCCACACCTCTCCTTGTGTTACCTGCCCTGTATTACTTGATGTTCCGTGCCATCCGTGCGAGCAAGCGCCGAGTCCAGGTCATGCAGGTGGCCGTGTCGACCCCCAAGGTTGCTGCCGTCTCCCAGGGCGATAGCAGCGGACAGGGCCCGGTCGGCAAGGCCCGGCTACCCGAGCGCACCATCAGCAGAGAGGAGATCAGCATGGCGAAGATGTCACTATTTGTCACCGTACTCTTTGTCGTCTGTTGGCTGCCATTATCAATCACATACGTCTTGGGTGGAGATACCCGGCGATTTTCCGAACTGGAAGATTCAGCTTTTTTCTCATCGTTCTTGGACCGGCGTTAAACCCATTCATTTACGCTTGGATGAATACGAAAATGAGGGAAGCATGTCTAAGACTGGTCAGATGCCAGAGGTGTCCACACAGAGCGGTTTAAATGCAGTGTCTATTGACCGTAAAAACCTACTTGGTAAAGAGCACTGGTGAGATGTTGATAGTGTCAAAATATTGTTAGAAACGACCCCCTTTGAAGAAATGTAGTTTTAGAGAAAAAGGTAATTATTCACCCAAAAATTGAATCTGAGAAAGGCTTCAGGATTACTACCTGTCAAGTAATACTAATTCCTGAGATAATGAAAAGCTCTATTTGTAATGTGATATTATTATTATTATTATTATTAAAGGTTTCTTAGGTCAATTTTGGCAAAAAAAACCGCACAATTTCACAACTCACAACAACGACGCCCAACTCACAGCCACAGCGCCCAACTTACAACCATGACGCACAACTCGCACGCGTTTGTGCGTCTGCCCTGTGCACAACTCTATATGGCGTTTGCCAACCAGCAGTGTCCGTACGCATGCGTGAATGTAATTAACATATTTCATGGGAAGAGTCTATTTATAATTTTAAAAAAATTGAAAAAGGGGCGGTTACTAACCGTATGCGTGCATAAAAAAACCAGAGGGCGGTTTCGAAAATGACCAGGTTCAACTATGAACTACAGCTATGAAATCTTAAAAAACATGATTTTGCGTTATAATTTATTCGTATTTTGTTGCGATATATCGCCGTACCGGTACTTTATAGGCTAACACCGTAACAACATGATTTCTCATTGGCGAATATGAGCCATGCACCGTAGGAAACAGCCCCTTTGTTTGCAGTCATTGGTTTCTAGCAAGGCTTCGGCATCAAGGACGGTTTATATAGATCCAAAAAAGAAAGGGTCACGGTGATTATTATTACAATTCCAATGGGATGCTACAGCCGAGTTTCTTCGCTTCCCCATTTTCTATTTTCAATGTGAACACCAAAAAACATCAAGGTTCTTTCCCGAATTAATTAACTTTTTGTTTTAATTAAATACCAATCCTTTGAGATTTTTTTTTCAATACTGAAAGCTTATACCTTTATCAAATCTGTAAACAGCTGTTTATAATTTCTCGGGTAGGCCTAAGGTTCGGACTAAAATTGGAACAATCACCTTTAATTAAATATCAAGTAATGAACCACAAGGGAAACTGACTGGGTAAATTTCAAATAGTATGGGGTTGAACAAAGACAAAATGACTAGAGCGGGATTTGAAAGCTATCTAGCCCTATTGTTGGCGGTCTCAGGCTAGATAGCTCTGGTACGGTATTAATCCGGAGGTCGTTGGTTCAAATCCCGCTCTAATCAAATTTTCTTTGTTCAACCCCATACCACTTTAATTAAATACTCCAAACCGTAATCGCTTATATTATTGAAGAAGAACTTCGTGCATGATTGTGTCAAAGGTCTTAGATAGGTGTTGATATAATATTTTAATTTAATATAATAATAATATAGTCTTATATAGCACACGTGTCTACTAATAAGATACTCAAGGCGCTTGAACAAACAGAAACATTTGATACACAGATCTTATAATTGTTTTAATATTATGAGAACAATTTTAGGAAGCACCTTATAAGGATTTACAAGGTGCGGCGCATTCAGCAGCCACTGCCAGAAACACCGGGGCAAACCCCTTCTCTTAGCGATAAGTGTAACTGGGTACTTTTACAGAAGCGTAACACAGCACACTTTTTTTTACGTCCCATCCGAAGGACGAAGCAATAATGGTTAAATGTCGTGCTTTTATACAGGACACAAGTGTCAAGACCGGGACTCGAACCCACACTCTGCTGATCTGTAATTTTGTTGACTCTTTGTATTTCAGTTGCTTGATATGACCTCGAACAAAAGTCCGGATAGAACATTATATTGTTGTTGTTTCACCAAAACGGGATCCTGGCAATAATTAGCATAAGGTCCAACAACCATGCACAAATTGCATTGTTACATGTCATTATTTTGTGCATACGCAAGCTGCTTTATGTTTTTCGCTTTGAAACAGCACCATCTACTACTATCTGTCAAAATTCGTACAGAGTAACAAAATTATTTACACACAATTATTGCTCTCTGCGAAAATTGGGTCATGCAACTTAAAGGTAGGGCATAGATTGTTTCTTGTTTTTTTGGTCAACGTAAAGCTGAATTTTGGCAAAATTATGTTGAAAGATACAATAAAAGTTACATGTGAACGTTTCAGCTGAGAAAAACAGCAGAAAACTGTCGTGGTATTTTCACAAGAACGTCGAATCCATCCACGTTTAGCGAGATGGCAGCGGGTACCGGCCGCATCTCTAGCCGCAGCTTTCGCGAACGGGCACCCCTTAGAAATGTTTTTTTTTATGGACATTCATTTCTAGAGTGTTTACCATTCTATGGTTCTTAAAGGTATTATACAGGATTGGTAGAGCTGACAAAACAGTCGCAAACAAAGTTCATGTTTTGTGTGATTAACCAGATACATGAAATAACAAACCTGTGAAAATTTGAGCTCAATTGGTCATCGAGGTCACGAGAAAATAGTGAAAAGAGATCTTATGTGTTTTCTGTTTTTCAAACATCGAGTTTATTATCGCGCGCGATAAAAACTATCGTTTTATTCATTTCTCAGAAACGATAGCATTTTAGGCAGAAATATTTTAAAGAACCCTTTCTACCATTACTTACTTTTAATCATGTAAGTTATGTGTGAATCTGTGAACATTTGTGTTGTTCGATCTTACCAATAGTGTATAGGATAGGGCCTTTAAATACACTGGACACTATTGGTAATTGTCAAAGACCAGTCGTCTCACTTGGTGTATCTCAACATATGCACAAAATAACAAACCTGTGAAAATTTGAACCCAATTGGTCTTCGAAGTTGTGAGATAATAATGGAAGAAAAAACACCCTTGTCACACGAAGTTGTGTGCTTTCAGATGCTTGATTTCGAGACCTCACGCGTGAGGTCTCAAAATCAATTCAAATATTTTATTGAGAAACTACTTCTTTCTCAAAAACTACGTTACTTCAGAGGGAGCCGTTTCTCACAATGTTTTATACTATCAACAGCTCTCCATTGCTCGTTACCAAGTAAGTTTTTATGCTAACAATTATTTTGAGTCATTACCAACAGTGTCCAGTGCCTTTAACCTTATGAAACTGGTGACGAGCTCATATCAAACAGGAAGCAATTTTAGAGAACACAATTGATGCAGCTCTAGTAAACGATATCGCCTGTATTGTAGTCTTTGCAATGGTCCCTTCTTGCATAATATTATGGTTGTTTTCTCTGTACATTAACAATAATTATCCACTCTTCCTCTGTTATCATTTATAACATATTTGCCAGTGGCACTAATTATTTGTTATTCCAAGGAATCCGTTACTATATTGGGTCCGCCATTCACGTTGATAGTACCGAATTAGAGCATATTGCTACCTGGCTCTTTAAAGGCCGGGTATACTTTTGGTATGTTGTCGAAAACAGTATCCTCACATGGTGTATCCCAACATATAAATACAATAACAAACCTGTGAACATTTGGGCCCAATTGGTCATTAAAGTTGCAAGAAAATAATGAAATAAAAAAAACACCCTTGTTGCATAGAATTGTGCGCTTTCAGATGCCTGAGAAAGGTTTCATGCATGAAGCCTTTCTCAGATTTAAATATTTTAGTAAGAATTTACCTCTTTCTCAAAAACGACATTACTTCAGAGGGAGTCGTTTCTCACAATGTTGTATACTATCAGCAGCTCTCGGGTACTCCTCACCGAGTAAGGATTGGTAATATATTTCTTGAGTAAATTACCAAAAGTATCCCCTGCCTTAAAGGCCATGTCTCACACAGGGCAATTTACAGGCAGCTACTTCCAGGCAATCTCTAAGAAGAAAATTCATGTAATTTTAGTTGTTTTCAATATTTCGCCTGAACAGAATTGCCCTGTGTGACATGGTCTTTAACCTACAATAAATGGCCACAAGTGCATCGAAGTTATTTTGCCTCTGTTGGAACTATTTAACAAAAAGTTAAATATAAGAAGCCTAAATAATTTTGTGTACACATGAACAGGATGTATAGCATTTCAATTTCCCCCAAAACCTTAAGATTGTCTTAATTCCAATTTAACATAAGGCCCATTCTTCGGTCAAGAATCACAAATAAACGCATCTTTTTGTTTCACTGTATCATTTCGTTGCCGTGACATTTTGTTAATTGTCAAAGCATGCGTCATTTTGCACCACTACGTCATACGGGCGATCCAGCGGATCCAAACCCAGGGCTCTAGCCTCTTGCGCGAGTTGCCGTCGGAGGGCGGGCTTCATGGTGGGGCTCCGAGAAAAGATGTGCGTGCAGTAATAGAAACTTTCTCCTTTATCTGAGCAATTGTAAAGCACTGCATAAGACTCTCCGCCCACATCCATCTTTATAACGGTAAAGTCTAGGCTGTTAGAGAGCTTTAAAAATGAGAGAAGAAAGTAACAAGTCTTAGTCACGGTTATTTAGACTCCGGGACACAGAGAAGCATTTAAGGTTAAATGTCTAGTAAATTGCCACGCTAGGTTCGCAACTTTGCACTGGCCGCCATCACGGAGATCACAATGGGAATTGTGGTACGCGCTTCCCAAAACTCCCAGCCAATGATGGGTCTTCCTTTTGGCCACAGCGAGGGCGCTGTTTTAGCTCGTGACGTGGTCTGCATGCAAGTGGTCTAGTTATGATGATTAAAAAGAGAAGCAGACTCGTTCAGGCGTTCAGGGTCAAAGGGCATGGATAGATCCACCCACATCCGGGTCACAATGATTCATAATTGTACCTTTTAAAAAGGAATTTACGCGTCCAGAGGTGCCGAGCCAAGAATAGGTCCAGCAAAACAGAAGTTAATTAAAAAGAAGCGTTTTGTAGGTTTGCTACAAGAGGAATATAATGGGTGAAATAAAAATGAAATGGTGTTGTACTCAGAAATACTCACTCGAGGAATTCGAGGGAAGAAAGTCTCGACCCACTTGCCAGGGGGATCCATTCTCTCTATGACAGCTACACATAGGAAGGGAGAAAAAGGTTGTCAAATGGTTGATCAAGTTGGGTGAGTTACGAGGTTAATAAGGTGGTCCGAACATGACGTCACACTTAGACCCTCGTGAATAACGATAATAGCAATTGTTACAGAGTGTGTCGTGGCCGAGCGGTCACGGACTCAAACTCTGGTGTTTCTGATCAGCAGAGTGTGGGTTCGAGTCCCGATCTTGACTTGAGCAAGACACTTGACCATTATTGCTTCGCCCTTCGGATGGGGCGTAAAGCTGTATTCGTGTGTTGTGCAATGCACTACCAAGAACCCAGTTACACTTCGTCAGCGTTTTCACGAAGTAGCACGCTATGTGCTTAAGGATTTTTTTTTTTACATTTTAATTGTTTTACATTTCTGTTGATAATGCATGAAGACCTACAATTCCATGAAGTTTCAAAGCTCAGACAGCTTTACTTTTTCAATTAAGCTATTGAGTGTTTTCGACTTTGGCACAATATTGTGGCATTTTTTGGTTTCACGAAGTAGCACCCGACTTCTGTTTGCCATTGTAATACACGGCACGCACTCAAGTCAAAGTGAGGTAAAAACGTTTTCACGAAGTAGCACGCAACTTGTGTGAGCGCGCGCGCGCTGACCTAGTTTTCATGAAGTAACACAAAATGCTGTGTGTTTTAGTATAGGCGCGTGCTACTTCGTGAAAACGAAAAAAGACATATTTCGCACTTTTTGGTTTCACGAAGTAGCACGGAACTTCGCTCGTGTCTAATTAATTATGCAAATGCGTCATAATAAGATTAATTTTTAAGTTCAAGTCATCAAGTATCTACATTGAGAAATTTAAATGGAAATACTTCGAAGTTTTGAAGGAAAGTGGGTTTCTAAAAAATGTTAAACTTCAGAGGCCGTTTTCTCTGATTGATATTTTTTGCTGTATAGCAGTGAGTGCTACTTCGTGAAAACGCTGACGACTTATTGCAAAGAGAAGGGGTTTGCCCCGGTGTTTCTGGTGGTGGCTGCTGCTTTGTAAGCCCTTATAAGATGTCACATTTTTAAAAATGGGTCTCATCATTAAAAAACTTCAAAAATCTGTCTGGAATATGATAAGCGCTTTAAGACGCCCGTATATAAAGCGCTATACAATGGTTACTTGGGGTAAGGACCTACCTTGTTGGTTATAAGCTAAGTAGCAGCGACAATGGAAGAGTCACTGGTAGAAAAAAAAGTCGTCAACGATGCCAGTGACAATAACGACCACGACCAATATTGTGAGCGAGTGGCTTGAAAGTGCGGCTACGGCCGTAGACTAGACTTGTGGACAAGTCGTTCAAATGTATGTTGCGGGATAATAACGGCTCTCGCACGACTACACGCTGCTGTTCTCGCGAGAGCTGCTCTCGCGACTACGGGATTAATAGTCGGGAGTCAGCAGTCTCAAAAAAGCAGTATTGCTTGATATCCACCACGACTAAAATTATGACAAGTCTACTGTAACGACAGTGGCACTTACTGGTGATCTTGTTAAAACGCCCAGTCGGCGTCTTGTTGCGACAGCCGTACTCCACGTACGAATCCCCAGTCGCACCATTCGGTATGGCATCCACTGTCATTGTCGAACAAATGCAATTTTGCTGGTAGAAGGCGCCAGACGCAGTTTGAATCTGCAAAATGTAATGGTTTTATTTGGAATAGATTCGTAAACTTCTATGATGGAGCAGCGCTTAAAACAAATTAATACATAATAATGCACAGCCAGAGTTAAATAGGGTCATAGGTTTTTTTTTTTTTATCAATGTAATGCTGATTTAATAGAGAAATTATAAAGAAAGATACAACAAAAGTCACATTGTTGCTGAGAAAACAGCAACAAAAACTTTCACGGTATGGTTGCAAGAACGTTATTGTATGTTGTTGTTAAAAGACACAGATAGACAAACTGGGTTGGTGATTGAGAGAGGAACAAAATGGTGGATCAGAAATTTTCAATCTAAAAGAACACTGATTATAAAGTTAAGAAGAAGTATATATACACACCTTTCCTATCTCATACCAAACTCCCTTGAAAGCCTCATAGTCGAACTTTTCAGCCGGGGCGGGAGTTTTACAGCGGTTGCCATGACAACCCAAACACATCAACCCAATCAGAAGCACTACAGTCTGTAAGAAAGGCCGGGAACTTCAGAGTTTTCAATATTTGTTTTGATTAAAGAGGGCAGCCATCATCGATTGAACTTAACGAAGTTGTCAGTTTTTGTAACTCTGTAATTTGTATTTTTGTGGTTACACCTATAGCTTAATCATTCTAAAACCATGGCCCGATTAGAAATATAGCTGCTTAAGTACAACTTGAGCAGCTCATCACAACAAACTTATGCTTACCAGAATAAGATTACCAGCCGAAATACATTGTCACATGCAGCATTTTGGGCTGGTATCCTGCTCATTTCTGCTGAGCAGAAAATTTGTTTTAGGCAATGTTTTCTGCTTTAGCAGCTCTATGAAATCGGGCCCACGACAAGGACGATGGTAAGGTGTCTTTAAAGGGAAATTGCACCCTGCTGCCGATTTCACGAAACTTTACGCAACTGCGTAAGCCCACTTCTGCGTAAGCCCACTTCTGCGTAAGCCCACTTCTGCGTAAGCCCACTTCTGCAACATTTATTGAGTAAGTTATGTGCACCACTAACACAAGAAATCTTGCACAAGTGGACTTGCGCAGTTGCGTAAAGTCCGGCTGCTGGGGTACACACCGTGAATTTCTAAGCCAATAGGCCCATTGGAGTAAATTTGCTTGGGGCACAAATCATGAACAATTCGTTACGCCATTATTTGTGTTTTTGAGAGCATGTCCCTGTAAAGCAACCGTACGATAGCTTCCTAAAGTGAAGAAAGGAAAACTGGACAATTCTTACCTGCAACAACCTCATCATTGTGGAGAAGAGAGAGAACTATTCCCAACTGTAAACTTCGAGGGTTGTAGGAAGATGTGTTTTGCAATGAATACTGTGAATGATAACAAAACATTTCATAATCATTAATCTTTGAACAAGACCTGGTGACAATGTTTACACAGACCATAAGGTGCATACACATGACCGGACATCACAGTGTAACTCTAACATTATCTTTAGTTTGCCCTTGCCCTCTTGTACCATAACTTCATGCCTGTCCACACGCACGATTGTATAACCGAGGTTGATATCATTGTACAGTTTTTTATAACGGTGTTCTCACCACGAGGGGAATTTTAAAGGCAGCGGATACTTTTGGTAGTTACTCGAAGGCCTGATACTTCGCGAAGGCAACGGAGGCAATTGCCTCGATGCCCCCTGGTCATTGCCTTGGTGCCCTTGAAATGCTCCCATAGAAATTTACAATTTCCTCATAGTGTGCCCTGTACCGAGGAGAGAATACCTTGGTGCCAATTTCCCTTTCTAGAACGAAGCATACCATAAAAACTTACCGTGGTAAGGAGCACCTGAGAGCTGCTGATAGTATAAAACATTGTAAGAAATGACTCCCTCTGAAGTAATTTAGTTTTTGGGAAAGAGGTGGTTTCTTACTGAAATATTTGAACCTGAGAAAGGCTTCAGGCATGAAGTCTTTCTCGGGCATTTGAAAGCACACAGTTCTATGCAACAAGGGTGGTTTTTGTTTCAATACTTTCTTGCAACTTCGATGACCAATATTCAGCCTAATTTTTTAAAGGTTTGCATAAATATTGAGATGCACCAAGTGAGGATACTGTTCTTTGACGATTATAAAAAGGATATCCTGCCTTCGTTTCATTTTATTTTCGAAAACTGTTTGATACGTTCAAAATACTGTGGAGAACTGTTTTTTTTTTTATTATTTCGTCATGGTATTACGAGACGTAGTTCCTTCCTACCAAATTTATAAAAGTGAACGATTAAGTTTTTCCCCCAATAATCACCAAACACGTAATGTATTTCAATAAATACAACCAGTGACGTAGCTTGTTTTGTTTCTACTGGGGCCACAGGGGGCATTGTTTTCCAGTGGGGGCCCAGGGCCAGGGCCATGTTATTATTATTATTTTATAGGGCACTACGGCCACTGCCCTAAAAAAAAAAAGATGGTAATAACATGGTCCACATGTTTTATTTGGGGCACATGGGGGCACACGCCACTGATTACAACCTAATTTTGAGTTGTAATTATGTTTATATTTAAAAATTTATAAGATAAAAAAGCGGCAAATAGGATTCGTTGTGCAAGAAACCTGGAAAAAATCTGTGCCTTCAGCAGGATGTTAAAAAGTCGCATCGGAAAATGAACTGCCGCCCTCTTTCGTCGTGATCTAAATCCCTCAGGCTATTTAACTGGTATTCATTATCCCGGTGCATTGTCGTGTGTGAACCCTCGATCGGGTACCATGTATCTAAATATAAGATGGCTGACACTTCCTGGCATATTTCTGCAGACGTTTCGTTCTTATGAAAAATTTTCCAAAATGACCGTAATCACGGCATGAAATCAGGAAGACTTGCGGAGGTTTTGGTAGCTTTGAGGCCCCGTCGTCGATCGGGGTTGGGAAGATTTCCATCTGGCTGGACCTGTTCATTGTGGGATTTATTGGATTGAGCAGCTCGCGGTGAATGAGTTTTTACGTGCGAGGACTTCCGTACCATCATGCAGTAACATGGGACAGCAACATGGAAAGGGCGACCAGTCGCAACAGAAGGAACCTACGGCCGTTGTACCTCAGCCACCTCCGGCCTCACACACCACCAGCAGCAGACGCCACTCGGCCAGTGGACGCGGACCAGGTACCAAGTCGTCCAAACAGCATGGCCATGGCGGCGATAGGAGAGGATATGACCACAGAATCCCGCCAGATGTTAAAGGTAAACAAAACTTCAAGTTCAAAAGTCGTATGTAAAACTAAAAGGAGTGTATGTTACAGATGCTATATTTACCTAGCAGCATAAGGAAAACAAGAAGTTCATCATCTGTCATGCCTGTCTGTTTGGACTGTGGTAAAGTGTTAATTAAATTGAACCCAGTTTTTGTATGTTGACTCAACTGTCCTCCTCAAGTGTCGTGTAACACTACAGCTACAGCAGCTTCAAGTTTTTCTTTTATATCCGACTTAATTCTTATGTCTTGGCCTGAGTCTTTAATGGCTGGTAATCGTACAAGTTTGCTTAGCTGGAAAGGTTACCAGCCAAAATGCCTTTTCGCTTCCGTCATGGTGCCCCACTGGTGGTGTGTTTGCTTGTCAGATAAATTGATTAAGCAATATGGCCTGCCTGCTGAAGAACTTCACGTAAGTTTGTCCAATGGAAGTCTTGAGTGTTTTTTTGTTTGCCTTGCAATTTAATGTGAATTAGAAATATTTATTTTGTTCGAAGCGGATCATTACCATTGATATCGCAATGTGTTTTTCATGATCATTTTCCTTTTAAATGTATGTAAATTTATTTAAATCAAAACTTGGATTGCGTTTGGGAGTTTTTACTGAATTTTTTTGTATAGTAGTAAGCGCTTCTGCCTGTTGGTTTTGACATCGCTTTTTTGCTTCAGCTTAAATTGTTACAATCAACTAGACATTTAAATTTCTTGGAAAACTCACCGATCTAAACTCTGTGTTTTCTCTGCCAATATACTACCAGTTGTTCGAGAGGTTTAACATTAAAAATTAAAAGGGAAATGAAGTCCCACAGTTGTCAGAGAGGTGAATTGCACGAGTGACCATATAATGTACAAGTAGGTCTGTCCAACTACAAGGTTTTAGCCAGGATTAGGTAAAAGGGTGTCCAAATTTGCTGGAAATTAAAAAATTGGATGTCCAGATTGTTCACTTACAATTCATTTACATGTAAATAATGTAAGATAAAACAGGGTGTCCAAATTCAAAACAGGGTGTCCAAAAGACACCCAGACATGACACCCCTCTGGCTGACACTGTATGGGCCTGTCCACAACCATCTCCCATGGAATCTAGTCTAGCTGAACCCTACAATGTACATTTGACAAAGTGGAGGTCGGATGAGGCAGTTGCTTTCCAAATTTCTTCAAGAAGTTTGCATTAAACATGAAAGCTCAAGGACACCACAGTTTGATTGCTAGTCTATCATTAGTAATGTTTTCTTGGAAAAAAACAGACAGTGTGCCTCTGAAATGTTCTCCCTTGCCTCGGAGTAAGTAAATGATGATGAATCAGCTCACTCCATCTGAGAGGACTTCTTATTGTGTGTTTTTTTTTCTGGTTAAAACGTAAAAATAGCTTCAAGCCTATTTATCAGAAAACCACCTACATGTAAGCATACAAAATCCCAAGTGATCAACCAGTTTCTTCTTTATGCTCACTTGTTAGTGACTGTAGAATTAAACCAGTATTACACTATACAAACAATTTACATTGGACCACAGGCCCGAGGCCAGTGAATTTAGTGTCGGGCCAGTAAACTCATGACCTGACAAGTCCAACGGTCTTGTGTTTTTCAATAAGTCATTTGCGTGTTAGATTCGAATATTGTCTGGTACAATGACGTACATGTAGGCCTACTGATCACAAGTTACCACTTAAATTTTAATTCCTCAGACTATAGAGACAGTTGCTATAGTCACGTAGTTGCTATGTTACGTAAGAGACGGCGAACACCCAATTCTGAATGAATGTGTATGGCACAGTCAGGGTTTGCTCATCTGGAGGTTGTTATACAAAAGCTTGCCCCGAACCGTTTGACATAGCAACTGTCTCTATACAGTCTGAGGAATATAAATGTAAGTGGTGACTTGTGACTAAGCTTTATTCAAATCTTACTCGCAAATGGCTTATTGAATAACGTTACCTCACTGTAATATCTTAACAAAGACAGATTATGTTCAGACTTTGAGTCTGACAAATTACCTTTTAGTTCTATATGAGTAATCAAGTATACTAAATACCATTAACCCTAAAGGGCCCAAGCCTTCAATATCCTCATTGCCAAAGTGCAGGATTGAGAAGGATTTGGGCTTTTAGGGATCTGCAACACAGGAGGATTTCGAAGGGTTTGGGCTACAATGAGTTTTTGTTAGGGTTGGATTTAGCAGGACTTGGGCTATCGGGCTGTTTTTACATAGGAGGATTTAGAAGGTTTTAGGTCTTATGCAGCTTAGCCAAAATAGGATTCTGAAGGTTTGGGGCTCTTTTGACTCCCTAACTTCTGTCTCAAAAGGATTTAGAAGGATTTGGGCTAATTTAACTTTAAGTTTATGACAACTTTAATCTGAAGGATGTACTGTAGAAGAATTCGGGCAGTATGTTTACCCAAGAGTCTAGTCTGTTAGGGTTAAGACAAATGAGCAGGAGATAAATCTTCTCTCGCATGTCTTAGTGCTCGCTCTTGTAAAAGCAGTTACATGTTAAACTGTGTCGGCAAGTCTTTTTTTCTTGTTTTGAATCCGGTCTTGTTAAAAAAATGTCTGTTCCAGTAGGCCTAATGATTTTTAACTACAAGCCCTGCGGTCTTGTGGATTTTCCCCCAAAAAATTTGAGCCCTGAACAAACTATAATACAATCTTTTGTGTTGGGGAAAAATGTCCTGGGTTCTTCTCGATTCATATTTTAGAGATAGTTTTGTCACAAATTTTTATATGGCGTCAGGCCTTGCCCTTAAGCTTTTTGTAAAGTAGCCTGCCGGGCCAGTAAACTGTGCATTTTACTTGCCCCCAGGAAGTTTTAGTAGCCCAGATTTTAAACAGGAATTGCCATAAATGTAATGTTCTGATGTGTTAATGTTAACGATTACAACCAGTTTAATGATCAAATGAAGTTATATTCACACACTCAATAACGATTAACACATTTTATACAATTATTCACATCTGAAAAGGAGGAAATGAGCATTTTAAACAAGTAGGTTGCACATTTTTTTTAGTAGCCCACAGGGCAAGTTGAGAAGTGGTGTTTACTAGCCCATAGCAATATTTTACTAGACAATGTATGCCGGGCTAGTGTTAAGGGCGAGCCCTGGGTGTTTTCAATGGAAACTTGCACCGAGCCCTATTAGCTCATGTACATGTAATGCCACTGAGTAAGATGTCTGTCTAGAGTACATTTTACATTTGGAGTTTCCTGGTTTTTTGTTTGCTATTTTCTTTTATTTCCACGGGAGGGTATTGTGTGTGTTCACCAAATTTCATTCATTGCTTAGCGGGTGAGTGGATTTTCCCCTCAACTTTCCCACTAGACTGTGTCATTGACAACTTTCCCAGGCGTTGCATTTTGCGTGACCTCAAACAGGCTTAACATTATTGGTTCTGGCAGCCTACACGTTAAAGGAGTGTTCATTGTTTGTTTTTCGGAAAATTTGTAAATTCACACATTGTTGTGAGGGTGAAATCGGGATTATTAAGTGATTTTCATCCTCTAGTTTTCACTTAACACACAATCCAACCAACTGGTTGGAATTTTCACAGGAATTGCCCTGAACTTTTTCAGTGACTGGCCAGCAGGACCAGTTAGCTTTTCGTTTCAATGGCCAGTTATATTTTTCACTAGACCATATTTCATGTTAAAAAAGGGATAGTTTTCAATTTCTGAATTATCCAGCTGGACACTTAGGGTGTATTTTGAGTGGTCCTCAGGTGTTTAAAGTGGCATGTGGCCATCGGACCACTGTTAAAGGGTGTGTACAACATTGGCAAGATTGAAAATATAAATGTTCACAGATTCACACATAACTTACATGATTTAAAGTAAGTAATGGTAGAAAGGGTTCCTTAAAATATTTCTGCCTAAAATGCTATCGTTTCTGAGAAATAAATAAAACAATAGTTTTTATCACGCACGATAATAAACTCGATGTTTGAAAAACAGAAAACACATAAGGTCTCTTTTCACTATTTTCTCGTGACCTCGGTGACCAATTGAGCTCAAATTTTCACATGTTTGTTATTTCATGTATGGTTAATCACACAAAACATGAACTTTGTTTGAGACTTTTTTGTCAGCTCTACCAATCCTGTATAATACCTTTAAAGGGTGTGTACAACATTGGCAAGATTGAAAACAAAAATGTTCACAGATTTGTGCAGAACTTACATGGTATAAAGATGGTCATGGTGGAAAACTTCCCTTGAACTATTTTTGCTTGAAATGCTATAGTTTTTAGGGAATGAGTAAAACAAATTAGTCTTTATCGCGCATATGTCCAAAACTCGATGTTTGAAAACAGTGAAATCATTTAACCCTTTCAAGCGCTGACCGGTCTCTAGCCACCGGTTTAAATCCCTGCAGACAAATAGTTGTAAAACAAAAATTAAAGATCCCACAGCCACACAGTTTTCAGAATGGGAAAGAGGGACTTTTTAGGGCACTATTGTGACCAGTTTTTTTTTTTTTTTGGGGGGGGGGTGGTGATTTGCAAAAATTGAGAGAACAATTAATGTGTCCACATAATCAATTTATGACAAAATAAATGGTGCATGAAAGGGTTTATGTTTTTTTTCACAGTCTGGAGTTACACACAGAGCACAGAGGCCATATCCTCTGTTGCCCCTGGTCTTGTCCTTAGTGCCCCTTGAAAGATTTCCCATAGACTTTAAGACTTTCCAATGGAAGTGCCCTTCGTGAGATAAAAAATTGCCTCGTCTCTCACAAGGATGAAAAAAGTCCAGGCCCGTATAGCATCTCAACCAGAGCCTTCTTTTGGATTTGTGTTTCTTTGGACCCTCCATCATTTTAGAAGGAGAAAACAAAAGGGAAAATCTGTATGGGCATCCCTAAGGATGAGAGGCACTTGGAGGAGGAGGATGCAGGGGGAAGACGACACCAACTCCTTGGAGAGGAAGACGCTGATATTAACGTGACCTTTTCTCGGCATTCCACCTGGCACTCCCCCGCCCCTAAATTGAATCAAAATTGGACGTACATTCCTTGAGCGTCTCAC
Source organism: Pycnopodia helianthoides (assembly GCA_032158295.1). NCBI lineage: Eukaryota > Metazoa > Echinodermata > Asteroidea > Forcipulatida > Asteriidae > Pycnopodia > Pycnopodia helianthoides. Next base: position 13,688,784 of record CM063258.1, read on the forward strand.
GCTAATTATCAATTTAGAAAACATTGGCAGTTGCCTGTAGACTCTACGGAGAATGCTCTCTTTTTATTGTCAGGGGGCTTGGATGGCTTGGGGGAGCGGGGGGGGGGGGGGGGGGGGGGGTGTTGGTTGCTAGGAACTTGCGAAGATACTTTTTCCTTGTACTGCAAGGAAATGTTTGTATTGATTTGGAAAGTGTATTGAATTCGTGTTTTGTTTCAATGCGTTCTCCTGTGTTTTTAATACAAAAAACAGGCACTATGTTTTAAAGTCCACAGTGGGGCAGGTACGATTACGTACATGTTTTTTCTGTAGTGCGCTTGCCCCTCTGGTATTATGGGAATGATTACTTCCATCGTGGCCTGCCCGGCGTTCTCCGAGGCAGACAAACGCACCCAATTAATTTCCAATTAAGACGTCTTCGGAAGCCTGCGGAGAAAACAAGAGAGAGAATTTAATTGAGTTTATGATGATCGGTTTTTGTACACGGTGTTTCTGGCTGGTTAAATAACAGTGCCTCTGTGTCTTGAAGCCGATGGGGATTTGGGGGGGAGGGGGGGAGGGGGGGGGGGGGGGGTGACAATGTGCCTCTAAAATGTTCCCCATTGCTGAGGAGTAAGTGAAGGATGATGAATCAGCTCAATCCATCTGAGAGGACTTCTTATTGTGTGGTTTTTTTTTCTGGCTAAAATGTCATCAGAGAAATGGCCTTGAACGTGGCCAGCGGGTAATTATGCAGATTAGTTAATGTGCATTTTTATACTTGTGCATGACACATGCGGTGCAGGGTATATGTGGGAACGGCCGAAGAGAGTTAAAGATGCTCGGTCCGATTCGTGGCCGATTGTACACAAAACATTTAGATTGAAATTTGAAATTAGCTATTTGTATAGGTTCAAGAGTACTCCGAATTGAACCATGGATTTATGACAGGGTCCTGCAAGGGGTTAAGAATTTTAAAAAAGCCTTTATTTGTAGAATGAAAAATGGTCTTGCCCTCTCAAAGATGGAGGTCCAGGCCTGGAGGAGTGTTCTCCAACATGTAAAAAAAAAAAAGCTTGGCGCACCACCGTGCTTTCTGTGGCACCCGCCCCGATTAAGAAGTCGCCGCTAAGGTTTAAAATCCGTCTGCTACTTTTTTCCCCCCGCCATTTTTTCACAGTTCAAATGCCATCTTTAATCACCTCAGAGTGCATCACCATGATCACAGAGCATGTACAAGCCAAAATTTTATTCCGGGGCCCGTAGGCGGCCCCCTGGACCCCACGCTGTAAAGGCTTTGCACTCGCATAGCCCCCCACCCCCCAGCACGGACCTTTAATTGTCAAAGCTGGAGAATACCGCTGGAGGGATGTCTTTGGGATGCCCTGCTTTGGGTTTGGATTCCCCTCAGTACTCTACTCACTTGAAAGTTCTGGGTCAAAAAGCTTTCAGTGCAGCTGGACCAATGATTTGGAACAATCTTCCTCCTGTCTTTAGGGAATTCTGTTTAGTTTATCTCTATTTTCATAAAGCTCTTATGACTCACCTCTATCCATGTTAATTTCTATCACGTGCGCGTTGATCTTGATGGAATAGCACCTTATAAACTTTAATTGAACTATTGTGTGATGTTAATGCCCTTTTAAATGCCCTTTTAAAATAAAAAAAAATAAATTCACAACGAGTTTGGACGTCCTGCGTGTATACAGTATGTTTAATTTAAACCTCTCCCCAATGAATGTATAATATTTTGTGGAGACCTTTAACAACCTCTGCCATCGGTGTAAAACTCCATTAAGAAAAATCTCTGGTGAAAAAAAAACCCTTTTCATTCTACAAGTACCCAGCACTAAAAAAAAAAAAAAAAGAAAGAAAAAAAGGAAGCAATTTACAAATTTGACTAGTGGGCTTGCAGGAGAACAAGTTCCAGTCCGTCTTCAGCTGTTTCCACTGGCGTGTGGCCAGAGGACAACTGTTCACAGGGGAACTCGGGTTCATAATTTTGGCACTCGGGGCGCCTTATCTGTTTATTTCTCAACAGGTGTCGTATACATGTACCTCGTTTTTTTGTTGTTGGTGTTTTTCCCTGAAGCGGTGTTACATGTTGTACTATGTAGGATGAACACGTAGCGGGTTACACAGAGCCAGTGAGGTACATTGTACAGTTGACTCTGTCCTTTGGAATCCCCCTGGCCCATTGTGTAAATATAGTGACTCAAGATGATTTTGGAAGCAGTCAAGGGATATCTTAAAGGAACATTACAGAATTGGTTGTTGCTAACAAAACAGTTGCTGGCAGTGTAAGCACTTTATGTAATCCACCATATACATAAACTACGTAACCCAACCACTTCGTCTAGACGCAATAACCGCATTAGGGAATAAAGAATATTATTTTGGGTTTGCACCCTTACAAGCACTGCATACTCTGCGCTTTTCCGAGTCATGCAATCAAAAAAGATGTCAACAAGTAGGGTTTCCAAATTCTAACGGGCTCATCCAAAAGTAATCGAGATGTCCCTCGAGCCAAACTCATAATAAAAAAAAACATGTTTCCCTAAAAGTAAAATTTAAAGTGACTTGATGACATTTCACAAGTTACTTTCCCAAAACACATTATCCCCCTTTTCGGGGGGGAGGGGGGTATGTTCCCTTTAAAGAGAACAGCCTAGATAATCCATTCTTGAAGACCTCTGGAGCACAGGTCACTTGTTATGTAGCCAGTAGGGCATCTTGGGTAGGCCTCAGCGAGATGAGTTGCCTAGCAACGGAGTCGTGGCTTGGTGATGGACTTATTTCTCCGACACATGACTCCTCAAACACTTGACTGGGACGTGTTAAATCCGTTGAGTCGCTTAGCACGGTGTCTTTACCCGAAGGTTAACAGCTTGATGTTGACGGCTGTGTTTATTCATAGGGCCGTGGGTACATTTGACTGAAAGCCGACTAAGCGCAGAAAAAAACTCTGCTTATTAACTGTATTATACAGGATTGGTAGAGCTGACGAAATAGCCACAGACAGTGTTCATGTTTTGTGTGATCAACCATATACACGAGATAACAAACCTGTGAAAGTTTGGGCTTAATTCGTTGTGTGAGTCAGGAGAAAATAACCATACACAATTTTCCGCATGGAAACACATTGTCCTTAATTTGGGTTGCGTTTTATGTAGGTTTTCAGATACAGTTTTCTTGAATATGCCTTCATTTCAGAGGGAAATATTTCACAGAAAAAAGTAGTTCTAGTATGTAAGCTCCATAATCAGTAAGCTTTCAGACCAAAATTAAACACTGATGTTTTTAAAAATCCTTTCCAATCCTGTATAAGTACCTTTTAAAGCTGGGATTGGTTTGAAAAGGACACTAAGTGAAGGAAAGGCTCTGCTTATTAAAGGAACATTACAGAATTGTTTTTTGCTAACAAAACAGTTGCTGGCAGTGTAAGCACTTTATGTAATCCACCATATACATAAACTGACAAACCTGTAGAAGGTTGAGATCGATCGGCCATCTGGGTCACGAGAAAATAGTGAAAAACCGATTACACATTTGCATGAAATCATATAGATTCAACAAACGATAAAACGCTCACTGAGTGATAAACTCCAATCGGAAAATTAGTTTATTCCTTTCTCATCAAATATGGCATTTCAGACAGAAACATTTAAAGGGATGTTTTCTACTATCATCATTAGACCGTGTAAGTTTTATGTAAATCTGTGATCAAAAGTATATTTTACAAGTTTTTTTCTTACCAATTCTGTAATGTTCCTTTAACTGTATAGTCTACCACCCAAAATGGCATGTGATAGAGCTTGAGTGTGACTGTTCTTCTGCTAAACCTTGCATTGCAAATGAATTTGTGGCGAACGACAACATTGTGCGTATCACAATGCGTCAGTTCAGTACGTATGACGTATTTCTTTGAATTTCACAAAATTGGTTTAGCATAAGTTAAAGCTCCATGGTAGTTGAGATTATTGCTGATTCCCCCAGAGTGTATGTTTGGCGAAGTTTAACATTAATTTTGTTACAAAAAACGCTTTATCTGTTATATTTGATCATCCCTGATTTATACCCATTTTGGATTTAAGGCTCTTTTGAATATTAACAATTTTAATAAATGAAATTATTATAATTATGGGACGTCGTGGCCGAGCGGTCGAGTACAGTGGACTAAAGTTCTGTAATTTACAGAAAGTGGGTTCGATTCCTGGCCTGGTCGGGTGTGACACCTTGTGTCCTTGAGCAAGGCACTTTGTCATAATTGCTTCTCTCAACCCAGGAGTGCAAATGGTGGGTACCGGTGAGAGCTGTGGAGTAACCTGCTTTGGAATGGCATCCTGTCCAGGGGAATTGAAATAATCTCAGTCGTTTAGTGCCAATAAAACCGGCCTGATGTGCCATATTGGCTCAGGACAGATTTTTTTTTTTTTTTAACTCGGCCTGAATTGTAGCCATTTGGGATTTAAAGGGTGTGTACAACATTGGTAAGATTGAAAATATAAATGTTCACAGATTTGCACATAACTTACATGGTGTAAAGATGGTCATGGAGGAAAACTTCCCTTGAAATGCTATAGTTTCTAGGAAATGAGTAAAACAATTAGTCTTTATCACGCATGTCCAAACCCGATGTTTGAAAACAGTGAAAACATATAACGTTTTTTTTCCCACTGTTTTCTCATGATTCCGAAGACCGGTTGAGCTTAACCTTTCACAGGTTTGTTATTTCATGTAAAGACGATGTGACCTGTGACATCACATGTTTACAAAAGATCCACAGAGCCTGGACTTCCTGCAGGCACGATTTGTACACAGCTCAATGGAAGAAAGCATAAAATCTTATATTTCATGGAGATTGCACTGTCTAATTCTTATCAACTTTTGATATGATGAAAGGGGGCACATCTAAAAACTTGTCCAGCTTTTACTTTCATAACTCTTGGTTTTATGTGGAAGTTATGACACAAAATGTCAACTTTCCCATAGGACCAGTGTAGTATCTTGCCTGCCAGAATACTCAAAGAATGTACAAGGTCACACTTATTGTAAACAACGTTCACATGGTCTATATGTTGGGTCACAAGATGTGTTGATACAAGTCTTTGAAAATTACCAATGCTATCAATGTTGAACATGTGCTTTAAGGCTTATTCGATTAGAATAATTATGAAGATGTACAGTGAGGACCCTGGGGTGCTGAGCCGACTAATGTATGTTTGTAAAGCCGTACCGCTGTGGGCACATTTGACTTAAAGCTGGGAGTTGGTGTCCGAAACACATCAACTGCTTTGCACAGGAAAGCTTTGCTCACCAGACAAGGCTACCAGCCAAACTACCATACATCCAAGTACATAGTGCATTATGTACGTAAATTGCAGGGAAAGATTTCATCCAACAATAGCCAACATATGCGTGTCCCAACGCGCAGGATCAGCACGCAAAGGATACTGGGTGAAATTTAAGTCCAAGCAACACCGGCAACCATCATGTCGCGCCGATTTTTGAAGCAACGCGATGCACAACTACACAACCTGGCAGACACAGTTACATGTACATAATGTAAACTAGAGCATGGCATACATTATTGGCAGCTTGATATATATATTTTGTAACTGTACTCGGTTTTCCAAGATGCATTGCGGTGTGGTTTTCAAAATGGCGCTCGTGCAGATATGGCCTGTTGTGCATAGCAAAGCAATAAAGACAGGACATGTTTTGTGCCCACTGAAAGCTGGCTTATGATTATGTTTTTTGAGTAGCAAACTGATACCTTTTATGTTTGCTGTTGCTGTCGGGCGGTGAGCCTTTCATACAGAAGTCTTCAGACTGTGTTGATGTCTGTGTTAAATCATGCATGCTACTGGGAGAGCAGGTCTGTTGTTCGGTTCCTGTTGAAGAGACTGTTGAGCCAACCCAACCCCCATCCCCCCTCAGGCCCAATGCAGACAAAACAGACTCTGTTTACATTGTATAGTGGATATGGCCTGACCTGATGATGCGAATAATACCTGTACTCTAAGAGCATCAGATAAATGGGAGGACACAAAAATTGAAGACTTCGGATGGGAGGATTGTTGGATCGGAGGATTGTTCTCTAGTCAGTTAGTGGTTCCTTTGTTGTGCTGTCCCCACACTGCTGATAATGTGCTAAAGCATAGAGCAAGGAAGGCAGGGTGTACTTTCGGTAATTGTCAAAGACCAGTATCCTCACTTAGTGTGTCTCAACATTATGCATAAATAAACAAAGTTTGTCATCGAAGTTGCATGAAAATAAAGAAAGACAACTTACATCCTTGTTGCATAGAATTGTGTGCTTTCAGATGCCTGAGAAATGGTTTACAAGGTGCTATGGCGCAAGCTCAACATGCTTTTCAGGGCTCGAATTTGACACTGGACCGAGGCCCGAGGCCAGTGATTTTAGCATTGGGCCAGTAAACTCATGTTCGGACAAGTCCGGCGGTCTTGTGTTTGTGTTCAAATGTTGACTTTCAGTCTGATAAATACAATTCTGTTGATTATCAAAGACTACTTACCCATACTATACAAATGAGATAAATCTTCTCTTAGTGCTTTTTCAAATTCAAACAGTTAAATATTAACCTGTTTAGGCTTTTTTCTTCTCACTTCAATTCTGGTCTTGTACTCAAAATTCTGGTCCAGTAAATATTTTTAGCTAGAAGCTTGCGGTCTTGTGGGTTTTCCCCCAAATTCTAGCCCTGCTTTTAATGCAGCGAACCATGCCAGAAACATGGGGCTAACCCCTTTTTTCAGTGTTACGTGCGTGACACAACACACTGGACCAATGGCTTTACGTCCCATCCCAAAGGACGGAGCAATAATGGTTTTAAAGTGTCTTGCTTGAAAAGGACACACATGTCAAGCAGGCCTTGCCCTTAAGCTTTTTGTAAAGTAGCCCACCGGGCTAGTAAACTGTGCATTTTACTTGCCCCCAGGAAGTTTTAGTAGCCCAGATTTTAAACAGGAGTTGCCATAAATGTAATGTTCTGACGTGTTATATGTTATTGATCACAACCGTTTAATGACCAAATGAAGTTATATTCACACACTCAATAACGATTAACACATTTTATACATTATTATTCACATCTGAAAAGGAAGAAATTAGCATTTTAAACAAGTAGGTTGCACAGTTTTTAGTAGCCCACAGGGCAAGTTGAGAAGTGGTGTTTACTAGCCCATAGCATTTTTTACTAGACAATGTACAGTACGCCGGGCTAGTGTTAAGGGTGAGCCCTGTCAAGACCGGGACTCGAACCCACACTCTGCTGATCAGAAACACAAGTCTAGTGTGCTTGACCATTTGACCATTGATGAATGGATTCTGTTTGTGGTATTTTTTTTCTTCAACTGAAAGCATAAACGTAAAGTTTGCAACAGAAACATCTCAGGAAAAAGTGTGTGACTGATGGGAATAAACTTGTTTTGCTTACATGTATGTGAAACTGGGCCTGGTACACAAGTGATGTACATGTAGCCTGAGTAGATGCAGTTTATCGGTGTCACATAAGTGCAGAGTACCAGCGCATGTATTGAATTACCAATACTGATGTACACAGCAGCAGGTGGTTACCTTTCCATGAGTGTATTATTGTGGTTTCCTTTACAGGTTGCGTTGTCCATTTCCTCATTTCCCATTTTCATGGCTAGCTGTACACTGTACTTTCCAACATCACTACAGTATTTGTTAGTGTGTACTTGAAAACACACACACACTCCCCCCCCCCTCGCTTAACGAATGCCCCTCAAAACAAGTTTACCAAGGGCTTCAAAATTTACATGGTAATACGTTGTTGGCGAGTTTTTCCATTGGTTAAGAGGGTCTGTTTTGCTCTTTTTTCTTCTTCAATGATTTTGTTATCTTTTATCTGTTGTACATAACATGTCCAGGTATACTGCCTGTGTTGTTTTAAGCTTAGTTGTTTGCTTAATTAGTTAAGTTTTATTGTTTAGTTTGATCTACCATTGACAACTGACATACCGATTTTGCACTTAAAGGATGCTGGGAGAGTTTTGTCCTGCCCCCCTCCTGACCAAATCACTGACCCCCCCCCCCTCTTGGACGTGTGGCATGGTCCAGCTTTAGGATATCATGGCATAGGAGCTGACAAATGTCTACGATGTGGTTAAGACAGTGGAATTATTTGGAAAATGTCAGCATGTCTTTTTGCGGAGTTTTTAACCCTTTGCATGCCACGGGCGCAAATTTGTGCCCGCGACGTTTATTCCCTCACTGCTGTGGGCGCGTATTTGGCATCGTTCCTATGCAAGGAGGGGAACAGGGTTGAACAGTCCAAGGTGTTGGGGATGCTTTTCGGCGTGCTTCGGAAGTGTGTATTTTCAAAATTCTGCATTCAAAATAAATTCTGTTTGAACTACCTGGTTGCCAGTATTATACTCTACATTTGTCGTATTTTTCATTTTGCAATAAAACAGTTCCTTCACACAGCGGACAGGGAATAGTGTGTGTAGAGAATGCAGCATGCAAAGGGTTAAAGAAACATTACAGAATTGGTTTTGCTAACAAAACAGTTGCTGGCAGTGTAAGCACTTTATGTAATCCACCATATACATAAACTGACAAACCTGTAGAAGTTTGAGATCGATCGGCCATCTGGGTCGCAAGAAAATAGTGAAAAACCGATTACACATTTGCAAGTGAAATCATATCGATTCAGCAAATGAATAAAACGCTCACTGAGCGATAAACTCCAATCGGAAAATTAGTTTATTCATTTCTCATCAAATATGGCATTTCAGACAGAAATATTTCAAGGGACGTTTTCTACTATCATCATCATTAGACCGTGTAAGTTTGATGTAAATCTGTGACCAAAAAGTATATTTTACAAGTTCTTTCTTACCAATTCTGTAATGTTCCTTTAAGGAAGATGTTTAAATGTTGACTCTGGGTCTGATGAATATTTTTTAATTATGTGGAGTAACAAAGCACTGTACCCATAAGACAGACGAGATAAACATTCTCTTAGTTCCTGTTCAAACAAAATATCTAATTACTATCTCATCCTTGTTTTGTTTTGTAAGAGACACCCCACGCCTACAAGCCTTTGCTTTTTTTTTTAATGGGTCTCATGCCTCCATACAGTCTCAGTCTCTGCGAGCTAATCAAAGCTGTCTATTTATGTATGGAAATTAATGTTGATGATGGAATCAAAACAGTTTATCGATGGATGTCAAACTGTGTGCTGTAGATAGGTTTGTTTTTTTTCTTCTCAATTTTGATTCTGGGTCTTGTAACAACAACTATGGTGAGGTAAAAACGTTAGAGCTACAAGCCCTGCGCTTTTGTGAATCCCCCCCTCCCAAATTCAAGCTGTGTTTCTGTCCTTTAAAGACACTGGACACCTTTGGTAATTGTCAAAGACCAGTCTTCTCACTTGGTGTATCTCAACATATGCACAAAATAACAAACCTGTGAAAATTTGAACTCAATTGGTCGTTGAAGTTGCCGTAATAATGGAAGAAAAAACACCCTTGTCACACAAAGTTGTGTGCTTTCAGATGCTTGATTGCTTGATTTCGAGACCTCACGCGCGAGGTCTCGAAATCAATTCAAATATTTTATTGAGAAATTACGTCTTTCTCAAAAATTACGTTACTTCAGAGGGAGCCGTTTCTCACAATGTTTTATACTATCAACAGCTCTCTATTGCTCGTTGCCAAGTAAGTTTTTGTGCTAACACTTTTTTTGAGTAATTACCAATAGTGTCCATTGCCTTTAAGGGCAAAGTTCAAACATTGATTCGGATTGTATTGCCAACACTTACATACTGTGCAAGTTTATTAGGTATTTAACTTCCTCTCTCCATTATATGTACATTTGTACAATTATACATTGTTCAATCACTTTAAAAAAAATTGTTTCCATAGTCCTTCAAAAATCACCGAGAGGACTTGGTTGATTTTGATCCTGGGGCAAATCTCATACTGGTTGATTTTGGAGGATTTAGGCAGTAGGGATCTTACATGTACATAATCTCATACTATTTGATTTTGAAGGATTGAGGCAGTTTGGTTCCTACATAATCTCATATTGGTTGATTTTGAAGGATTGAGGGAGTAGGGATCCTACATTAATCAATGGTTGATTTGGAGGATTTAGGCAGTAGGGATCCTACATAAAGTCATACTGGTTGATTTTGAAGGATTGGGCAGTTGGGATCCTACATAATCTCATACTGGTTGATTTTGGAGGATTGAGGCAGTTGGGATCCTACATAATCTCATACTGGTTGATTTTGGAGGATTGAGGCAGTTGGGATCCTACATTAAACTCATACATTTGTAAATATGCGAATTCTTAAGCCTTGAAATTTCAAACCTACTCCTAAAAGTTAAGCAAAAATATAAATAGATAGAAATTATTGTGTAGGTCTTGTAAACAATATTTCTGGTCCAAGGAAAGTCTTACAGATGCCAGACCTTTGGTCGAGATGGGATTATAGTGTTAGCCAGAGGGGTGTCTGGGTGTCTTTTGGACACCCCTGTTTTAAATTTGGACACCCTGTTTTATCTGTCATTTACATGTAAATGTAAATTGTAAGTGAACAATTTGGAAATCCAGCAAATTTGGACACTCTTTTAGGCTTTCACCAAATCCTGGTTAAGATGTTGGTGGGGATGTTTTTTTTTTCCCCCCCTGAAAATTGAGCTCGGGAAGATTCAAGCGAGGATGTTTAATATCACGCCCGGGTAGGAGTTCTCTTGTCCAGTCAATTTAAGGCCGCTACGTTGTGATCTCCTGTAACCGAGACGACGCCCACAAGACACACACTGTTTTAGCTTTACACTAACGGAATGTTGGCAACATGCTGAGTATTATTCTAACAGTGGATAATGTCAAGGTAAAAAAAAAAAAAAACGGAAGAGTTTCCCAGAACTTAAAGCTACATGTGCTCTGTACCGTTTTATGCATGCGTGAATCATCTTAAAGGCAAAGTATACCTTTGGTTTTTGGGACCAATTGATTGTTTTAATCCTTATAAATGTATACAATAAAACCAACTTGAGAAAATTTCATTTCAAAAGGTGGTCGCGTTTTTGAAATATCGCCAAAATCCACAGGGAATATGTCCACGCATGAAGAATAATCCCTAATAGGAATACACAATCTGAGAAATGTTTCTGACAGAAACGTTTCCCAGATTCAAATTTTGGGATAAAAACTGATATCTTTTCCGTATCCACAGTATTTTGAATTGAAATATTTCTCAAAAATACTTTACACTCTCGAAAGTTGCTTTAATACTTCTAACCAGGTCAGTTTTTATTGCCATTAATTTTTAGAGTGATCACCAATCGTATACCTTCCCTTTAATTCATTTCAATAGGGCTTTTTATGCTTTTTAAGAAGCACCTCAGAGCATTTAACAAAAATAGATTTGGCGCTATATAAATGTATTATTATTATTATTATTATTATAATTATCTACTTTGCTGTGTAGATTTTGTTCTTTAGAGAACTTGTCTTGCTATTTGTTCTACTACTGCGAAGAAGTAGTAGTCCAGGCCAATCTCCTACCTTCTGCCTACATCCGCCCAGGTAGTAGTTAATAAGCAGAAATTTAAGATCAATTGAGTACCGCATTTGCTGGGTTAAGTCTTAATCTCATTTTGTTTTGTTTTAAAGGCCCTGTACACTATTGGTAAGATCGAAAAACACAATGTTCACAGATTCACACATAACTTACATGGTTTAAAGTAAGTAATGGTAGAAAGGGTTCCTTAAAATATTTCTGCCTAAAAATGCTTTCGTTTCTGAGAAATGAAAAAAAAACCAATAGTTTTTATCGCGCGCGATAATAAACTCGATGTTTGAAAAACAGAAAACACATAAGGTCTCTTTTCACTATTTTCTCGTGACCTCGATGACCAATTGAGCTCAAATTTTCACAGGTTTGCTATTTCGTGTATATGGTTAATCACACAAAACATGAACTTTGTTTGCGACTGTTTTGTCAGCTCTACCAATCCTGTATAATACCTTTAAAGGAACATTACAGAATTGGTTTTGCTAACAAAACAGTTGCTGGCAGTGTAAGCACTTTATGTAATCCACCATATACATAAACTGACAAACCTGTAGAAGTTTAGATCGATCGGCCATCTGGGTCACGAGAAAATAGTGAAAAAAACGATTCCACATTTGCATGAAATCATATAGATTCAACAAATGAATAAAATGCTCACTGAGCGATAAACTCCAATCGGAAAATTAGTTTATTCACTTCTCATCAAATATGGCATTTCAGACAGAATATATTTCAGGGGATGTTTTCTACTATCATCATCATTAGACCGTGTAAGTTTGATGTAAATCTGTGACCGAAAAGAATATTTATCAAGTTCTTTTCCTACCAATTCTGTAATGTCCTTTAAATATGATTGTCCATACCCACCCAGTAGACAGACTCAGCACAATGCCATGCCTCATCGTATCCTCGCCTTGCAGAATCTGCCACCTTGACCCATAAACCAAGCTGTAAAACACCACCCATGAATCATAGATATTGATTTTTTTTTTCTCCTTCGCCTCTTGAAGGAAGAAGAACAAATAATTTAAGATTAGTACATTTTTCACGGCGGCGTGCAGTTGACGCTGAAGGCGAGCCCTGCCCTACATTTTTTGTTGTTGGTGTTCTCGTAGTCTGGGGGTCGTTGCAATTCTGCTTGTCCAACCCCTGAAAAGATTTATTCTAGCTTGTGCTGGAGACATTTTATGCGAAGCAAGTCGTTTGTTAATTTTTGTTGATCTTTCCACATTTTTTCCTATCTATTGTATGTAGTATGCCAGACAGGGGAAAATTACGTATTGATATTTGCATTAATTAAAATATGGATGAGGAATTTTTTTTAGTACTGTACGTTATTGCAGCATTTCAATGCATGTAATTACTTTGTTATCGTTAATTACCGTGAGTTTAACGAGTGTGCGTCGTTAACGCTTTGTTTTGTGAAATTAAAAAACTAACGACAAAATATTGTTGCACATTCAATGTGCCGATCATTTAATTACTGTGGGTGTAACGACTGAGCATCGTTATCGCTTTGTTTTGTGAAATTAAAATTAACAGGAAATTTATTAGCCAGGAGTTTGAGGAGCATTTAATGAGTCATACTCATTTTCACATATTGTGAATTGCATAAAATCATAATAAATTTAAACACAGAAGGGAGACCACCATCGTTGGGCTTCATGTACCGTTATGTCGATAGCTCAGTTGGTAGAGCGCCGGCACGTTAATCCGGAGGTCGTTGGTTCACATCCAACTCTAGTCAATTTTTCTTTGTTCAACCCCAAATCATTATTGTTGTTATTATTAGTACAACCCCTACCATCTACTTTTCAATAAAAACACACACCACACGACCAACTTGCGAGAATTTCCTCAAATTTTGTGGTGTTTGAGTGAAAACAGCAAGAAAAGAGTTCATAATTTTTCGTAGATTTTGTACACATTTATGTAAAGCTTACTTTGATTAGGGCAATTGAAATAAGCAGTTAGGGGGGTCTCCAATTGCTATTTCTACTATTTCGAATGCAATTCAGACGGAATTATTTCTCTGGAGGATCGGTGCTGGGTTGAACTTTCTATTCAGTCAGCTGTCAGTTTGAAACTGGTTTATTCATTTTTTTTTAATGTATGTTTGACTAATCCTGTACTTTGGAAGCGAGTACTAAAACAAGGAAATCAGCTGGCCGTGGATGTTCAGCCTTTGAATGTGGGGATTTCAGATTTGACCTTGGGAGGCCTAGACTTGACTCAGTCATCACAGCCCACATGTAGGTAAACAGGTAGGGGTTAGAATGGAGGGGGAAGGGGAGGTAGTTGGGGGGGGGGCTGTCTGTGACTCAATTGTTATCCTTTGATAGTGTCAGAGCACGAGGACTGTCAGTTCGGGCTTTTGATTTTGATTTTTTTGAGTGGTAGGTGTGCTGTCTGGGTCAGTGTTCACAGCCAGTTTCGATCATCACATAACTAACCAATGAATTCAGAATAGGGTATCGTTTGCCCTATGGCAGTATGGTATAGACGGTGCAAATCTTGTGCGTATTCCAACTTCCGGAACCAAGCTGGTCCCAACCATACTGAGTTTTATACTTGTACGTGTGTGTGTTTTTGTTCCAACACTTTAGCTTTTAACATAGTTTATGGCTGCACAAATTATGTCATTCTGTTGGGAAAGTAAAACTTTGCCTTGAAATATATATGAAAGTAAAATAAATTGAACAATCCAGAGTTTAAAGGGAGTGTGTACCTTTGGTAATTACTCCAAAAATGAATGACCATGAAACTTACTTGGTAAGAAGCATTGCAGCTGTTGATAATGTATAACATTTTTGAGAAACGATTCCATCCTAAGGAATGTTTTTTTTTTTTAGAGAGAGTGATTCAAAAACATTTAAATCTGAGAAAAGTTTTGTTTAGAAATCAATGTTTCTCAGATTTAAATGTTTTCTTAGATTGTGTATTCCAATTATGGATTATTCCTTCCTGCATGGACATAACCGTTTAAGACATTAGGCACCTTTTGAAATGAAATTTTCACAGGTTAGTTTTATTGTGTATATGTCTACGTTTATGTAGAATTAAAAACAACCGAACAGTTCCAAAAACCAAAGTTATACTTTGCCTTAAGAATATATTTAGTATTCTATAAGTTTGTACTTGCTGAGCTTTTTAGGAGAGGCTGGAAATGAAAAACTGAAGAAAACATTGATAGGAAAAAATAGTCAGGTTCCTTTATGAAATGAGAATAAGAACTACCATAATCATTGTGTGCACAGGGAACATGATCAAGACTGTGATGAAAAACAAAACTGAGGCTTTAAGGAGACAAAATAGTCAGGTTCCTGTATGAAATGAGAATAAGAACTACCATAATCATTGTGTGCACAGGGAACATGATCAAGACTGTGATGAAGAACAAAAACTGGGGATAAAAGAGGACATAATAGTCAGGTTCCTGTATGAAATGAGAATAAGAACTACCATAATCATTGTGTACACAGGGAACATGATCAAGACTGTGATGAAGAACAAAAACTGGGGATAAAAGAGGACAAAATAGTCAGGTTCCTGTATGAAATGAGAATAAGAACTACCATAATCATTGTGTACACAGGGAACATGATCAAGACTGTGATGAAGAACAAAACTGAGGATAAAAGAGGACATAATAGTCAGGTTCCTGTATGAAATGAGAATAAGAACTACCATAATCATTGTGTACACAGGGAACTTGATCAAGACTGTGATGAAGAACAAAACTGAGGCTATAAGGAGAACAAAATAGTCAGGTTCCTGTATGAAATGAGAATAAGAACTACCATAATCATTGTGTACACAGGGAACATGATCAAGACTGTGATGAAGAATCCAACTCTCCTGTCTGTCCATGTAATGAGTCTGACCAGTGCTTCATTCATTCCCCCCCACCCCCCCCCCCCCCCCCGAAGGCATCCTGACTCAGCCTGTAAGAGAAAACAAATGATCCATGCTTCTTAGCTCCCCCAAGGGTCGGATCATACACACTCGCCGTGTCTCTGACTGCCAATCGAACAAAAAACACGAAAATGGACCCGTCAGGATTACGAGGTTGAAAGTTTTTTTCGCCTAAATCCCGATGAGTCAAACGTAGATCACTATATTATGCTTGCAATTTTTGACAGTCTTTTTTTTTATATATATATATATTATGTGTGTTTCCATGTATGATCTCATTGGCCTGACTGCATAGAGGCCCCATTTAATTAGGACGAGTGCGATGAGGAAGGGGGTTCGTGGTGGGGGGGGGGGGGGGGGGGGAGAGCTTCGACAGAGCAGTGTATGTTGTTTTTTTCTTCGTTTGTGTTTTTTTTTTCCCCCGATGTGTCACATCTTTGCAATGCGGTTGACGGGCGTCAAGATGACATGGTCATACGGGGAGATGCTGGGAAAATTAAAAAATGGATTTAGATTTATGAACAAATATTTACAGCTCACACAAAGGGAGGTTCTTATGGGGGACGGGATATAAGATGGGATTGGCGTGTGACTGAGCCTGTAATTTACAATAGGAACATTACAATGAATTGTTCATAAAAGATACAGGTGACGACCATGGTACATGTAGATGTAATGTTAAAAAAAAAAAAAAAAAAAAAAATTTCAGCAGTCATGAAAAAAACTAAAACGGAGGACTACAAATATGGATTTTTATTTAATTTTTTTTGTTGCAGAATTTTACCAGAACACACCCAAGTGTGTAATGACCTCCATCGTGGACCCTCCTTTGTTCAACTCTTTGTCCTGACAAACGTGGACCCCATTGTTTTCCTTTGTGATAACAAACGTGGACCTATCATCCTCGGTTTGAATGTCACTACAAACTCACACACGCACTCACATGTTTGTGAATCCCATTGTCCCGAAGTCCTATGTTTGGACTTGTTTTTTTTTTAGCGACGTCCCCGTTGGTTCTGTACACGAAAGCGAAGCAAGGACGTCCTCGCTCTGTCAAAACACCCGAATCCCTTTTTGTTAAAGTCCTCGGTTTTAATGGGTAGAAACTCTCACACGCACATAAATTTGTTTACTCTGCCAGTTATGAAATGAAACCAAGTATGTCAGTTTGTTATTGATCAATATTTGATAAGTAAACAAAGTTGTTTACTCTGTGGCAGAATGGAACTTGTAGGTGATTTCGTTGAAATGAAACCAAGTATTTCAGTTTGTCATTAATAAATATTTGATAAGTAAACAAATTTGTTTACTTTGTGGCAGAATGGAAATTGAAGACTAATCTCATTGTAATGAAACCAAGTATCTCAGATGTGTATCGATCAATATTTGATAATTTACCCAATTTTCTCCAACTTTAAGAATTAAAAGGTGGCGCGGGGGGGGGGGGGGGGGGGCACACCTATGTGAGTGTAAAGTGTGAAGACCTTTACGGCATTGGGTATGGGGCCCACCTAAGGGCCATGAACAAAATTGATTGTACATGCTCTATGATCATGAGGTAATTCCGAAGAAATAAGCCGTAGTTGGAAGAATAATTCGTAATTGGAATACACAATCTGCGAAACGTTTCATGCATTTTAAAAGCAGTTTCTCAGATTGAAATGTTTTTGAATCCCTATCTCTAAAACCACATTCCTTAGAAGGGAATCGTTTCTCAACATGTTGTACACTATCAACAGCTGCAGTGCTTCTTACCAAGTAAGTTTCTATGGTCATTATTTTTTTGAGTAATTACCAAAGGTACAACCCACCCCCTTCTTTCAGCAGAAAAGTGCTTACTATCTTGATGTCTCCAAGAACTAAAAATAAAAACCTAATGAAAAGGTCTCCGCTCGGAGTCCAATCTGGTCATCCCTTGCACTACCAGGAGTATAGGGGGGCCGTGCTTTTTTTCCGTTGCGGGTCCTCGAACTTGTAACTCTCTACCTAGCTCCATCCGGACAGCCTCGTCTCTTGAACAGTTTAAGGGACTTTTAAAAAGCTACTTTGTTTTAATTTCTGTTGTTTTTGTTCACAGCGCTGTGAATCCTTTGGCAAATATGCGCTCTATAAATTCATGTTATTATATAATTCAGATTTTACGATACTTGTCTAAAGTCCTAACGGCAATCATCTAATCGGCAATCGTCTAACGTCTAAACGGCAATCATCGGTTATAAAACAGAAACGGAGGGTAAGGGTCATTCCCAATATTGCGTACAGACTTAACCCCTGAAAGCCTGCACTTTACTCAAACGGAACTATAGTTTTGTCGCCAGTCATGAAATAAGCTTCGATGCTTATTGGTAGAAGCATATGACAGTGGGTGTTTAAGCCCGCATAGTCTCCCTTCCCACACCCACCTGTTACCCCTCTCTCCACCCACAGACATCCCTTAACCCCCACCTAGTTTCCTTCCCTGTGTAACTCCAGTTCCTTGGGTCCTCATGTAATCCCTTTCCAAGAGAGGTGCCCCCCCCCCCCCCGCCCCCACTCCCTCATGTATAATGTATGCACACAGTGTCAGAGAATCCCATCGCACTGCAATGAAACAAATAGCCAGGATATGCACAGTAAATCCCCCACACGTATTAAAGGTATTACACAGGATTGGTAGAGCTGACGAAATAGTCGCAGACAGTGTTCATGATTTGTGTGATCAACCGTAGCCATGAAATAACAAACCTGTGAAAGTTTGGGCTTAATCCGTTGTGTGAGACGGCATGAGAAAATAGTAAAAAACCTTGCACAATTTTCAGCATGTGAACACTCTGTTGTTAATTTTTAATTTTTTTTTTTAAGCATCTGCACTTTTTGGCCAGCACCCAACAAAAATAGCGTCAGTGTGCGTCAGCCAAAGATTTGTAAACAAAAAGATTGTTTATAATCAAACCTAAATTATTATGATGAAACTATGTAATAAAAATACCCTGGATTGCACAATAAAACAAATACAAATTCATTGAAACCCCCCTTCCTCCCCCCCCTGAAAAAAAAAGTAAGGATATTTTGTTTTGATTCAAGGCATCGCATGGTCAGACTGACCTTTCATACAATTCCCACCTTCCCCACATGTTGGATAGAAAATCCACTGATAAATTCATGTACTGCACGATCGTGTAAGCACAGCAGTAGCAGTAGCACGTGAGCAGAGCTGCCATGAACTCTCCCGATCCTGCAGAAAGTTCCCTGAAAAATAGACCAATCTTTCCATGTTCCGATGAACAGATTTGGCAATCTTCCTGAATACGGAAACTTTGACCCTATTATGTCCAATGTAATTCTAAATATCTCCCCCTGATTGCTGTACAAAATCTCCCCCGATTGCAAGCTGCAAATGTTGGCAGCGCTTGACAGTGTCATAGGTGTGGCAAATAAATGCACATAAATTGTTTACAACTGTCGCATTCGGTTCTGGGCCCAGATGACTTGTCCTCACAGAGGATTCGTTTTCGTCGCATTTGCATCGGTCGAGCCAGAACTTCAAAGTTCCTGGATTGTAGTAAACATGTTCCCCCCCCTGAGTAGACGGTGATCATCGTCGGCGGTAAGAACACTGTACGTGCACCCCTTGGAATTCAGTGTAAATCAGGATAAAAATAACCCTTGCGGTTTTCAACTTGTGTCAACTCGGCGATTCTGGCATCCAAAGAAACCCTGGGAATTCTCGGAAAATCTGATTATTTTTTAATTTCATCGGACTTTAGCTCGTTTAAAATTCTTGGGTATTGACTCAAACCTTCAGAAAGACCAGCAAAAAAAAAAATGCTCGGTGAAAAATGTGTTTGCTAGTCAAAATATCTAGCATGTAGGATTTCCTCGTTTTTTTTTTTTACCGGAGTATGGCAAAATAGGAAATCAAGTTTGTTTTAAATTCAATCATATATTTTGAGCCTTGGTTCCCCCCCCCCGGATCAATTTATGTTATTAAACATTGTTTTGCGGTCGATCCATGAAAGAATCTTGTGGATGACAAGAAAATTTTTTGAAATTTGATTGTCTCATACAAATATTAATAGAATTTCATATAATATGCAGTCCCATGTGTTTTGTCTTTCATTATGAAATGCATAGAAATATGTATTTAAAGATATGCATCACCAGATTTGGTTGCCAATTATTTTGTAAACCAATTAGTTAGAACATTAAATGGTTATTTCTGTCATATTACAGGAAGTTATCAACTTTCATTTGAGATGATGTGGAAAAAAAATATAAAAAAATCTGTCAACGTTTAGTAAAAATGAGTTGATAAATACAAAAATAATGAATTTTTTGTTGGAACCAGACATTAGATAAAAATACCTGCCATGTACAAGCAAATTGCATTAGCATTTCGTGAGTTGTGTGTGGCATACACAATTTTATGGGTTTAGAGCAACATCAGCTGTCAAAAGTGGTTTGGAGAAAATTTTTTGTCGTCTTAATTTGGACGAAAAACAAGTGATACAAATTTAAAGATTACAAATCGTAGAGTAGCTCAGATACAGATAATTACAAGGTCATTTTCATATATCATATTATGTTTCCGATAGGAGTTTTAAAAGAAGCTCACAGTTATTGTTGTCAAAATTAAAGATGGTGCTAGATATGGAAATATTTACCCACCTTTCAGAAACATGATTAGCATGATTAGAGGCGGTTTTAATTTTTTAAAAGCATCCCTCGTTTTTTCCCGGTTGTGAGGTCGTAAACGCGGAGCAAGTTCGGGTGGCTGACTAGGGTCGACTAGACGTAACCGCAGTCGATCGGGATGTCAGCCAAACGCTGCGTGGTTTAACTAGCTAGTCTAACTGGATCAACCCTAGTCCCAGAGCACTGTGACTCTAGTCAACTCGCGAAGTTACGCCACAATTAATGAGTAATGGTTAGGTTCTGTTTAATATGACAGTAATTTATCATGAGGGGAATAGTTTATAAAGCACTAAAATAGAGAAAACAATAGAAATTGTACTAATAAAATGAAACTGAAAAATGACATTCCCATAATTTGTTTCGTTTTAAACAGACGTGTTAATATTGCTCAACAAAATACATTGACGTACTATTTTGACTAGTCGATCGACTAGGAACGCTCGAGTGAAAAACAGACCACGCGTGCGTGATTTTAAAATCGCAATTTGACGAAAGGTCAGCAACAGAACTTGCTCATGGCTGTTGCGTCTTCAGCCGCTATTTTTATGTAAATCAAATTTGTTCACATTTGGCAAGAGAGTGAAAGCAGTTGTCTTGCGGAGGTTCCTCGTACCAGGGTGTCCACGTCGCCATCTTGTTTTTTAACCCGTTCAAAAACAGTGCAACCACACTGAGGCTCGAAGGGGATTATAGTCTGGCGCCGCTTCTGGTCGGATGAAAAATCAGTATTCAGTAGCCTACAGGGAACGTGACAAACAGAAGATGTGGACAGTATGATGAAGGTGTGTTTGTGAGTCATTGTATGAAGTGAAGTGGATTCTGAGAAGTCACGCGAGGGGGGAAGAAAAAAGTCGTTGATTTCATCGCCAGAATGTACACAACGAACGAGGGGAGCATGCTCAAATTTGACGACATGCCTCTTACTGTCAACAGACAACAACAAAAAATCAAAAAATGGGGGGTCCTTGTCCGTACACAGGAGCAGCCCGTGTTCGTATTGATTCGCGAGATCGGGTTACAGACTTCTTCGGACCGTGTTGTCTTCCAGGACACGCTCGGGGGGTGAAGATTTGCAAGCCTGTTGATCTGAGACGATGGACTGCAGGAGAGAGGGAAGATGGGAAACGAGTGGGTTGTGAGTGTATTTTGAGAAGGAAAATTTAAATATTGATTAGTGTGTTGAGTGTAATTATTTCTTAAAGGTGGGGGTTCATAGATTGGTGACTACTCCAAGATTTATTGACCATAAACTCTTACTTGGGGAGAAGCGCTGCAGCTGTTGATTGTGTAAACCATTTTGAGAAAGGATTCTCTTTGAGCTTGTACGTAATATGGTTTGGAAAATTTTTCACCCCAAAAACATTTGAATCTGAGAATGAATCGTTTCTGAGATTTCTGAGGGTTGGTGTCCGTTTGTGAATACTATGGCCAGAGATGCGCTGTCACGGGCTAAATGTGGATGGAGTCGACGTTCTTGTGATTTATAGGCAAAATTATCAAGAAAGGCACAATGAAAGTCACCTGTGAAAGTTTCAGCTGGATAGAGTGTCTGCTTGTTGAGAAAACAGCATTAAAAACTGGCGTGGTGTTTCTTCTTTCATTATTTTCTTGCAACTTCGATGACCAATTGAGCCCAAATTTGCACAGGTTTGTTATTTTTTATGCATATGTTGGGATACACCAAGTGAGGATACTTAGGCTGTGACAATTACCAAAAGTATACCCTGCCTTAAAACGGAGAATCCTGCCAATCATGTACAAATGTATAATACACATAAAAAAACAAAATCCCCAAATAACGCTAGTTCATTTCAGGGCTCGCCCTTAACACTAGCCCAGCGTACATTGTCTAGTAAAAAATGCTATGGGCTAGTAAACACCACTTCTCAACTTGCTCATTTCTTCCTTTTCAAATGTAAATGATTAATGTATAAAATGTGTTAAATCGTTATTGAGTGTATGAATATAACTTCATTTGATCATTAATCATCAGCACATCAGAACATTACATTTATATGGCAATTCCTGTTTATATCTGGGCTACTAAAACTTCCAGGGGGCAAGCAAAATGCACAGTTTACTGGCCAGCAGGCTACTTCACAAAAAGCTAAAGTGCGCATTTCCTGCTTTAAAATTCTTCAGACTGAGCATTTTAGGTCTAATTTTAAAGTATTTTTGTGGTTTTGAGTAGACAGACCTCATCACTTTAAATATCACTTAGAGCAGAACGGAGACATCTAAGAGATGAACATCAGGGGAGAATGGCATTGTGTCTATGTTCTGCGTGACGGACCTTGGAAACTGCAGCGGGGATCGGCTAGGAATCAATTATAAAGAAAACGTGGTTGGTGTAAACATGGATATTAATTGTTTTTAGGGAGGGGTTGGCTGGAGTCAATTGAGAGAGAAAAGTTGGGTTAGGCTAAAGGTATTTTACATGTACGTCATTGTATTCTCAAAGACTATGTTCAAAGACTTTGAGTCCAGAATTAAGAGTAGGGCATTTTTTTTTTTTGAAACCCTGCTTTCGGCTTTGGCTATGCCTTAATGGTTGGGCCATAGAATGTTTTTTTGTCAACGTAATTCTTCTTTATAGCCGACATTATAAAGAAAGATACAATAAATGTCACATGTGAGAGTTTCAGCTGAATTACTTGCTGAGAAAACAGCAAAACACTGTCGTGGTATTTTCACACGAGCGTTGAATCCATCCATTGTTAGCGAGGTGACTGCGGGTACCAACCGCATCTCTGGCCGCAGCATTCGCGAACGGACACCAGCACTCAGATATCTGAGAAAGGAATTCATGCATGAATCGTCTCTCAGATTCAAATGATTTGGGGTACATGCAAAATTCTCCAAACCACATTACTTCGAAGGGAATCCTTTTCTCAAAACAGTTTGGACAGCTGCAGTGCTGCTCACCAAGTAAGTTGTTATGGTTGTTAACCCTAAAGGGCCCAAGTCCTTCAATATCCTCTTTGCCAAAGTGCAGGATTGAGAAGGATTTGGGCTTTTAGGGATCTGCAACACAGGAAGATTTAGAAGGGTTTGGGCTACAATGAGTTTTTGTTAGGGTAGGATTTAGCAGGACTTGGGCTATCGGGCTGTTTTTACATAGGAGGATTTAGAAGGTTTTAGGTCTTATGCAGCTTAGCCAAAATAGGATTCTGAAGGTTTGGGGCTTTTAGTTGACTCCCTAACTTCTGTCTCAAAAGGATTTAGAAGGATTTGGGCTAATATGTATATTTACAATAAGGAGAAGGATATAGGAGGATTTGGGCACTTTAGGTTTATGACAACTTTAATCTGAAGGATATAGAAGGATTTGGGCAGTATGGTTACCCAAGGGTCTAGTCTGTTAGGGTTAATGTTTAGTGGGACACATGGTGTTACTGCAAGTGCAAACTGAATACCTCACCATGAAATGCCTTAAAAAACCATACAATGTTCGGAGTATTTACCAGTCTAGGACCCTACCTTTAAGTTTAGCAGTGTTGAATCATCTCAATTAATAAAATGCATGTTACGTACATGTCGTTGGCGCTGTCGCACGTCTCTGTGTAGATTACTAATGAGCTGTGACATATTTGGCCAGTCTTTTTTTTTCGCCTTTCGTTTAAATTATAACCCATGGAGGTGTGAAACCAGTTCCATAAATTATTGTGTGATCTGAAGGATGGTAGAGAGATAGTGTCCCACTAAATGATTGTTGGAAATTAAATCAAACCAAAAAACTATCAAACAAAGAGAATGGTCAATTGTTTTAAAGGCAAAGTATACCTTTGGTTTTTGGAACAGTGCGATTGTTTTAATCCTATATAAATTTAGATACATATAATAAAACTAACCTGTGAAAATATCATTTCCAAAGGTGGTAGCGTTTTTTAAATATTGCCGAAAATCCGGAGCAGTTATGTCCACGCAGGAAGAATAATCCGCAATTGGAATACACAATCTGAGAAACGTTTCTGACAGAAACGTTTCTGACAGAAACGCTTCTCAGATTCAAATTGTTTTGATAAAAACTGATATATTTTTCCATAACCACATTACTCTGAAGGGAAATGATTCTCAAAATGCTTTATACTATCGAAAGCTGCTGTACTTCTAACAAAGCAAGTTTTTATTGCCATTCATTTTAAGAGTGATTACCAAACGTATACCTTTCCTTTAAAGGTGTTAAAGTGTTTGACAGTGGTCATGTTTTGTGTGATCAACTGTATACATGAAATAACAAACCTGTGAAAATTTGGGCTTCATCCGTTGTGTGAGTCAGGAGAAAATAGTGAAAGAAGCATGCACAGTTTTCAGGGTTGTAACAACCGAAACAAGCTGTTTTTTTAAAGTTTTTTTTTAAGGTTTTCATATGCAGTTTTCTCTGACAAAAGTGGTTCTAGTATGAACTTCATAATTAGTAAGCTTTCAGACCAAAATTAAACATTGATGTTTTTTATCCTTACCAATCCTGTATAATACCTTTAATTTCTCAACCACTCATGTTATTATTGGTGTGTGTTGTGGCGGAGCGATCAAGCACACTAAGACTCAAGCTGTGGTGTTTCTGATCGGCAGGGTGTGGGTTCGAGTCCCGGTCTTGACTCTTTCGTTCTGAAGCAGGGGCCGATGGCCAGGGCCAGTGGTTTTAGTGGTAATGCATGTTGTCAGGAAAAGGGAAGTTTTTTATCATTTTGGTTCTGGTCTTTGTACACAAATTTCTGGTCCGGTAAACTGCGGTCTTGTGGATTTTTCTCCTGAATTCGAGCCCTGCCTTTAAGCCATGTACATGTACAAACACTTTGCATTTTTAAAGTATTTTGTGCAATGTTTGTGTCATGATGTCAACACAAAAGTCTTAATGGTATTGTTTTTCCATTTTAAAAACATCATTAGTTTGACCAAATTTGTTTGTAGGAAAATCGTTCTAAACTTTGGGGTTGTTAGATGAGAAAATCGGGCGATGTGGATGGTGCGGATGGTGTGGACTGCTCACTTTGCCTTTAATTAGATTCAAGAAGTACTCGACTTGAATGCATTTGGCTTTGCCACAATGAAAAAAAATAATATCCATGTATGGCTCTATGGTGAAAGTGAAAGCGAACACTTGCTGGTTCTCGGCACGTGAGCTCTGCTTGGTCATGTGGCAAGATACTACAAGACTACATGTACATGTTGTGGATTACGATATTTTTTCACAAAGCCAAGCTATGCCTGATCAGGCTCGGTGACTCTGTGACTGAAACTGTAGTGTGCTATATATGTATGAAATTACCACCGGAAAAAAAAAGAGTAAAAAATAATTGTTTAACATGGCCGACCAAACAGCCTGGCCAATGTCACAAGACATTTTGATTAGAAATTTGTACATTGTATGCTCAAGTGCAGCTCATAGTGTAGCTCGTATTGTAGCTCGTAATGTTAGACATAGGCATTTGCCTTTGGTCTCCTCCTCCAAATGTACCCGTAATATTGTAGTCTTATAACAAATAGCCTACGTACGTACATGTATCTACCAATAAGGTACTCTAGGTCTAGGTGCTTGAACGAAGAGGAACAGTTATGAGACAGGTTTTTAGAAATTTATGAACTATGAGACCAAGGGTCTACAAGGTGCTGCGTCGCATTCAGCAGCCACTACCAGAAACGTTGGGGCGAACCCCTTCACTTAGCGACGAGTGTAACTGGGTTGTTTTACGTGCGTTACACAACACACGGGACCTACGGCTTTACGTTCTAGCAAAAGGACGAAGCAATAACGGTTAAGTGTCTTGCTTAAGGACACAAGTGTCGAGACCGGGACTCGAACCCACACTTTGCTGATCAGAGATATCAGAGCTTGAGTAAAGTGCGCTTGGCCATGACACTCAGTACATACACGTGTAGTTCACGTTACACAGTCCAATGCAGTTTTCAATCTAGAAATGTCAAGGTGGGTCAGGGTCGTGTTCCTGAACAGAAACAAGTATCTGACATAAATATACACTGACCGAAACGATTTCCGCAAGCTATGTATGCAAAGACGGCTCAGAAACCTAAAGCAATTTGTGACACATATGTACATATTCTCAAAATTAATGGCCTTTATTTTATTTTCACAAAATGATACATTTCGCCGTGTGCGCGGAAGAAGGACCTCACAAAAAGTCATCATCGGAGAAAGGGGGTAAGAAATTAATGTGCAAAATTGTGTCTCAAGAAAACTGGTTTTCAGCCATAAATGAATCAGTATAGGAAAGTTATATTCTTCATGGGACTGGGAATTCTAGCAACAAAAAATTGAACAGTACTGCCATATCTGTTTTGTCAGGAGCCACATTGCTTACGACATTTTGTTACTATGGACAAAATACTTGTGCGCGTGGAAGACGGGCGTAGGGCTGCCTGGAAGAAGAGCGTAGAGCCCTACGCCCTTCTTCTGGGCACGACAATTTGTACTCTCCTACCTGTGCACAAGTACAATCAGAATAGTAAATGTGTACACGTAAATGGATAATTTATGAAAATGCTATGATAAAGATTTTTTTGTGTCTGGGAAATCGAGAGACCGGTGTGGTTGATCGGGCCTTGCCCTTTTCAGAAATGCAAATTAAAACAGAGTGGATTCCTAGAGTAAACGTACACGTAATACAATACTGCAGATCAATGTATATAGTGGGTGCACATGTATGTTTCATGTACAATGCGTATCAAGGTTTCAGTTAACACAAAACACACCCTCGGGGACTGAGAAAATGAGAGCGTGTTCTCTCCCTTTTTTTTTCACACCTTGTATTTTCTTTTCGGGATGCCTGTGATTTGAAATTTTGTTTCCCCTGATCGTAAGATTTGTTGGTTGATCTTTTTTATGCTTTGAGACTTTCTTGAAAAAAAAGAAAAAAAGAACCATCTCTGTCAGTAGGCAAGTACTTAAAGGCAGGGTGTACTTTTGGTAATTGTCAAAGACTAGTATCCTCACTTGGTGTATCCCCACATATGCATAAAATAACAAACCTGTGAACATTTGGGCTCAATTGGTCATCGAAGTTGCAAGAAAATAATGAAAGAATAAAAACACTCTTGTTGCATAGAACTGTGTGCTTTCAGATGCATGAGCTGAAGCCTTTCTCAGATTCAAATATGTTAGTGAGAAATCACCTTTTCCCCTCAAAAACTACATTACCTCAGAGGGAGTCGTTTCTCACAATGTTTTTTCACTATCAGCAGCTCTAAAGTGCTCCTGACCTAGTAAGTTTTTATAGTAATAAAATTGATTAATGACCATAAGTATCTACTGCATCCTGTGCTTCAGGATGTAATTTTTCTATTTTTGGTTTAATGGAGAGAGGTGTTTGTTTTCATGTAATATGTGAGCGCTTTTAAAGTTCAGGATATTTCATCTTTTAAACCACACTCCGTCGGTATTCCGAGAAAAAATTATTAAAATCCATGTGCGATATAATCTTTGTTTG
Source organism: Pycnopodia helianthoides (assembly GCA_032158295.1). Taxonomy (NCBI): domain Eukaryota; kingdom Metazoa; phylum Echinodermata; class Asteroidea; order Forcipulatida; family Asteriidae; genus Pycnopodia; species Pycnopodia helianthoides. The sequence continues at coordinate 13,716,376 of CM063258.1, forward strand.
AGCCTCTGTGGTAAATGTTTTCCTTTGAAATTATCGTCGCCACAATGAAACCCTGATTTGAGAAAAGGAAAGACAACATGCATCTGTAGCTCTCACAGATTTGCTGTCATCTTGTAAAGAAAATATGAGTAAGGCGCTCACCGTGAGTCACAGAACCTCGGCCGATAATCTACCGTGGTATGCTGGAGTCTCCGAACGCTGGGACTTACCTCCCACTACGCCTAACTATTGGACCGGCTTAATAATGCTACATGGAACATTACTTGGGTGTAATTCTGTAATTTGGTAGAGCAGAAAAAAACTGTCAACACACTGGTGCTTGAGTAAACAAAATTAAAAAGTCTTTCAATATTTATAATTTTAGAGAGAATATTTCCAAAGTTTACATTTGATTAGATATTAAACTTGCGTTCCAGGATAAAGAATATTGTTGTGTTGTTGTGTCTACCCTTATACTGATGTGTGTTAAGCACTGTACAGGGCTCGAATTTTGCACTGGACCGCTGGCCCAAGGCCAGTGATTTTAGCATCGGGCCAGTAAACCCATGTCCGGACAAGTCGGGCGGTCTTGGGTTTGTGTTCAAATGTTGACTTTCAGTCTGATAAATACAATTCTGTTGATTACTGAAGACTACTTACCCATAATATACAAATGAGATCAATCTTCTCTTAGTGCTTTTTCAAATTCAAACAGTTCAATTATTAACCTGTGTAGGCATTTTTTCTTCTCACTTCAAATCTGGTCTTGTACTCAAAATTCCGGTCCAGTAAATATTTTGAGCTACAAGCCCTGCGGTCTTTTGGGTTTTTCTCTAGCCCTGGACTGTCTGTATACTCAGTACTTTCCTAAGTCCCATGAAAACAAAATGCTCTGTAACATTACCCTGCCCTGCATGTTATGTAATTTTGAATTTATTTACATATGGGTAGCTGTGATTTAAGATAGGTTTTGGGAAACGGTAATGCACCCGCCGGGTCATGTAGCTTTATTCCATTATTGCCGAGCCTAATACCCCTCAGATGGGCTAGAGCTGCTTATTGCCCGAGACAAAAATGGAATGGTCTTGCTCTTATTCCCCTCAAGAATGTCTTTATGAATCGTTGATGAGGACCTATGGGTTTGCTCTGACGCCCCGCCCCCCTTAACCTTCCAAACCCTATCCTCAGATGCTTATACACCTTTATCAGGGTGCGGCCATCTTGATTTTCTCCCATTCAAATCAATGTAACCAAACTGAGGCTGGAAGGAGAAATAGTCTGGTTCCTTTATGTACAATGAATATAAGCTTCCATTACTGTTATTGGATAGAGGGAACACGACCAAGGTGGCAGCAGCATGGTAAAGGTCTATTGGCCTAATGGACCCTTACCCTGTCAAAAACACCCTCCTAGGCCTTCCGGAGGCTCTGTGTGATGATAACAAGCCCTGAATAAGGTTGATTGATGATTATTGTTCATGTAAAACCAGGCTGGCATAAAGATCCATATCCACAGAAGCTCCCGCTGGAGCTGAGACATGCATTTGTAATGAGATTTTTCAGGGGTGAACGAACCCAGTGCAGCCATCTTTTGGCATGTAATTCTGGATGGTATAATTGTGGAGTTCCTGAAAAAAAATTTTTTGGGGGGAACATTCATGGGGGGAGAAATTTTAAAAGCTAGCATTTTAACCTACATTACTGTGTGCAACAGCTTCCGAACTTCATTCAATCTGTAAGTGTTTTGTCGCCAGAAACTGCGTTGAGACGAAGTAACTGAAGAAAACGTGCCTGTGAAAACCGGTGGAGTTCACAGGTGATGCAGACTTTATTTTTGTGTGGGTGTTGAGAGTTGCTCATTTACGCCAACCAAGACATATAGGTCGTCACAGTAAGCCAAATGAGAACTGACATTTGTACGATGTCCCACACATGGAAATATTTACTGTACGTTAGGACGTGCCTTCACTTCCACTCCGGTTAACATCCATCGCCCACAGTAAAGGTACATGTACAACCATCGCAGATAAAATAAACTACAGGTTTTCTTCCGATGGTGCACCGGGCGACAGCGGGGGTTTGGAATTACCGACTGACGAATGTCGTGGTGCAGGGAAGCGGTGCATGCTCGCCCGCCCGCCAGAGATGCCCGCCATTCATGATTGATTCCCCGAGTGTACAATCAATTAAAAGATTCCCGGAGATCCGAGAGGGGAAAAGGAGCAATTATGTGGGGATTTTTTTTTTTATTAGGGGGGGGGGAGGGGAGGGTTGACGGTATTAAATCTAAAGGGTTGTGGGGGGTCCAGTGAAGGTTTTTTTTTTTTTTTTTGGAGAAAGTTTTACTGGTTTATGTGAAGTGACATTAAAGCTGAACGGGGAGAGACTTTCTTAAAGAGGGTCTCTAAGGTCTCCGGTGATGCACTCATTTAAAGGCACTGGACACTTTGGTAATTACTCAAAATAAGTGTTAGCATAAAAACTTACTTGATAACGAGCAATGGAGAAGCTGTTGATAGTGTAAAACATTGTGAGAAACGGCTCCCTCTGACGTAACGTAGTTTTTGAGAAAGAAGTAATTTCTCAGTAAAATATTTGAATTGATTTTGAGACCTCATGTGTGAGGTCTCGAAATCAAGCATCTGAAAGCAAACAACTTCGTGTGACAAGGGTGTTTTTTCTTCCATTATTATCTCGCAACTTCGATGACCAATTGAGTTCAAATTTCCACAGGTTTGTTATTTTGTGCATATGTTGAGATACACCAGGTGAGAAGACTGGTCTTTGACAATTACCAAAGGTGTCCAGTGTCTGTAACCAATAGATAGAGTACCCTCATGAGAGTAAGGGGAAAAAGTTAGAAGTCTCTCTAACCTCGCAATAATACGGTGTTCAATATCATTTTATTTGATACGCTTTTAGAGTGAATTCTGATAATATGATGTCGTTGCCCGTGGCATGCTCTAATCTTGCACTTACTTGTTGAGAATGTTGGAAACATTGGGGCTGCCTTTCGGTCTATCAAAATCCTGGCATGTCAGAAAAAGAAACAAAGGAAAATTATTTGTTTTTTTTTGCGTATCATCTGCGATTAGTGTACATCGGTCTGCCATTTGCGCAAATCGGCCCCTATTTGCGTGTACCGACCCGATACACTAGCTTGTGCATGGGTAGAACCCTAATAATATAAAACTTTGTTATGACTTACTCCTGCTCATTCAGATATCATCTTGTACATACTTTTCTGTTTTTTTTTTTTTTTTTTTTTTCGCATTTTGCCCCGAAACTTGTTTACAATGCAAATACCTTTAGTGACTCCCCAAAGAGTTTCAAGTTTCAATCTTCATTCATTCTTTTTACTAGTCCAAAAAAAAAAAAAATGTTTTGTTACATGCGACAAGATATAAAATTGATATACAAATATTCCAGTAAACACTATATTCAAGCAAAGTTCGTGTACTATCTTTTGCATAAGGAGGACCCTGAACTTGTTTTCCATCACTTGGCGCATCTGATATTGAACTTGACCTGTAAGCACAGTGACCGGAAATCCCCAGGGTCTTTGAAAACTGGATACTAGAAAGGACCCTAGATTAGGAAGGAAGTCTCAACTAAGAAACCACCTCCGTCGTCGTTACTCCTGGGTGCCACACTTTGTCAGCATCTGGAGCAGGCAGTTAATCATTTATAAATTGCTTTACAAAAAACCACTGTACATCGGAATTGCTATGCCTGTTCCTCTTCTTTGTTAAGCGCTCCGTTCTTCGTGGGGCGCTATATAAATGCTTGTGTATTATTATTATTTATTATCTGGCCACTGGCGTTCCTAAAAATAGCTGAACTCCTTAGGAGTATGCAGCACCAGCAACCGCTTGGGCGCAAATATGTAGCACCCATCTTACACTAAACTCCACTGGTTCCCGATTAAAAAATGCGTATCGTGTATAAGTTAAATCTCCTCACTCTCAAAGCTCTTCATGGACTAGCTCCAGACTATAAATCTGATCTTATTGATAAATATATTCCTGTTTGTCCAACAGCTCTCCAGTGAACTTATCAAGTAAGTTTTTTAGGGTCATTAATTTTGGAGTAATTACCAAAGGTATACCCTCCCTTTAAGGATGCTTAGTCAAATTTGGTAATGTTCTGAAATCGCTGTCGAAGACGCCCATAATATAATTTTTTTACATAAGAGTTTCTTCTGTATCTACACTCTCAACCCCTCCCTAACCACCCCCCCCCCCCCGTCCCCCGACCCCCAACCTCTTCAAACACCCTTAACAATCTGCAGAGTGCCCAGGACACAAGAGTGTCACCTATGCATCTCGTAAATTCCCACCGCCGTAAAACACACGCAAAGACTTTGATAATCTCGTTATGAAATCCGAGGGGCCCATTTGTTATGTTTCATTGCTGTCATCCTATCTGTGCAATTCCACATTCTAAAATCTACGACTAATGTACTTAGGGGAAGTGCATGTGAACCTGTGAAGGCTGTGCACGGACCTCGAACACAGGTGGAGTGTGATGCGGGGGGGGGGGGGGGGTGGGGAGGTGTTGCCTGTACAGACCTGCAATTACACAGAGGCCATGGTATCTGTTGACCCGCAGTATCGGTCATAACTCATCGGGGGGGGGGGTCCCCTAGCCCCTGATCTATAACGACTCTCACTGCACGGTCTGCGCTCAAGCTTGGGTGGTTTGGTTCACTATTATGATTGTTATTATATACTCATTCAGGTCTGGAATTTCATCTTTGAGAAGGCAAGGTCATTTTCATTGTGCAAAGGGCACTTAATTGGAAAATCTTAAAGTCTACGGGCAACTTTTGAAAGGGCACCAAGGCAAAGAGCAGGGCAATGGAGGCCATGGCCTCTGTGGCCTCCGTGAAATTCCAGGCCGGCTCATTATTATGATTTATTCGGCGGAGACTTCAACTGACATGCAACAAATACAAGAAGTAATCATTGTTACTGGTCCGTTACTAATGATGTAATGGAACAGTAATGTTCCGTTACTAATGATGTGATGGAACAGTAACAGAAAGGCGAGGGCAGCGGTTGGAATCGGGTGACAAGACGAACTCATTCTAAAGTGGCCAGGATTAATTAAAAGTGAACCAAGCCACTGTGACTCGAAAGCCTATTAATCCAATCTTAGAATGGAAAAATATAATAACTAGTTCTTATATGGCGCATTTCACAATAACGTATCAATGCGCTTTACATTAGTGCCCTGGTCATTGGGCCAATAGCAATCCTGTAATCTTTCTCAGCTCCCTGGGGAGTATACAGCCTCGTGCTGACGTGGCGCTCCGAAGGCTTTTTCATACACAATATCAACCTCTACCCTCGCAGGTACCTATTTATACCCCTGGGTGGAGAGAAAAGAATCCCAAACGAAGAGATCCCAAATAACGACAACATTGGACTTCTGACTGGCACCACTGATCAAAGATATTGACAGAATAGGGAGACCGCCAACGTAGCTCAGTCGGTAGAGCACCGGCACGTCAATCCAGAGGTTCTTGGTTCAAATCCAGCTCTGGTCAATTTTTTTCTTTGTTCAACCCCAAATTATTTAAAATTTTACCCGGTCGGTTTCTCTAGTGGTTTATTACTTGATATTCTAAAAAAAGAAGAAAAAAAAAAAGTGAAAAATACCTTAAGGTGTTATATTCTGTTCAGTTGTGTATTCTTCAGAAATAGAGGGATCGTTCATCTGCTTCCACCCTGCGGGCTTGATTGACTCTGAATTGGGTAATAAATACTTTTGCATTCTAATGTCACAAAGGGTCAGGAAGTAGCTTTGTCATCTTCACGTGAAATCACTGACGTGTCACAGTTCTGTTGTGTCTATGACGTCGATTTAGACGTCGCCCGAACCCCTGGTAATTGTCCCCTCTGAAAAGGCGGTTGCCAGGTTGGTTGGTTGCTAGGCGACTTTAGTGACCCACTTATTAGGGATCAACAAACAATGACGCATCCCACTCGATGTCCTTGGTGGGTTTTTACTGGGAATGTCAGGGTTACTAGAAAAATGAAAAAACGTGTTCGGATTCCAAAGCCCAATGGCCCCTAAGCGATGGACAGTAGTAATACAGTGGAGATCGGTTGGAGTGGATGTTTTTTGTCCCTTTCTGGCTAAGGAAGTTTGTGATTTCTTCACTGTGTAAAACTTTGGCTTCCGGTTCTGAAAATCATTTTTTATTGTGAATTCGGGCACGATGCCTTGCCCTTTGACTGTACAAAAAGAGAACAGCAAGAGAGTGATGGACGTGATTTTGGAGAAGACCTCCGCGGCGTGCACTTGTTACTGTACGTGTATTTCCAAGGTGAAACAAGAACGGAGGAACGGGCGAGTGTTTCCAGGTATGTAGTGAACTCAAGTTTGGACTATTGAAATGGTTTGACGCTGTTACACGGTCGTTGGGTTTCGGAAGAGTGCGTTCGTTCCAATCTGCCGGTTTTTTGGGATATTTTCTTACACATGAAGGTTTACAAAAAAATATTGGGGTTAAACAAAGACAAATTTACTAAGCCGGGATTTGAACCTGCGACCTCCAGATTAACGTGACGGCGCTTGACCGACAGAGCTACATGTATCCAGCCCTAATTTGGGCGGTCTCTGTACTTTGTCAATATCTTTGTTTGAGATTTATTCATCTCGAAAACTTGTACTTATTTCCTAAAGAGTAAGCTTTTACATGTAGATGAATCATGTGTTGTTTTTCAGTGCTGCTTGTTTTTTCACCCCTTCGGTCACTGCCCTCTACTTGTACAGTACAGTGTTACAATGTCACGTTCGTCCGTTTATATGAACTGCCTCCGTACTTAAAGGCCAGGCCCCTGAATAATGACCACCTCTCGGGCCCGGACCACATCAATCCGACTCGAGGGTGAGGACTTCACACGGGTCCGATATTAAACTCTGTAAACACTTGTCGGGAACAATTTATCAGGAAACGCCGGAGCACTGAGTGGATGTAGATGCTATGAATGGGAGAAGGGCCATCATCTTAAAGTAGCATCTCTCTCCCCCCCCCCCCCCTCATCCCATCGTATGCACTCAATCAAGATGTGTAAATCGAGCGTGATGAAATCTCAGCCCTTCCAGGTGTGTCATGGTGGAATAACATTGTGGCCCCGGGATTTCGGCAGTACGCCATCCATGGAGCCTCTTCGTCTTAATCTAGGGCAAAAAGCCCACCCCCAATTATTGCCTCTTCACTGAGGCCTCTCCCCGATTCACATCGCGGGTGCGTGGCCACTCCACGCACGCCGGCAGGCCGCTGTATTCGTTTTCATTTAATGGCATTGCCTCGTGCGATCACCCATCCCGAAGCCGGGTGAGTGAGTGATCGGTACCCTGCATACTCGAAGATAAAAAACACTAAAAAAAAAAACACCACAAAAATGTAAGAAAAATTAGGTGGTGTTCGTTTAGCATGATATCCCGCATGGCTGCCCCACTTCATGCCTGTGCAATGGCTGCGAGCCATTCAGAAGATCCATTCAGATATGACTCAGTGTTGGCCATTCAGTAATGGCCTCCAACCGGCATAATGGGTCTCTTTTTTTTCTGGTCTCTCTCTCTGCCTCTCTCTCTATCTAACATATTCCGCTATCGAGATAGCAATGAGTGAAAGACTAGGATTATGTAACACGCATTGCCGTCAGGATTTCCTGTGTGGAGTAGGGAAGAGCGATCAGCGATCAATGCTCGTTGATGTGGAAACCTGGATGACGAGCAATACTAGACTGTCAATTGATTGCGAAATGTGAATTAAGATTTAATGTACATTGTTAAAGAAAGACGTGTGTTTTTTTTAATATACAAAACACTTCTAAAACATAGGGTCATCGTTTGGTTGTTAAAGAAAGATGTGTATTTTTAATATTAGAACACTACTTGAACATAGGGTCATCGTTTGGTTGTAAAAGAAAGATTTGTATTTTTAAATATCAAACACTTCTTAAACAAACATTGTAGGGCCATCGTTTGGTTGTAAAAGAAAGATGCATATTTTTAATATCAAACACTTCTTAAACACACATTGTAGGGCCATCGTTTGGTTGTAAAAGAAAGATGTGTTTTTTAAATATCAAACATTTCTTTAACAAACATTGTAGGGCCATCGTTTGGTTGTAAAAGAAAGGTGTGTTTTTTAAATATCAAACACTTCTTAAACACACATTGTAGGGCCATCGTTTGGTTGTAAAAGAAAGGTGTGTTTTTTAAATATCAAACACTTCTCAAACACACATTGTAGGGCCATCGTTTGGTTGTAAAAGAAAGGTGTGTTTTTTAAATATCAAACACTTCTTAAACACACATTGTAGGGCCATCGTTTGGTTGTAAAAGAAAGGTGTGTTTTTTAAATATCAAACACTTCTTAAACACACATTGTAGGGCCATCGTTTGGTTGTAAAAGAAAGGTGTGTTTTTTAAATATCAAACACTTCTTAAACACACATTGTAGGGCCATCGTTTGGTTGTAAAAGAAAGATGTGTTTTTTAAATATCAAACATTTCTTAAACACACATTGTAGGGCCATCGTTTGGTTGTAAAAGAAAGATGTGTATTTTTTATTATCAAAACACTTCTTGAACAAAGGGTCATCGTTTGGTTTTTGTTTATGAATTGTTTATGATTGATAGATGTTCATCATGGTGTAGCCATCTTGTGTTTTTTTTCTCCTTCCATTCAAACCAATGTTACCAAACTGAGGTTGAAGGGAAAATAGTGTGGCGTCTTTTTATTCATTGAGAATTCAAACTGTTAGTGTCAATGCGCAAATAGGGAATCGGACGAAGATGGCTGCAGTGCGATAAAGGTTTATACATGTTGGCAACATTATCAATGGAGATACAATAAAAGTCACCTGTAAAAATTTCAGGTGAATAAAGTGTGGGCTTGATGAGAAAAGAAAGTGCAAAAAATTGTCGCAGTTTTTCAGTGCAAAAAATTGTCGCAGTTTTTCATAAAGAACGTCAAATCAAATTACGTTTAGCGGGTACCAACTGCATCTCATGTCGGAATTTCATCTGTCCTATTATTAGTCTTTCCTCAATCCTCTGACAGTCCTCTGACAGCAGGTTATTCCTACACTGTACTGTAATTGTGCCTTGTGGACACACCGGGAGTATGGTGCACATTATGTAATTGCAGCTGTAACCGTCGCCCACCAACGCGTAGGGAACGAGACCACTAGGCTATGCATGTACTACTACGGTCGACTCTTGTTATAACAGGATCGCAGGGACTGGCCGAATTACCTCTTTATAACAGGAACGTTGTTGTAAGAGGACGGCAAAATAAAGAAACACAAAGCAGAAATGAGATTCAGGACTGCGGGAATGTACTCTTCATAAAGCAGAATCTCTTTATAAAGCAGAACCTCTTTATAGAGCAGAACCTCTTTATAGAGCAGAACCGCTTTATAGAGCAGAACCTCTTTATAGAGCGGAACCTCTTTATAAAGCAGAACCTCTTTATAAAGCAGAACCTCTTTATAAAGCAGAACCTCTTTATAACAGTGCTCTTTGTTGGGGGTCGACTTTGTGGCACATTTAGGAAGGCATTGCATTGCTCAGACAAGTTTGCAATATTTTCCTTCATGCGTTTTTTTGTTTTTCCTTCCTTTCTGTGGTTTACTGAGGATTTTCTTAAAATAGGAACCCTGCTTGGATCACAGCAGCAAATCCCTAGCATTGGCCTTGGCGTTCCTTTAGCAAATTTCGGAGGTCAGAGATTCTAGTCCCGTCAATTTTGCATTGTTCACCGTAATATTTACCCAATCAGTTTCCCGTGTGATTTGTTACTTGATATTTCCTGCACGGTATGCTTACCAGATTAAGGTTACCAGCCAAAATGCAATTTAACATGTACCATTTTTTTTACTGTTATCCTGCACTTTTTTGCTAAGCAGAAAAACTGTTAAGCAATTTTTTCTTTCTGCTTAAGTAGCTCTATGAAATTGGACCCTGGTCTGGAAATTCTTTGGAGGACAAATGCATAGAAAATGCACTCATGAACCATGTGTACGTGAAATAAAATATGTGTACTTGCTCACCACAGCTTCTGAAAAACTCACAATTTCACTTAAAGTGACATTGTTTTTAGTCTTATTTATTGATGTCGATGCTTTTATTGACTTATGCAATTAATTTGATTTGGGTTCGGATTGAACATGCCGATTGTTCCCCTGTGCTTTTTTCTACTTCCCGCTTGTTCCGGTTCAGGGAGGTTAAAACAAATTCATCAAGCCGTTCACACGCTCCATAAAAAAACCTGCCTGCTCCGTCATTTTGACTCAAAGTGAAGCACTCGATATGGCTCACCACCAAATGCAAACACTCTTTTTTCATTTCAGCTTGCCTGGACAGGTTTGTCCTGTACACACAAATCTCTGCGCGGAGTTATTGCAATTTGGAGATCGGTGGCGCGCAAAACGCTTTCACAGGTTTACAGGTTCATTGGGTTATTATTGCAAAGCGTGGTCTCCGGGTTGTCAACTTAAAGGGATCCTTCAGAGAGCCCCCCCCACCCCTACCCCTACCCCTCAACAACCACAACATTTAAATGGTGTGGCAAAAGTATGCAAATATACTTAGCACAGACAAATCTTGCTGAGCAGGGTTACCGGCCAAACTAGCATGTCGTGTACATCGTTTATGACTGGTTCTCTGCTTGTTTTTAACTGAGCAGTTAAAAACAATGCTCACTGCAGCTTGTTTTGTTGTTGTTCTTCACTGTGCCCACATCTGTGGGTAAAGTTTTTAGTTTTTTTTTCATTTTATAGTCGACCTGATTTGCATGTCATGTTGGAATTGTTGACAAAGATCAGTCATTGTTTTGTTTTTCCCAATCTGTGTTTGTTTAACTTTGGTCAAAACAAACATCAGTATTGGGTTCTCCGTTATGTTTACAATGACAAGATAAATCTGAACCTTGTAAATGAAAATAATCCAGTCTGGCATCAACAAGATAGTGCAGGAACGAAAAGGTCATGGAAACAGATAATTTCCCTGTGTTTACATGGAAACTGAAAGGTTTGCAGAACGAAAGCTGGCCAACCTTTTTATAAAATGATCAGAGACACCCTGTTTAAAGCATGACATCGGTAATTTTTGAAAGACTATCATCCACACTTTATGTGACCCAACATATACATGAAATAACAAACATGTGAAATGTTGAGCTCAATCGGTCACGGAGTCATGAGAAAACAGTGGAAAACTCTGTTTTGAAACATCAGGTTTTGGACACGGGCGATAAAGACTAACTGTTTTACTCATTTCCTTTAAACTATAGCATTTCAAGCAAGAACTTTTTCTCAACTGTCGTTCCTGTTGTCATTGTATGTAGGCCTAATGGTCGCACAAATTCGGGTGATTGGTAAATGGCGTTTGCACCCTTGTTCCACATTCTAATTTTGTTTCAATGTAAATTTGAACAAATGATTTGTATGATGTAAAAATTGACATTATGTTTATCCTAAATTGCTGTGGGTGTTTTTGTTTTCAATTTTGTATAAATGGAACTTAAAGTCATTGTACACTTTTGGTAACAGCTCAAAATCAGTGTCCACATTTGTGTGATTAAACATATGCATGAACAAACAAACCTATGAAAGTTTGAGCTCAATTGGTCATCGAGGTCACAAGAAAATAGTAAAAAGAGATCTTATGTGTTTTCTGTTTTTTCAAATTATCGCGCGCGATAATTACTATTGTTTTACTCGTTTCTCAGAAACGATAGCATTTTAGGCAGAACTATTTGAAGGAACCCTTTCTACCATTACTTACTTTAAATCATGTAAGTTATGTGTGAATCTGTGAACATTGTGTTTTTCGATCTTACCAATAGTGTACAGGGCCTTTAAAAAAGAAGATTTGATTTCATAGGAAATGCAGTCTCCCTTTGAGTTGTTTTTCTCTCGTTCGATACACGTGAGACTTGCACAGTCTACTGTCCCTTTTGGTTCTAGTAATGGAGAGGAACTGAAAGGTTTTAACTCCCACGGCCAGTGTCTCTTGTCTTCCGGTCCTCCGTAACCTTTAGCACAATGACCCCCGAGGGCGCAATCTAAGTGTGTACATGTGACAGGTCATCGACATTATATATCAGTTATCCTAGCTTGGCATGGATCAACAGGAAACGTCATCAAAGGACATGATGAAACAGGAACACTGTCTCCTTGATGATCTGGCCGAAAAAAATATTTTTTGATATCGTTGGCCTTTGACGAATGCTGTATCAGTTTTGATGTAGATGGACTTCGTGCCTGATTGACACATGAGGTTATTTTTTTTATCGGGTTGGGCTGCAGCCATGGTAAAATTTGCCTTGTTCCCCGTATGTGTTAACAATAAGGAAGACTGCTTCTTAGCATACCAAATTGGCACCAGACTATTTTACACTTCTAGCCTCAGTTTGGCTACATTGATTCGTAAAGGGGGAAAACAAAGACTACTTTGCAAATACTATTTAAAAAAAGGTGTTTCTAAATAACATGTGTGTTTGCCGTGGAATGAGGTGCATGCTGGTCTAGTTAGGCACCCAAAATTGTCACTAACTAGACCAGCATGCACCTTACTCCCTGGCCAACGCATGGCTACTGAACTGAGTATAAGTCTCTCTATTTTGACTGGAACTTCATCTTTGAGAGGGCAAGGCCATTTTCATTTTGCAAAGGGCATTTCATTGGAAAGTCTTTGGTAAACTTTTGTAGCAGGGCACTAAGGGCAAGACCATGGGGCAAGACCATGGGATGGGGCATGGGGCAAGACCATGGGATGGGGCATGGGGCAAGACCATGGGATGGGGCAAGACCATGGGATGGGGCATGGGGCAAAACCATGGATGGGGCATGGGGCAAGACCATGGATGGGGCATGGGCAAGACCATGGGATGGGGCATGGGGCAAGACCATGGGATGGGGCATGGGGCAAGACCATGGGATGGGGCATGGGGCAAGACCATGGGATGGGGCATGGGGCAAGACCATGGGATGGGGCATGGGGCAAGACCATGGGATGGGGCATGGGGCAAGACCATGGGATGGGGCATGGGGCAAGAACCATGGGATGGGGCATGGGGCAAGACCATGGGATGGGGCATGGGGCAAGACCATGGGATGGGGCATGGGGCAAGAACCATGGGATGGGGCATGGGGCAAGACCATGGGATGGGGCATGGGGCAAGACCATGGGATGGGGCATGGGGCAAGACCATGGGATGGGGCATGGGGCAAGACCATGGGATGGGGCATGGGGCAACAGAGGCCATTGCCTCTTGTGGCCTCTGTGCAACTCCTGGCCTGATTTGAGTAGAGGCTTGCAACCCTCATAACTTCCAAACCTGTTTGTGTTGAACCACTCATAAAATGTTTTTTGACATTACGATCGTCAGAATGGAACTTCGGATAGAATCGACGTTTAATCGTTTTTTGTAAAGATGAAGAATTAATGTGATAGCTCCCTCGTGACGCAAAACAGTGTCGGCCAACTTTGCGTTTTGCGTAACTCGCTGCACGCAGAGTTTGCATGATTGGTCGTTGAACCACTCGGCTGCGTAGCAAAACTGGAATGCTTGACGCAGTTGCCGGTAAAGTTAGTTACATATCATTAACTATTTATAGTTCCGTGAATGAATAAGTCCAAGCCCTGTTACAAGACAATTTTTTGATGGGTTGATATTTCATTCTCTTGTTTTAATTTTCATAAAATATACATGATACTGTAACCTACACTCAACTGAAGCGGAATACGAGGATGTTGGTGTGACCGTCCTTGCGTAACCTCCCCCCCCCCCCAACTCAGTTACATACTGGCAAGTTATTCAGTGAAACTTCACAGTCAGCACCTAAGGCCTGGAATTTCATCTTTGAGAGGGCAAGGCCACAATTTAATTTTGTAAAGGGCACTTCCATTGGAAAATCTGAAAGTCTATAGGGGGGGGGGAACTTCTGAAGGTGCACCAAGGCAAGACCAGGGCCCAATTTCATAGAGCTGCTTTTAAAGCACAAAAAGTTGCTAAGCACAATGAAATTTATGCTTACCAGAATAAGGTTACCAGCTAAAATACCATTTTACACGTAAAACAATTAAGTGGTATACTGCAGCAAGATGCTAAGCATATTCCTCTGCTTAAGCAGCTCTATGAAATTGGGCCCCCCTCCTCAACTCAGCTACATACAGTGCATGGAACTTCATGGTCAGTCAAGTTTGATAGTTGTGGAACAGTTGGAAATAATGATTTGTAATGTGTGGAAGTGTCTGCAGTTTTATCCATAATTTTGCTGCCAGAATGAACTCAGATATTTACTAATTATGCAGAGGCTAGAAGGGAAAAATAGTCCGGCCCTTCATGTTTGGTGAAGGTGAGCTCATATAAAGTTGCTTGATAAACAGGAAACAAGACAAAGATGGTGGAAGCATAAACGGTCTGGTAGCTAGGAGACATTATAATATTCACACGCTCGAGTGAGCAAATTATGAATGGTAAATTGTACATTATGTAGCACCAGACTCGCTCTTAAAGGGACACGTTGCCAACCTCGTTCCCAGTTGTGTACAATCTTGCCGTGCCATTTTTCTTGTTTCCCAGAATGCTTTGACCGATCGTAACCCCTGGAATTAGTCCAGTGCTTGATCCATTCTGTGTTAGAGACTATGCAGAGCGCGCTATCAAAGACGCATCAAGTCATTTACAGAGCAACTGGTCCCGTCCCAATCTTTTTTTGATCTTGTGATGTCTGTAAGTTTAGGGTGACCATGTAAAACATGGATCATTTGAAGTGTATTACATAAAAATACAAGCACTTTGACAATGCGCTTCCTATGCGCCCCTGACAAGCGTTTGAAAGTTTGCAACAAGGGTGCGCGCAGAGCTGTAACTTATAGTTGGCCAATCAGCATTGTTTTTCAGTGCTTTCCTTCCATGGGTTAGTGACGAGAGGTACTGATACTGGCCAGTGCTGCCCATGGTGGCGTGGCTGACGCATTGCCTTCGGATTGGGCGCTTTGGGCTATAAAAAGCGTTCATTATAAAATGAACATAAGTGGAAAGGTGTTTTAAAAGTGGAGTATAACTATTCACACAAATATCCCTCGAAATTGTTTGGTTTTCCTTTTACTTCGTGAACTAACATGGTCGGCCATTTTGTAGTTCCACAATTTTTCGACCGGACAAAATTACGAACTGTGTTTCCCCTTTAATGAGTTGACCAATGATATGTAAATAAACTGTGTGGTGAGATGTAGCGATGCCTGACATTGTATTATGATTTGTAAATTACCTTCTTTATGTATTGCACAATTGTATGCACAGTGTATGAAAGCTGTTTGTAGCTACTGAACATGTGTGCGTCAAGGCCGTGTCCAAATTGACTGGCTACGGATGTGGCTGTTGTTAAGGGTTGCCACTAAGGGCGGCCTATGCTTCAACGCATGTTAACAAGTGCTTCAGCCGTAGCCCCTCATTTTGAAGCAACCTTACAGTCTGGGCCTATTTTTTGAAGCTGTGAAGAAAGCAGATTAATGTTTGATGAACCCGCTGCTAAAATAGCATTCGAACTGCCCCTAGCTACCGGGCAAGCTCGGTGGTCTAGTGGTAAGACATCTGCTCTAGAATGGCGAAGGTCGTGGGTTCGAATCCCACTCGAGTGATATGCCTGTGGATTTTGTTCACAGGACTCGGGAATGAGTATACAGCGCACACAATGGTGTACGGTGTGAAACAAAACAACAAAAACTAAATTCTTTAACATCTATTAGAGGTTTTGTTCTGTTTTCCAATTGTATCTCAATTTTTTTCTTCTCTTCTTGTTAGCCCAATAAGTTCACCTGTTTAAGGCAGGGTGTATTTTTGGTATTAATTGTCAAAGACCGGTTTCTTCACTTGAGTAATATGCCTGTGGATTTATTTTCGCAGGACTCGAGGAAAGTACCGATTATACAGTGCTTTGCACACATCGATGTAGGGATAAAACCAAATAGTACAGATTAATTTTCTAAGAATCACTCAAATAATTTTACTTAGCAGAAACAGGTTACCTGCTAAAATGCGAAGTATTTCATATCGTTGTGACTGGTGCCCTGCTACTCTTTTGCTCAGCAAATACATTTGGTAAGCAGGACGATTTGTGTGTATCTTGTGTCTGGAATTAGACCCTTGATAGTCCTGTACATATTTAATTTGCATGCAGTGTATTTACATGAATCTCTGCTTGTGACCAACAGAGGGCTCACTTTACAACTGCTGGCTCTTCACTTACATTTTTTAGTCACGACACGAGCCATGCATGTAGACATGTCAGGGCTTGAATTTTACAATGGACCACAGGTCCGAGGTCAGTAGTTTTAGTGTCGGGGGCAGTAAACTCATGACCAGTCAAGTCCAGCAGTCTTTTGTTTTTTCAATTGAATAATCACACCTTACTGTGTAATATCTTGAATAAAAATAAATTGTGTTTAAAGGAACATTACAGAATTGGTTTTGCTAACAAAACAGTTGCTGGCAGTGTGAGCACTTTATGTAATCCACCATAATACATAAACTGACAAACCTGTAGAAGTTTGAGGTCGATCGGCCATCTGGGTCACGAGAAAATAGTGAAAAACTGATTACACATTTTGCATGAAATCATATAGATTCAACAAATGAATAAAACGCTCACTGAGCGATAAACTCCAATCGGAAAATTAGTTTATTCATTTCTCATCAAATATGGCATCTCAGACAGAAATATTTCAAGGGATGTTTTCTACTATCATCATCATTAGACCGTGTAAGTTTTATGTAAATCTGTGATCAAAAAGTATATTTTACAAGTTTTTTTCTTACCAATTCTGTAACGTTCCTTTAAGTGTTGACTTTGAGTCGATAACATACCTCTCAATTCTGTTGATTAATGAGGTAAGGCTATACCCATCGAGACAAATGAGATCAAATCTTCTCTTTTACCGTATGTCTCAGAACTTGTTCAATATGTGATCATGTCAAACTGTCAGGCCTGGAATTACATGGAGGCTGCGGAGGCCATCCCATGGCCTGGTCTTGGCCTTGGTGCCCCTTCAATAGTTTCCCATAGACTTTATGGTTTTCCCAATGAAAATGCCCTTTACAAAATGAAACTGGCCCTGCCCTCTCAAAGATGAAATTCTAGGCCTGAACTGTATTTAGGAAGTTTTTTTCTCTTCTTTGATTCTGGTCTTGCAAAAAAAACAATTCTGGTCCAGTAAACATTTTGAGCTACAAGCCCTGTGGTCTTGTGGATTCCCCCCCCCCGAAATTTCGAGCCCTGCATGGACATAGACATGGTCATGGACTTTTTGAAATGGTTAAGTTACCCATTTGCCCGGTTAGTTTATCCCATGAAGTCCAATGCGATACGGCTAAAGATGTAAACCACTGGTAATGGTGTGGTGACACGTTCATGTAAAATAACAATTCTGAATCGAATGACACATTCTTGGCTTATGTAAGGACGTGTACGATTTGCCGGCTAGGGCTACCATTAGCTGAATCGCAGAGTCATCATGTGTTGGAAGTATAGGATGCCCTTAGCAACAGTCATAGCTGGTGTGGCCAATTCTGATCTGGGCCTAACCTTCACGGACCTGATGTTTTGGTATGAATGGCATCCTGACTGCTCCCAGTGTTTACCATACCATATTGACCTGTCTAACCCTGGAAGAGGAAAGTGGGGGGGGGGGGGTACTAAGGTCATGAAAGTAGCATGTTGTGTTGGTTGTATGATTGAGTCGTGCGGTCTAGACTTGATCATTTTAATGAGCTTCATGAATGATTCATGGCGATCATTTTAATGAGCTTCATGAATGATTCATGGGTTGTTAAACTGAGTAATGATATTGAAGTTGGATGGCCTGATTATCGCTGGAAGATAACGCTTTCGGATTCGTTTTTTTTCTCTGATTGAATTTTGACAGATGATGCTCAGGCCTGGAATTACACGGAGGCCACGGAGGCCATGGTCTCTGTTGCCCTGGTCTTGGCCTTGGTGCCCCTTCAAAAGTTACCCATAGACTTTAAGATTTTCCAGTGGAAGTGCCCATTGCAAAATGAAAATGGCCTTGCCCTCTCAAGGATGAAATTCCAGGCCTGGATGCTGTTTCAGAATGAAAAACATTAAAAAAATGTTCATATTGCCGTGGACAGTTGCACAAAATATACATGTATCAAGTAATAAACCACAAGCTATTGACAAAATAGGGCGACTAACATACATGTAGAGCGCAGGCACGTTAATCCGGAGGTCGTTGGTTCAAATCCCACTTTGTCAATTTTTCTTTGTTCAACCCAACACTATTAAAAATTTACCCAGTCAGTTTCCCTTGCGGTTTATTACTTGATGACTGAAATGAAAAATGTAGGTGATCCCCTGGCTGCCGCTTCCCAGGTTGTATCGTTAACTTGGGTGTGATCCCTGGCTACACGGCAGTTAACAATTGTATGGCTTTAGACTGGCAACCCTCAATCAAAGATTGACAAAATAGGGAGACCGCCAACACAGGGCTAGATAGCTCAGTTGGTAGAAGTTTATCTGGAGGTCGTTGGTTCAAATCCCGCTCCAGTCAATTTTTCTTTGTTCAACCCCACATTAAAATATACATCAGACACATTTTTTGTATGGACATGATTTATTTTGGGGATCCTGGGTAATTCATTTTTAGTTTTCAATTAAATTGCCACTAATGATTGGCAGATTTGTTCATGCAATACGTCAAATTGTTACTTCAGATTTTTTTACCCAGAAAGTGGGTATAGCCCACAAGAGGCCTGTGCCACATGCAGGTAGCCTCTTGCACTCTTGTTAAAAAATGTCTGCTTCTCTTCTGCAAGAGACAGACATCACGACTGTAAAAGCTCAACAGGTGTGGAAGCTTGGATTCCAAATTGTATCACACACACGCAGCGCCATTAGATTGGACAGGCAGTTGTACCTGTATGTTAAAGGAACATTACAGAATTGGTTTTTGCTAACAAAACAGTTGCTGGCAGTGTAAGCACTTGATGTAATCCACCATATACATAAACTGACAAACCTGTAGAAGTTTGAGATCGATCGGCCATCTGGGTCACGAGAAAAACGATTACACATTTGCATGAAATCATATAGATTCAACAATGAATTAAAAAAAAAAACGCTCACTGAGCGATAAACTCCAATCGGAAAATTAGTTTATTAATTTCTAATCAAATATGGCATTTCAGACAGAAATATTTCAAGGGATGTTTTCTACTATCATCATCGTTAGACTGTGTAAGTTTTATGTAAATCTGTGATTAAAAAGTATATTTTACAAGTTTTTTTCTTACCAACTCTGTAATGTTCCTTTAACGTGCAAAGACTTACACTACAGGAAGTGCCATCCATAGTTTTGAGACGACTTAAGCCGAAAGTTTTAAGACAGTGATTGTTTTAAATAAATAATTGAGTCAGCCTAACGCAGAATTATTAAACAAAACAAGAGGGAATTTTGTTAAATTGCCTGTTGAAGGCAGGGTGTACTTTTGGTGATTACTCGACAAGGTGATGACCATCGAAAGAGATAATTTTTCATCCCTAAATTTGGATTTGAGAAATGCTTCAGCCTTGAAGCCTCTTTCAGGTATCTGAAAGCACTCAATTCTATGCCACAAGAGTGTTTTTTTGTTCTTTCATTGTTTTCTTGCAACTTTAATGACCAATTGAGCCCATATTTTCATTTGTTTGTTGTATTATGCATACGTTGGATTTCACCAAGCGAGGATACTTCAGTCTTTGACAATTACCAAAGGTATACCCTGCCTTTAACAACTGAACTTATTGGGCTAAAAAGAAAAGAAAAAGTAAACGAGTTGCAATTGGAAAGCAAAACAAAACATTTAATAGATGTTTTAAGAATTTAGTTTTTGTTGTGTTTGTTTTACACCGTACACCATTGTGTGCGCTGTATACTCATTCCCGAGTCCTGTGAACAAAATCTACAAGCATATTACTCATGGGGGATTCGAACCCATGACCTTTTGCCATTCTAGAACAGATGTCTGACCACATACTAGAACATAAAATATACAACCACTAAAACCGTTTCTTATTTTGGGGTGTGTGTAAAAGTATCTCTGGTCTAACAAAAAAATGCACCTGTGGTTTATTCCCCATCATGGCCAACGAAAGTAGATGACTTGTTTCTCGTCAGCGCCCACATGTCATTTTGTCCCCGCACCAAATAATTTCATCATACTGAAATTTTGTTATTTTGTAATGAAAAATAAAGAAAACCTGACACAAGCTAGCCCTTGCGAAAGATTTCAGTTGTGGGCTCGGTTTTGTAGCTTCGCAAACATATCACTGAATGCAATATACCAACCGTATTTTGTATCTGGTCCGATATGGAGTCTCCAGCATGCGTCGGCAGCGCGCCGTATCGATTCCTCTGGTCACTAAATGTTCGAGAGCAGCTCATTCGGGCGGGGCGAGGGAAAAAATGGCAAAGTGAGGTTGAGGTTGCGAGGGAAAAATGGCAAAGTGAGGTTGAGGTTACGAGGGAAAACTGGCACAGTGAGTTGAGGTTGCGAGGGAAAAATGCACAGTGAGGGTTGAGGTTGCGAGGAAAAATGGCAAAGTGAGGTTGAGGTTG
This sequence comes from Pycnopodia helianthoides, assembly GCA_032158295.1. Lineage (NCBI taxonomy): Eukaryota > Metazoa > Echinodermata > Asteroidea > Forcipulatida > Asteriidae > Pycnopodia > Pycnopodia helianthoides. The sequence continues at coordinate 13,737,006 of CM063258.1, forward strand.
CGAGGGAAAACTGGCACAGTGAGCTGAGGGTGCGAGGGAAAAATGTCAAAGTAGGTTGAGGTTGCGAGGGAAAACTGGCACATGAGTGAGGGTGCAAGGGAAAATGGCAAGTGAGGTTGAGGTTGCGAAGAAAAAAGGCAAGTGAGGTTGAGGTTGCGAGGGAAAAATGGCAAAGTGAGGTTGAGGTTGCAGGGAAAAATGGCAAAGTGAGGTTGAGTTGCGAGGGAAAAAATGGCAAAGTGAGGTTGAGGTGCGAGGAAAACTGGCACAGTGAGGTTGAGGGTGCGAGGGAAAATGGCAAAGTGAGGTTGAAGGTTGCGAACAATCGCTGGTACGTTGCAACCTGGTTTCCACACTGCGTTCATATACATGTAGTGTTCATGAAACTCGGCTGCTATTTTGCCGTGGTCGAGATTGTTAATAATTTGTCGTTTTTTTGTAAGGGGGGTTGCATTCTTTTGATGAGAAATAATGAATAATGAAAAACAATAATAAATCCTCACCAAAACTTGACAAATGACTGATGAGAAACTAGTATTCACCTTTCACTGGCCCTAAGTTCAACCCAAGCGTTAGACAAAGTACGTAGTTTACAGCCGGATCAAGTTTCAGAATTTCTTGACATTTTTTCATGAACAATTTTAGGTAGGATATTCACCAATCAGACAGTCGTACATAAATCTCTGAACCACAACAGTAATTAAACCCCATTCCTTTAGAACCAGTGACTCATTGTGTGGAGTTATAGTGTACCATCAGTGCATTGTGTCACACAGTACACTCATTATGGAGTGGGGGGGGGGGTCTTTTATACGGCTGTCTTTTACTGTCTTTTCCCAGCCCAAAAGTCAACCTGGCGGCAATGGTTGCAATTTGTTTGAGTCTGTGTGAAGTACCCAGACCATAAAAGTCCCCGAATAGGAGGTCAATTCGAACACAATGGCATTTGCCAGTGTTTTCCTTGTCCCCAACGAGGTTTATCATCGCTTTATGCTGTGTTTCCTTCTTTTTTTTGCGAACAACAGTCAGGGGGGGGGGGTGTATTGGTAATTTTCTTTTCACGGTTTGACGGACAGGTTCCTAAGCTGGGCCCCTTGGGTGATGACATTGTTGTGATTGCAAACAAACGAAAAACCACCCCGAAATCGCCAAGAGTGAAGACTGACAAAAATCAAGTCGGGACAAAAAAAAAGTTTGAAGAGGTGCTTGAAAAAAATCTGTTGGGTTTAACACGTTGATATACATGGAGTCATTCCAGATGAACATAATAGCCGGTCAAATGGCACCAGGAAGAATGGCAGTACAACTTGTACAAGTAATCAAATGTCATCTTGATTTTTTCAGCGATTCTTTGGAGTCATTGTGGAGGGAGGGGGGGGGGTCCTAAGAGGGGTGTTCCACCTTAAAACGTCAACAGTGAAGTTCAAACACTGACCTGCTTTTGGGTTTACAGTTCACTCACCCCAAGTTCAGGAACAATGCTCAGGCGGACACAGTCGTCGGAATGTGAGATTTCCACGTAACATCAGTGTATTTGGCTCAAACAGAAACTTTCCTTGTGGTTTAATTACCATGGTTACGAAGCATGTGAATCAGTTTTAAGGGGGGGGGTGGGCGAGAAACAAAAAAAAAGCAGAAAAGAAACTCTTTGATTCCGGGAATTTTGTTATTCATCAATTTTCGCTCATGCGTTTTCTCCCCCTGGTTCAACCACCCCCTGCCACCTACTGGAAAGCAAGGAACTTGCTTCAGGCCTTTTTTAAACGGAACAACAACAAAAAGAGTAAGAAAACGAAGAAGGGGGAGAAGAAAAGTGCAATGTATTAAGAAATGTCCTCACAAAGCAGTTTCCAGGAAATGAACCAATCTTCCGGGCCTTATAGAATCTCCACCGTTTCCTGGAGTGCTGGACCGATGACTCTTTTGCCTGGGTACTACGGATTTCATCGCTGTTCGCGGACGCGAGTTCGAAATGTGGTTTTTCTTGCAAGACGCTTGCGGAGCGACAACGCTTAATTAAACGTTGGATTTGGCCCAGTTTAACTTCCCCTGCTCCATTTCCTGCATGTACCGTAAAAAGTGGTGTTAAATTTGCCAAGAATTCTTTATCAAAATATTCCACCTTCCTGTATTGTGTTTCTGTGAAAGTACATGTTATTAAAACGGGATATTAACTAAAATGGAATTCATGGTTTTAGAAAAACAGTGCAGGGAGTCATTTGATAGATTCTGGAAGAATTGTAAATTCTCTTTATGATGGTGTTTTTTCTCAATATTGTATTTGGACACATCATCTGTAAATTGTTTTGTGTATTATTTATTATGAAATAATGATTATAAATTTTGGTTTTTCTTGATAATGGTTCATGCCTAGCTTTGTCTGTTTCCCCCGAGATCTTCTCTTTTCTTTAAAGTAGAATTATTGACCCTGTGCATTGACCCATGACAAACCAGTGGTTGTCTCTTAGATGGGGTCAGAAGTCAAAATGTGGGATTGGCAACAGTGCAGTATTTTGTCAGTATCTTTGTTCAGGGGCGCCCCTCAGGGTGGTCCCTCTGCTGCCACTTCCCTGGTTGTATCGCAAACTTGGGTGTGATCCCTGGCTATGATCCCTGGCTACATGACGGCAGTTACAGGTTGAATGGCTTCTGACTGGCTGGCACCACCCTCCAGAACAAAGATATTGACAAAATAGGGAGACTGCCAACATGAGGGCTAGATAGCTCAGTTGGTAGAGCGCCGGTATGTTAATCCGAAGATAGCAGGTTCAAGTCCAGCTCTAGTCAATACTTCTCTGTTCAACCCATGGAGGTCGAATTTAAAGTACCTCTATGTTCAACCCGAAACTATTCAAAAGACAAACAAACACCCCAAACACATCAATAAACAAACAAACAAACACCCCAACAAAAAAACAAACATACATCCTAAACAGGCCTTGCGTTTAAGCTTTTTGTAAAGTAGCCGCAAACTGTGTATTTTACTTGCCCCCAGGAAGTTTTAGTAGCCCAGATTTTACACAGGAATTGCTATAAATGTAATGTTCTGATGTGTAATGTTAACGATCACAACCAGTTTAATGGTCAAATGAAGTTATGTTCACACGTTCAATAATGATTAACACATTTTTATACATTAATTATTCACATCTGAAAAGGAAGAAATGAGCATTTTAAACAAATTTTTAGTAGCCCACAGGGCAAGTTGAGAAGTGGTGTTTACTAGCCCATAGCATTTTTTACTAGACAATGTACGCCTGGCTAGTGTTAAGGGCGAGCCCTGCTAAGAAATTCCCCAACAAAGAAAAAAAAAACGAAAAAAAAAAACAATCAAACAAACAAAGAGGCAAACAAACAAACCTACCAACCATTGATGGAAATTTCCCTGGAATTGTAAGATAAGAATTGAATGACAAATGATGGTCCAAGGAACACTCCTCTCCAGACATTCTTCCGGTCGGATCGTTCACTTGGAATAAATGAGATCCTCCAGTTGACCTCTTGTCATCATTGAAGTGGGCCGGTTGAACCATAATGTTTACCACTTAAGAAAAAATATATTGCCAGCTCATTCATACAAATTTCTTGTGGGTAACTGCTCACATGTAGGTCAGTTTTGTACCTTTTTAGTTATGTATAATTTATTTGCATATATTGAATTCTTGGATTGTGAGTATACAGTGCTTAAATGTACATTGGAATTAAATTATGTATAATTTATTTGCATATATTTAATTCTTGGATTGTGAGTATACAGTGCTTAAATGTACATTGGAATTAAATTATGTATAATTTATTTGCATATATTTAATTCTTGGATTGTGAGTATACAGTGCTTAAATGTACATTGGAATTAAATTATGTATAATTTATTTGCGTATATTTAATTCTTGGATTGTGAGTAGGCCTATACAGTGCTTGCTACATTTGTGTAAATGTACATTGGAATTAAATTATGTATAATTTATTTGCATATATTTAATTCTTGGATTGTGAGTATACAGTGCTTAAATGTACATTGAAAGAGGATGGTGAACTATATATAAAAACACAAACAATATTTTTTATCCCTGGTGCAAATTTAATATCTATTCAAATTGTTGCAGTACACGCTGCTAAAATATACGATTTGAACTGCCTCTAGCTACTGGGCAAGCAGAATATGTTTGGTCGTAGATAGAAGATGCCTTACAAATTTTTTTATTATTATTATTATTTTTAAGAAACATGTACTTTAAAAAAGAACGTAGTTTGATGTTTCTTGCACTATTGATGGTTGGTTTGAAGATGAATTTACTCATTGATGGAACAACTGCATGCCTCCATTTAATTACCAATTCTATATGGCGAGACGTCTGTTTTCTTTGGAAATGTACACACTCCTGTTTACAAAGCACTGCTTCTCTCCGAGTCTGGCCAGCATGTTGGTTTTCAATTTGTCAGACCTGCACTTTGACAAAGGTCAATTAAACTTGAAGGACAAAACCCCATTCACTGGAGCTCCTCAAATATTGATAAAAATGTTTCACCCCGGCTTTTGTCCCAGACATGTAACACCAACACTGCATGACACTTTATTCTGTGAACACACACAAGGCCAACCCCCCCCCCCTATCTCCTGAGGCCATTGACCATTTTGGCACTCTCCTATTGGCCGATGGAGCTGGTGTAGCCCCGCCCACACTGGATGACATCACAGGGCTTGCCTTTGTGTATATGACTCAATTGACACATGTACTTGATAATACGTTTTTCCTGCTTGGGGTTGAAAGGGGCTCCACACAGTTTATTTGGTGTCTTGTTGGGTTAGGGTTTTTTTTTCTTCTTCTGTGTACTGTATGATAATTTAGGGGTCTGATGATTTATTTTGGGGTGTTGAGCGGTTAGGGGAAACTACATGGCCGATTTCCTGTGTGAATACAACTCGGTTTCGTGAAGGATATATGCTAATGACAAATTGTCTTTTGCCACTCTCTTGGCACTCTGCTGATGCATGGGATCCGAACAGCAACTTCTACCCCTTCGTCCGTCCGTTGTAACATTTTTTGTGAGTTTGTGATTAATGAGGTGACTTTCTTATGAATGAATGGCCCCTGCATAATGAAATGAAGTGTCCGCCGAGCTGGCATAGTCCAATGCACTGATGATGATCGGCGTGTTGGTATATCATCGGCAGAGTTCATCATCTGACGATCTCCAGTGATTCATGAAAGATAACACCCCTAGGCGATTTCTTCCCGCAACGTTTTTCTACCAGGGGGGAATCAGAAACGCTGGTCTTTGTTATCCTAGTGCCTATTTATAATATTTATATTGCACCGCCAACGAAATTCTCACTTCTGTATCTAAACAATGACATCCTGGGCCTCGAGTTGTTTGAAAGAACAATCGCTGAGAGCTGAGAGGAATTTTTGAGAAAAAAAAACGGAGAACAAGAGTTTTCGTCTGGATGGAATTGGAAACGCCGATCAGGCAAGGAACGACGCAGATCATGCCGACTTTATTGACTAAGGGAGATAAGAAACCGACGACGAAGTCTCCGATGTTGCAGATTCCCGTGGCGGTGCCCGAAACGGACTCCTTTGTTGACGTGGTGGTGTTGCGGGACAAGGCGAACCGGGCGCCGCGCAAGAACAGAGTGGTGATGTGTGAACGCTGTAGGCAGGAGAAGCTGGGCAGAAAGCTGCAGAAGCAGCGAGAGCCTTGTAGAGGTAGGTGAGAGAGGGGAGTCTCGACGAGAAGGTGACAAAGAGAACTATTTTTTCGGAAGGGGGTGGGATACAAAAAAAATAATCTGCAGTTGGAACTTTAAGATATTTGATTTGATTGCTGTCTTGCCAAAAGACTGCAATGATTGAACCTTGTCAATGAAGCTGGCACTTTCTGAGACTTTCTTGATTTCCGGACGTTTTGCAAATCTCCTTTCGGCCGGAAATTTCCAAGTGAGTGGCCATTTGCCAATAGGAACCTATAATGTTTCCAAAATATATTTGGTGATCGAGCGAGTCTGTTGATTATCGGAACTGTTTTTGTAGCGCTCAGGAGGTTCAGGGGCTTCATTCTCTGGATCAGAGTGAGAATGACCTCTGTAACCCTTATCCTTTGATCTTGGGTGACATCAAAGGGTCTGTAAATCCTCCAAAAGTGTGACACCCTGGAGGTTCAGTGGGCTTTATTCCCTAGTAGTACGCCTAGATCTACTCCTTGAACGATGAGGTTCATTCCGCTATCGTGGAGAGGACAGTGGGAACGAACCTCATAGGACTAGAGTAGCCTAGACCAAGGGTAGATGAAAAGCCCTTTGGTGTCCTTGTTCCTCTTCCTTGGTGATCAGAGAATCTGTACATTCTTTGAAATGTTAAATTTTTGAGGTGGGGGAGGGGGGGGGTTATAGTGTTAGCCAGAGGGGTGTCTGGGTGTCTTTTGGACACCCTGTTTTAAATTTGGACACCCTGTTTTATCTGTCATTTACACATAAATGTATTGTAGGTGAACAATTTGGACACCCAGTTTTTAAATTTCCAGCAAATTTGGACACCCTTTTACAAAATTCTGGCTAAAACCTTGGGGGGGGGGGAGTTAACCTATCTTCTGAATATTTACTTATTTGTAATGACAAATCACGACTCTCACAATCGGCGTTAACAACAGCGACTCTTGAAAAATGGCAGGCGTCATCTTTTAATCACTCCCCTACTCCATTGAGCAGTCGACTGACTCCATCGAGCGACGGCTCGATTGATGATCACTCGCCTCAAAAAATGTCCTCATTATGTCCTCTCGCTCTCACCTCAATTGCGAGAGTCCCCCTCGTTTGGACGCACTATAATTACAATCCAACCCCGACATTGTGATCTGTCCCTCTTTCTTTTTCATTTGTCACGGACGACGGGTCGATTTGCGTGACAAAGAAAGCGCAGGGGGGGATAAGAGATGTGTGTGTGTTTGTGGAGATTTGAGGAAATTGCCGTGCTTTGTTAGACAAGTAATCCAATTTGGGTGATACTGAGCACGTGCGGGAATGATACGACTGAGTCGAGACGACTTTGATGTTTCTGGTGAAATTATAGTTTAATTAAGGGATGATACAGTCATGGATGGATTGGTTGCAGCCACGTTTTTTTTTTTTCCGATTGAAGTTAATGTAAACCAAATTGAGGGTGTATGGGCAGAGTAGTCTGACCCCTCCCTGGTGTTATGAGAATCAGTGTTCATTATCATTAATGCACACAGGGAACATGACGAAGATGATCAAGGGGAATTCCATGGTTAGGCCATCGTTACGTGGAGGCCATGGCCCCCGTTGCCCTGGTCCCCGTTGCCCTGGTCCCCGTTGCCCTGGTCCCCGTTGCCCTGGTCCCCGTTGCCCTGGTCCCCGTTGCCCTGGTCCCCGTTGCCCCTGGTCTTGGCCTTGTTGCCCCCTTCAAAATTTTCCCATAGACTTTAGGACTTTTCCAACGGAATTCCCCTTTGCAAAATAAAAATGGCCTTGCCCTCTCAAAGATGAAACTCCAGGCCTGCGTAGAATGACCTGCTAGGGATGTGGGGCACGTACCCAACTAGATGCGGTAGCACAATGTGTCAAAAGCACAGTGAATGTACAACTGTTAGAGTAACATTTTTTTTACAGACGGACTGTCCGGGCATCTCTTTAAGTTTAAGTATTGGTACGTGCGTAATTGTGTATGTACTAGCCGTAATGAGCAGTGAAATGCCCCCTGGCTGCCGACTCATTGCGTGGATATGCCGTAAACAGGAATTCCTTCCACTGGCAAAATGGTCGACCGTCTAGATTGTATGTAAATTAATTTGTGGGGAAATTTATATATTCAATTTCCTCACTGATCGATCAAGATACAAAAGAGAGCAGTAGGGGCCTGCTGTGGGTGAATGAATTACAGACCAAGGACAGTTAGGCAGTTTATATATAAAAAGGGGGGAAAAAGTCATTAAAAATTCATGATGGGTGTGCTGATTTGGTCTTTGTTTTATATGTGTGTTTCGTAATGGTTGTAAATTTTTTGCGGTGAATAAATTAAGTAGCAATGAAGATAGAGAATGGACATTGCGCAACGGAAAGAGTAATTCGCAGTGTTTTTGACCGCGTGAAGGTGTGTGTGAACCAAATATATGTGATGCGAAACAACTAATGCAATTTTTTTTGTCATTGTTATTTTGTTATTTATTTGGTCAGATAAAACTATAATTGTGAATTACTGTACAGGCCACAAGTAATTCCAAATCCCTGCGAGTAGGGACCGGGTGCCCGCAAGTAAACTGCATGGCGGGTGTATGGGGACACCCGCTTCCCCGCGGGGATTTTGTGGGGGAGCAACGGGGTCCACGCGTGTGGTGGTACGTGCCGGGCATACTTTTTTTTAAAACAAATCACTGAACTTGTCCTTTGGTCCAGCCATGGTTTTCTGTTATAGTTGATAGTTGGTGCACAGAGGTATATATTTTTACCTCCATGGTTGGTGCCCCAGTAAGAACAAAGGCCAGTGAGGCACATGCAGTAGCACCATCAGACAATGTCACATTGCCAATCATTACCATATGCCAACCCAGTCCTTCCAGTTTTCTGGCCCTGCCAGGTTTTTTTTTTTTTGATGTGTGGAGTGAGACATTTTTCACACTTTGCTCCGGCATCGCAGGTCTGGCACTAGTCTGGTTCACACCAGACAGCCTCCTCATCCTCCATCACTGCATCCAACAGATTGTAAACATGTAAGCATTCAAGAGTTAGCCAGCTAAACCGCAGAGATTATATTTTGAGGGGGAGAGTTTTGTTTACATGGCTGGGAAAACCATTTTACGTGGCTAATACCATTTATTCGGCTGCTGTTGTTTACCCCCCCTTCTACTTGTGGAGATTTGAAAATTACTCTTGACAAAAAGTAGCTAAGCACACACACAAAATTGTTTTCCAGAATAAGGTTACCAGCCAAAATGCCATGTTACATGTACAATCTGTGACTGGTATCCTGCATTTATTTGCTTAACAGAAAATTGTTAAGCAATATTGTCTGCTTTTAAGAACAGCTCCATGAAAATGGGCCCAGGGCCTGATTTCATAGAGCTGCTTTAGGCAGAAAAGGTTGTGTAACAGTTTTCTGCTCCCTTAAGTAAAAATGAGCAGGATGCCAATATCAGACGGAGCCGAAAACAGAGTCCATAGCCGAAGTTCGGAAAAAAAAGTTCCCCTTAGCTACTTAATGAAAGTCCCCCCAGACCGTGTTATCAGTGTTGCATCATAGAATGATAACAAAGGGAAGTTAGTGTGCGTTTACAACCCATAATGATGAAGTGCCAATAGTGTTTATGAAAAGTATAAATAATCAGCAACCTGGGGGGTCGTTATCCACTACAGTGGTCTTTTGTTTTTGTTGTCGGTGAGCGTTGCGATTGTATTGAAAGAAGCTGGTGGAGTTGTTAATGTTAGTGTGTATGGTGTGTAAAGTCCTTTCTCAACATAACCATGTAAGAACACAAGGTGTTTTTGTTTATACCATCGTAAGGATGTAGGCATGGGTATCATCCACCGAAGCCTGGTTCTGGGTAGAGCAGAATGCACTACCTTCCCAACTTTTTACGAAGCAATTATGGTTAAGCGCCTTGCTCTAGGGCACAAGTGTCATGACTGGGATTCGAACCCACACTCTGCTGCTGACAACACCAGAGCTTGGGTCCGGTAAACTAGACCGCTCGGCCTTGACACGCCGTCCTTTCTCTATGGATACTATTTAAAGTGATGCCGGGTACGAATCAAGCGACTTTGGCTTGCGGCTACGGTCAGCTGTTGCCAGCAGGGACAGTGTTGAAGGATAGGCCTTTTCACCGATTCAGCCGTAGCCACTGTGAAGCCGTTAACTCGGGCAAGGTCTAGTGTACAGATGAAAGTACAGGGTTGGGAATCAACCGAAAAAGAACTTTATGATGTCAACTTTGAAAGTCCAATTTTATACTGGAATTGGTTCTCCAGTGTAATATTTTCATTTGAAATAGTGTCAAAGTAGAGAAAATAGCGTTTGAAGGCCCCCCCCCCCCCCCCCCCCCCCCAAAAAGTCACCACTGTTTATTTAGATTGCTTCAAGATATAGTGGCTGTTCAACTGTTGAGAGTTGCTGTTCATCACTCGCCCAAGCTAGATAGTTAAAAATCCTTTGACATGGACAATGTTTGACTGGACCAGAACTGTTTTTTTCAAGACCGAATCAAAATTAGAAAAATCTGCCAGACACAGTGAATGCAATTTAACTGGTTTTTTAAAATGCAATTTTTCATTGGTCATTATCCTAAATTTAAGAAATACTTGAAATTTTTTGTTTGTTCTTGTGTCTCGTCAGTTTATACTTTTTCATCATCATGACTTGTTAGATGGCAAATGACTTCCAAATATTTTACAATTATAATTTGTCCTGGGTGGGCACCAGGCAGACAGCACTAAAACGCAAACCAGGCTACCCATGCAAAACATGTCACCAGTGCTGCACTATTGTCCATGTCTCTTTCTGTGATCACAGTTCAGATCTCAGAGGTCTGCACTCCAGACACAGGTGTGCAACCTTTGACACCTGGCAGGGAGACGGTGTGTTTAAAACCCCCTAGCTAGAGGTCATTCGCCTTTACCTTGAGGGTTGCCTAGACTTGCCATTAGTCTGTTGTCAATTTAGCTTAAACCGGAACCCCGCCCCCTCCCTCGCCCCCGCGTGATGACAACTGGGTTTTTTTTTCGGTCCTCCAATATCAAACAATGTGAGCTTTGTACTTTTGTAGGATTTATGCTGCCTTAAATATATGACTGTCAAACATGCCTCAATCCTTCGATATCAATAAATTCATACGCATGATTTTGATTTTGAAGGAGTCTGGAGAGTTAAATGTAGGGTTTGTGAGAGGATTTTGGATTATTGCCGTGAGTTTATCCCACCCCCCCTCAACCCCGCCCCCTTCAAACTCCTTTAAAAAAAAAAAAAGCCAAGATTGTAATTATGTAATTTCACATCATTTTACAAGTGCATCAGGCCTGGAATTACATGAAGGCCATGGCCTCTGTTGCCCTGGTCTTGACCTCTTATGCCCTTGTCTCTTGGCCTCGGTGCACCTTCAGAAGTTCCTTGTAGTCTTAAAGATTTTCCAATGGAAGTGCCCTCTGCAAAATGGTCTTCCCTCTCAAAGATGCAATTCCAAGCCTAAGTTCAGGTACCTGTACGCAATCTCAAGCTGGGACAACTTTGGAAATAAACCCATGTTTAATTACATTTATGGGGTGGTCTGGAGAAGAGAAAAAAAAACCTGATAAAATAAAATTGTCGCAGGGAAAAAAAAAATAACCTTACCAGTCTATTAGGCGATGGAAATGCACCCCCCCCCCCAAGCTTGCAGACAGATAAACTGGAACTAGGTCTTCACTGCCCAGCACGGAGCCGCTGTAATGAAATTCTAGTCCCAGGATTAAAAATAGCCATGTACAAACACGGACAGGTCTGGGCTCACTGGCATACTGACATCAGCTGTTTTGACTGTTTATATTAATAAGAAAAATTAATATCTAATATCTTGATGACATCACAGGTGCCTGGGGGGATTCGTGTATAAGTCATTGTCCTCAATTTTTTTTCTGTGAATCCTAGTGAAATGGGAACAGCGACAATTGAAATGGGTTTTTCAATTATCTTCAGAAGGGCATTGTGCTGTTCAGATTTGTTTATCAACTCTCCTAAATTTGTGAAAGTAAGATTTCCATTAAACATGATTTTTTTACATTAATTAAATTCAGTGCAAAGCAAGCTTTCTAACGGCATGCAATGCTAAGGGTTCAATTGCCATTTTATAGGGAAAGTAGACAGTGAAAATAAGATTTTTTTTTTATTGTGACTGCATTGATTGTCTGGCCACACCTTCTCAACTTTTGAAACGCTCTGTGCTATCTGAAAAGCCGGAGGAACTGGGCCTGATTTCATACAGCTGTCCTTAATGTTGGTTTGTAGCAACCAAAATCAGCTGTTGCTTTGTTTTTTATAGGTTTTTAGATAGTTTCCTGGAATATATGACTTCATTTCAGAGGGAAATATTTCACAGAAATATATTTGAATGGTTCAAGCATGAACTTCATAATCAGTAAGCTTTCAGATTAAAGTTATACAATGATGGTTTTTTATCCTTACCAATCCTGTATTTAATACTTTTAACACAGATAGTGTTCTAACACATATTGATATGGCTCTCTGAGATATCTTGTACATGTATACTAAATTTAAATTGAGTTATTTTTCAAAAACCTTGGTGTTCATTTCAGACAACATCCTGGGAAGAAAAAAACAAAAACAAGATAACTCAGCCCAAATGGTAAACTAGAGTTTTAGAATGATCGATCGAAACCGGGGAAAAATCTGGTGTCATTTTTATCTGGAGCAATTAACCATGACCCACCCTTCAAATATAGCTGCCCTTATGGTCCTCGGTCCTACCCCAAAGTGACGTTGACAAACAACACCAATAAATCGGTTCCGGGAACACCTCGCATCGGGGATATTATTACAAAAGACTGTTGACATTGACAGATATTCACTTAACTACCCCTTTGTGGGTTTGCATTTATATTAGTAACGGACGGACCACCTACGGAGACCGCCTAAAAAATTTCCGAACAAAACTGCAAGTGAGAAATTGAAGTGTGGCCACATCTGTATAGCATTAAGGCAATTTTTTTTTATGGTGCTGTTGAACAGAGACAAAAATTGTTTGGAAATTTCCCTTGTCAAGGAAAACATCTAGTGGGGCACTTTTCACATAATGCAAGTTTTGTGGCAATTTGGCTGGTAATCTGATGCATCTACTAAGCTAGATTTATCTGTGCTTAGCAAATGTTCGTGCGGACCAGCTTTAAAGGTGGGCTAATAGATTGGTAATTGTCAATGTAATACTGATTTATAGGCAAAATTATGAGTCACATGTGAAAGTTTAAGAAAACAGTGTCTACTTGCTGAGAAAACAGCAAAAAAAAAAACTCTCATGGCAAGTTCACAAGAATGTCAAATCCATCCATGTTTAGCGAGGTGACAGCGGGTACCAACCGCATCTATAGCTGCAGCATTTGCGATGGGACACCAACCCGCAGACATCTGAGGATCCATGCGTGAATCGTTTCTCCGATTCAAATGGTTTTGGTTGAAAATTTATCCAAACCGTATTACTTCAAAGGGAATCCTTTCTCAAAATAATGTACACTGTCAACAGCTGCAGTGCTTCTCATCAAGTAAGTTTTTACGGCCATCATTTAAAAAAAAAAAGTATTTACCCAAACTACATGTATGAACCCCACCTTTAAAATACATCTTGTTTAAAATGCTGGCATCGTCAAGAGACAACCTAAAGATTGGTCCCAACACCTGACATCAAATTGTCCATATCTCCTACGCAAGACAACTTGATAACACCATCACGGCTTCTCCCGGTCCTTAACCCCTCTTCTCCTTCGCAGCGATCACGTACATGTATGGCATCTTGGTGAAACATTCCGCCAGATAAAAACAGGCACCAGACTCCTGCGGGACCATTTTTGTTCACAGTGATTAAGTCGTAACGATTCGTTGATTGGGGACTGATTGGACACCTAGTGAGGCGGATTCGTTATCTTGCTCCACTGTTCCCTTAAATGGGTAGGGTTGGCTCTCTTGCCACCCCCCCCCCTCAATACTTTGTTCCTTATTGGGGGGGGGGATGATTAAAGGTATTGTACACTTTTGGTAAAAGCTCAAAATCAGTGTCCACATTTTGTGTGATTAAACATATGCATGAACAAACAAACCTGTGAAAGTTTGAGCTCAATTGGTCATCGAGGTCACGAGAAAATAGTGAAAAGAGATCTTATGTGTTTTCTGTTTTTTCAAATTATTGCGCGCGATAATTACTATTATTTTACTCATTTCTCAGAAACGATAGCATTTTAGGCAGGAATATTTTAAGGAACCCTTTCTACCATTACTTACTTTAAATCGTGTAAGTTATGTGTGAATCTGTGAACATTGTGTTTTTCGATCTTACCAATAGTGTACAGGGCCTTTAACACAGTGGAGTAAATGTCATACATGCATTTTGGAATGCTGTTCCGTGTTCAGAGTTATAGCTCTTCATATTATACCATACTTTCGGTACGATATTATGAACTGGGGTCAAGTTTCATGGCTCTGCTTACTGTGGAATTCTGTGCTTACACTACAGTGCCCCCTGTAAAGCACATGATTCTAGTATCAGCTAAGTAATAAACCACAAGGGAAACTGACTGGTTGAACTTTGAATAATTTGGAGTTGAGCAACAAAATGATTCCTGGCTACACGGCGGTTAATGGTTGTTTGGGTTCTGACTGGCACCCCCCCCCACCCCCACCACAAAGATGTTGACAAAGTAGGGAGATTGCCAACAGCTTTTTGTGTCTTTATAAGTGCTTGGAATCTGATGAACTTTTTTAGGGTGGGTGGGGGGGAGTACTTCTGTTCAAGAGAAAAATAATGTGTTAAAGTATTGGAACGTTGCGGGGGGGGGGGGGTTGTACCTTCTGCCCCTGTATCAGGCATGGTAAAGAGAACTTAACCATGTATGCAGGCCTGGAATTTCATCTTTAAGAGGGCAAGGCCATTTTCATTTTGCAAAGGGCCCTTCCATTGGGAAAACCTTAAAGTCTGTGGGAAACTTTTGAAGGGGCACCAAGGCCAAGACCAGTGGCAACAAAAGGCCCTTGTCCTGTGTTTTGATTACTTTGATTTGAATGTGTACATTGTATTCGGACAAAGGATGTGAAGGTTTTTTTTCCACCCGGTTATTACTTAAAACTTGATGTAACTTGTTAACAAATATTTAACAAAATGTCATGTCCATGTCGTTTGAACTGTGAACTTTTCTTTCTTCCCCCCCTTCCCCCCTCTCCTGCCACCCCCGTCCCCTCCTTGCCCTCCTCGTAGACTGTTTGTCACACTGTCTGCTACCGTCATTGTCAGTGTCATTGCTGTGTCAAACTGGTATGTCCACTCTCTGTCTGCTGATGAAGTCTGGGTGCAAGACCTTCTAACCTAAGTTGCTCGTTGTTAGCTTTTAACTCGATTGCTCTACCGCACATTTTTCGCTCGCAAAAGGAATTTGTGGTGGAGCAGCTGATTTCACGAAACTTTACGCAACTGCGTAAGTCCACTCGTGCAAGACCTCTTGTGATAGTGGTGCACAACTTGCGCAATAAATGTTGTGCAAGTGGACTTATGCAGTTGCGGAAAGTTTTTTTTGAAATCGGCGAGAGAACTAGGAAGAATTCAGTTTCTGTCTTCGCTGATTCATTTGGAGCCGTGGCATGAATTTATGCATCTTGGAATTTTGAAAAGAATGACAACATTTTCATTTTGTATAATCCTAAGTATGATGTTTTTTTTTTTTTCAAATTTATTTGTTTATTTTTATTATAAAGCTTTACTGATTATACATGTTAACTAATTAGTATCATTTTAAGGATATGTGTCAAGTAGATTTTGAATGCTACACATATAAATGATCTCTGACACTGCTTTGAAAATTTCCTATTTTTTTGTTATCATTTATTGTTGGCTTGTTTTTTGTTAAAGTGGTTTTGTAAACCACCACAAATTTTGCATGTACATTAAATTATTACTGTATCGTCTCTTGGTACCCAGCAGTAGGGCACCAGTGACAGTGGTGCTGAACCTTTTTTTGTACTATACGTAAACCTGAGTAGGCTGGTCCACCGCAATTTTACACCGGTCCCATTTGTTGTTTTTCCCATGGATTGACAAGGCACTGAATAGCGCAACAGGCTTCCACATTGTACACATGTAGAACACAACCCAAATGAGTGAACGTGTTAAATATAGCCCCCAACACATACATACTTCACACGAACGAATGCCAACAACAGGGCGTGGTGGTAATCCGATCTGCCATTGTTCACCGTTCATTGTTTCGCTGGTAAATTTTTGTCTAGTCACGGTGTGTGAGCTAATTGTTTCCCCCTTAATACGATGGCGTTTTGGCAAATCTAATTAGTTCCGGGGTAAACAATGAGATCGTCCAGGGGGGCCGATCGGAAGGAGGAACGACCATGGAGGGCTATGATTGGCCTGACAGGAATGTACTCAGTCAAAGGAGGTAATGTGCTATATTTAGGGTCTGGGGAGGGGGGGGGGGATGGGTGAACTCAGGGGTTGACTCGCTGTAAAATTGTTTCACGGAATAATTTTGTTGTTTTTTTCTCTCTAAATATTGTTATTTATTGGGCGTATTTTTCATACATAGCGTCTAAAGTTATGAAAGCTGTGAGTGGAATTTGTTGAAGAAATTATCATTGTTGGTTGTGGGTGGAAAGTCATTGTGCGGGGAGCAATAAGTTATTAGGGACATGCGGGCATGCCTGATGTTTTGGGGGATTTTTTTTGGGGGGGGGGCAGTGAAGACATGCCTGCCTTTCTAAAGGGGGTCTCTGGCAGCAAGGGAAATGTAAATGTGCACTGGAACACTTCAAGGGGCACCAAGGCAACGTCCCATCCGAAGGACAAAGCAATGATGGTCAAGTGTCTTGCTCAAGGACACAAGTGCCACGACCGGGACTCAAACCCGCACTCTGCTGGTCAGAAACACCAGAGCTCGAGTCCGGTGCTCTTAAAGGAACATTACAGAATTGGTAATTGTGATCACAGATTTACATAAAACTTACACGGTCTAATGATGATGATAGTAGAAAACATCCCTTGAAATATTTCTGCCTGAAATGCCATATTTGATGAGAAATGAATAAACTAGTTTTCCGATTGGAGTTTATCGCTCAGTGAGCGTTTTATTCATTTGTTGAACCTATATGATTTCATGCAAATGTGTAATCGGTTTTTAACTATTTTCTCGTGACCCAGATGGCCGATCGATCTCAAACTTCTACAGGTTTGTCAGTTTATGTAATGGTGGATTACATAAAGTGCTTACACTGCCAGCAACTGTTTTGTTAGCAAAAACCAATTCTGTAATGTTCCTTTAACTTCTCGGCCACGACATAAATGTAGCAGAGTCATACAAAAGTAATTGCCCAAATGCATTGCCTGATATTCTCGATCGTTTGTGAAATACACTTTTTTTGTTTTTAGTCGGTGTACACAGGGTTTGCCCTTAACTTTTTTAGTGACCAGCCAGCAGGACCAGTCAGTTTGCCATTTTCACTGGCCGTCAGTATTTTCACTAGTCCTACTTTATGTCAAAAGAGCTAGCTAGCCGGACTACCTATTGTGAATTCTGACTGGTCTTCAGGTATTTTAACTGGCATTTGGCCAGCAGACCACTGTTTTAGCGTTAACGGTGAACCCTTTCTGCCGAAGCAAGCCAACACACACAAAAAATCACAAATACTGACAAACAACTTTATAAAATTGATGTTGAACCCCTTGCTCTGTGGTTGAACCTTGCTCAGAATATAACACAGGTCATTGAACTGTCATTCCTTTAAAAAAAAAAAAAAAAAAAACTCACAAATTATTCCTTCAAATTAGTAACATTCGTACTTTAAATACACTTCGCAAAAGCAGGTTAGTGGTAAATACATTTGATGACCTCATGTATAATTGCAGACCCTCACCTGTTTTTCTGGGAATCTCAATTGTATTTAGTCTCCACAGCTTACTCACCTGCGTCGGCCACAAGACACATGTGGTTGAATCGGAGTAGCTGAAAAGCAGGAAGCTATTTTCGGACATTTATTTACCCGTTTAATTTTTGTGTGAACTCCTCTCTCCCCCTCCCCCCCCCCCCTTCGATGAGCTGGAACAGGTTTTGTTGGGAATTCCTCCCAGAACTTAATTACTTTGGACGAATGATTGCCATGAGAGAGTGTCGGTACACTCTCTCACGTGTGAAAAAGCTAATTCGTCTGCTTAATTTGATGTCCCTTCCAGCGTGACATTTCAATTCCTACAGAGAATCCGAGCCTAAGAATACATTTTTAAAGTGCAGGTCGTCCGCAGTTTGTAAGCCGAGGAAA
Organism: Pycnopodia helianthoides; assembly: GCA_032158295.1. NCBI lineage: Eukaryota > Metazoa > Echinodermata > Asteroidea > Forcipulatida > Asteriidae > Pycnopodia > Pycnopodia helianthoides. The sequence continues at coordinate 13,755,029 of CM063258.1, forward strand.
TTTGTTACATCCGCGTGAAGAAAGCTGCGATAAGATGGGGAGCTATAGCTGTTTTAATGACGGGGTGTTAGTTTGAGTTAAGTACGTTGAAGCTTTTGGTTGGGGGGGGGGAGCAAAAACAATGGAGACAGGTGGGCGGATCAGTCCATTGTTTCAGTCCATTATTCACTGGTCATTTGCAACTAGTCATTATATGCCATTCCATTATATTTGGTCCAATTTAACCAGTTTACTTTTACCAGTCCATCATGATCATTCCATTACGCAATTTTTATTAATACCACCAACCCAATTAGCCAGTCCAAGCGATTAATATGCAAGGTCCAATATAATCGGTCCAGTATGCCAGTCCGTTATAATTGACCCGATATATGCACAGTTTCCAACTGAACTCAATTTGCCAGTCCTTAACAACCAATATGCAGGGTCCAATATAACCAGTCCAGTATGCCAGTCCATTATATTTGGTCAAATATAACCAGTCCAGTATTTGCCAGTCCGTTAAAATTGACCCAATATGCCGGTTTCCAACTGAGCTCATTTCGCCAGTCCTTAATAACCTTCAGGCTGAAGCCTATGCCAAGTTGATCCTAGAGAAAGGGTTTATAAATCATAACCAGTCCAATATAACAAGTCTAATATGCCAGTCGGTTAATGCTACAATACAAAAAGTTCCAATTTCTACTGCAACTGGTCCTTAATTCTTCCTCTGTGTTATAACTAGTCCAGGTATGCCAGGGCCATTTTTATGATGGTCAACTGATTATAACAAACAGGATGTGGCGGAGGTGTGACATTCCGGGACTTAAGATATGGAAATAAAAAACATTCTCCAAATACCGTCCACTCGGGAAGCCTGTGGTGCTCGGTGACAGTGGAATAACCAATGACCATGGAAGGAAGAGGAGGGGGGTAGGGGGTATGTGTTGAGAATTTTGATTTTTTTAAACCCTTGAGGAGAAGTCGTTTCGGAATTTAGGAGAAAAAATGAATATTTTTGTTCTACTTTATAATGGTTGTATTGTAAATTTGTATTAACTGTGATAGGATTTTCTTAAATGTTGTCAGACATTTTAGGAAGGGGCAATTTGTAGAGGTGTTCTTGTTGGACATGAACCTGCAGGATTGTTTCTTTGAGTCTCTCCTCCCCCCCAACAAAGAGACCCCTCCCCTCCCTTCCCTCCCCTCCCCTCTTCTTCCTCCTTTCCGTGACAAGAAGTCGACTTGAAGTTTTATTACCCCTTCTGCTGAACGAGAGTACACAGCTTTCAAATTGCCTCGTCCATTACCTGACCTTTAACCTTCTTCTAGTTTCCATTGTTCCCCCCTTTGGGGCTCCCCCATCAGTGTACCCACCAGCAGGACTTGAGTCCAGCCAGTGAACGCTTTCCACATGAATGGGAAAAAAAAAATCTTAGGGCTGTAGGTATTCTGTTAGAATATGGAGAAACTGACATACGACTTGTGCTCGGTTTGCTGAGAAGTCCCCCCTTGTGGGGACAAGTGGCATTCAGTCATTCCTGCCAAGGAAAAAAAAAGGGGGGGTGGGGAGTAGTTCCGCTGGGTGTTGTCGGAACTCCGGATCTCGGCTCTTTATCCAAAACCTGATGAATGGGACAGGAATCTCTCCACATGGATGTAGCTAGAAGCTTTTGAGGGTTTCGAATATTATTGTGTGTTCGTTTGAGATGGTGGCCCATGTCAGGCGGATAATTGATTGGGTTGTTGTGCAGCAGCATCTTGTATCTCAAGATTTACCTGTACGGGGTCGTTTACGTCTTGGGACTCATCTGCTGTATCTTGGAGGGCCGGGAGGGGGACAGTTCCGTCTTGTGGAGTTGCCATCTTGTCTTGAGGCATGGAAAACGAAATGAAAAACACAGAACAAACTGAGTAAAACAACAGTGGTGGTTTTTCAAAATAAAGTGGCAATTTGACCACAGGGAAGTGTATGCGTTGGCAAATTTTTGAAGAGCTTGTCATCTTAAAGGAAGGGTATACCTTTGGTAATTACTCCAACAAATTAATGAGATATAAATTGTTCTCTCAACAAGTAGGCACTGTTTAAGCTGAAACTTTCACAGGTGACTTTTATAGTATCTTTCTTGATAATTTTGCCGATTTGTCAGCATTAACGTTGACAAAAAACCAATCTATGACGCTACCTTTAAGACCAATACAGTCTATTTACACAGTTGCTTGTACGATGATAGAGACGCTTGATTTATGGCCCTCGACTGCAAATATGATGTGTACACGTGTAATGGAAAGTTGTCCTACATATGATGTTCCCAACGCGTACGTGACATATGTACTATTTGCCATCCATCTGTTTGTAATCTCTGAACTGATGGCCGAAGTACCAGACCGTTAAAAATGTTGCGCGAGTCACCGCGAATTACCCTCCCCCCCCCCCCCCCAATGTACAGAACGCATACTACATGTGTGGGGGCGCTTTGTGAATTCTTGTGTACGTTGTGATGTTTCCCTCTGGGATTGGTAAAACACGGGGTGGTGGGATGCGGAGCAGGAGGGAGGGGGGGGGGTGTTTGAGGGGGGGGGGGGATAGGCAGCAGCAAATCACAGAGACCCTAATCTGTAGTGAAAGCTTCACTCTTGTGTGTTCAATACTACATGTGGTTTTTGAATTCAGGAATGCTTATTAGCATTGAATGGAGTTTGACTTGTCCCACAGTTGGGACCCTTCAGGTTGGCTCTGTTGCATGGAGTGAGGTTTGCGGTTGAGAAGTCGACCACTACATTTCAGTGCATGATAAAAGAGAGTGGCCGAGGGCACTGAAAAGTGGGGCAAGCAGCAAGGTTTTAGCCCAGATTTGGTCAAAGGGTGCCCAAATTTGCTGGAAATTTAAAAACTGGGTGTCCAAATTGTTCACTTACAATACATTTACATGTAAATGACAGATAAAACAGGGTGTCCAAATTTAAAACTGGGTGTCCAAAAGACACCCAGACAAGCAGACCCATAATCTACACCCGATTTCCGTTCAAACATTAAGCAGAAAATGTTAAGCAGATTGAATTGCTCTGCAAAAAGTTTAAGCACGGTGCAAGTCACAACATGATAATGGGTTTGGGGGGGGGGCTGGTGAGGGGGTTTATCTGCTTTCCTGCAAAGCAAGATGAAAATATCACTTAACAAATTTCCCTGGTTAGCAAAAATTTGCAGTGAACCAGTCTCAAGCAATATTCATAACTAGTGGTTTTATGGCTGGTAGCCTGTACCCTCTAAGCATTTTTTTTTAGTGCTTAGCAATTGTATTCAAATCTGGAAAGTCTGTATCATATACTGCTGATTATACCGCTCTCGGTTAAAGGAACATTACAGAATTGGTTTTTGCTAGCAAAACAGTTGCTGGCAGTGGAAGCACTTTATGTAATCCACCATATACATAAACTGACAAACCTGTAGAAGTTTGAGATCGATCGGCCATCTGGGTCACGAGAAAATAGTGAAAAACCGATTACACATTTTGCATGAAATCATATAGGTTCAACAAATGAATAAAACGCTCACTGAGCGATAAACTCCAATCGGAAAATTAGTTTGTTCATTTCTCATCAAATATGGCATTTCAGACAGAAATATTTCAAGGGATTTTTTCTACTTTCTTTATCATTAGACCGTGTAAGTTTTATGTAAATCTGTGATCAGTATATTTTTCAACTTTTTTTCTTACCAATTCTGTAATGTTCCTTTAACAATGGTCCGCTGGCCAAATGCTATCTAAAACACCTGGGACCAGTCAGAATGCTCTTCAAGTGGACCAGCTGGCTTGGTCAGTGTTGAAAAGCATGCCTAGTTAGTATGATTTATGGACTAGTTGAAAAAGCTGATGGCCTATTGAAAATGAAAAGCTAATTGGTCCTTCTGGCTAGTCACTGAAAAAAAAAAGTTTAAGGGCAGGCTTTGCTGAAGATGCTTCTTGCATTCCCAAAACCTTCTATCCGACTGCCAAAATGAAGGATTCAGAAGGACTAGGGTGGTACTGGTAGTGGTAGGCCCAAACAACAAATGCTTATCACAGGGTCCGTCATTTCCTTCCTCCATGGTCATACTGATCTTATCCAAGTCCAAACAATTTGGTGTGGAGTGACACAAGAGTATACTGAAGGAATTAGGCCGTGCACTTGCCAGGAAAATTTGTACACGTATCAACTCTGTACATAAACATCACATCTGAAGTGTGGCAATTAATTTTTGTATGTGAATTTGTTTTCTTAAGGTTACGTAACAAAAACAAACAAAACTAAACATTGAAGGTCATTCAACAAACAATGACATCCATTCGGTTGTCCATCATGTGCCAACACGCTCCACTGCTTTCAATCCCTATAAATAGATTCCTTTATCCCCCCCCCAAAAAAAAAATCCAGACCAGCAGTTTGTTCCCCTCTTTCAGACATTGTTCCCCTTTCTTATAATTCTAACCCCATGCTGTTTATGAACCTTACACTCTGGCCGTGTACCCCGAGGGCCAATTTTGTTTTAAGTGGTTGCCGTGAGTGACCAGCATCACAGGGGTTATTTTTTGTTGATGAGGTCCCTGATTTATTAAAGGAACATTACAGAATTGGTAAGAACAAAACATGTCATATTTGATGAGAAATGAATAAACTAATTTTCCGATTTGGAGTTTATCGCTCAGTGAGTGTTTTATTCATTTGTTGAATCTATATGATTTTTATGCAAAATATGTAATCCGCTTTTCACTATTTTCTCGTGACCCAGATGGCCGATCGATCTCAAACTTCTACAGGTTTGTCAGTTTATGTATATGGTGGATTACATAAAGTGCTTACACTGCCAGCAACTGTTTGGTAGCACAAAAAAAATTCTGTAATGTTCCTTTAAGTGGTTGCCGTGAGTGACCAGCATCACAGGGGTTATTTTTGTTGATGAGGTCCCTGATTTATTAAGAAGAACTTCAGTTTGAAAAAAAAGTTGTTTGTAATTTTGTAAACAGTTAGCTGTTTTTTCTCTGTTGTTTTGTTATTGGTTTTGTTTGTTTGTGAGATTTCATAGAGCTGTTTAAGCACTGAAAGTAGCTAAGCGAAAAACAAAATTATGCTTACCAGAACAAGGCCACCAGCCAAAATACCATGTCACATATACCATTCGTGAGTGGTATCCTGCTCGTTTTTGCTGAGCAGAAAGTTGTTAAGCAATATTTCCTGCTTAAGCAGCTCTATGAAATTGGGCCCAGGTTCATGTGATTGTTGAAATTGCTAGCCATTTGACGAAAGGCGTAAATCATGATTGAGTGCAACAATGAGTACACAGACTAAAAACAGGTTGACCGATCTTTGACAGTCTTCTGACACAGTCTATTTTCACTTGTGTATTTAAAAAGAGGGAGAACATCTTAACAAATTTTTACTGTACCGTAATGAGAGAACAATCGACGATGTGTTTCAGGGTTAAAAAAATGTCGGTTGAACGACAGCTGCAACTCTCTAATGTGTCTCAGGTTCCTTTTTTTTCCATTGAGCTGGAAAAAAAAACCTCATGTGTAAACCCTATCAATATGTGACAGTTTTTATGTCATTCAACCGAATCACCCCCCCCCCCCCATCCTTCCCTCCTCAAGAAGTTGGGATTGGTTACACAGTATAGGTCAACGAGGCAGCTGTTTTTTTTTTTTTTTTTTAAAGTCTTCGGCCAACGGAAGTAGACAACTAGTTTCTCGTCAGCGCTCGTATGTAATTATTGTTGAGGAGGTAACAATTTTATTAACTCTTGGCATTAAATGTTCAAGAACAGCATGTCGGGTGGGTCGGGGGGGGGGGGAATCAAAAAGTGAGATTGAGGTTGCAAAACAATCGCTGGTATGTCGTGTGTCGTGGCTGAGCGGATAAGAGCACCGGACTCAAGCTCTTGAGTTTCTGTTCAACAGAGTGTGGGTTCGAGTCCCGGTCGTGACACTTGTGTCCTTCAGCAAGACACTTAACCATTATTGCTGCGTCCTTCGGATGGGACGTAAAGCCGTTGGTCCCGTGTGTTGTGTAATGATTGGCTGCATATTGCGCCACAGCACCTTGTAAACCATTACATGGTGCTATGTAAAGGAATAGGTCTAATACTTCAAAACGTAGCTCCACAACACCTTGCAGGAAAAATAATTAATGTTGAAGCGCCTTGAGCGTCACTGAGTGACGGATATGAGCACTGTATAAGAAGCCACTATTATGTTGCAACCTGGTTCATGTACCCTTATCAAAATTTTGAATTCAATTTTCCCAATTGGAACCAATTCAGTATTCCAATATAAACCAACTCAATCCAATTCTTTCCAACTGGATATCCAAACGGATTGAATTGGAAATTTCGGTAATGGTGTTACATGAACCTCAGAGGCATTTTTCGCCGTGGTCGAGGTTGTTATTAATTCGTCGTTTGCTTCCGGTGTGGTGCTAGTAGATTTTTTGCTGTTTTGAAGGTGTCGTATGTGTCATTTTCCTCCTGTAATATGATGTTTTTTTTCTGGCAGTGTATACCAAAAATAGATGTGTTGTAAAATCGACACCAAACGTACATTTCTGTGCGAATTGAGTTCGTAAGTAAGTTTCACAATTGCAGTTTGTGCGTGTGTGTGTGTAAAGGGTTGTATTATATTCTTGATGAGAAATAATGAGTTATGAAGAATGAAAGAAAAAGACCGCACCAAAACTTGATCCACGATTGACGAAACTTGGATTCAAGTTTCTCTGGCCTTAGGTACAGCATGTGAAATCGGAAAGTCTCAAGTTGGTGATATGAGTAACCTGAAAGAGATGGAAGGGATTTGTTTGCTCGGTCCTTATTATCATAATTATTCAAGAGTTAAAGATGCGAGGTCTGATTTGTTGTTGATTATGATTTGACCGGAAAGTTTAGATTCAAATTTGGAATAGACATTTTTATAGATTCAAGAAAGTTATAAAGTTTGATTTAACCACTTAACGAAGTATCTCGTCATCACAAACTCACCCTTATATTGCGTATGACGAGATATCTCATCACCAAGTTTGCGGTTTAAATGAGGTCAAAGACACGCTCTGTGACCCCGGGTAATCCCCTCTTACGTGTCTCGTTATGACGAGATATCTCAAACATCACAAACTTACAGTCAGGCAGTCATTCTAAATATCTCCCTGATTGTTGTGCAAAATCTCCCTGGTTGCAACTGAATAAGCCAGGGAAGATACGGGAAAGTTGTGATAACTTTCGCTAAGAATTACCTGGTTGGACTCTAAACTCTTCACTGCATGTGGATGACCATATTTATTTTTCTCTCCCCTCCCCCCCCCCCCAAGCAGTATACTAAAATTAGAACCCACCTATTTATTTATGTCTTCTCAATTTATTTACGTCTTTGGTGAGACGGGTCAAGTTAGCTTTGGGCGTCAAGATAAAAAATAGCCCCTTCCTGAAATAACTCCCCCAAAAATACCTTGGAGAAAGATGATATAGTCTCTCAGTTCGTATCAAGGAAGGAGGAAGACAGCAAAATCTTCACCCCATGTGTGAACATTTTAATCACTTTAAGGTTGAACAAAGAAAAATTGAGAAGCGCAGGATTTGAACCTGCGACCGCCGGATTAACGTGCCGGCGCTCTACCTTTACCAACTGAGCTATCTGGCCCTAATGTTGGCAGTCTCTCTATAACTGTGTTCCGTGGTACCAGTCAGAAGCCATTCAACCTGTAACTGTCGTATGGCCGGGGATCACAGTTTACGATACAACCTGGGAAGTGACAGCAGAGGGATCACCTTAAGGGGATGGGACTTTTTTATTTCAAATATCAAGTAATGAACCTCTTCATTTTTAATCACAGAGCTCAGAAATGTACAGTTATTTTCAGTCTAGTGTCTCATTCCAGAAGAGTAGGGAGAAGAAAAAAAAGAGAGAAAAAAAAAAAGGTCATATTTTCTTTAACTTTTCTGAGCTGGACGTCACGCATGTCATCGGAGACCCTGCCGAGCCGGCTACCTTAAGCCCTCAGAGACCCCTGCTTTAATTTCCTGTGGGGATATTGGGTCCAGGTGCCCGAAACCCCGGGGTTGGGTGTACCCCCTGAAGAAGTCAAACAAGTGAAACAAGAAAATGCTCTGTTCGATCGATGTTGCGGATCCAGGAAATTTGTCTTGGCAGTGTAAAGTGTATTTTTGCCTCGGGGCTTGTTTTTTTTTGTTTTTTTGTTTTTTTCCAGCTGGAATGAAAACCAATCTTTTTTTGTTCACTGTTCAAAGTATGAAGTTGTCGTTACAAAAAATATATATAAATAGTCATCGCAGTCACAAATATGATTAGCAGACAGTTAACAACAACAGTAGTGTGTGTTGATTTTACTCAGTGTGTAGGCAAGATGAGCAATACATGTGTTTTGTATTGTGGTGTTGTGTACATGAGTGATAAACTCAATCACAGAAGCTCTTCCGGGGTTGTTTTTTTTTTCTTTTCTGCTGTAAATCACAGGCCTTGACCTTGAAGAGTCAGTGACTTTTATTCGAACTTCCGCGACCGTGTTTTGGTTCTGACCATGTCGAGTTTTACGTGTGTGTGTGTGAAACGGCTTCTTTAAATGCTTTAGTTTATGGCTGTAGAAATTATACCATATTGTTGGGACAGTAAAATGTAGCTATGAAATATACAAAAGTAAAATTAATTCAACAAATCGACAAAGACTTGAGAATAAGACTTGATCTCCAAATCTATGGCCTTTTAACTTATTTTAAATATGTTGAACTTGCTTCTTGAAAATTTATTAACCATACAGGGTTGTTATGCCCAGCATTTTAACCCCAAAAGTCAACAGAAGATTTCTGTTATTTTGTCAGATCTGCCATCTTGAAACCAGGGCCAAATTTCATAGAGCTGCTTAAGCAGAAAGTATTGCTTAAAACTATTCTACTTAGCAAAAATAAGCAGGATACCAGTCACTGGCGGTACATGTGACATGGTATTTTGGCTGGTATCACTATTTTGGTAAGCACAATTTTGTTGCGCTGAGCTACTTTTTACGCTTAGGCAACTCTATGAAATTTGGCCTTGGCCCTAACCAAGCCGAAAGCCCAATTGCAGTTTTATTTGGAACGACCACTGACGTCTTCGCAGCACAACTAAATTAGATTTGTATTTGAGCGGTGCTCTTTCATCTGTTCATACGACATCCAAGATGGTTTGATTAATTTTTCTCTCTCGTGTATTTCGTTTAATTTCCAGAGAACTTTCCAGACAGTATACAATCGAGACCTCTTCCGAGCACCCCGTCGCACGGCCACGTGGACCTCACGAGATGGAATTCCTCCGAGGAATTAAACGTGCAAGATGAGTACGACCCTGACGTCTTCGTTGTGCTCTATGACTTCAGCGGAAGCGGCGAAAATCAACTCAATGTTCGGAAAGGTACGTTGTGCCCCCCCCCCCCCCCAAAAAAAACAACAACCAGATTTCTGAATCATAAAGTATACATGTATTGTTTTGGGACTCATTTTATCACCGTGGAGCTATATATATCGGCCGAACCACTAACTCTTGCTTCTAAACTTAAAAATTTGTTTTTGAAGGCTCCAGGGCACAGACATGTTTGAGGCTTGTGCGTGAATGAGGAATGAACTTTATTTTTAAGAGACTTTGTGGCTGTGTTGAACTTTACACAAATGAATTTCATATGAGGGTTCGCATTAGGCATGCAAAAAATAGGCACCCCAATTGATTAACCACTTCACATTGGTGCTCTGAACAGTTGTCCGTGCCCACTCGTATTATTTTTTCGGAACTTTTAAGAGCTTCTTGAGTAATCGTTTTCCTTTTTTTGGAAAAATTTTGTTGCCACAATGAAACCCTGACTTGATAAAGGAAGGACGACAGAGGTTCTCATGATTAGCTGCGGTATTTTATGTTGTTTTGTGAGAAAATTGAGTTGGCACTCACCGTGATTCGCAGAACCTCGGCCATGAGCCCTGACCCCCCAAAAAATCTGCCATGGTATGATTGAATGTTGGAACGCTCGGACTTACCTCCCATTGAGCCGGATATAATGACGGAAACAATGGTGGCAGCCTGTCCACTCATGTTTGCCACATTTGTACAATAACTGGACAAAGGTTACACAATGGCCCCTGGAAAGGGATTTTACAAGGCATGTTTTCCAGAACCTGTTGACACTCTTTGTACGGTTGAAACAAAGCATATCACAATAGTGTAGTATGTGCACGCTACACGCTGTAAAGTCCGGGTGGACATAAAGGGTTCTGCCCACAGTGCAAAAAAACATTTAGAAAACCATATTTCTTACTCTAAGAGCTGCCATTCTTGTCTGTTAAAAAAAATAATAAATTGTTTGGAGTTTTCTAGAGGCTAGTGCCAATGGCGCTAATGCAGGAAAAATACAAAAAGCAATGTTAAAAAGACAATATGGCCGAGGTGAGATGACAGTCTTTTAGCTTGCCCGGTAACCCGCACAGCACTCCACTTGAGAATGTTCTCTCTGCTGACGCCATTGACCTTTCCAACGTGACGGCGACCCCCCCGGCTGGCTCCCGAAATAGTCCACAGGACACGACACATGTCAAACGTGTCTCTGCGTTTACACGGTGACAGCAAATAAAACTTATTGACTCTACACACTTGACTCTCAATAGCTCGCTCCTTATGTCGGAGGAAGAAAATTGCAAGTGAGGGACCTTGTGGGTTGTTCCCGAAGTGGGACCAGTTGTTTTTCTCTCTCGAATCGCGAGCAGTAATATTACGTTTACATCAGTGACTGATGTTTCTGTTAACTTGAAAAAAAGGACATGGTCACCCCCCCCCCCCCCCCCTTTCAGGATGGTCCCCCCTTTCAGGATGGTCCCCCCCCGACCGGTCCCCCTCCCAAACAAGCTGCCAGGAAAGACGTAACTAAACTGCCCGTCTTACGTCATTGGCTGCAGTTGCCGTAGCAACCAATTAGGCTAATACCAACAGGATGTTTCAACTTGCCCTGCCCGTAGTTACTCGGGAAAGGAGCCCGTTAATTTTGGCAATAAACTAATCAGTGGTTTTGATTTGCGTTTATATTTGAACTATTTTGGGGGTTTTGGGGTTGGGAGTTTGTGTGGTCATGTGATACCCACCTGATAAAGGTCACCTGATTGTCTACAGCTGACCTGACCAACAAACCCCTTTTTATGGAAACTCAATAAACGATGTTAAGTTTGTATAATTTTGTTTGTATCGTTTGGCACGAAAGCTTTGCGGGACTGTTACGAATTGGCACAGAAATGTGGGACAAAAATAGCTTTATTTTCAAATGTTTACTTGAAAAATTTCATTACCGCGGTTAATGCGTGCTCTCACCACAGGCAATTTGATTTGGGCGGGTGGCATGTTGGCATGGGTGGCTAGTGCATAAAGCGCTCGGCTCTCACCGCTGTGGCCCTGGTGCGAATCCCAACTATGGCAATATGGGAGTAGAGTTGTGCGTTGGTTCTCTCCTATGCTACAAGAGTTTTTCTCCGGGCCCTCCGGTTTTCCTCCCTCCTCTGTGGAGTTAGTTTACGAAGTAAAAGGAAAGCCACACAATTTCAAGAGTGTGGATCATTATACTCTACTTTTAAAACACCTTTCCAACCATATTCATTTCATAACAAACACTTTTTAAGCACCCAATCCGAAGGCAACGTGTCCCTTTAAAGTTGTACGTGGTCTCCGACACCCCCCCCCCACTCCCGAGCGTACCATTATTGTGTGACCGCGAACCTGGACTGCTTTTGGATTGCCCCCTAAATTGAAAAGTGATGGCTGTATCGTGATTGAATCCATGTGAGGTGTTTCCTGTACTATCCAATAGGGAAATTGTTGCTGCAACCGAGCACCACTTTCTCACCCATTATGAGCAAAAATAGTTTCTTGAAGATTTGTACAGGATTGGTGGAGCTGACAAAGTAGTTTGCAGACAGTGTTCATGTTTTTATCGGCTCAGAACTAGAAGGTCGTAAGTGCAATTTGTATGGATTCCATAAAATTGGTTCTGCATGTTTCGGAGCTCCTGGTAAATGGAGTTTATTGATCAAGAGTGGTCTCAACAAAATTGAGTTTGGCAATAAGAAATATTCAGTTTCTAAGAAAAATGTACTTTGGTTCATTTTTCGAACTTGATCGCACTTTTTGTGTTGATATTACTTGTACATTGAAATGTAATAGCGCCCTCGCTTGGCACACTTTAACTAGGAAAAAGATGGCTACCTGAACAACCACATTATTCAGACATGTAACCGTTCTCAAGACACAATAAAATCATTGGTAATCCTTTCCATCCGTGTCATATAAAATCACTACACTTTTCACTTTACAACCTTGAGACCATTACGGATTTGAAATTGCAATTAATTCTTATAGCACTGAGCCAACGTTTTGTGTGATCAACCATATACATGCGATAACAAACCTGTCAAAATTTTGGCTTAATCCGTTGTGTGAGTCAGGAGAAAATAGTGAAAAACCATGCACAATTTTCAGCATGTAAACACATTTATCTTAATTTTTTGTTGAAACGACCGAAATCAGGTGTTGCACTTTTTAAAAAATTTATTTTTAGGTTTTCAGATATGACTTTATTTCAGAGGGAATAATTTCACAGAAAAAATGGTTCTAGTATGAACTTCATAATCAGTAAGCTTTCAGACTGAAATTCAACAATTTGGGGTTGAACATGGAAAAATTGACTAGAGTAGGATTTGAACCAACAACCTCCGGATTAACATGCCGGCGCTCTACCAACTGATCTATCTAGCCCTATGTTGGCGGTCTCCCTATTTTGTCAATATCTTTGTTCGAGGGTGCCAGTCAGAAGCCATACAACCTGTAACTGCCGTATAGCCAGCGATCACACCCACGATTACAATACAACCTGGGAAGCGGCAGCCAGGGACTTACCTTAAAACTAATAATAATAATACCCAGTTCTTATATAGCGCTTAATCTCTCCCCAATGAGTGTCTCAAAGCGCTCAGTATTTTCCTGCAAGGTATGTGGAGCTACGTTTTGAAGTATGAGACCTTTTTCCTTTACGTAGCACCATGTAATGGTATACACTGTGCTGTGGCGCAATATGCTGCCGATCAAACCAGGAACACCAGGGCGAACCCCTTCTCTTTACGATAAGTGCACTGTTTTTTTTTAGGTGCATTAAACAGCACATGAAGGACGAAGCAATAATGGTTTAGATGTCTTTGCTTAAGGACACAAGTGTCGCGACCGGGACTCGAACCCACACTCTGCTGAACAGAAACACCAGAGCTTGAGTCCGGTGTCCTTTTCCGCTCGGGGCCCACGACACGCCGAGAGATACCCAGAGAAGATTTTGGCTAATGATTAGCGAAAAAATATTGACGGTTGGCTACGGCTTTATCGTCCCCTCCAATATTGTGTGACCCATGCCTCATGGAGTGGGATTTATCGAGTGTGTCAGCACGTAGCAGCAGGCGGTGGCGAAAGCTGTATCGTTGACAGTATTTCTGTCTTCCGGTTAAGACAAGGCTTCTGGATGATCTTGTCAAGTTTCGGAAGTTGGGGGGGGGGCAACTGTTTCGGGGGAGGGGAGAGGGATTTACAGTCTGGATCCCTTGTGACATATTGAAAACAAATGTTTTTTCGTTTTGGTAAAGTGTGTGGTGGTATTTCTTGGGTTGGTTGAGAGGCTTTAAAGACAGGGCGTACTTTTGATAAATACTCTTACACAAGTTAATGACCGTAACAACCTTCTTAATGAAGAGTACTGGAGAGCTGTTGTTGATACAAAACGTTGTGAGATACGACCCCCCTTTGAGGTGATGTAGCTTTAGAGAAAGAGGTTAACTGTCATCCCCAATTTGAAGCGGAGAAAGGCTTCCTCATCAGGGCTCGAATTTTACACTGGACCGCTGGCCCGAGGCCAGTGATTTTAGCATCGGGCCAGTAAACTCAAGTCCGGCGGTCTTGTTGACTTTCAGTCTGATAAATACAATTCTGTTGATTATCGAAGACAACTTACCTATAACATACAAATGAGATCAATCTTCTCGCAGTACTTTCTCAAATTCAAACAGTTCAATTATTAACCTGTGTAGGCATTTTTTTCTTCTCACTTTAATTCTGGTCTTGTAGGTCTCCTCAAAATTCCGTCCAGTAAATATATTGAGCTACAAGCCCCTGCAGTCTTGTGGTTTTTTTTCCCCAAATTCTAGCCCTGCTCATAGAGGTACCCCCTTACTAAGGATTGCAAGATGCAAAACGTTGGCAGCTCTGATATTAGTTTCCTTTCACAGGAGGTGCTTTGTGTAGCATTTTATTTTAGCCATGCAAATGTTGTTGTCTTAAGAAAAGGTCTGTGCATTCAACGATGTTTTTTTGTTGTTGTCTTACTCAGGGGAGCACGTCCGCATCATTACCTACAACAAGAACGGGGAGTGGTGCGAGGCGAAGAAGGTGTCGGACAGCTCGAAGGTCGGCTGGGTGCCGTCCAGCTACGTCACCACCGTCAACAGTCTCGAGAAACATTCCTGGTACCACGGACCTATTTCCCGCACGGCGGCAGAGTACCTCCTCAGCAGCGGCATCGACGGGAGCTTCCTGGTCAGGGATAGCGAAAGTAGTCCCGGGCAGCTGTCGATATCGTTACGCTTTGCGGGGAGGGTGTACCATTACCGGATCAACCACTCCGCAGACGGAAAGGTGAATATAAACTGTCGCCATCTTGGTCAGGTTCCATGTGTCATACTTTGATTTGTATGGTTCTTTCTAAGCTTAAAGGGCCAGACTATTTTTAAAAATCATCCTCTCCAGACCACCGATTTCACGAAACTTTACGCAGCTGCGTAAGTCCACTTGCGCAACATTTATTGCATAAGTTGTGCACCACTAACACAAGAAATCTTGCACAAGTTGACTTACGCAGTTTTTTGAACTCACTTCTTACAATATACATGTATTTGTATTATAAGTAACAATTTAACCCAATTTAAGTCATAAAAATCCCTTCAAAAAATGGTTTCTGATATCTATGGTTTATGAGTAACCATGGAATTCACTATGTTACCCAAGGCTTTATGCCTATCAAAGGAATTTTTCAAATCTTAACATGAAATTGTGAAATTTTGTATATTTTTTTATGATGTTCCATGAAGATGGTGTACGTGACCAATGAGAGCCAGTTTTGCAGCGTGGCTGAGCTCGTCCACCACCACTGCAAGGATGCAGACGGCCTGATCACCACGCTGCGCTTCCCGGCGGCCAAGATGAACAAGCCCACCATCTACGGCGTTTCGCCCCAGCCAGACGAGTGGGAGATCCAGCGGACGGACATCTCCATGAGGAACAAGCTCGGAGGGGGACAGTACGGGGAGGTGTACGAGGCTGTCTGGAAGAAACACGGGAAGATCGTGGCCGTTAAAACCGTCAGGGTAAGAAAGATTACTGATGGAGGAAAGGGGGAGTGGGTTTGGGGAAGTTAGCAAGAGTGTAGTGGTTTAAAACTGTCAGGGTAAGGAAGATGATTGATGAAGGAAAGGGGGAGTGGTTTGGTGAAGTTAGCAAGAGTGTAGTGGTTTAAAACTGTCAGGGTAAGAAAGATGATTGATGAAGGAAAGGGGGAGTGGTTTGGTGAAGTTAGCAAGAGTGTAGTGGTTTAAAACTGTCAGGGTAAGAAAGATGATTGATGAAGGAAAGGGGGAGTGGTTTGGTGAAGTTAGCAAGAGTGTAGTGGTTTAAAACTGTCAGGGTAAGAAAGATGATTGATGAAGGAAAGGGGGAGTGGTTTTGGGAAGTTAGCAAGAGTGTAGTGGTTTAAAACTGTCAGGGTAAGGAAGATGATTGATGAAGGAAAGGGGGAGTGGTTTGGGGAAGTTAGCAAAAGTGTAGTGGTTTAAAACTGTCAGGGTAAGAAAGATTACTAATGGAGGAAAGGGGGAGGGGTCATAGGATGAGGGGGGGGACAGCACAAGAGGGTGTTTGTCAAAACCTTCAGGGCTAAGGTAGATCTACATGTTAGTTTAGGACTGAGGGTGGAGGAGTGGTCATTGTTTTATATGGTTACAGAAGTGGCCAGGAGAAAAGATCTTGACAGCTATTATCCGATTGAGCAACCATTTCTTAAAGAATTGATATTTCTTAGGGTCCTCTCCCTTCATTTTTTTTTTACAGTTAAAGGTATGGTAATAGATTGGTTTTGTTGAAATACTTTATACTATCAACAGCTGCAGTGCTTTTCACCAAGTAAGTTTGTATGGTCAATAATTTTTGGAGTATTTAACCAATCTATGACCCTACCTTTAACCGGAAGTTCCTTTGCTTTGGTGACCTTCAGGAGGAGAATATGAGAGTGGATGAGTTCTTAGAGAAGCTGCCGTGATGAAGACTATCAAGCATCCTAACCTGGTCCAGCTGCTAGGTAAGAATCAATTGTAGTTTCTTTGGATCACCAATGTGCTTACTGTTTTTTTTTTTTAATTGACCACACCAATATAACGGCCAGGCTGTCAAGCGCACCGGACTCAAGCTCTGGTGTTACCGATTTATTAGGCAATATAAAGCCATTGTATCAAAGTGCCTTTCAATATTACGTCCACTGTTCACTGGGTTTTATGCACTCTATTAACAACTTTTACTCCTTTAAAGTATGCAGCACCGGCAGCTAAATGGCACACGGGTGACGGCCAGTGTTTGTGTTTGCTTAAAGGCACGATATACTTTTGGTGATTGTTAAAGACTAGCACCCTCACTTGGGGTATCCCAACCTATGCATAAATTAACAAACCTGCGAAGATTTGGGCTCAATTGGTCATCGAAGTTGCAAGAAAATAATTCAAGAAAAAGCCCCCTTGTTGCATGAAAATGTGTGTTTATAAATGCCTGAGAAAGGCTTCATGCCTGAGGCCTTTCTCAGATTCAAATATTTTAGAGAGAATTTACCTCTTTCTCAAAAACTACATTTCTTCAGAGGGAGTCGTTTATCACAACGTTTTATACTATCAGCAGCTCTCAGGTGCTCCTTACCACGATAAGTTTTTTTATTGTGATGTATTTTTTTGAGTAACTACCAAAAGTATCCACTGCAATTAAGCTTGAGTTACTTAATTAAAAAATAAAGCACTTGACTAATGTTTCTTTATCCCCTCTCCTCCTCGTATCTCTCCCCTCCCCCCTCCCACTTCCAGGTGTGTGTACAAGAGAGCCCCCGTTTTACATCATCACCGAGTTCATGCCGCACGGCAACCTCCTAGAGTATCTAAGAGAGAACGATGACAACACACTGTCGGCGGTCACCCTGCTGTACATGGCCTCGCAGGTAGCTTCAGCAATGTGCTACCTGGAGTCCAAGAACTTCATCCACAGGTTCGTCTTGCAGTCTGAGTTCAGTTTAAAAAAAGAAAAGTCACAACAAGATTGCCAAGGCGCAAGGTGTTAGAGTTATAAGCTAATGATGACGACAACCAGTGACTGATCCAAGTTGGGTGTCGTGGCTGAGTGGTTGAGAGCACCAGACTCATGCCTATGCCCCACCACCCCACACCCACACCCGCCTGTTTGTAAATGGGGTAAACCGAGGACACCCCTTTGTTCTCCCATTGTTTGGACGTAGTTTTTTAAAGGACGTCCCTATTGGTTTTGTACACGAAAGCACACCGAGAACTGTGCGGGGTATGTCCCTGATCCTTTTTGGTTAAAGTCCTCGGTTTCAATGGGTAGACATGCGCTCACACACACACACACACAGACAAGTGTGTAAACACCTGCAATCGGGGACCTCCTATTGTCCCTCTTTTGTTTGTACTCTAACTTTTTGGCAACAGCTCTCATTGGTTTTGTACACGTTTTCCAACTGGGGACCTTTCCCCAAACGGGGACCCTATTGTCCTCTTTTGTTATAGGTCCCCGGTTTGAATGTGTATACCTACCCACACACACATGTACACTTTTGCACACACCATTGTGGGGACTTCCTATTGTTGTTCTATTGTTCCCTTTTCTAAAGATTTCCCTTGTGGGGACCCAGTTTAACAAAGAAAAACGTTGTGGGGACCTTTGTTCCATTGTGTAAAAGTCCCCACAACGGTGTGTATGCCTACCCCCAACACACACAGTCTTAATGACTCCAATTGTGGACCCTCCTTTGTTCAACTCTTTGTCCTGAAAACGTGGACCCATTGTTTCCTTTGATAGCAACGTGGGACCTATTGTCCTTTTGTTGTAAGTCCACGCTTTGAATGTCACTACAACTCACACACACACACACACACACACACACAATAGCGCCCTCTGCTGTCCTACTCACAAGCATTGTGATATGCATGCCATGCTAGTGTCCTCCTTTTCTCTAAGCCGCAGGACAGGTAGCATCATCATGTTCAAGTTCCTTGATTTGTTGTCTTTTGCTACCTGATTGCTTAAAGAGTTGCTGTAGTTTAAAAAGAAGAGCCCTCAAATGTACAAGGGCACTCTTTTTATAACAAAGGTTACACAATCTATAGGCAGTGATTTTGAATCTTTTTCGCTTTTAGAAAATAGAGTTAGCTGTTACAAACTGCTCACCAACCAAAAAGACCTCTGGTATAAATGCAAAAAATAGTTAATGGCCTGACGTTTCGACCCTAGCAGAGTCTTTCTCAGAGGCTAAATTGCATTTTTTGCTTTGATAAGTTTTGAATGTTTGTACCTTCTCCATCCTCTAACCAGGGACTTAGCAGCAAGGAATTGTCTACTAAGCGACAACCATCTGGTGAAGGTGGCCGACTTTGGACTGGCGAGGATCGTAACGGGAGAGATCTACACCGCCCAGGCGGGGGCCAAGTTCCCCATCAAGTGGACCGCCCCGGAGAGTCTCGCTTACAACAAGTTCTCCAACAAGTCTGATATGTGGGGTGAGTGTCGGCTGCTTTCTGCCCCCTTCCACTGCTGTCTGCTTTCCAATGATGGTTGCTAGACCATCTAGGATGGTTTGGTTGGCGTAGTGGTATCTTTTCTCGCCTTCCACCTCCGGGACCCTGGTTCAAATCCTGCAGGGGGCACTATGTGGATTGGGTTTTCAGTCCCTACCTGATTGCTTGGGTTTCCCCTGGAATAATTGTCTAAAAGTTTTCCTCTCACATCTAAAACTGAAACTTCCTTCTTTGTCTTCTCTCCATGGGGTTCTTGGCTAGTATAGTGATTAAGTTCGCTTTTCTGAGAGTCCTTGGCTTCACAACCAGAACTAATCAGTGAAATATTAAGTGAAAGTGAGATGACCTTCTGAGTAGTGTGGGAGGTGGTTGTTTGTCTGGTCCATTCGGGACCATTAGATAAAGTCAATTTGTCTTTCCCATCTGTCGTTTGGTTGGGAAAGATATGGGGCTTACAGTGACATGTGTAAACTTGAAGTAATGTGTCACTCAATGATTTTGTTTGGGGTCGAACACTGTAGCACTTGAAAACGTAGTATTAAGCACCGTATAAATGTCAAGTATTATTACTACATGTCGTCTATAGACGATGTGACCTGTGACATCACATGTTTACAAAAGCGCCACAGAGCCTGGACTTCCTGCAGGCACGATTTGTACACAGCTCAATGGAAGAAAGCATAAAATCTTATATTTTATAGAGATTGCACTGTCTAATTCTTATCAACTTTTGATATGATGAAAGGGGGCACATCTCAAAACTTGTCCAGCTTTTACTTTCATAACTCTTGGTTTTATGTGGAAATTATGACACAAAATGTCAACTTTCCCATAGGACCAGTGTAGTATCTTGCCTGCCAGAATACTCAAAGAATGTACAAGGTCACACTTATTGTAAACAACGTTCACATGGTCTATATTAATACTTTTATAAACCTTTCTACCCACACAGCCTTTGGCATTCTACTCTGGGAGATAGCCACCTACGGCAGCTCACCCTACCCGGCCTCGAGCTCCAGCACGTCTACGAGAAACTGGAGCGGGGCTACCGTATGGAGCGTCCGGAAGGCTGCCCGGCCGACGTCTACAAACTCATGCTCAAGTGCTGGGAGTGGAAAGCGTCGGACCGTCCGAGCTTCATCCAGATCCACGAGGAGATGAACAACATGTTCCAGAATTCAAGCATCTCGGACGAGGTGGAGAAGTCGCTGCACCGCCGCCGGGAGCCGCCGATGCTGCCGGCGAAGCAGAGGAGCAGCCGGAAGGGGGGAAGCGGGGATTCGGACCACCACGGGAGGGGAGGAAAGGATGGAGGAGGAGGAGGAGCGCCTAGCGATACCTCCAGTAGGTCATTCTCGTAGGTTTGCCTTGGCTCTTGCACAGCTTCTTCTAATAAATTGGTACTAGGACCCGGCTGCGGTTGGCTGCATCAGAATATCAAAGCTTTTGACATGTCGTCGCGTTAGTGCAAAAACGTAGAAACCCTAAAATAGCGCCTATGTTACACGCGAGTTTGAAAGTGTCAAAGCGTCGCTTAAAATAGCAAAAACAATTTTTGGTTAGTTTTTGGTGAATCGTTGTCGAAAGTAATGAAGATAGGTCATCCGTGTAGTTGGTGCAAATTTATCTGTTAAAAGAACAGTGTTTCAGTGAAAACTATGTCACTTTTCGATGAGAGCACTTTTAGTGTCTTCAAAAGTTACGCCAACAAATTAAAAAATCTTTGTTGAGAAATGCTACAGCCATGCGGGTTCTAGTCCAATTTTTTTCCCCCCATTACTAACTTCCATCTGTCACTCATGCGACCCAACTCTGAACTCTACATGCAGTGTGCTTCATTTGGTATCCAATGTCAAAAGGGGTTCATCGTTTACACTATTTTCTGAAAAGATTAAATCGTGTTTTTTTTAGCAAAACAATTTCCACAATAGACCCTTCTCACTGACCTCAAATTTGTACAGCGCGTGGGAAGGTCCGCCGTGCTTGAGTACTATGCACATGTAGGATATACGTTCGGGTGGTGCCCTCCAGCGTTGCGATACGTTGCACATGTTCGTGTAGTTCTCGTAACAAGTTATAAAACCACAAGGGAAACCGACTGGGTGAGTTTTACATAGTTTGGGGTTGAACAAAGAAACGTTGACTAATGTAGAGCGGGATTTGAACCTGCGACATCCGGATTAACGTGCAGGCGCTCTACCAACTGAGCTATCTAGCCCGAATGGTGGCAGTTTAGTTGATATATTTATTTGGGGGTGCCAGTCAGAAGCCATTCTAAATTACGATACAACCTGGGAAGCAGCAGGAGAGGGATCACCTTAAAGGGCTGCGACTTTTTTTCTAATATCAAGCAAAAGGGAAACTGACTGGGTAAATTTTTAAACAAATTGCGTTGAAGAAAGAAAAATTGACTAGTGCAGGATTTGAACCCGCGAGGTCCGGCCTGTAAATCGGTGGTTGCAGGTTCAAATCCTGTGCGTGTAAGTACTCCAGCATGGTGAGCGATAAAATAGTAACTCTTCTGAGAAGGGACTATAAGTTAAAAAAATGTTTTCAAAAAATGTATTTGTTTGTGAAAAAACAAAAATTGCTCTATTTTGGTATTGAAAGAAAAAGTCTTTTGAGAAAAAGGAAAAAAAATTGTGAAAAGGGGGAGACTCTCTAAATGGTGCAAGGATATTCCACAGTGACTTAAATTGATCACGGTTTTAAGAAATCTGATTTTCTGAGTTTGTTCTGCCTTGATATGATCAAGTGAAATATGCCACTTGAAATTTGCATATCAAGTTAAAAAAAAACAACAACCGGATTTCTGATCTGTGTTCGTTGACATGCGAGTAGCCTTGGAATAGCTCCCTCGAGTTAAGAGCTGCGTCGTTGCATCGGTGACGTTCATGTGTCTTGTTTTTGTCTGTGGAGATAGTTGTGTCTTGGTAAATCTCTGATAAGGTCAACTGTTCTGGCCAAATGAAAAAAAATGTTGTTATCTTAGCCTCACTAAATAGAGAGAAGACAAAATGCGTGTTTCCTTTTTGATATTTTGGAAGAATTGATGTTTCCGTGAAACAAAATGGAGGAAAGAATGTTTTAATGAAAATTAATGAAAGAGTCTTGCTCTTAGAAACCGATGTACGATTGGAATGTAAACTTTAACAGTGCAATGACTTCATTGCACGTTTCGAAAGCTGCTCATTTTTGGTCCTTCTGAAACACTTGCATGTCAACGTTTTTTCCATGCTTATTCATTTCTCATTCATTTCACTTCTTCTTTATACGTTGCTGCACTTGCATCCAGCTTGAAACCAAGGGTTTGCCTTTAACTTTTTTTTTTTAGTGACTGGCCAGCAGGACCGGTTAGGTTGTCATTTCACTGGTCCTGTCACCTTCTTCACTGGTCGTATTTCAAATGAAATGGGGATGTTTTCAACATTGAACTGGCCAGCCGGACCACTTGGGGCAAATTCCGACTGGTCTTCTGGCATTTGTTAAGGGAAAACGCTGGTTTCTACAGTGTCTCATGTTACATCGACCACATTGTAGTCAAGTAATTTTCAGTCGAGTTTCAAGTTTTGCGGAGTACTAGGGTGGCCGAGTAGTACTCGAATACGAGTACTTGGTCCTTCAAGTACGTGCACAGGCCAAGTTTGCGCAAGAACTATCGTTGACCACAGTTCCACTAAGTTTGCCCGAACTCTTGTCTAGTCAACGATATTTGGACTACGCTAGTCGGAACCGGCCAATTAGGAACCAGCCACTGGAGAGCTGTTGATGTTATAAAACATTGTTAGAAACGACCCCCTTTGAAGTAATGTAGTTTAGAGAAAGAAGTAATTTTTCCCCCCAAATTTTGGACTCTGAGAAAGACTTCAGGCATGGAGGCTTTCTCAGGCATCCGAAAGCACACAATTCTATGCAACAAGGGTGTTTTTTCCTTTATTATTTTCTTGCAACTTCGATGACCAATTGAGCCCAAAATTTTCACAGGTTATTTTATGCATATGTTGGGATACACCAAGTGAGGATTCCTGTCTTTGACAAACACCCAAATAATATTCTTCCTTAAGCAGCTCTATGAAATTGGGCCCAAGTCCAAATGAATGTATTCCTTTTTTTTTTACCGCCGTCTTAATTTTGTTTGCATGAGTTTGTCTTCCTCCAAATCTTCCATTTCTTATCATATAATGATCACGCTAGAATGATAAAAAGATGTTACTGTTTCAACACTTGCACTCTGCCTAATTTTCTCATGCACCACATTGTATGTACAAGTCCAGGGTCCAGTTTCATAGAGCTGCTTAAGCACAAAAGGTAGCTAAGCACGACAAAATTATGCTTACCATACTGAAGTTACCGGCCAAAATACCATGTCGCATGCACAATCTTCGACTGGTATACTGCTAAATTTTGTTCAGCACAAAGTTGTTGAGCAATATTGTCTGCATAAAGGGAGGATACCTTTGGTAATTACTCCAAAAATTAATGACCACAAAAACTTACTTGGGAAGAAGCACTGCAGCTGCTGATTATGTATAACATATTGAGACAAAATTTCCTTCAAAGGAATGTAGTGTAGAGAGAGGGATTCAAAAACATTTCAATCTGAGAAACGTTTCTGCAGCACGCATTTGTGTGAGCGCTAAATTCTTGTCGGTTTGCAGACTGCGTAAATTTTGCTTCAGTCATCAATTTGAATCTGAATCCTCACTCCCAGCTCATCAACTATGGCTATGTGTAACAATGATACTAAGCAAAAATACCGGGTACCAATCACAAAGCAATATATGTACTGTACATTACATGGCATTTTTTCAGTGCTCAGCAAATTTGTGTGCTTAACAGTTTTATCAAGTTGATCCCTGAGCCGGATTAAGTGGCTGTGCATGTAATCTTACTAAAAAATAAAGTAGGGGTAATTTGTCCCAGTCGTGGCTCAGCGGTCAAGCGCACCGAACTCTAGCTGTGGTGTTACTGATCAGCAAAGTGTGGGTTTGAGTCCCGGTCTTGACACTTGTGTCCTTAAGCAAGACACTCAACCACTGTTGCTTTGTCCATTGGATGGGATCTAAAGCCATAGATCCCAAGTGTTGTGCAATGCACGTAAAAAAAAACCCAGTACATTTATCCCTAAGAGAAGGGGTTTGCCCCGGTGTTTTTGGCAGTGGCTGCAGAATGCACCCCCAGCACCTTGTAAACCCTTACAAGGTCCTACATAATTTGGATATCACATAAAATTTTCAGTATGGAATCATGACATCGTATCTTTCTAATCCAGCAACCGAAACCCCTCTGTGTTCGTTTTTACGAACACTTGTTTTCTAGTTATTATTCTTATATGTATGGTGTGTCAGTTTTGTTGACTCTGCTAAGAACCAATGGTGTACATGTAACTATCCCTTTTAATGTATTTCAGCTTGTTGAATTCCATCCCAAGACTGCCTGACATGTTTAGTTTTTCAACCCAGACAAACCCCATCTCCATGAGCCCATTTTGTGATATGGTGGACACAATACTATGGCACTATTACTGGTTTGGGTAAATCTGTCGGTGTACACCCAAACCGCATGAAGCACTCTTATAGTGTCCACCATATCTCAGAAAAGGCTAATGGCATCTTCAAACTTCAAAACACAATACTAATCATCCACCCTTCTTTGCCGCTAACCCTCTTGCTTGTTTCTTTGACGCTGTGCTAGAGCATTCATTTAAAGAGGGGCTCCAAGGTCAAATTCCGTTTTGTGATGCACTAATTCGACAATAGATAGAGTCGTCATGAAAGTGGGGGGAAAAAATTGACACGTCTCTTACCTCTCGTCAAAACGGTGTAAAATGTCGTTTGTGTTTGATACCCTTCCAGTGCGAATTTTAGTCAAAATCCAAAAAAAACGTCCCATGACGTCCTGTTTTAAATATATGGGTAGGTACATCAGGGTTCTTCCCACAGTGGTCGGTGCCGGAAAACCCGCCCGGCACTCAGGATTCCCAACAGAATTTTCTCTGTTTCCGACCACCACACCTTTTCCAAATTTTTTAATTACTCTTGCAATTCACTTTCAAAGATTTTCAACACAATGTAAAATTGGGCATTTACCAGTAAAAAAAATGGTATCCGAAGCCATTCATTTTGAGTGCTTCTTCGATTTGAGTCTATTTATATGATCCACTGTGTAACTGATCCATCTTGTAATGGTTTCCAGGGAAACATTTTTCCACCACTAAAGAAATCCTGGGCAGAACCCTGGTACATTTTTGTACAGGAAGTTTGTTAGTGCACTCCAGAATTTGGATGATATTCAATCAAATTGGCATTGAACTTTGACCTTTTGACTGACGCAGACAGTCCTCTCTGGAGTGTACAGACCCATTGATGTCCGGCGACGCCATGTTTCAAATTTTGCTCTGAAAGAGTATCAAATAAAATGACGTATTACACCGTTTTAACTGTGAGGTTCGAGACTTGTAATTTTTTTTCCCCCACATTCATGAGGACTCTATCTTGTGAAAAATGAGTGCATCACGAAAACTGAATTCAACCTTGGAGCCCCTCTTTTTATGTGCATGATTTGATTTTTAAAATTTTGTTTAACGAATAATTTTGTAATTGTAACCGTTCCTTTATAAACCCCCTCGTTTTTTTCCACCATAAAAGACAACTTCAAAACCTTTGATTTCTTTGCACTTGTTTACTTTGGCCAATCTAAGAGTTAAGTTTCAAGCAAATTGTTTTTCTTTACTTTGATTCAACTTTTTTTTTTACCTATATATTTTTTTTTGAAATGAGTAAAATCCAAACCCTAGCAGTTTTTCATATGATTTGGGTTGAAACCTCACTGAAGATCGGTGTACACTTTGAGAATTCGGTTGTCTGATTTTGGAACTATTTGTTGGTCAGTGCAGCAAAGTCGTATCAACGGGCACCGAGACACGACTATGTTGCACGGAGCGCTTCTGCACGATTTAGGACTTATTGCACAATGGAGTTACGACCTGACAACTTGAAAAACTCCTGACCTTATCAGAAAAGAAAAGAAATGAAATATTCCAGGGTGAGTTACTTCTTTTGACTGGATTTGTTTTAACTTTAAACTGTTTTTGTTTGTGTTTTACTTAACAGAGCAAAGACAAAGTCCTCCAAACTCCCCCGAACCTAGCCGCAAAAAGCTTCCCTTTAAGATTCCATATCTGCCTAAAAAGAAAACTGAACGGTCCAAACAGGATCACCACCACCAACCCCAACCCCCAGAGCGACAACTCAGCACCTCCGCCGAGGACGACAACAGCCCACGAGGGCAGCGCACTATCCATCAAGACATCCCTGAGAAACCAAAGAGGGGCTCGCCGATCCACCACCGCCAGGAGAACGGTACAACAATGAAGATGCAGGACTCCCTCCACCAAGAGCTGAATTCTTGCCTTCATAACTCCTTGCCGTCGCTGCAGACAAGCTCAGAGAGTGGGGGAGACAGCGGCGGCTCGGGACAGAGTACGAGGGTCGCTCTTAGACCGCCCGTGCGAAACGGGCAAAAGACAAAACTCAGAAAAGACAGAGAGCGTAAAAAGAGTGCAGAGGAGGCGCTCATTGAGGAGCAGCAGGAGGTACCTTTCCCGATTCCTCGCTCCTCCTCCTCGCCAAGTTTCGAGCGGAAACCAAAGAGAACAGAAGCACTGCCTGAGGTTAAGGAAGAGCGGACGGTGGGTCGCCAAGCCCTCAAACCACCCCCTAAACTTGACATCAAACACAGAGACATAAATCAACAGTCAGATAATTTCAAGGAGCAGTTAATTAAAACGAAATCACTGCCTTCTACAAAGAAAATCTCCGTTCCACCCCCAACGAGTCCCTTGCTGAGCCCGGAGATTGAGAGCCCCCAGGGAACTTTACCAAACTATGGAACCAAAACCAGGGATAAGGTGCGGCATGCACGGCCCTCTGCACCCCCTCCAGCACCCCCTATCGAGAGGGTAACATCACCCACATCGTCAGGATCGAGTCCGAGTCCTACAGGCTCCCCAAGCAAATCCTCTCTGCAGACCACTGGAAAGCTGCCCCGGTATCGGGCAAGCCTCAAATCATTGGACCTAAACCGATCCTCAGCCCCAAACCAGACCTAACCAGTCCCAAGTTTCAGCTGCCTACCCCTCCGAAACCTCAGAAGCGTACTTCAATACCCAAGCCCCTACCACGGTCGGACCCTCAAAGTGCTAACGGACAAATCACAAAGGGGTCCATACTTCATTTATCAGAGACACTGGGCCTAAAAGCCGCCTCAATATATGATAACAGGAACTTTAGTAAGTGCAGCGACTTGTGCGCCGAACTGGAGGTTCTTTACAGTTCCTGCATCAAATACTTGGAACTACTACCTGTGCGGACACGCTTTTCAGTCAGGGAGCACCTTAGCCAATTGGACACTCATGTTCAGAACTTGAAAATCAAGACGACGACGGGGTCGGACGATCAGCTCGGGTCAATACTGGACGACGTTAGAAAACAGATCGAAGAAATAAGGGCCCTTATTCAACGATAGCTAGGGGGGGAAGGGATAGTGCGTGTATGATATGTGAATAGAAATTCTGCTCTTTCATAAACGATGTCGTTTTATCATGTATGTCATTTAAATCGCACATTTTTAAGTATTCTGAACCATGCTCATGCTGCTCTATGTTGGTTTGAGGGATCAGTGTGAACAGAGGCGGATTTTTTGCGCTCAGCAGATGAAAAATTGCTTAGCAGATATAGATTTGCGTAGCAGATTAAGATTTGCTTAGCAGATTTAGAATTGCTGAGCAGAAACAGGTTAAACACTAACATTCAAAATGCCTTGCAATCGGACTGTTGGGGACTGGTTCTGACTGATTTTTGAGAACATGCACTGCCATCATTGATATGTAGTCTGGATACCAGACCACAAGATGGCCGCTGTTGCGGTCGGCACTGTGTCTTTTGATCTGTCTTTAACTCGTATATTTTTTGTTTTTGACCACAAACCAAAGTAGTGCCAGCATGAGTAATGTGTATTCTTAACAGGCTTTCCTCTGCTTCTGAGGTTCTCCTTCCAGCAACTACACACGAAAAAAAAATAAAAGCCTAAAAGCCAAAATTTGTTTTTTTTAATGAAGGAATTCGCTTGATAATTTCTCAGAAGACGACTCTCTCGTATCTCCACAAAATGTATGAATATATATATGTATATGTCATGTGCTGTATTTGTATATGTATTGTAACGACAGATAAGCCTGCCTTGTATTATAAATTTTAAGAAACTGTCGGTCCGACTTGAATACAGATAAGCCTTAATGAGATATTGTAGTTTCTTGAGCCCGTCTGAAGAAGTCAGTTCTCCAAATGTCGACTCCGGTGTGTGTGTTTTATTTTTAATAGAATCGTAAAAGGAGAAGTTCCGGATGTACTTGAGACGAAGTCAGACCTTCATTTTGAAGGAGAAGCAAATGCACTCCTTAACCATGTCCGAGGACGCTTCTTGAAATTTTTAAGTGGATTTTGAAAATCTAAACTTTGGGGATAAACCAGGTAAGTTGTGGTGTCTATTTGCTTTAATCATGTAACAAAAATGACAGTACATCAAACAACTCATGCAATCCAGTCATGACTCGTCAGAGATACATGCATGTATGTGTATGTTCTTGAATTATGTTTCAGTTTCACTTTTTAGACTCGGTGTGTGAAGTGTCGTTCTGGGACCATCTCCTCAATAGTTTAACGAGATCAGTTCGTAGCTTTCCTCATACTTCTTAAGATGAAGGACTGGGAAATGGTTGTAAAGTTAATAACGGTAGTGGCTTCTTGTATGGCACTCGATTCCGTCACCCAGTGGCGCTCCGAGATTATTACCCCCAGGTCACTGGGCCATGTATTTCATTCCCTAGACCATCTCAGCTCCCTGGGGAGCATACAGCCTGTGCTGCCAAGTATGTAGCGCGCCAAGCTAAATCAATCACAAGAACCATCTCTGCACTCATCACAGGTACCCATTTACCCCTGGGTGATGAGAAGCAATTATAGTTAAGTGTCTTGTGAAGGACACAAAGTGTCCATGACCGGGACTCTAACCCACACCACGATGACGCAGCCACTGAATTTTGAGTCCAATGCACTAAATTGCTCAGCCACGACACGCTAAAAAGGTATTTATATAATGACCCTACTAAGTCAATGTTGAACTCAAGCTTCTACGCATTCTAGTGATATTTGCCTCCACATATCTCTTTTCCTACCTCTTTAAAAAAGGAGTTATTCTTAGTATGAAAAATGCCAACTTTATTCTCAGAAAGTCATTAATGCAGGGTGAGAAATTTGAGACATTTATCTGAATTCAGAATTGTTAAAGTCTGCCTTGTAAACAAAACAATGCTGTATTTTTCTCCAAATAAGACAAGTCATGCTCTTCGATCTTCTTCTCTAGCTCTGAGGATACTGTTTCAAAAAGCTCCTTAGAACCTATATATCCAGGGGTTATCAAAAGGTGGAAATGCCATCATTTCAACGCACCTCCTTAGATCTGGTACTCCCAGTTTCAGACTTAGTTGTCAGCAAATGACTCTCACCGCTACAATAGATAAATAGTATTCTGCGAGGATGTGTTAAATTGCTAGTGGCACATTTTCAGAGTTTCTGAAAAGGCAGTACTGACAAGTAGGCACAAATTTTAAACAGTCTTTGACATCAGTAAATTTCACCCAGCAAAAAAATTTGCCAAGTGCGGAAAGATCTCGCTTACTAGGAATGGGTTTACCAGCCACGTCACGTATATCGCTTGTGACTGGTCTCCTGCTAAGTTTTGCTTAGCCGATTTGTTTAAGCAATTTTTTGTTTTTCTGCTGAACAGCATTTTGAGATTGGGCTAAAGTTGGTCCGGGTCATCTTCATGTGGTCATCAGGATTAACATAAAAAGGAATTTGGTGCAAACGTAAACTTTTCGTGCTGCAAGGGATTTGAACCTGTGAATCTGTAATTTGGTGCAAGGGTCACTCTGTGATCGCCTGTGATAAAAAAAAGGGCAGGAACTTAAATTTAAAATATTACAATCTTATAGAAAATAAATATTCAAGACAACGGATGAAGAATATGTTTCCCCGAAATTATTCACATAAACAACAAATTTTTTTTAATACAAAAATTACGTTTTTAAGGGAACGTTTTTTATAGAGATCTTTTAACTTTGAATTATTACATGTTTTCCTAAATTGTATAACAAGATGTCAAGCTTAAACGGAGGACCCCCCCTTCACTGACCCCGCCCCTTCACTGACCCCGCCCTTTCAACAATTGCTGATGCTTCATACCCTATCTGTTTTTGTCA
Organism: Pycnopodia helianthoides; assembly: GCA_032158295.1. Classification (NCBI taxonomy): domain Eukaryota; kingdom Metazoa; phylum Echinodermata; class Asteroidea; order Forcipulatida; family Asteriidae; genus Pycnopodia; species Pycnopodia helianthoides. The sequence goes on from CM063258.1 coordinate 13,785,244, forward strand.
GGTTCCCTGTCTATACACAATGATGATGTCAGTTCTAATTTGTAAGGAACCACACTATTTGTTCCTTCCAATCTCAGTTTGGTGTACATTGGATTGAATGCGAGTAATGGGAGGTGGCTGCACCGTGGTCAAGTTATGAAGTCCATTTTCAGAAGCACGGCTTAGGTTTGCGCAAAGGCTGAGGAACCATCAATCTGTTTGATGTCCCAAACCAAAAAGTGTACGTTTCCTAATTTACCAACAGAGCCAGAGCCAGAACTGAAGCCATGGTTTCGTAGAGGGCCATAGACTGATTAAGGCCGTGTCCAAATTGGAGGCTACAGCTATGGCTACAGCTATGGCTACAGCTATGGCTACAGCTATGGCTACAGCTATGGCTACAGCTATGGCTACAGCTATGGCTACAGCTATGGCTACAGCTAGATTTCCACTTCATCATGCATTGGCCTTGTCCTTAGCAACACCCTTAGCTACAGTTGTAGCCGAAACTGTAGCGGCCAATAGACCTTATAGACCCTCTCTTTTTTTTGAGATAAAATTTACTTCATAGTTTGTGATGTTATAAATATTTTGTTGTCCACTTGACCTCATTGTTTTGTTTTTAGTGCTCAACAGTATGAAAGAATTCAACAAATCATGTACACCCATGTTGTCATGTGACGTAGCATCGACCAATCAAATGTGTTCTTGCAGAGTTGCAGAGTTTTAAATATAAGAAGTTTTCACATGTCTTTCGTATAGCAGTATATATCATTTCAGTTTTAAAATATATATATACTTTATTTGTTTTTCCGTAAAAAAAAGAGAGTTATAAGTGTAACTTGTGATTTTATTTAATAATGATGGTGTACTTTCTGAAAACGAACCCAAGAAAGAATGTAGTATACAGTCCACCACATGATTACACAGTGGACCAGGACCGATTTTTTCAAGCGCTGCTTAGCAGAAAAACGTAACGGGGAACCGCTCACAAAATGATGTACATTAGATGTTGTTTGACTGGTAACCCGTCTACGTGCTAGGAGAAGTGTTTCAGATGACGTTTCTTTTAACAGTCGTTGCAAGGCATTGTCAACTGGGTCGGATTTCAGAAATATTATTCAGGAATTACTGCTATCAAGTTTAATCGCTAAGCAATAATTTACAGGGAACCGGTCACTATCAGTACATTCCCATGGCATTTTGTTCATTTGTTTTGTTTTTCCGATCACCTGTTCCTGCTAAGCAAAAGTGTTATTTTGCTTAGCAAGTTTTCTTCCTTGGCAACTCTCAGGTCCTTTTCGAAACCATGGCTTCGGCTTTGGGGCTCGCTTCAGGCTCTGTCCACCTGTTTGAAGCCCCATACCAAATGTGCACATTTTTATAATGGCTGATGAAGCCTTAGTCAGAGCCCAAGGTGAAGCCTCAGTTTCGAAAATGGCTTATTGAATCAGGCTTAATATTTGTATTGCAGGGGAACCGCCTACTAAAATTTGACATAAGTGCATATGTTAGTATACGCTAAGTAAACTATCTTAGCCAGAGGGTATTTTGCGGAGTATTAGGCCGTGGCCGAATTGGCGGCTACAGCTATGGCTACGGCTAGGTTTTATGCATTGAAGTATAGTATGTCCTTAGCAACAGCTGTAGCCATAGCTGCAGCCGCCAATTCGGATACAGCCTTATAATTATACCATGCCCGATATATTGTAGAGAGCGCACCTCCCCCCCCCCCGAAAAAAAAGTGTTGCCATACTTTAACACACTCTTTACCTCCTCTACAGAAATACCCCCCCCCCTTCAAAGAATTCCTGAGAACCCCAGAACACAATGAAGACACAATAGGAGTGGGGGGGGGGGTACACCTTGCCAGGTATGGAGCACCAAATGTATCATAATGACACACAATGTACTTTTATTGGCGATTGTATACTACACTCCTTCCCTGCAATAACTTATATGCAATTTTGCAATGGCGTTGCTTGAGATTTTAATACCGGTTCAGCGGACTATATCGTTGACTTTTTGAACATTTATGTGTCTAATTATTAACAGTCGACAAGGTTTTAATCAGAAACCTAAAACTATTGGCCGTATGCTGTAAAATTTATAATAAAACGTGACATTTGAAGCATATAATTCAAGCATTCCTTCTGTCTGTCTTGTATTTTTTTCTCTGCATTGTAATTATGTTATATTTAAGCTACCTCATTATAAAAGAGGCTTTTCTTTTTTGAACTTTGGAAATCAAATAATGTACATTTTTGAAGAAAAAAATCAAGAGATGCAACATTTCTGGCCAGATGGATGAATCTGACCACACACAAATTTCAATTTTTTTTACCAATTTAAATCATTATATCAAATAGACTGGAAGAGCAAAACTATTATGGTCTAATTTCATCGTAAGGTATAAAAGAAGGCTGCTTAAGTTTAGGCTGCGGTGACATACAACTTCAAAAATGTCACTAAATTTTACGACTATATTTGTTGTGTATTTGAATAGCGCCACCTACGGCCACACTGAATGCTCTCCTAAAAATGGTAAATATAAATTCAAAAAATAAATACATGTTAAATCTCTCAGTCACTTGAAACAAAATCAGATTGTGTTGTCAACTAAACTTTGTTCTCTTTTCAGCTTTTTTGGCACGTTAGCCACATAATTCTTGAGCTATGCCCATCGAAAACAATACCACCCCAAAACAACTTGACTGGCCAGACTCCATCTTGGAAATGGGTCCGTTTGCTTTAGTGAGCGAAATGGGCATTTTTGAGGACTATACCCAAAATGTAACCCCAGGGCACTAAAATTATTGCTTCATTTTCCAGCAGTCCCCCCAAAAGCCACGATTTACACACACAAAAAGTTGTGGGGTTTTACAAATTATTCATGAGGGTTGGAGCTTGATTTGTTTTCACGCTACGTTTTTAGTGTAGTGCACCCAGGGCCCAGCGTGCAGGAGAGGGCAATGGCCTCCCACATTAATCTGGCGGAGATGCGGTTATTTCAACCACGGGGTTACAGAGAAACAAAACTGACAATTGCCACAGATGCGGACAGTTAACAAGAAATTAAGAGAAACTGAACTTAATTGGCGGCTCGGGAGCCAAGACAAATTCCTCCCCCGCGAGTCAAAGGACTGTAGGCTCACATTACCGTCTTGACAATGAATCTTTTATTTACCCGCTAATCCCTTCGCGTTTAACCGGTGTACCACCTTTGTAGTTCGTATATTGCGGATTGAAACCCTTTGGATACAGCGTTGAACCGTGAAATTGAAGTGCCGACGGATTAATACAAATAATGTTCAATAATTAGTACCTTTCGGCCAGTGGCATAACTCGAAATTTTCATGGGGGTAGGTGGGGGCAAATAAGTAATTTGGGGGGCTCTATTCTTTGAGGGGGAGATGATTGTATTACACGATATTAATTGATCTCCAAAGTTTATTTATCTGAAATTCTGACATCTCGTTTGAGAGGTGGGGTGGGATGGCACAAGCCCCCCCCCCCAACCCGGTTTCAACACAGCTCTCTGCACATTTTTATTTATAACTTATTATCCTCCAAAGTAAACATTTTGATCATAATTGTGTGCTTTCAAAAAAAAATCCCCATGTCATTTTGATATAATTGTTTTTAAAAGAGAATCCTCATTTTTGCAAACTACCGTATGCAACAAATGCCACATTCGACGAGCAGGTGTTTATCATGCAAATTAACTACGGACACAGGTGCAGCTGACCTATCAAAATGAGCGGCTTACAATTAGGCCACCCGTAAAGAAAACTTGGCCACCAATCAGCAATCGTGTTACAGACCGTGTCGTTGATCGATTGTCTGCTACATGCACTCATTGTGAAGTCGCCGCAAGTATCAGACAACGTGTCTTGACAACAACTTGACGTTCGAATTCCCCCCGAAACACGACAAATATTTCCTTGTTTTGACAAAAGAATGACGGAACGGTGGAGTAAAAGAACCGAAGGCAGCAATACGGGTGAAGGTAAGCAAATGCTTCCGTGCATTATCCTGTGAACTTTGAAGTTCTGTGCATTCGATGCGGGGCATGTTGAGCACACCGCACGACGAACGACCATTACGACTTAACTATGTTTTGAGTCCATTACACTAGTAGTAGTAGTAGTAGTATATCTCCATAAAAATGGACCAGGCACTGTGTGCGAACTATCCCTGGTTGAGTGCACGTGGGAGTCTTGCCAAGACATATATTTTCACAATTTTGGAGTCCGCAAATTTCTTGGTAAAACTCTAAACTTCGCTCCTGGCTCTGTAGTTTTCGCTATCAACAGCATCCCATCTGAACTAGTTTGTAGAAATACATGTAAATGAAGACGGTGACACACGTCAAAACAGCCTCCATTAGGAACGGTCCACCTACAGACCTAATACTGTAATAGTAACACAAATGTACCACCCCTCATCTGCTTATTGTATTTTTATTGTGTGCTTGGAAACTCAGGAATTATTTATACAATTTTGTTTTGGGGGTGTACCTCTGTACAAGAGAACAATTGTGTCTTAGCGGGCATGATAAGTTATAGATCTCTTGGTAAACCTAAACTTGTTTGCCCTATAATTCTTCGCTACACCGTCCCATCTGAAGAGAGAAAAAAAATCAGAAATAAATGAAGACGGTGACTTGACAGACGTCAAAGCAGCCTCAATCAGGCATAGTCAACCTAAATGTAAAGTTTTCCCATTGTGTTGCAGTATCTACTCACACAGTAATTGTCCGTAGATTGCAAGGTATTATAATTTAAAGTAACGTGTAAAATAACTTTGATTAAATTATCTTCGTTTGTCCACTACGAGAAATCTATTCTGCTGGTTTTGTGGCAACCTCGCTCAGTAACTGTTATATTGGCCAGTCATAGAAAATTAGGTTGTAAAGCAAGATTTAGCATAGAATCACTCAACATGTAAATGCCTTTTACATGCAATTTGTTGGTTACTTGTTAATATTATATAGATTTCTATGCTAAGTAATTTTGTGTTTGCCTGTTGGTTGCCTGCTTAAGAAATTTAAGTTAACGTAATAAACATGTCATTATGTAATTCGTGTCACTCACCGCGATAGCAAACTGCCTCAAGAGGGCGCCACACAAGGCAGAACTTGCTCAAGATAATAGCGGCTCTCACACACACAAAGCGATAATAGCAATGTGCTTTGTGGAAATGCCATAAGGGTAACAATGAATCTCATAGCTCTCTGTCCTTACTCTATGCCCAAAGGTACTTTCCCTGATTAATTCATTGTGAATTATGTTTAATGACTGGTTAAAAAGTGACATTCAAAGCTGTTGAAAAACCCTAACCTAACTTTTTTATACAGAATTAAGAAGTAACAATTATCCTTCAGAATGAATACTTTTATCCTTCCGTTTTTTAAATATTGGTAGTGGTGTAAAGATTCTTAAACTATTTTAAAACTTAGCAAGCTGTGAGAACCGTTTACCCACCAGGTAATTTTCCATTGCTTTACGTAATTCTGAGCACTTCAAAGAACAATTGATTTACCAATGTTATGGAGCTGCTGAAGCCCAGAACGTATGCTTCTAAGCAAAGCAACATAATCAAGTTACCAGCCAAAATATCCAATGTCACATGTAGAATTTGTGACTGATATCCTGTTAATGTTTGCTTAGCAGAAAATTGTTAAGCGATATTTTCTGCCTAAGCAGCCCTATGAAATTGGGTCCTGGTGAGAATGCTGCCACCAGGCGTTTCCATTTTCCCCCGTTCTGGTTTTCTACAAAATCACTTAAATAATTGACAGCGCTTGTAGGCCTAGGTAAACGAAAAATGCCCACACACCTCTGCTCGTTGAAACGGGGCACTTAAACAAACTCCAATAACCACCGTAGACAAAATCCAATAACCACCGGGCAAAGATCAGACGTTAAACTAAACGTGAATTTAATGAAACTTCAACTCCAGAAAAAAAACTTATAAGGTAATGATGAATCATTAACTTGTGTGTATTGATTTGTGGAAGATGCGTGTACACATACGAGTTTGAACAGTCAGCGCAAACGAGCTTATTCACGGCCGCACTTCTGGTCAAGTACACGGTAGCAGTTGTCAGGCGTGCAAGGCAGCAAAGCCCCGCTCCGTATCCGCGGGACAATTACCCCGCCTGAAGTGTCGAGTAGTCGCGCACCGGCCCGTCGCAGTGCATTGATCGTTGTTGTTATTAAACATTCATCAAAATCTCAAGGAGTTTTTTTTCTTCTTCTTCATCGTATTGAAAACAAACGCCATGCTGTTTGCGGCAGGCATTTTATTCGACTGAGAGGCTTCGATAGAGTGGATAGGTGTCCGCGGACTGTTTTTAAAGACCCTTCTGCATATGACAAAATAAAATTTAAAAAACTAGAACTCCAGCTGAAATTAATGATGTCAATAAACAATTCGGAAATTAATTTATAACTTGTTAACAACTGAGACATAAGGGGGCTGTGAATGTGTTGTTTTACTTTGTTCTGTAAATTAACACACTGGAAATGTTGGAGGGTTTTGTGTTTGAATCGAGAATGGACGCAGACCTGTAAGACGGTCTACTAGCTTGCAGCAAAAAAAAAATAATACAAAAACAATTTTGAGCTCGCTGGCGGGTAACAAGCATAAAAGGTAATGGCCAGTCGTTGAGGGCGATTTATTTCAATCGCTTGGTGGGGGTGCAATTCGTAATTTGGTGCAGTTGACAGATGTACCACACATCACCTTTATTTGTTTGGTTTTTGTCAACGGGATCTCAGCCCCCGTGTGCATTCATTGGATAAGAACCGTCTCACATTGAAGGAACGAACGACGTGCCAGCAGTGGTGGAATGTATACACAACGGTAAGCTGTGATATAAATTTCAATATACTTGACCTTAAAAGGCCTTACGTTTTCCAGTTTATTTACCCAGGACTTTCTAAGTTATTTCAAATAGGATGTATAACTTGAGTAAAAAGGGACCCAAAGCTAGTACCGTAATAGCAGTATTATATTCTTAGCATACAGTATCCTAGGGTAGTGATGCTTTGTGCCATGTAGGTTATAAGAAATTTACCCCCAAACTTATCATTAATATAAAACCAAACTACACATTTAAATTTGAATAAGTACATTATAATGTTATGAGTCAAAGCAAACAAAGAGAACAATTAGACGGAATAACGGACGTCGATTTCTGTTTGTGTTAAAACGTTATAATTAAAAGCTTTCGTATAATTATATAGCCAGGTCTGCAACACCCAGCTTTTAAATGTTAAAAATAACATACAAACGCGAATGGGGGTTCAGATCGCACTTTCTTGCTTACTTTTTGGAATTTAACGACGCGTCGGGTCTCCATTGATGATCCGGTACGAGTTGCTCTCAATCATCGGTTCTCGACCGAGAAGCGTGCCGCCCGGGACCTCTTCGCGACCCGTGCAAGTTGTCCAGGTTGAACCGGGGAGTGGCGACAGTCACCACGGCTTACCAACTTGTAAAGTAATACTGCAAAAAAAGGAAAACAAAAAAGACGAACTTGTCAAAGTTATTGACTTGACAACTAGGTGATTTTGTACAATTGACTGCACGGTCGCTAACACCCACAGTGTCGACTCAAATTTGTTCACTTCTCTTGAAGAGTTTTGTAATAACAGCTCCCAGCGTCAATGCATGTTTTGTGCATAAAAATGTGTTTTGTTTCTGTCTGAAAAGACAAGTTATCTACGCGAAAGTTTTTCATGAAAGTGATTTATTTTCTCTGTTTTTCAGCCGTTTTTTTTTTTTTTTTTTTTTTAACATTGATGTCAACACCTCTATTAACTTTTCATCGTTTTCGTATGAAAACTTTTTTTAAGTCCATTTTGCAATTAAAGCTCGTACAACAAAATATCGAACCGTTCCTTTTCAAAGTTCTGATGTAAATTCAACTTGCACAGTCGTTCCAAGTATCTGCATAGCTCCCAATTTTGAGAGAACATTATGACCCTGCTGAATATTTAAGTCACTTGGTAAAACCCTACTTCAATTTGATGTTAAACCATGCCCTTTGCGAACAATAAAATATACATATAACTATTAAACACACTGTAGCCATTGCCATGAAATTTAACAAGTTGTGGTTTTGCAACATCAATCATGCGTGGACAAAAACAATGCTTTCATGACAATAACACTCCAGGCCAAGGTATTATTTTTGTATTATATTTACCTGTGTAGGCCAAGATCCCTTTTCCCATGACTTCTAAGGAAGCTCAGGTATAATCATCAATAAATATAAATATGAGGTGGAGGTGGAGGTAAGACACAAGGGGGAAAAGTGCACTGGCAACCTTGACATTCCAGTTCCCAAACGGGCCATTCGTGTAAACTGCAATTGTTTCAGCATACCACTTCACCGCTTGTTCACAAAGCGTCCTACACGGGGTGGACCGAAAGGAAAACGCCTTCGAATTCCCTGAAATGTTTGTAGAAGGTGTGCAATACTATATATCACTTGGTCAGGTGTATTAACACAGTTGTCTTCCAAACACAGTTGTCTTCCAAACACCTGTCCCATCTTTGTAGACAATCACAACAATTGAAATGTCATATTGTAGGCTAAAATGATCAGATAATATATTTTTTCTCAACTTTTGGGTGTCTATCTCTAATGTTTTTTGTTTGTTTAGTGTGGTCATTTGTTGTGGCTGGAACATAATTTTTCTATCTTCTCTTTTTAATTCCTGTTGGCATTGTTCAGCTTGTATCTTTTGATGTAACATTTTGATGTTTTTGTATTGTTTAATTTTTTTAGTAGTTTGACCTGTGGGCCACGAGTGAAATGTAAATAAACAAATACCAATACCCCCAAACAAAACCAAAAATCACGATCACATAATAATAGCTGCAATTGACCACTCTGAGGCAGATTGGACTCCCTCAATCTTTCATCGACTTAATCCAGTTTCAAGACATTCTAAACTGATTATTAAATGTTGCGCATTGTAGAATTACTAACTGACAATCTGTGTTGGTTTCCATTGATGCCGGCGATGTATCAGCATTTTATAGGGCCAGTAAAATGATCGTTTTATTCAAAACACCTGTTTTACCACTTTATGATATAAGTGGTACTGCAATAGAGTTGGAAGTAAAACCGTTTACTCTGATTGAATCGGACGTAAATTTTTCCATACTTAATCCAAATAACAATTGCTAATAATTAGGGTATGCTGTAATGTTTTGTGACATTCTTGACCCTTGCCCCGTTCGACTATAAACATACTTCCAGTCTGGTCCTGTGGAAGTCAACCATAGACATTCAGGCGCTGTGGCGCCAGGATAACAGACTTAAAAGGTATCTACTCTCGATATGGAATGGGGAATTACTTTTTATATTATTGTCAACGTTATTACACAAGTTGTAATTTTGTGTGTGAAACAGTCATGTATAAATACTTTGTTAGGTTTAAATTTTGCTAGCATGGACATCGACGCGTAAATAACCTTGGAAACATTACTTTTGGAAAGCCCAATGTAGGCCTACCCCCGTATTTATTATGCAGGGAAAATTAAAATAAACATTGATATGTGTTACGAGGTCGTGATGTGTCTGGCATTTCAAAAACAGGCTGTAATTCGCACAAATTAAACCAAGGACTTTTTCGACGCAGTGTTCCTAATGGGCAAAGGAGACCATGGCCAATACTTTCTTTCTGAACACGTTCTGGATGCGTTAGAAATGTTTGCGATCACCCCCCAAAAAACCCCCCCACAAAAACCCACATTAACTTTACAGTTTTCACATAAACGGTAAAATGACAGGAGTCAGTTGTACTTCACTTCATTCGTGAACCCTCTTCTATACGGTTTGTTTTACCAAATCGAACCAAGTCAATATAAGGCCTACGGCAACAAAACAAATTACTTTTGAGCGTGAATGTTTAGAGCATAAACAAGATAATGACAGGGGCAAAGCAGGCCAAACAAAATCACCCTGAGAAGGTTTCATTCATTCGTTTTTTAAATGAGAAAGTTATTATTGTTATTTTTGTAATTTTTTTATATTTCTTGTAATGAAACTAAGGATGCTCCATATTAAAGGAACATTACAGAATTGGTTTTTGCTAACAAAACAGTTGCTGGCAGTGTAAGCACTTTATGTAATCCACCATATACATAAACTGACAAACCTGTAGAAGTTTGAGATCGATCGGCCATCTGGGTCAACCGATTACACATTTGCATGAAATCATATAGATTCATCAAATGAATAAAACGCTCACTGAGCGATAAACTCCAATCGGAAAGTTAGTTTATTAATTTCTCATCAAATATGGCATTTCAGACAGAAATATTTCAAGGGATGTTTTCTACTATCATCATCATTAGACCGTGTAAGTTTTATGTAAATCTGTGATCAAAAAGTATATTTTACAAGTTCTTTTCTTACCATTCTGTAATGTTCCTTTAAGTGAACTCACTGTAGCTCGCAAGTCCGAGGACACCTGTAAACAAGGGTGCTTGCAATGTGAACCAGAAACACAGCGGTTATCCCCTACTCTTCCACGACAAGTGTTCTGGGTTCTTTTTACAAACCTTATGGGACCTACGGCTTTACATGTCCCATCTGAAGGACAAATCAGTTATGGTAAAGTAAGCTCAAGGGCACAAGTGCCAAGAACGGGACACGAACCCATACTCTGCTGGTCAGAGGCACTTACAGTTATCACAAACAATTATGGCGAGGCCCAACTCACGTAAATCTTTGAAAACAAAAGGTTTAGTTTGGTCCGTAATCAAAGAATACTAAAATAGTGAATAACTACATAGTTGGAATTAATTTACTTAATTCATCTCTTTGTTCTCCTCGAAACTGGGTAGCATTTCTCGATATTTAAGTCGTAGAAAATGTAGGTTTTGTGCGTGTGTGTTTTTTTGTGTGTGGATATAAACTTGAAGCCAATTGCTATACACAGAAAGTAAAAGTTAATGGTTTTTAAGTGGGTAGAAGAGAAGCAGAGCCGGGGGCATCGATCTAATAGAAGATCTCATGACCAGGCTGAGTAACTTTATTGCACCTCCGCACATAAAGTTGTAATGATCTTCCATTCAAGAATATATACAGATTTTACGCTGTTTATTTTACAGACCCCAACATACTGGTTCTGCTTAACATCAACTCTCTTCTCGCTAATTGAGGGCGCTGAACCTCGCTGCTAATGGCTTGCTTTCTCTTGTCTGTACGTAAAATAAAATATCTTTGATTTTCGTTTTTTGCACAAAGAAAGGTCACCTTGTTCTATAGCCATAGGTCTATATATTGGTATTATACAGGAATGTTCGGTCTTGAAAATGCTAATTCCAGTTTCTGACAGATTTCACCCGAACATTTAAAGGAACATTACAGAATTAGTAAGAAAAAAACTTGTAAAATATACTTGTGATCACATATTTACATAAAACTTACACGGTCTAATGATGATGATAGTAGAAAATATCCCCTGAAATATTTCTGTCTGAAATGCCGTATTTGATGAGAAATGAATAAACTAACTTTCCGATTGGAGTTTATCGCTCAGTGAGCGTTTTATTCATTTGTTGAATCTATTATGATTTCATGCAAATGTGTAATCGGTTTTTCTCGTGACCCAGATGGCCGATCGATCTCAAACTTCTACAGGTTTGTCAGTTTATGTATATGGTGGATTACATAAAGTGCTTACACTGCCAGCAAGTGTTTTGTTAGCAACAACCAATTCTGTAATGTTCCTTTAAGCTAACATTTTTAATAGCTATTTTTATAGATCCGAGAAGGTTACAAGCTTTCATTTAATTATGATATTGCACGAAAATATCCGCCAATGATGAGTGGCAGTTAACTTTAAAACGTAAACATGAATTATTGTCAAGGATCCCGACATTAATTCACGTGCATTGGCCATGTACAAACAGATTTGCATGTCTGTATTGTGTACATTGTCCGTCACCACATAGCATGTGAAAGTTTGTGAATGTTTTTATTTTCGTTTTGAGACAGCATCATCTGCCAAAATTCGTTTAGAGCAAAAGTTCTTTTAAAAATAAATACGGCAATGCTTGTTCTGATTTTATTGTTAAGCAAGCTTGGGTTCCATATCACAGCTGTGGGCCACAGTTTTTGGCCACTCTCATAAAACAAGTATCACAATTGATTCATGCACCCTGCATTTGCGTCTTTCAGGACGGCACACTATCTGCCTTGCGTTCTGAGTTGACTCTGACCTATTCGGTTTACAGTGCTATTATACCCAGGTCTGACTTTTACGTTCGTGTGCTACGGTGTACACGGAGATAGAGTTCTTAATAGGGCTAGTCGATTTTGAGGACTCCTTGGTTTCAATTCCAGCCAAAAATTGTATTAAAAGGGCGAAAAATAATCCAGACTACGTCCCATCTACGTTCAGTCTCACTTTCGTAGTAGTAATGGCTTTCAAAATAAGTAAAAACCTAAATGGATGTGTGCGATACGATCTTAGTATACAAAGCACTGCCAAAGAGATAACTTGAATTTTGAGCAGTTGTTGTGAACGAAAATAAATTCGACTACAGTCTCGTAATACGATCAAGACAATAGAAAACCGATAGAAACGTTATAATTATACGTAATCTTCAAACAAGGTTAACTATTCAAACTTTATTGTAGAGGGATTGACTGGCTCCACAGTCTTGTGATCTTTTTCGTATTGCCGATTGATCGTAATGTTCTATTGCTGGTTGGTTTGTAATCTAATTTAAGAGCAGTTTAACTTGAGTCAGATAAAAGCAAAGTCATTCACTGGTTCTTTGTGTACGGTTTTAAAAATATTTGTACCGCCTTTTCTGAGTAGTAGTCACCTGCAGCCCTTAAATGTCCGATTCCCTTTGCTTGGTAGTACATACCTATAAAGGAACACCAAAGGGGCCAGACTACTTATGCTCGCAACAGTAGTTTGATGCTGCGGGTCATTTCGAAACCAGGGCTGATGGAGGCTTGGGCTGAGGCTTGGGCTTACATAGGCTAAGCTCTCTGACTTTGAAACGTGCACTTTTGGTACAGTGCTTTAAACAAGTGGACGGGCCTAAGCCGGAATCGAGGCGAAAGCCTCGGTTTCGAGAAGGGCCTATTTATATAATTGCATGAGGGGAAAGGCTTGTGTAACAGAACCTTACGTTGGTCGTTGATTCCATAGTTATTTGAAAGGAATCATTTTGTCCGAGGTAGGAAAAAATCCAATACTTTCTCTTCCAGCCAAAATGATAAATCGGTCTGAAAATGTTAAAAAGATTTGTATGATGCCTGGGAACGAAATGGTCTTGTTTGCCTTTGACTGATTGAAGCTTGATTGAGTTCTGTTTAGCGCCCTCACCAGTTGAAAGTTTGCCAGGTTGTTTGGTCAGCGCATCCGTCTTGTATCTCTTTTATGACATTAAAGAAATAGTAGGTTTTGATTTATGGCCGATTTGACCCGAAATATAGATTTAAATTTTAAATGGCTATTTGTATGGGTTCGGGAAAGGTATAATATTCCATTTAAGGTATTGCACGAACAAATTCACGAATGATAAGTGGTATTTAATTAAAACCTACAAATTAATTCTTGTCAGGATCCCTACGTTACCTCACATCCATCAGCCATGTGCAAGCATGTTACATGTATTTTGTGCGTTGTCCGTGGCAGTTTGCGAACTTTTTTGTATATTTTTCTTTTTGAAACAACATCCCCTTTCGGCAAAGATCGGGCGAAATTCTTTCGGCGAAAATTGGGCCATGCAACTATAATTCACCGTGCCTTCCAAAATGAGATGATTTGCAAACTGCGCCCTCGTTTGACGATTAATTGCCAACTCGGTGCCAACAGAAACATGAAAGTGTACGAATTGACTAGCTGGCTGTCTAAGCAAAATACTTGTTTTAGCCTAAGCCAGTAACTGAGCCGTATTCGTCATTTCAGATACGGCTTACTTGAGATAACTAATCCATGTTATTTGGGCCGTATCCGATTTGGCGACTACAGCTACGGCTACGACTGTTGCTAAAGGGTGTTGCTAAGGACATGCTTCAACGCATGATGACGCAGAAATCTAGCCATAGCCATAGCTGTATCCGCCAATTCGGGATACGGTCTAACGTTAATTTCAAGTACCAGTCTTATCAACTAAAATCATGAACTTGTCGCTGGGATGGATTTAGGCAGTAAAGTTAGTTTTCCATACAACATAGTCGTGAACCAAAATAGACCGTATGCACGTAGCGTCATTTAAGTAGGGCGCCCTCACCTAGAGGTCAAAAGGAGGTTGTTCACCGTGTGCTCCGCGCGTATACGAATCTGTGTGCGTCCATTGTTTCATCATCGGTTTACCTCTAATATGGCTGTTGAATGACGTCAATGGACATGTTCATAGGGAACAACTTAGTTGTTACTATTGTGGAATAGTATTATCATATAGGAAGTGTCAGTATTTTTCAAGGACAAAACTTGTCTCCATCATGAAAATACCACCTCCAATCAAAGGATGTGCACAACATTGTTGGTAAGATTGAAAATATAAATGTTTGCACATGGTATAAAGATGGTCATGGTGGAAAACTTTACTTGACTTTTTTGTGCCTGAAATGCTGTAGTTTTTGAGAAAAAAGTGAAACAATTAGTTTTGATCTTGGGGTCTGAAACCCGAAGTTTGAAAACAGTGAAAACATCATAACAGTTTTTTTACTTCACTATTTTCTCGTGACTCCGATGCCCAATATTGAGCTAGAACTTTCACAGTTTCGTTACTTCGTGTACATGTTGCAATGTGGGTCACATAAAGCGCAGATACTGGTCTTTGGCAATTGCCTGTAATAACAAGTTTTAGGTGGAACAAAGAAAGAATGACTGGGGCGGGACTTGAACCAGTGCGACCTCCAGAATAATGTGCCGGTGTCATAGGGAAATCTGTCTACGGATATTCTGTCCCCCATATGGAAAATTAACATGGGCTGAAAGAGGATGATTCAAAAGAGGGCGCTATCAGAAGAAGCTTATACACAGTTCCCTGTATGGGGGGACAGAATCTCCGGGGGACAGAATCTCCTGCCACACCTAATCTTTGTGGTCGAAATTGATTCTGCCGTTTGTCACATGGTACCACCGCTCTAAGTCGTACCAGTATAAAACACTAGCAATAATTCAATACAGTCTTTGGTCATCGGTGAATATCATTGGTCACGGCATTAGTTCATACTGATAGGTTTGGGGGTTTGCAGAAAGGTTCACACAACCAATCCAAGCATCGTGTGAAGAATTGTCATGGATGGGTCCAAAACAGGGTACCCTTACATTGCTCCGCAAGTGTCGTCGCTCATCTGTGACGCAAAATGGAGTTAAAGGAACATTACAGAATTGGTTTTTGCTAACAAAACAGTTGCTGGCAGTGTAAGCACTTTATGTAATCCACCATATACATAAACTGACAAGCCTGTAGAAGTTTGAGATCGATCGGCCATCTGGGTCACGAGAAAATAGTGAAAAACCAATTATACATTTGCATGAAATCATATAGGTTCAACAAACGAATAAAACGCTCACTGAGCAATAAACTCCAATCGTAAAATTAGTTTATTCATTTCTCATCAAATATGGCATTTCAGACAGAATATTTCAAGGGATGTTTTCTACTGTCATCATCATTAGACCGTGTAAGTTTTATGTAAATCTGTGATCAAAAGTATATTTTACAATTACCAATTCTCTAGGTTGGGGCTGTGAATACTAATTGATTTTCGCAGATTGGGCCTACAAAAAGGTCCTTGGGGTCATTGAAATGTCCAATCCTACATAAATGTAGATATATAATACGATCAAACTAACGTGTGAAAATTTCCTTTTAAAAGTTGATAGCATTTTTGAGACATCGTCGAAAATCTGGAGCGGTTCTATCCACGTAGAGAGAACGATCCGCAGTTTGAAGACACAATCTGAGAAACGTTTCTATGGAACGTCTCTCTCGGATTGAAATGGTTTTGAATCTAAAACCACATTCCTCAGAAGGGAATCATTTCTCAAAACTGTACATTATTATCAACAGCTGCAGTGCTTCTTACCAAATAAGTTTTTTAAGTGATTAATGATTATCGTATAGCCAATTATATCATGAGTAATTAAACATCATTGATAATGAGGGTTGGGCTTAAATGCATCGTACACGTTTGGTATTAAATTGAGCCTGCTGCTTGTTCATGTTTGTTGCAAAGCTATAGATTTGTAGATATATACAATCAAACTATAACCCGTGAAAGTTCATTTCAAAAGGTGTTAGCGTTTTTGAGATCTCGCCAAAAATCTGGAGCGGTTATGTCCACGCATGGAAGAAAGGAATACACAAGCTGAGAAGAAAAGCTTCTCTCAGATTCAAATTTGTTGTGATAAAAAGTGATATCTTTTTGCATAACCGCAGTACTTCGAAGTGAAATGTTTCTCAAAATGCATTATACTACCCAACGTTGCTGTATATATACATCTTACCACGTAAGTTTTTATTGCCATTTTATTTTGAGAGTCATTTACCAAACGTGTACTGTGCCTTTAAAACGTGCTCTCGAAAACACATTGGGTGTCTTCGAAGAGACGAACAAGAATTATACGCTTCATTATGTAAGTCTTGTCATTGTTCATGCAGACCACCGTACCAACAAATCCATCAATTGAAAACAATTAAAAACGGCTACCCGGACTTAACACCAGAATAGTGTTCGGCATTGAACTGATGGGCGTGGCTCCATCACGCAAGTCCTAGATTAGAATTCACGCCACGTTGGCCGAACGTGACAAGGGTAAACCCAAATGGATTAACGCTTGGTGTCATCTAGAGCTTCCGAGCAAGCATATGAATACTAAGTTTGAAAATTTCCCCCACTGCTTCTGTGGCTGGGAAAATTGCCAAATTATTGTTGTTCATAATTTGTGGATATAGAGTGAAGTTGCAGGTGCATCTGACATACGAATAAGGAGAACCAATTATATGAATCAGAAACAAAGTGCTTACCAAACGTTGTTCTCTGAACAAAAATAACAAACGGGAGCCAATCAATGTATACAGTTCATAGCATTTCAGCTGGTAACCTGCTTCTTGCTAAGCATGATTGATCTGTGCTTAGTAAATAGCATATGATATCGGAACCGGAATGAAGCTGATGCTGAATGAGCTGTCAAGTTGACCATCTTGCTTAACAGCCTTTGTTGTTTTGGGTAGCTTAAGTTAGGTCAGGTTTAGTTGTAGGCGTATCATGTGATTATGAATGTGTAGGTAGACGACTGCATAACAACAATGTCACTTTTGAGCCAATATTGTGTACAACAAACAAATAAGTAGAAATGGTTAAGCCATGAACACTGTCCTGTCCTACTCTGTCTTCCTTGCAATGTGTTTTGAACATCCCCTTCTGTACGAAGACAGCTATCCGACCAAAGGGACGCAAGCTGTAAAGTTCTGCCGTTGTGGGTTCGAGCACTTGCCAGGTCGGTCGCAATGTGTGGCCGGATTGCATTTTGCCTTAATATTTAATATTGAATGTTTATATAGAACATCTATACATGATGGGATATGGGGTATATAGTGCTTTCGTGGAGCAAGTATAAAGTAAAGTCTGTCCCGAGCCAATTATGGCTCATCAGGCCGATGTTTATATCGGTTTCATTGGCATTAACCGACTGTGAATATGTCTATTCCCCTGGACAGGATGCCAGTCCATCGCAAGTTACTCCCCAGCTTCTCACTGGTACCCATTTGTACTCCCGGGTGGAGAGAAGCAATTATGATAAAGTGCTTTGCTCAAGGACACAAGTGTCGCGACTGACAGGCCATGGTTCGAACCAACATTCTGTAAGTTGCAGAACTTGTGTCCATCGCCCTAGACCGCTCGGCCACGACACCCCCGTGGAGTGGTAAGGGTATACCCCGGTGTTTCTTGTCCACGTTAAAGATTTCTTTACGGCTACCGAGCTACAGTAATAGATGGATTGCAATACGCGTCATTGACCGCCATCTTTGATGTAAAACAATGGACAAGTGCACGCGTGTACGCGCTACGCACGACTCTCAGCCAATGATAGCTCTTCACGCGTGCACAATTCATCAAAGATGGCGGCCAATGACGTCTATTGCAATCCATCTATGACATCTCTTCGACCATCACCAAAAATATAGAATTTTAAAAATAGTACACGATTCGTAACAGTTTACTTGCGCAATAAACGCTGACCCAGATCATGTTATTAAAATGAGATGGCGTAACCGGTCATTGGTTTCCCCCCTTCTTTTTTTTGGGGGGGTGGGGAATGGGGGTAAAGACCTTTTGGGCGAGGCTATTTAACGTATGGAACCATTCATTGCAAGAGTTCTGAGTTAAGGGGGGGTCCCGCCCCCTGGTTCCTCCACTGATTGCAATGAAGCTATTGTGTAATACAGTTAAGCTAGAAATGCGGGAACATTAGTTCTGCAACGATACGATTTTAATCGTTTCAGTCGACAGACATGCACGTACCACCGATTTGTGACAAAACCGAAATTACTTTAGTTTTTGTTGTATACGGGCTACAGCTGCACATTGCAATGCCTAGAGGAGGATGAGCATTAGATGAGTATACGCCCAGTAGGTACATAGTTCGTGAAGGTCCAGGCCACTGTGTGAATTCAATTGCCATTAAATAATTATTTCATTTACAAATTTACTCATTTTAAATATAGGGCGGCAGTTCTGCAGCCTCATTACCTGTGTATTATAGTTCATGTGTGCGAGCTAATCGTCATCATTTGGATAATTCCACTGAGTGTGTGTCGATAAGATTGGTTGTGCCCAATTTTAAAATCTGCGCAGTGCAGAAATCAGCTTTGCAGAGGTACATAAAGCTATTGTTTAGCTAAGCGAGAAGCTTAGATTAGCACCATTGTTTAGCTAAGTGAGAAGCTTAGATTAGCACCATTGTTTCTGGATGTGTTGGGAAGGACTGATTTGGGCATAAAGTGGCTTTACTTTGGATGTGGCTGTTGGCATCAGCGTCCATGTTGACGGACTGGCTTTTTGAGCGAGCCACATTTGTGATCTAAACCGTAGTTACGAACGAGGCCTTTACCAAACGTGGTTCCGGCCACAGTTTTGTGTGTGCTGCAGTTCGGTACCTTATACACATGCCGCTGTACGCCACTCGTGGTGATGTACCTGTACACCTATCTCCAAGGTTGAGACGGTTCATCTAGCCAAGGCCAGTTTCGGATCTTAGTTATTGCTATAGCCTTACACCTACTGACAAACGTGTGTGTTCAGTCACGTTTTGTGCTAACAAGTATTGCGTCATTTTGGGTTGAACAAAGAAACAATTACTAGAGCAACACTTGAACCTGCGACCTCCGGATTAACGTGCCGGCGCTCTGCCAACAGAGCTGTCTAGCCCTAATGTTGGCGGTCTCCCTATTTTGTCAATATATTTGTGGTGTGTTACTTCAAGTATTGCGACCGTAAGTTTTTACTCAAGCTCTAGACCATGTTACCTTTTAGTTTACACAAAGAGTGACCTTGTACATTCCACGGCCTGCCTGGCAGGCAAAAATGGTCATAGTGGACATTTTACATTCTGTGTCATCATGTCCACATAAATTCAAGACTGATAAAAGTAACAGCTGAACAAGTGCTGAGATGTGCCCCCCTTTCTTCATATCAAAAGATTATACAAATCAGACAGTCCACAACTTGTAAGATTTGATGTTTTCTTCCACTGAGCTGTGTACAAATCGTGCCAGCGGGAACTCCAGGTTATGTGGCTCTTTTGTAAACATGTGATGTCGCTGGTTACACGGTCTGTATACGTAGACGTAGAACAAAAGGCTACTCCTGTTATGGAGTGGCATCAATAGGCCACCGTAGCCTTGCTGTATGATGATGTCATGAGCTATAAATAAACCACTTTCAGTGAATGATCCTGCAGTCTTTAGAACAACTCCGACAGATTTTCCCAACGAGCTGGGACCACTTTAGAATGATATGCATATCTTGTGGAAGTTCTCCCAATGTATGATATATTATGTGGTTTATTTTCTCAGTCAGTCTTCTATAGGAGTTTCACCTTTTGTTTGGTTTGGGCTTGGGTTGCTGTTGCCATCTTGAATTTTCATCCATTGACATTCGTGTATTATCAAGCTGTTGAAAATTTGTTCATAGCCCCATTCAACGGAGCTTAATGGGTGCTTAAACGAATCGCCGAATCCTCGATTCCGCAAGAGGTATAACCCATCAATCGTAGGTGACGACAAGTACGGCGATAACGACCGACATACCGACCAGAAACAAGCCCCCGTAAAGACCCGGGGGCCGCGTCCCCCTGTTAACCGGTCAACTTGACCCGTTAACTACTGCCCCGTGGCCGGGGCGAGTGCACGGTCGTTCAGTCGGTCATTAGTTTCTAATTTGATGGTGATGGTTTGACAACTGTCCACGCGTTTCAGTGATTTTTTTTGTGTATCTTGTCATGACCAACGACAAGGTCAAACATGCATCAGTTGTAGTGCTTTCCGAAATAACTTTACCCGCAGTGTTTGTTTTTTCTCTCACTGTCGTTTGTCCCGGTGTAATGCTGTTAGAAATGTTTTTACTTTATGTTTTAATTCGAGTCATTTATTCATGACAATGCCGTATTTTTTTAATCCATGCGGATTTTTAGAAGGCAATATTTATTTAGGCCTATCTTGTTTTATCCCCGAAGACAAAACAACAACATGAGCACATGCTTACTACTAATAGCACCGAAACAAAGGATGCCTTTTAAAAACATCAAACGCAACCGCCGAAGCTCGTAAGTCTTTAGAACCAACGGTGACTTGTGTTAACGAGCACACACTGCGCCAGACTGAGCCGACTCAACAAGTCTCCGACGAAGACGTTTGTCTGAACTTCTGTGCCGTTCTTTCAATGTCACACGAAAACCGTCACGTACGGAGACTACAGAATGTGCACGCGCTATACCGCGGCAGTGTCTCTGTGCGTTGGTTAACCGCAGATGTGATGGACGGCAAATTAATAAAAAAATAACCACAAAGTCATTCATATTAATCAAAGGCAACAAATCACTTAAAAAAACATGACATGGTACACAACGTAGCTGGTGCTATTTCGAGAAAGTTATTAAAAATCGCCAAGCAAATCTATCTGCTAAGTACATTAACAGCAGAGCACCAGTCGCAACAGTTTGAGAGAACACGGTATTTTGACTTTATATCAAGCAAGATGTTTCTGTGCTAAGCAATTTTGATTTTATTTTCAATTTATTTATAATTATTTATTTATTCATTTATTTATTTATTTATTTATTTATTATAATTTGTATTATTAGTTTTCGGGGGGGGGGGTGGATAGCAGTTTAATGAAACTGGGTCAGGGCCCAATTTCATTGAGCTGCTTAAGCACAAAAAATAGCTTAGCACAACAAAATTATGCTTACCAGAAAAAGGTTACCAGCCAAACTACCAAGTTGCATGTATATTTTGTGGCTGGTATCCTGCTCACTTCTGCTCAGCAGAAAATGTTCAAGCAATATTTTCTGCTTAAGCAGCTCTGTGAAATTGAGCCCTGGTCTCAAAAGAATCATTATCAATCTTTTGGGAGGTTTGGTTTGGCAAAATAGCAAGCCTGTAACATATAGGTTATCCACATCATCTTCAGCAACAATTAATTCCATTCCAGTTTCTAACTGCCGTTGTGCTATAGCTGCCGGGACCGAGAGTCCTTTTTGTTGTGCCTTTCTTTCTTTCAGTTTACTTCCTCCCTTTCTTCTCTCCCCTTCCCCCTTCACCCAACCCCACCCCCTCCCCTTCAACTGTGGTAGGATGGCTCTGTAGAGGTGCTGGTCACCTGTTCCATCTTGCCACTCACTGGCGATTTGTTGTAACTTTTAAAATATTATTGTACACATTATAGTTTATTGTATACACTGTATTTTTTTGTTTTTTTGCATTTTGATCCTTTTGTTTTACCTTTTTCTTTTTGTAGTGTTGTGCCAGTGAAGAAGTGTCATAAAATAGACAAATAAACAAATAAAAACGCATTCAGGTTCACGCATTTCCCCCTAATTCGATCAAACTACTATTGCATTTAATTTCGTTTTCGTGCACACATGATTTCGTTCTTCTCCCTCGAGCTCGTTTCAGTCATTCTGTTTCATTTGTGGGCACTCAAGAGTACGTTTTTTATCACTCTTCAGTTGAATTTCCACTACCCAATTTACAAATTGAATGATTAGCCAACCTCTTGCTGAGTCCTGAGTATGCATGCAGCGCTTAACCAGGCAAAAGGGCAAAAACAACCATAGAGCAAGGTCTCTTGCTATATGCTGCTGGGTTGTACGAATCTGAATGATCTTTGCAACCTAATGAATTTGAATGATCTTACTTGACCAGTGAATGCTAAACTGTTGAAAATAAATTACTCCGAACTTTGACCTTCATTTTCGAACGAAATTGAATGAGCTAGGCGTTAACAATGACCGGGAAAACCTATGCTACTACTAATCCATTCTTATATTGCGCAAGCGTAAGTCTTAAGTCTCAGTGCGCGTGGAAAATGAAAATGAAGGATACAGTCAGAGAAAATGTACCCGAGCTTCGTGCAACATACCTTATGATTCTGTCAAACCAACGAAAAGTAAAGTGATTTGGGGACGAGCAAAGAACAATTCACGATAGCGGGATTTGAGCCTGCGACCTCCAGATGAACGTACCGACCGGCACTACCAACTGAGCTATTTATTTACCCTATAAATGTTGGCGGTCTCCCTATTTTGTCAATATCTTTGTTCGGGGGCCCCCATTCAGAAGAAATTCACCCAGTAACTGCGGTGTAGCCAGGGACCACACCCAAGTTTACGATACAACCTGGGGAGCGGCAGCAAAGGGATCACCTGAAGGGGATGCAACTTTTGGTTTCAAATATCAAGTAATAAACTTCATGGGAAACTACCCAGAGAATTGCGAGTCATTACGAACGAAGTAAAGTTTCGAAACAAAGTTACGAAACAAACCAAGCAAGGTCATGAAGTGCTCTACTGTAGCACACTCTGGTAGTGAGGGCGTTTATTTGAGAGCACGGGAGCACCACGCTTAGAATGTTCGCTGTCTCGGTTCACACGGGAAAAAGGAGACAGAAGAACTCGGTTGCTAGATCGAAGAATTCTTGAGGCCGTATGTAAACTAATAAGATCTTGAAGGTAAAGTGGCCCCGAAACATGGATGACTTTATATACTGTGCTTATACCCAATAGATGTTGTGTCTGCTTAATATGACGCGATCTTTAGAGCCACGATTCTCCTGTCAACTACTACTATAAACTCCAAGAACTAATTCACGAATCTCTCATATTTTAAGCCATCATAAAATTTAAAGCACTAAGTTCTTTGTTGCGGCTGATCGATATAATGCTTTCACCTTCTCAATTTAAAACACAATTAATTTACAAGACCATTTAAAAAAAAAACGGTGTGACAACGCTCTCAAATGTTAAACTGTAAAAACTTACGGAAGAGTTCATCGTGAACGAGCAGTAAACCCTTTCTGGTGTCATTCGTAAACACTTCTGGTGTAACATTTAACACCCTCGTGGTATTCGCACCGTCTGGGCACTGGAGAGCCCCCCACTTGCCATCAATAACATATTTACAACATGGCAACATTGGGGGTTTGTTAAACGGGGGAGGCCATTGTGTGCAGCACCCATCTTCGGCTCACACACACCACGACTTGACAAAATAAACATTAAATCTGGCGTGGGGCTTGGTCGAACTAGTAGAGTATTACGGAGTCTAGTTCGGCTTGACTTTTGTTAAAGCTCTCGAAATTTATTGTGTTACGATAACGGGCCCAATGGGGCTCCCCGCGTCTCCCACATGTGCTATGTTTTACACATTTTTATTTCCAAGGGTATTATTTCGTTTTCACACAATACACAGAGACGTAGAAACCCCTTTATTTGTGTTTTAATTCAATGTTGTAACGTGAAAAGGAAAATCTGTCCACGTGTTCACAACCTTCTGGTTCACGAACAACTTTCACAGTATATTTCACTGTCTGTATTGCTGTTTTCATTGTGTGCAGTGCTCTTTATGTGGAGCCCACACTGTTATTTGTGAAAAATAGTCGGCATTTTGTAGTTGTTTTCACTCTATTTAGTGCACCTCAGGCAGATTAATTTTTTTAGTTTGAACTTTTTTTAGAGTATTATTTTCAAACCCTGAAGAGGCCTTTGTTACTTCAGTTGAGAAAATAAGGTTTTAATGTGTGTTTAAGAGGAACTGCTGATGTAGTTATACAATCAATTGGCTGGTATCAGGGAGGGATTTTATGTTTTCTATTGGTTTTGAATGCCTTGTGCTTTGTGTGAGTTTATCCACATTTGAAAGTTGGCAAAAATGTATTGCTTTGTTACTTTTTTTGTTTGGGAAAACTACTTGGCACTTGGGAGGTACACGAGGAGAGGGGGTTTGTGAGGACGCGATCCGCCCCACGCTCAACCGCTTCAACCCCGGTGTAATTGTGGCCAATCACACCGAGCTCACACGGTGGCTGCCTTGAGTGGACAGAA
This sequence comes from Pycnopodia helianthoides, assembly GCA_032158295.1. Lineage (NCBI taxonomy): Eukaryota > Metazoa > Echinodermata > Asteroidea > Forcipulatida > Asteriidae > Pycnopodia > Pycnopodia helianthoides. The sequence continues at coordinate 13,809,834 of CM063258.1, forward strand.
CACGACCGAGACCCCTGTCTCGCCTGACCCTTGACAAAAATCTAGGCCCTCGGCGGACACGTGATCAACAACAAACTAAATCGCTTCCACTCAGAAGAAAGCTTAGGATTGTGACCGTTGCCCCCCCCCTACATCCAAACAAGATGGCAGGAAACTGCTCACATGGCATACCACGTCTCTTCAAATCCAGCCTCATTTTCCCCTGATCTTTACGAGGCTTTGTTTTTGTTTTTGAATAAAAGTAAAAAGAAATTACTCGTTTGTAGGGCTTTTTTGTTTGAGGCTTGAGCGATGGCAACTGCGTTAGTGTTTAAGTCTCAATGCGATCGGCGTCCTAAGCTAACTGCCGGTGGTGAGCCATCACGTCCACTGTGCTCTCAGATAAAAGTACAAATGGGGGCGTGTTTAAAGTATTTTATTGTTTTTTTTGTCTTTTAACAAAGGATTTGTGTTATTACAAAGCAAGGTTGCATTGAAAACAAAAGACGCCATAGTTGTTTCGAATCATAAAATAATATTACCTCCGCTGGCACTGGGTCTTGTCTGAGGCCCCCCATGCCTAGCGTTGGCCGGTTCGACCCCGGCGTTAACTCACTGCGTGTCTATTGCATACATGACCCACGCTACCCACGCAGTACACACACACACACACACAACAGAATAGACACACTGAATTAATATAGAAAAACAAAAACATCCAAAAGTACACGGAATGAGTTTGAATTTTCCTCGGTGATTTACTCCTGTGGGTCGGCCACGACATAAGAAGTATTAATCACGCCAAAAAATGGCAACAAATGAGGGGTGCGGGAAGATGGCGACGCGAGGCGTTGTACCGACCGTGTGTGTATAGTGTAACACGCATTTGCAGTACATGCGCCTACTACACAATGCTGTTTTCGTTCCAAGACGCGAAAAAGGTCCTCTCGACATCTCGCCGTTTCGCCAAGACGCCAGCGACAAATTTGCTCGCAATGTCCCCAGAATCATTATTTAGGTCTTTTTCAAGGTGAGTAGAGGTTATAGGGTGGCGCCTGCCTCGGCGTCTTACATATAAAACGGGGCAAGTTTTGGTGCGCAGATGGGCCCAAAGTGCCGGTTTTGCTCGCTTTGCATTGTGTTGAACGGGCCGTCTGATGGCTTGGCTCACAAGATAAATCTTTTGCCAATCTTCATGATTCTGTTTAGGCATTAAAAAGCTCCTACTGAGCCAGAACAAAGGGTTGGGATTGATCGAATGAGCCTGTGATTTGGTTTGCCTCCTGCCGACCCTGGTGAGTCGGCCGGCGCGTCGGCCCGAAACATGTTGAGATGCTGTGCCCACGTTCACATGCAAAGCCCGTCAGCCAAGAACGCGCTGCTCTCGTCCAATCTAAGTCGTCTTCGATTGAAGCAGAGCGAAGCAGGCCTGATAGTGTTAGCTTTGGTCGTCTTTTGGGGGTATTGTCTAGGCAGCAGACACCGGTTGTTCTGGCTCCCGGCGGTGGGGGTGCCATGTCCGAGCCGAGCGAGTAAGACCGAACGAACAGGCGGCACGATTGTGCCGCTTGCAAACAGCGAACGCCGGAGCGCCAATGGCAGGATGCCTTGTTGCACTGGCACTCGCGCCCCGCACGCTCCCGAAACATTTATCGTTTTGTTATTTATTTATATTAATTGAGCTATTAGAACAACCATAGCAGGCAGCCAACAATTCATCATGTTCGTTCCTTACCATTGAAATGAGCGAAAAAGCGATCGACTTTTGTTGCGATGTAAGCGGCCGGGGAGCGAGCACACGCGCTGGCCCCGAAGCTGCAGGTGCACGGCCGAGTTGTCAAGTGTACCCAACCCGCTGGAAATACACTATTAAATGCCCAGGCTGGTGATAGGGTACATAATAATCATCAGAGACACTTATTATGTTCAATCGGCAAAAAAAGAGCCCTTTGTTCGGCGGGGCCGTGATTGTCAACCGAGCTGTATTTTCCTAGTTGTTAGAGCCATATTTGCCGCTCATTACCCTGGGTTACTACTTGAATGGGCGATCCCAGGTCGGTGAGGGAAAAATTCTATATAAACAAGTGATTGCGGCAGATAGAAGCGACAGTCAGTTTTTACTCTTTCACCTGCTCGGGGTAAAATCGTCAATCGCCAGCTGTCATGGACCAGGCCCTCCTCCCGCACGACTACATCAGTCCTGAGATTTTGCGTAATGCACTCTACGGGAAATGGTGCAACGTCCTGGGTCAGGGGCTCACACGGGATAACAAGGCTGCGGCGGCGGAACTTCTGGAACGGAAAAAGGGTAGGCCAAAACTTTTCGCAATTTTATTTTTGTTTAAAACTTCCGTGTAAAATGTCACAGTGCTTCTTGTCGAAAGTTAACCTGCATGCGCTAACTTCAGGTGTGAATCTTAGAGTAGTTTGAAGACGGGGGGCCTTTCGCGCTCGGGACGGAGACAATGTCGGCCAACATTTGAAAAGTTTGCCAACTTGGGGGAAAAGTGTCGGCATTTATTTGGCAGCCGAGAGGCATTTTCATTTTCCCAGTAAACATTTGCGATTGCTTGATTTTCTTGACTTGAAGCGTCGGCGCACTTGTTATTTCGCCTGTCCGCCGCGTATAACTCCACTCTCGGAGGGGGGCTCGCCTTCGAGGGGGGTCTCCTCCAAGTTTCTGTTTTCAAACTGAATGTCGACGGAATCGCCAGGTTTGCCATTTTTCGGCATTTTCGGCACTTTTTTCCTTAAACGAATGCAAGTTTGTGGCGGGCGATCATTTTTGTGGAAATCAGATTGCTTCATCGCAGAGGCGTGTTTCCCGATTTAAATATTCATCACCCGGGGGTGAACCAGCACATTAGCTCATTGTGACGTCATCCTCATTAACATAAGTCAGTGAGGGCCATTTTCAACCCTACGTCCGTCTTTGTCCGATGTGCTGTCATTTTGAGTCCAACGCCTTCGAGTAAATTTTTACTTTTTTTTCATGAAGTCTTTGAGCAATTCCACTTTTTCAAATCGCAATCTAGAACTGCATTTCCGCGTACATGGTGTTTTAGGGGGGAGACTGGGGGGGAGAGACCCCGGCGTGGTCTTTTTTTCTTAATTGCGAATAAATCCCGGTGACTGTCACCTTAGATAAGACCAACCATGCCTCTGCAACAGATGCGACCCTTTCGTCATCGCAACGTGGAGCCCGCCTCGCCCCGCCAAAGACACAGACGCTTGTAGTATAAAGTGAGTGTGCGAGAGTCTGTCTCACTCGAGCGCACGTCGGTCTCCACGTTCGAGTGGCTTTTGATGGATCGACTTCTCCCCCCTTTTCTGTTTTCTTGATTTCCCCGCTAATTGAATTGCCGGCTTTTTGGGGGAGAGAGAGGCAATACATTTTTAACGAGAGCCCGCACCGTGCGCCCGATGTACACAACATGCGGTGTTTCAGTTGACTTACTCAAGATGTGTGTGCTTTTTATATATTTTAATATATATAAACATATATTTATACAAATGTATGTGTATATATAATAGGTAGAGATATATATGTATATGTATATATATATTTATTTGTTTACTTATTTATTTATTAATATATCTCTATATATACACATATATAAATATATGTTTGAATCGCAACTGATGGTTGAGTACCCTTTGTCTGAGATTTGGGCAGTGTCGTCTTGAGACCCAAGAGTATGTCGCTTGTGGAGAGTTGGGTGACATCAGTTCATGGTGTCACTTGTTCATGCTGTAAAGTTTTACGACACCCAGTCGCAACCCAAAACTCGCCCGACTTTTGCCTTTCTTGTTCTCATCGTGCCGTCTGCTTTTGATAAAATCAAGTACCAGGTGACAAGTGCTACCATCCCCCCATTTCCAATTTGCTCTCTATCGGGGAGCATTGAATGACAAAAAGGTGGTTTTTAGTTTTAATAGCGCCGGACTGGATGTTTTTCAGAAGAGTTTAGAGACCGTGTTGTTGTTCAACAGGTACTGTGGTGGCGTCCAGGCTGGGGTGCGCGCACGACAGACGGTGCGTTACATCCCCCATATGTCACGCGAAAGCGAGCCCAGAGTCTGTTTGGAGTGGCCAAGTATAACATTGTGATAACAGGCAATTACAAGCATGTCACCGAATGGGTGAAAAAGTAGAAATTAAACGGTCCCTCACGCCCTCCGTGGCCCCAGTGTAAACACGGGCTCTCGACGTATTTTAGGGGGCCGCAACTTGACTAGTTTAGAGACCGTCTCTCGCCCCCCGTAGACTCCTGTCACCAGCAGGTAGGCTTGTGGATTCGCGCCGGTCCGTCTGTCGAAAATTGTCACAGGGAAAATAAAAACCACCGTTTTGTTCTGGGCCATTTGCCGCTTTAGTAACAGATTAGTAATGATACTTTGTTCTATTGTTATTAGTGTTAAATTTATTCTCGCCCATGTCAGTGGCTTAATAGAATTTTAACCTGAAAGTGTTGCCACTGTAATCGCGGTCATTGTGCTGGCAAATTAAATTTTGTATCTCACGAACCAAAGCTGTGAATCAACCAGTGAATACATTTCAGATTCTTGCGGGGCGAACGGTGCGGGATACTGGTTTATTGTTAGAGTGTGTTTAGTGAGGGAATTCGGGCCTTCTTCGTAGCGTGTGAACTTTGTTTTCACGCTGAAATCTTTCGATGTTTTTCGCAGGTTAGAAAGTTGGACCATTGTTAGGGGTTGACGGTAGTACAGCTCGCCTTGAATAGGTCGACTAATATTGCAACACGTGTATCTGTCAAGCTTAATCCCGACCCGCCAAATACGTCATTCTCTGACCAATGGCAGCCCAGCCTTTCCCGCAAAGCATGTAGGGAAGTCACCCCTCCAAAAAAAAAGTCATTCGTTAAAAAAAGCTTAAAAACTCCCATGGCTGACGCAGCTCGAACCAATCAAGATCCTCCGATCAGTCACAATGCTAGGCGCCCCTCAATCAGTGCAGTTCTAATTTTGAGATTGATTGTGGCGGTGTAACACGTGAAAAGGTGAGATCCGTACGAAGGGGGGGGGGGTTTCAACTTGTAGGGCCGCGTCTGTCGTGGGCGCACAGACACGAGGCTGTAGATGTGGGGGCACGGAACAGCTTTTGTGATGGCGATATAGGACCGAACACCACAATAGTCTCCGATAATGTTTCTGTTAAATTTTAATTTATGGCATTGCGCCTTTTTGGGGGAAGCGATCGAGATTTGGTTCCGTTTTGTTTTAGTCACTGGAGCTAGGCACTTTGTTGGGGTGTGTGATGTTCACTCCAGTGGTCTCGTAATCTTAACAGTTGCCCTGATTTCTGTTTTCTTCAACTGGCCATTTATGTTGACTTTTTAAAATCTACGTACATGTTTTGCTAAAGTAAACTGACGGCCCACAACAAAGTGATGATTTTGTGGGTTTTTTATTTTACAAATCAAATATTTTACTTCTGGAGAAGGTGGTCAGGAGATTCATGATACAAACCAAGGCTTATAATGGATATACCATGTTGTAGTCTTTTCAATGAGTTGTGACGATGTCAAGAAGAACCGGCAACGGTTTCCAAATCTTACGGGATTTTAATGTTATGACGATTGCATGACATTATTTGTGGGGTTATTTTCTTCCATCTAGATCCATTTTTTTGACCTGTTCCATCTGTGTGTGTGTGTGTGTTCCTTATGGCCGGCAAACCGCGACCCAGAAACAAACCCCAGTCTTGTCGAGCCACTTTTTACAATTCGGACATTTTTAAACATGATTATGTTGTTTCTGTTTAAAAAAAATACAACTTTGGCACATCTTCCCATTTCCCCCGTCGTCAGTGTCTGGACTCTGACATAACCATTTTTATAATAACGGGGACAACAACGTTGGACCGTCTCCGTGAACAATCCATGCGTTTCTTCCGAACCCCTCGACTGCACTCTCGCTGGTAACGAACTTGCGGTTGTGTTAGGTCGATTGACATGCCTCGGGCTCGTTTCCTTATCTCATCATGTCCAATGACAACTTGATACTTTAAAGAGTGGCTAGAGATTTCAAGCAAAGAACATTTCAATTTGTACCGTTTTATTCAGCTGAACTCTGTCTGGAAATGTGTTCTGTTGTTGTTTTTGATTGGCTGTTCGTTTTGAGAAGTGCATCTTAGTTCATGTCTTAGATGCCTTCCGTACGAGTCATTGTCTTATTTCCATCAAATCGACTAAAATGTTCGAACATTTATTCTTGCTTTGTGTTTATCAAAGATGAAAAAGTGATATCTGTTTTTGTTTATGGTCACAATCGCTGTCTCCACATAATTGTTCTCCTTTTTACTTCTACATATTCAAACTGTTGTGTCCTCTGGCGATATTTATTTCCTTTTTTTACAATTTATTCCATACTTATTCATTTCTTTCGTCGAACATTATGCCTGCAATATCCTCCATGCCAGCCAAGATTTGTCATGGCAAGGAGCCCCTCTTTCTTGTTGGGGCACATTTTATTTTACTACACAGTAATTTGTCTTGTGATTCTTAAAGTAAGTGATATACAGCAAAAAAAGATGCCGACTTAATGCTAATTTGACGGTTGGACACAGAGTGACGTAATCAGGTTTGGAAACTAAAAACTCCATATATACGACAGTTTTATGACAGGGTTCGACCCCAGACAAAAACCACACACCACTTTGCTACAGTCGAAACTATACCAGTAACTTACATCTCGACCAGGCCTCTTTAACTTCCTTAAAGTCACGATTGGGGGAACGTTACCTTTTTGACTTTTAAATCTCAGCATAAACAAGACGAGCATCTCGTGCTGAATGAAAATTTCAGGGTTCCTACTAGCTTGGCAAAGTTTTAAAAACCATACTCAAACTCCCAACTGTTGAGCGTAATTTGACGTGTGCCCGGAAGAAGGGCGCAAGGCTATACGCCCAGGCTCTCAAAATACTTTTTGTCCCAGTATTCAGAAAGTCGTAAACAATAAAATGGCTCCGGACAAAAATAGATGGCTTTAATGTTACAATGTTGCTACAGAATATTCCAAAGACATGTTTTTCCCATTCCCAGGCAGAATTTCACCTTCCTATAATTACTTCTGAATAGCAGAAAACCGGTTAAACTTTCGGTTTTCTTTATAAAACAGTTGTTGCTCATAACTTGATTGCGCCTTTTCTCCAGTAAAACTTGAGTGACGCCCTTCTCCCAGGCACACGATTGCAAGCGCGACAAATAGTGACACCATTTTCACTCTCAGACTACTTGCTGTTGGAGTCAAGTTTATCTTTAATATTTCACAGGCTTGACGATCGTTTGATTTATTGCTCTTTCCCTTCCCGACCACGTGTGCACCCCTCCCGACTTCCCACTCGCGTACCTGGGCTATATTTTAAAAGGTATTTACGGTCCCCCCGCCACAAAACTAGTGGGTATGAGCCGGGGAAAAAAATGTTCAAGTTGTCGTCACGCGGCGTTTAAGGTTTACGACGCGACTTGATGAAGACAAAAGGTTAGAAATCACCCCCCCCCCCCCGTCTTCGGCCATCGCACTTTTCCATTAAAGGTTCTCTTATAATACGTGGATGCAAAATCTATTCACAATATTGTCTCATTTTGTAATTGGAACACTCAGTCCATATTATCGTCGAAAACTAAACCTATTTGATTACACTTCAATAATAAACATATAAGAGGACAAAATGCCGACAGCTGGAATATTTCCAGGGGACCGCTTTTGTTCTCCTTATTTCATTTCATTTTTACAGACGGCACAGCCTGAGTGTTTTAAATAAGCTAAAGTGCAACAAAGTATTTGGGCGGGAAAACAGGAACGAGGGATTGTCTAGAGGTATACGTGAGGGCGTGTGCAACGCGTTGTTCGCCAGTGGTTTGCTTTCCGAGATGCAAGAGGTCTTGTTTGATTTAGGCCCGGGCCAAAAGTGGCCGTTTCCCGGGTCAGAAGACACTGCCGAGGCGTCTCACAAGAGATTGTCTTCGGGGAAAGAATGGGCAAAGAAGACAATTGAAGGAAACAAATGAGTCGATGTGGGTGCAGGTTGAGTCCTCCCAGTGCCGGCACGTATACAACGTCGATGTACTTTACCCCAAATGTATTATTACTCATTAATTACAACTATTGAAATTGGAATTGTTTTATTCTTGTCATAGGCCTACTATGACATTGTATCACTGATTGTCTACCGTACCTTTGTGTCTCGGAATAATGGGACATTTCTCAAGATGAGTGGCTTTATAGGTGCATCGCTGGCTTTCATTTCTTTGGTTTGGAAGAGGAAGAGTCTTGTCTCTTCTCGATGGGATGAACAAAAACCAGTACTCTTATTTGCTCAGTCACATACTTATAGAGAACACGACCAACATACTATTTAATGTACATTGTTTGTTACGGGTTGCACAATTTCAGCTTAGCAGATCCATTTTTTAATTAAGCAACATTTGAAGAGAAACCTTAAGGACCTCTTTTCCAACATCCTGCAGGGACGGTCCTTTTCCTCGACTATAGGGGACCTGCCCTCTTCAGTTACACAACCACAGCTATAAGAAACCGCAAGTGCCTATGACATTTTGGTTCGGATGTTGCAGATGTGTGTTATCCAACCGCAAATGGGGCCTCCGTTTGTGTACCGTGTGCTGGACAAAATGCCGGCGTTACAAAGTCTGTTCAGGTTTTGTGGTGTAACTGCACTGACCGTCAGAATAATAAGGCCTCTTAAAGGCAGGATACACTTTGGGTAATTGTCAAAGTCTAGTATCCTCACTTGGTGTATCCCAACATATGCATCAAGTCACCTGTGGAAATTTGGGCTCAATTGGTCATCGAAGTTGCAAGATAATAATAAAGATTAAACACCCTTGTTGCACAGAATTGTGTGCTTGCAAATGCCTGTGAAAGGCTTCATGCCTGAAGCCTTTCTCAGATTCAAATATTTGAGTGAGAAATTACCTTTTTCTCAAAAACTACTTTCTTCAGAGGGAGTTGTTTCTCACAATGTTTTATACTTTCAACAGCTCTCAGGTGCTCCTTACCAAGTAAGTCTTTGTGGTAACGTATTTCTTGAGTCATTACCAAAAGTATCCACTGCCTTTAATGAGTATCACAAAATGTAAAATTATTTTAATAGTTGTGTTGAAATATTTATCATGTAATATATTGGGAAGCGTTGCTAGCAAAAAAACAAAAGTGTCAATTGAATACTGTTTAAACTAAGTGATGCTTGAAGCTCTGCATATGCTCTTTTCAGGGCCAACACTCCTCCCCAAAGAGATTGTACGCATGGTTGTACTCGCAAGTTAGTATATAGTTACTTCTGACCGTTTAAAGGAACATTACAGAATTGGTTTTTGCTAACAAAACAGTTACTGGCAGTGTAAGCACTTTATGTAATCCACCATATACATAAACTGACAAACCTGTACAAGTTTAAGATCGATCGGCCATCTGGGTCATGAGAAAATAGTGAAAAACCGATTACACATTTGCATGAAATCATATTGGTTCAACAAATGAATAAAACGCTCACTGAGCGATAATCAAATATGGCATTTCAGACAGAAATATTTCAAGGGATGTTTTCTACTATCATCATCATTAGACCGTGTAAGTTTTATGTCAATCTGTGATCAAAAGTATATTTTACAATTACCAATTCTGTAATGTTCCTTTAAACTATCCATACACAGGTACCCATCATATGTCGAGAATTCCTTGAACTTGGGTCGATCTCGGTTGTTAAGATTTTTTTGCGAATGCCAAACTGCGCGTGCGAAGATTTTTACTTAGGCTAACTGAATAAGTGTTGTAACCATTATTTCACCTTTTCTTAAAAACTAGATGATATAATAGTTTTAAAATTATTGTGTTACTTTAAAACTAGTAATGGGTTGTGGCAAACAAATTAATGCTTGTCACCACCCACACCTCAACAATGCAATTTTGTAACCCGAAATTTAGCATGACATCAAATTTTCGTGGAAGGCCCCCCCCCCCACACCCTCCAGTAGAACCCTTGGGGTAATTATTTGCGTTGTTTTCGTCGAAATCTCTACGAAAAGTTTACCCTTCTGGCCATTTTGGGGATGTTTTCTGAAAGGGGCGCCCTGTGGATTTCAGATAAACGTATCGGTGTTATGCTTAAACATTGGCGTTTAGAGCAAACAAGCCGTAGCCAAAAGAACCTCGATTTGCAGGCGGGTTTATACAGGCTTTAGATATGGCTACGGCTAACTTTACCTTTGGCTTATTAGTTGTGTTTTACCCAAACACCGGTGTGTGTAATAAGCACTGCATACCCAGTGCGTAACCACAAATGAGCTCCACAATGGTGCTCAACACTAGATCGGATGGGCATAAACACACAATAATAACCTTCATCCACGATGCGAAATTTAACCACTTTGGTTGCCAACGACGATGAAGTTGTTGGTAAACGATGCATGGAGTTAGAGCACCAGTTAAAATGGAATGCGTACACTTACATGACTAATATTATCATTGGGGCTTTTTGAGTGCGTTACGGAGGCGTTCTAGATTATATCCGGTCTCCCCCCCCTCCCCCACCCCATTACCCCCCCCCCCCAATAAACCTTGTTCACGTGCCCGTGGAGGGAGTCATTAGTACTCCATTAATATATCATAATCAGCAACTTGCAATTATGTCCACCTCTATTGTCTTGATCAGGCATCTGGTTGATGACCACCCAGGCAAATCGGCCCCGGGCAAGACACAACCCGTCTCCCCCCTGTGACCTCCATCCACGGCTCGGTGCACATCCACAAACAAAAAACTGTTTGTTTTTTTAACGGCTAACTTTTTGGGGAAAGGATGAAAAGGATTTAACATTGGAAAAGTATGCTCTAATGATTTATGCACCTGTGTCCAGCGAAGGTTTCTTTTATGCAAAAAGCCATGTAGCGTTTACGCAAGCCATGCCCATAACCGCCCCTTGATCAACAAAGCGTGGATTATGAAAGTTGTATCACGAATCAGCTGCATTTGAGCACACAGAGCTAGGACTTAATCCACCCTCGGAAAACGAGGGTGCGGGCTTTTACCTTGTAAAATAGGCCCACCTCGGTCCATGGCTGTTCATCTGTAAACGGTGCAGCTTTGAGCGTTGCTAATGCCTAATGGGCCAAACTGTGGGCCCGAACTCCACCTTGAACATAAAATCGCCCAAATTGGTTGGAACAAAATGCTGCTAAACCACCGATTCAGTCAATTATTGCTGCTAACCAGGTGACTGAGTGGATACCCCAAGCAAAATGGTGGTCGGTGTTTGTAAACAAACAACTAAGCCCAATTTCATAGAGCTGCTTAAGCAGAAAATACTGCTTGAAATATTTCTGCTAAGCAAAAATAAGCAGGATACCGGTCACAGATTGTATACGTGCGACATTGAATTTCGGCTGGTAACCTTATTCTGGTTAGCATAATTGTGTTGTGCTTAGCTTCTTTTTGTGCTTTAAGCAGCCCTATGAAATTGGGCCCTGGTCTGCACGGTGATTGGCACGATGTATAAACAGTCGATGACGGTGTAATGTGAACACAATGAAGTATTTGTAAAAACCAACAGCCCAATTAACAATGATCGTTTGAAAAATTGCGACTTTGGTCTGAAAAAACAACCCACCCTGGTGCTAATTGAATACGGTGCGCGATGGTGTGACCATGGGGGTAGAAATTATCTGGTGTGACTGACGGGTAAGTGATTCAGGGGTGGAAAGGGGAAGGGGTGCAGGTCAATAGTCCAAAGCCCTTTTTGTTCCCGGAGGCTATTACCCGCATGTCCTAAACAGACCTAGTGACGGCTTTATAAATATATACATATTTTAATAATGAATAGATACATTGTGTAATATATATATATATATATACATAAATATAAACGAAAAACACCGGTGTGAGAAATTCTTATACAAAGAGTTTGAATCAATATTGATTGTTTAAATGCTCAATTATTTACGTGTAATAATATGAGGCATTTGTTCTGTTTATGAAACTTGGCTATTTCGACGAGTTCAGGCCTGGAATTACACTGAGGACAGGACCTCTGTTGCCCAATGGTCTTGTGGTCTTGGCCTTGGTGCCCCTTCAAAAGTTTCCCTCGGGGACTTGAAGAGTTTCCACTGGAAGTGCCCTTGTTCCCCCAAAAATGAAAATGGCCTTGCCCTCTCATCGTAGATGAAAGTTCCAGGCCCGTGAGTTAGTCGAGACTTACCAGTAGATTATAGGAGACAGATAAAGAAGAACTTCCTCTCTGTTGATGCACCGTCTGCTGGGCTGACCCCGTCGGGTAAAGATCAATAACGAGGTCCCCGTACAATCTGTCAGACGGCTTGTGTTATAATAATACATGCTGGGAAAGATTGGATCTTTCCTGAGAAAGAATACACTTAATATTCTAGCTTTTCTCAAGACACCATTTCCGAGTTTGTTTCAATGTTTCGGTCTTAATACACCGGCCGAGTTGATCCCGCGAACGTTCTCAGAATCGTTACACCAACCGAACACGTTTCACAGCAAGCAACTATTAAAATTCGTTTCCCTTCAGGGGGTATGGTATGGACCTGTTTTTTTTCTGAGGGCGCGTGTGCGCTAAAAAAAAAATATCAAAATGCCTTCAAGATTTACCTGCAGTGGGATCAGTTGAACACAAGGCAACAATATCCTCTCTGCCTAGGGTGTCAGGAAAACTTAGCAGGATTTGCCCTTTGTTGGGGAGCCGTCTTAAAGGATCAACGCCACAATAAAAACAAAAAACAACTTGGGGTTTGCATGTTCTGGAGCCGTGTTGTCACATAATGACCCCCCCCCCTCTCTTATTTCGTCTTCTCGCACTCCATGTTGTTGTTTTGGAGCTTGAGCGATAATAAGACAAACGGTAATTGGAACTCGGGGCCCGGGGTAGGACTTGGGCCTCACAGCACGTCCGAGATTAAACTCGATGGTGTCCCCTCCTCCGACCAATTGGAGACCCGTCGACTGAGTCCCTCTTCTAGTGAATTAAACTTTATTGGGGGAAAATGATTGAATTTAATAGGCGTTGTCATAAGACCGTCTCGTCATTGTCGGCTTTTCATATTGTTTTTTTTCTTTTCCATCTCAGCATCCTTTTTTTTTTTTACTTGATGCTGCAGCGAAGTTCATTAAGACGGATTCAGTTACACGCGGGTCAAACTAGGTCATGTGAATTATTAAACTGAACGAGTCTGCTAAATTGGCACAGTTGGGAGTTTCTTTAGAACAAAGGACTATAAGAATCGACAACAGTGACGGAAATCTAGGAAACAATAGCACGAGGAAAACGCAACTGTATACTAGTCATGCAATAAAGACGGTGGACTTGATTCGGATATTAATTGAAACTAAAGTCATCATCATCATCATCATCATCATCATTTAGGCTGTGTTCATCCAGTGTAGGATGTAGCCCTCCTGATGAAAATGCCATTCATTTCTATTTCTTGCAGTTCTGGTCCATGTTGTTCCTGCTTATAAACTAAAGTACCTTGTAATAATTGTCATTAACCGTTTCTGGGTTGGGGAATTTTTTTTCGGTCAATAATTATTGCACACTGAAAACACTCGGGTCAGAATTGAACCCGATTCCGGGTCACGTGGGGCCTGATCCATTTCTGGGTCAGGATGACCCGGAATCTGTGTCAGGATGACCCGGAATCTGTGTCAGGATGACCCGGAATCTGTGTCTGACCCAGCAAATGGGCCAAACTCACTCAGAATCTGAGTAATTTTTATTTTATTTTTTAAAACCAGTTTTCCTGGTTATATCTGACCCAGAAGTGTTAAGAGAGTGTAGGGTGAGGGAAGGGACTGCGCACCCCGATGTGGTTTTCTTTCAATGCCCAACTACTTAGATTTTCAGTATCAGAACAATTAAATAATATATCACTCACATTGTTCAATCTATATTTTAAGAGATTTGCGCGGGGATCCAAACTTTTGAGTGCAAAGTCAATAAGATTTTTTACGTTTGATACATTTTTACGTACAAATTATTGTATGGGGTAAGAGTGTCATCCACGTGGTCGAGACGAAAACGATACCTAGCTCTGACCCCTTCATAATTCATTTTCCTTCGAATCGTAATCCCAAGAAGCACAGCACCAGTGATATTAATATCTGTCAAAACGGGCAAGTCTTCAAACCAACCGACTTCCTCTTATTCCCCCTCCCAGGAAAGAATTAAAAAAAAACTGCCTACAGTTACAAGTCTGAAAATCCTACCGTTTGCCCCCACCCAGCAATAACAAAAGCACACCAGCAAACCACGGCAGTGTAATAATACACAAGTTAATTTACGCAGAATGACAGCAAATCTGTTTTGAGCCTATCTGCGGGCAAAATCACCAGCTCGCACCCCGTCTGTTCCTCCAGCCATCGGGGCGAATCCCCGGCTTTAAAATGACCGCTCAGTCGAAGCCTCCCCCTCAGACAAGAAAAATATCTCCGTTGCAGTAATTCCATTTCCACATCATTTGGTTAACTAGCTACAGTTGATCATAGCCGATTCACCCCACAGCGGTACAAACCCCAGGACATGCTACATAATTAAAATTGTTATTAATCGCAGATTAAATGATTTTAACCCCACGCGTCACGGAGTCACCACAAAGGAGGGGATAAACCAGTGACTTATACCAGTTTAGAAGTCACCCCACTCATTTCTTCCCGTTGTGAGATCCTATCCAACTTGTACCCTGCGGTGTTGTTTTAAAAGTGTAATGAAATTATTTCTCTTTGCTGATATGGGTTTTCTTGATTTTTTTTTCTTCTTCTCCAGAGCTATAATGCGATATGTTTTTAAGTTAAGTAACAAAGTTGTAATTCCCTGAACAAAAGGGGAATTACCTAGTTTCTCCTTTGTATACATTCTTGCCGGTTGGCAAACGGTATGTTTCTGTATTATGTGTTTTATTGCAGTTCTTTGATCTTCATGGTGTAATGCATAACTTGTTTTGACGCTGGCTTAGTTTCAAAATCGGTTAAAGATTGTAGATTGAGAAAGGAAGAACGCACAAGCTTACATATTTTGAGGGGGGGGGGGTATTTTTGGTACAAACTTGACCGCGTATAAAGCACACGCTGAAGACATCAATGAGGGTCCTATGTCCTCGAAGCTCTTCTAAATAAAGTAAGGTTTTATTTAACAGTTGAGTCCAGTAAATTCCCGTTTGATTATACATCTGTAGCGCTATATAGCGAGGTTCCACCGTAAACACCGGGTAACTTTCCCGAATTAACAGAAGTCCCCGTACAGTGCCTCGTGTGTCTCTCAACGGCTTGGCTAAGTCCTCAAACACCACTGTTAAATGATTTTCTTTACTGGAAACCCAGCCGACACATCGAAACTCGAGCCCGATCGAGATGGGTTTTTCTGCCGCGACGACCAAGAAAGTGCTCTCGGTCCGCTGTACACAAGATTGTGTATTGGAAGAGTACGCATCAACTTTCCTTTAAAGTGACAGTGTAATACTTAAAAAAAAAAAGTGATTTATTAAAACAGTTTCATACATATCTAGCTGAATTTTTTTTTATGTTTGTATTTTTTCTTCATAAAGAGGGAAAGTGAATTCCGAAATGCTGTTCCCTTGTGGTGAACCTTAACGTTCCAGTAGTTTGGATGATTCCAATCTTGTTTGCAATGTCCAAGGCATCGTGGTCTGGGGCTAGTCTGACGGATACGCCTTCTTCTGTCCATCAGGTCTGATGAGTTGTGTTGACCTTGGAAACATCAATGTCATACAGCTTCTTGACGGCTGTCTTGATCTGGAACTTGTTGGCCTAGAAAATTGTTTTTTTTTTCTTCCGGATGATGCAAAACTCCTTTCCATAGCTCACATAAATGTAAAAGTGATTGCTCACATTATATTTGTAACTACAGAAAAATCCTTTCTTTAGGCCCATACTGGAACTAAATTAATGTTAAAATTGGCAGAAAAAGGCAACTTTTTTTTTTACAACGAAACATGGCAAATTCTAACAAGTTGTTACAGTTTTAAACTCTTTTTTTTTCAAAACTTCTAAGTCCCTAATGCGGCAAAGCTTGGTTTTCTTAAATTCTCCGTACAACTGAAGGATTTGTATGAATGTGCTTTTCCCCCAAACCAAGTTTGACCATCGCTTTAACAAGGAGGTGAAGTGATGTTTTTGGGGTTGCCACGCACGGATAACTCCCGCTCCAAACTGAACGCCCTCAACCCCCATTATCGCCATGACGACATGACGTTCCCCCAAGCGCAAAACAAAATACCCTTGTGTGTTTTTTGGGGAGGAATCCGCTTCCTCTTAACTCTTTCCCGTGGAATCAATTTGTCTTCACCTCGGATAAGTGCGAATCGTTTAGTAAAATTTGATTGTTTTCAGTAAAGCTTAGTAGACCATTCTGAAACGGAATACGCAGGCCCGGGAAAATGGAGGGTACTCCAGGTCGGCCCTCCGGCGGGTAAGATCTGACTTCAACACGGTATGCCGAAAGGACAAAAACACACTCGACGGGTTCATGTTCTGCTTAACTTTACCCCTTAATGTGAGACAATTATCATTCACGGTTGCTGGAGATATGAATGCGGGGGGTGTGAGGATGTGGGCGTGGTCATTTTGAAGAAATTGTTGGGAGGAGCACCGGAGTGGTGGAACAATCTGTTGTGGACAAAGAACACAATGTGATTAGTTTCAATCCAGTGCCGATCCTCCAGAGAGATCAATCCATCTGAAAGTCAGTGTCAAAGTCCAGAAGAAAAAAAAGAACCTTGAAGATCCCCTAATTTACCGTTGCTGGTTTTAATTGCTGCAATCGAAATCAATCCAAGATGAACGTCTAACAATTCCTGCCCCCCCCCCAAAAAAAATTAAAACCCTTTTTCTTTCTGAATTGTATCTGCCAAATGTGATAAAATCTGTAGGATATTTATTGATAAATAAAGATTGAGTTAGATTTAATAAATGACCCTTCCAAAAGGATGTTCTTTTACTTTTGTTGAGCTATGTTTTATATAATATTCATATTTAATAATATCCTGGGCCGTTTTGCAAAAAAGGGACCGACCCCACCCCATTGCCCTCTAAAAGCAAAACAGAAGAAACTATTTGAAGGAAAGAGCAGATGAACATAACTTCAAGTATATCTTTAAAGGAAATATTCATAATGTAGAAGAAGAACAATAATTATCTGACATTGTGTAAAATGTCACTCTACTACCGCCACACCATCTCCAGCCAGCGGTCGATTTCACAAAGCACTAAGATTCATCTTATAAGATGGGCCGTCAGTTTCACCATGGTGATTTGTGACTGTGGCGTCACATCATCTTTGCTCAGCACTTAAGACCAATTTGCACTCCAGACCAAACTGATTAAAACTGGGGCCGATTTCACAAAGAGATAAGACTAGTCTTATCTGAAGTTAGGACCAGTATAACTGACTTAAGACTAGTTCTATCTCTTAGCATTGCCTAGGACTAGTCCTAAGTTAGGAAGAGTTTTGTGAAATCGACCCCTACACCCATTTTTAATATACCTTTTTGAGCTAAAAGCACATGAATGGTTCAAATCAGAAGCGGGTCATCTCTCAACATTTTTTGTAGTACACCTTGCTTGTGACCTAGCGCCCTGCTGATTTTTGGCCTGCAAACTGAATTTTTGTTCCCCACCGTGTTCTCTTCACAAGCTTTGTAACATCCGGCTAAAAGCCCCAAGATCGAAATCGCTGTGTGTGGAGTGGTTCGCTGTGTGAGCGGGGATGGTTACGCGTTCCTTCATTTTTGTTGAGGTCCGTTCAGCCAAGAACTAAACCATGGAGGAAGGAAAAACTAACCAAGGACATGACCGTCTCCCATCCTTGTCCAATTTATCGCCTCAGTACACCGCTCTCCCAACCTCTTTGGGGTCCATTAAATAAAGACAGACAGAACACAACTGTCGAAAAGAAAATTTGAAATTCTAATTAAAATGATTTAATCATTCTTATTGTGAGGTATGGGTCACTATTAGGGGGAGAAGCTGTGGGCGGTAAATGCACACGTTGTAACTACTCGCGAACAATAAGACCAAGGGGCAAAGGGCCGTCCTGCAAAGACCAATATTACACACGCACAAGAACCACCCCGGCCTTACTGCATAATTCGCCACCAACATGCCCTGCGGTTATTTTTTCATTCACTCGGGTTTTTTTTCTTCTTCTCTCTCTCTTTCTTTCTCACTCTTTTCTTGTCCCTTTCTGGCCAGCCAGGAGCAGTGAGGCTAGGGGTGAATTTCATAGAAAGTTTGCAGTTACAATTGGAAAGTTATTTTAGGGTCGCGTGCCGCACTTATTATTATGCTATTCCAAGTACGTATGGTTAAAGAGGCTAGTTTTTTTTTAGGTTGCTTGTCGAACTCGGTTTTCATACCTTTAATCTTTGTGAACAAAACTTTATCAGATCGGGTTCCCTGCGTACAAAGTAACATTGATAAGTCTTATACTCTCATTTTCGTACAAAGGTACCAGGCTCGTATGAGCCCTTCTGGCCTCGATATGGTCGCATCGGGTTGAATGGGAGAAAAGTGAGATCGCTAAAACTAAAATTGTCTATCAGTCAAGTGCCTTGCGCAGCTCCAGATGCTAGCCTATAATTCACTTTGTCATAACACTGAAACAGTTTCACAGTAACATAGTGTGACAAAATCGTTTTGTTTAGTTAGGCCTATAGTATAATAGGGCGTCCAACACGTACAGGGAGGGATGGGGCTTTAAAAATTGTGCAATCTAGAAGTTTTAATAAATTATTTGATAGCCACATTTTAGGAGTTATCAAAAGGCTTAAATATTTCTTTAACAGTACAATGATTATGAGCTCATGACATCAACTCCTTTTCTTGATGATCAGATCTTTCTTTCAACAAACAATTTCCCTTATATGTAGGCCTATACTTTCAATTTGTTATTGTTTGTTTGTTTATTTGTTTGTTGTTTTTAAAACTATGTTTGAGGGCATTATGCGGTTTGTTCAGAGCCCACCTAGTGCTTTGTATGAATTATTAAACACTCATAACCAGATGTGTATTTTTTTTGAAAATGTGTATCTTTTTATTAGACTGCCTTCTGGCATGCTGCTCATAAAAAAACAACCTCATTTCATTACGTCATTATTGCTTTCGTTCCCAGGTATGCCAATGCCGCCGCAGGTTTCCCTATGCCCCTCTTCGCTCCCGGGCTCTGCAATCGGCGTCTTCTCAACAGACTGGATCAAGGAGGGCACGGAAATGGGACCCTACACCGGACGGATAGTGCGCCCTCATGAGGTGGCTACCGACAGAGACAATCAGTTCATGTGGGAGGTTGGTCAACCGTGTTTCTCAGCGATTTCTGTTTTAGTTTTTCAAAAAAACTCGGCCTCCCAACCGTATAGTAGTATTGCTAGATATAGGTGCGCGGGAGAAAGTACTATGTCAGTTACACTTGTTGGGCTAGCTCCCATCGGCCCACAGAGGGCGCTGTTCAGACTTATACAACTTGCGCTTTCATGGCTACTTTCAGAAGTCTCTGAATCATGTAACACTCAATGTGCCATTTATTTATGCGTAACCAGTGCTTGAAACAGAACACTTTCTGCCCATGACATTATTTTCGACACCATAATGGCAATATTCGTCAAGTCACGGATACAAAGGTCTAAGAAAGCTACGGACTCTTGGTCCAAGTTCATTCTGAAAACATCCAGAAAACAAAGATGTAATTTTGTTACTTTGCAGTTTAAAAAAGGCAAAGTATATTGTAAATTATCTTCAACGAGATGCGGACAATGCACAAACCAATGTAACCGGCACACGAGGCACACTGTTGCCGGAAGATAAGTTTTGTGAACCGATGAGGGCGCCCTTGCGATTAATGTACCCTCTCCCTGAAGCTGGCGTTCACCATGGCGCAGTTACACCCGCAAACAGCTTTGTGAGAAAACGCCAACTGCGCAAAGGGGTTACTATGCAATGCCCAGTAAAAACAAAATGATTGTGCTCTATCACACTCTTCCCCCGTTGTACAGAAAATCCTCCAAAGAATTCCCAAGATTCCCCAGAACACATTGAATACACAAAGGGAGATGGGGCGGGGGCGGGGGGTTCACACCATGCCGCGTATCGGGCACAGGGTCGTTTTTTAATATCAAGTCGGTTTCTTGCAGACAAGCATGTCAGTGCAGACCTCCGAGTCCAAATAAACTTTCTTCATTTGTTTTCATTGTTTTAGTTTAAGTGAATATTGAACAATATGAAGCTTGAATGGATGTACTTTCGTCCAACAACCATGTTATGCCATGGAGCTATAGCTCTGTGTGGTTACGGTCTTTTTATTGAGTCTTCGTAGCCTTGTCCCAAGCTCTTTTGATCGAGCCCACCGACAAAGGCGTCTACAACCATCTGTAAAACGCCTTGAACCAAGACTATGTTCTTGTTCACTTATTGGATGCGAACGATCACGACACCTTTATTTTTGTCTTTTGAACTCAGGTGTTTGACGAGCAGGGGCGGCTGAGTCACTTCGTAGACGCGTCAGATGAGACGCTACAGACGTGGATGTGTTACGTCAATTGCGCCCGCAACGACCAGGAGCAAAATCTGGAGGTGTTTCAAACGGGATCCGACATTTACTACCGCGCCGTCAAGGTAAAAACCGAGTACAAAAAGTGAAAGATAAATTTAGACTTGATTTTGACTTGCAAAAAGGTTTTGAGGAGAATTATATCGGTACCTTGGAGAGTATTATGCATTTCGGCCATTACGTTTGAAATGCACCGATATTTTCCCGCTCATTGAGCGGCCAATTTTAATTTTAACCTCGCGAAATTGGAGACTTTTTACGAGATCGATAGAAAAGGACCGGTAAGTGGGACGCCCGCTATCGTCTCAAAAGACGCCCATTGAAAACTCCTCAAAACAGTCATGCGGTTTAAAAGGGAAAAAAAAGATAACAGGTCGATCAATTTAACAATCCACTTGAACAGCATTCCAATTCACAGCAGCTTTTCACAGATATCTCTAGTTGCACCTCCTCGCCTAAATTTCGCATGGCTATAAAGCAATCCGATTTGTTTCACCGGCAAGCAAATTTCGCAAAATTAGCTTGTAAGCAGGTTTGAAAGCAAAATGTAGTTCTTTTTAGCCGTGCGAAAGCAAGCTGGTACTTTCACATGGCTAAATGCAGCAGCAAGCAGTTCGATATTTTACTCGGTTAAATTTCGCATGGCTCAAAAAGAAAGCCTTATCGGTTTAATTGAACCTGCTATATATAAAATCGCATGCCCCAAATTGAGACTCACATGACAATTTCAACTGAAGAGACAAAATCGCTTTAGTAAGAATGCATAAAAGTGAAATAGGCTCCCTTTTGCAAAAAAAAAATGACCGAAACAAAGCTGATACAAATCAAATTCATCACATAAATGACTCTGATGTTATTAGAACATTTTTATGAAGCACTCTGATGATTTATTTAATTAATTTGGGAGTGAGCACAGACAAATTTACTATAGTGGGATTTGAGCATTTCACCTCCGGATTAACGTACCGACCGGTACTACCAACTGTGAGCTTGTTAGCCATAATGTTGGCTGTCTCGCTATTTTGTAAATATCAGAAGCCATTCAACCTATAACTGCCATGTAGCCAGGGATCACACCCAAGTTTACGATACAACTTGGGAAGCAGCCACAGAGGGATCACCTTAAGGGGATGCGACTTTTTATTTCAAATATCAAAGTACTTGATAATTTATTTCGAAAAACAATTCTCTGCTCAAAAAAGATAGAAAAACTGCTCACGAAATTCATGGAGTTCTTGTATACTTTAATCTTTCTTTAGACTATCCCACCCGACCAGGAGCTGTTCGTCTACTACGGCAGCGCCTATGATCTCTTCATGAACAGTATCCCCATCGGCCTGGCCTCGCCAGAACACAAAAACAACGGTAGCGTCAAGCTTGCTGGCTCTGGTGAGTACCTGCTTCAACTTCAGGCTCTCCCCTCACAATGAACTCCACACCAAATCAAAAAATCTTAGTAGATAAACCACCATAGTATTAACCGTGTCGTGGCAGAGCTGTTACGAGCACCGGACTCAAACTCTGGGGTTTCTGATCAGCAGAGTGTGGGTTCGAGTTCTGGGCCCAATTTTCATAGAAATGGGTCGGGCCCCCTGTATCCCTGAATCCGGGTAAATTCTGACCCGGGAGTCTTCTCTCCACCCCACCTCCCCCCGCCCCGCCCCTCGCCAAATTAAACAGTTTGGTCAGCCACTGCCTATGACCCTTTTTCGAATTAACGGCTTCGGCTCCAAAGTCGGCTCAGGCTAGCTAGGCTCCCTCAATTATTTTAACTTACGCATGCTTTGCGGTCAGGGTTTCAGACAAGAAAACTGGGCCTGAAGGCAAATTTTTTTTCTGCAGCACACGTCGGCTAAGGAGTCAGCAGTTAAGGGATAGGGAAGAACAGCCTATCTCTTAACTGTTAACTGTATTGACGAAGTATGCTGCAGACAAAAAGATCGCGGCCTGAAGCCCAATCCGGAGCAGCCGAAGCCGTGGATTCGAAAAGGGCCTATGTGTCCACCCAATCTATTCTCAACTTGTGCTGTCGTTCAAACCCACAGAAGATCTTGCCAGCGCCACCGACCACCAGTCCAACTCGGCCGGCCGCCTCCACTGCGTGGTGTGCCGTCGCGGGTTCAACTCCCGCAGTAACCTCCGGTCCCACATGCGAATCCACACGCTGGATAAACCCTTCGTGTGCAAGTTCTGCCATCGCCGGTTCAGCCAGTCGTCCACACTTCGGAACCACGTCCGTCTGCATACAGGTAAAAAAAATATGATTCATTCCGAAAAAAAAAAACACTCAAGAACTAAACTTTAATATTTTCATTTATACTCAAATTATTGTGTTAAAAAAAAATGCATAAAAAGCACACACCAAGTAACCAGAAACACATATTTAACTTTTTCTTTGTATCGAATTCTTACCTTTGACCCCTCTCAAACACCTTGAGAAAGATGGCTTTTGTTTTAATCGCTGATTCAATTTATGAAAGCGAGAGCAGGCAGTATCTTTAAGTTGTTGAATTCCACGTTGTATAAGTGACACTTTTTTACTCTCTCCTTTTCTTCGAAGGTGAGAAACCATACCGATGCAACGTGTGCCACAGTGCGTACTCCCAACTAGCCGGGCTCCGGGCTCACCAGAAAAGCGCCCGGCATCGCCCCCCTGCTGCCCCGGTCAGTCAGCAGTCCCAGCAACCCCTGACATTCCACCAGCCCGACCACACCACGTCCAAGATCCCACAGAGCTAAATAGTGTTGTTTCTAATAATGGAATGGGAGTTACAAACTGATGTGGCCTTTATGAAGAAAATCAGTCGAACATGATGATGTTATGAACATATTGTGAGTTCCTTAATAATTTATAAAAAAGAATCAACCACAAGGAAAACTGACTGGGTAAACAAACAAAATAATAATTTTGAGTTGAACAAAGAAAGATTGTATAGAGCGGGACTTGAACCTGCGACCTCCGGATTAAGGAGCTCTACCAACTGATAGAGCTATAGAGGGCGTAAAACATGTCACTGTCTATCGCTGGGTTTTCCCTTAACGCATATTTTGAAGTTTCTTGAAGATTGAGAATACAACAGTTCATGTTTTGATGTTACATTTTTATTGATTAAACATCACATGTTCAGAATTCCTGTGGGGGCGTTTTGCAAGTGAAAATTTACGTGAAACAAATAAGAACTATTTTGGCAATATATTTATTTTAATTTATTTATTAGTTCCCGCAAATCGGGCGATTTTTATGCTAGCTATAGCATTTGTGCTTACCCATCATTCTACAAAATAATGATGTTCATGTTGAACTGAATTTTAATACACTATTATAATTATTCATATTATTTATGCTCCAACTTATTTATTTAAATTCTAACTTATTTAAATTATTTCTTAGTTCATTTATTTATTTATTTATTTATTTCGCTCATCAAGCTGATTACCATTCCATTGTATGTTCAGAACAGTAATCAATTTTATATTAAAATATGATAATTGCATAAATTAAAGTGGCGTATAGTAAATTTCTAAATCCAACGTTTCAGTTGTTTCCAATTTCCCATTGATGAGCAGAAAATGGGCAACCAGTCAAATTACCACGTGAGTATTTTGCTCGTGACTTGCCCGAGCATGCGCCGAGCCTCGTTCGTGTTTAGGATGTCCTTCAAACAGTTCTGTAAATAGCAGTATTGAGGGACATTACTAACTGGGGGTCATTGAAAAGGGGTCCATATTGTATCTGAGGGTTATTGACTCTCAACTTCGGGTATTTTGAGTGAGCTATAGGCTCTGATTTTGCGCACAAACGTAAGGCCTCTTCGCCAAAATGGTCGCTTTGCACTCTCGGGTTAAAAATTGATCCGGATTGGGCGTCCCAGGGGGGCCGACCCATTTCCAGGGTCAGGCTGACCCGGAAAGTGGCTAAAAATGGGATTTTGACCCCGTATCTAGGTCATTTTGACACAGATTCTGGTCAAACTGACCCAGAAATGGGTCAGTTCCCACGAGACCCCCGGACACCACTCCAACTTCCGGGTAAACTCTGACCGGAAGTTGCAGTGGTGTTTTTATTTATGAAGTGCGTCCTCTCGAGGAGACCATGGACAACCCTCACATATTGTCTGAAAAGAAAACTGACCTTCATAATTAGTTCACTGCACTTGTTTTTTATTTCAAAAGCCTGTGATCCAAATTGTTGTTTAGCATTTTGTGCTACTGAACAGCTTTTTAGTGGGTGCGCCCTGATATAATTGGGCCCGTTTCTGGGCAATTTACGTGCAAGTTGATAACGGCCTATATCAGATATCGATTTTATGATTTGATCAAAAAACTGATGATACCGAACAATGCTCTTTAGGTGTCTTTCTTAACAACTAACTTATATAGTTCTCGACATGGTTTATTTTGAAGAAGAACAAATTGTATAATATATTTGAATTAAATTTAAATCGCAGCATTTTTTAAGCATTATAACTCTCTCTCTGTACATCGCTTATTAACATTTTGAATTACCGGCATTAAAAGCAGCTCTCAGAAGTTTTTTGTTTTTTTTAAGGTGGCATATTCTCTTTTTGTTCCAACTCAATCAAATCAAATAGTCTCACTTAAAAATCTACCTCCAATTATAAATGACAGGAATCTATAGACAATGTAACCCGTGCAATCACATGTTTATAAAAAAAATTAAAAAGCCACAGAGCCTGGACTTCCTGCAAGCACGATTTGTACGCAGCTCAATATCAGAAAACGTAAATATTATATTTTATGGGGATTGCATTGTCTGATTTTGATCAACTTTTGATAATATGACGAAAGGGTGCACATCTTAAAACTTGTTCAGCTGTTACTTTTACTCATGGACTGCACTTTTACGTTTGTTCCTCTTAAATTGATGTTGAAATTGTGACACTAGAAACACAATATCCCATGTGACCAGTGTAGTCGCTTGCCTGTCAGAAAGGCCCTGGAATGTACATGATAGTCACTCTGTGTGTGTAGGTCGTAAGGTCACATTGTCACTACCTTCATCTACACGCACGCCAGTTCCACAAGTAAGGTGTAGAACCAATAGCTTGAGACACAGTGCAATACCTAATACCTCCAGCCAATCCTTTCAAATTGCCAGGTTGTCTTTGTAGAGTAAAGTGATTTTGGGGTCCTAGCTAATTCTGTCTTCTTATGGGGAAGAGGAAGGGCAGGGCAATCTGTTTCTGAACTCCGCAGACACCCATGAGCCCGTGCCTCCGAATTGCCCCGTACTCCGTACTTTTCTTGGGTTCTGGCTCCACCAAGTCAAGGGGATCGGTACCACTATGTTTTACGACTTGTCTTTACATCCGGAATGGCTTTATGTGTTTGCTTCGTGAGCTTTTAATATCATATTTTTACTCCCCTTCATTAACTGTAAAATCCTTTAATCAACCTTAATGACAGCAACCTCGTCCCCAGGGTGTGTCGAGCAGTACATGTTGACCGCTCTCTCACCCTGGTATTGGATCATTTGCATATCCACATCTTTTGGATACGTATGCAAATTAGAATAGTCTGGCTACTTTTCGAAATTCACATCTTCGTCATGGTCTCGTGGTCCGGTACAAGATTTAATAGCCTGTTTGTACATTGGTTGCCGGCCGGCTGTTTTGACAAAGGTTAACATTTGGTTTTGTCCAATCAGGGTCCAAGTATATAAGGAGTTTCCCTCCCAGGGTTTACTATTGTAAACATGGTTGGAAATAAAGAAACCATGGGGACGAGGTTGTAATGACACTTATTCACCCCTTTATTTTGACAAGTGTATTTTGTCTACCGTGCTTTAAAAAAAAAACTTAATTGCTTTGTATTGTGTAATTTTGTAATTTTCCATAGTTTTAACCGACTCCAATGTCAATTTAGACGCAAATCAATCGTCT
This sequence comes from Pycnopodia helianthoides, assembly GCA_032158295.1. Lineage (NCBI taxonomy): Eukaryota > Metazoa > Echinodermata > Asteroidea > Forcipulatida > Asteriidae > Pycnopodia > Pycnopodia helianthoides. The sequence continues at coordinate 13,836,325 of CM063258.1, forward strand.
GGTTTTGATGTCTTTATAATTTTGAAATAATTACCCCATCTATCAATCAATCAATAGATAAACCATTAATTTATCAAAAATACTGTTTCCAATACCCGTGTTTTCAATAAGAAGAAATGTACTATTTATATATATTATACATAAATATATATACTTAATTTGAAGTTAAATCGCAGCATTATTGAGCATCATAACTCGCCTTTTGTATATTGCTAATTAATATTTATAATAAATACAGGTATTAAAAGCAGCTAAAAAGAAGTCATATTTTGAGGTGGCATATTCATTTTTGTTCTGAATTGATTCATAAAGTTCATACCAGTACAAATCCTCCAGAAAAAAACCTAATTTCCGTCTGAAATAATTTCAAGGTTGGATAAGAACGTAATATTGAAGACGATTGCTTATTGATTGCTGCAACTGAAAGCCCAAATAAGAAAGTCTTTGACAACAAATTTAATAGGCAGTGGATAATTTTGGTAACTACTCAAGAAATACATTACCATAAACACTTGGGGTTAGGAGCACCCTGAGAGCTGCTGTTAGAATAAAACATTGTGAGAAACGACTCCCTCAGAAGTAATGTACTTTTTGAGAAAGAGAGAATTTCTCACTGAAATGGTTGAATCTGAGAACGCCATCAGGTATGAAGCCTTTCTCAGGCATTTGAAAGCACACAATTCCATGCAACAAGGGTGTTTTTTCTTTTATTATTTTCTTGCAACTTCGATGACCAGTTGAGCCCAACTTTTTACAGGTTTTTAGTTTTATGTGCATGTTGGGATACACTAAGTGAGGATACTAGTCTTTGACAATTACCAAAAGTAAATCGTGACTTTAACTTGTGTTCGTTGTTTTCATTGGGACGTAACCGTCAAACTTGATGGATTTTTCATGGGTCGGTTGTAATTTGTTTTTTAAAAAGTAGTAAATGGAAACGAATTTACTCTTCCAAAAACAAAAATATTTTTTAAAATTTTTGTTATTGTAGGACCATAAAAACATATTGATTAGGAGTCGTACGGGGAAGTTATATAGAACTGTCATCAAAAATATGTCTTCCATTGCTCATAAAATTTGTAAAACTATGGTCTCCAATTCAAAAACAAACACCCCAACAAACAAACAAACGATCAAAAACAAACAACAACAAAACATGCAGTCAGCGAACAACAAGCAAACAAACAAAATTCGCACCCCTATTATATAGATTAACAAACGATGTCCGTTCCCCTATATAATTCATTAGTAAGTCATGTTTTAAAAAATTCGTATTTTCACATAACGTAGTAAGTCTAAACTGTAGAACATAGAGGAATATGATGTGCGCGTAATATTGTATGGCTCTTGAGGCGCTGCCATTAATTAGCTGCATGGCAAATTTCAGCTTTCAAATTTGTTGTTATCCGGTTCATTTTACTTAACAGACATGTCACATGATGACACGGTGTTTTCACAAACCCTACTAGATTGTTTCGAGCGTTTGGAGGAATCCTGACAAACGCACCTCTGACCTCCCACCCCATTGCGGTCTTGCGGATAAGGACAGGGGACAGGTCTAGCAGTGACCATCTTTTTTATTAATAGACCGGTGCCTGTCCTTATCCTTGCGGATAATGACAGAGGACCAGTCTAACCTAGAACCCACGCCCGTAGCCGTGGTTTCGAAAAGGGCCGATGTCCACAGCTGACAGAGGGCGCTCACACCAGACACGGAAGACATTCGGGCTCAGAGTGGGTGTATTTTTTCTAAGGTTTGGACTTTGTATCAAAAAAAGTATAGTAAACGTGTCATTCAGGTGATGTCGCAGATACGGGTTGCATAATCATGTTGGTACATTTGTAAATCCATCAAGAGCATGAACAATCATAGTTCGACGAAAATTTATGATTTTTCAACAATTAACTGAAACTATAGATGATTAGATTGTTCATAAAAAGAAATTGTAACTTTTGCCCACTTTGTGACCATTCTTCTTCTTTTTTATTTATCAATTATATTGATCAACAATTGGCAATCATTTGATATAATTTAAATCAACACAGAACAATTGGTCGGTTAGCTCAGTCGGCAGAGCATCGTGCTAATAACGCGAGGGTCGTGGGTTCGAGCCCCACACTGACCATATTAGTTTTTGTATTTCATAACTTGCTCAATCACTTATTTCATGCTACTCCGCTTTGCTCATACGCATAAAAAGCAGTTTTCCTTCTTATGGATAACACAAGAAATAATACAAAGAAGCACATTCTTTTGTTTCTGATTATTTTTATTAATTTTAAAAGCATGGGGAAATTGCCGATTAGTGGCCGCTAAATAAATAGTAGTATGGTACATTATTACGGTGAAAATTATAGGTTAGTCGCAAGTGTTAATAATCCTCCACCTTTGCCATCCGACTTTCATTGAGTCACATGTCTCCGACATGTATTCCACAGTTCCTCACTGGAACTATTCAGTATCACACTTTAGGTTTTTACCGCCAGTTATAGTTACATATAAACCAAGCCATTGTCTTCGTGACATTAAATCATTCTTTACGAAATTAAGGTCATCTTTTCTTGACATGCTTAAATTATCCATCCTCCACCTCATCCGACTCTCAATGAGTGTATCCATAATGTCTTCCACAGCTCCTCACTTTGAGCTATACACCAGAAGGTGTAAACCCCTTAAGGCTCGAAATAACAACAATTCTTTATTTAATACAAATATAATAGTTAAAGGCTCACTTCCAAGATTTAAATTAGCCTCTTAAGTAAACCATATATACAAATAGCCATGACAACAACATTCTCTTAATGGTCTTAAAGTGTCATTAGCGTAAATTATTTTACTTGACATACATCGTTAATTTTCTGCATACAGTGATAATACGGTAAGGAGTCCTACCAACTACTAATCTTGCAAGAGAGTTCTCGATATATTGACTCGATGTTCTACGTCCTTTTCAACATATCTGTTTTTTGCTTGGGTAGTTTTCCGTCTTCCATGTTCCATTACGAGTTCTTCCGAAACTCCTTTATTGGCCAAATGGGAGGCCCCACCCGATCTCATGCTATGAAGCCCATAATGCGAAAAATCTTCAACTCCTTGCTTGAGAGCATCTACAAAAATCTCTCTGCATCTTGTTTAGCTAAGACACTTATTTAACATTGGTTTATATGAATGGGTTGAGGAATAATAGGACATAGGTGGGAACAAAAACACATCTTGGCCAATATCAATGTCTTTCCGCATGCTTGGTAAGCAATGGAGAGAGGGCTAACAATATGTGAAGGTTCGAGTTTTTCTGTGATTCTACCTGAATTAAGCAGTTTAATGATTGACTGTGATACAATAGAATGCAAATTGTTACGAACATCATTACCAAAGATTTCAGTCATCCCATAGTCGGAAGCCAAAAACTACTAGAACAGTCCTCCATTGGACTTTGGGTGATGTTAAAATAAATTAGCAAACTTTGTGCTTGGGTGGATCATGGCATTGGATTAATTTTCAATACCAAAGATTCCTTACCAAGCGGTCGGTTAGCTCAGTCGGCAGAGCATCGTGCTAATAACGCGAGGGTCGTGGGTTCGAGCCCCACACTGACCATATTTTTTTGCCAATAATAAATGTTGTAGTTAAAAGAAGCAAAATCAAAACAGCAAATAGAACATTATAGAATTGCAATTAGTCCAACTGTACAGACATTTCGGCTTAGGTTTAATTTTCTTTCAGATGAGTAAACGGGTTGATGTGATTTATCTGGGCCCAGCCATCATGGTCAGCCAGCACGCGTGTGTGAAGTCGGGACACACAGTTGCCTTGTTGGGGGGGGGGGCGGCGTATAGCCAGTTTTCTAAAAATGTTTGAAATTGCCAGATACTTTTTCCAAGTGTGTGGGTTCTCTGTTTGTCTTTACCGTGTGGCTAACCGTCAATCTAGCTGATTTGGGGCTTCAGTGGTCAGACTTGTGATGCACAAATTACTACTACAGACCTTAGTATTTCTCGTCACCCGTTGTGCGACAAAGTTTGGAGCTTGTTCATCTTTTTTAAACATGAAACAAACAGCCAGCAGTTCTACTTCCAGAACCAAACTTCTAGTCTGGGGACACTTTGTTGGTTGTCATTAATTTAACAAAAACTTCCCACCGTATAATAAGAGCGGCGAAAACAGGTACCTCGGATCGGGCGCACCATTTCTTTCTAGGGGCTGCACTTCAGGTCAATTCGGAACGTAAGAGTTTCAAATCTCTTATTTTGCAAAGTTCCACTGGTAATTTTTATACTCAAAAGGTCAAGATTTCAAATTGAGGGGGGAACAAAAGTGGGGGTGGGGTAGGCCGATGTATGTAGATGCGGCGTAAACTTATAGGGAGTCCCTTAATTGGCGCCGCCTCTGGATACGTGTACTTTGACTGGTGCGTGAAGTGAAAAACTGTGTGTGTGGTGGGGCCGGGGTCAATCATTGTTCTGATTGGGCTACTGAGGGCGCTATATAACTTTAATAGAGGAAGTGAAAAATGAATACCATTTTTGTGTGAAAACTTCGTGCTATTATAGGGGTCGAAAGCAGAAAATTCCAAATGAAGAGCATTTGATTCGAACCGCAATACGTCTTTACTTTCTGGTCAAAACACACAAAATAATAACCGTGCATTTACTCACAAAAGAATAATGACTCAAAGTTTGCCTTGCTTCCCAAGCGGTCGGTTAGCTCAGTCGGCAGAGCATCGTGCTAATAACGCGAGGGTCGTGGGTTCGAGCCCCACACTGACCATGCTGTCTTTTTTTCTCCCTTCCATTACATATTGTCTTCATTAATTGATTGACACCGAACTATGATACTCAAATTTCCACAGAGCCATTATATATTTAGATTTCGTTTTTACGATTACCACTTTTGGGGTGAGTATGCTCGTAATTATGTCCTGATTTTTGTTTTACTTATTTGTTTACTTTTATTTTTTAAAGTTGGTTACACTGTTTTTCCACCATGCTTTTTTTATAAGTGAAAATTTACGATTTATAAAAAATTAAATGTCATCCGTGTTTTTTTTTTTTTTGGGGGGGGGGTTACCCTCATGTTTATTCACTAGTTGCGATTCTGCCTAACCCGATTTCGTGGTTCCTCGGATCGAGGGCAAATTACGTTAACTAATTCTATCCGCAAGGTTTGGGGAAGTCTTACTACACCGGGGGGGGGGGCTGGGGTTTGGGGCTGGCTCATCATCTCACCACCAGTCATCAACTGGCCTCTTCCTCTTCCTCGGAAGATATGGGCGCTAACATCGGAATTGTCACCCAAACCTCGATCCCAGCAATGCCAGCATTTGCGTTCACGCTTGACGAAGCCATTGTGAATGGTATGAACGTAGCCCTAGTAGGACGTCAGTATCCGTTGCACTGACACTGCACGTCGCGTGTGTATGCAACGGAGGAGTCCAACCTGGGCTAGTATGAACGCAGGGTGGTGGTAAAGGAAGAACTATAGAACTCACTATAGTATTAGAAGACCACCCTGCGCTAAATTCCCAACAATTAGTCTCACAACACAGGCTTCTTAGCCTCTATATCGTACAATGCAAATTGCCATGGTAAGGATGATTGATGACTCTTGGTTCACATTCTCTGTCTCAGTGCAATGCATGTCTTTATAGGGACAATTTGCTACAAGCTCGCTTCTAAATGGATCTTTGCAGTTGTTTTGTTTAATCTTTTCTTGATACCTATAATACTGTCAGTTGTATTCTTTAACAGATCGCTCGCTGAGTGATAATGTCTCATAAATAAACCAGTTGAACCTAATAATTGTTATCAACTGTTATCACTGGCTATCCATCCGTGAGACTTTGCCAAGATTTCAATCCGTGTACAAACCAATGGCAGCCCTCCAGACCACAGGATTTGTAATGAGGTTTTCAGGGTGAATGAACCATCCCTGTGTGCAAATAACACCTGCCTTATGTTTCTGCATCACTGCCCAAAAGAATGAATTTAAAAACAAAATTCTGGGCAGAATTATGAAAAAAATAGCAAAAACCTCCACATATACTGCAGTCGTGCCCATTTCCTGAATAAGGGTTTCAAACATGGTTGACACCCCATATTAATTAAACACAACTAACTGTGGACATTTTTGAAGCCACGGCTCCGCGGCTGAAAACTTGTGCTCTCAGATTTGGGGCCTTCAAACCATGTTCAAACGGACGGAAGGAGCCGGAGAATAATGTTGAGCCATAATGGACAGTCATATTGACATGCAAACTTGCACATTAACGTAATGGTATCGTCTAGCACCCTATTATTGTTAAAAGATTATATATGTAAGAGTTGGCATGTGAGCATGAGGTCGGTTAGCTCAGTCGGCAGAGCATCGTGCTAATAACGCGAGGGTCGTGGGTTCGAGCCCCACACTGACCAGACTTTGTTTTGTTTTTTATTTGATTATTAATATAAGTATACAACAACAATATTTTGAACGCCCGGTTACAGTCATTTTGAACTTTCAAGTTCCTTTTTTTCATATTATGTTTGGTGTTATTTTAGAAGTCAAATGCAAACCATGGAGGAACAAAATTGTATTGCTTACAATTCATAATAAGGTGTTTACTGTTTGCAAACAACATCGTACTCCAGTATAACATTTTATTCAAGTAATTTTTTAAGGGACGAAATAGAAGTAGGTCAGAAACCTGTATTCTAGCGTTCAACTATGGAGGAAGTCCTCCATGGTCCATGGATGGAGGAAGGAAATGGTACCTCCATGGTCCAAAACCATGAACCCATGCATGCTCCATGGTCCAACATTATAGTCCTCGGTCCTAGTTTCAAAGTAGCTGCAAGACTGGATTGAAGTTGATTTAGTTAATCACAGATTCTGTGAGATTTTTGTTGTTGTTGTGTGTGTTAAAACAAGAGCCATCTTGTACCCCCCCCCCCCCACATACTGGGGCCCGCCCTGCACAATAAACGGTTCCAAACTTCGACTTGGGGTCCGGCTCCACGGACTCAGTTTGACGTTTGAAACACCGTGCACAATGTACACTGTTCCAAATTTGTCAAGTAATAAACAAAGATATTGACAAAATAGGGAGACCGCCAATATAGGGCTAGATAGCTCAGTTGGTAGAGCGCCGGTACGTTAATCTGGAGGTCGTTGGTTCAAATCCCGCTCTAGTCAATTTTTCTTTGTTCAACCCCATACTGTTCCAAATTTGGTGACGGAGCCTACTTAAGCCGAGGTTTGGGACCACACACCAGACACAGAACACGTGACGACAAGTGACACGTTAGTCAGTGGGTTGAATGTCGAGTTGTCTTTCACATGCGCGCGTATACATATGCAGCAGACGACCGCAGTGGCCGCCGTGTGTCTGTGTACAGCAACAGGTTACCCAACCATGTTTGCGCTTGCAAGACTTTCCCGAGCGACGGTTGACAGTAGTGTCAGGTACATTTCCTCACGTGTTTCTCCTCGCCTTGCGTCAACAGCTCCCTTCCAAACATCCCTCAAGATACGCCGTTTGTCTTCGGCACCGTCCACAGTAATGGCAGAATACGTCCCCATCAAGAAGAGACGAACCGAAATCACGGAATCCGGTCCGTTAGCTGAGAATGATTTTAAGTCCAGAGGTCTCTTCGATAACGTTGGACAGAATCTGACCATAGGTGGCCCAGGGCCGGACAGGCTCAAAGTTGTGTCGGGTCTTCTGTCCCAGGCAGCAGTGAAAAGGATGGTAAGTTTATCCACAAAGGTTGAAACAGCCTCCATGGTTTACCAAAGTAACGTTATGTTTTTTTTTACTGCAAAATGTTACCGTAATTGGTGTACCAGATAATTTCATTTTTTTTTGGGGGGGGGGGGGAGGGGCAACTGGGATCAAAATAATAATACCTAATTTTGGCCGGGGGGGGGGGGGCTTTTTGATTTGTCTTGCTTGTATGTAGTTTTTCATTAAATATACCGTACAAAAACAACCAGCTAAAATTTCATCAGCGAATTAGTTGGAATGGATCAGAATGGATGAACTGTCCCAGGTATTTATGAATTAATCTTTAAGAAGACTTTAAACAAAGAGGCCCTCTCAACTATGTAATTCTACCTCCATGCTCTCACCAAGAATCAACAAACTGTCATTTAAATGCATTGGACACTATTGGTAATTACTCAAAATAATTATATATTCGGTTTGCGGTAACACCATGTGTAAAAATATCTACTTGCTGTGTAGATTTGTTCTTTAGAGAACTTGTCTTGCTATTTATTCTACTACCGCGGAGTAGATTTTCGGAATTCGGGAGACTTCTCAGTTCTAAAAAGAACTGTCCTGCTTATTAACTACTACCAGGGCGGGAGGAAGGAAATCGGCTTGCTCTAGCTTGCTCTAGTCATCGTCAGAAATGATGACTAGAGCAAGCTAGTCGAAACGTTGAGACCAAAAAGAACTCACTCCGCGGCAGTGCAGTTAATTACGAGGAGTCCCCCCGATCCACAAAGCTAAAGTAGTAGTCCGATTTCCTACCTCCCACCCAGGTAGTAGTTAATAAGCAGGACAGTTCTTTTCAGAACTGAGAAGTCTCCCGAATTCCGAAAATCTACTCCGCGGTAGTAGAATAAATAGCAAGACAAGTTCTCTAAAGAACAAATCTACACAGCAAGTAGATATTTTTACACATGGTGTTACCGCAAACCGAATATATATTGATACCTCACCATGCAATGCCTCAAAACTCAAAATAATTGTTAGCATAAAAACTTACTTGGTAACGAGCAATGGAGAGCTGTAGATAGCATTGTGAGAAACGGCTCCCTCTGAAGTAACGTAGTTTTTGAGAAGGAAGTAATTTCTCAGTAAAAATAATATTTGAATTGATTTTGAGACCTCACGCGTGAGGTCTCGAAATCAAGCATCTGAAAGCACACAACTTCGTGTGACAAGGGTGTTTTTTTCTTTCATTATTATCTCGCAACTTCGACGACCAATTGAGTTCAAATTTTCACAGGTTTGTTATTTTGTGCATTTGTTGAGATACACCAAGTGAGAAGACTGGTCTTTGACAATTACCAACGGTGTCCAGTGTCTTTAACAGTCGTCGTGTCCTATCTTGTTCATTTTATGTCTATAGTTTAGTAAATTTGTTGTAGCCAACCAGCATGGGATATACTATGCAACCCCAGTTGCAGCTAAATTAAATGACTTCCTAAGGAGCCTGAAAATCACGATTTTAATTTTGAAGCTATTGACCCCATAATAACTGATCAATTTAATCTCAACGACCCTTGCCAGTTTTCTTTTTTTTCCATAAGAATACAAGAAGTCTTCCCAAACACTGGATAAATCGAACAATTATTTACAAACTTTCCATTCTTCATTTGTTGCCTTGGCCTCTCAGAGTCATGGCCCCCTACCAGTACCATATTGTCGCTGCCTGTAGCTACAATGTACCACAACACGCATAGACAAGAAAGAAAACATACAAATTGCCTGGGACATTATTTGTAACCACTAAAATGCATAGGGACAAAATAGTAGAGTGGACATGGCTTATTAACCCTCCTACTGTCAGTGACTCTTGGCAACATTTTCCATTGAGTTGACCAACCATTTGAAACCATTCGACTGCCAAGGTTGTGTACCAAGGTTGTGTACGGTGGCACAACTGTGCACAGAACTAACTGTGTACTGTGTACATGCATTCCCTCATGGTATCATATTTCAGGCTGGCATGTTTATTAGTAAAATTCTAAAAAACGATGGTATTTACTTCAGACGCAAGGGTTAAAAGAGAAAAAGAGGTTCCCCGCAACCCTTTATTTAATTTCTGTCTGGGGAACCCCAGGGCTTGGCGCCAGTAGATGATGTAATTGAGTAAAAGAATTAAGGCTAAAAAACGATGGCATATTTTACTTCAGAGGGGATCGCGTCCCACTGGGAAAACGATAAAAAAGATGATGAGCAGCATTTGTTCTCGCCCTTTTGTGCTGAAATTTCACTACATCACAGTGTCTAGGGTTAACAACAACAATGTTATCAATTCGCAAGTCTGACATGTTCAAGCATTTAACAACAATGACAACTTTACAAACAACTGACAGGCCTGGAATTACACGGAGGCCACAGAGGCCATGGCCCCCTTGGCCCTTGTCTTGGCCTTGGTGCCCCTTCTAAAGTTTCCCATAATATTTACACAACGTGTAAGTTTTTCCAATGGAAGTGCCCTCTGCAAAATGAAAATGGCCTTGCCCTCTCAAAGGTGAAAGTCCAGGTCTGAACTGATATGCATCAAAGGCATTGTTATAAACATGTAACTAAGCCTGTGCGACTAGTGTCAAAGTCGCGACTTATTGACTTTTGCTATGTCTAGTCGCAATTGCCACTTTTCAACTACCCGGTTAACCATGCCGACATGACTACTGAAAAAATAGTTTCGCTAGTGTCAAAGTCGCAACTAATTGAAGTGCGACTAGTCGGATAGTGAAATTCACTTGTCGCCCGGACCAAATTGTCAATGTCTGCTCTGATATAATTGTTGCAACAATAAAGTTGTTTAACCCTCCTACTGTCAGTGACTCTTGGCAACATTTTCCAGTGAGTTGACCAACCATTTGAAACCATTCGACTGCCAAGGTTGTGTACGGTGGCACAACTGTGCACAGAACTAACTTTGTACTGTGTACATGCATTCCCTCATGGTATCGTATTTCAGGCTGGCATAGTTTATCTATCATTCAAAACCACTTGAATGGTATTGAATGGTCAGACAGCAAGAGGGTTAAACTGCAATAGTGTCCATTGCAATGCATACTTCACATTTCAGCCTGAATTTTAAAACGTTGTGTCTGCGGAAATCCACAATGTTTGGTTTTGAAAATTGTCGCCACTAGTGTCGAAGTCGTGACTACTTAAGTACAACTAGTCGGGTAGTGAATTTCACTAGTCATCTAGGCCTACATGTAACCCCGACCAAAATGTGGTCTTAGGTTACGAGTGTATTTTCAAGTAATGAATTATGTTTTATATTACACTGTGTATAAGTTTTTTCAACTTGTGCTGCCACCCCAATTCCATCAGCAAGCAATAATGGGACTTCACATCGAACTTGGCCATCAAGGTGTTGGGTGGACAGTTGCACTTGCACGGGATCGGTTCTACTGGCCTCGAGTGGCCACAGAGATCGGTTCTACTGGCCTCGAGTGGCCACAGAGATTGCTAACTAGATCCGACACTGCTCTCGATGTGCTGCAAGGAAGACACCCCAGAGATTAGCTGCTCCTATAGTCAACATCAAGACTAGTGGTCCATTGGAATTGGTCTGGATTAATTTCCTCTCCTTGGAGCCGAACCGTTCCAATAAGAAGTCTGTTCTTGTTGTGACTGATCACTACAATAGGTATGCCCTGCTAGCATAGAGACCAAACAGTCCACACTGTGGCAAAAGTCCTATGGGAAAATGTCTTTGTGCATTATGGTCTACCGCAGCGTCTACACTCTGATCAGGGGCCTGAATTTGAAAGCAAAGTCCGGAAGTAGTTGACCAACCTGCTGGGCATCAAGAAATCAAGAACTACTCCATATCTATTACAGACACTAGAGAACACTGTGAGAACGGCGTGCAACACGCGCCCATTTCACGAAACTCAATGCAGGATTGGTCAGTGAACAACGCAGCTGCGTTAATAAGTTGAGCGTTTGACGCACCTGCAAGCCAAAATGCAATTTGCCCGTAAAGACTGGGAACTATCTATACCATCCATCAGTGCTCAGCCAAATCCTGAGGACAATGGAGACGACCTCAACAGTGGGGAAAACCCCACCTATGTTCACTCAACTCCTGCAAGTGAGCAACCCTCTAATCCTGTTGTGGTCAGTACTGATGAGACCCATTGTTCCCCTATTAGTGATTACCAATTGGATTCAGCCGTTGACCACAAGCCCAACCTTGTTCCCAGGGGTGATCGATCTTGCAACGCCAGTTTTTTCCGGTATGCCTTTCACGCTCACAACCCCCCTGGAATTGGTTCATAAAAATGTGCCAGAATCTATTTATTAGGCCTGTGGCCGATCCATTCTACATGCCTGCTCAAAAATGGTAACCCGCAAAAGAGGCCTAAAGTCAAAGCTCTAGCAACTGGTCCCCCTCTCATTCTTCTTAGATCTTGTGATAGGTCTAATTTTCAGTTTAGGGTGGCCGTGTAAAAACGTGATTCATTGGAAATAGAGTTGTGACAAAATAATTGCATTTTCACATGCAGGTACTAAGCGTCCTACAAGCGCCAAACAAGTGCTCAGAATTTGTATAAAAGCGTGCACGCAGAGTAGTCACGTTTGGGAGCCAATCAGCGTTGTTTTTCAGTTCTAATCTTGTGGTATGTTTGCCGAGTTAAAGAGGAAGTTTTTTGGATATTAAATATATTCCCATGTCTATTTTTAACTTATTCTCTGGGTTAGATGTGAAAGGAATCTCCGGATCAATTTTTAATAGAAGACTTTTGATGCGGGTCACCGATTTTCAAAAGTGGGTAGTGTGAATAGGGCTTACAACTGGCCTCGATTCAAACAGTGCTGTTGTGTCTTCATTGTGCTTGGAATTCCAGAAGTAGAGGATTTCAGGGGAATTTGTTATTTCTGCACAAGAAATGTCCCATCCGAAGGACGAAGCAATAATGGTTAAAGTGTCTTGCTTAAGGACACAAGTGTCACGACCGGGACTCCAACCCACACTCTGCTGATCAGAAACACCAGGGCTTGAGTCCGGTGTTCTTATCCGCTCGGCCACGACACGTCACAATGCAAGACCCCACCATAGCTTCCAACAATTGTTCAGGTTCCCTCTTTTGAAATTATTATATCAACCCTCGACTAAAGGGAGTATTGGCTGGCTTGGCTGCACACGAAGCAAGCCTTTAATATGCAAATTACCAAACAGTCAAGTTCTCAACAAAAAGAGTTGCCACTCCGATACTACATACAGTGTACTGCAGTGTGGTGGTCGATCAGCTATAACTGAACAACCTCAAAAACGGAGAGAAACGGCGAAGACCAAAGCAAAGAAAAGAAAGCAAGAGCATCTTTAAAAGCAAGAGGTCAGGCGGGACTTAGTTACACCAGAAATTCTATCTTGTGTCGTTGGTTTCGTAAATGGAGGTGTATTTACCTGTACGGGAGAGGCGCACGGACATCCAAGAGGCGGGTTCTCTTTCCCAGAGCCAATATCAGTTCGAAGGACGTTTGCTCGGTATTCGTCAGAATGTAGCGTGTGGTGGCCCAGGCAATGACAAACTTCGGATGATCGCTGGGTTGTTGTCGAAAGCTGCTGTGAAGAGAATGGTATAGTTGGTCTTTAGGTTGGGAGGGGCAGTTCAAATGAATCATATTTGTAAAACAAGGGTCCACAGTCATTTTAAAATATCATTGATTGTGATGTCTGTGTACGGAATCATCGTTGACATCTAAGGTTTCAAAACACATCATGATGTCATCACTTGTTACAGCGCCCTCTATCGAAGTGTTAAAAGCCACATTTATATGATAAATATTTCCTGAACTGTATTGACATGTATTAACCCTAACAGACTAGACCCTTGGGTAAACATACTGCCCAAATCCTTCAATATCCTTCGGATTAAAGTGGTAATAAACCTAAAGTGCCCAAATCCTTCAATATCCTTCAACTTATTGTAAGTATACATATTAGCCCAATCCTTCAAAATCCTTTTGTGACAGAAGTTAGGGAGTCAAAAAATGTCAAAAAAGCCCAAAACCTTCAGAATCCTATTTTGGCTAAGCTGCATAATACATAAAACCTTCAAAATCCTCCTATGTAAAAACAGCCCGGTAGCGCAAGTCCTGCGAAATCCTACCCTAACAAAAACTCATTTTAGCCCAAAGCCTTCGAAATCCTCCTGTGTTGCAGATCCCTAATAGCCCAAATCCTTCACAATCCTGCACTTTGGCAATGAGGATATTGTAGGACTTGGGTTCTTTAGGGTTAAAAAACATGTTTGCCTAAAGATCCAAACTTGTCTGAAACTTCTTACTCTGTGGTGACCCATTTATGACATTTGCATTCAGTTTGAACATGATTACAGGAAGTTTACACAAAATACACTTTCAATTTCATATTTTTGGTTACTGAAACGATCTTCCTAGGTCAACCTATCGGAACAGCTCTGTGATTGATAATTACAATCACTATAATATTATTATTATATATTTCAAATGGGGATTTCGTACACAAGCTTTTGGGGTGAGAAATAGCTATGCCAAAACAGGGTTGACAGTCGATATTAGCTCCCCGAGGTTAAAAAATCAATTTACCAAGTTTTGTGATTTTTGGCACATTCGTCTGTTTTTGAAAACAGTGACGATATGTATAAAATGTTGTATATATGCCAATACGACATCAATTGTCACATGTAAGTGTCACCATGGCTATCGGATAGAATCTACACCTCAATTAAGAGGGAAATCATCTTCACAGAAAATCACTAGGAACTTCATTTACCCTAAAGTGGTCCCGGCCATGATAAGACTTCAGGATGTGGATTGGCAATCTGAGAGAGTTCTTGTTACTTTGTACACCGCAGATATATGATCCATTAAAAAAAAAATTCAAAATGGCACCCTCCTTTTTTCCGTGATAATGACACCCGCCTTTTTTCCCTGACATGATTAGTTCAACCAACTTGGGCCTTTCTTTTGCAACGTCACAGCCTTGAGTTGATAACTAACCAGGCTAATAAGGCAAAATAAATATTTAAAACATGTTTAGCGTCCTGCCTTTTTGGAAAAAAAAGGAAGGAGGAGGGCATTTTTTGTTTTCTGGCCGCCCGACACATTTTTCAAGACTACCGGCCGCGCTATTTCTCAAGACGGTTGCCAGCTTTTTCGGTGTGCTAAAGTCTAAAAATAATGATCTTATTTATTTTAAAACTTATTTTTTTCGTCAGTGATTGTTACAATATATTTGATTGTTAAATAAATGGTGGTTGATGTTTTTAAACAAAAGTTAGGTCTGAAACCTGACCTCCCTTATAGATTATCCAGTGTTGTATAAAGCTTGAGTGTCCAGTGCATTTGACTGCTCGGCCCAAACACGCCACTTAAAGACACTGGACACCTTTGGTAATTGTCAAAGACCAGTCTTCTCACTTGGTGTATCTCAACATATGCACAAAATAACAAACCTGTGAAAATTTGAACTCGAAGTTGCAAGATAATAATGGAAGAAAAAACACCCTTGTCACACAAAGTTGTGTGCTTTCAGATGCTTGATTTCGAGACCTCACGCGTGAGGTCTCAAAATCAATTCAAATATTTTACTGAGAAATTACTTCTTTCTCAAAAACTACGTTGCTTCAGAGGGAGCCGTTTCTCACAATGTTTTATACTATCAACAGCTCTCCATTGCTCGTTACCAAGTAAGTTTTTATGCTAGCAATTATTTTGAGTAATAACCATTAGTGTCCAGTGCCTTTAAAAACCAAACCTCTGGTTGTTGTTGTTGTCCATAGGGTGAGGAAGCTGTGGGTGAAGCAGATCTTTTACAGTACGGTAACCCTTATGGAGATCCAATTTGCCGCCTTGAGTTGGCCAAGTTCCTGAGCGACAGCTATGGCATGCCAGTGGATCAGTAAGTATCAATAGATTGATGCTGATGCTTGCGTAGCCATTTTTCTGACAATCGAACATGATGCTGACCTTAAAAATGCTACATGTTGGTTTGATTGTTTGCCAATTTGACCCAAACATTTAGATTTGACCACTTTATGTCAGATGACTGGTTTATCCGCAAATCTTTTGCGGACAGACTTGACGTTTTTTTTAACGCCTGGAACCACTTTGGATTTTTCCTCAATTTTTTGCTGACAGCCAGACGGACTTCTGAGCGTCACCAGGTTCTGGAAAACATGCCCTGTAATATCCCTTCATGGGGTTTATTATGTAACCCCCACATTTCCAGATCTTTGTCCTGTTGTACAAATGTGGCAAGCAAGAGTGGACAGGATGCCACCATTGCTTGTTATTTTATTCAGCTCAAAGGGAGGTAAGTCTGAGCTTCCCGAAATACCTGCATACCATATCTGCATACCAGACATTGGTATAAACGCAAACAATAGTTTATGGCCTCAAGTTTTGACCCTAGCAGAGTCTTCCTCAAAGGCTGAATGAAAAGAGTGAGAGAGGCAGAAAGGTCACAGAAAAAAATAAAAGAAATGAAAAGAGTCGGATAGGCATAGAGCACATAGAAAAAGTGAAAAGAAATTGAAAGGGTGCGAGAGGCAGAAAAAGCAAAAAGCTATTTCTGTGAGCTTTCTGCCTCTCTCTCTCTTTTCATTTCTTTCCACTAGACTGCTTCTGTTACTCCAGTATACCTGTCTATGTGTGTTATGTTGTCATTTAGCCTTTGAAAAAGACTCTGCTAGGGTCAAAACGTGAGGCTATGTACTAATTTTTTGCACTTATTCATTTTGTTACACATCCAACAGCACAAATGGGGTGTTGTGGCCGAGCGGATAAGAACACCGGACTCAAGCTCAGTTGTTTCTGATCAGCAGAGTGTGGGTTCGAGTCCCGGTCGTTACACTTGTGTCCTTCAGCAAGACACATAACCATTATTGCTGCGTCCTTCAGATGGGACGTTAAGACGTAGGTCCCGTGTGTTGTGTAATGCACGTAAAAGAACCCAGTACACCTATCGAAAAGAGAAGGGGTTCGCCCCTGTGTTCCTGGTTTGATTGGCAGCATATTGCGCCACAGCACGAGAAGAAATGTTTAATATTATTTGGTTTTACCCTTTCACTGAAATGTATAGTTTTAGACGTGGGAGGAAAACCAAAATAGGGAAAAACAAACACAATCAGGTAGGGACTGAAAACCCAATCCACATGCAAGGCTCCGGGTCTGAGGTGGGATTCGAACCGGGGTCCACAGAGGTGAAAGGCAGGGAAAGAAACCACCGAGCCAACCAGGCCCCAATTTTATGGAGCGAAACATAATTTTTTTGCTGAGCAGAAACAAGCAGGATACCAGTCACAAATTGTACATGTGACATGGTTGTTTGGCTGGTGACCTTATTCTGCTTAGCTACTTTTGTGCGTAATTGGGTCCTCTGATTCTTTATTGAGTTGATGTGTAACGATTGTTGATTAATTGCTGTTTGCTTTCAGTGAGAACTTGATGACGACGGGGGGAGCCACCCAGGCCATGTCTTTCCTCCTCTCCTACTTTTTCACCGCTGGGGACACTATCTTTGTCGAGGACCCCACCTACTTCATCCATCTGGGTGTCTTCAAAGACGCCGACATGAAGGCTATGCCAGGTGCGGCAGACTGTTAATAGTAACTCTTTGTATTAACCCTCTTGCTGTCTGACCATTCGATACCATTCACTGTGGTTTTGAATGTTAGATAAACTATGCAGCCTGCAATATGATACCATGAGGGAATGCATGTACACAGTACACAGTTAGTTCTGTGCACAGTTGTGCCACCGTACACAACCTTGGCAGTCGAATGGTTTCAAATGGTTGGTCAACTCACTGGAAACTGTTGCCAAGAGTCACTGACAGTAGGAGGGTTAAAAGGCTGGGTCAACCCTGAAAACAAATTTTGTTATTTCTATCCGAAAGCGGTA
Source organism: Pycnopodia helianthoides (assembly GCA_032158295.1). Classification (NCBI taxonomy): domain Eukaryota; kingdom Metazoa; phylum Echinodermata; class Asteroidea; order Forcipulatida; family Asteriidae; genus Pycnopodia; species Pycnopodia helianthoides. The sequence continues at coordinate 13,853,952 of CM063258.1, forward strand.
ATGGTAGTAAACATCCTGCAACATTATTTCTTCTGAAGTGCCCCTGCTGATTAGAAAGCAATTAAAACGTTTGAATCTGAAAAAACGTGCTCAGATTTCTGAGGGTTGGTGTCCGTTTGCGAATGCTGCGGCCAGAGATGTGGTTGGTACCCGCTGCCACCTCGCTAAGCGTGGACGGATTTGACATTCATGTGAAAATACCGTGACAGTGTTTTCTGTGTTCTCAACAAGTAGACACTGTATTCAGCTGAAACTTTCACAGGTGACTTGTATTGCATGTTCCTTTATGATTTTGCATATAAACCAGCATTACATTGACAAAAACCAAGCGATGACCCTACCTATAAAGGTATTATGGAGGATTGGTAGAGCTGACAAAATAGTCGCAGACAGTGTTCAAGTTTTTTTGTGTGATCAACCATTTTCACGAAATAACAAACCGGCGAAAATTTGGGCTTAATCCGTTGTGTGAGTCGGGAGAACTGAAGTTAAAAAACCTCCGCCGTAAGTCAGTCAAGAAAAAATTTGGCAGAAAAGCACCTCATCCATCGTGAAGTGGCTGAGAAAAGACATGGCGGTATTGAACTATTGCCCATCAATGCTCCGTATTTTTGACCACTTGAGGGCGCTCTCAAAAACATTTTTATCACTTCCGGGGGTATAACTTAAGCGATTATCGTCTGCTCAGCTAGCTGTGTAAAGTTTAAACATCGGCGTTCTGTCACTTCTGTGTGCGACAGTTTCTAGTTGCGGACAATAAGACCTTCAAAGGAGCCGTTATTAATCCACCTTAGAAGCACTGACTAAACTCTCTCGCGCACAGAAGTGACAGAACGCCGATGTTAAAACTGTACACAGCTAGCTGAGCAGACGATAATCGCTTATACCCCTGGAAGTGATACAAATAATTTCGAGAGCACCCTCATGCGGTCAAAAATATGGCGCATTCCATTTTTATATAAGATATTTAACCCTCCTACTGTCAGTGACTCTTGGCAACATTTTCCAGTGAGTTGACCAACCATTTGAAACCATTCGACTGCCAAGGTTGTGTACGGTGGCACAACTGTGCACAGAACTAACTGTGTACTGTGTACATGCATTCCCTCATGGTATCATATTGCAGGCTGGCATAATTTATCTATCATTCAAAACCACAGTGAATGGTATTGAATGGTCAGACAGCAAGAGGGTTAAGGTCTGACCAGGGGCAAATCTTAAATACTGCTTTCACAGGTGTGCTAAATCCAAAGTTATTTTGCAAAAACAGGTCACCAACCAAAAACATTATGTAATTTTGTTTATAACTGGTTCCCCGCAGGTTTTTTGCTTCGCAAACATTCACTAGGCAATAGTTTGTGTGTACCTCTATGTTATTGTTTGCAGTACCCCTTCAGAAGGACGGCATCGACGTAGAGGCGCTAGAGGCCAAACTGAAAGAGATGAAAGCCAACGACAAACGGGAACTGACGACCAAACGACCATTCCGCGCCATGCTGTACGTCATAACAGTCTTCCAAAACCCAACCACACTTTGCTATTCCAAAGGTAATTAGTGTTAATTAGTTTTTGTGTGAAACCTTTTTGACATTTCCCAAAAAAATTTTAATGTAGAGGTGCGGGACGGAGGGAAGCCCTCTCATTAAGAAGGACTAGCATTCACTAAAATACTACGGCAAAATCCACACACGACGCCTAAAATATTAAATGATCTCCTGCACTTGAATTGTTTTTAACCCTCCAATAAATAACACACAATACAAATAGCACAACCAGTCAGTTATTGAAGGGCAAAAGGTCAAACGAGGCTGCCTACATACATACAAGTTTACAATACCTGATTCAACTAGCCCTAAAAATTACAATATTTCTCTGATAAAAAAGATGATTTGAACACAAAACAATACTCACAGAGGGCTGACATTATCCCTCCCAAGTAAACAGTATTCGGAGCATGGCTTAGACTTCAGATAATCGTAGCTCTTGGTCAGATCCCTTAGACTTCAGATAATCGTAGCTCTTGGTCAGTCCCTTAGACTTCAGATAATCGTAGCTCTTGGTCAGATCCCTTAGACTTCAGATAATCGTAGCTCTTGGTCAGATCCCTTAGACTTCAGATAATCGTAGCTCTTGGTCAGATCCCTTAGACTTCAGATAATCGTAGCTCTTGGTCAGTCCTTAGACTTCAGATAATCTTAGCTCTTGGTCAGGTCCCTTAGACTTCAGATAATCTAGCTCTTGGTCAGGTCCCTTAGACCTAGATAATCGTAGCTCTTGGTCAGGTCCCTTACACCTTTACGTAAGATAATCTTAGCTCTTGGTCATGTCCATTAGACGTAAGATAATCGTAGCTCTTGTTCAGGTCCCTTAGCCCTCAAGAATATCACAACTAGCTTACCACCATAGAACAGATGAATTGATTTGGCGCTAATTAAATTACTTTCGATTGATTTACTAATTTCCGTTTCGTGAAACAGCTAAATGTGAGAGGATCATCGAGCTGGCCAGGGAGTACGACCTATTGGTTGTGTCTGACGACATCTACAACGTGCTCGCGTGGGTGCCAACAAGCAGTGGTGAGCTCGGCCTCGCCCCGCCCCGCCTCTTCTCCTACGACAAGAAGGACGACCCAGGGTACAAAGGTAACGTCATCTCCTGCGGCTCGTTCTCCAAGTTCATGTGCCCGGGTCTCCGCCTAGGATGGTTCGAGACAGCACCAAGCATAATTGATATGATGAGAAAAAGGTAAGGGGTCCCCCCAAAAAAGGGGGTTGTTTTATTGAAAAATATGTGATGCGATCAAGCTAAATGAGTCGTTTGTCGGTAAATGCATTATTGAATAACAGACCAAAATAAGCCGACAGGGGTATACACTTCTATACATCTCTTGGTGTTTCGACTTCCATAACTTTTGAACCAAGGGTGGTATCAACACGGGGTTATCACATCCTTAAAGCTGAGATTGTACTTCTTTCAAATAGATAAAAAAAACAAAAATTGACAAGGGTCGACAAAAGACTCATTTAGCTTGATGCATCACATATGTACATAATCCACAAGTTTATTGACTATTATTTAGAATGCTAATTTGCCCAGCATTCTGAAGCCATGTGGCTACATTCATGAGTGTGTACAATCCTATGGGAAAAAGCCTGGGATTCTGTACAGCTTTTTACACTACTTCACATCGATGCTTTTCTGTGAATTGCAGAATCTATAAATAGAGCTTATGTTCAGTACTCTGTCGGTTAAGTCATTGCGACACACACGCGCACATCTTCTATGCGCACATATTCTATGCGCACATCTTCTGCAAGCTCGAAGTTTTCGCCACTTCCTGCTCCAAAGCAGGCCTGGAATTCAATCTTTGAGAGGGCAAGGCCATTCACATTTTGCAAAGGGAACTTCTATTGGAAAATCTTCAAGTCTTGGGAAACTTTTGAAGGGGCACCAAGCCGAGACCAGGGGCAACAGAAGCCATGGCCTCCGTGTAATTCCAAGGCCTGCCAAAGCTGTCAAAATGTTTGTGTGTAATTTTACCAAAAAAATCGCCCATTTCGTTGTTCAAAAGATTTCTTACAACAGAAATTTAAATTCTGAGAAGACCTCAAGTCTTTGAAGAGTGTGTGTAAAAGCCAAGTCCCATTGTTCAACTTTTCTGACATAAATCAGTCAAAAATTGACAAAACTAGCTCCGTAGCACTCCTATGGGCTTCTGGTTATGGTGGAGCCATTTGTGTGAACTGGGGTGGCTTAAAGTAGAATAGCGTCACATTTCCGAACAGGGTAATGCAAAGTTAAGCGTACTTTGGCACTTGAACACAAATCTGTGCACAGCCACAATCATGGTACACATTTTTTTTCGTGTCCATGTTATGAACAGCTCTTTGAAAACCAGTGATGTAACAGCTATTGCAATGTTTTTTGTAAATTAATTAACCAAACGCTATGTGAATGAAGAGTAGAAAGTACTTGAGTTTGTCGAATACAAGGTCTGCAAAGAGTTACTCAATATGTATGTGTTGTTCATTTGGTGTCTTTGTAACAAAAGTGTACCCATGATTGTGGCTGTGCACAACTGCAATATGTGCAAGCAGCCAGTTTCAAAATGAATGTTAGTTCTGTGACAAATAATTTTGCGGGTCATGAACAAACCTCCATTATGTGTGCTTCCATGAGGCCAGGTTACAAAGTGTGTGCATGTGGAACCCCAAGTTAGCGCTCTAACCTATCTTATCTATAAATCAAGATAGCTTATGGTGTGACCTCCTTACCATTGACCTTTGACCTTTGTTTTGACAGTTCGTATCTACTGAGTGGCGGTAACTTCAACACGCTAGGTTCGGGTATCATGGGTGCTGCATTGGAGATGAAGCTGGTGCAAAAGCATGTCGCTTGGCTCAGGCAGAACTTACTCTGTGAGTCTAACTTTTCAAAATAGTTAATACTCTTTGAACAACGCTGATGTGTAGCATTTGATAGCACCCTATAGATTGACGCTGCCTTTTGATTGGTTTAGAGCGCATTACATAATATGTCTTTTTTGTTCTATAAAGCAGTGTGAATGTGTTGAGCTATATCCAGAGCAATCAATGTACTAAACCAATGGCTACCAGTGTACTAAACCAATGGCTACCAGTGTACTAAACCCATGGCTACCAGTGTACTATACCCATGGCTACCAGTGTACTAAACCATGGCTACCAGTGTACTATACCCATGGCTACTAGTGTACTAAACCCATGGCTACCAGTGTACTAAACCCATGGCTACCAGTGTACTATACCCATGGCTACCAGTGTACTAAACCCGTGGCTACCAGTGTACTATACCCATGGCTACCAGTGTACTAAACCCATGGCTACCAGTGTACTAAACCCATGGCTACCAGTGTACTAAACCCATGGCTACCAGCACACTATACCCATGGCTACCAGTGTACTAAACCCATGGCTACCAGTGTACTATACCCATAGCAATGGCAGCTTCTTGGTACATAGACCTCTGTGTTTGTGTATGTGGTGTTATAAAACAAATATTGACAGATATTGACAGCTTTTACTCGTGCTTTGGTTAAAACAAGGACTGTCTCAGTAATTCCCACACTGAGGATCACCTAGTTTCAACCCTAGCACTAGAAGCAGTCAATATTTAATAATTGTCAATCTAGTGCTTTAAGGTCAACGTTTAATGGAATAGATTAGTCAAGGAGATCTACGCCAGAAAAGACTTTGAGCGTAACCCTTACAGTCCCAAATCTTTCTATATCCAATTGCCAATTGCAAGAAGCCAATTTACAAGTTAGATTTAAAGGCAGGGTATACTTTTGGTAATTGTCAAAGACCAGTATCCTCACTTGGTGTATCCCAACATATGCATAAAATAACAAACCTGTGAAAATTTGGGCTCAATTGGTCATCGAAGTTGCAAGAAAATAACGAAAGAAAAAACCCCTTGTTGCATAGAATTGTGTGCTTGCAAATGCCTGTGAAAGGCTTTATGCCTGAAGCCCTTCTCAGATTCAAATATTTTAGCGAGAAATGACCTCTTTCTCAAAAGCTACATTTCTTTAGAGGGAGTCATTGTCTCACAATGTTTTATACTATCATCAGCAGCTCTCAGGTGCTCCTTACCAAGTAATTTTTGTATGGTAATATCATTCTTGAGTAATTACCAAAAGTATCCACTGCCTTTAAATAATGTCTGGTAAAATGACTTGATTAGTCACAAGTTACCGCTTAAATTTCAATTCCACAGACTATGTCAGAGTTGTCATACATAGCGAGCATTAATTAAATTGAAAGTTTTAAAATATATCTTTAAATTGGAAAGTGACAATTATGTTTTCAGCTGATTGGTTAGTTATTATTTACAAACTTTTGTAGGCGTATGGACGAGGTAATCCTGCACACATCCTTTACCTCTCTAACCTTTAGCAGTGGCTGAAGCATTTGGATCAGGACGTCTTCAAGAAATATCCATTCTTTAAAGCTGATTTTGTTTTTCTGTTGACAGGCGTCGTCCCGGGCAATGTGGAAAACTCTGCAAACAGAGATGCCAGAAGGGGTGCATGTTTCAGAACCAAAGGTAGGACAAAACGGGGCTCGTGTCCCAGTTGGAATCTTTAGTCTGGGTGGTAGTCGAGATTTCCAGATATGGTACTAAACTTTGCAATATATGTTAATGGTAGGCTCATAGATTGGTTTTTGTCAACGTAATGCTGATTTATTGGCAAAATTGTAAAGAAAGACACAATGAAAGTCACATATGTAAGTTTCAGCTGAATGCAGTGTCTATTTGATGAGAAAACGGCATAAAACTGTCGTGGTATTTACACACGATTGTTGAATCCATCCATGTTTGGTGGGGTGACAGCGGGTACCAGCCGCATCTCTGGCCGCAGCATTCGCGAAGGACACCAACCCTCACAAATCTGAGGAGCAATTCACGCATGAATCAATGCTCAGATTCAAATGTTTTTTGGGGTGAAAAATTATCAAAAACCACATTATTTTGAAGAAAATCCTTTCTCAAAATAGTCTATACTATCAACAGCTGCAGTGCTTCTCACCAAGTAAGTTTTTATGGTCATTGAGTTTTGGGAGTATTTACCAATCTATGACTCTGCCTCTAAAATATGGCACAAGTCATTGTGTCTGGCCGAAATGATTATTTATAGAAAACAAGCTTTGAGATTAGACCAGGGTCATTCCATTCACAAGGGGTCCCCTTGTAAGGGGGGGACTTTTGGAACGCTAGGTGGCAGCAGACTTTCCAGGTAAATCCATTGTTTTCGGCAATGTTCGCATGCCTAGAACTACGTTAACAATGGAATTTTATGTCTGCTGCCACCTAGCGTTCAAAAGTCTCCCATTCTGTTATATTTTTAATTTCATATCAGTTGAAGCAGGAAGTGATTACCAACTATTGCCAACCCCCTTAACATATTGACCAATCACAGCATTGGCTGCAGTTACCACTGCACACAATGGGCAGCACCTGTACATCTCTCCAATGCCACACTCACGACATGAACGTGCGCGCTTCAAGTATATACGCGCGCTCGCATGTTTACTTTTCTGATGGGATTTTAACGTGTCGGACTTATGGTGGTGTAGCGAGGTTGTGATTGGTAAACACGTAAGGGGGCGGAGCTTAGTGGATCGGTCTATTACAATGATTAGCAATGATTACCAACATTTACCAACAATTATTACCGGTTACCAACGATTACCAATAATTGTCCTATGTTTGACCTTTATCTTCATCATGGTCTTGTCTCCCTGCAGGGTGGGTACTTCATCTGGGTGGAACTTCCCGAAGGATCTGACGCAGCTGAAGTCCTGAAGATTGCAAAGGAGGAGTTCAAAGTCGCCTTTCTGCCTGGTCAAAAGTAAGTGCTTGTTTTTTTCTCACCTTCAGGCAACTGACCAATCATGTTTGTACGTGTCACAAATGCACCCACTGGTCACGCTCTGTACATTTTTCTGCTGCTCTTGGCCTCCAAGCTGGCGTACATTTACGTGTAGTTTAAATTCCGTTGTTTAACATGTTGACTGCCGCCTACGAGTATATTCGTAGTAACAGGTGTAACGGATTCTGCCACTACGAGTATACTCGTAGAGAATGAAAGGGCTTTGTATTGTTATTTAAATACACTGGCATCACTGAGCACGCAACACATACGCTTCTGGCAGTGGTGAGGACATGGCATCCTTAGAATGTGTATGTTCATTTTTTTTTTGGGGGGGGGTATAGTACCTATTTGGTATGCTCGCATGCGCACCGCACTTGGCAAATGGGAACGCCCTATGAATATAATGACTGGCAGTCAACGTGTTAAACAATTCCGGGGTAACATCTTTGAAGGAACAAATGGCAAGTCTAACTTTGTATAGTGTCTTTTCTAAACTGGTTAGAGAAAAAGAAATCTAGTGCAGTTAGTTTTCTTTTAACCGATAACTGTTGAAGCTGATCTTTGTAAAAAAGTGGGCGCGGTTTCCGCGGGAATTACATTGCACTTGCCAAGAGGGTAGACCCATTATCGGTTGCAGCCGGCTTTGTCTGATGCCCTGTCTACACTATGACAATGACAGCTCTGATGCTCCTTTCATGGAAAAGGTGCCAGACTGCTTCTCCTCCTAGCCTCGGTTTGACGTCATTCATGTAAATGGGAGAACAAAACTAAATGTTCACACTTTTCGACATGTCCATCTCTTCATAAAAACATTCATATACAACATGCAGCTAGGCCCATTTTCCCTGAGCTGCTTAAGCATAAAAAAGTAGCTAAGCACGAAAAATAATGCTCACCAGAATAAGGTTACCAGCCAAAATACCATGTCCCATGTAACATCTGTGACTGATATTCTGCTTAGTTTGCTTAGCTTATTTTTAAGCAGTATTGTTGGCTTAAGCAGCTCTATGAAATTGGGCCAACTTAGAGCTGCTAAAGCAGACAATAGTATGAGTCACAGATGGTACATGTGACAGGGTATTTTGGCAGGCAACCTTTTTTTCTGGTAAGCAGAATTGTTTTGTGCTTAGCTACTTTTGTGCTTCTCTGAGTCAATGCACCATTTCCGTGAGCACTAACACATTACAGTCGCGGTTACAAACCTCTGCATTGTAATACGTGAATAACTACTACAAAATCTGTGTTTTGTACTGATCTTCGAGCTGATAGTAATTCCAAAGGCGTATAGACATTTAACAAAATTGTTTTGACTTTCCAATTTCTATTTTTTTTTATAAAAATATGATTTATAGCATGATTAATCACCTGCAAGTCACAACCGATTTTGTACTGTACAATAAGCTGTCTTTTTTGCGCACAAACACATAGGCTTCATTCATAATACCCAAGCCCCGCCCACACACATCAAGTAGAGTGTGTTTATTGGTCAATCCCACCTGTCAAGTATTGCCATCAAGGCAAGTATGGTTGATCACATGCCATGCCACGGCCAATCACAACCAGTCTTGTGTGCAAACACACAGGCTGTCTTTTTTGTTCACAAACGTCTTGCTCGGAGTGGCTGGTTTCCAGTCATAGTATCGGGGTCTATCGTTAACACCCAGGCTAAAGTGGTTCTCTCAATGTTATTAGGCTTTGGCTAAACTAGTATCCTTCAAAATTTAAACTTTTTGACTCCTCAACGAAGGAGCTATAAGATAATTAGCAAAAAGGGTTTTTGATTTAAAATGAGATTTTGCCTAACTCATAAGGCCGGACGTCCACTTCAAGGTGAGGGCTACACTTGAACTGATTTGGGCTGTCGACCCAAATCAACTGACATCAGGGGCACGTTGCCACCTACTCCTGTGGCTAAAACAGGGTTACCCCCTTCACAGTCCGTAAGGATGTAGGCACGGGTATCTTCCACTAGCAGCCTGGCTGATAGAGCAGAATGCACTATCTTCCCAACTTTTGACGAAGCAATTATGGTTAAGTGCCTTCCTCAAGGGCACAAGTGTCTTGACCGGGATTCAAACCCACACTCTGCTGCTGACAACACCAGAGCTTGGGTCCAGTGAACTCGACCGCTCGGCCAGAGGGTTGCAGCTCAATGAAATTTGGTCGAGTTTGTTTTAAAGAGTTATAGTTCGTAGTACATCCCCAAAAGTGTCTTTGACGGCAAACAACAACTGACAGCGTTGCTGTAAATTAGACGTGTGATGTAGCAAGATTTCTCCTGATTTCAGGATTTTTTCAGTGGTGTCTCCCTGCACCTTCCAGATTTTCTTGAAAGATGTGAAATTGCCATCGCAGAGATGAAATGCTTGACCCTTGTGGTGACCCAAACCTTCAGATATCTTAGTTAAAACTATAAAGAGAGTCTGTAAACCTCTTCCATTTGCCTTGCCTTTGCCTTACCTTGCCTTTTCCTTTCCTTTCCTTTGCCTTGCCTTGCCTTGGCTTTTCCTTTGCCTTGCCTTGGCTTTTCCTTTGCCTTGCCTTGGCTTTACCTTTTCCTTTGCCTTGCCTTGCCTTATCCTTTTCCTTTGCCTTGCCTTGCCTTGGCTTTTCCTTTGCCTTGCCTTGGCTTTTCCTTTTCCTTTGCCTTGCCTTGGCTTTTCCTTTGCCTTGCCTTGGCTTTTCCTTTGCCTTGCCTTTTCCTTTGCCTTGCCTTGGCCGTGTTCATCCAGTGTCAGATGTAGCCCTCTTCATGTGCTCGCCATTTTCCTCTGTCTTGTTCTTGTCTTATGCATGGTCCACCCAGGTAGGATGTGATGTCAACCTCCCCCCACTCTTTTTTTCTATCTGCCTCATTTCCTCTTCCCTGTTCTTGGTTGCCAATCTGAAATTCTTCTGGTTTTATATGTTGTCGTAACGCGTGCCACGTGTCTACCATCTCCACAATGCCTCTGTGGTTTTGACAATCATGTCCTTTACTCCTGTTTTCTATCATTTAACATCTTGCGATTCCATTGACTTTATCCCAACACAAAGACAGAACTTTTTTTAAATTTTCAGGATTTTTCATTTTGATACCATCTCAATTGTCTCGTTTCTTAGAGCCTCTCCCAGCGGCAGTTACGCCAACTGCATGCGGTTGTCTTTCAGTTTCTACCTCGACAAGGACTTGCAAGAGGCCGCCAGAGGCATCGCCGCGGCAACCAAGAAGTATCTCTCCAAATGATTCGATTTTGAAACCGAGCGACTGTCTGTTTTGCCGATTTTTGTTTCAGACACCGTATCGAACGCAGACAGCCTTAAACGTTGTGGCAGGAAGTTCTGGTTGGAAGGTCATAGGTCAAAGGTCATAGGCCAGATGGCACTGGCTAACCTTCCTTTACTGAAAGCCATTTTGTACATGCGCCCAAGAGTATGTTAAAATTGCAACAATTATAATCAGTGATTGGGTAGTTTGTGAAGAATGTTTAATCTATTGGATAGTTTTTTTGTACTTCAATGGAGCATTGAAGAGGGATTCGAAGGTCAAAATAAGTTTTTGCGATTCACTCATTTTCCAATAAATAAGAGTCCTTACAAACAAAAATGACCAGTCTCTAACCTCGCGTTAAAATGGTGTAAAAAGCCACTTTGCTTGATGCCCTTCAGGTGCACTTTCGATGACGTCACATTTCAAATATAGTTATGGTCTGCAATTTTCAGCTCATTTTCAGTTCATTCCTGAATTCTGATGGTATTCAATCAAAACGAAATTGAACTTAACATTTTGGCTGGCGCAAAAATTCCTCTTTGGAATGTACAGACCTATTTGGTTTTTTGCTGTCCGATTACGTCACGTTTCAAATTTAATTCTGAAAGAGTATAATTAAAGTTACATTTTATACCATTTTAGTGAGGTTAGAGAATATAATTGTATTTTGTTTCCCACTTTTATGAGTGCTCTTTTTATTGGAAAATGAGTGCATCACAAAGCCCCTTTAATTGATGAAGTGATCTCCGAAGGCACTTTCCACCTAAAAGTACACCAAATTATTTCCTTCTTCCCTTTTTTTTCAACGAAGTACAAGGTGTAGAAACGATTTCACTGCAAGGCATAATGAAAAAAATTGATAGGTCTTTATTTTTTAAAAAATTATGAAAAAATATATTCTATCCAAAAAATTAATTTATGGGGTAGAAAGATATAGCATAAGGTTTGGGGTGTTACACGTTGATATGGAAAAAGAACCAGTGGTGTAACAACTTGAGGTTTCGATCCGTATGCTCTGATGGTCTTCAGAAGAAAGCTGTTACCAATCGGGTCTTTGCCGAACCGCCACAACTCAACGTTTCGATCCGTATGCTCTGATGGTCTTCAGAAGAAAGGTGTTACCAATCGGGTCTTTGCCGAACCACCACAACTCAGAGAAAGATTTCATGTTCTCGGTGCCACCGCAAACCACCAGATTGTTTCTCTACCGTGCAAAGTTTCAAATTCTACTCCGAAATAAATAGTTGGATGCCCATTTGAACTGGACTTTGACTCTTCTAGCTGTGCTAAAAGGTTGAGTCATACTTTGGTAGTGACCCTGAACAAAAAAGTGTGATTAATATCAGAATGTTTACTTGTTATAAATAAAGTAAGAGTAGTAAGAATCCTGCAAAATTATTTTACCTGAAGTGCCCCCGTTGATTCGAAATCAATAAAAGTATGTCGACAAAATTTGAATATCCAAAGATTGCCTGCAGGCAACTTGTGGAGAACCAAATTTCAGTGGTGTCTGTTTGTGAATGCTGCGGCCAGAGATGCGGTTGGTACTCACCTCGCAATGTGTCCAAACAATGTGTTGTATTTCTGGTGACGCACAGAGTCTGTGAATCTGTGAACAACTGGACCCAATTACATAGAGCTGCTTAAGCACAAAAAGGTAGCCAAGCACAACAAAATTATGCTTACCAGATTTCCAGCTAAACTACCATGTCACGTGTACAGTTTGTGACTGGTATCCTGCTTATTTCAGCTTAGCAGACAATTGTTAAGCAATCATTTCTGCTTAAACAGCTCTATGAATTTGGGCGCTGGGAGTTACCGGTTCTAAAATAAAGGGGGAACCCATGGCCGCAAGCCATTTTCAGGACATTTTTGACATCGATGGTTTGTTTCATCAAGGATTTCTTGTAATCAATGACGTAACTGGACATTTTTATTTGGGGGCACGCAAGGCAGTACTCGCGAGGGAAAACATATCATTTTGTTATTATTTTTTAGAGACTAATCATTTTCAGACTAAAAGTCATAAATATATATCGTATTTAAATTTAACCAATTATGTGTCACACCTCTAAGAGAAGACCATCAAAGAAGATGGGTGGCTAGTGCATGAATTGCTCATCTCTCACCACTGTGGCCTTGGTTCGATTCCTGGCTAGGGCTATGTGAGTACAGTTGTGCGGGGGTTCTCTCCTATGTATGCCACAAGGGTTTTGCTCTGGACCCTCCAGTTTTCTGGCCGCAGTTCAGCTATGGGCTGCGGTGGCCGAAGTAGAATAAACCATTTCAAATCGAATTCCTTTCTCAGGAAAAATGAAACACTTCACATTTCTGCAGTCTTTTGTAGAAAGTTAGGATCATTTTCCGCCAAAATTGTTAAAGTCTTATTTTATTCAAATTAAGTATTAACTAAATTTATCCGACTAACTCTTAAAGGTTTATCACTTTTATGTTTTGGGTAGATTGTGGAAATAAAAACATTATCTTTGCACCATGGTTTGATTATTTTCGTACATGCAATTTAAACATGAATGTTTGTTATTTTGTGATGATAAAAATTTGATTTTGTGTATCAACAGCATGTGAGATAATGGTCTCTAACAGGTGTGTTATTGAAAGTTAGCCAGGCATAATAGTTTACCCTGCAAAAAAATGTAGGTCATTCTTAATTAGTATAGACCTTGTGCATTGATGTCATCCATCCGCCATCTTGGAGGTAAACTGATGGGCCAATGAACAGCCTCCTTTTGATCTCTAGCCGAGGGCGCCCTAATGACTTCACGCACATAAGGTTCATTAGTGCACGCATTCTATTTTTTGCATCCCTGTGGAGACATCTTTTGATCTTTCCTTTGTCCCTGTAGTTAAGAACCTCCCATAGACTTTGTACACAAAATTCCTTGTGGAGCAACCCAGTCTTTAGCAATTCCCTATGGAGACCCTTTGTTTTCCCTTTTCTGTTTTGTTCTCGGTCTCCATAAGGCAGTGAAAATGAAATCATATCTACAGCATTGGCTTTTATGGACTCTTTTTTAAAGCCAATTTTAAAGGAACATTACAGAATTGGTAAGAACAAAACTTGAAATATATACATTTTTTGATCACAGATTTACATAAAACTTACACGGTCTAATGATGATGATAGTAGAAAACATCCCTTGAAATATTTCTGTCTGAAACGCCATATTTGATGAGAAATAAATGAACTAATTTTCCGATTGGAGTTTATCGCTCAGTGAGCGTTTTATTCACTTGTTGAATCTATATGACTTTCATGCAAATGTGTAATCGGTTTTTCACTATTTTCTCGTAACCCAGATGGCCGATCGATCTCAAACTTCTACAGGTTTGTCAGTTCATGTATATGGTGGATTACATAAAGTGCTTACACTGCCAGCAACTGTTTTGTTAGCAAAAACCAATTCTGTAATGTTCCTTTAAGGGTTTGCAAAAAACATTGGTAAGATTGAGACTGTAAATATTTAAGTCTGGAGTAACTTTGGTCCGAGTCCCGAGTCCTAAGTCGCATGAGACGAGCTCGTAAGTTTGGAGTCGGGTAGGCGGAGTACAAGTTCAAGGTTCGAGTCACCTGGGTTGAGTTTGAGTCCAAGTCTCAAGTCACTTGGGTCGAGGTGCTTGGGTCCAGTCCAAAAGAAAAATCATAAGAAAAATGAATAATCGACCTGTGCAAGATTAGATCTAACAATCAGTTGGTTAAGATAACGGAGCACCATTTTTGACCAACCTAATTAGAAATGGCTCCATGTTTTCATCTGTGTTCTGAACATTACAACTACTTGTGGTAAATGCCAGGGTTGGTTTTGCCCTTTTTTTTCAGAAAAGTAAGCACAAATTATGTATTTCAAACAATTACTTGGTAAAATACTGTGTCTCGCTGAGTGACCAAGTTCTCAATGTCAAGTCCAGCAGTCTATTTCGTAGAGCTGCTTAAGCACAAAAGTAGCTAAGCATAAAACGAATTATGCTTACCACAATAAGGTCACCAGCCAAAATACAATTTGAGATGTATGACTTGTGACTGGTTTCGTGCTTTTCTTTTGCTAAATAGAACATTTTTAAGCATAGTTTTAAGCATATACTTTTGGTAATTGTCGATCACTTGTATTCTCACTTGGTGTGTCCCAACATTTGCATAAAATAACAACCTGTGAAAATTTGAACTCAATTAGTCGTCGAAGTTGCTAGAAAATAATGAAAGAAAAAACACCCTTGTTGCACCAGCCAAAAAATACAATTTCACATGTTCTGGTTTCCTGCTGGTTTTTTTTTTTGCTTAGCAGTAAACAAATTAAACAACATTTTCTGGATAAGCAGTTTTATTCGGAAATTTGGCCTAGGTTGTGATTGTAAAGTTAAAGGTTTATCACATATGGCTCAGGTCGAGTCTGAGTCACCAAAATTGCTACTTGAGTCGGAACAAACTTTGAATCTTATAAAACTGTTATTTCCCCCAGGTGCAATTTTTTGAGAAAAATGTGCAAAATTGGTATTAAATCCTATACCATTTTATGTACATATTGGTCAGCCCTGGTACTCGATAAAGTTTTCATACGTTATTCCAAGAGCCAAAATATCATGGTTGTCCCCCAGTTCCTCTGAAATATCCCAAACATAATCAAGCATTACTAGTATGTTTACAATAATCTTCGGATTCTGTGAAAACATTTTCTAAAAAATCTGATCGTGAAAGTTAAACAGCGCCCTCCCGGTGGCCCCCGAACTTGGAAGCCAAACAGGAAGGACGCGCGAACTCGGTCATGACAACCTTGGCAGAGAACTCGAACCGCTCCAGTGTCAGTGGCCTTCCTGGCCTACTTTCTGGAATTAACAGCTATCCCTAGTCTTCCGCACCATGGCCCAGCCTACCTGTAGAGAGTCTTCCTCTCTCTGTCTGTCGGGTCACCAACTTCAAGGGGGGAGGGAGGGTTAGGGTCACGGTCGCAAAAGGGTGTCAACATCTCGGCGGTCCAAATTGTCGATTTGTGTTGGCTCTTTTTCTTTCTCTCTCTCTCTCGAGGGGTGCTGATTAAGTGAAAGGGGAGAGGAAAGTGGGCCAAGCTTGCGGGGAGAGTCTGGGTGATGTGGGTGCGGCTCAGTGACGTGGACGTGCTTGGTAGACGATGAAATACGGGGGGATTTCGGTGGTACGATCGAACCTCCCCGATCTTGAAGCCGAGGTGCCCCCTAAAAAAATTTATAAAAATAGATAAAAAATGGGGAACCTCTTAAAAACGTAAGCAGCGAATGATTAAATATTCGTCTATGAATATGCATTCTCGTGGTCGTCAGAAGGAATTGTGGTTTTGGTTTGGTTTGGTGTTTTGGGACGTTTTTTGTGTGAATGTACATGTACATCGTTGTACCCATGCATGTTGATTGGGTGATCATTGGGTGTTTTTGTGTGTGAATGTACATGTACATCGTTGTACCCATGCATGTTGATTGGGTGATCATGGAAGTTAAGGGGAAATGTATCCCCTTCTCCCTATGCCCCCCTTCCCACGCCCACCCTGCTTCGAACTCCATAGAGCTGTTTAGCACAAAAAGTAACTAAGCACAACATGATTATTATGCTTTACCCCAGAAAAGGATTACCAGCCTAAATACAATTTCACATGCAGCATCTGTGACTGGTATCCTGCTCATTTTTGCCTGAGCAGAAAAAACTTATAAGCAACATTATTTTGCTTAAGCAGCTCTCTTTGAAATTGGGTCCTGATTGTGCGTACTACCCCCGTCCCTGGTAATTGTATTTACTTACGGTGTTGTAAACCTGCCACAAATTTCCTGACCAAAACCGATTGGGACAAAAAACTCGACCCTTCCTGGGAATGAAATTCGATCCTCCTGCTTGTCATGTTGCCCCCCCCCCCCACAATTTTACCCACTACAGATTCCTCCATGAATCAACCCCCAAAACCACACTCGTCCGGCCAGCTGGGTTGAAAACCAGACCGTCGACCTGACTGAACCCTGGTTGTAACTACCGGTCACCCGTACTCGTCACGGGCTCGACCACAATAATTCTCCAAACTGTAAACTTCAACCACATGACTTTTTCACCCCTTGCATATATAAAAAGGTTCGCTCAAAGTTGAGGTTCGCTCAAAGTTTAACTCTTTTTTTTCTTCTGACTCGGCAAAAGTTTCTCGGAAATGGTGGTGTTATTTTGGTTTCCGACCTTTCAAATCGTTTTCAAAGACGTTGTAAGTGACATCTGAGAAACAACTCGATGTTTGTTTCCAACTTCTTTGGTAAACTTTCTTGTCACGGGTTCGTGATACCGTGAGAAATACATGCAGTTATTGTTTTTATGAGTCGAAGAGGGGCTCCAAGTTCAAATTCAGTTTTGTGTTTCACTCATTTTCAAATAGATTCTTATGAAAATGGGGAGAATATTACAAGTCTCTAACCTCCTGTTAAAAAAAAGGTGTAAAAATGCACAACATTCAAAAACATTCGATGACGTCTGTGTATTTTTTTCAACATATACTTCTACTATATTTCAGTTCATTCCTGAATTTTTATGATTTTCAATCAAACTTTTCTTTGGAATGTGCAGACCTATTGTTGTTGCTGCTTGATGTTTCAAATTTCGCTTTAAAAAGAGGATCTAATAAAATGACATCTTAGACCATTTAACGTGAGGTTAGAGACTTGTAACCCCCCCTCCCACACACACCACACACACACATTCCTATTGTTTGCATCCCTGTAGAGACATCTTTTGTTCTTTCCTTTGTCCCTGTAGTTAAGAACCTCCCATAGACTTTGTACACAAAATTCCTTGTGGAGCAACCCAGTCTTTAGAATTTCCCTATGGATACCCTTTGTTGTCCCTTTTCTGTTTTGTTCTCGGTCTCCATAAGGTAGTGAATATGAGAGCACACTTTCTTGAGGACTCTGTCTATTGGAAAATGAGTGCATCACAATGAATTTGAACTTGGAACCCCTCTTTAAAAAAAGTTAGCAATGGTTGTGATCTGTGACACTAAAAAACACTTTTCCGCACACTGACAAACTTTAGGGCCTACTCCTGCGGGGCAGTGCCTTCCAGTACGAGACTCTTCAGTCTATTTGAGGATCGTGTACTATTAAACACTCGGTAATTACACGTAAACGTGTTAGACGAATTACCAGTCGTCTTTAGCGTGCTTGATAACTTCGACTGAACTTTGGAATCTGTATCAAACATCCGGAAAAGTGTACCCATCTGACAAATTCATTGACCAGAAAACCGTGAGCTGGATGTTTTAATCTTAGTGGATTCGATTGTGAGGCTTCAGCCAAAGGTCTCGTACAGCTGTTTTGACCGATAAAGCAAAGCCGTGTGCTTTGCTATAACGGATTTAAATTATTGCGTGGCACATGCAATAAAAAATCTGCCGGTAAAATTAAGCGCGCTCTATGGTTAAATGGTCTACGAATTAAATGAAAATTCTGTTGACAGAAAACGTCTGCTGTCTCTGCCTACTTGCTTAGAGATGAAATTTGGCTCCTGGCAGGGGCTTTGACTTAAAAATCAATCAGCCCTTCCTTTGAAATATGCTAATTCCGTTCACGCATGCGTACAGACACTTTTGATTGGCAAACGCCATATTGTGCACAGCGCAGACGCAAAAACGCGTACGCGACTCGCCACCATTAGCCCCGTACAAGAAAAGGCGTGATGGTCCCCCATTTTCACCTCCGCTCGGTCTAGGGCCTCTTCCTAAGGTGCTGGGATGGGCTGACGTATACACATGCGCATTGGACCAGTCCTCCTGACCTCAAAACCCCCAGGTCGCCTCTTTCTGTTTTTACGAACGATTCTACTCTCGATAACAATGTAGCTCTATTGTGGAAATCCAATGCAAATCATTTTTTTGTCAATCTGTGCATTGTACTAAAAAATACGGCTCGATCGCAACATTCTTCTTAGTTTGATATAAAGAGATCGTTAATACATTATTCATGTGGCATCCGTGCTTTATTAATATCGTGTGCGTTACATGTTGTGATTGTGCGCCGACTGCAGTGCAATCGTTCCCATCATGCATCGCTACATCCTGAACAAGAATTTGTACAAGCTCACCAGTCCATCCCAGCGGTCTTTGGATGAGACCGGTGATGAGGCCGAGCGAACAATTATTTTCACCCATGTTTGTGCGCACGCGCCCGTTGTGCAATTTACGGTCTACTGATTTAATCGTTGGTTGAGTTTATGATGTCCGTCTTATAGCTGGTACGCGCGTGTGAACGCTTAACGTCAATATGATCGCGTACGACACCAACTAAAAATGCCAAAGGTTTATGTAACCATTATTTCGCGCACTTGTGAACGATCGTTTGTACTGGTGAAATAGTTAGCACTGTTTACCAATTAGGCCTAATTGATGAATTTTCCCTTCGTCAATCGTTACGATAGTATGGGGAAATTTCTTGTTTTCTGTAGAATTGGATATCATTAATTTACATGACCTGTCCGAAGGTATCATATTTATTTTTACAATATTTGTATAAACAAAGTGAAGCTAAATTACTTCTTGTTTACAAGATTGGTAACTAGGCCTAGGCCTATATCGAGTTTCAATCTGAAGCAGTTGGGAAACTAGGATTTATTTTTTTAAATAAAAGAATAAAAATACAAATGGTGGGGGGGGGGTGGTGCACAAGGGGCGCACCCTTTTTTCTAGGTGGCACATCTGGCCTATTAAAACTTTAGTTTCAGTTTGGTCATTTTTTCTTGAACACGCCCCTTTCAGCGCTCTCGTTATGTCATTTACTATTTTGTATAAGATAATCTGACGTGTACAGTATGTTGAAACAAATAAATTGCCTGCATTTAAAAGAAGAAAAAATAGCTTTAAAAACAACTGAAATTACTGCAAAAAGGTTATTAATGTAACATCTTATTCTGGAATCTTTGATAGCAGAAGTCCATATTTCAAACAGGGGGACCCTCCCCTTAATTACGCCCCTTAATTATGCCCCTTGGTGACGTCACTGTTCTAAGATCTCTCTGGTTATATATTTTCCACTATAGTACCAACTAGTACCAAGAGAAGTATTTGCGTCCGAGATACAGTCAAAAGTTGAGTAAGTATAGCATTTAAAAGACCACCATTTACACTTGCTTATTCGATTGCACACAATGTTTTAAGATTAATCGTTATACAAACGTGCACAAAGTCTCGTGCCAATTTATTTCAGTATTTTGTTTTTCTCTGAATCTTTTTCGTCGAATTTTGATGACATTTTCACAGGTTCGTTTCATGATGTTTTTTCTTATTTTGTTATTGGAAACTTGAGACTGGAAATGGTTTTATAATCCCTTTAAAGGTGTGATACAGGATTGGTGGAGCTGACAAATTAGTCGCAGATGGTGGAAATGTTTTGTGTGACCAACCATAATACATGAAATAACAAACCTGTGAAAATTTAGACTTAGTCTGTTGTGTGAGTCAGGAGAAAATAGTGACAAACCATGCACAGTTTTCAGCATGTAAACACATTGTCCTGAACTTTGGGTTGTAACAACCCAAATCAGCTGTTGTGGGTTTTTGTTAGGTTTTCAGATACAGCTTTCTTTAATATGACTTCATTTTCAGAGGGAAATATTTGACAGGAAAAATGGTTCTAGTATGAACTTCATAACCAGTTAGCTTTCAGACTGAAATTATCCTTACCAATCCTGGATAATTCCTTTAAAGGAACATTACAGAATTGGTAAGAAAACTTGAAAAATATACTTTTTGATCACAGAATTACATAAAACTTACACGGTCTAATGATGATGATAGTAGAAAACATCCCTTGAAATATTTCTGTCTGAAACGCCAATTTTATGAGAAATGAATAAACTAAGTTTCCGATTGGAGTTTATCGCTCAGTGAGCGTTTTATTCATTTTTGGAATCTATATGATTTCATGCAAAATGTGTAATCGGTTTTTCACTATTTCCTCGTGACCCAGAAGGCCGATCGATCTCAAACTTCTACAGGTTTGTCAGTTTATGTATATGGTGGATTACATAAGGTGCTTACACTGCCAGCAACTGTTTTGTTAGCAAAAACCAATTCTGTAATGTTCCTTTAAGATGGATAGCTACTGGTTTCCCTCAGATGTACACTAATTTGAACACGGTTATTTGACTAACGACATCCCAAGAGACGCTTCTATTTGCTTGTATCTTTATTTGGTTGAGATCTTCATCGAAATTAACACTTCCTCGACGCAGTTGGAACTTGAGAGGCAAGCCAGATATCGAACAAGTTTGTTCATGTTATCACAACTGTTACGTTACGTCGAGTCAACGACCTGGTTTTGGGCAAAACTGTCGAGACCGTTCCCGGTCTGTGCATAATGTCACACTAAAAATAGGACAAGCCTATAAATAAATCTATTCAAAACAAGAGGACGGAATGAATGGTTTCTTTACTTGTTTTTTTTTTCGTACGCCGTTAAAATTTGTGGTTGTAATTGGGGCAGGACAAACAGCTAGATGTGATGATCCACACGGATTTTTGAGTTTGAGTTTGGTTGGTTTTAAGGGTCGAGGTTGACCCTGGGGTTATCGGGTCGAGTCTGGTGTAAAGGGGTCTTGGGTTAGTCTGGCCTCCAAGTCTAATTTATGAGCGGCTCAGATTTGAGCTAAAAACACGCGTGAAAACACAATGCGCATGGGTCAAAATTGACAACAAATGGACTCATTTTTGAGTTAGGAGTCTCATCAGGGTGACACGTAAGTCGAATTTGTCAATATCAGAACTGTTACAACATAGAGGGACCAGTTTTCTTTGGTCACGTGGTTGCTGGACGTCATTTCGGTCCGATTGTAGCACAACCCAATGTTCAGTCTAGTCTGGTGCCCTGTGTGCGCATATCTGGTTTGTTTTGTATACCTAGCCTCATATCGGGCAGAAGGTATTCCCCAATGGTCCCATTTTCCTCTTGTATACAGAAGTACTCCCTTAAAATCCTCTAAACACTGTAAGGCTTGCAATCACAAGGTTGTGGGTTCGAATCCTACTGAGCTAGCCGCTGATTTCACAATGACTTGAATAAGTATTGTCGTCTAGTTACTCAATCACAATCTATTGATTTGTGCAATTCATAGTCATAGACGTTTAAACCAATGTGAGATAAGATTGGCTGTTGCCAGCTTGGTGTTTATATCCCCTTGTGGGAGCTTTGCCGAGTTGTATTGTTGGGAAGATCATCTAAACAAACAAATAAAATCCAGGACTTGAATCTTTGGGCTTTTTCCAAACCTCGGCTAGGGCTCCAGCTCGGGACTCCGTTTAGTGTTGG
Organism: Pycnopodia helianthoides; assembly: GCA_032158295.1. Taxonomy (NCBI): domain Eukaryota; kingdom Metazoa; phylum Echinodermata; class Asteroidea; order Forcipulatida; family Asteriidae; genus Pycnopodia; species Pycnopodia helianthoides. The sequence goes on from CM063258.1 coordinate 13,875,932, forward strand.
AAACACCGTGCTAAACGACACTGCTCCAAACTTGATGACGTAATAGCCAAAGCCGGAGCCTGAGCCTAAAGCCGAGGTTTGGAAAAGGCCCATAGAGTCAGGGTTCTAGTTTTGAAGTTGAACCCGACGTGGTCACCACATAATCAAGGGGGTTCATATAACTGACGGTTATCACGGTGTCGCCATTTTGTTTTTCTCCACTAACCATGCTGGAAGGGGGACAAAAATAGTCCGGCTCCTTTCACAGTAACGAGAACCAGTATTCGTTATTGCTATCGTACACAGGGAACGAGACGCAGATGGCTGCGCAGAAGACGTACGTCATGAAAATAGAGCTACTTTCCCCATTGGTTTCCCATTGTCCCTTTAAAAAAAAAAATCTTCCATGTTAAAAACATTGTGGACTTTAACCCTCACAATTGTAAAACAAAACCACAGTTCCCGTTCCTACCTAAAAATGTAAAACAAAAACACCCCCAGACCTCGTTAGCTCCACTTTACTGTCTGGTGTTGCCTCACTCAAGACTACCGGGAAGATAAACGGGTTCGGGCGGGGTGGGGGGGGGAGGGCGCTGCTGGCAGCCGTGTTTATTAGTTCTGTACGTCATTTTGCGCTAGGCTTCGTCAATCATTAACCAGCTCGCTATTGACTTCGTTCGATCTTGACATTGGGACGACGTTGTGCTGTAATCACTCGATGGGGTAGTAAACTGACTGAACAATTATAATGAATGACCCAATGTTTGCTGCGAACATCGTGCAATATAGACGGCCGCCCCAACACCCAGACATGACGGCAGCCAGTACGGCGTACGGGGAGCGCGTGTTAGCGGTTGAGATGGCGTCTCTATATACAAAACACAAGATACAATGCAGTTTTGGGGATGTTTTTTTTCTTTTCTTTCATCAAACAAAACAAGTACTTGAAATGTACAAAACCACATTTTCAAAGGTTGCATTTAAAAAACGAAAGTTGGTAGTATGTTTTTTATGAACTTGACAATGAGGGGGGAGGGGGAAGTAATGTTAAATCAACTCGGCAGAAAACAAAACTGGCGTAATGTCCACTGGAACAATTTTTACACCAAACCAACGTACCAATCGGAGATCATTGTTTCATTTTCCCTCGCACGATGAACTGAAAAAATACATAATTTTTGATGCCAACTTTCATTCTAACTTTCACAAAAGACAGAAAAATTGCACATCAACTATGTCAATGTGTCGTGTGCCCTGTGTGTTATAACAGCACGACTACGCATTCTCATAAGAGGGGCCAGACTTTCTGTCTGACCAGCACCTGCGTATTGCCATTGACTTGAATGCGAAAGCAAACCAAAATGGCCGCACCAAAGGTCTGCAATCCTGACTCTCATTGTCGTGTTACCCTTGCGAACCATATAGCACGAGTGTCGCTCTCATAGAGGAGCCACACTATAAAGGCCTTGTCACACAGGGCATTGTTTTCAGGCAACTTGGAGGCAACCAACTGCACGTCATGCTCAAGGAACACTTCGGCAGCACAAGAGACATTCTTCTATAGCTGTAACTCACTATCCCTAAGAAAATAATGAGTACACTGAAATGTGAATGAATTTTCTTATTGGAGATTGCCTGGAACTGGTTGCCTGTAAATAATTGCTTTGTGTAACATTGCTTGAAGGCATCTAGTTTCAGTTTCAAGGCGTTTATTTGCGTTCATGGAAATACAAGATGGCGTCAATGAAGGTCTAGGCTGTGACGCCATAGTTTTTGTATTAATTTATTAATTTCTTTGTCCGCGCAACACAAAGTCAATAATTAACTCCGCAACATCGAGCTTAAACCAATTTCTGCCTCTACCCTGAAATCATGCCGTATATATTTTTGTCCCCTCCCCATCCACTCGATGGGGTTTTCCACTTTTAAATGCACTTGATGAAAATATCGAATAATATTGACTCAGTACGGGCTGTTAGGAAGGTCAACCTATTTACTCTGGTTAAATATTAATCCATGAAATGTTGATTACTGGAATCCATGAACTTGAACCGAAGATGAGAATGCGTTTATGTCGCTTTAGTGCTATTTTAGTAGATATGGATTTTTTTGTGTACGAAACGAAACAGAGTACCAGATAGTTAAAAATTCAAATCGATCTTCTTATAACCTGAGTTCGTTGTTTTGACAGAACGTTTCTGGCGGTCCTTAGTTTAAATTTCCAAGTTCTCGGTGCTTTGTGATCATTTTGTTTTTTATTCAAGCGAAATAAAAACCTGTGGTACAATAATGGTTGAAGAATGAAACATTATATTCATACTAAACTGTTTCAAAAAATAAATAAAAAATAGCTGACGAACTTTTAGAACTAAGATTCAAGTTCCTTTGGTAAATGTGTTCACTACATTATTTATGCAAATGCTCCGTTCTGGTTCGTCTGCATTTAAAAGCACATGTGTAAAACATTGATATCTTTCAAAGACTAGTGTATCCGCACTTTATGTGAGTATGTGACCCAAAATATACATGAAATAAAACAAACATGTGAAATGTTATGCTCAATCAGTCTTCGGAGTCATGAGAAAACAGTGAAAAACCCGTTATGTTTTCACTGTTTTTAAACATCAGGTTTTGGACACGTGCGATTAAAGACTAAATTGTTTTACTCATTTCCTGAAAACTATATCATTTCAAGCAAAACTATTTCAAGGGAAGTTTACCACCACGACCATCTTTATATCATGTAAGTTATGTGCAAATCTGCGAACATTTATATTCTCAACCTTACCATAAGCTACATTTTACTCAAAACCAAAATAATATTGACGGTAATTTTATGCCAATTAGTTCAAGTACCGACCGACTCTATACCAAGTAAGAATTTATGCTGAACATAAATTAAAGTAACCCATTTATTTATTTATTTTTTACAAACATCATAAAAATGGCTGGTTTTTTTTAACCAATGAACACCCGCTTTGTCTGTACCTTTACACTCCGCTGCGTCGACCTTTACTCCCATAAACACCCTTATTCGTCATGCAATATTCAAGCGCGCTCTGTTTCCAACAATAAAAGTCAATTTGCCAATTTCGTCCCAGAAATGCGCAGCCGTTTTTGTTGTTACATAATTTATCATAACTGCAGCATGTTTTGTTGTTAATAATTAACAATGTCAATTATGTCGTGAATGGTGCATGGCCGTCGCGCACAAAACAAACGGATCTCCACAGAAACTGCCTGGTGGACATCCCATATGGCGCCAAAATTTGTTTGGGGGAAATTTTAAGGTTTTGGGGGGTAAGAGGTAAAGGGTAAAATGTGGCGATATTTTTTTTCCAAATCCAACCCCCTTTTCTCAAACAGATCTGCCACTGGCACTGGTAGGCCCTACCCCCAGAACAGTTTGTTGGTCTGCCATGATATGCATTTTTCGGGTGTTCTGTTTTGTTTTAGGTAGGCACTGTACTTGTGTAGGTTTTTTTAACACTACAACGTTTTTTTTAAAACAAGAACGGTTAATGCAAAGGGATAATTGAAAGCAGTTTGGGGAAAGCCCACAATGTCGCTCAACTAAAGATGTCCGTTCTTGTGATGAACTGACGGACCTGGGGCCGATTTCACAAAGAGATAAGACTATAGTCTTATCTGAAGTTAGGACCAGTAACTGGTCTTAACTTAAGACTAGTCCTATCTATTAGCATTGCCTAAGACTAGTCCTAAGTTAGGAAGAGTTTTGTGAAATCGACCCCTGGTTTTTCCTGGAGGAACTCTCACCGGTCTTTTTTTCGTGCCGAATTTAATAGTTGCGCTTTGACTAAAGGGCAACTGCAGACTGTAACAGTCCCGAGCAGCATGGCTTGCATCTGGGAGTCACAACAGACCCCCCCCCCCCACCCTAGATACAAAAGACAGACGAAGGAAGGAGTCTGGACCACGGCCAATATTTTCTTGTCACGACAGTGGCCCGTTTAATGTCACCTCTCGTCTTTTTTTTTTTTTAAAGGGGATACTAAAGTTAGAGACCTTTATTTACTCCAAATGTTGGATTTTTTTTATGCAAGGTGAAGCAAACGACTGTTTCATGGGCGAGGTGCCACTCAAAATGTTTGGAGTCACCTTTGACCCGGAACGTGACCCTCTTGTGGGTCAGCGTGACCCCAAGTGTGGCAAACTGAAACCCATGTGTAGGGTACACAGATGTTGGTCAATTCTGACCTTGGGTTCTGTGGAATTACTTATATTAATATTGTATGCGTTTATCAGGCTTTTTCAGTGCCCAGTGATACTATATCCATGTTCATCACGCCCTCAGCGTTCCTGAAACACGCTCGACTCCTTTGGAGTAGGCAGCCCCGGCAGCCAAACGGGGCGCACAGAGCTAGGATTGCTAATCATTCATAATCGAAAAATCTCTGCACACAGATGTACACCCATTTACTCCTGGGCGTTGGGAAGCAATGATGTGGTTAGACTTCGTCCCAAGGACACCAGTGTGCCACGACCGGGATTCGAACCCACACTCTGCCCTTTCTCTATGCTCTGATGGTGCAGTGCTGTCACAGCTTGGGTGTTCGATGGTCTAGGCCACTACATGACACAACATAAGAAGCAGGTAAGTCTGGAATCCAGATCAAACTGAGCTGGATCCCAATAATTGTCAACCATGTAACTGACTACTCTGACCTAATAATATTATATATACCATATTACGGCCGTTTTCGAATCCACGGCTTCGGCTCCGGATTGGGCTTCGGGCCCAGTTTTCTTGTCTGAAGCCCTGCCGCAAAGCATGCGTAAGTTAAAATAATTGAGGGAGCCTAGCTAGCCTGAGCCGATTTTGGAGCCGAAGCCGTGAATTCGAAAAGGGCCTATGCTCGATAAGGGGAGAGGGTCTCCCCCCCCCCCCCAAAAAAAAGAAAGTTAAACAAAATTGCATAATTTAACAGGCAGTTTTCTACTTGTACAGAAGTACCCCCACCCTAAAATCTTCCAAGAATTCCTAAGATCCACAAGCACACAATGAAGAAACAATCAAGGGGTACCACCGTGCCCCATATCGAGCACCAAATGCCCCCAAAATATGCCCCGACACTCGAACTTGGGCCGAGTCTCTCTCGGTTCAGTTGTTGACCTCAAATTGTTAAAACCTGCGCCACGTTGCAACCGTCTTACTTTTGTTCTTCTTCCCACATACACGACCCCAAACCGAGGCAGGGACGCAACAAATAGTCTGGCCCTTTTTTCTTTATAAAAAATCAGTACGGTGTGTAGACATGATGTATAAAAAGAGACATGACTTAATTATCACTGCATTAATTTTAATCTGGGTTTTAGAGCTGCGCTTCAGGAATTCAACTTGCACTAAAAAAAAAGTCAATTTCATAAGACAGTTTTGAGATTTAAAAATATTACTTAACAAGATGTATCTGCTATGCAAAACTTGGTCGGACACCATTTTTGCTAGTAACCTGTTGTTTCCGCTGTTTATTTGTGTGGATATCGTTCTGTGATTAAGGCTCTCAGTTGATAGGCTTAATAATCAATTGTTAAGAGGCTACTTGCTGCCAAACGCCATGAAACGTTCGTCGATTTTCGCGTCACGTTCATCTCTCTGCAGACCAAAATATCCCATGTAGGTCAGTGCCACCGCTGTTATAGGAAACACGTCTCCCATCTATACAGGAAACAGTCGTCTCCAACGTCAAGCAAACCCTCTGCTAAATTGCTTGTCCCCTTTTTTTCTCTTCTTCCTTCTCTTGGATCCATTCTGGAGCCGACCGGCAGTTGACCCTAGCCCAGATGATTTTCCCAGACGGTCATAATTCCATATTTCCCCTCCACATCAAGAAAAAGTGACCTATGTGGATGAACCCCCATGAGTGTTTACTCCTCTAACTAAGCACATCAGTTTCCAGCGATTCTGGTGAACCCACCACACTCGCTGACGCGAACACAACCTTTGTTTAATAATCGAAGAGGACAAACTTGTTTCTTCGTTGTGATGGAGAAAAAGGGAGAGGTTGGGGGGGGGGGGGGTAGTGTCACTATCCCAGAGGAACATCCCACCAGCTTTGTGTGGTTAAACAACATTTTCATCGATCAAAGAAGACAAATTTTGTTCTCCGTTTTTTATGGAGAAAAGGGGGGAAGGACAATTTCACCTATACTAGGAATTTCGCTGTTTGAAATTGTGTCATGTCTTATAAGAGGTCCAAGGTCCAAGGTCCCAAGGTCGACTTACTGTGATGCACTCATTTGCCAAAGGATGAAATCCAATGGAGGAGGGGGATTGCAAGTCTGTAACCTCACGTTAAAACGGTGTAAAAATGAAATCGTATATCGGATACCAGTCCAGTGCGAATTTTGTCAACTGTCACAGGTGACTTGTACCTTTTCCCGATAATTTTGCCTATAAATCAGCATTGTGTTGAGGGAAAACCAATCCATCATCGTATCTGTTCAACGTCTACACGAACAACACTTTTAAAGGAACATTACAGAATTGGTTTTTGCTAACAAAACAGTTGCTGGCAGTGTAAGCACTTTATGTAATCCACCATATACGTAAACTGACAAACCTGTAGAAGTTTGAGATCGATCGGCCATCTGGGTCACGGAGAAAATCGTGAAAAACCGATTACACATTTGCATGAAATCATAAAGATTCAACAAATGAATAAAACGCTCACTGAGCGATAAACTCCAATTGGAAAATTAGTTTATTCACTTCTCATCAAATATGGCATTTCAGACAGAAATATTTCAAGGGATGTTTTCTACTATCATCATCGTTAGACCGTGTAAGTTTTATGTAAATCTGTGATCAAAAAGTATATTTTACAAGTTTTTTTTCTTACCAATTCTGTAATGTTCCTTTAAAAATAGCAACAGAGCGATTCCTACAGCATCTTCAACAACTGAGGGAAGTGGTGGCAATTCATGCCTACCGAAAAGAACCGTTAGTTTTTAGAAGATGAAACTAATTCTCATTTCCTTTCGATGGAGAAAGAGAGAAATTGTGGGTTTCCTTTGTTTTATGAATAAAGTGGCTGATCGGTTGAGAGCAGGGGGACTCGAGCTCTGGTGCTTCTGATCAGCAGAGTGTGGGTTCGAGTCCCCGGTCTTGGCGCTGGTGTTCTTGAGTAAATCATACTTGCTTTGTCCTTCGGATGGGACATTATAGGTCATTAGATCTGGTAACTGGATTGGTAGTGCACGTAAAAGAACCCAGAATACTTATTGTGGAAGAGTATAGGGGTTAACCCGGTGTTTCTGGTTCACACAGCAAGCACCCTTGTTTACAGGTTTCCTCAGGCTTGCGTGCTACAGTGATTAGTTCACTTATGAGGCATCCTTGATTTCATCATCGGTTAATAATTATTAAAATAGTAATACATTCTTTATCTAGGTGTTCTTTCAAAGCAACTTAAGGTGATCGATGACAATACATTTAAGGTCACTGAGAAAAAGTTCATCAAGTTGGAGATGATAAACTTGTTTTCCTTTCTTGTTTGACCAAGAAAAAGAGGCGTCTGAAGTTAATTATACTCATGATGGAGAAACGGGTCAATAAAATATATCATACTTGTCTCAAAATCTTGTCATTATCTACCCCGCGGACGATGTAGAGCAACTTCGACCAATAACGAAAGTGGCGGTGACAAGGGACGCATGAAATTCTGAGGACCCAGCTTGGTCCAAGTTTACACCCCCCCCCCCCCCGAGTACCCCCAAACCACAATGACCTACTTAGAGAGAGAAAGGCATGACATTGAACTTCTCGGCACGAATAATCACAGTGACCTTTTTCTGCCACTTTTTTTTTAGCGAGAAGCATGCAGCCGTACGGTGTTGGGCATCAAGGGTCATATAACTTTACAGGTCAGCGAAAGTTAGACAGTTCACGAACTGCGAAGATGTTTTTTTTTCTTTCTTCAAAATATTATCAATGCATTCTTATCATACCATTTTCGCCAAACTCTTGAGCTTGAGCAATGTAGCGTGACGCACTGATGAGAAAACGTCACCTACGTTGCAAATGTTGTGGTTTTTTTTAGGTCTGCAAACGATCATCTGCTTCGAGTTGTATGAAAATAACGCATGTCGCACAGGGTTAAATCTGCGAAAGGGCTCGCCGCTCCATTCTGATGATTGTTTTGTTAATGTGAAAAAAGTACATTCATTTTTGTTGTTCTTTGATTCGCAATATTTGGAGGAAATGGCGACTTCATCCGGTGCAGGTTTTCCTATAAAGAGGAGCTCCAAGGTCAAATTGAGTTTTGTAATGCACTCATTTTCCAGTTAGATAGAGACCTCATGAAAGTGGGGGTAAAAGTCACAAGTCTCTGACCTCACTTTAAAATTGTGTAAAATATCATTGTATTCGATACCCTTTCGGAGCGAAGTTTAAAGCATGACGTCATCGAACTTTTTTGGAGTTTGACAAAAATTGCATTTTGAAGAATGTATCTAATACAGTGGCATTTTACACCATTTTAACGTAAGGTTACCGACTTTGAATTTTTTCCTAATTTTCACTCTATCTATTGGACAATGAGCGCGTCGCAAATTTGAATTTGACCTTGGAGCCCCTCTTTAAAGGAACATTACAGAATTGTTTTTTGCTAACAAAACAGTTGCTGGCAGTGTAAGCACTTTATGTAATCCACCATATACATAAATTGACAAACCTGTAGAAGTTTGAGATCGATCGGCCATCTGGGTCACGAGAAAATTTAATGAAAATTTCCAATTTCATATTGTAGTATTAATTAGTTATTATTTCTCTAGCAATTTCTTCTAACAATATAAACGGTTGTTTCAGTCCCTTTTTATGAACAGTGTGTCACATGGAAATTTAATTCCGGACTGCTTAAAAACTAACTATTTTAACAACAACCGTACACATTTTTAAGTGGATAATTTAAGTTATTTATAAGTTATTTTAGTCTTTAAAACATCAATCTTATGTGAAGTTTTCGACCGACTTCTACAAAATTACAAACTATTTTGGTCATGTTTATTATTTTACTTACTGGTGCAAATATGAATCTTATGAAACCACAGATTTCAATTATGCTGCCACCATGATGTCGTGTTCCGTGTGCGCAACACCGATGTAGAATACTGAAAATTGACTAGACCCAAGAGAACCAGACTTATGCACTTCCAGCCTCGGTTCGTAATGTGGATTTGAATAGAAGAAAGGCAAAATGTCTGCTGCATGACAAAGGTTTGTTCCCAGTGTAGGATTGAAGTATTTTCTTTTATCATCGAAAGTCTCCGAATGAACATGTCAATAGGCAATAAGTTTGTGTTTTCTGAGAGATTGTTTTTGTTTGTTTATTAGAAAATGAAAGACAAGCCACGATTGTTACAGGGTACAAACACTCTCCATGTTATGAAAAGAACAAGGGTAATGTATTCAAACTAGATGTATATAAATTATATATACGAAACTTCTTGGGAGACAAAAACAATTTATATAGATCCACGCCGACATAAAATTTTACATCTCTGTTTAAAAATTCCATTCCCCTAAAAAAAAAAAAGAGAGAGAGAGAGAAGTTTACTGCACTGTGTATATTTACACACCCAAGCTCTTTAGTCATGCCAGCAACAATGGCAAAGACCGAGCGCTGTAACCAAAGAAGCCAAGTGACCCTGGCCTTCCATGACTGCTTGTTACATAGAATAGTAAGCTCATAGCACACAACTCACTTCAGTCTAGTTCAAGTGCGGACAGACGCCCCGATTACATATTTACCGAGTTTGAACTTTACTTGAACCGTGTATATTTCCCATCGCCAGGCCCCCCCTTCATTGGGCTGAGTCTAACCTCGTTCGCAGAAAGACATTTTCCTGGGGGGGGGGTTAATAATGACGGATGCAAGCCTCGGTGAGGCCGGATGAAGTATTTTATTTTAAATCTTGGGTGCTGCGAATGAAACTCCGGGGCACCGTGGGGAAGGTAACAGCGCCCTAGCCGGCGAAAAGCGATCGCGCTGCCGCGGTGGCTCGATCGAACGAGTGAACGAGGAGCAGTGAACTCGGTGGCCTCTCTCGACTGACTCACGCACAACACTCTGCTGGCAGGCGACAAAAATAGAACAACGGTAAACAGGCGGCGCAGGCAGCGGCATTCAAAGTCACGGTCGTGCGAAGGTCGAGGGCAGGCATCTGTGCCGCGGCTGAATCTATTGACCTAGAATTCTGCGCCCGCGCAGAGCTCGGGTTCATCGCCTGCTCATGCTGATGAAGTGTATACGCGGGTTGATGCAGCCCTTGTTTGCAAAATGCCTTCTCCCCTAGAAAATTCGATTAATCCCGTCCCCCCGTGGAAACCTGGCGATGTTATTCCGGCCACGGCATTCGGAGATGCAAGGGTACGGGATGGGCCCTCATCCGGAAGCGATGTAGCGCTAAGACTTGAATTTGAGGCGGATAAAAATCGATGAGGGCCCGGCCGACTGGATCATTTTTTGTGGCACACGCGGGGGCAAGCCGGCTGGTTGGTTTGCTCTGGCTTTGGGTCGCTGACCCGTTGTGGCTGAGCACGGTGCTAGTTGAATGCACTTCCCGTACTTTTGACTCGGTAGACTCGGGTGGAGGAGCGCCGACGTCATTGTTACTATGGCACACCAAGTAAAGGATATAGATCGCAGGGTTTTACTGCATTTGCCATTACGGGGAAAGGAAGAAAAAAAAAAAAAAAAAAAAAAGAAGAGGGGGAAAAAATCGCTTAGCAAGCCTTGTGCGTATGCTAAAGGTGAGAGAGGGGAAAAAATTCATCTCTTTTGGAGACTGGATTTAAATCTTATGAAGAAAAAAAACTGTTGTCGGTCGCTACGTTAATTTCCTCTGTCCTCTCTTGTATTTACACATTACACAAAACAATCACCTTCCTTTAATTATCCAGAGCGGCGTTGGGTTTTTTTGGGGGGGGGGGTAGAGGAGATCGGGAAGGGAAGGGGATAAAAAAAAGTGACCTGTGACAATTATCACCTCTGTCAGTCCGTCGGGTTTGTGATGGGAAAAAGGACTCTACACACGGTGCACGGGTGAGTGGACTGCGAAGCGACATTACGCGACAGCAATGCGGGGAAAGCGGGTTAGCAGAGCCCTGGGGGCGTTCCCCAGTCCCCGCGCATGAGCAAACTCCCCAGTTGGGCCGGGGAAAGTGGGACGCGCGAGCAACGACCCTGGCTTAGGAATCTAATGCACAGCACTGCGCACACACACACACAGAAAGAAAAAAAAAATGCTTGCAGCAACCTGCAGAGAGACTTCAGCCTAAGAGGAGAGAAAGAGAGAGAGAGGGAGAGAGAGCTGGATGAGGACACTGGGAAATAAAGACGTCTTTCATGTTACAAAACAGCCAGCTTGTCGTCACGGGGAACAATCCAACATGGCCGCCGGGTTTTGGATAAACTCGAAGATGGACACGCGCGTGATATGGCACACGTATACAACTCTGGTTTATTTTAAAGCCCCGGATAAAAAAAAACTGGGATTTGATTTTGTTATTATCTTAAATAACATTTGTCTTCTCGATATAGTTCATTTGGATAAATGAGGAAAAAGAACAAACCTCCTATAGACTCCTATCACAACAAGTCTTTGTTTTGAATAAATTAAACGATAATGCTTGCCATAATTAAACCAACTTCATGCCGAAGTGTTCAGGATATTAACGAAGTTATTGTATTTTTTTTTGTAAATGTTTTATATAACTATTTTAAACCATTGAAATAAACAAATTTACAAAATATTCCCTGATATTATAAACACATCCGCACAACTTTGTAATTAGTGTATATTTTACAAGTTACAAAATTAACTAGGCAGATTTCACTTTTTGCGAAACACACGTAGTGGGTTTTTTTTTAAACGGAAAATGACCCAGTTAGACGAAAAATGACCCGTGCGTCCTCGGACCGTCCGTTGTGCCGTGGACACCGTGTCCGAAGGGTCGATTACGTAAGAGTTCCCGTCGCTTGGTGGCGCTACCCGTCGATCCACAAAGTCCAGCAAGGACTTGCAAGTTGCCACATTATCTGGGGTCCTCAAAAATAATTTATTGCGTGCCCTGTGTGCGCGTCTCACCTCGGCATTTATTATTGAGTTCGCGTTGTCATTTATTTCATAATTGTATATATTCGATTCGTTTACAAAAACAAACAAACAAATAAAGCATTGAAGTTGAAAATTGCAGTCGCCATGCCATTACAAAATAAAGCCCCAATCAATATTCCGAGCATTATTACAGAAATTAATAGAATATTTTGAACAAAACGAAACCAACAAAGTGTCATGAAAATTATTGTGGAATTAAATTTGTGATTACTAAATTATTGTTGAATATTTGTTGAAAATGATAAGTGCGGGAAGAAACAAATGTAATCAACGGACGTCGAGGCATTCAAATTCCACTGACAAAAAATCACCGTGTACGCCAGAATACGGAAATGACAGTCTACAAAATTATCTATTCATGGTGTCGAGCTTACATAAAAAATAACCATCGTTTCATTATTCATCTCAGTATTACAAATTGACAGATGGAATCATAACAACATTAATGATGATGCTAAAAAAAATATTTGTGTATGTGCCGGCAGCTGCCCACATAATTTTAAGTCCGAGTTGAGTTAATTGATCACTCATTATTTTGTGTAGTTACTATTTGGAATTTACCACTGGTTAGTTTCAATCCCGATTTTCGAAAGGTTCTTGATTTAGGTTTTGATGGTGACAAACCCCCTCGAATTATAAATTGTTCAAAACGTGTTCAGTGCGAGACGACGATGCGACGTTGCGAACAGTGCTGAAATAATTAACAACAAATTCACACAAGCGTGTTGATTGATAGACCAATTAAACACACGTATTATAATGACGTGTGCTTTGCCGACTATTTTGAACTACGGTGTGCTGGAAGAGACATCGCATCTGGCATTGTTTTAAGCATTGGCATTTAATTAGTCGATTAAATATTGCCCACAAAAATACGTACCAGTATAGATTGAAAAAGATTGTTTCAAAAGACGCCCATAAAAATGGAAAATGCCCACACAAAACCCACAGTAAGACCGTGTTTCTTGATGCATCAGTGTGGTTAACTAAAATCTAGTCTGGAGCGGAATTAACCTGGTCCCTTTTTTTGTGTATTGAACGTCGGGTTGTTTGCTGTTTATTTGTAAAGGGAACGCGACTAAAATGGCCACTTTTAATGGTTTACTTATTCGTTCAGGGCAGAACAATCTCAAAGTTGACTATAGTCAAAACATGTATCAATGACTAAAAACGGTAGCGAAGCGTGCTTTAAAACTAAGAAAACGCAAGGGAAACATTTCAATATGTCTTTGTATTTCTTGACACGTAAAGTTGAAATCCATTTAGGATGATGCAAATTGTTGTTCCATTTCAGCAATCGTTGAGGATGAGATCGTTTAGAATATTTATTCGAATTTGTCATCACCGAATTACCATATGTTTTGGGCAAAACTTTAATTATTTCGATCTAATCCCCGATGGTAGAACTAGGTCATGACAATAATTGTTGAATGTTTAGTGTGTTTTTGCTTCGAGCCAAGCCATAAAAAATCGGCCTATATCAGGAAAAAATATGTATGAGTTTATGGAATAAATGATAAAAATACAGGCCTGTACGATAAAGGTTTTAAAAATATATATATATATAATAGATATAAAAATTGAAATGATTTAAAAGAAAACAGCGAAAACTTGATGTTATATGCATTCCAAGCGACCCCCTAAACACTGACTAACCGAGGTCTACCTGACCGCAATTATTCTCCTTCATTTACCCCATGGAACTCGAATCCCATCCCTTGAATTTTTACAGCCGTCCCACCCTCATGTTTGTTGTTAAATATTTAACGAGAGCAGAAGGTCCTTGCTGCCGAAAAAAATGTTCCCCATTTTTTCTCTCTCGGGCTCGCCCTTTTATTCTGCCGTTTTACCCGGGATTTACCCCCCTTTTTTGCTGATTGCATCAGCTCATCAATAGCTGTGAAGAAAAAAAAATACATCATAATGAAGAGAAGCATAAAAGAAGTTTGCTCCATTGTGTTTTGCCTATCAAACGTGACATTGAGAGTGTGGGTCATTCAACTTCTCGTATTGCACACTGTTCGCTGCGGTGATGTACCTGCATTCATGAATTAGTAACAACGCGTGCACTTTGCGGCCGCCGTAGCATTACTAATAACACTGTATTTGTAGCCTAGTTTTAGTCCGTTTTGAACTCTGAGTCGCTCTGTACACAGCCAAACCACACATGCAACGTACGTACACGCAGATCGCACTGTGGCTCAGCACCGCACGCATCGCGTACACAAACTCGGGCGATCTTTTTTTTTATACATACAAGGAAAAGGTTTTTATCTCACCCCATCTTGTGAGTTATCCCGGGGAAGAAAAAACATATCTTAGGAGAAAAGTTTTGGATTGATCGTGGATCTTTACGAAGGTAAGACGAATTGAGAGTTCTCGATCTCTCTCTCTCTCTTTTAAAAAAAAAATGTACAGTTTTTTATGTTTTGTTTTGTTTTGTGTGGGGTTGCCTACCCCGCTTGCTTTAATATTATGAATGTAGGCCATGGCTCGTTCGCTTGGCCGGGGTCGTTGATCGCAGAGCTCTGCCCTCGCAGAGTGCGCGACTCACGGGCTTCGGGTAGTTGACTGGAAACGACTGTTCCTGCTAGCTGTGCCTTGGCAAGCAAGCCGGCTGCCTGCCTTGCACCGTGGAGGGAAAAAAAGAGAGAAAAAACCTCATCAAAGTCTCGGTCACGATCAAGGTGAATTCAGTTTCCACGGACTTGCCCGGTGAAAGATACCCGGGGAAAACGACCCTTTCCCCCCCGCGTTTGGGACCTGCTCCGATGTGTCGCTTCCAAATAATTCGGTGGCTGGTCTTTTCGAGTCCGAGGCGACAATCTACAGAAAGGAATCCGGGCAGCAGTCTTCGTTTCTGCCGTAGATCGCCTCCAAATGTCGACACAGTTTCGTCCAGGAAATTGACGACCTGAAACATGTAAAAGTTGACGGACGATTTCGGAGATTTTTGTGCCTGTTTTCGTCGACGATAAAGGGAGTTTTGTTTCTTTCCCGGAGTCATATTTCATCGAGGAAAGTACATCACCGGGTCGACTGAAAATCATGTGCCATTAAATCCGGCGGGCATCGAGTTCAACTTCAGACAAGAGGAACACACCCGGTATCTTCCCATTCTTAAAACACCGGTCAAATTACTAATTTTTTTCGATTCTGCGACCCAGGTCAACAAAGGTACGTGGTCAGTTTACTCACATTTGGCCTTTGTATAATTTAAAGTCTATGTGGCTGGACATTTTTTCCCTTCTGAATGTTGCAACTGTTCGTTGATAACAAATTTTAAAAAATGCATTTAAAACAATGGGCATACTTTCCAATGTACACAAAAACAAAGGATGCTGCGGGCTGGATGCTTTGTTAAACAAGACAGAAAGATGAGGAAAATGCTTTAAAATATTTATATCATAATCTGAAAATTGAAATGATAAAGGAATTGTTGCAAAATTTATACAAATTCAAAAGATTTTTTTTCAGATGGCATACTAGGCCTAACAACTTTGATTTAACCTGTTTGTCAAACCATGGAGGTGGTCAAACCATAATGACTCTACTCTCTATTTCCAATAGGCAGATGGACAATTTATTGCTATTTTATTAAATAGTATATTTTATTCTGAGTTAAACCTTCAAAGGTGAAACTGTCATAAATCTTAGTTTAAAGAAAATATTGCTTTTTTTAAAATGGGAGCATGATTCTTTAAATCCATCAAATTTTTAATTTTTGTTGAAGAAAGTCGCAGAGCTCTGGCAAATCTTTAAAATATGGAAATAAATGGAAATTTCTCCAAAGTCATAATTATTTTATTTTGTGCACAAAGCAAATTGAAACAAAGATTTTATTGAAAAAATGAGTGACTGCACATTTTTTTTTCCCCCATTTTTTTTTCTTCAATTCCTCGTTTGCACTAATAAAAAGTAAACAAATTAATGAAAAAATAGAATTTCTAGAAATGTACAAACATTATTTATTGCTTTTTTGCCTATTGCTGTTTTTAAGTAACGGGATAACTTATTTCGGGGTTATCTTGGCCTTTAACTTTTAAGTCTTCAAATTCAGAGAAAATTGCCAGTCACTTGAAGCAGTTTTTGTGTGTGTGTTTTAGGGTAGTTTTTGTTATATATATTTTTTGTTATTACAAAGTGCAGTTTTGCACCCAGGAGACTGTTCCTGTGTGGAAAAAAAGCTCATAACCTTTGTAATAATTCCAAAGACTCCAATATTTGCAAACGTTCCTTCGTGGTCTGCCATCTTTTCTAGGGTAATTTGGAAAGTGGCTTTATGCCGGATCACGCTCAAAGTTCAGTATACAACAGCTGTATGAATTATTCACACAACTCCTCAAAGCTTGGAACTATACGGGGGGAAAAAAAGAAAAGAGATGGGTCAATGACAATACCTGCTTAAAACTTAACCCACAAAATCAGAGTGGAGAACCCCCCCCCCCCAAGAAAAAAATAAAATAAAATAAAAAACTGTCACGTCTGTGCCGATAGCTTTTTTCTTTGTGTCGTTTGGTTTGATTGATGACTCTGATGAGACCAGATATTCAGTTTTTTATGCTGTTTTGGCTTGACGTAGGTCGGAGGGGGCGGGGGGTTCAGTAAGTAAACTTAAACACTGTGTAATCAATTAACAGTGTTTTTGTATATGCCCACCACAAATTGGCTCATTTTGTTTTTGAGTTTTTACCTTACAATTTTTTCTTCTTCTTTCTTTGCGATATTTTGAGTTGATCGATTGGGCGGGGGAAATTTGCCTTAATTGAAAACATAGTTGTGATGTAACGTCTTTCTCAGAATTCTGATGAGTTGCCAAATTGAGTCCACATGATTTTTTTTGAAAATGTTAAATTTATTTGCTTTTCTTTTTGTATGTAATAATGCTGGAACATGCTGGTAGTGTCTGGGCCCGGCCTCTTTGAGTGAGAGAGAAAGCAATAAAATGAAAGAAAACAACAACCCACATCACAAAAAAAAATATATACTTTTAATTTCTTCTAACCTTCCTTTTATTGGCTTTTTAATTAAAGTCCAGAAACATAAATAAGTATTCGACTAGGCCTAATGCAATTATAATTTTGTGATAATTTCTGTTATAATAGCATTTCATGAAAACAAAAAACCTGAAGGAAGTGATTCAACACGGTGCTCCGAATAACATAGTGTGGTAAAAAAAATATTAAAATAAAATGAAAACTTAAAACAACAGAATCTTTCAATTAGTTGTTCTTCTTGTACGTTAAAGCAATATTTAATTATGAATTATTTCAACTGAATTTTTTGTTTACTACATAGCAACAACAACAAAGAAAATCAAATGTAGTTTTTGATTGATAACCTTAGTTTGAAAACATGCCGAAAGTACAATAATTGAAAACTGGGTAGAAGTGTAAATAAATAGAAGAAAGTTAAATAATGTTGCTGTTACTGTAAAGTATTAAGAAATATGAAAAATGAACAAACATTTTAAAGTCTCCATAAATCTTCATTAGTAATATTTCCAAGGCTGAGCGTAATGCAAGAAGACCCTGTCCAACCGACAATAAAAAGAATATCTTCATCAAGCTCAATTTTTATTTGATATCATAAATTCAATATTTCAAGTATATTACATCATTTGCATTTTTTTTTGCATAGCAAATCCACCCCCCCCTTCCGTCCTCTTTTTTGAATTGCTATTTTCTTGATGTCGATGCAAATTAAAATGAGTCAACTTTTGTTAATGATCAATCCTTGAATTTGTCTGTAACTTACAGATAAATAACAATTATGACTCTTTTAGGAGAATAAGTCGACTTGGTCCGTTTATCTTGCCCTAAATTGATTGTCGAGAGGTGATGCACTTCCAAGACTCAATGGATGTTGTCTGCCTATCCAGTACACTCCGTTTGGTGTAGTTTTTTTTTTACAAGTGCCAAATAACCAAGTTTTTACAGGTGTAAATATGAACCCATCTGTTGAAAACTAATGTAGGAGTACAATGTACATACTACCTAAGTCAGTGCTATCTCTCTGTCATTTGAACAACAACGTATGTAAGCTATAAAATATGATTATTATGGATAATCTTTAACAACATTCGCTGGTCAGAGAAGCAAATGAAGGAAGTCTCTTTGTCTCTTAAGTGTGTGTTTCAAACAATGTTTCAAGCTTCACGGTTGCTTTGAAATGAATATTAAACCTCAGCTTTAAAATGAAATTACATTTTGTGGTATCAATATGTAGATGCAAAAAGATGTAAGCAATAAAATTAAAAAAAATTACTAGGTGTTATAAACACAAAGAACCATGTGTCATGTTCTTTGTAAACTATGTTGAATGATTTACTATTCTAATTTCAAGAAAACAAGCCATGCCAGGGACTGTCCGATTTATACAACAAAACCAACAAAAATGGGTAGAGGTTTTACAACTTCTAAGGAAATTACAATAAACTTCATTATTTATAATTTGTTTGTTGAGACAATCTTCCCAACAAAGGAGCTCGGCAAAGGTCCCACAAGGGGATATAAACACCAAGCTTGCAACATCCAGTCTCTCACATGTACTAGTATTGGTTTAGCACTATGATTATGAATTACACAAATCAATCAATCGTGATTCAGTAACTAGACGACAATACTTTTTTTCCGGTCATTGTAAAAAAAACTATAAAAAAAAAAAAGCTGTTGGCTTGGCCAGATTCGACCCCACAACCATGTGACTGCTAGTCCTGCAGTCTAACGCCTTGTCCATGTGGACAATATTCAACGCCCCGAGAAATTAGCAAGAATGCATTTTAAAGGAACATTACAGAATTGGTTTTTGCTAACAAAACAGTTGCTGGCAGTGTAAGCACTTTATGTAATCCACCATATACATAAACTGACAAACCTGTAGAAGTTTGAGATCGATCGGCCATCTGGGTCACGAGAAAATAGTGAAAAACCGATTACACATTTGCATGAAATCATATAGGTTCAACAAATGAATAAAACGCTCACTGAGCGGTAAACTCCAATCGGAAAATTAGTTTATTAATTTCTCATCAAATATGGCATTTCAGACAGAAATATTTCTAGGGATGTTTTCTACCATTATCATCGTTAGACCGTGTAAGTTTTATGCAAATCTGTGATCAAAAGTATATTTTACAAGTTTTTTTCTTACCAATTCTGTAATGTTCCTTTAAGCTTTTAAACCGGCCCGATTTTCTTTTACCACTGTATGCCTGTAGTGTCATGGAATATAAATGCAAATTTACTGACGTTTTGTGATCAACTGCTGTTACACTGACTTGAGATTCTTCACCTGTACACCTCAGCTATGATTGATTCTAAAAATGATTAATGCTGCAACTAGGTCTGACCAATAACCGTATTATGGATTTTTTTTCTTCTTCTCCAGTCCATGTTTTCTTCTGAAGAAAGATTGGCAAATTGATATTGTTAGATTAATTGTGGCATCTGGAATTGATGCCGAAAATGGTCTGTTTTAAATTATATGATGGTGTCAGTTTCAATAAACACAAATTTGGGGTTGTGTGTACATTGTTTATTTTGTCGTGTATTATTTACAAGTTGATATGTAGAATTACGCGTTCATGTGGTTCTATTCTGTACTTCTGGTAATGAAACCAAGGATGTCTCACGAGTGAACTTAATCACTGTAGCTTGCAAGCCTGAGGAAACCTGTAAACAAGGGCGCTTGCTATGTGAACCAGAAACACCAAGCTTGACCCCTACTCTTCCACGATAAGTGTTCTGGGTTCTTTTTACGTGCACTACCAATCCTAATTAGGGTAAAGTATCTTGCTCGAGGACACACGTGCCACGACCAGGACTCGAACCCACACTCTGCTGATCAGAAACACCAGAGCTTGAGTCCGGTGAGCTTGACTGTTCGGCCGCAACACGCCACACTGAATGTACATTATTGTGTTATTCTGTAAGTAATATAGTTAGTTATAAGCCTCAAGTTCAATTATTGATTAAACTTAACTTATTAACTTTCTGGGTTTTTTTTTCTGTCGTTGCAGGTTTTCTCCTAACACAAAATGAAGCGGTCCTCAGTAGAAATGGAGTACCCGGACAGACCGTACCTTATCTGTAAATCACCAAAGATGGACACCATCTGCAATAACAACAACAACAACGAGCCCATCTTCAAGAAACTCCCACCGACGAAACGCTGGAGTGGCCTCTACAAAGGGGAGGACCGCATGTCCGTCTCCCGCTGGCCAAGAGCCCCAGCAAGGACGAAGTGTTCCTGAGCGAGGAGTCCACAATGGACGGAAACCCGATTCATTGCCGTCCTCCGCTTCCCCCTCCCCCATTACTGATGGTCCCGGGACTTATCCCCACCTCCGTCGGACAGGTCACCCCAAGAACCACCGAGGGCCTGTTGCTGAAAAGCCATCAGCGCTCCTCCCTGGGGGGCATGGACTCCCCACTCTGCGCCCTCAGCCCCTTCTCCGTCCTCCCGTCCCCGAGTTGTCAGCCCTCCCCGTCGCCTAGTCTTCCCACCCCGGGTGCATTCCTCCCACCGTCGCTCCCAAACGGGAACTTTCTTTTCCCCCCGTTCACCGCCGGGATCCCGTTCTCCGCGGCGACGCGGTTCCCGTTCCCGCCGCAGCTGCCGTTCCAGACGCACCAGTTCCTGCGCGAGAACGAACTCAAAGTGCGCTCGCAGTCGGAGAGCGCCGTCTCCGGGCTGGACAGCCAGGGGCACAGCGAGGAGAGCAATTCGGACGAGGACGACTCCCTGATGTTGTGCAGCATCTGCTGCGACAAGGCCACGGGATTGCACTACGGCATCATAACCTGCGAAGGGTGCAAGGGTTTCTTTAAGAGGACAGTTCAAAACAAAAGAGTATACACTTGTGTCGGGAGCGGAAATTGTGAAGTTACCAAAGCCCAACGGAATCGTTGTCAATACTGCCGGTTTCAGAAATGCCTACACATGGGAATGATGCTGGAAGGTAGGCCCCAACAGATTTCATATTTGATCAGTTTTACGTCTTTATCCTTTCTCAAAGACGCTCTTTGATAAGTGTATATAATCAAAACATCATACCGTATTATTTACTTGAATCTTGCGGTCGGTGGGTAGTGCACACGTCCGATGTCAATCCCTTAATTAAACACAGTAGGGAATTCAGTGCTAGACACGCAGCCAAAATATATTCCCTCCTCGAAAAAAAAACCTCAAAGTCTGACAACTTCATTTTGATATCAACAAATTCCACCAAATTTCACCCCCTAATTTTTCCCAGCATACTTTCACTAACATATAAAACAGATTGAAATATAAACTGGAGTCTCGGAAAAACTGCTCCGGCTGGCAGAGGTTAACCAACTCCCCTTTCTGATGATTTCAACACACCCCTGTCGGCGGCGGGGGGGGGGGGGGGGGGGGGGGAGGGAGAGAAAAAAACGAGAAAAAAACAAATTGCATGTGAGCACTGACTTTCTGAACTCCTTCCCCCTTTTACCTTACTTGTTTGCCTGTTTGTAACACATCTGTCATGGCAAACAGCCCTCACAAATAAAATCAATGATTCATGGCAGCCCAATCCTGCCGTTAAATAGGTCCTGCTTATTGCCATTGCCAGATCTGTTTCCATAGTTTATCAGCTCCGAAGTCGGGTGTGTGTATGTGGTGGGGGGGGGGGTTGAATCTGTTACGCACATGGAGCTAATTGATGCTGCTTGCTAGCCGTGGCCGCCAATTCCACTCCGATATACATGGGTACTGAGAAATAAAAAGGAGCAATCGTTAAAGAGAAAAAAGGCAACCAAAATGACGCACGCCAATTCCGTTGAAATATGCAGGGGTTGCCAAAATATAGACTAACAGACTAGCAGAAACCTAGAATGCCACGGGTTTGTACAATGGTTTTCTCTTTTTCAAGAATACAATTTTCTCTCTTACTTTTTTTCGAAAATGTCGTTTAAATTTTTTACCCTACATTGTTGTGTGAAAGTCAATGTATTTACCAGTACATCTTCAGGGGGTTCAAACCATTTAGTATCTTCCTTGATCTGCAACCCAATTATGACATTAGCGTACATTAGGAAAATCAAATTAAATTTATCTTGGCACCGGTTTTGGGAGAGTACGCTTTCAAAAATAAATCACGTTTAAAACAACAAACCCGAATCAAATGAGGTTCATAATGTGTGGATTAAAACTGCTGCTTTGGGTCTTATAGGAGAATTGAACTACAACTCTTGAAATAATCACAGAAAAAAACAATGATTAAAATTTTTAAAAACAAATTATTATAAAGGTAGGGCCATAGATTATTGTGGTTTTTTTTTGTGTGTTTTTTTCCCCGTAATGCTGATTTGTTGGCCAAATTATCAAGAAAGACACAATCAAAGGTCACCTGTGAAAGTTTCAGTTGAAAATCTACCTGTTGAGAAAAAACAGCACAAAACTCTCGCGGTATTTTTTCATCATGAACGTCGAATCCATCCACGTTCAGCGAGGTGACAGCGGGTTACCAACCGCATCTCTGGCCGCAGCATTCACAAACGGACACCACTGAAATTTAAATCTCCATATGTTGCCCGTAGGCGATTGTCGTAGATTCAATTTTTCGGCGTGCATGTACTTTCGTTGGGTTCTAATCAACGTTGGCTTTTAAGAACAAAATAATTTTGCAGGATGCCATTACCATCTTTTTTAGGCTTTCAGATCGAAATTACACAGACTTTTTTCGGGGGGGGGGGGGTCGGTACCAAAGTACAGCCCTACCTTCTTGTGTTAAAAACCTTTTGTCTTTAATAAAAATTTAAAAAAAATAGCTAATGCAGATTTAGCTTCAAAAGTAAGACCAATATTTATGTTTTTTATGAGATTTTGATTGGGGAAAAAATGAAATTATCTTATTCAAGTGATCAAGATCAATCTTTAATATTTATAGTAAATATAATGTTTTGAATTATAAATTATTAAAAAACATCCGCCTTTCTGGGAAAAAAGGACCTGATTTCAATGCAAAAGAAAAAGACACAGACAAGAAAAGAAAAAGTGGGGGGGGGGGAAAAAAACTAAACAAAAAACCAGAACAAACAAATTAAATCCCCTCACGGCAAAAGAGGATGTGTACCTGTAAGTCATGCTGTCAACACCGTCCGCACAATTACTTTTGAAGGAATAAAACCGAAAGTAAAAAAATAATCGCAACCATCCGGGAAGCGAGAACTGTATCGTTTCGGACACAAAAAGATAAAAATATGCATTTAAGGCTTTCAGAACGACCCCAAGTTTTTTTCATCTTTCATTTTTGTTGACTCATTTGAGACCCCCACAGGAAGTTAGGAAACATGTATTGATCAACACCCACCCCCGCAAAATTGTTTCCATCTCAGGAACTACAGATAAATATATACATATAAAAATATATATCAAAAGCTAAAGCCATCTCACCTACTAATATATATATAGATATAAGTATAAAACAGTAACCACCTTTATTGTCCAGTAATCCACTCTTTCTGTGACCATCCTTTCTCTTCTTCTCACTGATTGGTTCGTAGCCGCCCACTGTTTATAAATTAATAACTTTGATCGGCTATAATTTTCCCGCCTTTTTTTTCTGGATACCGTCCCATTGTTCTTTGATTCTTCTTTTTTGGTGTTGCTATGAATGGATATGTTTTTTTGTTTGTGCTTGTTTATGCCTCTGACGAAGGTCCGGTCTAGATCGAAAGCTAAGGCCATCTCCCCTACCTAGTTAAAAAAAATGTATATACAGTATGTGTAAGGTAACTTGAAATGTTCGAACATATGTCTTCCCTATACAGTCTAGCCTTGACAAAGGCAGTTTGATTTGTTTATAAATTTGGCACCGATATTGTTGATAAGCACAGTTTCACCTACGTTTCATGTTACCTTTTTTATTCATCTGAGCTACATTTTTTTAATACATATAAATGTATATATATTAAATATTTGGACAGACTGTTTTAGACTCATGGGCCGTATGTAATCAGTTTAATATCATCATTTTAGAATAAGATTATTCTTGGCAGTGCGTGTTCGGTTTTGTTACTTCATGTGATATTTTAATGTGGCAGTC
Organism: Pycnopodia helianthoides; assembly: GCA_032158295.1. Lineage (NCBI taxonomy): Eukaryota > Metazoa > Echinodermata > Asteroidea > Forcipulatida > Asteriidae > Pycnopodia > Pycnopodia helianthoides. The sequence continues at coordinate 13,900,119 of CM063258.1, forward strand.
GTGCCGCGCCGTGCCGTCCATGTGTGTGTGTGTATGTGGTACCTAATGATTGCAGGGGACATTGTGCATGCATTCACTATTGCCGAGATTGATTATGTCCTCTGCCATGCTTTTGGAACCATGAGAACGGATGATTAATTGTCTTTGTATGGAAGTACATGTTTCGTTGCCTACATGCCTGACGCTGCCGCTGCGTCCATGTTGTAGTTTAACGACTCCGGGGAATAAATAGTTGTTTTGAACTCTGTGTAACCACAGTCCTCAAACCAACAAGTGCATTTTTTTTCTTCTTCTCTCTTTTTCTCTCCCCTGTCCGTTACAATTGTAACCGTTTCCTGTGTTCTACTGCTCTTTGCATAAACCATCAGGTGTTTTTTGTGTAGTGCCCTAGTTCTATGCTCCCCGAAATAATTTGTTGTGTGGATTTTTTTTGGCTTGACTTCACAGCTTGCAAACAAACACCCGTTGTGGGTAATATTTCAGATTCCGTGGTTGGGGAATATGATACTGATGTAATATCGATCGCTGGATCTTTCCTAAAATCGGCAAGCCTACCTTTTTCCCTTCCCCCCGAAAAAATAATCAAAAATGAATAAATGCATAAAATAAATTAATGAAACAACATTGTAATTTGGGGTTGAACAAAGAAAAAATAACTGAAGTGGGATTTAAACCTGCAACCTCCGAATTAACATTGAACTATCCAGCCCTATATTTGCAGTCTCCCTATTTTGTCAATTTCTTTTTTTTTTCGAGGGGTGCCAGTCAGAAGCCATTCAACCTTTAACTGTCCTACAGCCAGGGATCACACCCAAGTTTATGATACAATCTGGGAAGGGACATCAGAGGGATCACGTTAAGGGGGATGCAATTTTTTTATTTCAAATATCAAGTAAGGAAAACTGACTCAGTAAATAATATTGTATGAATAGAAAAATACAAAAACCACAACAGCAACAAATTTGTTCCACTGAGGCTAAGCTCATCTTTCTAAAGGGGAGGCAAAGTTCACTTGAGCATTTGAAAAGCAAAGTCGTTTATTCAAACAGTTTGAGCTTAAAGTGAGCAAAACAGGAAACTGAGAAGTCTTTGATGCTAAAGGTAGTTTCATAGATTGGTTATTGTTAACTTGATGCCGATTTGTAGGGAAAGTTATAAAGAAAGACACAATAAAAGTCACATGTGAAACTGACTACAGTGTCTATTTGCCGAGAGAACAGCAAAAAAAACGGTCACGGTTATTTCACAAGAACGTCGAATCCATCCACATTTAGCGAGATGACAGCGGGTGCCGGCCGCATCTCTGGCTGCAGCATTCGCGAACGGACACCAACCCTCAGAAATCTGGAGAAACAACTCCTGCATGTATCGTTTCTCAGATTCAAATGTTTTTTGCGTGAAAAATTCTCCAAACCACACTGCTTCAAAGGGAATCCTTTTCTCAAAATAGCTCATACTATCAACAGCTGCGGTGCTTCTCACCAAGTAAGTTCTTATGGTCAATCATTTTTGGAGTATTTACCAATCTATGACTCTACCTTTAAAGAGGTCTTGTAGTTCTGACTCTACACAGTGACCCTTGCTACAGAACTAACAAAGGGAAAGCACATCAATGTTTTGGTTCTTTCGAAAAATAAATCATTCTCTTCAGCTAGCTGATGATTCAGAAACAAGTCAAGCTGTGAACTTTTTCCTAAAATTTGTGCCACAATGTAGAGAGAACTTTCAAAGACGGTAAATTTTTTGTTGTTAGGGATTTCTGTGGCCATTCAATATTTGGGATTAAGTTGATTGTAGCAATCAAAATAGTCGGCATTTCGGATTGATTGATCGATGGTTTTTTTTTTTTTTTTAGGGGGGGTTCCTGCAAACTATGAGGGCTGATTTCCAAGTAAAAGACTTGTCAGTAATCCCTTTGTTGTTTTAAGATAAGTTGATCCCGGCGTGGGGTTCAGGGCCTGCTCTAGGGCCTGCTCTAGGGCCCTGGGGAAAACGTTAAATATTAGATGCTCTCTGGTGCAATTAAAACATTTTAGACGTGTTTTTCAAGTTATTTTGTTTCTTTGTAGCCATTTTAGAATCAGAAATAAGATATGTTTGCCTTGCAAGTTTTTTTTTTTTCTTCAGTCGGCAGAAATAAGGGGGGGGGGGTCATCTGCTGCACCCGACTGTAAATCCGCCACTGGACATGTGATATCAAAATGATTCCCACAGAAAGTTTCCCTCAAGAAATTTGGGACGTACGATCATCTTTTGGATGATGTTAATCGTAACCGCAAAGATGGTCTAATCTAAACCTCTGTGAAATTGTCTTCGATTTTTCCAAGTCCGAAGATCTTGTATTTCTGCGAGACAATATGCAACAACTGTTTTCTCACCCTTAAAGTTGTCAAAAGTAAGAGCAACAAACAAATACTTCCAGATGGGCTTGGAGTCAACAAAGGCAAAGCCATTACTGTAATCCGTAGACCTGCTGACCTACACCTGGTTGTAAAACATGAACACTAGTTTATATAAATGCAAATAAACAAATAAACGATATGTACTTCAACGGTTTTAAATTTCAATGCAACATTAGAAGCATGAACTTTGTGAGAATAAACCCTTTTTTTTAAGAGAAAAAGGATTTAAAGAAAGGTGATGATGAAAATGTTGTGTGTGTTTTTTTTTTTTTTTGTAAAGAGGTATTTCTTGAAGTCACTTTTTGAGACCCTGGCAGTTCTTGGAAATAGTGAAAGGATATAAATATAACCAAAGACAACCAAAACAGCAGTCTTGATATTAATGTGATCTGATTTTTAAGAAATATTTAATATGTTTAACACTTATCAGACCTTATGGGACCAAATTAGGGTCAATTGATGCTAAAAACATGCCCTAAATTCTGGCATGGAGCGTAAAAAAAAGAAGATCATCAAAAGCAAGAGGTTTGTTATCGAAACAAAATGATACAAGGTGTGGCATTTCATTTGAAACGATTTGCCCACCGTGGCAACTCTTCCTGCTGTCTCTTTGCCCTTTCGAGTTTTGAAATGTTGATTTTTTTTGTTGTTCCTGTGATCTTTACCCCAAAGATTTATGGGTCGCCATTTCCGTAGCATTTGCTCTTGGTTTTTCAATGACCTACTCAACTGCAGATCGTATTTATGGGTTATTTTAGAGAAGGGAAAATGTGTGTAAGTGCGATGATGGGAGACAACCAATGGCGGAGAGAGAGAGAGAGAGAGAGAGAGGAGAGGAGAGAGAGAGCGGTTGAGTTGGTGGAGGCAAAAAAGATGTTTAAGGCTGGTGGCTTGTTCAAAGGGGGAAGGGTTCTTAAAATGAAGTTGATGCATAAGTTTATTGGAAATTTTCTTAAAGGAACATTACAGAATTGGTAAGAAAAAAACTTGTAAAATATACTTTTTGATCACAGATTTACATAAAACTTACACGGTCTAATGATGATGATAGTAGAAAACATTCCTTGAAATATTTCTGTCTGAAATGCCATATTTGATGAGAAATGAATAAACAAATTTTCCGATTGGAGTTTATCGCTCAGTGAGCGTTTGATTCATTTGTTGAATCTATATGATTTCATGCAAAATGTGTAATCAGTTTTTCACTATTTTCTCGTGACCCAGATGGCCGATCGATCTCAAACTTCTACAGGTTTGCCAGTTTATGTATATGGTGGATTACATAAAGTGCTTACACTGCCAGCAACTGTTTTGTTAGCAAAAGCCAATTCTGTAATGTTCCTTTAAGAAAACAGCAATGAATCTCAAAGATAAGTTCAATGTTTAAATAAGTTATTTTTCTCTGATTCATTTGTATTTTTCAAATACAAATTTTCAGTTTTTCTATGATGGTGTTCGTTTGAAAGACAGAAATTGTAGTTCATGCCAAGGAATGTTGTAGCTCCAAAAATGTTGTGGTTTTTTTTTTTTTTTTTGTAGAGAGGTTCCAGCACTTCTATCAGAAGCTTGTTTCCAATATTCCATTCCCAGGTTCTCGATTCTTGCTTGGCTGTTATTGTCCGTGGCAACATTTGTTTGGCTCTGTCTGGCATGGAGTCAAGGGGAAAGGAGCACCAGGGGACCTTACCTAAGAAAAAAAAACACAAACAAATACAAAAAGTCGGCCGACCTTGAGGTGTGGGCTGATTACCATATCGGACAAACAATATGGTCAAGAATACACAAAGGTGTGGAATTATAGTCTGGTATCCTTGAGCCACTGGACTCTCACAAATGTGTGGGTTCTTTTGGGGGTGAGTTGACAAAGACTTGATAAGGGAATGGTATTACATAAGAGTTTGTAAATTATGCAGGCATCTTTTAAAATGATTTTTTTCTTTTTTTGCCTGGTTTTTTTTGTGTGTTGTTTCTTCTTAGTTGGTGTCGTCAGTTTTGTGTGTGAAGGTTTTTCTGTTTGTTGGACATGCAGGAAGCATGACTTTACAAGGCTGGTACCATATCTGGGTGCCTGCATTTTTGTCCCTCAGGGAAGTCTTTTTTTCCGAAGGACAAACTTTATTCGGGAAATCTTAAACTCTACATTTTGTATTTATGTTATTGTACAATTAAAACACACTACCAGCCAAACTGTGCCTATATCATTGTACAGTACATAATGTCCTGGATTGAATTTTAAGCCAAAATGGCGCGGACCTTTTCTTGCTCGTTGAAACAGTCTTTCATGTTCTATACTTAGTTCAGCCATTTATTGACTTTAACAAAATCAATCTTCCTACAATAACGGAAGTTGAATCTTCTTTACCAAGAACCATTTTTTTACAAGTAAAAAAGAAATGATAGCTTGATCAAAAGAACAGGAAGACGATTTCCAGGTTTGGTTTCAGAATTTTTATGGAAGTTCCTAATTTCTTTGCCACACCCTAGCTCAAAGCAGCGAGAGGACGAAAAGTCCCGAGCTCAACCAATAATGCGCGGGGGGGGGGATTATTACATCACCCCTCTAAAATGTGGTGACATTGAAAATGGTTGAACCCAACAATACCTGGCTGGCTTGTCAGACGTAGTTATGTAACAGGGCTTAGTGATGGCCCTGAGCTGGTCTGGGTCTGGCTTTATTATTTGCAGCCACACTGTCCGAAGAACTTGTTACCCCAAAGAATTAAAAAAATATATAACATAATATTTCCCTCAAGATACTGTAATGGTATCATTACACTAATATTGAGTGGACATTCAAATGGATCCCTTAGTTTTCTATAGGCATACCGAATAATCAACAATTGTTCAAACTATGTTAGTCATGTTTAGATTTGGTTGTTATTGTTCATGTTTTTTTCCCAGAATATGTGTGTACAGTCATTGTGCCTGGCGGCAATTTATTTTTATGGAAATGTAAAAGAACTTTGTGTGTCGGGGTTCAATTTTCTGGCACATTTTACCATGAGCTTAGCATTTCGGATGGATTCATTTCTCATGGTTTGCAAAAGTAACCTTTTAATAGAGAAAGTGGTTCAGAACTGTTTGAAACAGTCAATTATGAAACTTTTTGTTGAAGCATTTTTGAAAATAATATTTGTTATGGATACTAACGCGATAGAAATGGTTTTGATTGATTGATTATTTGACGTTCTTACAGCCAGCAGGGGAAAAAAAAAAAAAAAAAAAAACACAGAGAAAAGAATTGATGGTCAGTCACAAGACAAACAAGACTTTAGTTCTTCAGGGGCTGTATTCCCATTAGTTTTCATCCAATCAAACGCAGTTGTCCTTGGCGGTCGGCGATGACCAATAACCACTGAGAATCAAGTCTCTTTATACAGACTAACAACCTTGATGTTAATGATTGTCGCTGTTATAAAAAAAATTATGCTGATTTGCCTTCCTATCTGTCTGGCAAATCTTGAAAAAATATATTCCAGGAAATGTTAATACTTTTAGTCTATATAAATATATCTGCTGATTTGGAACATTTTGTGGGTAATTAGAAGGAAAAAAAACCCGATCAAATTGTTCTTCACAGTCTTCCACCAAACTGAAGAAAACAAATTATGAAACCGATCTGCTGTTTCTAACGCCGCATTTACGCTCAATCCAGAAAGATGGATTGAGATCGAGCATTTTGATCACGACCACAGATTCAGCTCTTATGATCCCACTTTTGATCACAGCTGTCGCACAAAAAAAAAAACACAAGCAAAAAAGCCCACCATTCTTAGCGAAACCGGAAATGACCACATTGAATTGTCTGATCCACCTTTGCATTTACGCTTCATTGTTTTTTTTGAAATCCACATTGCCGGATACGATCCACCAATTGCAGGATTCAACCCTCCTCAAAAGGTGGATTAAAAATTGCAGGATCTTAAACTGGGTCAGGTCCTGCTTTTTTTTTGCATTAAACACATAGCTGTTAAAGGCACTGGACACTATTGGTAATTACTCAAAATAATTGTTAGCATTAAAAACTTACTTGGTAACGAGCAATGGAGAGCTGTTGATAGTATAAAACATTGTGAGAAACGGCTCCCTCTGAAGTAACGTAGTTTTTGATTAAGAAGTAATTTCTCAGTATGATTTTGAGACCTCACGTGTGAGGTCTCGATATCAAGCATCTGAAAGCACACAACTTCGTGTGACAAGGGTGTTTTTTCTTCCATTATTATCTCGCAACTGCGACGACCAATTGAGTTCAAATTTTCACAGGTTGGTTATTTTGTGCATATGTTGAGATACAACCATGTGAGAAGACTGGTCTTTCACAATCACCAAAGGTGTCCAGTGTCTTTAATCCACATTGCTGGATCAGATCCGTATCTGATTCACCCTTCTGTATCTTGTGCAAACAGGGTCAAAGTTATCCGTGTCGATGATTTATTTTTGAAACGTTAGGTAAGACAACGAAAAATGGATTGTTGTTGGTGGGGTTGTTTGACGATGAACAATTTCGCTCAGAAATGGGCACACGGAACTCATGAACGCTTCACAGATTTTCATGAATGCCTTTTGTTATTTCCCCCTTTTTTAATGTTCTCTTTTGGTATTTTAAACAAGATCCATGTTTGACAACCCATTCTAAAGTGAAAGATTGCCGAAAAATCTAATCACTTTTAACCCCTATTCACCCCCGACCCTTCGAAAAGCCAACGCACTGTTTTATTAGATGCTGTTGCACTGAGGATTGCACTGGTAAACTGGTCATGCAGTACATGGGATCAGGGCCCAATTTCATAGAGCTGGTAAGCACAAAAATTTGTTAGCATGAAATTTCTTTCGTGATAAAAACAGGGTTACCAACCAAATTGCCATGTGTTGCATATTGCGTGTTACTGGTATTCAGCTGTTGGTTGCTTATCCTGAAAATCAAGTGGAAATTTGGTTGGTAATCCTGTTTTTATCAATGAAGAAATTTCATGCTAAGCAAATTTCGTGCTTAACAGCTCTATGAAATTGGGCCCAAGCGTACCACCATAATCGGAGTCCAACCGTTTTTTGGCGTTGAGTTAAAACATATTGTGTCAGGATTAGAACGAGGACGGATCCCCAGTAAATCACTCATGAGGGTTAAGGTTGTAATGAGGAGCTATTGGTGTAGTTTGAATTTGATGTGGTCAACAGCTGTCGGTAAAACATTATCTTAATCGTTCATGGATCAGTCACCATGGAAACATCTTCCCCCATGATGTTAAAAACTTGTTTTTACTCTCACATTGGGAAAAACCTTGTGATTCTGTTTTTAAGGCATTTGCCTGCCACTCGGAATGGAAACATGATTAATACCTTAAAATTTTAAGATGTTTTTATTGACTCAACTGCCGTAATAGTTGTTGAAAGATTCACGGTAACAGCTTTGTACCAAGGCTGTCTATATAGCCCTTTTCACACGACCGCAATATATAGCAGGGGTCCCTCGCTTTATTTTTTAGCATGGTTGTCAAATTTTACAAATTGTACTTCTTGTGAAAGGAACAACAATGTTTGAACTGTCAAAGGTCCCTTGTGAAACCTTCTCAAACAATGTTAACATTTTGTAGGCGGTCCGGACCGACGACAAAATCTTCCGCTATAGTGTCAGTTTTTGACTGAGGATGCACGCAAAATGGAACGTGAGGGGAGCCTTACTACACAAAGGCCAACCAGGGTTTGCTGTGGGAATTACAGCTAAATTGCAGCTTTGCCTTCCCTGGCTCACCCAGCAACAGTGCTCTGCGTTACAAGTTTCCGTTTTCACTCTCCAACTTTTTTCGCTGTTCGGACAGCATTAACGGAAACCCTGTGTAAGGTGTATCCATGTCTAGTCCCCAATGCCTGACATTACCAACATACACACAACCACAATCGCTAAAGTGACAGCAGCCTTTCTTTGTGCCAGATCTGTATTTTTCCATTTTTCTGTGAGATTACCTATGTATGTTAATTCCCCCCCCCCCAAAACCAACAAAAGCTGCGTTCACATTTTTGATCAGTTTGCCGTAAATAGACGGTTCAAAGTCCACAAGTCCTCTACGTACTACATATTGTTGATGTGTTTTGTATGCTGTCAACCTCAGAATAGTCGAGCCTGTGCTTGGACACTGCAAAATAAACAACACATTTTTTTTTGAAGGATTGGGTGTCGTAGCCATGCGGTTCTAGGGTGGTGGACTTAAGTTCTGTAATTTACAGAATGTGGATTTGAATCCTGGCCTGGTCAGTCCCCGACGCTTGTGTCCTTGAGCAAGGCACTTTATCATAATTGCTTCCCTCCACCCAAGAGTACAAATGGGTAGCGGCGAGAGCTGGGGACTACCCTGTGATGGACTGGCATCCTGTCCAGGGGGAAGAGAAGTATTCTCTTCAAGTCTTTAAATGCCAATGAAACTTTCACACAACGTGATCATGTTCCTCTTGCATTCTGTAGTGGCATTTATTGATTCGACATCCGTGAGAAAAAGGAAACCCTAAAAATGACAGTCAAGTTCAATGTTCAACCACACGTAGGCAGAAATACAAACAGTGAGAAAAAAACAAAACCCACTTCTAATATTGAGATCCGTGTCCTCCTGTTGAACTGTTGTTTTAGTTGTCATTGTTTGTTTTGGAAAGGAAGTACCAGGTACGAGCCGGCCACTATTTTCTACAGAAATTACACTCCACGGCTTCATTTTGGTAAACACACGCTGTGATGTGACAGTTTTGCTTTAACCTTTTGTTTGTTGAAGTAGCAGTGTGTTTTTTCATTTTTATCTTTCAAACCATCCCAATGAACTGACTACATGAAACCGTTAATGAAACCTACATTTACACAACTCAACAAACTGACTAGGTATCACTGACTGGCCCACAAATTCACATCGGATTTCTTCTACTTGACTAAATTGTGAGGTCTTCAAAAAATGCCAATAGGAAAAGAAAAAAACACGATTTTGGGGCGGTTCTAAAGAGATGTTTTCTTAACAGTTGCGAATTCAGGTGGTGCAATCTCGGTCAATGCAGAACTATTTTTCCCCCTCCTCCCGCACCCGGCCCCCGGCAATTGAATCTCTGGATCGGCCTCTACAACTACACAATAGTTTTACTGAGAAAAGCCACATGCTGATGCGTTGTGTGCCTTCGTAGGCTTAGACCGTTTTTCAAAATTAAAAGACGGCCAAAGCATGTTTCCCCGACAGGGCATGTGTATCAGCTACAACTTCCTGCGGCTATCTTAGTCGACAGCACTACATCAAGTCACTAGCCACAGCCACAACTCGCGAAACAAGGTGAATTGGCAACAGTTTTGCACCATACCCTGTCGCTGTACTTGTTTTGGTTTGGTGTTTTTTTTATTTATTATTATTTCACCCAGACTAGTAATTGCAGTTCTAGCACACTGTTTAATGACCGAAGAAGAGTCGGCCATTACGAGTTTGTGTGGGTGTGCGGAGAGGGAAATGCTTTGGAGAGAAACAGAGAAGATATGGGTCACCGTGTTCTCCGGAGAGGGAAAGATGTCCGTACATTAGCTTTGATGAATGTGGACAAATACATGTAGCACGAAAAAGATAATGGCTTGATAACAAGTCGTTTTCAGAGTTAATGAAGTTTGAGATTGTGCCCGTTATCTTCTTAGTCGATCATGATGGAGTCTTGGATTTAAAAAACCACATGCTTTTCCAGAATGATTATAGCATGTTTGTTTGTTTGTTTGTTTTCGTAAAAGGATGTCTTGTTTTTTGTTGTAGGCGGAGTGTACAAAATGCAACCTGGTAAATGGTAACTGTTTACTTAGTTACCTTTTTTGTTCCAGGAGGGGGGGGGTCTAGGGGCGGGGCTTTGGGACCATAACGTCATGCATTGGCCCCAAATCACTCCATTACATGTTTGTACGTTGTTTTGTTCGTTGACATTTTGTTTTATATTCTGTAAACTTAAAACTGACTCTGTAACAATATCGGGGGGGGGGGGGTAGGTAATGGCAGTGATTATGTACTCACATTTGCAGGTGCTAACCAAAACTGACTGAGGTGAACATTTTGGTTGCCTATATTGAGGTCTTCTTGGCTTTCAATTTTAAACACAGACACACGGAACAGATGAGGAAGGAAAACAAAGTCATAGCACAAAGCTACAAATTCGCAGCTTTGAGCAAATATTGAAATAAGATTCCCCGCTCTGGCCTTGTCGTGACCTTGATGCTGATTGGATCGTGGGCGGAGAGGACAGATGGGTTTTTAGACAAGACAATTGGAGAGGTCTTGTGCTTGCCCGATTCGGTCATTTCTTTAACCTGGTGATGAGAAACGGCGACGGGGGGAAAAAAATGGAGAAAAAAAAAGGGTTGCCTCGAGAAAGATCTGTTCCTGCGACGGAAGGAGAACAATGACTTGATGGTAGTCTGTGAAGGGGAAAATGGTGCTATGGGAAACAACTGTTGAAGTGGAAGATGAAGTTGTTGATTAGCAGAGCCGTAATATTACGTTGTACATGTGTAGTGACTGGATATGAGTGGTTACAAGAGGTGGATTCAGGTGGCTAATTGTCTTGGTGAGGGGTTGGGGGCGGTGAACGGGGAGGGAGCGGGGAATGAGTTTAAGAGGCAAATTAGTTCCAGAGGTGCTTTGGAGCCACCGAGTCGATGTAGGCTTTTGAGAGGGGTGGAAAATGAGGTGTTTGGGGGTGTACATTGCCCCCCCCCCCACTTCATGCCTTCTATAGCGTCCACTCCATCTCTGGATCGACATGGGTGTGTGGTCGGGGGGACTCTCATCAAGGATTTGCCGCCCAAATTACCCTAATTGGGTGACAATTTAACCCCCAGTTGGCCACCCTGCTTTGCATCCCGCTTCTCCAGATAATCTACCCTAATCGGAGACCTCCTCTTTCCCCCCAAATGAGGATATCATATCAATATCATGGATTAGGATCGCTCCGAAGTTGACAATGGAAACCTGGTCTTGGCTTTTGATGTCGATCATATCCTCCAAGTTAACAGATGAAAACAATGTTAGCAAAACATTGAAAATACCTAGAAAGGCAAAGTCGAAAGTGACCGTGAAATTTCCGGACAACTCTATCAATCAAATATGAAATTAGCTGCTGCATCCATCTAACAACCCCCCCCCCCCAATCTCTTTCACAATTATAGCATAGAGCAAGGCTTCCTTGATACCCTTGGACCCTAGATGTGCCCACATGGAAAATCTCTTTTTAGTATGGACGTAACAATATCCCGTGACCTATCCATCCCATAATAATAATTTATTTTCCCCAGGTTTGGGTTAAATGACCAGCCAGGGAGTGACCAGCTGACCATTGGTCCGATTTCCTCTCTGGCTGGCCGGAGAGGATGATTCAAGTAGTGAGAGTGAATCAAGGATAAAGTGATTATTCCGAAATGGCTTTAGTCTAAAAAAAGCACCTGCCTGACTGACCAATCAGAGGGTAGCTGCTTCTACATCGTACCATCGTTCAACCTTGATTTTAACAGGGTTTTAATGCAGTTTCCACTTTAGTCACTGTCTCCTGACAAGCCCCCAGCTGGAAAAAAAAAAAATCCCCTCTCGGTGAAAGTGGGACGAGCCAGAGAAAACAAGTTGCCTCTTTTTCAGAAATGATTTGTTCACCGAGGGAAGAAAACAGATTGACAAAAGAAATGTGTGCTTCCTTCCAATTCAACGAAACTCTCACTGTCTGTTTGATTATAGCATCCATCTTGAAAGGTTTTTGTGCTTTTCATCCAATTTCTCTTACTTCTTTCTCTTGTCTATGATGTGAATAGTTGTTGTTGGCCGAGTCAAACTTCCCTGTTGAACTGGGATTGAAAGACTGAGTTTTTACAATCATTCAGGAAACCCAACCAAAACATGTTCAATTGTTTTGTCGGCCTTTTGTTAAAGGGCAATTACTGAGTGTTCAAATAAATTCCCAATTATTCTGCAAATTACAACCTACGCTCTCCCCTCAAGAAACACATTCTTGTCAGGGCAATTTATGTAAAAGACCTGAACAACGACAGACAAGATGCATTTTTTGTTTTTTTGTCCTTCTGAGGCTGTGCCAGGTATAGAAAAGTGTTATGTAACAATTTCTGTATGACGCACACAGCGACATTGAAAACCCCGTGAGGAGGAGGTGGCCTGTTTGCTTTTATGATCTGCGATTGGTCAGTTCTATTCACATGGAAACCAAGGACCCTCTGTTAATCATCGGGAACAAGGCCATTGACGGCAGGCAGCTAGAACTTTGAAGGACCAGGGACATTTGTCAATATTTTTTTCTCTTTTTTTTTATTGGGGGGAGTCAGACAAAAGTGCCATTCCAAGAAGTTCTTTATTGGAACATTCCAAACTTGTGCGTTAACAATGGAGTTTCTCACCTTACTTCCATCTAAAGTAGGAAAAAGCCGTCTATTTTGTTTTCCTGTTTGCTTCAAAAGGTATCTAACTTGGATGATGGATATTTCAAGTTTTCAACACCAAATGCCTCTGACTCTGTTGAATTAGGTATTGGCTTCATGTGTGGTTGTTCAACAAGAATTGGAAATGGGGGAAAAGCAACTGAGTAAATAAAGGAAACAAGAGTGATTAAAGACACTGGACACCTTTGGTAATTGTCAAAGACCAGTCTTCTCACTTGGTGTATCTCAACATGTGCACAAATACAAGCCTGTGTAAATTTGAACTCAATTGGTCTTCGAAGTTGCGAGATAATGATGGAAGAAAAAAACACCCTTGTTCATGTTGTCACACGAAGTTGTGTGCTTTCAGATGCTTGAGTTTGAGACCTCACGCGTGAGGTCTCAAAATCAATTCAAATATTTTACTGAGAAATTACTTCTTTCTCAAAAACTACGTTACTTCAGAGGGAGCCGTTTCTCACAATGTTTTATACTATCAACAGCTCTCCATTGCTCGTTACCAAGTAAGTTTTTATGCTGACACTTATTTTGAGTAATTACCAATAGTGTCCAGTGCCTTTAAAATCAAAATCGAACCAAAAGTGTTCTTCTTTGTGGTCTGAGTAACGTCTATCAACAGGCAATGCCTGCCTCCATGGTCAATTCCACCCCAAACCTTGAGAACTCTGAATCTTGTGTTTTGGCTGTTTTGGCTGTAAGTAATCCTTGACCAGAACTTCTTGGCTGGACATCAACGTCCTCAAGGCATCTCCTGGTGGCCAAGGCAGGACCAGCTTTTGTTGATTTGACCAACTGGGGGGGGGGGGACCCACCCTGCCCATGGTCTAGACTAGAGGTCACACAGGCAGTGACCCTTCTCATTGTTTTTGGGGGTCTGTTTTTTTCACCCAAGGTTTCAAAACAAAATTCACACAATCACTTGAACAATGCACAATCTCAAATTTATTTTTTATTGATCTGTGTCCAGTTTCATGGAGCTGCTTGAGCACAAAAACAAAACTAAGCACAAAACGATATGCTTACCAGAATAAGGTTACCAGGCAGATTACCATATCAAACATACCGTCTTTAACTGGTTTCCTGCTCGTTTTGGCCGAGCAGAATTTTTTAAGCAAATATGTTTTGCTGAAGGCAGGCTTTACGAAATTAGGCCTGGAGATTTTGTTGTTTCACATTACAGGGGGAAAAAAACAGATAAATAGGATTGGATTGCATCCAAGGAAAGTTTGTGGGTGATAGCCATGTAAAATGATCTCTTCAGTTCTAGGAAGAAGTTGTGGTTCTGAGAAAAAACTGCGGTTTGCCTTTGTGCAGAACATTTCATAGAGCTGCTTAAAACAAAAAAAAGTAGCTTTGCCAAATTTCAGCTAAGCATCAATTAGAAGGTAACCTCTGAGTGGTAAGCAAAATTATTGTGGGCTGAAGCGGCTGACTGTGAAGTTGAGCCCAATTATGAATCCAACATATCGATACATAGTGGTAATAATTCTTCTTCTTTTTCTGGTGTTCGTCGTCATTTTTTAAACATAGCTCCTCTATCTGTTGGACCAAACATACTTGACTTGAAATCTCAGTGTGTCTGTGCTGTTGTGTTAATTTCTGGTGAAAGCAGAAAAACTGAATGAAGATGTCGATGAGGCGGGGGAGAGGGGCTCTCTCTCGAGGAGGAGGAGATGACCAGTGTAGAGAGGGGTCAAATTGGGAGATGGGCAACACTAACAGGGACGCACTGTGATAGCTTGTTGACAAATCAACAAGTAGTAAGCCCGTGTTGCTCATGTACAAAGACGGAACCAGTCTATTAGTTGTTGTATCCACAGAATTGGGCCATTTTTAAAAGGAACATTTGAGATTAAAACGTAGCTGTTTTTCATACCACTCTTTTGAAGTGTGTAACTCTGAACCCCTACCCCAGCTATGTAGGGAGGAGGGGGGGGGGTTCCAAATTGAGTCAACCTTTTCCCAATTGTTTGAAGAGTGGTGGATGACATCCAACACTAAAAACACCCTTCACCAACCCTAAATTCTAAAGGCTGCGGGAACCACTGTTATGTATTTGCATATGTATAAGTGTGTTTACAGGAATGTGTAATGTCTGTGGGTGTTGGCATTGTCTTCTGTGGCTGAAGAGACAAGAGCCTTAGCTAGTGATGGCGACCCAGTGTGTCTCATGTCCGAAGTATGTGAAGGCCGCGTCGGTAACAATGACTTGTCAAGAAAGAGTCCAGTCTGTTGCCTCAACAACAACAAAAATGGGAGGAGCAACAAACAGAATTCAGAAAGAAGCCATAAAATGGCTGGCGGGATAATAAGGGATAGTAACTTGATGTCATTCTGATTATCTGGCTTCTAAACATGCCTGCGAAAAAGGACGCACTGTTGTTGTCAAGCAAACAGCGCAATTTGGACAGATAATAAGTTTGAAAATTGTGCACGTTCTTATTTTTATTTCAGCTTTAAAAGTCGCATGGCCGGATTTTTTCGCAGCTTTTTTTTAAAAGGTTAAAGACAGGATTGGTAGAGCTGACGAAAAAAGTCGCAGACAGTGTTCATGATTTGTGTGATCAACCATAGACTGAAATAACAAACCTGTGAAAATTTGGGCATGATCTGTTGTGTGAGTCCAGTCGAAAATAGTGAAAAACCATGCACAATTTTCAGCGTATAAACACATCGTCCTTAATTTTGGTCGTAGCAACCCAAATCAGCTGTTGCGGTTTTCAGATACAGTTCTCAATGAAACAATGTTTTTTATCTTTACCAACACCTTTAAAGAATTGTTTTATCTGAAGAAATATTGACAAATGATGCTGCTCCAAAACAAAAAAATACAGATACACAAACTTTTGCACATGCCACAGACAATGCACAAAATACTTCCATGATTTGTTGTTCATTGTGATGAACGAGAGATAATTGTGGGATCAAGAAATATTGCGTTCTTTTAATTAACTTTAGTTATTGGCAAAATTTGATCAAGCAGTACCTCGAATGAAAGCGTATCATTTTCTTGAATCTATACAAAAAGCTATTTCAAATTTTGATTTAACTTTTTCGCGTCAAATCGCAAAAAAAATCAGACGTAGCATGAAAGATGATAAATTATGCAAAATTTTAGAAAGGAAGAAGGTCGACGCCTCTCAAAGGTCGGACAATTTGGAATGGAAATGATTCTTTTTATGATGATGAAATCTTCGTTGTCTACCTTGTTTTGTTGTACAAGCACTTCACCCTCCATGTTTTCCTGATGCCGATGTCCCAACCAATATCAACAAAGCTCATAATTCTACTGTTTCTACATGTACATGGTACCGACAGTTTTTTTTGAAGGAATCAAAGTTGCAGTGCATATTGTGATTTCAAGGCAAATTCCTCGCTTTTTGACCATTGTTTGCTTAAGATTTAAGAGAATACGCAAATATTACCTGACGCTGCAAATGCAATTACGGGTAGCAGCCAGCTGAGTTTTCCTCAAGCAAACAAAATAAAAAAGATTAACAAATTTAAAATCTGTAAAATATTTCATAATTTTGCTTAATTTTTAAGAGAGTTCATCACTTCAATCTTGTAGTTTTCCAAAGACACATTTTGCGAACCAACTGGTGAAAATCTAATTAATGAAAACAAACAATGTTCAGTGTTAGTGGCGAGAACTGTTTGCTCACAATAAGCAAAATGAAATTTGTTGGGCCTTCAAAATGTCACTTCCTTGTCTTGCACGTTTTTTCCCCCTCTATTTAAATACATTGAAGATTTGTGAAATGTGATTTTTTTTCCCTCTGTTTTTATTTCAGTTGTAATTTAATTTGTTGAATATTTCACAGTATGATGAGAAAGTGTAGATTTTGTGGATAGAAAGGCGAGTACCTTGTAGTCATGACTTCTCTGACTAAAACTGTTTCTTAAAGCCAGTGATTATGTAATGGTATAAACAAAATTGATTTCTCGATAATAAGTCTAAATTTGTCTTAGTGAAGTGAATTGAAAGATAAACACGATTCCCAGCTGTGTTTTGGTGTACACCAGTTGAACAATTCACTTTAGTTTGTAACGAATCTACAGTTGAGTGTAGATTCGTAACGAATCTACGTACAAAGTAATCCATCACTTTTATCAATAGAGTGACGCCACAGAAATAGTTAACCCTCCTACTCTCAGGGACTCTTGGCAACATTTTCCAGTGAGTTGACCAACCATTTGAAACCATTCGACTGCCAAGGTTGTGTACGATGGCACAACTGTGCACAGAACTAACTGTGTTGTACTGTGTACATGCATTCCCTCATGGTATCATATTTCAGGCTGGCATAGTTTATCATCTATCATTCAAAACCACAGTGAATGGTATTGAATGGTCAGACAGCAAGAGGGTTTTAATGGAAAGGTGGAATACTTTATAGCGAGTCCCATTTTCTTTGCCACTATGCAGTTGTCACGTATTGGATAAATAAGAGAAGACTATCAGTATGCAAATATAAATCCAGAATTACATACTGCACACACTGGACCCATGTCATTTGATAGATGGATTGCAATACGCGTCATTGACCACCATCTTTGATGAATTGTGCACGCGTGAAGAGCTTTCATTGGCTGAGAGTCGTGCGTTAGCGCGTACACGCGTGCACTTTTCCATCGTTTTACATCAAACATGGCGGTCAAAGACGCGTGTTAATCCATCTATTGGTGGAACACACATTACCAGTCATCCTTCATTTTGCCACAACGCTCCGAAATTTAATATAGGAGTCCACTATGGATGATTATAGGACGTTCCAAAGTAATCATTGTCAAAATGAGGCATAGGGGTTGACAAGGTTAGTGTCTTCACAGAGTCGTCCACGTCGTTTAGAAGGGGTGTTTTTAATTTTCAGTGTTTGGAGTGGACGAGTTTCCGTGTCTGTTTTATGTTTGTTTTTGTAAAGTATTTTTTTGAATGACAAGGATTTAGGTAAAACAAATTTTAAACGCATTTCGTTCGGCACTGTTGCAGAATTATAATCACTCTGTGAAAAATCTGGCTTTTTCCATTTCACTCGTGCAATGCAATGGAATAGTCCGGATATCATCTTGTGATTATCTCCGACAATGGACTCCTAGGAGGCCCAATATTTGTATATTATCAAAGAAAGGCAAACTTTTTTTTTTCCTTCATGGCAGCATTCCTGCTGTGGTTGTTGCCTTGGGAGACCTGGCCGCTCTGCAAGGCTGGACCTGACTAGAAAGACCTTGTCCAATCTGGCCGGTAATTGTCCTGGCAGAGTAGATTATTTCACCCCTGACAATAAATAAATAAAAAAATAAAACAACCTTGTACACTTTAGATAATTTAGTGCAATTATTAGATGGCCATCCATTGATATGTGGCAACAGGTCAGTGATCGAGCACCAGTGAAGGTTGAGTACCGGGTAAGCGTCCTTCAATATCCAGCAGACCTGATGCAATTCCAGTCTTCGGATGGCCAGATGATAAAAAAAAAAGTAAATTTGCATATTTTGTCTGGGTTAAAATTTGAAGGTTTTTCACAGAATCTGAACACTGCTCTGTGTTACGTAATTTTGGGGTGTGTCCCGAAGGAACAAACAGTTGATACAAAAACAGGTGTGAAGGGAATTGATAATTCTGGACTAGCAGTGTCATTTATTACAAGCGTGTCGCAGGGATAAATGCACACTAATGTCAGCAGATTCTTACTAAACTCTGAATGGGATGCTAGACTTTAAAAAAAAAAAAAAAAAAAAAAAAACAGGGAAAAAAAAAACAGGATTTTGTTTTGATCATTTTAGACTTTCTTCAGGGAAAACAACTATCCAGGAAATGGACAAAAGAATTGTGTGGGAATGTAGGAAAATTAAAAGCTCTGTCCTGCAGGCAGGGTTTGTAGCATTTCCTCATCGCTTGTTTTTTTTTCACCATTTGTTCTTGCGTGGTTTAAAATAAAAGTAGCAGTTTCAGTAGCATTGGCGTCCTTGTGCAACAGCTGTTGCAATTTGCAAATGAATAAAAAAAATTAAAAAATTGCAAGTATTGCTAAATGCCCCTACATTTCAAACCTAATAGTCCCTCTCAAAAGGTAACTGACAACACGATACAAACACATACAAGTATAGTTGTGTAAATTTGGGCTAAAAATGTTGTACAAAATCTCCCCTGATTTGTAAGATGCAAATGTTGGCAGCTCTGCCGTCCATTTTGTATTTCAACAGTCAATAAAATTCAGGCAAATATGAATAGAGGACATATTAGGACATGAAGATGAAACAATTGCTGACAGCGCGAGCGTTTTCCCGCCATTTCTGGGACGCGACCACACCCAGCGTTCATTTATTTTTAAACGCATTACACGATGTTGATGCAAATGAACAAAAAACGGCGAACCTGCACCACAGCCAGTGTTCGGAGAAAATCTAAGTTTGAAGTTCAACTATTTTTCAAACTGCTGTTTCGGAGACAGCTTTACTCGTTTTTTTTTTTTAAATGTTACCACCAAAATAAAGCCTACTTCTTCCTTAGTGCAAGAATGGTCAATACATTTGCAATCTCGCCACAATTTTGAAGAGCTGCTCATTTCTAAACACATTGGTCACTTAGTGAAAAAAAAGAAAAAAAAGAAACGCACCCGCAGATGCGGGTGTAAAAGCGTCCTAACATTAGTGCAGGATGTATGACTGTGAGATTGGCATAAACTGGATTGGAACTGTAGGTAAAAGATGTTATTTTGACCTACAATAACCACAGCACGGCGCTGTATTTAGCGGCTTTATATTTTGTTGTTTACTGCAAGTCCTCTCTGCAAGTTGTATGAGGAAATCATTTCTGTAAAATCATGGAGATGACGACTGCATATTGGGCAAGGATGGTAAAATGGACAGCCTGGGATAATTTTCTTTGACAAATTCTGAATAACTAGAATAAACAACGGTGACTTCTGGGGGTCTCCAAATACTGTTTTTCTTGACTTATTTTTGAGAGGATTTTGTACTGGTACGGAATTTTATAATCAGTGAGCTTTCAAATTGAAACTAATAATTTTTTGTTGTGGGGGGGGGGTCATTTACCAATACTTAACTTGAAATCATGACAAACATTTTTTGAAAAAAAAAAACACCTTAAAATGCATTGAAATATCACCCTGCATTTTTTTGTTTAGATTCTATATTATCTTCTACTTCATACTTTTTTGACATTAGGAAATAAATCTGCTGCCAGACATGTACAAAAAACAAACAAGTACCAGTATCCCTGCAGTACAGACATATCTTTGAATTACATAACCAGTTACCACAATTCGAGGTTATCTCGTAATCGATAATTTTTTTTGAGTTTGCAGATTAACCAATCGGTGTCTTTGATCTTAAAGCACAACTTTTTTTTCTGAGAGATTGCTGCTCTAGGTGACAGAATCTTTTTGAGAGAGCATTTAAGGCATTTATTGGGGTGGGGTGGGGGGGTATCTGGGTCTTCTATTCCTCTAGGGTGCATTGTATTGGGTAGTGTTATGATGTAACACACTATAAGAGGATGGGGGAGTTGTCCCTAGGAGAAGTGACAATCTGTCCAAATTCTGGACCTTTTTTGTTGTTGGCACTGGACCCTGGGGACTGTCCCCCCCCCTTCAAAGGCCCTGATGCTATTAGTCAACTCACTGAGGGAACTGGACCTTGGATCAATAAAGCCTTGGGCTTCATCAGCAATCAAGTAATCTGGGCTTTATATATGCTTAGACTTTCAGTATTTTGGCCTAATGCCAGTTTTTTTTTTTTTTGGTGTGTTTTTTTTATCCTTTCAGTTTTTTTTTTAGTGGCCTTGCAGGCCAGACTCATTGTGTCCATAATGATTAGTTGCTGTCTGTGTTGGAGCTTTTTACTGACCAGGGCCCTGCTGCTGACCATGAGTAACTGAGTGGGCTTTAGGCTGTGGACTGTACCATTTCAGGGTCGGGTTGAGGTCGGGTAAACAAAGAGGGTGAGAGTTCTGTAATGGTCATCACCTGACTGGGGGATTATGCAAATGAAAGCGACAAGGAGTCAGGGGCGGTCTGGAGCCATCATAAAAGTCGGACCATTTTTGAAGTCATGAGCACATACATCTCTCTCCATGACGCGTTTCAACATAACAGCTCCTAACTTATTATTTAAACAGCTGTGATTAAATACATTATGCAGTGTTCTGAAGACAAATTGGCATATCGGTGCATTTGGCTCTCTCTAATTGGCTCTTGACCAACCATTCCAAGCTTAAAAGCTATGTTGAATTTTGGAAAAAATGATTATTAAAAATGATTTTTTTTATTTTTGGCAAAGGGTATGAATGAGAGAGTGGGCTTCAACTGTAAATTGTTACAAAACCTGTTGTTAATTGAACAAAATTATCCACACTTCAGTTCTTGTCTGCCGCTAGAAAAATAAACACTCTGCTAACAGTGAGACTATTTTTTTTTTAAACAAAATTGATTTAATTTTTAGCCAAGTATGTTTCCTTAAGATTAGTCACTCCCTTTGTATTGACAAAATTTATAACATCTTTTGTTTCTACTGTGTCCAGTTTGAAATAATGAAGGTGTTATACATGATTGGTAAGGTGAAAAAACATGATTGTTTAATTCTAGTCTGAAAGCTTACTGATTAAAAAGTTCATACTAGAACCATTTTTTCTGTGAAATATTTCCCTCTTAAATGGAGCCATATTTTAGAAAACTATCTGAAAATCTATTTTTAAAAAACGCAACAGCTGATTTTGGTTGTTGCGACCAAAATTAGGGACAATGTGTTTACATGCTGAAAATTGGGTACGCTTTTTTCACTAGTTTCTCCTGACTCACACAAATGATTCAGCCCAAATGTTCACAGGTTTGTTGTTTCATGGATATGGGTTGATCACACAAAACATGAACACTGTCTGCGACTATTTTGACAGCTCTACCAATCCTGTATAATTCAGAAAGAACAAGACTCTTGTGGAGATGGGTGGAGAGACCAATCTGTATTAATACAGTCAAGGCCTTCTTCTCACACAGGCGTTGGGACTCGGTTTTTTTCGGACTATCTATCCATGCCAAAAAACCCCATTTCTACTGAAATATTAAAAGCTTGTCATCCAGGGTCTAGTGGCATTGGCCAGCCAATGAAGCCAGCGAGGGGTAGAATATGAAGAAGTCATTGACACGCTGGTTATGAATTGCTCCTCTGTTTCAACATCCAAGGTTGCTATTGATCAGGCTGTAAAGGCAGGAAGCCTCTGTAGTGTGGACCGGGAGAATTTTGTTTTCAAGGTGTGTTTTTTTGTGTGTTCTTTCGGCGGCGGGGTGATGAATGAGTGAACTACCTCGATGAGTTGGGGTAGCTGCTGGACCTGAGATGGAAAAAAACAAAAAAACAATCAAGGATGTTGGTTAGGGGGTTTGTAATAAATGAACTGTGATTTGTAATAAATAATGTGGTGATCACGTGTCGCAGTGTGCAAATGCTGTGACATTTTCAGCAGTGTTACACTCTTTCGTCACACAATTTGGAGCAAGATTCAAAAAGTCTATTTATTTGTCGCACGGGGACCTTGTATGTGTGTTTGTTTCATTGCACATCAAACGGCGCTAAGCGAATTCAGCAGGATGAATAGGAAAAAAAAGAAGAAATGTTCAGTTTTAGATGTGGGTTCGAAAACCCCAAATGGGGCGAACCCATGCAATCAGGGCCCGACTTCATAAAGCCGGTAAGCACAAAAACTTGCTAAGCACAGAAAAATCTTGCTTAGCAGAGACAGGTTACCAGCCAGCATTCCCATGAAGTTAACATTGCTGCAACTGGTACCCCGCTCATTTCTCTCTTAGCAGAGACATTTAGGCAGAATTTTCTGCTTAACAGCTGTATGAAATTGGGACAGATTGGAACTAAAAAAAAAACCATCCACAAGCTTGGCTCCGGTCTGAGGCGGGATTTGAACAGGAGTCCACAGAGGTGAAAGTTAGGGAAGGAAATCGCTGAGCCAACTGGATCCCTTAATCCCCCCCTAATCCCCCTCCCCCAATGACCCAGTGTAAAGGAAACAATATTGCACACTTAATCAGGTCCCGAGACTATACACAGTCTATTTTGAGGTTGACACGAGAAAGATTCTACAAGGAAACAAGTAATTCATGATGTCATGTGTTTTGCTTTACATCAGTCATGTGCAAAATACTAGAATAATAAATACAAATTTTATATTGTGCCCTATACATAACAAATGAACAAAAGCAACTCCGTGTTTTGGTGATGGGACAAATAATGATTAGTTTCACAATGTGTCAGGATATTATCTAATGGTTTTTTTTCTCTCTTTTTTTTCTTTTTTTCTTCAAAATATCAAATTACCACACCTTGTCCATTGGTTACAAAACATCATCAATGTTTGTACAACCATCCGTGTAAATTACATGTCATTCATTTTTTACATTGTACACCCGGACAATTTACGAGGGTGTATTCACGTTTTACGCCCAGACACCGTCTGCACATTGATTCATTAAAGAGATACATCGTTAACTTTATGCAAAATTAACTCGTTACCCCAAGACTCATTCTTAATATTTCCAAGAAAAAATATCAAACTCTGATCGAGACGTCCACAGCAGGATTAGTTGAAATGTTTGCCAAAAAAAAAAAAAAGCACAGTTCTCAGCAGTGAAGTGCACTCCAAAATTTGTTTAAAAAAAATTAATTTGATTTTAGCTTTCGTTGATTAAAAAAATAAAAAGGTATTGGAAAATGTTTACTAGAAGGATTGTTGAGGGCACTGTAAAGTGGTGGGGGGGGGGCGTGCAAATGTGCCATGACCTTTTGGTTAAAAAGGGCACAGAGGGGTTGGTTTGCCCCAAATTTGACACAGAAAGAAACAGAAGTACCAATTTCTAACACTGGGTAAATAGTCTTTTTTCGTGTGGCCAAATTTTCCCCTCTGTTTTGCCCGAATTTTGGAGGGCAGTTGCCCAGTCCCCGCTGGGTCGTAACGCTTATGCTTCGATTCCACACTCTATTGTCTGTATTTTTTGTCAATATTTCTGTAAGAATATTGAATACTGAAATATATCTCAATTTCAATAATACTTAGATGTAAATGAGAAACAACAAATGAAAACAGATCTTGACCTTGGCTCTTGAAGGGGCACGGCAAGTTTCCTCTGGTTTAAGGGCAATTCTGTGAGGAACATGTAACATTTTTTGGGCAATGCAAACGGCATTACAGCCACAGCAGGGCACCAGGGCAATTGCTGTGGGTGCCGTCTTTTAATTTGAGAAAGCTGGAATATGTTCATTACAAATATTCATTACTGGTATTCATTTTCTAAAAAATAAATTTGCAGCTAGTTTTAAAAGGACGTACAAATTGATTTGAACAACTATTTTAGTGCCAATTACTGTTACATTTTTTGAATGAAATATTATGGAATTGCCAAGCTACAGGCCAAAAAAAATAAAAAATAGCAACACTTGAAAATTTCATTATGGGTTCCTTTTGTCCATGCGCTACCGATTCTATGGCGACAAGTAGCCGGGGAAAGTCTACAGAGCCCAGTAACCTAGATAACCGGGGCTTGGTCAATCGTCGTCACATGTTTTCTGCATCTATGGCTCAGTATGCCTGTGTGTGTGTGTGTCACATACGTACATTGCACTTCACACTGCACTTTTCTGCTCTTTTGTGCCACGACCCCCACACGCACAATTTTTCAATAGAAGGATGCCAAATGAGTCCTGCAATTTTATCTGATTTTGATAATTGTTCGTTTTGTACAAAACCAGGCTGTTTTCATCTTTCCATTTTTTTTATTATTTTTTTTTATCGAGTCCGACCTCGTAAAAAATACCTGTTAAGTGAATTTTTATATTTTTTATTTAATTTTTGTTTTGCAGCTGTTCGTGAGGACCGAATGCCAGGGGGACGGAACACCGGACTTTCATACAAGGTAATATTTATTATTCATAAAATATTTGCATATCTGAATATTCTATAGCTCATTAATATTCTACCCCGATTCCTACTTGGAGGGTTCTTATATCGCATGATATTTCTCTCAAATATCCACAGCTGGAGTGACAATTGTTGTCATTAGGGGAGGAAATTTGATACGTATCGCTGTCATGTTTCATTACAGTCTCATTGGTTTATAACGTTGCGAGAGAGTGACAAAAATGGCAAGAGCACAAGATTGCTTAGGATACAAAAAATCATTGCTTAAAGGAACATTACAGAATTGTTTTTTTGCTAACAAAACAGTTGCTGGCAGTGTAAGCACTTTATGTAATCCACCATATACATAAGCTGACAAACCTGTAGAAGTTTGAGATTGATCGGCCATCTGGGTCACGAGAAAATAGTGAAAAAAACGATTCCACATTTGCATGAAATCATATAGATTCAACAAATGAATAAAACGCTCACTGAGCGATAAACTCCAATCGGAAAATTAGTTTATTCATTTCTCATCAAATATGGCATTTCAGACAGAAATATTTCAAGGGATGTTTTTGACTATCATCATCATTAGACCGTGTAAGTTTTATGTAAATCTGTGATCAAAAAGTATATTTTACAAGTTTTTTTCTTACCAATTCTGTAATGTTCCTTTAGTTTTGGTCGGAAAGCTTACTGATTATGAAGTTCATACTAGATCCACTTTTTCTGTGAAATATTTCCCTCTGAAATGAAGACATATTCGAGAAAAGCTGTATCTGAAAATCTATATAAAAGAACATGCAACAGCTGATTTCAGTTTTTACAAACCAAAATTAAGGACAATGTGTTTACATGCTGAAAATTGTGCATGGTTTTTCACCATTTTCTCCTGACTCACACAGCGGATTAAGCCCAAATTTTCACAGGTTTGTTATTTCATGGAGATGGTCGATCAATGAACACTGTCTGTAAAAATGTTGCCAGCTCTACCAATCCTGTATAATACCTTCAACTTGTAATTTTTCTTTAGTGATTCTGTCTTCAAAAAATTCATAGTTTCTACCAAAAGAACTGCCTTCGGAAAAAAACGAGGTTTATTTTTTACTGCTTGCTTGTTTCGCTCTAAAGATATTCAATGCAAGGAAATATTTCCATGATAATAATCCACAGCACACATGATTTGACGCTATAAAGTACACATGACCAGAGATATTAAAAACGGCCACTTGCAGCATCACCCTAAATTCAAAAATCCATGTAGGTCGGCGCATTTTCAACGATCACGCACATATTAAACCACATCTGGCTTTTTAAGAAGAAAAAAAAGGGGAGGAAATACCGAGCTGTGAACTCATTTCCCCTGTTAACGACCGCCGAACAGGGATTCTACAAAATAATTTGCCATTAACTTGAAAAACTGAAAAAATAGCAACACAAAAGGGCAAGAGACAAGCCAGGGAGAGGAGGGGGGGTGCTCTGATGCAGTAGGTTCCAGGGAAAACCCCAACCAAAGCCCTAATCGTACGTCACGACTTTGTTTCCCAGGAATTCGAAGCTCTCAATTCGCCGTCACCCTCGAGCCCTTTTTGTCTTCTTCTCAATCCCTCGGTTCTTTTTTTTGTTTCCGTAGTTACACTCGTCATCGTTTTTTTTATTATTTTTTTTGTTTTCCTTCTTCTTCTTTTTTTTCCCCCCCTTTTTTTTCCCCCATCATCAATGTCGTCTTCTGCGTATTTGGTCTGGTTCAAAGGAGAGCAATGATCCTATTTTCGATTCACCTATTTTAGGTGGCAATTACCGAGCGGGATGATGACTCTGCTACATTGACGTCAGAAATGGGGCTCAACCATTCTTGTCAGGAGGGGTGCTTTATTACAACACCTCATCCTGTGAAAAATCTTACCCCCGAAAACGAGCAGAAGCAACTCAATTGAAGAGCTGAAAATGGGATGGGAAATAGGGTGGTTCTGGGATGGACACAAGAAAAATTTTGGGGGTGGGGATAGGGGGAAAGGCTAAACACTTTAAAACAAAAGGGAACATTGGTTCATAGAGCTAGGAACAAGCTCTGTCTTTGTTTGGTCGATACAATTGGGTCCCGAACAATGGTGACGAATAGTAATTGTATGATCTTTGACTTAATAATGACAGACTATACTTGAAGAGCTGTAAGGGTGCGTTTGGGGGGGGGGGGGGTGGGGGGCGATTACACCACACACTGACTCTGTCAATGATTAAGCCTTTGTAAGTTTAGTATTTAGGTTAGGAGAGTTGTCATAGAGATTTCATTAATGCAGATCAACGCTCCAAGAGGGAATAGTGGTCGGCCCAGACGTGTGATTCAGGAATGTGCTTCAACTAGCGGTGAATCATTCCTGAAATATGGCAAACTTCATGTACTGTTTTGGTGGATTTTTTTTCTCTAAAAGTTGAATCGGGAATTGGGCTTGAGAAAAATTACTCATGAAAGAGAGAAAGGTGACTTTTCTTGAGTCAGAGTGAAGGGCTCATTGTTTTTCATGAGAACATTTTGTAAGGTCCGATAGTCCGAGACTATGGTCTAGATTTTAAAGCAAATTCAAAGGTGAGGGAAAAACAGATTTGAGAATTGCGACCTCGTTCCCAGTGGTGTATGATCTCGTCGTGCCATTTTTCTCCCCAGAGTTCCTTGCTTGATCATCACCCCTGGAATTGTGACTTTGAACAGTGTTTTTTTTTGGCACTTCCCTTCCAGGGGTTAGTGATGAGAGAGGTATCGATCTGGCACCCTGCCCAGAGAGGCTGTGAGAATTAGAACCACAGACCTGTAGATTCAGTGCACCTCCGAACAGGGCACCAGTTTATCAGTTTACTGCTTAACAAAATGCATTTGCTTAGCAGATACAAGCAGGGGACCGATCATATTATGAGCAGTGAACGTAACAAGATATTTTGGTGGGAAACCAGTTCCTGCTGATCAAGACTTATTGGTGCTAAGCAATTTCTGTGCTGAACTGCAGCTTTTTAAAACTAGGTCCTCATCAATTAACCTTTACATCTTGACTCTGGCCTACTTTTGATTTTTTTTTCGCCAGAAAGTATGGGTTTGCGATTTTTTCGCTTCGAGTATAAATTAATTCACTAATGACTTGTTTGTTTTCATCTCCGGGTTTGTCCTCGGTCACAACGCGTGTGTTTCATCGCTAAATATAGATGGTTTTTCATGTGTGAGAGATTATACACCACAATGATAAAGGTTACGGGCGTTTATAATTGTCGTTAGTAACTAAAGTTCAAACAGCTATTTGGCGTTTTTTTTTCTCTCTCTCTTAACTTGAGGTGGGTAATTCATGATACCACATGAGCTTGGGATTAGGGGTAAATGTTGAAGGCACGCACATCCTAACTGCATCGTGAACTTAAGCGTGCTAAGCGTGCAGTACACAATCAAATGTTTTTTTCGAGCCGGGGGGAAATGTCATTCACAGGTTGATGGCTTTAAAACATGGGAATTAAACCGGGTCACAAAAATTGTGCACGGCACACACAAAAAAAAGTTGCAGAGCGGTTATTGGTTACCAGCCAAACCTACCTTGTAATGTGCATTGCTTGTGACTGGTTCTCTGCTAATGTAATTGCCCTTTCAAAAAAAATCTAAAGGAGTTCTAAACAGGAAAAAATCTTATAGATTTAAAAAGAATTCCTAAAGGATTCTTATAGGTTTTTCGTCACTTCCTATAGGATTTATCTATAGGGCCCGATTCCTACAGGATTCTTGTGGACTCTTTTGCAAGCTAAACAGTAACACATCTTATAGAATCCTATAGGATTTAAATAGAATTCCTAAAGGATTCTTACAGATTTTCCATCACTTCCTATAGGATTTATCTAGAGGATTCGATTCCTATAAGATTCCTGTAGGATTCTTGTGGACTTTTTTGCAAACTAAACAGGAAAAAAATGTTATAGAATCCTGTAGGATTTAAATAGGATTCCTATAGGATTTGTTACGGTTTTCCATCACTTCCTATAGGATTTATCTAGAGGATTCGATTCCTGTAAGATTCCTGTGGACTTTTTTGTATGGGTGTATACTATGAAAGATTTTCTGTTGAGATTGGACCCAGCGCTTAGCACAGAAATAACTCTCGCCTACCAGAAAAGGTTGCCCGCCGGCCCACATATTGAGCTGAGATGTCTCATTAGAGCGCCACCTATCGGCAGGATTGGGAGAGGCATGTACAATTGGGAATGGGCACAATCATCACGACATTAACAGTTGAAATGTGATGAGCGCGTGCACAAATTGTTCACTGTCTGTGTGCAAAAGTAATGGCGCCCTCTGTTGCCCAGTCATGTTTCGGAATAGATGTTTCCATATGAACAAATGTATACCCCTGAAATCTGTTCGGACCATCATATTTAATTCTTGTAGATTTGACATTTGAAAATTACAAAAAGCTTCTTTTTGAGAGAAAAAGGAAATACGTTTAAAGACGTTATCAGCTTGGAAATCAAATTATCAAAACGAACATTTTGTTATTACACTCGGATTGATCTGTGTTTTTCTATCAGAATCTTTAGTGTAATGCTTTATAAACTATTACTAGCGGCCAATTGCTTTCAATTTTACTTAATTTCCACTCAATCAATCAATAATGCGTACAGGGATAAATACAGAGGGTAGAGGGTCTTCAAAAAAAGCTTAATCACAAAAAAGTAGCCAAGCACAACTGAATTACGCTCACCAGAATAAGGTTACCAGCCACAAGTACCATGTCACATGTACAATCTGTAAATGGTATCCTGCTTAATTTTTGGAAGCTTTATTCTCTGCTTAAGCAGCTCTAAAAAAAAAATTAGGTCCTGGTGCTAAATGTCATCAGCTTTTATTATTTACTCCAGCAGAGATAATCTGTTGAAAAATGGGCTCATTTTCCAGCAATCACTTGCCCAGCATACCAGAAAAACGGCTCCCCGAGTCATCGTCATTGCCCACCCCCCTCTGAGAGCATGGCCAGGAGCCGTGAAGTATTAGATACAAGGCATGCGGACAACAAAAGCCGCCCCGCTGCGAAGGAAAACACAAAGGCTGTCTGGATGAAGGGTATATCATGGTTGTCGCTGCGAAGAGTAAACAGTGGATCATAGGCTAATGTTGTAGTGGTTCAAACAAGCGGAACAAATAAAAGCAACCATGTGTCACAGGGCTGTTAGCTGATCTTGGTTTATTCGCCGAAATTTTGTGTGTCATTTCTTTTTTTTAGTTTAGACTTCCCGATAATGGAATTATTTCGATTTGTGAAATTGTTTGTTTTGTTGTGCTTTCTAACAGTGACGTCCTCAACCCAGATTTGTTGACAATAGCTAGAGTTTTCTGAATTGTGTTTTTTTTAGAATGAAATGTTTATACCCATTTTCAAAGAAACTTTAACCTTTTGAATTTGTTTTCATTTGCAAGGAGTGCATTTCCTGCAACGGTTTATTATAAATCTCAAATTTCTTCTTTTTCTGCTGCAGAGTAAACCTAAGAACTATGACAAACTCCGCAAGAAGTTCCAGCAGATCGCTCAGCAGAAAGCCCAGCTAAGCCGCAAGAACCGGGCAGACAAGCAGGCCCTGAAAGCCGCCAGAGACACGCTCAAATCGGAGAAGGACCAGAAGTCCAAGAGCTCGCCGCACAGTCCCACGGCGGGCGGGGGCTGCGGGAACGGCGGCCTCAACAAGCTGAACTCCCATATCGACGTACGGCAGCTCAAGCCACAGACGGCGCAGCTGATCGAGGTGCTCCAGCAGACCGAGTCGGCTGTCTTGAAGGTATCGTCCAAAGAGAAGGGGAAAAACGGACAGACCCCCCTCGCGGGGATGACCCTGGACGAGTTCCTGGGCCAGCAATGCTCGCTGGGCGACACCCTGGTGTTCAACCTTGTCCAGTGGGTCAAACACCTGCCGTTCTACACCCAGCTATCGCAGGTGGAGCACACGTACATCCTGAAGACCAAGTGGGTGGAACTCTGATCCTGTGCACGGTCGCCCGGGCAATGTATTTCAAGCAGAACAGTGGGGAGAAGGTACTCGGGTTTGAGCACTGTGTGCACCAGAACCTGCTCACCCTCCAGGAGTGCATGAACAAGACCATGGATCTTAAGTTGGACATGGGCGTGTTCCGGGAGGAGATGGGCGAGGCAGTGGAGGAGCTGACGAGACTCGCTGCATCTTTCAGAACGCTCAACATCTCACGCAATGAG
Organism: Pycnopodia helianthoides; assembly: GCA_032158295.1. Taxonomy (NCBI): domain Eukaryota; kingdom Metazoa; phylum Echinodermata; class Asteroidea; order Forcipulatida; family Asteriidae; genus Pycnopodia; species Pycnopodia helianthoides. Next base: position 13,931,115 of record CM063258.1, read on the forward strand.
TACTTACTCCTCAAAGTCATCATCCTTCTTAATTTCAGTGAGTAGACATAAAATATTTAAAGGTAGTTTACAGGATTGGTGGAGCTGACGAAATAGTCGCAGACAGTGTTCATGTTTTGTGTGGTCAACCATACATGAAATGACAAACCTGTGAAATTTTTGCTTTATCCATCGTTTGAGTCGGAGAAAATAGTGAAAAACCCACGCACAATTTGCAGCATGTGAACACCTTGTCCTTATTTTTGGGTTGAAAAAAAACCCAGAAATAAGCTGGTTTTTTTTTAGGTTTCATAAACAGTTTTCTGGAATATGACTTCATTTCAGAGGGACATACTTCGCACACAAAAATGGTTCTAGTATGAGCTTCATAATCAGTAAGCTTTCAGACTAGAATTAAACAATGATGTTTTTGTATCCTTACCGATCCTGTGTTAAACAAAATATAATCTAAGCTTACTCTTGGCTTGTTTAAGTCAAATTGCACTTATTTGATAACTGTTTTTTCTGAAAAGCTGTGGTATACACCAAAAACGTGGATCAAATTTCTTGTGAATCATAGAATCATTTGATTAGAAAGTTCAAGAATTATTTTGGACTCCAAAAGATCATTGAACCTCACATCTATTTTTTCATTATTGAAGAACACTTAGGACGTCTACTCGTGGTTTTGATATAATTTGGAAATGTATTTTTGAAGAAAATTACCAGATTTTTCTTTTCTATTGGCGGACCAAGATCTCTAGAATGCAATTTGGTAAAAACTGTCTTTAAAAAAAAAGGCAAAAATAGAAAGATATTTGATTGACCATGCAGAAAAAAGGTGTTGCTGTGGTTTATTTCTAAATTCAATTCAGTGGAAGGAAGTGACAATGTAGTTGGACCAATAACCTGAGATTGAAGTTGAAATTGACAGATAAAAGCCTTCAGTCTTCACGAAAAAATGTCCAAAGAAAAAAGCAGAAAACATCCGTGGTTTGTAAAAGCGCAAAATATAGCTTTCTCCTGAAGACGATCAGAGCATACTGATCGAAACGTTGAGTCGTTAACTACCGGTTCTTTTCAGACAGTTATCACCAACAGTTACTCGAAAGAGATTTTAACATGGTGTTACCGCAAACCTCTCTTAGTTAAAATATAGCTTGTTAAAATAATAGCAACTCCATGGACACCCAAATTAAAACTCACAAGGAGACAAATTTAGAAATCTGTAACCCCCAAAAATGGTCCGGTGAATGGAAAAGAAGGTTCATTATCAACTAAAAATAACTACTTCAGCCTCTTAAAAAATTACCAAACGCACGTCATACTGCTTTGAATCGGGAGATAAGTGTGAAACGCTTGGTTTTTTTATCTGAAACGAATACTGGCCGGGGACTTTCATAGCAGCTCTTCCCCGGGGGGCCGAGGGGGAGCTACGACGACATTGTGCAGTATCCGAAGAGGCAGACCATTGCTCTTTCCTATTGTTCCGTCCTGTGGACCGAGGGCTTCATTCACGTCTGAAAAGCGGGCCGTTTTTTGTGAATGACGTACAGCGCGCTAAATAGGCTGCCCGTGTGTAATGTGTATGCAGTGTGGATCTGTGGGAAGTTCATTGTTAGTTCGAGTGACAGCATACGATAGCTCCTTGCAAAGTACAGACATAGTGTCTTGCACTTTTCTTGGGGAATGCTGTTGCCTCGCTGGTGAAATCAGCGTAGGGTGATTGTCCTAAGAAGAGAAGCATTTTTTTTCCGGCTCTTCCTGTCTTTATTTATATTAGTATTATTTTTTTCTTCTTCTCGGATTCCGTTCATCCGCAGCTAAATGTTTCCATTCAGAGTAATGCGTAAAGCAATTTAAGTACTTATCAATTTTTTTTTATTTATTATATACAATTTTACAATTTTGTGAGAGAATTTGATGGCCATTTTTTATTGGTGATGGGCAGTGATGCAAGCGAAGATATTTAATTGGGAAATTTTTTTTTTTACCTACAGGTTTATTCCACATGAACAATAAGTATGAGATTTAATAGAATGTGTTCGTGTCCGTGAAATGCGGGCCTGTGTACTTTTATGTTAAATGACATGAATGCTCCGTCGTCGTATAGTGAGCAACGAATGACTCTCTTTTGTTTTTCGGTTTCACAAACAACATAAAAATAGATTTCTATAATTTGATTTGTGGAACAACTTTTGTGATTGGAATTTTTGGAAAAAAGTATAATGAACTACCAGATCGGATAGCAATTATAAGAACAATTTTAAATTGTCAAACAGTGCATAGGTTTTGTCCCCCCCCCCCAATTTGTTTAAGTCTCTATATTTTTATTTAGATGTTATTTAAGAAACCTCTAGCATGAAGCAGCCATCTTGTTTTAGCCCTCCCAATTAATGTAAGCAAACCATGGCTGAAAACGGCAAAAAAATAGGCGGGCTCCCTATTTGGTATAATCAGAATCAGTATTCATTGTTGCTATGGAAGACGGGGAACCATAGGAAAGATTCATTATTTGGTTTTACTCATCTACTGTTGTGTTAAAGACACTGGACACCTTTGGTAATTGTCAAAGACAGTCTTCTCACTTGGTGTATCTCAACATATGCACAAAATAACAAACCTGTGGAAAATTTGAACTCAATTGGTCGTCGAAGTTGCGAGATAATAATGGAAGAAAAAACCCCTTGTCACACAAGTTGTGTGCTTTCAGATGCTTGATTTCGAGACCTCACGCGCGTGAGGTCTCAAAATCAATTCAAATATTTTACTGAGAAATTACTTCTTTCTCAAAAACTACGTTACTTCAGAGGGAGCCGTTTCTCGCAATGTTTTATACTATCAACAGCTCTCCATTGCTCGTTACCAAGTAAGTTTTTCTGCCTTTAAGCATTGTGTATACTCGGTACTTTCCTGGTTTCTGTGAAAAAAAATCCACAGGCGTGGGATGGTCTAGTGGTCAGACATCTGCTCTAGAATGGCAAAGGTCTTGGGTTTGAATCCCATCCGTGTCAAATGCCTGTAAACTGTTTTGCACAAGCATTGGGAAAAGTACTGAGTATACAATCCTTAACACATTACGGTGTATGGGTAAAACCAAATAAGTTTTCTTTTATCTCCGATGCAAATTTAACATCTATTAAATAGCAAAGATTGTTGCACGTTTATGCTTGAACATGCACTGTTATAATTTAAAAACCCTGCGACGCCATTTATTGTTAATTTGTCTTTGGTTGCCCTAGGGTACAACCGCGTGCTGTACGCTGGGAAAACGTGTATACCTCCTTCACATTGTTGACTTCCATACTTTATTCAAAGCTAATAACCTTTCTGGACATTGCGGAGATAGTTTGGCCCCCCAAAATAATATAATAACAATATTTTTTCATTTCTGTGTGTGAATTTTTATGTTTTTACACTGCACAATTTTTTGTACACTACCCTTTATGTAGAAAGTGTTATATAACTGGGGGTTCGGAGTCCATGGGTCATACTGCCTCAAGGGTCATAGGTCATGTCAAATCGGGCCTGTCTGAGGATTAAAACAATTAAAGGGTTTCCACCGGTTTTTGTTTTAAAAAAAATGAACGGATAATTCAGGGAAAATGTGTTTTCGGTCTATTGGTTGCAGACCTGTAGGTCATCGGAGGGTTTTGCAAACCAAGGATGGATGAAAGGAACGACATTCAGAAACGGACCAACAGACAGCAGCGTTGCTGGTCACCACAAAGGCTTTCACTTTAGCATTTCTGGTTTCAAGCAATGTGTAGACTCTTCTCATTTAACTTGCACCCTCTCAGTTGCTATTTTGAAAATAAACAAAAGTACGTGCTGACGTAGTTCACACTTTCATTTTCATTGTCGTTGACCCATATACACTAAAAAAGAGAATTCACAAAAAGAAATTATTTTTTTTGTTTTGTCCAAATGTCTGATCAGACAAATAAGGTTTGCTATTTTTTGTTGATGAGTAGATCCAAGAGCACTTGATTGAAGTTGTAAATGTTAAGAAGGGGGGGGGGCCTGAATTTTCTTATTTCTAAAAAAAGACAAATATAAAATGGCTGCTGGGAAGGAGGGGTCCGAAGGCCACTTGCCTGTCTGGGCAGATTCGCTACGCGCATTGAGACTTTAAAACCAAATTTCACTTTAGAGACCGTTAAGGATTAAACATTGTTTTAATTTGACATCATTGTTTAATTTTAGTCTGAAAGCTTTCTGATTATGAAGTTCATACTAGAACCATTTTTGCCGTGAAATATTTCCCTCTGAAATTAAGTCATATTCCTCAAGAAAACTACATCCAGAAACCTTTTTTAAAAAAGGCAACAGCAGAGAACTCACTCCGCGGCAGTGCAGTTAATTACGAGAAGTCCCCCCGATCCACAAAGCTAAAGTAGTAGTCCAGGCCGATTTCCTACCTCCCGCCCAGGTAGTAGTTAATAAGCACGACAGTTCTTTTCAGAACTGAGAAGTCTCCCGAATTCCGAAAATCTGCTCCGCGGTAGTAGAATAAATAGCAAGACAAGTTCTCTAAAGAACAAATCTACACAGCAAGTAGATTTTTTTACACATGGTGTTACCGCAAACCGAATATATACTGATACCTCACCATGCAATGCCTCAAAACCCATACAGATTTCGGTTGTTACGACCAAAATTAAGGACAGTGTGTTCACATGCTGAAAATTTGGCATGGTTTTTTCATTATTTTTATCCTGACTCAAACAACGGATCAAGCCCAAATTTACATAGGTTTGTTATTTCATTTATATGGTTGATCACACAAAACACGAACACTGTCTGCAACTATTATGGCAGCTCTACCGATCCTGCATAATACCTTAAGGAGATTAGAGTGGTCACTAAAATATTGGAATACTTATGAATTAATGAATTTTTTTGTGGTAATTGCCCATTTTATTATCAGTCTCCCCAGCACCTGGCACTTTCTTTTATTTTATTCAGCTGTTACACTGTTGAGACTAACCAATTTTTTTATAGTTTTTACAATAGAATATTCCAAATATGAGGCTACCACATGTTTTGTCCATGTTATTTTCCACTGTAATAATGGGTCGAACAAAGACAAATTGACTGAAGCGGGACTTGAACCTGTGACCTGCGACTTGAACCTGCCGGTGTTCCACCAAACTGAGCTTTCTAGCCGTATGTTGGCGGTCTCCCTATTTTGTCAATATCTTTGTTTGGGGTTGCCAGGTTGAATGGCTTCTGACTGGCGCCCCCGGAGCAAAGATATATTGACAAAATAGGGAGAACGCCAGCATAGTGCTAGATAGCGTTAACATGCCGGAGGTCCCAGGTTCAAGTCCCGCTCTAGTCAATCTTTGCTTTGTTCAACCCAAAACGTTTTACAAATTTACCCGATCAGTTTTCCCTTGTGATTGATAACTTGATATTTTCCTTTGTTGTAATTTTTTTTTTTTTTTTAAATATGTTATCTTATCCTTGTAGAAAATCGCTCAAGCAACGACCTCATCCGCCAGGTGCAGCACCCGTACGTCCTGGCCCTGCGAGACTTTGTGGAAGTCAACCACCAGCTGAGCCGCTTCGAGGAGATCATGAGCCAACTTCCCGAGTTGCAGAAGTGCTCGGACCTTCTGTCCAACAGCAAGCTGATATACATGCCGTACCTGCTGAACGCGGTTGCAATGGCGAAATCCTGAAGACGTCGTCGTCGTCGTCGTCGTCGTCGTCATCGCGGAAAAGACATTAGAGAAAAATGGTACAGCAGTGCTGACATCTTTTTTTTTATTATCTAGACAGGGTTTTCCCGTGACTTTTTTAGTGACTGGCCAGGGGGTCCAGTGAGCTTTTCATTTCACTAGTTTGTCAGCTTTCTCGGCAGTCCATATTTCTTATTATAATCGGGGATGCTTTTCAACACTGAACTAGCCAGCCGGACCACTTGGGAGAGAATTGTGACTGGTCCGCGGGTGTTTCAACTAGCATTAGGCCAGCGGACCACTGTTCTGGGAGAACGCTGCTGGAGTGAAAAGTTGACCGTAAATTGAAAGCGGTTATATTCCACAGTTCAGAATGTTATTGGAGAAACATTTTGGGGGGAAAATAAATTCACTCTGACTTCAAAAAAGTTGGATTGTCCACTCCTGAAGAAAGACAAAATGTGATGTAAATTTATTTTTCAACGGGTAGGAAAATTGGGACAGATGTACAAGAAGAAAGTGTACGTCAACAAATAATAACGTTGAACAAAGAAACACTGACTAGAGCTGGGACTTGAACCTGCGACCTCCAGTTTGACATGCCGCAGGTCGGAGGTTCAAGTCCTGCTCAAGTCAGTGTTTCTTTGTTCAATCCAAGAAATGATTTAAAACTTACCTAGTTAGTTTCCCTTGTGGTTTTTATTAATTGATGTCAACAAACAATACAAACGTTATTTCGTTGTTAATAATGCTAGCTTGTACCAGATGGGTCACTTGACGTATTTGAACTTTTTTGAGGAGGGGATCTGTTTCATGTATTTGGAAATCTGACCGGAATTTTTTGCGAAGGAAAGCTCTGTAGATGACGTACCATTTTTCTTGTTTGAGAAAACATGTATTCCAACCCCAATGAAAAATGTGCATTAATTTTTTTTGTGTGTGTAGATATTGTAATATATATAAATCTGATGTCAAAAAACTGGTGAAAGGACTTTGAAAAAGAATCCTGTTTGTACATAGTTTTTAAGAATTAAAAAAAACAAACAAAAAGTGTTACCTCAGAATTCTGGCTCTGTAGAAAATATTTCGCCAGAGTGCAAGACTAAAAAGTTTGACACTTTCTAAATAGCTGATGATATCAACAGGTGATGGTAAACGGAAAAAAAGAAAAAGATTTGAAGCAAAAGGAGAAAGCCAACAACTTCTGAAATTAATTGTAAATTCCTTGGATACTAATATTTGTCTCTTCCACAAAACCCACATTGTATCTTTTAGCTCAAATGGATTGGGTGTCACACCTTGGTCCAATTTCATAGGGCTGCTTAACCCCCAAATATTGCTTAACAATTTTCTGCTTAGCAGAAATGAGCAAGGATACCAGTCACAAGTTCTACATGTGACATGGTAGTTTGGCCGGTAACTTGATTCTGGTAAGCATAACTTTGTTGTGCTGAGCCATTTTTTTTTTGGTGCTTAAGCAGCTCTATAAAAATTAGGCCCCGGCTAATTTAATAACTAATACTAATTAGAGGTAGAACAAGAAAGCACCGACTGGGTTTGATCACAGTTTCCTTATGGCTTATATCATACAAACAGTTTTTGCCAATTATGCATACAAATTTGAGTTTGAGGAAATTCAAGGGAAATAGTCAATGTATTTCCTTTACGGTAAATTTCAGCAGTGTTATTGGTTAAAAACCATTACTTTCACCTTGGGCTGGAAGGGTGGCAATGATAATTGGGAGGGGAAACTGCACCCGCCGTTTCCTCGGCAGTGGACACACCGACTGTTCCGACCAATCACCTGATAAGGTTTTCCTTTATGATTGAGTAGCAGATATATCATAACTCATAAAACTCGAATCATGAGATGAAGCTACTTAATGCGCACGTATGGTCTAAAAAAGAAGAGATCTGTTTCATATTGTTAAGGCCCTGTGTAGAATTTTATAAAAAATCAATAAAAAGAAAACCCAAAGCTAGGACAAATGATGCTACTCGCTGGTTGAAATAAATGCATCAGGGATAAACCCATACACCAATTTGTGAAAAGTAATGTGTACTCTGTGCTTCCCTGAGGTCGATTTCACAAAACCCTTCCTAACTTAGGAGTAGTCCTAGGCAATGCTAAGAGATAGGACTAGTCTTAAGTTAGGAAGAGTTTTGTGAAATCGACCCCAGGTTTAACTTGCCCATAAAATTGTTTGCAAAAAAAGTGCTGTTTGTACGATTCAAATCGACCTCTTGTCACCATTGCAAGCTTACTGGAGCTTTGGTTACAGACATTTGCTCTAGAGGAGGTGGGGGTTTTCAAAATCCCAACTGAGTAGCTTTGGATTTTGTTCACGGCACTCGGAAAGCTTGAGTACACAGCGGTTTGTAAACGCAGTCGTGTATGGGTAAAAAAAAAAATTCAAATAGTACAACATGGATACTACAGTGACATCCAAAGTCATAGGCAAATGAGTTGTCCACAAATTTCACTGCAGATGTTCTGCTCGAGTGCGGGAAAAAATATTCATGGGTTTGGAATTCCAGCTTTGGGTTTTATCCGTTGAAAAGGTGCTTTTATTGCAAGAGTTGACAAGAAGTTTGAGGATTTTGTGACCGGAGAAATCTCTCTTTTGAATATCTATTTGTCTCGATGGAAGAAAGGGAAGTGGGAAACTGTGGCATAATTCTTTTGAATTTGTTCTCTCTTAAAAACCCAACAAATCATTTGTTTTTGGTGTGTCCCCCCCCCCCCAGCACCTGTTGATATTGAAAAAGTTAGCGTTTGATTCCACCGAAAAAATACATTCTGTACCTATATTTCTATATATTTTGTGTGTGTGTGTGCGTTTGGTGTCACACACAATTTAGCCAAAGATAAATTTGGCGGTTAAAACATAACTTTAAAAAGTATATATTTTGGGATATATATATGTGAGTGAGGGCTATGTGAAAAGAACATTTTTTCGTAGAGACTTTTACTTGGATGTGCTTTATAGATGTCAAAGCATTCTCCCCTCATTCTTGGGGAGGTGCGTGGATCCCACCGATTTTTCTCAAATCCGCAACGGTTAGATTTTTAAGCACCGACAAGATGCCTTCTGGGTCTGTTTTTTTTCTTCTTCTGTGAGTCATGTGATTGGTTGTATTACTTGGGTGTTTTCGAAAAAAAAGTATACGCACAAGTGAAGTTGAATTTTTCAGTAGTTTTTCAGTAGCACAGTCTTTTTGCTTACAAACAAAAGAATGAATTCGACTTGAGTTAGTTATGTGTGTCTAAGGACAGAAGTATGAAGGTCGCCTCTTTTTTTTGATTTCTTAAACAGAGTCAACTGAAGGATGGAAATAGTGAGTGTTATTGTCTTCTACTGGAGTGAATTTTTTATTATGATGTTTTTGTGTTGGGCTTACCAAAAAAAAAAAAAAAAAAAAAACAGAAAGAAAAGAAAACGAAACCACCGACAGTATTGCGTTATTTTGTATATAATCTCCTCATTGATGCATTTGTATACTTGTCCACTAGAAAATATTCTTATGATGAATTAAGAAGGAAAAAAAAGTCTTGTTTGTAAATGTGTCGGAGCAGGCCTCCTGTATTTAATATGGTACCAAGGATTTTAAAAAAGACAAAAAAAAAAATATGGCGTGTCGTTGGCGTTTATGTGTATGTGAATTGTATAAATCAACAGTGTTGTGTTTTTAATTCAGATAAGTCTTATTTAAGTGCTTTCTTTTGTTCTTCAAAGAGGGTTACAGAAAATCTAATATATATATATAATTATGTGGTGTTGGTAATTAAGTAACTTAAGCAAGTGTGATGTGGGCTTTGTGTAGGATGTCATGAAGTAGGAGATCTGTATTTTAAATTCAGCCTTTTTTTTGTTTTTGTTTTCAATCTGGTAATTTTTTCGAATTTGTATTTCTTTTCCTTTTTTTCAGAGAAGTATTTCTAGTTTTCTTAACTTATACACTTGTGTTATTGTTGCCATGGTTCGAGAAGGAACTCGTGGTCAGTTGTGAGGAAGTGGGGAGGTTGATTCTTTCAATGGTGCCCCGAGCCCCGATAGACACAAATATGGCAGTAGCCTTGGTGGTGAATGAACTTGGGCCGTATCCGAATTGGGGGCTGCGGTTACGGCTACGACTGTTGCTAACGGTGCTGTCGGAGGTCCTATACTTCAACGCATGACGACGCGGATATCTAGCCGCAGCTGTAGCCGCCACATCGGAACAGGCCTTGGTCTTGTCATGGTGCGGCCATCTGTGTCGTGTTCCCTGCAGACGCAATGACAATGATAGTTCTCACTCTCGTGCCACATGGAGACCTGACTAATTTTTGTTCAAGTCTCAGGTCGTATCCGAGGTGGCGGCTACAGCTAAACGGCTGTTGCTCAGGACATGCTAAACTTCAACGCATGATGGCGCCACCAATTCGAACACGGCCTCGGTTTGGTTTGGCTGTATCTGAAAAAATGGCTGCCGTTAGCAACAACTGTATCCGCCAATTCAGACATGTCTTTATAAAAACAAAGATGGTCACACCTATATAAAAGTCCAGTGCACTCAAAGTGTTAGTGTATAGTTAAATATCTTTACAATCTGTTAAAAAGGGAGGAAAAAAACAAAGATGGCCACACCTATCTAAAAGTCCAGTGCACTCAAAGTGTTAGTGTATAGTTAAATATCTTTACAATCTGTCCTTTTAAGGTACAACTGCATAATTGTGTAGATGAAATTAAGAAGATTCAGAAGTCCTTAGTTCCCCAGAGTCCTTGGAACCCTGCAAAGGTTCCATGGTGTCATGAAAAGGGTTCCGTGGTTCACTGTGGAGCTTCCAGCCTCCTATTTCTTAGCGCACTTGGAGAGGTTCACTTTAAAGGTTCCCTGGTACCCTGCCGGTTTACTTCATTCAGACAAGGGTTCCGATAGCAGCGTGTGAATTTATGGCTTTGAATGGATTGACAAAAAGGCCGGTTCTTCACATTCTTTGCCAGTTATATCACTTTCCCTTAAATATACAGATCACTGTAGCTATTTGTGTGTGTGACAAGGCACTTTAAGTGCACCACTGCTCCTTCAAGTTGAGTTGTAGTTTACACCCGAGAATTTGTCCAGTTCACACATTTATCCCCGGTAACCCGTAACATGCATTCTCACACATATTTCCATGTGACAACTTAATAAGTTGTCAGGTTATAGATGATTACTTTGCTTAGAAGCTTGCTTTTAATTCAACTTGAATTCAACCCCACTAATTGAAGCAATGCTTTTCTTAAAAGGATGTTTTCCCCCAAAGAAAAACCCAAATTGTTCCCTTAAAATCAGGGCATCTTTTCATATCGTTGTAAGAAACAAAATCCTGGTTACAAATGCTACTGCACTTTAGTATAGTAAACGGTGATCATTTCAAAGTCAAATTGAAAATATTTTGCCAGTTCTCTGTGGAAGGTTTTTTCGATGAGTTTTTCAGTTTGCAAGATGACCTATTCTTTTACCAGCAGCAGCAATTTAGTCGATTAAATTCTTTCTTATCTTGATTTAAAGAGAGCAAGCACAACAGTATCAAAATTATCTGCTATTATTTAAGAATATCACCAAATGAAGTTTGTTTTCTTGCAAGAACTTTCAGAATATGGCATTTTCATGTGGAAGTCTATTGTATGTTAATTAAAGATGTCCTTATTTTAAGACCAGTATTTATAAGAAGTTCTTAATTTAACTTGGTGTGCGTAGAAAAAAGTCTTAAAGAAAACTACCCACCTACCTTTTTGTTTTATTTCGGTGCTGTGTACATTATATGAACTTAATTAAACAAATGTAGGCACTGTGCGGTCATGTGGGTAAAAAATAAACGATGTTCCTTGTGCACTATGCATTCTTGTAGTCACTGTTCATTTATTGCAATGCGTACCTCTCAGCCTTGTGGTTTTTTTTTCAAATTTTAGGTCCAAATTGAAAAGAAAATCACACGGTAAGGTCAGCAATTTTTTGTCACATTTTTTGCCAAATATTAATAAAATCATAAGGGGTTACTCCAGTATTTGTTATCAAATTTGGGTTGAAAGAACAAGAAGTAAATGAACGTACCCCACACTTGCACTTTTTGTTTTTTCAATTTTTGTACAAAAATTTGATAGAATTGATGGACTAGCGCCTTGTAGTTCTTAAAAAAATTTGGTCAAAATTTGAGGATCAAAAAAATTGACTGTTTTGCTTTTGATAAAAGTGCAAAATTCCCCTTATGTGTGTAACAAAAAACATACCTAATTCCCCTTCAAGCAGACTTGATTCTTGGATTCTGATTGGTCAATACCACACTCTGCGTATTGCGCTACTGTTGAAAGTGCGAATGCGTTGAATTTGAGAATGATAGGTCACTTGTTAAATTAAAAAAGTTGAGTATGTCAATCCTTGGTGTACCGTCTTTTTGTTGACGTTAGGAAATATATTTAGACTTCTGGTGCTCACCATTAGAAGAAAAAACGCAGAATTTTTCGCACTGTGGTGGTTGCATTCTTTGTTACAATAAGGAAACACCGGGAACTGTATTTGGACATGCCCCTGTTCTGCACTCTTCCCCCCCTCCCCCCGTTTGACCATACTTACATGTGAAGCCAATGTGACTTACAAATCGTCTTCACTTGGTGTACGCACTTCTGATGCCTCATGTATGCTTGTGATTTACAAACTGTACGCTTGTGAGTCCACGTCTGTGATACATCGTGTACGCTTGTGAGTCCACGTCTGTGATACATCGTGTACGCTTGTGAGTCCACATTTGTGATACATCGTGTACGCTTGTGAGTCCACATTTGTGATACATCGTGTACGCTTGTGAGTCCACATTTTTGATACATCGTGTATGCTTGCGAGTCCACATTTTTGATACATCGTGTACGCTTGTGAGTCCACATTTTTGATACATCGTGTACGCTTGTGAGTCCACATTTTTGATACATCGTGTACGCTTGTGAGTCCACATTTGTGATACATCGTGTACGCTTGTGAGTCCACATTTGTGATACATCGTGTACGCTTGTGAGTCCACATTTTTGATACATCGTGTATGCTTGTGAGTCCACATTTTTGATACATCGTGTATGCTTGTGAGTCCACATTTTTGATACATCGTGTACGCTTGTGAGTCCACATTTTTGATACATCGTGTACGCTTGTGAGTCCACATTTGTGATACATCGTGTACGCTTGTGAGTCCACATTTTTGATACATCGTGTATGCTTGCGAGTCCACATTTTTGATACATCGTGTACGCTTGTGAGTCCACATTTGTGATACATCGTGTACGCTTGTGAGTCCACATTTTTGATACATCATGTACGCTTGTGAGTCCACATTTGTGATACATCGTGTACGCTTGTGAGTCCACATTTGTGATACATCGTGTATGCTTGCGAGTCCACATTTGTGATACATCGTGTACGCTTGTGAGTCCACATTTTTGATACATCGTGTACGCTTGTGAGTCCACATTTTTGATACATTGTGTACGCTTGTGAGTCCACATTTTTGATACATCGTGTACGCTTGCGAGTCCACATTTGTGATACATCGTGTACGCTTGTGAGTCCACATTTTTGATACTTCGTGTACGCTTGTGAGTCCACATTTTTGATACATTGTGTACGCTTGTGAGTCCACATTTTTGATACATTGTGTACGCTTGTGAGTCCACATTTGTGATACATCGTGTACGCTTGTGAGTCCACATTTTAGATACATCGTGTACGCTCACGAGTCCACACTTGTGATACATCGTGTACGCTTGTGAGTCCACATTTTAGATACATCGTGTACGCTTGCGAGTCCACATTTGTGATAAATCGTGTACGCTTGTGAGTCCACATTTTTGATACATCGTGTACGCTTGTGAGTCCACATTTTTGATACATTGTGAACGCTTGTGAGTCCACATTTTGATACATCGTGTACGCTTGCGAGTCCACATTTGTGATACATCGTGTACGCTTGTGAGTCCACATTTTTGATACTTCGTGTACGCTTGTGAGTCCACATTTTTGATACATTGTGTACGCTTGTGAGTCCACATTTTTGATACATTGTGTACGCTTGTGAGTCCACATTTTTGATACATCGTGTACGCTTGTGAGTCCACATTTGTGATACATCGTGTACGCTTGTGAGTCCACATTTTTGATACTTCGTGTACGCTTGTGAGTCCACATTTTTGATACATTGTGTACGCTTGTGAGTCCACATTTTTGATACATTGTGTACGCTTGTGAGTCCACATTAATGTGATACATCGTGTACGCTTGTGAGTCCACATTTGTGATACATCGTGTATTCACAAGGGGGGTAAGTCCAGCAAATGTGTATTTTTGACCAAAATTTGATAAAAATGCTGGACTTACCCCTTGTGATTTTTGTCATTTTTTGAAGCAAATTTGTTAAAAATGCTGGATAGTGCCACAATCATGGTACACTTTTTGTTACAAAGACACCAAATGAACGACACATAAATATTGAGTAACTCTTTGCAGATCTTGTATTCAACAAACTCAAGTACTTTCTACTCTTCATTCACACACTGCTGGTTAATCAGTTTACAAAAAACATTGAAATAACTGTTGCATCAATGGTTTTCAAAGTGTTGTTCATAACATGGACACAAACAAATATGTGTACCCATGATTGTGGCTGTGCACAAGACTATAATTCAAGATCGTGTTTCGTTCAGTGACCAAAAACAACTTCATTTCCTGAAACTTGCTTTCTAAACACTGCAACCAACTTAAGATAGACAAAAGTTTGAAAGTTAACTGATTAAAGGCAGGATATGCTTTTGGTTATTGTCAAAGACTAGTGTCTTCACTTGGTGTATCCCAACATATGCATAAAATAACAAAGCTGTGAAAATTAGGGTTCAATTGGTCATCGAAGTTACAAGAAAATAATGAAAGAAAAAAACACCCTTGTTGCATAGAATTGTGTGCTTTCAGATGCCTGACCCTAAGCCTTTTTCAGATTCAAATATTTGAGTGAGAAATGACCTCTTTCTCAAAAACTACATTACTTCAAAGGGAGTCGTTTCTCCCAATGTTTTATACTATCAGCAGCTCTCAGGTGCTCCTTACCAAGTCAGTTTTTATGGTAATGTATTTCTTGAGTAACTACCAAAAGTACCCACTGCCTTTAACCAATTCCAGTGCAGAAATGTTGAAACGTATTTTGCAGTGAACAGAAAAAGGGACCCACGCACCAAGTATTGGGAACAAACAAGTGAAATGAACAAACAGTAAATTTCTTTTTGTAAATATCCACATTGCCATTATCTTTAATACAAGGTACAGTTGAATCATCAAAACAGGCAAATATTGATACAGAAATATGTGTATAAAGTTAATGTATAATTGGCACAGACTTTCAAGTCTCACTTACAGGCATAAGAGTAGTGAAATTATTGTTAAAAAATTCAGTGGAGCACTAGGAAAATTGTTACACACCTTTGTTTGGACACACCTAATGTGTTTTCCTTATCTTAACCCGAACCCCTAACCCAAACCCTGACCCAACCAACCTTAACCCTAAACCCTAGCGTGCAGGGGCCCAATTTCATAAAGCTGTTTACCGGTAAGCAAATTTTTGTGCTTACTGTAGCAGAAAAATGTGCGTAAGCATAAGCGTATTTCACCAAGATTTCTCAAGTTAGCAGAAAATTTCTTGGCGCGAATGCACGTTCACCATGGATTTGCATTGTTATGTCACTTGTGTGCTAAATGCGGGTTAGCCAGCATTTACCCTTGCTTACGGTAAACAGCGTTATGAAATCGAAATTCTGCTAAGGGACGCTCCGTAAGCACAAAACGGCTGCTTACATGTTTTATGAAATTGGGCCCTGATTGCTAGGGGGGCTATCAGAGCATAGGGTTGTCAGAACATACAGCAGTCCCCAAGAAAACAGTTAACATGTAAACAGGTCAGCTGTTTTAAGCTGCAATAGACTGTGCAAGTCTCGCGCTCATTCAAACTTCCGGGACCATTGTGGTCCCAACCATATGGAGTTTTACGTGGGCGAGATTTTGTTTCGTCAATTATTTTAGTTTAACGTAGTTTATGACTATGAAAATTAGCCTATGTTGTTGGGAATGTAATACTCAGTGATAAAAAAATATGAAAGTAAAATCAATTCAACAATATAACGAAGAAAGCCCGAGAATTAAACATGACCTCAGCTTCCGGTTACTGCAAAAAATTAAGAATTTTGTGCTCAGTCCCCCAAAACAACTTATGTAAACGCTTGTTTTGGATGCGCGATGATAATTGCCAGATGCTGTAATTGCAACGCCAGGCCTTTTCATTGCAGTCTATGGTTGTTGAGGCGTCAGCGTCCTCAATAAACTGCGCCTAGCGTTAATTTTATGATGGTGTGACCTTTGCGAATCCGCTTAAGGGGTTTCTAAAAAGTTAAGATCAAATAAGCATCGTTGTCCCAGGTTTTAATTATGTTTAAATAATAATCAACACATTATTTGTGTATTTATTATAAAAGCTAAACTAATTTTATAAAAACTGTACTGAGTATTTTTGTTGTTCAGATTTTGTCATGAGATATAATTTAAAACCCAGATTTGATTTCAGAAAAAAATATGTTCTTCGTTTGACGTGTTTTCTCGTTCCGATACGCGCGAGACTTGCACAGTCTGTGACAAATGAAACAGTTTAGCAGTCAAGAACAATTCAACAGTAAACTTTCACATAAAATAGCAGTAAAACTGTTATAATAGTATGATCAGTTTCATTTGGCGGGCAAATAACTGTTGGCTGACATTCCCACCACCAACAGCTGCAACCACCATGCCTTCGCATTCCTTATAAGCAGTGTGTACAAATGTTCTATCAAAATTGTTACACACCTATGTTCCAACACCCCTCTGTTCAGACACACCTATGTTCCGACACCCTATGTTCGACACACCTATGTTCTGACACACCTATGTTCTGACACACCTATGGTTTCTGACACCCCTATGTTCCGACACATCTATGTTCTGACACACCTATATTCTGACACACCTATGTTCTGACACCCCTATGTTCCGACACACCTATGTTCTGACACACCTATGTTCTGACACACCTATGTTCTGACACACCTATGTTCTGACACACCTATGCTCCGACACCCCTATGTTCTGACACCCCTATGTTCCGACACCTCCCTGTTCAGACACCCCTAGTGTGTTTTCCTAACCCTAAGATTAACCCAAAGCCTAACCCTAACCCAAGCGTGTAAATCCAAGTTTTTTTTTTCTCGAACATAGGGGTGTCGGAACATAGGATTGTCGGAACATAAGGGTGTTGGAACATAGAGCAGTCACAGGTGCATTAAGAGAGGATAATGTAAAATATACGTTTTTATCACAGATTTACATAAAACTTACACGGTCTAATGATGATGATAGTAGAAAACATCCCTTGAAATATTTCTGTCTAAAATGCCATATTTATGAGAAATGAATACTCTAATTTTCCAATTGGAGTTTATCGCTCAGTGAGCGTTTTATTCATTTGTTGAATCTATATGATTTCATGCAAATGTGTAATCGGTTTTTCACTATTTTCTCGTAACCCAGATGGCCGATTGATCTCAAACTTCTACAGATTTGTCAGTTTATGTATATGGTGGATTACATAAAGTGCTTACACTGCCAGCAACTGTTTTGTTAGCAAAAACCAATTCTGTAATGTTCCTTTCAGAGGGAGCCGTTTCTCACAATGTTTTCTAATATCAACAGCTCTCCATTGCTCGTTACCGAGTAAGTTTTTATGCTAACAATTATTTTGAGTAATTACCAATAGTGTCCAGTGCCTTTAAGGAAGGATTATAAAGCAGACCCAGACATTTACGATGACTTCAGTCCAGGCAGATACTTGCACTTTTCACATCCCCGATAAAAATGTGACCATTTTAGGAAACTGACGTCAAACCCAACAAGAATAGATGTCGTTAAAAATAACGCAAACCCTTCCAACTACAGGCCGACAATAGTCTCGAGTCAACACAAGAGTCTAATTATCGGTATGGGCTATTCTTAAAAACCTGACTCAGAGCCTGTGATTTTCTTTTTTTGCAGTCCGCACACAAAACAACTTCATTGAAAAGTGTCCGGTGACTGCTCATACAGAATTCCGACAACCCCATTTCCCAACGCGTCCAACGTCATCCCGTTCAAATAAACTATCTTTTATAAAAAAAATCCTTCCCAAGATACGACCGGGAAAAAAAAGAGTGAGAAAATCCTCACGACAAATGTATCCAAGGGTATCTGTTGTGTTGGACAACGATGCTGTCGGCTAGCTCAGAAATACCTCTTTGTTCAACCGAAGGGAGTCGCTTTCTGCAGTTTTTTGTGAGCGAGGGATGACGCTGAACCGGCCTGAAACCCAATAGCCGAACAATGATGGTCGACTTGAATCAAAAAAGATGTAAGTAAATATGTGCACTTATAAATAAATAGACACGTGCACTTTAGATGTAAAGGGTATTGATTGGGCCGAATTGGATGAAACAGTCTGTCGTAGTTGAGAGAGATATGAATACAAATTACGGGGAAAAAACCCTCGAGGAGAGACTAAAATAAGTACCGGAGCTTTATATAACATTCATAATGCTGTTTCAATGGGGGACTACTCCATATTCGGACACCCCTGTGTTCCGACAACCCTATGTTCCGAACCCCACACCCCCCCTTGTGATTTACACGCTAGGGTTAGGGGGTGAGGTTAGAGTTAGGGTTAGGGTTGGGGTTTGGGTTATGGTGAGGGTTGGGGTAGGGGCTAGGGCTAGGATTAGGAAAAATTAATTAAGGGTGTCAGAACATAGGTGTGTCGGAACATAAGTTCAATGATCTCTGATTACAGATCGGACACAATTTCATAGAGCCGCTATGCACAGGAAACTTACCCCACTGTTGCACACCACTCCAACAGGAACCCAGTTCGTGGTGCTGATTACCGAGGAACTCTGCGCTTATGTCCCATAGATTCATGCACTGTACAGGGCACCAAAAGCGCAGATCTCTGTGGTTTAAGCAGTGCTGTGAAATTGGTCCCGGATTACCAGCCAAAGTCACATGGGATTCGTACATCTGGTTCCCTGTCAAACATGACTTGGCACACATTAATTTAAAAAAAGCAACGTTTAACATCATCATCATCATGTCGGTTTTTAAGGCCGTTGTCCAGTCTGTTCTGGGTTGGCCTGTTTTTCTCCCTATGGCTCTCCTCCACTTGGCCCTGTCCGTCGCATCCCTTGCATTGACTCCAAGCATTTGCATGTCCTCTGACACAGAGCTCTGCCACGTCTTGCGCGGTCGGCCAACGGGTGTGGGCCCACCCACAATTACGATGGTACACCTCTTGACCCAGTTGACATCCTCCTTTCTCTCCACATGACCAAACCACCTCAGCCTGTGCCTCCTGAATACGTGCCGATCTCCTCCACTCCGATTCCCCTCCTCAGCTCCTCACTTGACAGCCTGTCAGCAAGAGACACCCCACACATCCACCTGATCATTCTCATCTCTGCTCGTTCCATCTGCTGGATGTGCCCCACCCTTGTGGGCCATGTCTCACAGCCGTAACAGTAACAGATACATATGTGCACAGCCACAATCATGGGTACACTTTTTGTTACAAAGACACCAAATGAACAACACATCAGTATTGAGTAACTCTTTGCAGATCTTGTATTTGACAAACACACATACTTTTTACTTTTCACCCACACAGCCCTGCTTAATTAATTTAAGCGAAAAAAATGTGTACCCATGATTGTGGCTGTGCACATATGCTAAGCAAGAAGATGAGTGGGGGCACCAGTTGCAACAGTGTAAACTTATAGCACTTTGACTGGTAACCTTTTTTTCTGATAAGCAAGATAATTCTGTACTTAGCAATTGTATTTTTTAACATGGACACGAAAAAAATGTGTACCATGATTGTGCTGTGCACATATGCTAAGCAAGAAGATGAGTGGGGGCACCAGTTGCAACAGTGTAACTTATGCACTTTGATGTTAACCTTTTTTTCTGATAAGCAAGTAATTCTTACTTAGCAATTGTATTTTTTATACAGTGTCAATTTGCACGGTTGCCAAGTTGAACGGCAGTAGAGAGTGTTGCAGTTGTAGCCCGTCAATTAATTCTCGGTAAAACTCCATCAATATTTTGAACAAAAGAAACACAACATTGTGATAAAACATAAGTTAATCTCCAATCAACAAATAAAGCCTTAAAATTTACACACAGGAAGTTTACAGATGGGCAGTTTTTAGTTATTATTATAGACGATGTGACCTGTGACCTGTGACATCACATGTTTACAAAAGAGCCACAGAGACTGGACTTCTGGCGGGCACATTTGTACACAGCTCAATGGAAGAATACAACACATCTTATGTTTTATGGAGATTGCACTGTCTGATTTTCCTCAACTTTTGATATGAAGAAAGGGGGGACATCTCAAAAGCTGTACAGCTGTTGCTTTTGTAAATTTTGAATTTATGTGAAAATTATGACACACAAACAAAAAAATTCCCATTGAGCCTGTGTAGCATCTTGCCTGTCAGGAATAGCATTATAATGTACGAGGTCACCACTCTGTAAACAAAAGTAACATGGTCTATATATTTCTGGTAATGAACTCAAGGATGCCTCGTAAGTGAACTAAATCACTGTAGCTGGCAAGCCTGAGGAAACCTGTAAACAAGGGTGCTTGCTATGTGAACCAGTGCACTACCAATCCTAGTACACAGGACCTATGGCTTAATGTCCCATCCAAAGGACAAAGCAATCATGGTTAAGTATCTTGCTCAAGGACACAAGTGTCAAGACTGGGACTCAAACCCACACTCTGATGATCAGAAACACCAGAGCTTGAGTCGGGCACTCTTATCCGCTCGGCGGCCACGACACGCCACAAAACTGGCAGAAGTTCAAACGAATGCAACTGCCACTTGAACTTCTTCAAAGCTAACGGACGCTACAGCCATTCTGTTGTTACGGCTACAGCTACGGCTACAGCTACGGCTACAGCTGCATCGCTGCATCATCATGCGTTGAAGTATAGGATGTCCTTAGCAACACTCTTAGAAACAGTCGTAGCCGCAGCGGTAGCCACCAATTCATGTATTGGCATTTTTTTATAATCAAATCAGAGCCAGCTTTGAGTTTCCATGGGAGATCAGTTGCACCATAAAGGCCAATACTTCATTGTTTCTATTGAATGTAATTTCCTTTGAGTCACAGATGTCAGTCAACACTCTTTAATATCAAGGTGAAATCTTTGACTTTCCTGGAAAGCCGTGGTTAAATCAGTACACGACCGCATATTAATAAAATGAGGTTGAAGTCATCGCCTCTTGTTATATGGGCCCTTAAGCGGGCCCTTTGGCAATTTTCACACCATGCTGAGCAGTGTTGTTGGGATTATACATCACTTGATAATAGCGAGAGTAGAAACTGATCCACAACTGATCCACAAAGGTTCATTATAATTTGACAGTTACAGTTGTATCTTTCATTAAAAAAGAAAAGAGAAACCAGACTATCCTCCCTTCCAGCCTCTAAAGACCTTTCCATTGCAACGTCACAGCCAGAGTGTTTAGCCAACCAAGGCTGGAAAATTATGGGAAGCCAGAAATGTCAAGCAAAAACAGATATCCACAGTTTGTAACAATGTTACACAAATATTCACAGAAGGTGTTGAATTTTTTGGAAGCAACCAACCATGGGATGCAGTTTTTTTTAAATTGCATATTTGCAGAAATGTTGAATTTGGTCAATTTAACACGATTGAATGTTTTGCGGTTTGTTTATCAACAATAGAAAGGTGTCTTTGGAATACACAGAAATGAATGGAAGAAAAGATGGCCGTAGATCTCACACACTATCTTAGCCTCGCTACCTTGGAGGCTAACATCTGGTAAGTTTGAGCTCAATTGGTCATCGAGGTCCAAGGAAATAGTGAAAAGAGACCGTAAGTGTTTTTTTTTTTTTTTTCAAACATCAACTTTTTATCACGCGTGATAAGAACTATTGCTTTACTCATTTCTCAGAAACGATAGCATTTTAGGCAGAAATATTTTAAGGAACCCTTTCTACCATTACTTACTTTAAATCATGTAAGTTATGTTTGAATCTATGAACATTTGTGTTTTTCGATCTTACCAATAGCCCTCCTTCTCTCAGTGACTCTTGTCAACATTTTCCAGTGAGTTGACCAACCATTTGAAACCATTCCACTGCCAAGGTTGTGTACGGTGGCACAACTGTGCACAGAACTAACTGTGTACTGTGTACATGCATTCCCTCATGGTATCATATTGCAGGCTGGCATAGTTGATTCATCATTCAAAACCACAGTGAATGGTATTGAATGGTCAGACAGCAAGAGGGATAGTGTACACAGGGCCTTTAAGGTGGCCATGCCAGAAACACCAGGGCAAACTCCTTCTCTTTACAATAACCCCACTGTTTTTTTCACGTGCATTAGATAAAACAAAGAAGGTAGTGGCAGTACTGAGACCTGCTGGATGCGTTTTCTTAGCAACAGCAAACTATGTCATTCCCTGCATCTGATGAAGAAGTATTTGCTGCAAGAGCTCGTGTATGCAGACTTTTTGAAACTATAGTTAGTCTTGAAGTACTACCGCTATCTTTCTTGTTTCGAAAGCAAAGAGGTCCCCTTAAGCAACTTCTCCTCCCCAGTTGAAATCCATGCTGAGCATTCTTAGAAAGGAAAGAACATTTGAAATGTCTGTTGTTCTTTCGTTTGTCCCAGTACTTCCCATCTTCTCAGAGACTTAGTACACAAATATTTTCTTTTGAGCACCCTAGTCTTTAGAATTCCCCGATGGAGTCCCTTTACTTTCCCTTGTTTGCTTTGCCCTTGGTATCTATAAGGTACCTAGTATAATAATAATAATAATAAGATTTGTATAGACCATGTTACATTTGTTTACAGAGTGGTGACCTCGTACATTATAATGCATTTCCTGACGGGCAAGATGCTACACAGGCTCAATGGGAACATTTATATTTTTGTCTTGTTTTTCACATAAATTCAAAATTTACAAAAGCAACAGCTGTACAGCTTTTGAGGTGTCCCCCCTTTCTTCATATCAAAAGTTGAGGAAAATCAGACAGTGGGATCTACATAAAACATAAGATTTGTTGTATTTTTCCATTGAGCTGTGTACAAATGTGCCCGCCGGAAGTCCAGGCTCTGGTGCTCTTTTGTAAACATGAGATGTCACAGGTCACATTGTCTATAGCGCTGGTATCTAGAAAACTATTTCACTACGCTCAGTATTTTTCCTGCAAGGTATGCAGAGCTACATTTGAAGCATGAGACCTGTTCCTTTACATAGCACCATGTAACGGTTTGCAAGATGCTTTGGCGCAATATGCTGCCGATCGAACCAGGAACACCGGGGCGAACCCCTTCTCTTTACGGTAAGTGTACTGGGTGCTTTTACGTGCATTACACAACACACGGGACCTACGGCTTTACGTCCCATCCGAAGGACGCAGCAAAATAATGGTTAAGTGTCTTGCTTAAGGACACAAGTGTCACGACCGGGACTCGAACCCACACTCTGCTGAACAGAAGCACCAGAGCTCGAGTCCGGTGCTCTTATCCGCTCGGCCACGACACGCCACATGATAAGCACAGTTAACTGTGTCATTCCGTCTTCCCCTTTTTCGGCTCAGCATTTTTTTCTCTCTCTATAAAACCCCACTGTTCACCAGATTTGTTACCACTATTAACCCTCCTACTCTCAGTGACTCTTGGCAACATTTTCCAGTGAGTTGACCAACCATTTGAAACCATTCGACTGCCAAGGTTGTGTACGGTGGCACAACTGTGCACAGAACTAACTGTGTACTGTGTACATGCATTCCCTCATGGTATCATATTGCAGGCTGGCATAGTTTATCTATCATTCAAAACCACAGTGAATGGTATTGAATGGTCAGACAGCAAGAGGGTAAAAAGTGGGTAGACACCTACGACCCCCCTACATCCCAGATGTGCAGTGCCGACTGCCATAATCATATTAGTTAGCGTTCTTACCTGGAAGTGAATCACTCAACGATTATCACTTTCAGATCGTATGAACATTTCCTTGCCATTTTCTCAGAAAGTGACAATAGTTTTACAGATAAGAACTCCCCTCAGAAACCATCTTATGTCAACTTCCTTTTTTGATGTAGGCCAATAACAAGATGCCCGATTGGCAATTTATTGTTCCAGTAATTACTAATTACAAAACACAGTGAGCACACCCAGTCGTTAATTTGTCTACAAATCTAATTTTGACGAGAGCTACATCATGGGACGTGTTCGCAGGAGATCAAGTGTTGAAACCGAGCAGTCCATAGTGTGTTGTGTTCACAAGCTCTGATGTACTAAGTATTGTTTGAAGCTTTGCATGGTGTGGAGAAATAGACCGTATTGAATAACCCCTTTGTTGCTATGAAAGTCGCCATCTTGTAGGGCAAACCGTATGCACGTCTAAACGCGTACATCAATGAAGCACGCAGCGTTCCCGGTTTGATTTCTACGGCACACGTACACGCACACGCTCACAGACACCATGTTGTAGGGCAGGTTTTTGAATGGTGACGTCATATTCAATACGGTCTATAGGATGAGACTAGAAATAGACAAATAGTAAGCTTGCGGGTGCAACCATGTGTAAATCTCTTTTGTGAAGAGTGTTGGCTCTGAGAAGAGCCGGTTTGGTCTCGAACAGTATACTCTGCTCGTCTTCAATCGTTAGGATTAGCGAGGATAAAAAACATCATTACTTATTTTTAGTCTGAAATAAAAAAATATATATAAAAAATCCATGACCCTATCTTTGCTTTATGACATCCATATCCACAAGTTGGGAGCGAGACAATCTTCATTAAGCCGCAGGATTCATGAATAGCCCTGATATCATTTATGTATAAATACAGACTTATGGATTTATTGTATACAATTATTCTATTATCATTTTACATCTAAAACAATTTCAGTTTGGGGGGAGGGGGGGGGCAGCTGATACTAATAAATTACTATTCTATTCTGTGAAGGCTAAGAAGGTCTGACTCAGTTTAAAGGTTTATTATTTTCCGATGACGCTGAGATAGGATCCGTACAAATTCTCACCCAGGTCCCACAGGACAGCCAAGGGATATCATCCGAAGAAAAATCACCAATTCAAAACATTCCGAGGCTGGAATAAATTCATAAGTATGCAAAAATATGGGGGACACAAATATGGACATAAAAACCTCTGTGCCCCCCCCCCCCACCTCTGAAGAATAACAACAACTCTGAGGAGATCAAGACTCACCTTGAAGGTCGATTTGTCTTTAAAGGCACTGGACACTATCGGTAATTACTCAAAATAATTGTTAGCATTAAAATTTACTTGGTAACGAGCAATGGAGAGCTGTTGATAGTATAAAACATTGTGAGAAACGGCTCCCTCCGAAGTAACGTAGTTTTTGAGAAAGAAGTCATTTCTCAGTAAAATATTTGAATTGATTTATCGAAATCAAGCATCTGAAAGCACACAACTTCGTGTGACAACATGGACAAGGGTGTTTTTTTTCCCATTATTATCTCGCAACTTCGACGACCAATTGAGTTCAAATTTTCACAGGTTTGTTATTCTGTGCATATGTTGAGATACGCCAAGTGAGAAGACTGGTCTTTGACAATTACCAAAGGTGTCCAGTGTCTTTAAAGGAGGAGTAAAACTGAACTAGGGGGGGGGGTCACATATTAAATGAATAATGTTAGATGATTACAAAATTTACATTTGCCATCATATTTGTTACATGCTTACAGATGTTTAAGAGCTCACAGTGGTCTTTTTTTTTCAAGGAGGCTAAGCAACAAATTTGTCTACACTTCGTAGCAGAGACTATCCAACATCTCTCGAAGGTAGGATCATAGAATTTGTTTTTGTCAACGTATCGCTAATTTAAATGCAACAATTATGGAGAAGATTACAGTGGAAGTCACAAATGAACGTTTTCAGCTGAATACAGTGTTTACTTGCCGAGAAAACCGGCAACAAACTGTCATGCTATTTTCACGAGAACTTTGAACCCATCTAACGTTTTAGTGAGGGTAACGGCGGGTACCAACTGTATCTCTGGCGAACGGACACCAACCCTCAGAAGTCTGAGAAATCGTTTCTCAGATTCAAACATTTTGGGGTGACAAATTATTCAATTCATATGACTTCGAAGGGGGAATCCTTTTTCTCAAGATAGGTTATGCAATCAACAGCTGCAGTGTTGCTCAACGCATTGAATTCCGTACACTCGTCCATGCCTACAATTCACTTAATCACAGGGCTCCTGAGTATCTATCCTCTCTCCTTACAATCCATGAATGCTCATACTCCCTTCGTAGTTCTGATGCCATATCCCTTGTGGTTGACAAGTCTCGCAAAAAGTCAGGTGACAGGGCATTCTCTGTCGCTGCCCCCCGCTTATGGAATGCTCTGCCTGTCTCCATCAGAAACACTAATTCTGTTCTATCCTTCAAGAAAGGACTTAAGCTGGTTTGTCCTAAATCTTTCATATACCTCTATTGTTTCCTCAAGCGCCTTGCATCCTTCGGTAATTTGGCGCTATATAAAATCTAGTTATTTTATTATTATTATTACTCACCCAAAGTTCTTATGGTCATTACTGCTAGGAGAATTGACCAATCTATGACCCTACCTTTAAAAGAACCAGCGTATAAATATTGTTTCAGTCTGAGTATGTTTTGTTTGAAGACGAGCAGAGTATACTGTTCGAAACGTCGAGACCAAACCGGCTCTTCTCAGAGCCAACACTCCTCCCAAAAGAGATTTTACACATGGTTGTACCCGCAAGTTTACTAATATTTATAGTTATAGTTACTTCTTAAGACCAAGTATGTTTACGAGACATGCCTCACAGGTCAATTTAAAAAAAAATTGTGCACATTTGCAATTCATGGGTCGCACACGTTACATGCGGCTGTCCGATTGATATTTGCGACTGGATGTGCTCAAAGTTGTTACAGCCCAAGACAAATTTTCAACAACAGGTCATCTGAAAAATCATACTTCTGATAATGTGCAGCCAGTGTAACAGCCAGTGTAACGTGAGTAACAGTGGAAGCAAACACAGTGACCTTCACAGAGTGACCTTTTCCATTCCAGAGTGTTTCCTGGCAGGCAAGACACTAATTAGATTATGTATATATTAATAATAATAATAATAATAACTGTATTTATAAAGCGCCTTTTGCCAAAGGATACAAGGCGCTGATATTTTTACCTGCCATGTATGTGGAGCTACGTTTTTGAAGTATGAAGCCTATGCATTTATAGCACCATGTAATGGTGAAACACCCTTGTTACACGAAGTTGTGTGCTTTTAAATGTTTGATTTCGAGACCTCACGCGTGAGGTCTCAAAATCAATTCAAATATTTTACTGAGAAATTACTTCTTTCTCAAAAACTACATTACTTCAGAGGGAGCCGTTTCTCACAATGTTTTATACTATCAACAGCTCGCCATTGCTCGTTACCAAGTAAGTTTTATGCTAACAATTATTTTGAGTAATTACCAATAGTGTCCAGTGCCTTTAAACTGGAATACATTGCGAAAAAAGACAGGGGGAAGAAGGGACTAAATTAAACACTGAGTAATGCTTTATTGCTCAAAAATAAAACACACACAAAATATTCTTTATCCCTGATGCAAATTGAGCATCTATTAAAACAGCACCCAATACTTCTGCTCAGCCCAATTCTCCTTCTCTGCTAAGCGAGTATGGGTGTTGTGGCTTACAAGGGAAGAATCAAAAGCAGAGGTCATTGCAGTACAAAGATCCCAGACAGTATTAAAGGGAAATGGAAGGACAATAACAAAAAAAATAGGAGAGGGGGTTGTACACGGCTCTTGAGTTTCACCCCAACGTGTTCAATCAAGCAACAGTTTACTGAGTATCGACTGTTGCAAATATTTTTGTCCGACGAATGAGGCATGCAAATTGAATGTTTTTAATCACCGAGGTGCGGGGTAAATTGAGCATTTTCGACGAGTGGCACGGTCGGGGAGACAACCACCGACTGTGCAACCCACAAATAGGGGACAAAGGATCGGACGAAAGTCAATGCACCGCAGTAACAAAGAGGAGAAATGTAGAGGGTGGTTGGGTGTGGAGGTTGACGCGGGGGGGGGGGGGGGGGCGTGTGGAGTGGAGGTAAGGGGGATGGAGGGTGATCTATGCCTTTCAACAAAAATTGACCCTTTAAAAATCTCCAATCTAAAGGTACTATTTAAATAGGAGAGGGGTTGTACACAGAATTAGTACGGATTTAAAAAAAACATCATTGAAAGCTTACTGATTATAGTTCATACCTTTTTTTCTGTAAAATATTTCCCTCTGGAATGAAGTCATATTCCAGAAAAAAAACTGTTTATGAAACCTTAAAAAAAAAAAAGCAACAGCTGATTTCAATTTTTTTCAACCCCCAAAATAAGGACAACGGGTTTACATGCTGCAAATTGTGCATGGTTTTTCACTATTTTCTGCTGACTCAAAGAATGGATTAAGCCAACATTTTCACAGGTTTGTTATTTCATGTACCTGTAGATGGTTGACCACACAAAACATGTCTGGAACTATTTTGAAAGTTAACTGATTATGAAGTTCATACTAGAACCATCTTTTCTGTGAAATATTTCCCTCTGAAATGAAGTCATATTCGAGAAAACTGCATCTGAAAACCTAAAATAAAAAATGCAACAGCTGATTTCGGTTGTTACGACCAAAATTACAGCGGATGAAGCCCAAATGTTCACAGGTTTTTGATTTAATGTTTTTATATATGGTTGATCACACAAAACATGAACACTGTCTGCGACTATGTTTTCAGCTCCACCAATCCTGTATAATACGTTTAGAAGTGAAAATTACTCTGTCATTTTGGGTGTGTAGGAATTGTTAAGGAAGATGCACTTTTATCACTTATCTAACTTGAATCCCAGCACTAAAAAACAAAACGAAAACACTAAACAAACAACAAGAACCAGGTTTCTTCATAATTATATTAAAAATGAGCAGGAATTACTTTGATGGCCCAATGGCTCAACTGGTTGGGCTGTGGACTTCGTGTTTATTCTTAGGGTTTTAATTAACGTCAGATGCCAGTTTCTTCAAAATAGTTGGTGGCCCAGTGGAAGGACTCGATGACTCTGGACTCTGGGGTCTTGGGTTCAATTCCCACTCTGTACCTAACCTTTTATTTTTCATAACTGTTTCTATTCTTAGGGTTTTACCTAATGTCAGAAGCAAGCTTCTTAAGATGAGTTGGTGGTCCAATGGAAGGACTCTATGACTCCAGATGCTATGGTCCTGGTTCAATTCCCACTCTGTTCTTTTCCTTTTCATTACGAGTGCCCATTCTAAGGGTTTTAATTAACGTCAGAAGCAAGTTTCTTAAGACGAGTTGGTGGTCCAATGGAAGGACTCTATGACTCCAGATGCTATGGTCCTGGGTTCAATTCCCACTCTGTTCTTTTTCCTTTTCATTACAAGTGCCCATTCTAAGGGTTTTAATTAACGTCAGAAGCAAGTTTCTTAAGAGGAGTTGGTGGTCCAATGGAAGGACTCTATGACTCCAGATGCTATGGTCCTGGGTTCAAATCCCACTCTGTTCTTTTCCTTTTCTTTTTAACAAGTTAATCAATATCAAAGAGTTTTAAAACAGAAGCTTGTTTCTTAGTGTTGTAGTTCATGAAGGATCTATGATTCCTAGTTCTAGGTCTGGGTTTCAACTCCTACTCGTTTCTTTTTCGCTGTTCATTCCACATCACCACTCTTAACTGGTTATACTTCTAACGTCAGAACAGTTTTTGAGGAGTTGGGTCCAATGGAAACTCTATGACTCGTTTTCTATTAATCCAAGTAAAATAGGTACTTATATTTTTAAACAGTTTAAAAAGGAAAAAAATTTTGAACAGAAGCTTGTTCCTCTAGTCGTCTAAAGTTGACTAAGTCTCTGAAATTTCTAGTTTCTAGTATTTAAGATTAGTTTTGTTTCTAGTTTTTTTAAACCACCTAAAAAGGTTCGGCACACCAAGGTTTGAACCTGGTCAGCTCCTAACGTCAGCGTCCTAACCCGTTGAGCTATGGGTCCCCCTGAAATTGTGCTCGTTTCTAATATATAAAGAATAGATTTGTACTTAGTAATTTTTAAACACTTAAAAAAGGAAGGCCCAAGGAGGATTTGAACCAGTGCCTGGTCAGCTCTAAGTCAGCAGCCCAACCAGTTGAGCCATCGGGGCCCACACTGAAATTGTGCTCGTTTCTAATATATAAAGAATAGATTTGTACTTAGTAATTTTTAAACATATAAAAAAGGAAGGCCCAAGGAGGATTTGAACCAGGGCCTGGTCAGCTCTAAGTCAGCAGCCCAACCAGTTGAGCTATGGGCCCACACTGAAATTTGCTCGTTTCTAATATATAAAGAATAGATTTGTAATTAGTAATTTTTAAACACTTAAAAAAGGAAGGCCCAAGGAGGATTTGAACCAGTGGCCTGGTCACTCTAAGTCACAGCCCAACCAGTTGAGCTATCGGGCCCACAACTGAAATTGTGCTCGTTTCTAATATATAAAGAATAGATTTGTACTTAGTAATTTTTAAACACATTAAAAAAGGAAGGCCCAAGGAGGATTTGAACCAGGGCCTGGTCAGCTCTAAGTCAGCAGCCCAACCAGTTGAGCTATCGGGCCCACAACTAAAATTGCTCGTTTCTAATATATAAAGAATAGATTTGTACTTAGTAATTTTTAAACATTTAAAAAAAGGAAGGCCCAAGGAGGATTTGAACCAGTGCCTGGTCAGCTCTAAGTCAGCAGCCCAACCAGTTGAGCTATCGGGCCCACAACTGAAATTGTGCTCGTTTCTAATATATAAAGAATAGATTTGTACTTAGTAATTTTTAAACATTTAAAAAAGGAAGGCCCAAGGAGGATTTGAACCAGTGCCTGGTCAGCTCTAAGTCAGCAGCCCAACCAGTTGAGCTATTGGGCCCACAACTGAAATTTGCTCGTTTTTAATATATAAAGAATAGATTTGTACTTAGTAATTTTTAAACATTTAAAAAAGGAAGGCCCAAGGAGGATTTGAACCAGTGCCTGGTCAGCTCTAAGTCAGCAGCCCAACCAGTTGAGCTATTGGGCCCACAACTGAAATTTGCTCGTTTCTAATATATAAAGAATAGATTTGTACTTGTAATTTTTAAACATTTAAAAAAGGAAGGCCCAAGGAGGATTTGAACCAGTGCCTGGTCAGCTCTAAGTCAGCAGCCCAACCAGTTGAGCTATTGGGCCCACACCTGAAATTTTGATCGTTTTTAATAAATAAAGAATAATTTGTACTTAGTAATTTTTAAACACTAAAAAAAGGAAGGCCAAGGAGGATTTGATATATATTATTTTATTTATTTATATATTTATCATTAATATATTTATTTTATTTGTACTTGGTAAATAGAAAGACAGAAAAGGGTACTGAATTTTGCAGACCGGGGATTGAACCATTAGGACCAGACAATTCAAAACAACTAGTGATAGAGGGGAACTGAACCCAGAACCCTTGCATCTAGAGTCAGGAGCCCTTCCACTGGACCACCAACACTTTGTTAGAAATTTTGCAAATTTCAAGGTATTTAAAATGCAGACAGTTTTGAAAATTAGGAAGTAAATTGAGTCTGATATCTGAAGTCTAGACTGGACTTGCTCTTTATAAATGATAAAAATTTTGAAATTATTCGTATTTTTTGTAGAGCTGCAGTGTGTTAGACCTGCATTTGTGACAAATTAGCATGAGATTGAATATATTGACACCAATTTTACATGCAGATACTGTCTTGCAAGGCTGGATAATTTCAAAAAACACTGCAAGGGGTATAATAAGTCTTGCCATTTTTTTTTAGCCTCAACAATTTTTTCTTTCCAATTTTCCTTTACATTTACTCCAAGAAAGTCCTTTGCAAGTTACAGGTGTTTGGGACGAGGGGTTTGGACTTAAAATTTTATTTTTTTAGCTTCATTTTGAAGCGCCGTTGTATCAAGAAATTTTCAATATTATCAAAAGTTGCCAAGATAGACGACTCAAACCAAGAATGTTCTGCTCCTCACACTTCAAACAATTTCTGGTAAAATTTAGAAAAAACTGCAAGGGGTAAGTCTTGCCATTTTTGCATGCTCGAAAATGTTTTTTCCTCCGATTTGCCTCAAATTTTACTCAAAAAAGTCCTTTGTGTGTAGAGGACAGTTGCCAAGTTACAGGTCTTTGGACTAAAAAATATATTTTTTAGTTTAATTTTGAGGCATCGTTATATCAAGAAATATTCAATATCTTCAAAAATTAGCAAGAAAGACGACTCAAACTGCTCAGCTCTGAGTCCACAGCTTAACCAGTTGAGCTGATGAGTCCACAAATGAAATTTTGCTCGTTTCTAATATACATTGAGTATATTTGTTCTTATGTAATTTTCAGACACCGAAAAAAGAAAATAAAAATGCAGGGACGCGTTTTCGCGGTCGTAACCAATAACTGTTTCGTTTATTTGGCCAGTGATTAACCAATGGCCAAGTCAACCGAAACGGCTGTTGGTTACGACCGTGAAAAACGCAACCAGGATGGAGGAATTGAACCAGTGCCTGCTCAGCTCCAAGTCCACAGCCCAACCAGTTGGGCCAATGGGCACACAATTGAAATTGTGCTCGTTTTTATCGTTTATATTTGTTCTGATTAATTTTCAGACACTTGTTTTTTTCTGTCGCCTGTTTCCGCTCATTTGGCATCAAATTTGGAAACCAATTTATTGAGGAGAATTGGTTGTCTAGTGAAAAGGTTTATTTCTGTTATTTCTTATTTCATTGTCGGCAACTTTTGAAGATATTGAGGCTGAAAAAATGACAAGACATTAAACATATATAACCTTTTGTATTTTTTTTCAAAATTTTGCAAAAAAATTGTTTTGTTTCCAAATTGCCTGATGTTTGATAGAGAGCTGAAATGGAGTGCCAGAAAAATCTTGGTTTGAGTCGTCTATCTTTTTGAAGATATTGAATATTTCTTGATATAACAGTGCCTCAAAATGAAGCTAAAAATATATTTTTTAGTCCAAACACCTGTAACTTGGCATCTGTCCTCTACACACAAAGGACTTTCTTTGAGTAAAATATGAGGCAAATCGGTGGAAAACATTTTTCAAGCATGCAAAAATGGCAAGACTTACCCCTTGCAGTTTTTTCAAAATTTTGCCAAAAATTGTTTGGGTTTCAAATTGCCTGATATTTGATAGAGAGCTGAAATGGAGTGCCAGGAAATTCTTGGTTTGAGTCGTCTATCTTGCTAATTTTTGCAAGATATTGAATATTTCTTGATATAACAGTGCCTCAAAATGAAGCTAAAAATAAAATTTTTGGCCAAACACCTGTAACTTGGCAACTGTCCTCTACACACAAAGGACTTTCTTTGAGTAAAATTTGAGGCAAATCGGTGGAAAAATTTTTTCGAGCATGCAAAAATGGCAAGTCTTACCAATTGCAGTTTTTTCAAAATTTTGCCAAAAATTGTTTGTGTTTCAAATTGCCTGATATTTGATAGAGAGCTGAAATGGAGTGCCAGGAAATTCTTGGTTTGAGTCGTCTATCTTGCAAATTTTTGAAGATATTGAATATTTCTTGATATAACGGTGCCTCTAACGGTGCCCCTGGAAAAACATTTTCGAGCATGCGAAAATGGCAAGACTTACCCCTGCAGTTTTTTCAAGTTTTTGCCAAAAGTTGTTTGGAGTGTGAGGAGCAGAACATTCTTGGTTTTGAGTCGTCTATCTTGGCAACTTTTGATAATATTGATAATTTCTTGATACAACGGCGCTTCAAAATGAAGCTTAAAAATATTATTTTAAGTCCAAACCCCTCGTCCAAAACACCTGTAACTTGCAAAGGACTTTCTTGGAGTAAATGTTAAGGAAAATTAGAAAGAAAAAATTGTTGAGGCTAAACAAAAATGGCAAGACTTATTATACCCCTTGCAGTGTTTTTTTCCAAATTTTGAAATTATCCAGCCTTGCAAGACAGTATCTGCAAGTAAAATTGGTGTCAATATATTCAATACTCATGCTAATTTGTCACAAATGCAGGTCTAACACACTGCAGCTCTACAAAAAATATGAATAATTTCAAATTTTTATCATTTATTAAGAGCAAGTCCAGTCTAGACTTCAGATATCAGACTCAATTTATTTCCTAATTTTCAAAACTGTCTGCATTTTAAATACCTTGAAATTTGCAAAATTTCTAACAAAGTGTTGGTGGTCCAGTGGAAGGACTCCTGACTCTAGATGCAAGGGTTCTGGGTTCAGTTCCCCTCTATCACTAGTTGTTTTGAATTGTCTGGTCCTAATGGTTCAATCCCCGGTCTGCAAAATTCAGTACCCTTTTCTGTCTTTCTATTTACCAAGTACAAATAAAATAAATATATTAATAATAAATATATAAATAAATAAAATAATATATATCAAATCCTCCTTGGGCCTTCCTTTTTTAAATGTTTAAAAATTATTAAGTACAAATCTATTCTTTATATATTAAAAACGAGCAAAATTTCAGGTGTGGGCCCAATAGCTCAACCTGTTGGGCTGCTGACTTAGAGCTGACCAGGCCCTGGTTCAAATCCTCCTTGGGCCTTCCTTTTTTAAATGTTTAAAAATTACTAAGTACAAATCTATTCTTTATATATTAGAAACGAGCACAATTTCAGTTGTGGGCCCAATAGCTCAACTGGTTGGGCTGCTGACTTAGAGCTGACCAGGCACTGGTTCAAATCCTCCTTGGGCCTTCCTTTTTTAAATGTTTAAAAATTACTAAGTACAAATCTATTCTTTATATATTAGAAACGAGCACAATTTCAGTTGTGGGCCCAATAGCTCAACTGGTTGGGCTGCTGACTTAGAGCTGACCAGGCACTGGTTCAAATCCTCCTTGGGCCTTCCTTTTTTAAATGTTTAAAAATTACTAAGTACAAATCTATTCTTTATATATTAGAAACGAGCACAGTTTCAGTTGTGGGCCCGATAGCTCAACTGGTTGGGCTGCTGACTTAGAGCTGACCAGGCCCTGGTTCAAATCCTCCTTGGGCCTTCCTTTTTTAAGTGTCTAAAAATTACTAAGTACAAATCTATTCTTTATATATTAGAAACGAGCACAATTTCAGGTGTGGGCTCAGTGGCTCAACTGGTTGGGCTGCTGACTTAGAGCTGACCAGGCACTGGTTCAAATCCTCCTTGGGCCTTCCTTTTTTAAATGTTTAAAAATTACTAAGTACAAATCTATTCTTTATATATTAGAAACGAGCACAATTTCAGTTGTGGGCCCAATAGCTCAACTGGTTGGGCTGCTGACTTAGAGCTGACCAGGCACTGGTTCAAATCCTCCTTGGGCCTTCCTTTTTTAAATGTTTAAAAATTACTAAGTACAAATCTATTCTTTATATATTAGAAACGAGCACAATTTCAGTTGTGGGCCCGATAGCTCAACTGGTTGGGCTGCTGACTTAGAGCTGACCAGGCCCTGGTTCAAATCCTCCTTGGGCCTTCCTTTTTTAAGTGTCTAAAAATTACTAAGTACAAATCTATTCTTTATATATTAGAAACGAGCACAATTTCAGGTGTGGGCTCAGTGGCTCAACTGGTTGGGCTGCTGACTTAGAGCTGACCAGGCACTGGTTCAAATCCTCCTTGGGCCTTCCTTTTTTAAGTGTTTAAAAATTACTAAGTACAAATCTATTCTTTATATATTAGAAACGAGCACATTTTCCCGGGGGGACCCAACTGCTCAACCGGGTAGACCGGGCGTTAGGAAGCGAGTGACCCAGGTTCAAGAGCTGGTGGTGTCGCCGAACCTGAGGTCCGAGCTTAAAAAGAAACTAGAAACTAGAAACTAGAAACTAGAAACTAAGAAACTAAGAAACTAAGAAACAAGCTTCTTTTGCAAAACTTTTTATTTAATTAAACTCGTTTAAATAAAAAGGCCTGAGTTTTACAGAGTGGGATTTGAACCCAGGACCATAGCATCTGGAGTCATAGAGTCCTTCCATTGGACCACCAACTCCTCTTAAGAAACTTGCTTCTGACGTTAATTAAAACCCTTAGAATGGGTACTTGTAATGAACAGGAAAAAGAACAGAGTGGGATTTGAACCGAGGACCATAGCATCTGGAGTCATAGAGTCCTTCCATTGGACCACCAACTCCTCTTAAGAAACTTGCTTCTGACGTTAATTAAAACCCTTAGAATGGGTACTTGTAATGAACAGGAAAAAGAACAGAGGGGGATTTGAACCCAGAACCATAGCATCTGGAGTCATAGAGTCCTTCCATTGGACCACCAACTCCTCTTAAGAAACTTGCTTCTGACGTTAATTAAAACCCTAAGAATGGACACAGTTGTGAAAAAAAAAAGGTACAGAGTGGGAATTGAACCCAGGACCCCAGAGTCCAGAGTCGTTGAGTCCTTCCATTGGACCACCAACTCATCTTAAGAAGCTTTCTTCTGACATTAGGTAAAACCCTAAGAATGGACACAGTTATGAAAAAAAAAAGTACAGAGTGGGAATTGAACCCCAGAGTCCAGAGTCACTGGACCACCAACTCGTCTTAAGAAACTTGCTTCTGACGTTAATTAAAACCCTTAGAATGAACACAGGTAATTAAAAATAATTTACAGAATGGAAATTGAACCAAGGACCCCAAAGTCCTTGTGTCCTTCCACTTGACTACCAACTCTTTTAAAGAAACTTGCATCTGTATATCATGCCCAATATTGGGCAGAGGGTCCCCCCCCCCAATGTTCCTATACTATAACACATTATTTTCCTCTTGTATACAACTCCCCCCCCCCCAAAAAAAATTCCTCAAAAGAATTCCTGAGGTTCCAAGCACACAATGATGACACAATAGGGGGGGGGAACCCTCTGCCCCATATCGAGCACCAATTGTGCATCTGATCTTAATTAAAACCCTTGAAATGGACACAGGTAATGAAAAGGAAAAAGTAAAGAGTGGGTATTGAACCCAGGACCCCAGAGTCCAGAGTCATTGAGTCCTTCCACTGGACCACCAACTATTCTCTAAAAACTTGCATCTGACGTGAGTTAACACGGTTGACTGCCGGTCATCATGATCGCAGTGCGTTCCCATTTGCCAAGTGCGGTGCACATGCGCGCATAAGTGCGGTGCGCATGTTCGCATACCGAATAGGTACTATCCAGGGTTGGTTACCAGCTGTATTCACACACAGCTCAACACATTTGGAGATGGTTACCAGCTGTATTCACACACAGCTCAATTCAACAAAATTAGGGTTGCTTACCAGCTGTATTCACACACACAACTCCACAAATGTGGAGTTGGTTACCAACACATCAATCATTACTTATATCACAATCGTTTTGACTAGTTCCCTGCATAAAACCTGCCAAGTCAAAATCGTCATGCAAAATTTCCTGTTTAGTGCAAACTTCTTTGAAAATCGGAGATCCTAATCATACAACAGGAAGTCTTTCTGGCCCCTCGTGTTTTTGTGTTTCTGAACCGGGAGATTTAACTGGGAAGTATGACACATTATTTTTCACACTGCTGCCAATCATTTTTTTTTTACAAAACCGCAAGTTGTCGTGGAGAAAGTTTGGGTACCATCTTTTGTCAATTAACGCATGCGTGGTACGTTTTTCACTCAAACGTTTCTAGCCGAACGACTAGTGAAAACAGTTAGTCAATGTACGCTTCCCCGGTTGTATCGTAAACTTGGGTTTGATCCCAACAGGGAGACCGCTAACATTAGGGCTAGATAGCTCAGTTGGTAGAGCGCCAGCACATGGTGTGTCGTGGCCGAGCGGATAAGAGCACCGGACTCAAGCTCTGGTGTTTCTGTCAGCAGAGTGCGGGTTCGAGTCCCGTCGTGACACTTGTGTCCTTAAGCAAGACACTTAACCATTATCGCTTCGTCCTTCGGATGGGACGTAAAGCCGTAGGTCCCGTGTGTTGTGTAATGCACGTAAAAGAACCCAGTTACACTTATCGCTAAGAGAAGGGGTTCGCCCCGGTGTTCATGGTTTGATTGGCAGCATATTGCGCCACAGCACCTTGTAAACCATTACTTGGTGCTATGTAAAGCAACAGGTCTAATACTTCAAAACGTAGCTCCACATTGCAGGAAAAATACTGAGCGCTTTGAGACGCCCATCGGACGTGATAAAGCGCTATATAAGAACTGCGTATTATTATAATTATTATTAATCCAGAGGTCGCAGGTTCACATCCCCTTCTATTCAATTGTTTCACCCAAAATTGAATTAAGAGTTACCCAGTCAGTTTCCCTTGTGGTTTATGACTTGATATTTGAAACAAAAAGTTGCACTCCCTTAAGGTGATCCCTCTGCTGCCGCTTCCCAGGTTGTATCGTAAACTTGGGTGTGATCCCTGGCTACACGGCAGTTACAGGTCGTATGGCTTCTGACTGGCACCCCCGAACAAAGATATTGACAAAATAGGGAGACCGCCAACATAGGGCTAGATAGCTCAGTTGGAAGAGCGTCGGCACCTTAATCAACGTTTAATCAACCTTTTTTTCCTTGTTCACCCCCGAAATTGAGTTAAAAGTTACCCAGTCAGTTTCCTTTTTCGTTTTACAACTTGATTCTAAACTTCATACCAGTTACCGATCCTCCAGAGAAATAATTCTGTCGTAAATACCGACAAAGTCTCAACAACAGCATGTAAAGACCCCCCCCCCCCCGCCGCCCCACGCCCACAAAAACAACCTCCACAGCACGTTCTGACTGCTTCATCATAGCTAATCATGTGAAAAAAAATCACCAACGAAATGTAACCGGTTAATTTCAGCGTTTCCACTCAAATGGAACCACCTAACTGATGAAGTTTGATGGATGGTGCGCTGGAAACTGGATGATTATAATGACGAGGTCGGCGCATTAGGCAAAGACATTGGCGTACCAATATTAAAAGCACTCTTTTCGTTTGACACAATTACTTCACATAACATTTGCCTTTAAGTGTGAAAGTGTTTGTTAAAGTTGTAACTTGTCTACATTCATTTTCATTGCCCATTTTGAGCTATCAACTGAGCTATTTAATGCAACATTGACACGCATTTCTGTACATCCGATTTTCATTACTCAAATAGATAATGCAAACTTGATGTACTAATTTACGAGACACACTACGCACCAAGTGAAATGTTTGTTATGGTAGTCATTAATGACAGTAAGAACGGGCAGGATAACAATTTTTTTTTAAAGTTATACCTCACACAGACGCCATGTCTAGTGACAATTTGGCGTCTCTGTTTGCCAATTTGGACCGTTTCTAATTACTGAAGTACCATTACAAAAACATATATAATATAAATTCACAAAAGGTCACACAATAGTTGGGTTTGAAATGAAATGAAATGAAATGTCGGTGCTGAGAGTATGTGAGTGTGCAAGACATCCAAAAGTGCGTAAACGACACAGGGATGAGAAAAGAGTGTGAACATGGTTTTGCATTGGCTCCCAGTTAAGTTTCGTACCATTTATAAAATTCTTTGGTTAATTCCAAAGCTCAAACATGTCAATCTCCTGCTTATTTATCTGAACTTGTTCAACATTACTCCCCTGCTAGGACTTTAGTTCATCACAACAGTCATTGCTTACCACAACTACTAGGGCTTCTTCCATTTTTTATGGTCAAAGAATCATTTTCTTACGCTGCTCCCATTCCTTTGGAATTCTTGTGCATATTCACCAGGCTAGTTCTTTGCATCGTTTTAAATCTCCATTAAAACTCATGTTAAAAGTGTTATTTGTAATCTGCTTACTTGTAATGTTTCCTTCACTTATTGTATATGTTATTGTTCTCTTTATGCGCTTCGAGGCTTTTGCATTAGGCGCTTTACAAATGTCTTTATTATTATTATTATTATTATTATTACTGTAGCTGTTGAAGAAGTGGAAGGGATATGGAAGAGGAAGGGCGGGAGGGGAGGGAGGGAAAGTGGGGGGGGGGGTGAACATGCAAACAAAGTCACACAATGGTGGTTAGTGCAGAGAGTATGTGTGGACACGCACCAGACTTGATAAATGTTTTACCCTAGAGGTAAACAAAAAAATGGGGAGGAGAGGAAGGTGGGAGGGAGGGAGGGAGGAGAGGGAGGGAGGGGGGAGGGAAGGAGGGGGACGGAAGGAGGAGGGGAAAAAACCAGTCATTTAATTAGTGAATGAAGCCCCAGGGAGGGGGGGGGGTACATACAAGGGCCGGCAACATGCAACACACATGGAACCTCATCCTTGAAATGTAAAACATCCACCCTAAAGGCAAGGGCAAGGAAAAGGTGGGTAAAAACAAGAAGGGGGGGTTTTCAAAACAACGAGCTCAGTTCACTGTCCGCCGGAGGTAATGAAGCACGCATTACACGGTTGAGGGCATCCAAGTACAGCCACTCTGCAGCGCTGCCGAGCGCAATGTGCTATATTGGTGTTGTGAAAAAGAATACAGCAGTATGGGCGATCTTTAAATTTGTATGCTTTAAAATATAAAACAAAAAATGAAGGGACAGAATAATCATGGAGATGCAACAACAGCTTTGTAGCGGTGTCTCTAAAGGATGTTCAATTTTTTTAATCACAAATATTCCAAAACTGTCTTAGAATCGGGGTAAACAAAATCATCAATACGTGTTATTTATTCCCAAGTCCGAGTTCTACTGAAAACCAAGGTCATTTCAGGATCTTAGTCCCACTTTCAAAAAAATTTGAATTTTGTTGTGCTTTCAAATAAAAATACACATGGCTTTGCAACAACTAATTAAA
The DNA here is from genome assembly GCA_032158295.1 of Pycnopodia helianthoides. Classification (NCBI taxonomy): domain Eukaryota; kingdom Metazoa; phylum Echinodermata; class Asteroidea; order Forcipulatida; family Asteriidae; genus Pycnopodia; species Pycnopodia helianthoides. The sequence continues at coordinate 13,971,756 of CM063258.1, forward strand.
TAACAAAATGCCATTCCCCCCCCCCAAAAAAAGAAAAAATAGAAATTTGTTATCTCTTTTCGGATCAGTCTTTCTATAAACAGAGGAGACTGAAACTCCAAGCATTCTCCACTGGAAGCCTTATAGTCTACCCTTTCCTCTAATAAGAGTCTTCCACCGAAAAGATTGTCTGTATAAAAAAACAAGTAATAAAAATAAATAAAAATCCCACTTTTTTTCCTTTCATTGACAACATTTCACTGAAACACTAACATATTTCATTCCATATGGGTTTTGAGGATTGCATGGAGAACTTGTCTTGCTATTTATTCTACTACCGCGGAGTAGATTTTCGGAATTCGGGAGACTTCTCAGTTCTGAAAAGAACTGTCCTGCTTATTAACTACTACCTGGGCGGGAGGTAGGAAATCGGCCTGGACTACTACTTTAGCTTTGTGGACCGGGGGGGACTTCTCGTAATTAACTAATTAATATTTCATTCCAGTTTCCACATGCAAATCTTTTCTGGACAAAACCAGAATGCATTTCAACACGTGTTTCAGCATGTTATTTGAGATGACCAAATAACTGCACCCCCTTCCCCCACCCCTTTCCCCCTCCAACCCCCCCACCCCCCCCCCCCAAAAAAAAACCCAACAAAAACAACCCAAGACATATGGTTTTCTTGATAACAGAAACTCAAGGTTCTCAACATTTATTCAGCAAGCAAAACTGATACATTTTTATTCCAGCCAGATATGGGTTGAGTTTAAAAAAAAAAATCTTATTTACATGACATGAATATCAAGAAAATAGCTACAGGTCTTGTGGAATCTCCACAAGACCACAAGTCTTACAGAATCTCCACTGGACCAGAGGTCTTGTAGAATATCCACTAGAACACAGGTCTTGTAGAATATCCACTAGAACACAGGTCTTTTAGAATATCCACTAGACTACAGGTCTTTTAGAAAATCCACTAGACCACAGGTCTTTTAGAATATCCACTAGACTACAGGTCTTGTAGAATATCCACTAGACCACAGGTCTTGTAGAATATCCACTAGACCACAGGTCTTGTGGAATCTTGACTAGACCACTGGTCTTGTAGAATATCCACTAGACAACAAGTCTTGTAGAATATCCACTAGACCACAGGTCTTGTGGAATCTTGACTAGACCACAGGTCTTGTAGAATATCCACTAGACCACAAGTCTTGTAGAATATCCACTAGACCACAGGTCTTGTGGAATCTTGACTAGACCACAGGTCTTGTAGAATATCCACTAGACCACAGGTCTTACAACTTGTCACTAGAACAGAAACAACTTTACGAGACCTAAAATATTTATTTTCTTTATTTCCGATATTTGCCTGAAATATTTTTTTTTTATTTCTGCCATTTGCTGAATGTTTGGAATTGCATTTTTTTTTAAAAGTGTATATCAGTAAACTTCTTTGAAAAGTTTGGAAAACCACTAGAATGCAGGACTTGTTTGGTTATGTGCTAAAATACTGGACTCCGGCCAGTGGTGCTATACTCATTTTGTAATTTGAGCGTCATTTAAGGGTATCCAATTAAAAAATACCATCGGCAGAATTTAAAACAATTTGCTTTGAGCTGAAAAAGAAAAAAAAAAGGATGTCCCAATTGTGCACAAAAGAAGATAAAATCTAGGCCCAAATTTTCAACATTGCTCTCCTTAACGCTCTCGTTCTGCTCTTGCGCAGGGTTTGGCCGTTACTTTTTTTAGTGACTTGCCAGCAGGACCGGTTAGCATGTCATTCCACTAGTTCATCACCTTCTTCACTGGTCCATATTTCAAATGAAATGGGGATGTTTTCAACATTGAATAAGCCAGTTGGATTACTTAGGGCGATTTCTGACTGGTCCTCGGTTGTTTCAACAGGCATTTGGTCAGCGGACCACTGTTACGGGAGAATGCTGGTTCCAGCGGTGTCTCTTGTTACATTAACCAAATTGTAGTCAAGTAGCTTTCAGTCGTGTATCAAGTTTGATGACTAGCCAGCAGGATACCAGTTAGCTTGTCATTTCACTAGTCGTAAGTCCGTCAGCTTTTTCACTAGTCCATGCTTTGAACCATCCAGCCGGACCACTTGGGGCAAATTTTGACTGGTCCTCAGGTGTTTTAACTGGAAATGACTAGCCAGCAGGATACCAGTTAGCTTGTCATTTCACTAGTCGTAAGTCCCTCAGCTTTTTCACTAGTCCATGCTTTGAACCATCCAGCCGGACCACTTGGGGCAAATTTTGACTGGTCCTCAGGTGTTTTAACTGGAAATTTCACCAGCAGACCACTGTTAAAGGTATTGTACACTTTTGATAACAGCTCAAAATCAGTGTCCACATTTTGTGTGATTCAACATATGCATGAACAAACAAACCTGTGAAAGTTTGAGCTCAATTGGTCATCGAGGTCACGAGAAAATAGTGAAAAGAGATCTTATGTGTTTTCTGTTTTTTTAAATTATCGCGCGCGATAATTACTATTGTTTTACTCGTTTCTCAGAAACGACAGCATTTTAGGCAGAAATATTTTAAGGAACCCTTTTTACCATTACTTACTTTAAATCATGTAAGTTATGTGTGAATCTGTGAACATTGTTTTTTTCGATCTTACCAATAGTGTACAGGGCCTTTAAAGGAGAACGCTTGCTTGCGGTCTCCACTATCTACTAACAGACCTAGCGCCGAATTTGAACACTAGCTGCGTAATCAGTGGTATTGTGAAGGGCACAGACAAAACATTCCCTGCTGACCTGTGAAAGAAACTTACAATAACCGGCAATTTTTTTCTGCTAGCGTTAAGTACTAAATTTTTTCGCTTACGGTAAGCTGAGCCCATGAAATCGGGCCCCGACGTCCAAACTCAGAGCAGTGTATCCAAAAAGACATCAGACATCTCTTGGAATAAAACAAATCCTTTGTTACATTTCTTGCACTTATGTTTTAATCTCTAATGGTAAAGTTTCTTCGGGAGCACTTTTGAGGTAAAAATCCTCATCAATTCCCCCACCCCCTCAAAAAAAACCAAAAAAAAAAACTCTAAATGGTTTACCCTCCCCAGTAGATTTCGGGATTTGACGATCGGAGAATGCTTTTATTTTGTGATTTTGAAAGAACAGAACTCCCCAAACGTGCCAAAAGCGAAACCTTCTATTGTGGAACTCCCCGCCCCCGCTTCCCTACCCTCCATGATTTTGTTGTCGTTAAATAACGAAAAAGATTCCGAAAGGAATATGACCCAAACCCCAACGGAATCGAAACTGAAAGGGTCCATTTTAAACACTGGCTGACCATCGGCTCAATCACCGGTAACCCGACCCCACAGGATTATATCACTTCATTATTATGATAATACGGCCGAAGTGATGCGATACCGACTAGATACCGACTACGGACAATTCACAGGGGGAAAAAAAAAAAACAACAACAAAAAAAACCTTGAGTATCAAAGATATTCCATTAAAATGTGAATATAGGCTATAAACGTGTTCATTCAATCTATTTATTTATAATAAAATAAGAGGGGGAATTGGGACGTGGAGTTATTTGATTATAACTAAAGGAACTATCAAATATCAAATTTATTATAGAATCCAACGAGAAATATATAAAGTATTCCTAGAAATACCCAGTGGTACCCTAAGATACTTTCTTTAAACTAATTGGATCAAGTTGAATTCACTACAAGTAATTAACGAGTGTACTTAACCTTTAAAAAAAAGAGAGAGAAAAAAAGAAAAAAAAAAGAGGGGACAATTTAAGTAATTAAATTACTTAGAAATTGAGGCACAAATTATGTTAAACCAATATTTCGCTAACCATAAACTGGTTTTGATATGGTAGATATTTAAAGTCAATGTGAATTTTTAAACTGGTTACAATATGACAAATTAAGAATCGGTTTAAGTCCTGGTGTAACTATGTGATTCTTCAGGTATTTCCGATTTTGTTATAGCATTAAAAAGTTGCAATATGACAACAAAATAACTAGTATAAACCTGTTTAGTTCTACACTTCTGCAGAAGGAACAGGTTAAATTGCTTTACTGTTATATTCATAATCAACCTAAAACCAGTTATAACATGACAAAGTAACATAACTAGCATTAACCTTTGTTTAATGTCGATCGGTCAAGGCTTACTGGTTAAACTGTTTACTGTTATATAGTCATAACCCACTCTATTGGTGCAAGGAACACACAAACACACGAGACTCAAACCACACGCTGGTGATAACAGATAACTTACCCGGGTTATGGAGACACTAACTTATCAACCGATGCATGTTATCCCGGTAATGGAGACGCTAATTTATCAACCGATGCAAGTTATACCGGTAATGGAGGCGCTAACTTATCAACCGATGCAAGTTATTCTGGTTATGGAGACGCTAACTTATTAACCGATGCAAGTTATCCCAGTTACGGAGGCACTAACATATCAACCGATGCAAGTTATCCCGGTTATGGAGATGCTAACTTATCAACCAAAGAAAGTTATCCTGGTTATGGAGACGCCAACTTATTAACCGATGCAAGTTATCCCGGTTATAGAGATACTAACTTATCAACCAATGAAAGTTATCCTCGTTATGGAGACGTAGCAAGGCATGACCTGTCCAGTCTTGTAATCCTTGGCACTTTTCTGCCCCCCCCCTCCTAAAAAGCACCTTTTTGTCCACACAAACAGCCGTGGAACAAAAACAAGTCCAGGCTGCACTGCAGTTCCTTCAAAACGATTCACCTACGAGTAAACTTTTCTTGTGAGCCCCACAACAAAATGGCAATCGGGTCCAGAAAGTGGAAACGCATATGCTCCCATTAGTCTGTGTCTAAGCTAAGCCATCGTCAAACCCCGCCCCAAAATAGCTGAATTAATTGTTAGTCTCAAACGAATAGATAGGTAATTATTTACTCCACTCGATGCTGGTAACAAAGCCCCGCTTTGAAATACACGGCTGACGAAATAATTTAATAAGTGGAAATAAATTACTCTCATTAATAACAAACCTGGTTCGAGCCGGGTGACTGAACCAGTTTATTGTTAATACATTACATGTACTGGCAAACTGCTTAAATATCCTTGTGAGTGCAACGACCTCAAAAAGCCAACGTTTGTTTTAAAACCATTCCTGAACAGGTTGCGTCCGGCGACGCACCGGGTGACGTATCCAGTGATAGACACCCCTGCCACACCAGATGACACACACACACACGACGATGCAAATTCCCCCTCCATCCCCCCTCCGCGACATACACAATAACCATAAACAAAATTGATGTACCTAAAACTTGAACGAAGCTGTTTGTCGTGAGAAAAAAGAAAAGAAAACACAACAAATCTCAAGCGTTGATTCCCGTGTTTTGTTTTTTCTCTCGCTGCCAGACGAGGGCGCAATTCGCCCGGATAAGGGGGGGATATAGATGCAAACACAACATATCCAGTCACAGACACGGTGACAGACAGGGTGACACACCCCGTGACAGCCACAGATGAGACTCCTTACTCCGTCTAGTCTCTCTTGCTGTTTTTTTCCTGATTTCCTTACCGTTATTTGTTTTTTTCCGTTCTCTTGCGTTGATTCCGCCGGCGGTTTCCTTCACCTCTGATCCGTCATCTGCTGTCGTTTCAGCAGTTCCTCCAGAGGGGATGGCTTGTGGGCGGAGGAGCTTCCTAGGGGAGTGGCCCAGATTGACTGTAAAAAAAAGGGGGGGGCATGAAGGACCACTACAACCATTTGATGAACTCCAAGCAAGTGAGATTACTTCCTCACAGTGCAACTGCAAAACTTTCTCCTTATTATACTATAACTAATATGCTTGTTTGGTTTCCGGCAATCACAATAAGCAGAGGTGATTTGGGGGGGGGGTCTTCAAATACTATTTTCAGATGACACTATTTCTCTGGACGATTGGTTTACCCTATGGTTTGACAATAGAATAAGTGAGCTTTGTTGATAATAAAAATATGGAGTTTTCATACAGTGCTTTGTCTACGACACTTTTTAAACGACAGGCGGGCGGAGCTGAGCTTGAACTACGAGGCCCATTTACACAGCACTTTGAAAAGGTTGAGGCCAGAATTCCAGGTGTCCGTTGTGCGCTCTGCATAGAGCGTAGTGTGCAACGCGAGAAGATGAAAATACCCGCCAAGCAACGCACATAATTCATTGTATCTGTATTGCGTACTAGGTTATCCGTAAAAATGTTGTGCATTGTGCAACGTAATGCACAGACAAAGCTTGCTAACCAGAAACAGGTCACCACTACAAATAGGGGTGGGGGAGGGGGACCTGGTTCCCTACATATTTTTGCTATGCAGGAAAATTGGCTAAACATTTTTCCTACAAAGCAGCTTTATACGAAGTTGGGCCCAGCCCAGTGCACTGGACACTCCATGAGAGTTTTAAAGGAACATTACAGAATTGGTAAGAAAAAAACTTTTTGATCACAGATTTTACACAAAACTTACACGGTCTAATGATGATGATAGTAGAAAACATCCGTTAAAATATTTCTGTCTGAAATGTCATATTTGATGAGAAATGAATAAACTAATTTTCCGATTGGAGTTTATCGCTCAGTGAGCGTTTTATTCATTTGTTGAATCTATATGATTTCATGCAAATGTGTTATCTGTTTTTCACTATTTTCGCGTGACCCAGATGGCCGATCGATCTCAAACTTCTACAGGTTTGTCAGTTTATGTATATGGTGGATTACATAAAGTGTTTACACTGCCAGCAACTGTTTTGTTAGCAAAAAACCAATTCTGTAATGTTCCTTTAAACTTATTCAGCTGAAGGGCTATCTATATAGACGCATCAAAGATCCAATAAAGTCAGTACCTGAATGGAATCCGGCAGGAGGCCGCTCGTCGGCGAGCTGGACAGCTGGTTGCCCCGGGCAGGGTTGCTCCAGGCTGTCGCCCCGCGCTCACCGCCCCAGCCGAGTCCCCCGCCCAGACCCCCAAGGTTCTTCGACAACATCTGCCCACCTTGGACGCTCGGAGACTGGGATCGGGGCGAGCTGGGAGAGCTGGAGAACGGGGAAGGGGTCAGATTGTGTCCTGGAAGAGGGAAAAAGAGAAAACAGGAAATGGACGGATGAAATTATGCCGAACACGCTATAGATAGTTCCCAGTAGACGCCATCTTTACGGGCAAATTGCATTTTGGCTTGCAGGTGCGTCAAGCGCTCAACTTATTAACGCAGCCGCGTTGTTCACTGACCAATCCTGCAATGAGTTTCGTGAAATGCGCGCGTGTTGCATGCCGTTCTCACACGAAACGCACGACTGTTTGTTCTAAACTGCCCATAAAGATGGCCGATTTACGTCATACTGCAACCTATCTATTGGGTTGTAATGTAACTTCAACAGAACTTTTGCCACTTGCTCTTGAAAGCTGATGAAGAAAATCTAACGACACTTAGAAAATGGTGTTCAGTGTTGTATAGAAGAACCCCTCCCCCCATTAGAACAAAAAAAGTTTTGAGGGCTAGAAGAATTTTGCTTAATACAACCCTGCAGTGAGTGCTGTTGTCAGCACAAGCTGACATTTTAATACCATTCTCCTATCCACATCTTACAAACTGGTCAGCTCATATGCCACGATATTCTAAACTGGACTATGCCACACGTCCAAGAGGGGGGGTCAATCAACAGGGGGGGTGGGGGTCAGTGATTTGGTCAGGAGGGGAGCAGGACAAAACTCTCCCAGCATCCTTTGTGTACAAAAATAGGTATGTCAATTGCCAATGGTAGATGAAACCAAATTATCAAACTTAATTACTTAAGCAAAACAAACAAGCTTAAAATAACCCAGGCAATACCTGGACGTGTAAACAATAATAATAATAGAATCTAGTTGTTATATAGCGCATTTTACAATTTAATGTATCAATGCGCTTTACATTAGTGCCCTGGTCATTGGGCCAACAGCATTACTGTAATCTTTCTCAGCTCCCTTGGGAGTGTACAGCCCCGAGCTGCCTTGGCGCTCTGAAGGCTTTTTCAAACATTATATCAACCTCTACCCTCGCACGTATTCATTTTTACCCCTGGGTGAAGAGAAGCAATTGTAGTAGAGCATCTTGCTCAAGGACACAAGTGTCATGACCGGGAGTCGAACCCACACCCCAATGACTCAACCACCAGACATTGAATCCGATGCTCTAAGCCGCTCGGCCATGACACCCTACAACACACTTTAGTCAAAGAAAAATCAGTAACAAAATGCAAAACAAACCCTCTTAACCTACAGGAAAAAAACTAGTCAGCTTGTGCCGACAACGTACCACAGAGGCGCTGCAACCAAACAGGCCCCTAGCTGAGGGGCTTAAAAGTTAAACACACATACAGCCTCAAGTGTAGCTCAAATGTTTGACTATATTAAGCACAAGTGTTCAAGGACTTACAGTCTATTTTATTTATAAATTTGACGGTGTTTATATACAGTGTTTTATAATCAAAGTTCTGCAAAAAGGGTAAACATGATCACAAGTATTTTAAAGATGTAAAATTTGCATCGTGGATAAAGAATACTACTTCTGCTTTAGCCATACACCACACATTACTCTGGTGGGATTCGAACCCAGGACCTTTGCCATTCTACAGCAGATGACCTTACCACTAGACCGCCAAGATTGCCCACTAGCTACAGGAAGTTGGAATCCTCTATTTCAGCAGCGAGTATTTTAAAAATGTGAAAATTTGCATCGGGGATAAATAATACTTTTTCTGTTTTAGCCACACACCGATGTATGTAAAGCACTGTATTCTCAGTACTTCCCCGAGACATGTTGCAAACAAAAGTTCCACAGGCATATTACTCGGGCCGGATTCGAACCCACGACCTTTGCCATTCTACAGAAGAGGTCTTACCGACGAGACCACCAAGATTGCCCGAATTTGGTGGTCTAGTTTGTAAATCCTGGCAGTTGAAATCCTCTATTTCAGCAGTGAGTATTTTAATAGATGTTAAATAAACATCGGGAATAAAGAATATTTCGTCGGCTCAGTGCTTTGCCATTCTACAGAAGAGGTCTTACAGACTAGACCACCAAGATTGCCCGAATTTGGTGGTCTAGTTTGTAAATCCTGGCAGTTGAAATCCTCTATTTCAGCAGTGAGTATTTTAATAGATGTTAAATAAACATCGGGAATAAAGAATATTTCGTCGGCTCAGTGCTATAAGGTCGTTAATGGCAATTTCAAATCCGTAATGATCAAAAGGTCGCTAAGTGAAAATTGCAAATAAGTTTGAAAAAAAAAAATTAAATCCACAAGTAAATCTTTTCTTAGAAACTGAATGTTTCTTTTTGCCAAACTAGTTTTTGGAATCCAGTCTTGATCAATAAACTCCATTTATCAGGAGCTTCAAAATATGCAGAACCAATTTGACGAAATTCATACAAACTGCGCTAACGACCTTATAGTTCTAAGCCGACGATTTGTAAATTACCCATACACCGATGTGAGTCTAGCACTTTAAAGTAGGAGTGTTCCCATCATTTAAATTACAATAGTGACATAATTTACATAACACAACATGTTTAAAAACAGATTCATGCGCCTTCTCCAATAATCACTACTGCTACAAAATCAAATTACAATTTTCTTCGGGGCGGTGCCAAAAAATTAGAAATAACCAGGTTAAAAGACAGGCATTTTGGTCTAAGAACGCGCCACAGCACGGGACGAAAGTCTTTGATACGGTGCACTTCACAAGTTCACGCTCCAGTAAGTCCAAATTAGAACACGTAGTGGATCAGTGCTTGTCGGTTGTTGCACTTGCCGAGGCCAGCATGTATAAGACATAACCCTGATTTGTGTAGATGTCAACGTTTAAGAACTATTTCTAAGGGCCAATCTCACGAGAGTTGTAAATATTTCAAGTGATGGGGGGGGGGGGGGGGGAAATCTCTGAATTGAGACCCCTTTGAGGTGTCGATTCATCAGCTCCTAATTTTGGGGGTCAAATTTGTCATCATCTGATGTATCTCAAGGTTGGAGGGTGATTTTGGACGTTCGAACATGCACTTCGCGTGTAATTTGAGCCGACAGGCAAACACTCGGCGAACCTGCGCAGCGCGATGGCAAAGAAGTGAATAATGCCATTCTTAATTATGCATCAGTTTTTTCATTTTTTTTTTTCTTCTTCGAAAAGAAGTAATCATGTGATGTCATGGAAACTGATTAGGGCTCGATTTCACAAACACCAAGATTTATCTGAAGACGAGGTTGTCGGCAACGTCGCAGGGATGTGAGTCACCGCTGACAAAAAAAAAACATTAAAAAATTGAAACTCGGACCCAGATCTGAGAATGACGGCAATCCACCTATTGATAACCCCTGGGGCTGATTTCAGAAAGCACTGAGATTCCTCTTATAAGATGAGTTGTCAGGTATCACCATAGTGAGCTGTATTGTGACATCACATTTTGCTTAGCACTTAAAGGCACTGGACACTATTGGTAAATACTCAAAATAATTGTTAGCATAAAAACTTACTTGGTAACGAGCAATGGAGAGCTGTTGATAGTATAAAACATTGTGAGAAACGGCTCCCTCTGAAGTAACGTAGTTTTTGAGAAAGAAGTAGTTTCTCAGTAAAATGTTTGAATTGATTTTGAGACCTCACGCGTGAAATCAAGCATCTGAAAGCACACAACTTCGTGTGACAAGGGTGTTTTTTCTTCCATTATTATCTCGCAGCTTCGACGACCAATTGAGTTCAAATTTTCACAGGTTTGTTATTTTGTGCATATGTTGAGATACACCAAGTGAGAAGACTTAGTCTTTGACAATTACCAAAGGTGTCCAGGGTCTTTAAAGAGTGATTTGCAGTGAAGCTCAATCTGGGCTCTTTGTGAAATCCAGCCCAGACTGGGATCCAGGGGTCGATTTCACAAAACTCTTCCTAACTTAGGACTAGTCCTAGGCAATGCTAAGAGATAGGACTAGTCCTAAGTTAGGACCAGTACTTAGGACTAGTCCTATCTCTTAGCATTGCCTAGGACTAGTCCTAAGTTAGGAAGAGTTTTGTGAAATCGACCCCAGATCTAAGGAGGTACGTTTGAGATGATGGCATTTCCACATGTTGATGACCCTGGAGTTCTAGATTCCAATGGGCTAAATAGGCAGACCGCCAACATATGGCTCGATAGCTCAGTTGGTAGAGCGCCGGCACATTAATCCACAGCCATTGGTTGAAATTCCGCTCTAGTCAATTTTTCTCTGCTCAACCCAAAACTATTACACATAAACTTATTAAGCAAGACTTCCTTTCGCTTAGCAGTTTTTATTTTAAGATTGCAGGGTCCAATTCCTTCGGAAGAATTCCTTCACATATTTCGCAGGGAGCCAGTCACTAGGGATGATGTAATGTACAGATGTGGCTGGTAACCTGCTTTAGCTAAGCAAATGTTAATTCAAGAAGAAACAAATCCTAATCCGATCAGATTGAAGAAGGAAAACAAAAAAAGCTGCACGTCTCCTTCCCAACACGAATGCTTGAAGTACTTAGTCAAGAGCTGATCTAACGTCCACACTCAAGTAATATAATATTGTCAAATAATACACATGTTGTCCAGAATCGTCCAGCTTCTGACAAAAGAACCTTTTAAGAGATTACAATTCTTGTCTCCCAACAATGAATTTTTTTCTTTTTCTAGTTTTTTTCTTTTTTTTCCCCACGAGTTGAGAGGCTGGCAAGATGATAAAGGCATTGACCCCCCCTGGGGATGAAATGACCTGACCGTGTGGATGGACCGACTGCCCAAGGTCCGAGAGGGACTGTTGGCCGGACAAGCCGATTAGATCCATCAAGATGAAAATCGCCAGCGCTAAGGTGACGGGGAGCACGACAGAAGATGGATGGGATGTCAACTGCTATGAATGACCTCATTGGTTTGGGTGGGGGGGTGGGGGTGGGGGGGGTTGGAATGTTGGAGAAGAATGCTAGATGGGGAGGGATTATTGAAGGGGTTAAAGAGGCTACAGTGGAAGGGGGGGTGGTCAGAAGGAGGCTCATGGGAGAACAAGATGGCAGATGGATGGAATGACACAGACTACGAATGACCTCATTGGTTTGAGGGTTGGGGTTGGAGAATGATGGTAGATGGGGAGGGGGTTCAGGAGGGGTAGAGGGGTAGGGGAGGTCAGAAATTACCTCTAGGGGGCAGGGGGAGATATGGAGGAGGCTGGTGGGGGGAACAATATGGAAGATGATTGAAATGACTAGGACTTACCTCAAACACATTGACACACTGGGGTGGTGGCAGGTAATGATTAAGGAGGCTGCTAGATGGGGAGGGGGTTATGGAGGCGTACAGGGGCAGGGGAGGTCAGAAATTACCTCAAACACATTGACACATTGGGTTGGTGGTGGTGGCAGGTAGTAATTTGGGAGGCTGCTAGACCTGGGAGGAGGATATGGAGATATAAAGGAGGGGCTACAGGGGGGGGGGGCAGGGATGATGTGATGGAGAGTGCATCGAGGACGGGGAAGGTGGTTGAATGTTGGTAGGGTGAAGTAAACAGAGCGCAGCTGGAGACGGGGGCCATGAGGAAGGGGGTTATTGGGGGAGAACACGCCTACGACCCCCCCTCTATGTCGACCAAGAAAGGGTAAAAAAGGCAGATGAGCATTGGGAATGGTTGCCAGTCTGACCAAACTCCTAGCTTAGGAGTGAAACAACACTGAAATGATGTAAGTAACATCTAAATTAATTTGAAAATCGAAAAAAAACAAGCCTCATAATCTACTCTGGCTTCTCATGGTTTATGAGTTGGGCTCAATTTCCTTGAGCTGCCTAAGCAGACACCAATTCCCTGCTAAGCAAAACTAAGCAGGCAACCAGTTGCAAACAACAGTACACATCACATGGTATCTTTCGCTGGTAACCTTTTACTTTCTGGTAAGCGCAATTGTTTCGTGCTAAGCAAATTTTGAAATTGAACCCCCCACCCCCACACCCTGGTCAGAGAAGTAACCTAATATTACCGAACATTTGACTTCACACTCGATCAAAACGAGTGCAATTTCTCCACATTGATCATAATTACAAACGAGTTTGACACGTGCAACCTCAAGTTAAACGCTTCACAGGGTGGGGAAAATATAGGTCGGACACTGACCGCGTCTCCTACAAAATGTGCATATGTAGGTTTCTTAGAACTCACTATAAATGAATGTGATTTCGTTTTGGGGGGGTCTACAAAGTATTGCTAGATGACCTAGACTGAGGTTGACATCTTATAGTAATAATAAAAAAGGAAAAAATTTGCACTGAAGCGCAAATCCATCTGTGACTAAACATATTCCAGAGCTGCCCATAATTGCATCTTGCAGTCGGGGGGGTTTTGTACACTAAGCAGGGTGATGGTATTTAGAATTACATTCAACATAATAGGGACAAAGTTTTCGATAATGAGGGAGAATTCTTAATTCGTTCGTCAGAGCGTGGAAAGATTGGTTTATTTTCAGGGAACTTTCTGCAGAATCGGCGAGAGTTGGAAGCTCTGATATTCCAAAGTGCTGGACCTTTTTTCTTTTTTTTTCTTTTTTGAAAAGCATACATTACATTACAGATACATCATCAAAGTATACAGGGAATATTATTTGGGTTTCGAGGTTGTTGTTTTTTATCCTATTACCAATGTATGTAAAGCACTGAATTCTCAGTGTTTTCCAGAGTTCTGTGAACAAAATCCACAGGCATGTTACTCGGGTGGGATTCAAACCCACGACCTTTGACATTCTAGAGCAGATTACTTACCAACTACACCACCAAGATTGCCCGGCAGCTAGAGGCAGTTACAATCCTATGATTTAGCAGTGGGTACCACAACAATTTTTAAAAGATGATAAATTTGCATGGGGGATAAAGAATATCATTTTTTTTTTGTTTTTTTTGTTTAATCCTAACACCGATGTGTGCAAAGCACTGTCTAATCAGTAGTTTCCCGAGTACTTTCCGTGAAAATACAGGGGACGTACATTGCAATTAAGAGCACGTTAAAGAGAGATGCGCACACTAACAACAAACAAGTGGATAATCACAATAGAGTCGGACATACGCAATGCCGAACAATTGTGTTTTAAGCACGCTTTCGTAAGCACGCTTTCGTAAACGAGAAGTCCCCTTGATCCGCTAGGCAAGAGTAGTTGCCCCGGTTGAAAAACAAGTGGATAAACACAGTATAGAGTCAGTCATACGCAATGCCGAACAAATGTGTTTTAAACATGCTTTTGAAAATGTCCAGAGATTGTGTAGCTCGGATGTTTAATGGCAAAGAGTTCCAGAGTTTGGGAGCGGATACTGAAAAGGCTCGATCGCCAAAGGATGTGGTTTGTTTTAGGGACAGTTATAATAATTATAATAATAATAATAGTGCACTGGGTTCTTTTACGTGCATTACACAACACACGGGACCAACGGCTTTACATCCCATCCGAAGGACGAAGCAATAATGGTTAAGTGTCTTGCTTAAGGACACACGTGTCACGACTGGGACTCGAACCCACACTCTGCTGAACAGAAACACCAGAGCTTGAGTCCGGTGCTCTTACCCGCTCGGCCACGGCACGCCAGTTTTAGAAGAAGTGTGCTTGTAGATCGAAGATTGCGACTTGGGAGGTGAGAGAAGCTCCTTGAGATACGGTGAGTGCGAAGCAATGATGTGCATACAATAGTTGGAGAAAGTTCTCCAAAGCATCGATCGATCAACCAAGATTTGCCGAGATACTTGAAATGATGTCCCTGTCTGAACTTGCTCAACAATGCAAACACTTTTTTACTATGTGTGGGACTACATGCTTTCGAGCATCAGTAATTTAGTTTACTTTTGTTGTCCCTGACCCACATAGTATTGTTTGGTCCCTTAGTTGAGTAGTTTTCTTGTGTCCTTCCCCAGATTAAGTTCTTATACTTGCATGCTCCCCTCAAAGACTCAAAGACTCTTTTTCATTGCTCTCTCTATGTGCCCTCTTGTCATCACTCATTTATTTACCTTTTTATTTGTTTATTCATCTATTTATTTATTTATTTATTTATTTATTTATTTATTTATTTATTTATTTACTTATTTACCTATTTATTTATTTATTTATTTATTTATTTATTTATTTTATTTTTTTATTTTTTTTCTTGCTTTGAAGCTATAAAGCTTCATTTATTCAACAACAACAAAAACACAAAAGAGTATACATCAATTCCACATTACCATGTATAAGGTCCACAAATATATCTATTATATAGAAATCTATGAGAAACACAACAATTAAAAATAAAACGGATAAGAGCATAGTTATACACAAATTAACGTGACATAATCACGTGATGATACAAAAAGAATTTAACAAATGAAATTCATTGCAGAAGTTGAAAACAAGTTCTACGACTCCAATAATTATATAAAGGACTATAAGTATAAACTGCACTTCTGCTAATACACAAGGGGACAAAGCTTGAAACCAAATGCAGGAAACTCTTTAAAACCCAAAATTTAACTCACCATTATCATTAAAGAAACACAGCGCTTTGTTTGCTGTATAACACACCTTAAAGGTTTCAAGACACATTCTTTTGTTTTCAAACAATAGAAAAGCCCTCAAGTTCCGTTTATAACATTGAATAATGTCAACATCATTAGGACATGTGTGACTGTTAAAATTAGTTTACATCTGATATTCCATATTTGTCGTAGCATTTTGACAACTACCACACTTTGCACTAATTTAAGTTGATACCCCATAATTCTGTTAAGGTCGGTCAGGTAAAAGTACTTATTTCCCACAAATTTCCTTAGAAGACATTCAACGAAAATCCAGGCATTAATTGTACACGAGCAGTAAATAAAAAGATGTTGATGGGACTCGTTTTCAGTTTTACATAGAGGACATAAAGTGTCAGGAACATTTTGCATCTTGAGAAGAACATCTCTGGTAGGAAGAACTCTATGTTTCACTTTGTACCAAAACTGTTTATCTTCAGAATTTAGCAAATAATTTTTAAAACCTCTCTCCCAAATCATGGTCCAATTAATATGAGACGCATAGTGAAACACTTCATGCCATTTCTTTTGTGCTTTAGGGGCAATGAATTTATCTAGAACGAGATTAGCATATGTACTTTTAGCAGTGGTTTTAGAAATGTGTACATTTTCCCCCTTATTATTTACAACAAACATCCAATTGCAGATGTTATTTATTTATTTATTTGTTTATTTATTTATTTGTTTATTTATTTATTTATTTATTTATTTATTTATTTATTTATTTATTTATTTATTTATTTATTTATTTATTTGTTCCTTTGAATGCCTTGTATTGACTTGTTGTTCTTGTATTGTTGAGGTCGAATAAATAATAATAACGAATAACGAGTCAAGTGTTCTTAATCACTTAAAGGCGAGGGTCGTCGTTCGGTTCTTGTCAACGTAACGCTGATTTATTGGCAACACTGTCAAGAAAGATACAATTAAAGTCACCTTTGAAAGTTTCAGCTGAATACAGTGTCTACTTGTTGAGAAAAAAAAGCCCCCCAAAAAACTGTCGCAGTATTTTCATCAAGAACGTCGAATCCATCCAAGTTCAGCGGGACACCAACCGCATCTCTTGCCGTATTGAGCGCAGCATTCAAACGGACACCATGCAAACGTCAAAAAGTCACCTGTAGGCAGTCTTCGAAGACTCAAATTTGTTGACGTACTTTAATTGATTTCTAATCAACGGGTGGCACTCCAGAGGAAATTTGCAGAGTGCTTGCTACCATTACTATCTCTATAATAAGTAGGCTTTCAGATAAAAATGACACAATTTCTCTTGAGGGGGTCACCACCAAACTAGGATCCTACACTTAAACTTTAACGACGAATTTTGTTCTGCTTCAGTCGGCAAAACAGTTTCTCGTTCTAACAAACGGCTTCGCGAAACTGGGTCATACCAAAAGAGCCCCGTTGATTCAAGGCACATAAAATACTCCCGTCCCACATTGCTAATTTGTCATAGTTGCATTTGTCGCGAATAAATCAGGAAAAAGAGATGAGGAGATGAAACAAAAAAATAATAAAAATAAACGACTCTGCAACAAAGTGGGAGTTCGATGCAGGACAAGAACGGGTGATAAAACAAATTCAATAAAAAATAGACGGCAAGTCCTTCTATTTTAGATGATTATTTATAGCTCGGAAATAAGAAGTATCTACTTTCACTTCACGCCTTCATCTTGTTCCACTCTTCTGCGGGAACCCGTATATTTCTTAATATTCACGTAATTTCACTCCCCGCTCTGCGACAGTTTAGAGCTCTCTGGATGACAAATATAATCTTACCGTGCATTAAGGTGGCCGTCTTAAAGGGACTGCACATCGCTGTTATCTGGAAGGAGTAAATCCAATGAGAAGCCCCCCCAATAGTGCTTAAAGGGCCACTCTCCGTTAGAGGCTACCAGGAAATATTCAAGATGAAAACAACTCAGGGGAGCTGAAGGTAGGAGCTCATATTTCTCTTAAGACAGTCTGGGTTGTAGGATGGAGGGAAACATGCACCAGGGCAAGGGAGTTCCAAAGAGAGTTGGTGGAATAAAGCTGTTGGAAACGGCTCTTTGTTCTACATCTCAGCAAAGCGAGAGTGCACGAGTGAGAAGAAGCAGAAAGCCTGGTTTCACGCTGAGAAAATATTTTCAACCAACCAAAAATTCAACTGGTGGACACATTTTTGTGAGCACAACGCAAAAAAAAGAAAGAAAGACAAGATTTGACGACTTAACAGGGATTTTGTTCTCATTAATCTCAAACTCAGCTTGATTCTGGCGATCAAAGTAAGCGAGGGCAATCCTCAGACGGCTTCAACTTTGACGTTTCTGGACATCGATGGAAACATTTCTGCTGCCGTGAACTAATGAGTAAGCTTTCAGCCGGAAACTAAGTATGTTTCCCCCCTACCCATAATTACTAATCCTTGATAACGGAGAACACTAGTACACTAGTAATCATCACAAAACCCAGCATCCACGTTTTAAGTGAACCACCCGGAACATAACAATAAGAATCCCGTGAAAAAATTTGTGCTAAATTAGAGCCGTGAAAAAATACTGGGGGGAAAGGAAAAAAAAAAGAACCCAATCAAACAAACAAAACAACTTGTTTGAAGTGTTTTTCAAACATTCGAGTTTTGCTCCCGCCCAGATGTATTACTAATAAGACTGATTGGGGAAACCAATGTTCACAGGTCATCTCAGCCGTTGGCAAAGATGTGCAAAGGCCTATGCTAATGGTCTTCTGCAATGGTCTCTTGTATGGGTTACCCGACTCTCTTCTTGTTAAACTTCAACGGATTCAGAACTCTGCCGCAAGACTTGTTACTCGTAGCTCCGTTCACATGAACCCAGTTTTGTATAATTTACATTGGTTACCAGTTCAACAGAGAATTATTTTCAAACTCCTAGTAACGACGTTCAAATGCAAACATGGTATAGTTCCTCAATATCTCAAAGAATGGATTCACTACTATTGTTCTACGAGAAATCTTTGTTCTGGCTCGCAAAATCTCCTCCCCACCACCAAAGCATTTGGACAAAGGGCCTTTCAGGTTGCATCTCCTGAACTCTGGAATTCACTCCCCAATAGTATAAAAGAAAGCTCCTCTCTAGAACAGTTTAAGTCCTTTTTGAAGACATATCTTTTTGAGAAACAACTTATATTTTTCATTGTATGCATTTTGTGGTTCTTTATGTATTTTCTGTAATTTGTGTAGTCTACAGTCCTGGTTTTTCTCTCTTGTCTTTCCAAAAGCGCTTTGAGACTTCACTGTAATTTTTGCGCTATATAAAAACTGTTTATTATTATTATTATTATTATAGTAGAGCGAGTACAACGACAGTCTGCTGTATTTTTGTACATAATAACACAGTTTAATAGATGTTAAATTTGCACCAGGGATAAAGAAAGATTATTTGGTTTTGCCCTTTCACCAATGTGTGTAAAGCACTGTATACTCAGTACTTCCCCGAGCTCTGTGAAAAAACAGAATAACACAGTTACTAAGCCTTTTTTTATTTATTTTTTTAAGTTGTAGGTTGTGACATTGATTTAAAGGTATTATACAGGATTGGTAGAGCTGACAAAACAGTCGCAAACAAAGTTTATGTTTTGTGTGATTAACCA
The DNA here is from genome assembly GCA_032158295.1 of Pycnopodia helianthoides. Lineage (NCBI taxonomy): Eukaryota > Metazoa > Echinodermata > Asteroidea > Forcipulatida > Asteriidae > Pycnopodia > Pycnopodia helianthoides. The sequence continues at coordinate 13,990,932 of CM063258.1, forward strand.
TATACATGAAATAACAAACCTGTGAAAATTTGAGCTCAATTGGTCATCGAGGTCACGAGAAAATAGTGAAAAGAGACCTTATGTGTTTTCTGTTTTTCAAACATCGAGTTTATTATCGCGCGCGATAAAAACTATTGTTTTATTCATTTCTCAGAAACGATAGCATTTTAAGCAAAAATATTTTAAGGAACCCTTTCTACCATTACTTACTTTAAATCATGTAAGTTATGTGTGAATCTGTGAACATTTGTGTTTTTCGATCTTACCAATAGTGTACAGGGCCTTTAAATCACATTACTGTTTTATGAATTACCAGTATTCTACTACAAAAGAGGTTTATTTTGAGTTATGCACTACCGGCGTCTGCCGACGATGTAGCAACCCGGTCTTTCGCTTGTAAAGTAAATTACTGTAATAAAAGTAAAGAGCGCTGGGAAAAGTGAGCATTAAGCCTTGCGGAATTTCAAATAGACAAAGGATATCACTTAGTTTTGGAAAAGCCTTTTCTTTCAAGATGATTTCAGCTTCAAAATTGTGACATTCTTGGGTTGAAAAGTGTGTGATTGTGACCGTCCGAGTGAGCACCATATCGTGAACATAACATTCCTTGTGTACAATTTCCAAGACTTGCTGGAACTGTCCTTACTGGCTTTAACCCTCTTGCTGTCTGACCATTCAATACCATTCAAGTGGTTTTGAATGATAGATAAACTATGCCAGCCTGAAATATGATATCATGAGGGAATGCATGTACACAGTACACAGTTAGTTCTGTGGACAGTTGTGCCACCGTACACAACCTTGGCAGTCGAATGAATTCAAATGGTTGGTCAACTCACTGGAAACTGTTGCCAAGAGTCACTGACAGTAGGAGGGTTAATCAGCCACTCCGGTAAGGTCTCCAGTACAAACTGTGGAGCACAAGTGTCTGAGTACCCAGTGTTCTGATATACTGAGTATCGAGTCCAACAGCCGAGTACCAAGTACTTGGATCTTTGAGTACGAGTACGAGTCTAAATACTTTACAAAGAAAAATACTGCAAAAATATGTAATTGCTATGATAACTATCTTTTAAACATGAACATCAAAGACAACTCAAGTTTGACTCTTTTTTAGAGCTTAATTCTTCTATTCCTTGGATAGCAATGGCATCAATTTATATTAAGACGACAGTATTTTGACCATGAGTACTTAAAATCGAGTCCGAGTACATTTACAGTCGAGTATCGAGTACACAGTGGCGGCACCAGACCTGTTAATCTGGGGGGGGGGCAAGAGGGGGGCAAACTTAAATATAGGGGGGGGCAAACAAAAGTCTATAATGTACTGTATAAGCCTACAATTCACTCCAGAAATAAGATTTTGCACTGTGTGAATGTGACGTGTTGTGCGAACTGCGTGTACAATGGCTGCTTACGGTTTTGGGCAGACAATGCTTTCTATTTATAGCAAGTTTCCAAGCTTGTACAGATAAATAAATCCACATTTTATTAACATTGCCGGAGATGGAAAGTGTATTGGGCTTTTTTGATGGTGCCAGCTAATTATGATGGATGAAATTGAGTTTATTATTTACAGCGCAAACAACATTGTAACAAATTGGGTGCAATCGTTTGGGATTAAACTCAATTTCCGCCATCGGGGAAAAAACTGGGGGGGGGGGGGCAAACTGGGGGGGCAAAAAAAATTACTGGGCGGGGTGGCATTTGCCCCCCCGTAGCGCCGCCGCTGCGAGTACATGACTTCGAGCACAGGTTATTTTTCAGTTGAGTATCGAGTATGGACTTTGAGTAGTACATTGTACATACTTTGCTAGCCGGAGTACAAGTACCCAGTACAAGTACCAAGTACAAGTACCAAGTACAAATACTGAGTACAAGTGCTGAGTATAAGATTGAGCAGTACTCAAGTACAAGTAATAATAATAATAATACGCAGTTCTTATATAGTGCTTTATCACATCTGATGGGCGTCTCAAAGCGCTCAGTATTTTTCCTGCAAGGTATAATGTGGAGTTACGTTTTGAAGTATGGGACCCTTTTTCCTTTACATAGCACCATGTAATGGTTTACAAGGTGCTGTGGCGCAATATGCAGCCAATCAAACCAGAAACACCGAGGCAAACCCCTTCTCTTAGCGATAAGTGTAACTGGGTTCTTTGACGTGCATTACACAACACACGGGACCAACAGCTTTACATCCCATCCGAAGGACAAAGCATAGATGGTTAAGTGTCTTGCTTAAGAACACAAGTGTCACGACCGGGACTCGAACCCACACTCTGCCGATCAGAAACACCAGAGCTTGAGTACGGTCATGACACTCCATTGTACTACAACAACGCAAGTACTACAACACTGACATGAACAGGCACAAAATCCCTAATAAAACATTGTTGTTTCCACTATTAACACTTTCCCTTTAATGTTCCGTCTCCAATTTGAATAAGCCATATAACATACGAGTCAGATTTTGAGTAATATCTGGTACTTGATTGGTCACGAGAGAACACTCACACCGGATCCCTCAGGCTAAAGGAGGTGTTGCTACGTCACATGGTTCGGGGAAGCTTTTGTATAGCAACCTCCAGATTAGGCAAAGCCTGGTACCGTTGTGCCACATTTTTTATTCACTCCGAAATCTCTACGGGTTGTCGCTGTCTCTTACAAAACTACGCAAGCGCTTGCCGCGAAACCATGTGACATATCGACTGTCTCTAGTCTGAGGCTTTGAAGCTTAAGCGGTCTCCTGTGACCAAAGAAGACATTGTACCAGACACTGTTAAAATTGTTCTCGCAAATGATGTATTTGATGTGCTGAAAAAAAAAGTTCAGGGAAAAAAATGATTGAGAAAGGAGCTTTTAATTGACAGGAGAAACGTTCGTTCTGAGCCCCCAAAAAGGAGAAAAAATCTGGATGCAGTTTCATCGTTTGCAGATTGACAATGCCACAAGAATGAAGCACCCGAGTTGTCTTTCCCATATACCTTTTGGTTGTGTTCGTGGTGATTGATGTTGGTGCAAATCAGCGTAGAAGTCTACAGGAAGAGCGTCCGACTTTGTTAAATGACTTCAAGTTGCAAGGCCTGATTTTTCGCAGAATGAATTTTTTTTTGATTTTTTTTTTTTTTTTTTTTTTTTAAAGGTTTTTTTCTCTTGACAAATTTTGACAGATTGTGCCGTTTCAAAAATGTGAAACACAAACTTTTGCATATAATGTGCCATGGACAATGCACAAAATACATTGTGAAATTGTTTTAAAATGGCTGATGGACGAGAGACATTATCAAAATCACATTAATAGTTATTTTCGGTATTCTAATGAACATTTAACATTTGTATACCATCGATTTAAAAAGAGAAAAAATAAAGTACACTTTGCCTTTATTTAAGCAGCTCTGTAAAAATTTGGTCCGGCCAGCGCACACCTTTGCCGCGCCCATTTCTTCAAATGAACTTCTTGAATTTTACACTGGACCGCAACGCCCTAGGCCAGTGATTTTAGTGCCGGGCAAGTGAACTCATGACCTGACAAATCCGGTAGTGTTTTTTTCAATTGAATAAGAATGCCTCACAGAGTAATAACAAAACAAAATATTTTCAAATGTTGACTTGGGGTCTGATAATTACCTTTCAACTCTGCTGAGTAAAGTACACTTTATATGAAAGACAAATGAGACAAATCTTCTCTTACATGTCTTGGTGTTCGTTCAAATAAAAACTGTTAAATGCATGCTAAACTGGGTCAACAAGTTTCTTTTTCTCATTTTGAATCTGGTCTTGCAACAAAAATTCTGGTCCAGTAAATATGTTGAGCCTACAAGCCCTACGGTCTTGTAGATTTTCCCCCCTAAATTTGAGCCCTGCAAGCCGTGTGATTTCTTCAAAGCTACAGGAACTTGAATGAGTGTTCTCCTGTCCATGCAACACTGGACTACCCCTTTAATTTTAAAAAAGACTCTGATCGAGGTGTCGCTCACGGAGGAAAATGTCAACTAAAAAAACGCCAGACAAAGATGACGTTTCTGCAACAGGGTCATCTCCTTCATCCGAGCACGAAGCGACCGCCAGCAACGACCACATTTCATTACTACCCTTCAATCTCCGCAATTAGAACTTCTTTTGAGTTGTCCGTGATTTTTAGTTATCGCCCACTTCCCGTTCGCTATCCAGCAGGGGGAGAGGACGTCTGCCCTGTACCTGGTGGGACTATTGTTGCGCTGGCACATTAATGTACGCCCGGGAATCAAACACCTACATATTGGCCTCCTTTTTCTTCCAAATCCATTAAAGGGAAAGTGAATTAATGTTCTTTTTTGGGGGGACGAGTTGATTCATAAAAAATTACCTTTTTTTTCTTCAAGAAACTTGTAGAACTTAAACTGTGACAGTTTTAATAGATAGTATGGGGTTGAACAAAAGAAAAATTGACTAGAGCGGGATTTGAACCAACGACCTCCGGATTAACGTACCGGCGCTCTACCAACTGAGCTATCTAGCCCTATATTGGCGGTCTCCCTATTTTGTCAATATCTTTGTTCGGGGGTGCCAGTCAGAAGTTTTAATAGATGCCGAAAAAAGTCTACAAGGCCCGACGTTTCGACCCTGGCAGAGTCTTTCTCGAAGGCTAATTGCATTGAGGGTTCGAGAAAGACTCTGCTAGGGTCAAAACGTCAGGCCATTAACTATTTTTTTGCAGATATACCACAGGTCCTTTTGGTTGGTAAGCAGTTTGCAAAAGCTAATTCTTATTTTCTCCAGTTTTAATAGATGTTAAACTTCCATCGGGGATAAAGAATATTATTTGGTTTTACCCTTACCCTTATGTAAAGTACTGTATACTCAGAAAATTACCTCTTTCTCCTAAACTACCTACTTCAAAGGGAGTCATGGTTCACAATGTTTCATACTATCAACAGCTCTTCAGTGCTCTTCAGCAAGTTAGTTTTTATGGTCATTAACTTTTGGAGTCATTACCAAAAGTGCACCCTGCCTTTAACAGCAAGGGATTAATTGCTTATAAGGCCTTTTTTCTTGTTGACATAAACTCCTCAAAGGACAACATTCAAGGTGACAATTTTTTTGAGGTCTACCGACTCCACTGCCAGGTTAATACTAGGTTTGAGGAATATTTCCACTGGTGTGTTTCACAGAGCCGAACCAGCAACAGGTGTGTGAGAACCGTATGCCTACCTTCGTCTCGGCGTCTTCAACCAACCCCCCCCCCCTGGCTTCGCTCCGTCGCGGCCCGGTGAAACGGGAGACGGTTCCCGTGCACGGTTTAATGCAGTGCCAGTCATCTGCATCGCATTTCCTGAATTGCCACGGTTACTGGCCGCGTTCCAAAATGCAGTGACTCTTCTGTGACCTTTCAGCAGTTTCGTTCACAATGCATGCCTGAATGGATTGCATACGGCTATGGCTTAGGGCTACGTCTCTGCTTTCGTCTATGCTACGACATTGAAATATATTGTAGCCATAGCCTCTTAAATCCAAAAGTGTTTTTCTGACTTACTTGTTTCTGCTAAGTAGTGTTTTTAGTATATTTTTGTGCTTACCAGCCTGATGTAGTCAGCGGCTTCACTGAACACTAGGTAGCAGCAGACTTGCCGGGTAAATTTCCATTGTTTACGTAGACCTGAGCATGTGCGCATTTCCCAGAACAATGGATTACGTTTGCTGCCACCAACATGCTGCAGGTGGGATTAGAACCCACCACCCCTGCATTCTAGAGTAGACGTCTCCAACTGCCAAGCATGCCCAAAGATGAGTGGACAGTTTCAATTCTGCCAATAGCAGCGGGTACCGCAAACAATGCAATTATTACATCGGTGATGAAGAAATTAAATAAAAAAATTACCTTCTTGTTTGCCTCCACCCCATGGAGAAGAGTAGCTGAACAAGGAATAGCCCGATGACGTGCCCAGTGTGCTGTCCTCCAGGCTGCTCTTGCGCTCTGAAGAGTCCGAGAACAGACCGCTCCTTGAAACCAATGGAAATAGGAACCATTGTTAGTTATTTATGAAATCTTGCATAAACTTAAGGAACATTACAGATTGGTTTTGTAAAAACGTTGCTGGCAAAAGCACTTTATGTAATCCCCAATATATGACTGACAAACTGTAGAAGTTTGAATCTTTGCCATCGTCACGAGAAAATAGAAAACGATACACATTGCATAATATCATATAATCACAATGAATAACGCTCATGACGATAAACTCCACGGAAAAAGTTATCATTCCATCGAATATGGCATTTCAGACAGAAATAATTCAGGGATTTCTACTATCATCACATTGACCGGTGATTGTGTAATCTGTGATCAAAGTTTTTTACAAGTTTTTATTTACCAGTTCTGTAATGTTCCTTTAATGCTATCCTTTGTTTGTAAATGTATCCCCTTCATTTTGAGTGGTATTTTTAATATTTTAATCTTTATTGCTCACTAAAAACACTCTATGTTTTACATTATATTATATTTCATTATATTTTACATTATATATGTGGCGTATCGTGGCCGAACGGATAAGAGCACCGGACTCAAGCTCTGATGTTTCTGTTCAGCAGAGTGTGGGTTCGAGTCCCGGTCGTGACACTTGTGTCCTTAAGCGAGACACTTAACCATTATTGCTGCGTCCTTTGGATGGGATGTAAAGCCGTTGGTCCCGTGTGTTGTGTAATGCACGTAAAAGAACCCAGTACACTTATCAAAAAGAGAAGGGTTCGCCCCGGTGTCCTGGTTTGATTGGCAGCATATTGCGCCACAGCACCTTGTAAACCATTACATTGTGCTATGTAAAGGAATAGGTCTCGTACTTCAAAAAAGTAGCTCCACATATATACCTTTAGGAAAATACTGACTGTTGAAGCGCCTTGAGCGTCACTGAGTGACGGATATGAGCGCTATATAAGAAGCCACTATTATTTCTACATATTTTATAGCTTGCTGAATCGGTAGAGACCCCTAAAATTGGCCAATGGTGACACCTGCACGCTTGAATAGCTATGAAGAGCTATCATTGGCTGAGAGTCGTGCGCAGCGCGTACACATTTCCATTGTTCGTCATCAAAGATGGCGGCCGATGCGAGTAGTCCATTGGAATCCACCTTTCAATTTGCAAAAAACCTGGCTTTTTTTTACAAAACCATAAATAAATCAAATCCATCCGGGCTACTTTTGTACGCCTTATCTTAATAATAATAATGATAGTAGTTCAATTCAATAGACCTTCCCATGAAATATGTTAATTACATTCAGCATGCGTACAGACGCTGCTGGTTGGCAAACGCCGTAGAGTTGTGCACAAGGCAGACGCACAAACGCGTGTGCGTCACGCCAAACCATCAGTCCCATGCAAAAAGGCGCGATGTTCACTCATTTTGCCAACCAGTAGGGAAAGTGCCGCACGCGCGATGTTCAATTGCATATTTCATGGGAAGGGTCTATTCATTCAAGGCAACATTTAATTTATTTCCACATTAACATTTGTAATTGGAGGGTGCATTTTCTTAGATAATGTCATGAATGTGGAGGCATGTTCCAGACAAAGCAGGGCTCGTCACGGAACAGCCTGTGAACAGAAAACTACAAGAACCAACACAAAACACCAGCTAGACAAAGGCCACTAAATAGTGAACATTTATATCGGCACAAATCCGTAAATGCGCTCAGTGCACAGCCACAATCATGGGTACACAATTTTGTGTGTGTCCATGTTATGACCAACAGTTGAAACCAGTGTCGTAACGGATATTCCAACGTTGTTTGTCAAATTAAATAACCAGCGCTGTGTGAATGGAGAGAAAAAATTACCTGAGTTTGTCGGATATACAAAGATCTGCAAAGAGTTACTCAATATTTATGTGTTGTTCGTTTGGTGTCTTTGTAACAAAAAAGTGTACCCATGATTGTGGCTGTTCACATGGTAACAATCACAAAAGCATTGTCTGTTTGTTTTATTTCCATTCTACATACATACATACACTGATTGGTGAATCCAAACTAATCAATACATGGTAGGAAAACATGTTTTTTTTAAGTTTTTAGATACATAATAATAAATAACAACAGTATGAATGGTGTTGTCATTCGAGAAGGAGCCAACCCAAAACTGACGTCAACAATTACAGATCGTCTAGAGTTATTCTCAACATGGAAAAGGAACAGAATAATCCAATAAAGGTAAATTAAGAGCACAATCAAATAATAATAACGTATAGAGGTTTCTGCGTAAATTACATCAAATTACTGGCTCGCTGATTGTAGACAGGGATAACGATTAAGTTTAGTACACACAAAATTCTCACACTTGGACAAATAAAACTCTCTGAGATGTTTCACACAAACTGTTCTAGAGGAATTGGCAAAATCATTTCTAATACTGTAAGGAAGAGAATTAACAATGTACACAATAAGCAAACAAGATTCAAAAAAATATTTGATTAACCAATGAAAATACCGAATGAGCAGCTCGAGTTTGGACACCATATGGTTTTTTTTACTCCTGCACATTCAAAAGCACCGTTCTCTCACTGCGCATGAACTGCGACCGACACTCATATGGACATTTAAATTTAACATCAATTTCACGAAAAAATCATAAAAATAAAACCACTTGAAATGCTCCAGATGGCACAGAAGAGCTTTTAAAAAAACTGAACATAAACATCAAGTGTAAACAAAACTTTCTGAGGACCTGGTTTCAATTTCAACCAGCTTTGGTCAAACTTGCAAAATTTGGGTCCAGAGTGGAAAATTCTGTATATAGAGAACACCTGATAAGTATTAAAATAAAAAAAATTGCTAGCAAAAAAAAACATGAAAGTCTGAACAAAATTATGCACACTGTGATCCTCACTTGTAACCAAAGAGCAATAAAAATCATCCAATGAAACACTAAGTACGTCGTTCCCGTTTGCAAGGTTTAAAAAGCAGGTGGGTAAGCACTCACGACCCGGATGAACCCGCCTTCCCTAAAATAAAAAAAAGGAAAAAAAAAAAGGCCTTTCAACGACCGGGGAGATATAATTTATTTTTCAAGTTCATGGTTGACTAGTAGAGATTGTCTTTTGTTCAGTTGGGATTGTTCGGGAAAAAGCGGGACGGATGTTACAAAGGGATGTGTAGTGGTCGTAAATTTACAACCACAGTAAACTACCCTCCCTCCCTCAATACCCTTAATTCCAACCCGGAACAACGATGACTACACCGAGCTTTGGCATGACCTTTTTTCCTTTTTTCCCCCGCCGCAAAATGCGGGGAAAGTTCAAACGGATTTTTATACATTTAAGCATTTTCATAGTGAGTGGCACCCAACACAGAAAGTCACTAGGGTCCCTCCTACTGTCAGTGACTCTTGGCAACATTTTCCAGTGGGTTGACCGACCATTTGAAACCATTCGACTGCCAAGGTTGTGTACGGTGGCACAACTGTGCACAGAACTAACTGTGCACTGTGTACATGCATTCCCTCATATGGTATCATGTTGCAGGCTGGCACAGTTGATCTATCATTCAAAACCACAGTGAATGGTATTGAATGGTCAGACAGCAAGAGGGTTAACCTTCCTACTGTCAGTGACTCTTGGCAACATTTTCCAGTGAGTTGACCAACCATTTGAAACCATTCGACTGCCAAGGTTGTGTACGGTGGCACAACTGTGCACAGAACTAACTGTGCACTGTGTACATGCATTCCCTCATGGTATCATATTGCAGGCTGGCACAGTTGATCTATCATTCGAAACCACAGTGAATGGTATTGAATGGTCAGACAGCAAGAGGGTTAACCTTCCTACTGTCAGTGACTCTTGGCAACATTTTCCAGTGAGTTGACCAACCATTTGAAACCATTCGACTGCCAAGGTTGTGTACTGTGGCACAACTGTGCACAGAACTAACTGTGCACTGTGTACATGCATTCCCTCGTATGGTATCATGTTGCAGGCTGGCACAGTTGATCTATCATTCAAAACCACAGTGAATGGTATTGAATGGTCAGACAGCAAGAGGGTTAACCTTCCTACTGTCAGTGACTCTTGGCAACATTTTTCAGTGAGTTGACCAACCATTTGAAACCATTCGACTGCCAAGGTTGTGTACGGTGGCACAACTGTGCACAGAACTAACTGTGCACTGTGTACATGCATTCCCTCATATGGTATCATGTTGCAGGCTGGCACAGTTGATCTATCATTCAAAACCACAGTGAATGGTATTGAATGGTCAGACAGCAAGAGGGTTAACCTTCCTACTGTCAGTGACTCTTGGCAACATTTTCCAGTGGGTTGACCAACCATTTGAAACCATTCGACTGCCAAGGTTGTGTACGGTGGCACAACTGTGCACAGAACTAACTGTGCACTGTGTACATGCATTCCCTCATATGGTATCATGTTGCAGGCTGGCACAGTTGATCTATCATTCAAAACCACAGTGAATGGTATTGAATGGTCAGACAGCAAGAGGGTTAAAAGCAGGCATAATATTTGGACCTTCGTAAAGAGTACAACAAAATTATTGGCTTCCACAGGGCTAGATAGAATTTGGGGGGAAAAACCCACAAGACTGCAGGGTTTGTAGCTCAAAATATTTACTGGACCGGAATTTTGAGTACAAGCCCCGAATTGAAGTGAGAAGAAAAAATGCCCACACAGGTTAATAATTGAGCTGTTTGAATTTGAAAAAAGCACTGAGAGAAGATTTATCTCATTTGTATATTATTGGTAAGTAGTCTCCGATAATCAACAGAATTGTATTTATCAGGTTGAAAGTCAACATTTGCACACAAACCCAAGACCGCCCGACTTGTCCGGACATGAGTTTAGAGGCTAGAGGCTTCTGCATTAGAGGCTTAGAGGCTTCTGCATTAGGCGCTTTACAAATGTCTTTATTATTATTATTGTTATTATTATTTACTGGCCCGATGCTAAAATTACTGGCCAGTTACTCCCCCACACACACGACACAGATGTAAAAAAAAAAGAAGCAGTTATGGTGTTTTGTTAAATTGTTTGTTTGTTTTTGTTGTTTGTTTGTTTGTCTGTATGTTTTTGTTTTTTAGGGTGCGGTGGGGGGGGGGGGTGTCTAGTGCCTTGCAGTCTGAGCTACGATACCTACAGACGTGTGGCGACTATTTTCGTATCCAAAGCCCGCCTGTATGAACTTTCGGTGGTTAACTTCACAAATGAAATCATCTACAGTTGGTGTCACACACCTCCCCATAACATCCTGACATTTGACTGTAACATGAACACAACCTACCCCGATCCCACAATACAAATTGAAAAAAAATCAATTTGCATTGAAACAAATTTGTTTTCTCTCTTCACATCGGCACGCTACCCCGCATAAAGGTTCAATCTCTTTCTATGGTGTTGCTCTACATTGCCCTAAGAGAAAATAAAACACTTTTGAATTCCATTTTTCGCTACAGATGGCTCGTACCACTGAATTGAAATAGATGAGCAACATCTCATTGAGGTTTTGCATTCAAGCTTTTTTTTGGGGGGGGGGGGAGCTTCTCAATGAAAAGGGTATATTTCAACGGGGATAAACACAAGAAAAGGAAAACTGAATTGAAATAAATCGGTGTTTCTTTCCATTGCTAAAGCTCTTTGCGGTCACTTCCTATTTATCAATGACACCGTTGATACACAATTAGCTGAGACTCCTGACCTGGGCTTGGCACTGTGGTTTGTAGAGTGCCTTTCACTGTCAAGGGCAGGTACCGGGGAAAAAAATAAAACAAGTTCCTGATTGTTTGGCAGCAAAAGTAGGGTGGCATTCCCCTAAAGGTCATCCCATGAATCCCTTTAGAAAAAAAAAAAAAATTTCTGATGAAAGTGTTGCATCAACATTTGTTTGTTATCGGATTTTGACTGGCTGCTCGGATTTTGACTGGCTGCTCGTCACTGGGCAAGCTTGGTCTGGCCAGACAATCTGGGCCCATGTTTATAGAGCTGCTTATAGGCAGGGTATACCTTTCGTAATTACTCAAAAAACTAATGACCATAAAAACCTGACTTGGTAAGAAGCACTGCAGCTGTTGATAATGTATAACGTTTTGAGAAAAACGATTTCCTTCTAGGGAATGTGGTTTTTTAGAGAAAGGGATTCACGAAAATTTCAATCTGAAAAAACGTTTCATGTCTCAGATTGTGTATTCCAATTGCAGATTATTATTCCTGTGTGGACACAGGGCGATATCTCAAAAACTCTACCACCTTTTGAAATGAAATTTTCACAGGTCAGTTTTATTGTGTAGGGCCTATATCTACATTTATATAGGATTAAAAGAATCAAACAAGTCCAAAACCTAAGAGATACTTTGCCTTTATGCAGAAAATAATGCTTAACATTTTTCTGCTAAAGCAAAATTAAGCATGATATCAGTCACAGACCAGTGGCACATGTGAACGAGATCTAATACACGGTTGTACCCGCAAGTTTACTATTTATTTATAGTTACTTCTTATACCAAACAGGCTGCACTATTTTGTCATCTTTGAACTCTGTCCACTTCACATGAAAGTAGCACCAAGGAGAAGGAGATTGCCAAAGTCACCAGGAGAGAGGACTAAAGCTCTGACAACATGATGAAGGGTATTTTACATCAGTCACACACAATACCTCAACGACATTTTTGGCTGGTGACCTTTTCTGCTAAGCCTCTTTCATTCCCTAAGCACATCCATGGCAGCCCCAATTCCATAGAGCTCTTAAGCTTAAAAACAATATGCTTAATGATTGTTACTGCTTAGCAGAAATTAGCAGGAAACCAGCCACAGACGATATTCTTCACATGACCTTTTGGCAGGCAACCTACTTCTGCTCAGCTTATGTATTTGCTCAGCAAATGTGTGTGCTTAGCTTAATGATATTTGAAACAGCCAGTACTGCTACCATTCTAGTAAAGCTCTTGCAGAGTTCCCTTACAAAAGTCCTTTTGTCTTTCTATCTCTTGCATCATCCTACAGCATCATCCCTTTGTCTAATCGTCACCAAAAATCCCTAAAAAACAGGCTACCAACAAAAAAAATTATTCAAGAAAGGGCCCCAAAAAATAAAAATAAAAATTTAACAACGCATTATCTCTCCAGATAGGTGTCCCGATAAATTAAAATTTCATTCCATTTTACAGCCGAATTCGCATGACGCAGAATCAGTCCAGCCTGGTGTGTGTGGCCTACGTGGCCAGTAACAGCACCGAGTCAATGGATTAAAAAAGAAAAAATATAAAAATGGAGGAGACGGAAGAAAGAAAAAAAAAAGAAAAAAAAAAGTGGTTCAAGCGCAACGCACTCTTTCTCGCCGGTCAATGCTCTGCACACTCGCTGATGCCATACAACCTCGAAGCCCCTCCCCTAGCTGACCCACTTCAGATAACACACTGTAGGTCGCCGTCATATAAATGCAGCCAAAAACCCTGCACAATTGATTATGGGAGGGGGGGGGGGATGAGAGAGACGAGAATAAACTAACAAGAGCTGCTGGAGACCGGTTGCCGGTGATATGCACTAGTTCACCTTGACAATGAGGAGGAGTACCGGTTGGAACTCACAGTGGGTAGTTTTTCCTTTCCTTGTCCTTCACTGGCTTTTTTGTATGTGTGTGTGTGTGTGTGTTGGTTTTTTTTTTTTTTTTTTTTTCTTTCTTGACATTAGGAGTCAAGGATAGGGCAGGCTGCGGATGAACAGGCGCCACCGTGTTACGAAGGGGGGGGGGGGGAGAAATAGTACAGTGTACTGATGTCAACCCTGGTGATTGCACCTTCCGCACAAGGCCAACGTGAAAAATACAATGTTTACCCCTGGTGCCCCGGACAAGGGGGTGAAAAGAGAAGAGGGAAAACATAATAATAAATTGAGAAATTGGGTTAAGGAGAAGGTCAGTGAACAAAACAAAATGATGGAGAGGGAGGGGGGGCGGGGGAAGTGGGGGACTGTGTAAGGGGATCCCTCAATAATCGACACTTTCAGCATCAATGGTATTGTCCCCCGTCTGTACTAGAAATCAAAACTGATTCTGGCGTACTGAAAAAAGTACCAGACCATTTTTTTTCCCTTTCTTTTAGCCCTGGTTTGTTCACATTGATTTGTTTGGGAGAAGGGAGGTTTTTTTTTTAATTTGATTTGGATTTTTTTTTAATTACACCATGATGGAGGTCTACACAGACATTCTCAGCATCTATATTATGTTCCCCGTTTTATACGACCAATCACAACTGCTGATTGTAACATACTAAAAGAAAAAGAAACCAGACTAGGTCTGGTTACATACATTATTTGAATAGGAAAAAAATATATATATATAAAACAAACACCCCAACAAACAAACAAAAGGAAGCCACTTTATGATTAATGTCTACAGACCGCGATAATTCTGGCATCACGGTCACGTTCCCTGCATCCACTACCAATCACAACTACTGATTTAACATACTAAAAAAAGGAACTGGTCTGGTTACATTATTTGAATAGGAAAAACAAAAAACAAACAAACAAACAAACAAACAAACAGACAAACAAACAAACAAACAAACAAACAAACAAACAAACAAAAGGAAGCTACTTTAGGATTAATATTTTAGGATTAATGTCTAGCATCACGGTCATGTTCCCTGCATCCACCTCCAATCACAACTACTGTTCCTCCCGATACCGAAAAAAGAAGGGAACCAGACTATTTCTCCTTTCGTAACCCGCACTTCGGTCACAATTATTTGAAAGGGGGAAGACGGAGAAAAAAACAGAAAAAAAAAACAGACCTAGACGCCGGCATCATGATCTGCTGGGGAACTTTACGAAAGGATGTCACTCGCAGACAGCACTCTGACAGGCAGTCTGCTCATTATCGACAAGTCCTGCCCCGAAATAAGGTCAGAAGAAAGACATATTGACTGGCGGGGCCTTCGTATACTAAACAGGTTTTCTTGAGTTGACGGAGAGAGAAGAAAAAAATCCACATGTATGTCATGTGGGGGCGGCGGCTGATAATCTGGACCCCGAGTCTGCATTAACTGCTCCGACAAATAAATCTTGCCAGCACACCGTTCGCTTTCCTTTTCAGTTTATGTTCAGAGTGTTGGGTTGTTAAACATGTCTTACCGACTGTAAATATAACCGGGTTTACAATTTTGTCGGTGAGAGGGACTCTGAACCATGAGTAGGAACAGGGGCCAAGGCTTGAATTTTACACCGGACCCCGCAGGCCCGAGGCCAGTGATTCTAGTGTCGGGGCCAGTAGACTCAAGACCTGACAATAATAATAATAATAATAACTGTATTTATATAGCGCCTTTTGCCAAAGGATACAAAGCGCTCAGTATTTTCACCTGCCATGTATGTGGAGCTACGTTTTTGAAGTATGAGACCTATGCATTTATAGCACAATGTAATGGTTTACAAGGTGCGGTGGCGCAATATGCTGCTGATCAAACCAGGAACACCGGGGCGAACCCCTTCTCTTTTTGATAAGTGCACTGGGTTCTTTGCACTGGACGAAGCAATAATGGTTAAGTGTCTTGCTTAAGGACACAAGTGTCACGACTGGGACTCGAACCCACACTCTGCTGAACAGAAACACCAGAGCTTGAGTCCGGTGCTCTTATCCGCTCGGCCACGACACGCCATGACAAGTCCGATTGTCTTGTGTAGGTTTTTTTTTCTCAATTGAATGAGAATACCTCACAGATCAAAAACAAAACAAAATATTTTCAAATGTTGACTTAGGGTCTGATAAATACCTTTCAACTCTGTTGAGTAAAGTACACTCTATATGAAAGACAAATGAGACAAATCTTCTCTTACATGTCTTGGTGTTCGTTCAAATAAAAACTGTTAAATGCATGCTAAACTGCATCGACAAGGTTTTTTTCTCATTTTGAATCTGGTCTTGCAACAAAAATTCTGGTCCAGTAAATATTTTGAGCTACAAGCCCTTCGGTCTTGTGGATTTTCCCCCTAAATTTGAGCCCTGCAGGGTCGTTGTTTTTGTTTTTGTGGCCGAGCGGTCTACTGCATCGGACTCAAGTTCGGATGGGTTGAATCATCAGAGTATGTGGGTTCGAATCCCGGTCGTGGCACTTGGTGTCCTTGAGCAAGACACTTAACCATTAATTGCTTCTCTTAACCAAGGTGTATAAATTGTGAACCTGAGAGGGCCGAGAGAGTATTGTGCTGTGTTGGATTAACCCCCACTAGCGCTAATTTAAGCAGCTAGGGGTTGTATGCTCCCCAGGGAGTTGAAACAGTTAGAGGAATGGTCTGTATGTATGCCCGATGAACAGGGATAATAATGTTGTAACGCGCCTTGATCGAGCTACTAGGATATGTGCGCTGTATAAGACCCAATTATTATTAATTATTATTACGTATTTGTGATGCTCAATGCCTAAATCAGGCAGTGCTGGCCATTCTTGCCCGAAACTCAAAACTGGGTTGACTTTCTCATCACATAGATGAGCTTTTCAAATAACACCTAACTAGGGCCTACTAACTGAAGGGTTTTTCAATGTTTATGCTGACTTTTTTTTTCAAATTTAAAAAAGGGGCTCCAAGTTCACAGTCAGTTTTATGATGCACTTATTTTTTAGATGGATAGCGACCTCATGAATGTGTGGGGAAAATTATAAGTCTATAACCCTCACAGTATAATGGTGTAAAACGCTTTTTTATTCGATATTTTCTTTCAGAACGAAATTTGAAACACGACGTCATCAGACATCACATTGGTCTGTACAGTCCAACGGGGAATTCTCTGTCAGTCAAAAGGTCAAATTCAATGCTTGTTTTGATTGAATATCATCGATATGGGTCACCCCTTCGCCGTATAAACAATGATAATAGTCTTGTGGATGTATACATTTTTGTTCTTGAAATTTGAGCCCTGAACTATCTGCATTATTTAAAGGCACTGGACACTATTGGTAATTACTCAAAATAATTGTTAGCATAAAAACTTACTTGGTAACGAGCAATGGAGAGCTGTTGATAGTATAAAACATTGTGAGAAGTAACGTAGTTTTTGAGAAAGAAGTAATTTCTCAGTAAAATATTTAAATTGATTTTGAGACCTCACGCGTGAGGTCTCGAAATCAAGCATCTGAAAGCACACAACTTTGTGTGACAAGGGTGTTTTTTCTTCCATTATTATCTCGCAACTTCGACGACCAATTGAGTTCAAATTTTCACAGGTTTGTTATTTTGTGCATATGTTGAGATACACCAAGTGAGAAGACTGGTCTTTGACAATTACCAAAGGTGTCCAGTGTCTTTAATCCACAATGCATCCACTCATCAGAAATTAAATTCCTTTGGTTTAATATCAATTTAATAGACATTAATTTTTTGAAAGCCCCCAGAAAGTTTTCAGTGAACTGGATTAGTTATTTATTTTTTGTTAATGCCACAGGCCTGGAAATTATTTGAAGGATAGCTGGTATCCGTTTTAAACCATCGATTGCCCATTGAAGACACCAACCAAAAGGTCAAAGGTGAATGTCCATAATTGCCAGCAGTTGCATTGTGGTTTTGGAAGGCTGGTACCCTAGAGTCATTCATGAAACTCAAAGTGATGAAGTCAGATGTTTGAGCTACTGATACTCCTCCTCCTCCTCCAGTACCCCAGCCACTGGCCAAATCTCACCACTAGAGGGCTGCAACTACCACAAACAGCACCCCATGATGCCACACCATCCGGATTCGTTTCCCCTCTGCAACTTTTAGTCAACTCTTCACCTCAGAAGTAAATCCAGATGGCAAACTGAGTTCTACTTGTATCATGGACAATTAAAAATACCACCCCCCCCCCAAAAAAAATAAATAAATAAATAAATAAAAGATGACACCAGGAAACTACCACAAGGTTAGAAAAAGTAGGTTACATCCTAGGTCCTGGGAAAACCCCAAAATTATGTCAGAAAACTTTTCAATATATATATATATATATATCTATATATCGTCTGCTTAGTGCTATAAGGTCGTTAATTGCAATTTCAAATCCGTAATGATCAAAAGGTCGTTAAGTGAAAAATGCAAATAAGTTTGGAAAAATAAATAAGAATCCACAAGTAAATCTTTTCTTAGAAACTGAATGTTTCTTTTTGCCAAATTAGTTTAGGAGACCACTCTTGATCAATAAACTCCATTTACCAGGAGCTCCAAAATATGCAAAACCAATTTGATGAAATCCATACAAACTGCACTAACGACCTTATAGTTCTAAGCCTACGATATATATTTTTTTATGAGATATCACCTAACATCACAAGGCCGGATGGCCACTTCAAGGTGAGGGCTACACTTAACTGATTTGGGCTGTCGACCCAAATCGACTGTCACCAGGGGCCGTTGCCACCTACTGCTGGGGCTGAAACAAGGTTATACCCGCTTCACAAGTCTGTACGGATGTAGGCATGGGTATCATCCACTAGGACTGAGCCTGGCTGGCAGAGCAGAATGCACTACTTTTTACAAAGCAATTATAGTTAAGTGCCTTGCTCGAGGGTACAAGTGTGTCATGACCGGGAATCGAACCCACACTCTGCTGCTGACAACACCAGAGCTTGGGTCCGGTGAACTAGACCGCTGGGCCACGACACGCCACGCAATCTACCTAAGACGGTTGTCAAACTAGTTTATAAATACAGTTCTTAAAACTGACAACACCAGTTTAAACTGTCAAACTAGTTTATAAATACAGTTCTTAAAACTTTTTGATATAAATGAAAACAAATTTCTGCAACTTTCTACAATTGGTGACAATAAATATCATTGTCGTACACGCTGCTAAAATCTAGGATTCGAGCAGCTTCCGGCTACTAGGCAAGCTCAGTGGTCTAGTGGCTGCTCTAGATTGGCAAAGGTCTCGGGTTTGAATCCCACACGAGTCATATGCCTGTGGATTTTTTGTTCACAGGACTCGCAGAAAGTACTGAGTATACAGTGCTTTACACAAATCGGTGCACAAATATTCTTTATCCCCGATGGAAATATAACATCTACTAAAACAAATTGTGCCTTCCATATTTCATTACCGTTTTCACAAAGCACCACTTATCTTAAAGAGACAAGTTATTGCTAAATAGAGGAAGGGGCCTATATCGCAATAATTGCATTTGCAGGAAGAGCCACACGTCCCCACGCAATGAGCGTTGATGTAGGTCAAAACATTTTTCCCGTTTCACGAAGAGACAATTGTCTTCGACTAATTGCTACGGCGATAAGTCAATAATTAAAAAAAAAAATTAGCTAGTTAAAGGCCCTGTACACTATTGGTAAGATAAAAAAACACAATGTTCACAGATTCACACATAACTTACATGATTTAAAGTAAGTAATGGTAGAAAGGGTTCCTTAAAATATTTCTGCCTAAAATGCTATCGTTTCTGAGAAACGAGTAAAACAATAGTAATTATCGCGCGCGATAATTTGAAAAAACAGAAAACACATAAGATCTCTTTTCACTATTTTCTCGTGACCTCGATGACCAATTGAGCTCAAACTTTTACAGCTTTGTTTGTTTGTGCATAATGTTTAATCACACAAAATGTGGACACTGATTTTGAGCTGTTACCAAAAGTGTACAAAACCTTTAACGGAGAGGTGAAACTTTCACAGAATTTGGAGACGTCATAAACTGCACACCCTGGGTTCAGTTTTGCCAACTTAAGCTGACCAAAGGCTGTTACATCGGGAAACATTTATCCCCCAATTTTTTAATCATTGACAGTAACATTTTGTATTGTACCGTTGGACGAAATTCTATTTATTATGATGTCAAACTTGTCTTTTTTGACAGCTGTCATAACAATTTACAGTTAATATATATTCGGTTTGCGGTAACACCATGTGTAAAAATATCTACTTTGCTGTGTAGATTTGTTCTTTAGAGAACTTGTCTTGCTATTTATTCTACTACCGCCGAGTAGATTTTCGGAATTCGGGAGACTTCTCAGTTCTGAAAAGAACTGTCCTGTTTATTAACTACTACCTGGGCGGGAGGCAGGCGCGGTTCTACGGAGGGGGCTAGGGGGGGCTAAAGCCCCCCCCCCCCAATTTTTGTCTAGCCCCCCCCAAAAAAGTGCAAGGGAAAAAAAGAAGAAAAAGATACAAGCTGGAAAATACTGGATCTTTATTAAAAATAAAAATGAATAGATTTGCACGGTCTTTTCACATACTATAAGTCTTGGCCCAGACTACATGACTTGTACGGTTAAATGTTTTATGTGGGATCGGGACAAGCACGGTGCTTAGAATTTGCGGTTTCCGCCGGCGCGCGCTTCCGCCTTGTTTTGTTTTGTATTACATGAACATAAAAACCAATCTCAGTTTGGAAATGATGATGCGGTGATAAAACACAAGTGGCTCAACATATTATCACCGGAACAATGTTCTTTTTAGTAAGTTCTAACCTCTTTTCCTCCCCCTCCCCTCCCTTCCTAAAAGCCTTCCTTTTTTCTATTGGAGTATAAGGAGGCTTGAAAACATCAAAGAAAATGTCTGTTTTAAACATCGCCTTTTGACTTTTCAAAAACAGATACCTTTGTCTCCCACTTAAACAACAAACAGTCATAGGATGGTTGATTACGAGACCACACCAGAGCCATGTTACAAACGTTTCTCTGCCTATTTATCTCTCGATGGCTACCTCTGGAGATAATAGTTTCCATTTTTCCGCACTCCAATTAACACATCACTAATTCGCTGCAGACTGGTTAGGCCAAGTAACAAAAGTAACACGTTTCTCGTCCCCGCACGCCTCCTTTTTGGCTTCCGCCTCTTTGCTTTTCTTTTCTTGTTTACTATTTTATAACAAAAAAGGGGAAACGGTGGGGGGGGAGAGAAAAAAAGGAAAATTCAAAAAAACGAAGTTCCTTGACTAAGAATTTTCTATACTTTTTTCACCTTAAGTATTCTTAACTTCACATCACACGCGAAGAGTATTTGAGTATGAGCCACAGATTGCTACATGAGCCCGGCGTCGACTCTTCTACCTCAATTGTGATGTTCGCGATATAAATAATATTGAACACATGTACATTTCAGTTTTTGAATGTTGAAACTTGCTTAGAAAGTGGACCAAAAATACAAATTATTTGTTTTGTCATACATTGCATCAGTATACTAAAATAGAAAAAAAATGTGAATAAATATACCTTGGCCAGCCATATTTAGCATGGCGGCCATCTTGGATAAAATATATAAAAAATTGGAAAATAGTAAATAGTAACGCCCTGCCTCCTCCTCTTTTTGAACAAGTCCAGACGAGAAACATGTTACTTTGTTTACCTGGCCTTATACGGTCTCCACTCTCTCTCTCTCTCTCTCTCTCTCTACCCCTCCTCCCTCCATTCCGTCCATCCCCGGGCTTCCGGCGATTTTTTGCCCTTCCTTTCCCCCTCCCCGTTTTTTATAAAGAACTATACTTGACGCCTCAAATGTTTTTTAAAGCTTGCCTTTCAATACATGATTCTCACTCGTCACGGAGAGAATCTTTATAACTGACAAATTTGTATGCTTTTTGAACATTTTGAGGGCGTTCCGGTCCTATTTTTTCTTTGCTTGTCCTTAATAAAACCTCTCTATTATATGATTCTTATATCGAATACCATCAAAATATTTTTTGTGGCCACATGATCTCATCCTGACTTGATTGCACACGGCTACATTTGATTTCACTCTTCCCTCTGTAAACATCCCATAATATTCTCAATCAAATTCGTTAAACCATTGCAAGCTTTTGTTCTGTCTACCGTTTTGGAGTCAAAATAATTTGCACGCAACTGCATCATGTGTTGTATGATTATTATATCTTTTTACTTATTATGCGACAAATACATGAAAAATGCGCTGTTTATATGTTCCTTTTCGACTCCCAAAAAGAAATAGCAGTAGCGAAAGTTAGAGGGTGACGTCACGTGCAAAAGGTCTAGCCCCCCTAAAATTGTGGCTCTAGAACCGCGCCTGGCGGGAGGTAGGAAATCGGCCTGGACTACTACTTTAGCTTTGTGGATCGGGGGGGGGGGACTTCTCGTAATTAACTGCACTGCCGCGGAGTGAATTCTTTTTGGTCTCAACGTTTCGACTTGCTTGCTCTAGTCATCGTCAGGAGACTGAAGAGTGTAAGACATGCTGGACTATTTATAAGGGTTCAGAGGTTTCAGTGTAGAGTCATTCACTGCTCTGATTGGTTCTTCTGAAAGGAGAACTGTGATTTACAGTTAAATTATGAAATTTACAGTAAATTATGAAATTTAGATACTTGAAGGACTGAAGAACAAGAAGTTGTTTCTTGGACAATAAAAAAATACTGAACATAAACCAAATTTTACAAAAGTAACATGGCCTGAAAGAGTGTTTCCTAAGCTTCAAAATGATACATAACTTGTCGACATGTACCATTCTAACGTACAACAGTCAACAACGTTGCGTTTTCATCTGACAATTTTCTCTGTCCAAACGGCATAAATTCCCATAAAAACAGTTCAAACCTGTGTGCTGTGGACGCACGGCATTTTTCACCTCTTCCTCTGAAAATTTAGACTGCCAAAAACCTGATTTTCCAGCCAAAACATTGATCAAAATCGTCATGAAATTCAGCGAAATGTGTGTGTGACTGTAGTGTGTATTGAAGCAAAGGATTGTGGGATACATTTCTGGTCTATAGACGGCCAAAGGGCTTGTTAAACTATGAAGAACAAAAAAGGCAAAAAAAAACTTCTACGGGAAAATCCGTATGTCGGCGTTTGTAGCGTTTATTTCTGATACGGATTTTGACGTAGTTTGGCGGATATGGGTTAAAATGTAAATCTCAAACATGCCATTTGACAAAAGTGGCTCTTCGTGAGAACGGCGCTGAAATATGAACATGTTTTGACGATTTTTGAACATGATTCTGGCATAACATTTCAATGAGTGAGTGAGATGCGTTTTTGTAACATGCATCTGAATGTTGGACTGCTAACCTCTCCACCAAAAATATTTAAGACTGTTGGTTTTTTTTTGTCTTTTTTTTTTAATGGATCGCCATAGAAAAGGTGTCAGGTGTCTTTCCGTATAAAATATTCTTATTATTGTTCAGCATTTACGACTCACAAACTGACCTTTTTGTCAAAATCATTTTGTCATACTTCTCCGAGAGCCTCATCGCCTATTCAGCCATCATTTTCAATAAACTCATCTAGTTTAATTTTACCCCCCCTTCCTCCTTCTTAAACCGACCCTTCCGCAGAGGGGGGGGGGGGGGGGAAAGTGTACAACTCTCAAGAATATTTCACAACCCCCCCCCCCCCCCCCCCCGCAAGGCCATTACCAATGATACATGTTTATGGAGGGGGGCTGTATTCGCACCCAGTTAGACTTCCTCACACCTACGCGGGTACGTTTTCCACACGTTTGACGGTCATCAATTATTCATGAACGAACCCCAAGAGTGCCCAGGGCATGTGACAAGTCCCCCCCCCAAAAACCGGGTGAAAATAAGACCTTAGAGAAGAGGCGGGGGCAGGCACAGTAGGGGCTCGCTGCTAATACAGCCTCAGAATGACTTATGAATAATCGGGAAGAGAGGGGGGGGGGGCTTTGGCCGGTGGAAAGGTTAGTAGGGGATAGAGTAGCCGAATGAGAACGGAATGATGGCTGCCTCGGGTGACCTTCTGGGCCCAGTTTCATAGAGCTGCTTAAGCAGAAAAAATGCTGAATAATTTTCTGCTTAGCAGAGATGAGCAGGATACCAGTAACAAATTTTACATGTGGCATGATAGTCTGGCTGGTAACCTTATTCTGGTGAGCATCATTTTGTTGTGCTTAGCTACTTTGTGTGCTTAAGCAGCTCTATGAAATTGGGCCCGGAATGACGGCTGCCTCGGGTGACCTTCTTGAGGTAAATGTAGCAGACGGAAGGGTTTGGACAATCGGTGAAAAGGTGGAAAATGACAATGGGCAAGGAATCCATGAGAGTGAGTTCATCCGGCAATTTTGCACAGCAAAGAGTTTAGACTGAATTGGCTTTGTGCACACTGAATGCTAAAATGAAGTGGCAAATGATGATTTTTGAGTAGCAACTTGAACACATTTTGTGCAGCATTACTGCTACGCTTTACAAGGGAAATTGTTCGATGGATCCATGCCGAAGGTTCTCTTGGTGCAGGGGAGAAGGGGGTCGGGGGTACGAACCAACCGACAGGTGTTCAGTTAGAATTAAAACCCAAGGGGTTGGGGGGCAGTTGATGTTCACCGAGGCTCTGTGGGTTGATTGAGGGTTAAAGGGAAGGTATACAATTGGTAAATCACTCTAAAAAATTAATGGCAATAAAAACTTACTTGGTTAGAAGTAAAGCAACATTCGATAGTATAAAGCATTTTTGAGAAATCTTTCAATTCAAAATACTGTGGATACGGAAAAAAGATGTCAGTTTTTATCCCCCAAAATTTGAATCTCAGATTGTGTATTCCTATTAGGGATTACTCTTCATGCGTGGACATATTCGCTTTTGAAATGAAATTTTCACAGGTTAGTTTTATTGTATATATATCTACATTTATATAGGATTAAAACAATCGAACGGTCCCAAAAAACCAAAGGTATAGTTTGCCTTTAAAGACACTGGACACTGTTGGTAATTGTCAAAGACCAGTCTTCTCACTTGGTGTATCTCAACATATGGATAAAATAACAAACCTGTAAAAACTTGAGCTCAATTGGTCGTCGAAGTTGCGAGATAACTATGAAAGAAAAAACACCCTTGTCACACGAAGTTGTGTGCTTTCAGATGGTTGATTTCGAGACCTCAAAATCTAATTCTGAGGTCTCGAAACCAAATTCATGGAAAATTACTTCTTTCTCGATAACTACGTCACTTCAGAGGGAGCCGTTTCTCACAATGTTTTATACTGTCAACCTCTCCCCATTACTCGTTACCAAGTAAGGTTTTATGCTAATAATTATTTTGAGTGTCCAGTGCCTTTAATGGTGGGGCGAGTAGTAAGAGGATTCAAAAGGTGATGTTTCTCGTTAGACTGTATCCGAGAATAGACCCCTAACATTGGCACCTCACGTGCATGTGCAAAAGGCTATCATTGGCTGAGAGATGTGCGCAAGCGTACACGTTTCCATTGTTTTTTTCATCAAAGATGGTGGTCACTGCCCTCGTGTGCAATCCATCTATCGGCAGCTACAGCTACGGCTGTTGCTAGGGGTGTTCAAAGGGCATACTGTATACTTCAACGCATGACGATGCAGAAATCTAGCCGTAGCCGGTAGCTGTAGCCCACAAATCCTTTCACTGGCCGTGACTAATGTACTGGGAAACCAAGCAACAAATTGACAAGGGCAACAAGAAAAAACGACAGCACTGCGGACTTGTCAAGAACCATAACCTCACCGGCCATAGCTGTCAGCGTTCAATCACCTTGCAATTAAAAAAACATAGCTCTAGTCAAGCACACCAATGTCCTGACAAAAACAATAAATAAATACAAAAATCACCCCAAAATGGGGATTTATGATACCCTGACCCACAGAAGAAAAACCTACGCCACACTTAAAATTAACTGCGCAACCTCAAACCGGTAATGCTAAGCTAAAGCCCCGACTCTCCCAAGCTGATGTTCACAAAACCTAGCCCCAAGGCCGACACTACACATCTGTCCATAAAAACCCAAACACAACCAGACAAGTCTCACCTACCTACAAAAGGAAAGGTCACCAACCCAGAAAACAAGTGTGGTGTTTCCTAGAATCACCATAAAATCAATCTCGGCAGTGGCGAGTCAATGCGAGGGTAAATGGTTGGGACAGGCCTCAGGGGTGGTGGTTGGGGGGGGGGGGGGGCTAGTGACACAAGTGACCTGTATTTTTTTCCCTCAATGCCACCCTTCAACTCCCTCTCTCTGGCCCCCCTCCCTTCTCCCTCAAGCCGTGGGGGCCCGTGGGGGGGGGGAGGGAAGTGTAAGAGGCTAGCCACCCTCGCCAGAGCAAAAAAGGTTATCGTGGCATCGCTCTAAATATTGGGTATCGAGATCATCTCACAGGGAATGCCCTCGGGGTGAATTCGACCGAGCTACTCCTCCCCGGCAGACACCCCACCACGCTGAGTGATTTTTTATCGGTGTTAAGCAGATATCAAACAGACAACCAGTCAAGGTCTTCCCGTATGCATCCTTGGCTGGTAACCATGTGTGTGTGTGTGTAACTGTGGGGGATAACTGCTTGGTGGATTTTCCCGCTGACCATATTTCGCTCGCCCTCCGCTAAGCCACACAATGGAATTACCCTGTGGTAATTACATCTATCAATCAGAGCATGTGGGGGGATCTCTTGGCCGAGGAGTGGGGGGCTGATAAGAGCAATGACCCAGCTTACTGAGGGCCAATGCCCCCCTACCCTGAGTGCGTTTCTGGTCAACACCCACCACCCTACCGACAAGAGATTTCCACTCATACAAAGGGTTTTTTATTTCAATGTCATTCAATTAACCCATTCATATCCAGAACCCCCGTCCCAGTCCACACAATAACCACTGTCTCTTCCTGAAGGGCATCCCCCACAGCAATATAGGTTTTCCCGGTCAATTTCAGCAAATTTTTTTTAATAATCTCATTAACGCGCGTCCAAAATTCACGCATGTTTCGCTAATTTCATTCAAACTTGGGTTACTTTTTAGCTGCTATTTCCATTCAATTTCGTCGTCGTGCACACATGATTTCATTCAGGTTTGTTTCATTTGTAGGCGTTCAGGACTACATTTTTACGAAGTGGAATTTCCACTACCTACTTACAATTAACGAAGTTGACTGGTTGACCAGCCTCACTCTGCTGGCTTTCGCGAAAATTGAATGATCTTTCCGACCCAATGAATTTTGAATGATCTTATTTGACCAGTGAATGCTAAACTTGGGGTCGGGGGGGGAGACGACATTTCACCACAAATTTCCTAAGAAATGGCTTCGTTGAGTGAAAAGAATAATGAGTCTCTAATTTAAGAATGTCTATTTGTGAAAACTGAATAAACGAGGTGTGTGTGTGTGCGGAGCCTCAATTACAAACTAATACATAAATGTGCCAAGGAATCGATTTGTAAAGTATTGCTCATGGAGACAAGTGTCACGACCGGGACTCGAACCCACACTCTGCTGATCAGACACACCAGAGCCCAATTTCATAGAGCTGCTTAAGCAGAAAATATTGCTAAACATTTTTCTGCTAAGCAGAAATTAGCAGGACACCAGTCCCAAATTGTACTTGTGACATGGTAGTTTGGCCGGTAACCTCATTCTGGTAAGCATAATTTTGTTTTGCTTAGCTACTTTTTGTGCTTAAGCAGCTCTATGAAATTGGGCCCAGAGCTTGGGTCCGGTCACTTATCGAAGTTCAAGAAGCACCGAGGAGGTCTTGAGGCTGATCGGAAGACCAGAGATGTCTCCTTCCAAAAATCCTTGAGGCAATCCAAACCGCCTGATGGTACTACTCATCCCAATTTCATAACGGCTGCTTAAGCAGTAAATATTGCTCACAAATTTTCTGCTAAACAAAAAAAAAAAGCAGGATACCTGTCACAAATAGTACATGTGGAATGCTGTTTTGGCTGGTAATCTTATTTTGGTATGCATATTTTGATTGTGCTTCGAAGCTACTTTTTTGTGCTTAAGCAGCTCTATGAAATTAGGCCCTGACATCCCCCTAGTGAAACATCAACTTGCCACCGAGGCAAACCCTAGCATGCAATAACATCATCTCCCAACAAGCAGCTAGCACAGAAAGTCACTGAAAATCTTGCTACAGTAAATGCTGCTTAGCATATGCAGAGTACAAAGACCAAGCAAAAATTGTAAAATCGTATGAAATCGGCATCTGCTAGTTACTGGTTGCAAAGTCAAGTTAAGAATAAGTGCTCAGACCACACACAAGAAAGTAGTTACACATCTGCACTGTTCCCTTCTCCAACCGATGACAAGTAGTAAGAACAGAAACGTGCTAAGCGCATAATAGTATGCTTAGATTGCAACTGCTAGTAACTGGTTGCAAAGTCAAGCTAAAAACAAATGCTCAGACCAAACACAAGAAAGTAGTTACACATCTTCACTGTTCCCTTCTCCAACCGATGGCACGCAGTAAGAACAGAAACATGCTAAGCACATAATAGTATGCTTAGTAAAATCTGGCTCCCGCCAAAAACGCAATAGGTTTGACACATTGAATGTCCTAGGGCTTATTTCACACAGCACTAGGATTCATCTTAAAGGAACATTACAAAATTGGTTTTTGCTAACAAAACAGTTGCTGGCAGTGTAAGCACTTTATGTAATCCACCATATACATAAACTGACAAACCTGTAGAAGTTTGAGATCGATCAGCCATCTGGGTCACGAGAAAATAGTGAAAAACCGATTACACATTTGCATGAAATCATATAGATTCAACAAATGAATAAAACGCTCACTGAGCGATAAACTCCAATCGGAAAATTAGTTTATTCATTTCTCATCAAATATGGCGTTTCAGACAGAAATATTTCAAGGGATGTTTTCTACTATCATCATCATTAGACCGTGTGAGTTTTATGTAAATCTGTGATCAAAAAGTATATTTTACAAGTTTTTTTCTTACCAGTTCTGTAATGTTCCTTAAAGATGAGTTGTCAGTATTACCATAATGATTTATGTTGTGGCATTAACCCTTTGCTCGGCAATAAAGGTTTGGTGCACATCGTCGGGGCCCACATTCATCATGGCTCTGCTTACCGTAAGCAAAGTATTGGCACTTACAGAAGCAGGAAATTTCCGCGCTTACGTCAAGCCTATTTCACGGGTTAGCAGAGAAATTTTTTGCCTGTGCGCGTGCGTACTCTCACGTTACTAGGCATTCCTAGCTTACACAGCTAGAGCAGAAATTCGGCGCTTCCACAGTAAGCGGTGAATGGTGATCGCAAGCGAAGAATTTCGGCGGTAAGCAGAACCATGAAATTTGGCCTAGAACAATCTCAGCTCATTGTGAAATACAGCCCTATAGTTCCCCACTAAACCTATAATCAGTGCAAAAAAATTTGCTAAGCACCGTAAAAAACGTGCTTAGCAAAATCAGAGTACCAGCCAAAAGTCTGCAGAACGTGCAACTATAGCTTCACAGCTCTATGAGAGTTACCACCTGAAGCAGTTGATGTTCTGTGTGTCTCAAAAGATCCTACCTCTCTGCGATGGGCATCATTTGCGGAGTGTTGAGGGGAAGATGATGGAATGACCCCCAAGGAGGGCCTCCCTACCCCGCCGATTGTTAACCCCCTTGGCGCAAAAAAAAATGCAAGACGCAACACTCAGGACACATAAACACGGGGATCTTTGATTTTCACACCCAGGAAAGGTGGCTCAAATTCTTATATGACTCTGCCATCAGAAGAATAAGAAGACAAACACAAAGCTCCTGAACATTAATTGTGGGTGTTCTTGAAAGACGGACATCCATCTTACGGGGGTCGCTACAACGCCAAAACAGTGTTACTTCAGAATGGCTTTTCGCCACGTTCCAAGGTACACGAAAAAAAAGTTTTCCTGCAGGGGTGGCAAAAAAATAAAAAAGGGCCCCGGGCTGGAATTTTTGATGAGAGCGCCGTGACACTTTTTTTCTTCTTCTTCTTTCACCGAAGCGTTTGGCAGTTCGCTCGAGTTAAATTAAACCTGTGGAGAATGATAAATTGGTGGGCTGTATCGCTGGAGAGATCCGACGAGACCAAAGGTGTGAAGATATAAAATTGATGGACGGTTTGGACGTCCGATGCGCTGGTAGATGATAATGAGAGAGCAATGGGGACACGGGGTTGAATTCCAAAGTCGTACTTGGGTTCGACGGTGACCTTGTGAATAAAATGTAGGTTACGCTTTTATTATTTATGAAGTGTTTAAAGGGAGAGGGGGAGCTTGGTTTTTTTTAAAAGCTTGTACTGGAATGAAAGTACTCTTCCCCAAACCATTGATGCCACATCCTTTAAACTAGCGGGTCCGAATGAATGAATGAACTCTTCAAAAACAAAAATGATCGGCAACCACTTTCCATTACGAAGTATCTATTTTTAAAAGGATTTGAATGAAAGCATTTGTCTTAAACAGAAACTTGAGCAAACAAATCGTTAACAAGAATGCTATTTATGTTTGTTTATCGTTTAATTTTAATTTTTTGATATTTGTACACTTCTGAATTTGTTTTCGTAATTATCGATAAACAAAAATTAGGCCCCAAACCTCAAGGTTTTGAAAAACTAGCTACACTTTTGCTGTTGAAGTCGTGCGTCAAAATGACAATACTTTGACGTCATTTTGTGGGATGTTGCTTAGTTATTGCAACAAAGCGGCTATACAAAAAAGAGCTCCCACAAATGACATAACGTGAGTGATGATGTATCGGGGCTTTTCACAAATTTTTCTGAAAAGGACCAGAGAAGGGGGTATTCAAAATGACTGTGTTTTTTTTAACAATTAAAGGGAACATTACAGAATTGGTAAGAAAAAAACTTGCAAAATATACTTTTTGATCACAGATTTACATCAAACTTACACGGTCTAATGATGATGATAGTAGAAAACATCCCTTGAAAATATTTTGTCTGAAATGCCATATTTGATGAGAAATGAATAAACTGATTTTCGATTGGAGTTTATCGCTCAGTGAGCGTTTTATTCACTTGTTGAACCTATATGATTTCATGCAAATGTGTAATCGGTTTTTCACTATTTTCTCGTGACCCAATGGCGGATCGATCTTGAACTCCTACAGGTTTGTCAGTTATGTATATGGTGGATTACATAAAGTGCTTACACTGCCAGCAACTGTTTTTTAGCAAAAACCATTCTTAATGTTCCTTTAACATTTGCTTACTCTCATGTGAACTCAATTTCCTTGTTGATCGAAAACATTTCAAATGAATTTCAGGAAAAGATCACTTGTTGCTATTTTTCGTTCAAGCTGGTCTTTAAATAAAACATGTACCATCGCTTCAGGCTACGTTTCATGAAACTGGACTAATGGAGTGAATGCACTCTTCCGAAAACCAACAATATAAGTTATAACAGGGTTCTGCCGACAGTGGTCGGTGCCGGGAAAACCAACCCGGCACTCAGAATTCCCCAACCACCACTGGCAGAAATTTCTCTGTTTTCGACCGCCACACATTTCCCAAAGTTTTTAATTAAACTTGCAATTTTCATTCAGAGGTTTTCAACCTAATGTAAAATTGGGTATTTACCAGTTTAAACAAAATGGTATCCAAAACCATTAATGTTAAGTACCCTTTGGTTTGAGTCTATTTATATGATCCACCGTGAAACTGATCCATCTCACAATGGTTTCCAGGGGAACATTTTCCCGCTACTACAGAAATCCTGGGCAGAACCCTGATAAAAAATGTTCCTTTATTAAAGATGGGCTTCTCAAAACTGAAACCAGTGAATCAAAATATCCAAGTAAACAATTATACAATCATTTTTATAAATACGTCCTTCTCAAAACCAAAACCAGGGGTTAGACCGCTTGCGAGTTCTCTTCAAATAACCAAACGACGCACCTCCTTTGAGACACAATAGACCGAATGCGCTCTCCAAGTCACAACACCCATAGTGGATATCAAACATCAACAAAATAAAGCACATGATGACTGTGTTGCATTTGTTTAATCTTTTCGACCGAGGCTTTTCTTTCTCGAAATCTGTGAAGAATATATTCCAGAGTTTGGAGTGGCTGAATAATAAAAACAAGTAAGGACAGTCCGAGCAAGTCTTGGAAATTCTACAAGGAACGTTATGATCATGATGTGGTGCTTAAACGGACGACGACAATCACACACTTTCCACCACAAGAATGTCGCAATTTTGAAGCTGAAACCATCCAACACACCCAAAAGAAAAGGCTTTCCAAAACTGTGCGATTCCTTTGTCTATTTGAAATTCCGCAAGGCTTAATCGCTCACCTTTCAAACACTCTTTCCTTTAAAGGAACATAACAGAATTGGTAAGAAAAAAGCTTCAGGTTTGAGTGGTCAAATAATGCGGTCACCAGCAGTTGATTGTCTCAAGACAAGTCTGTAACGAAAGGGTTAAGGTAGCTAGCGCCCTCTGTTGATAATTAGAGCGCAAGTTACAAGAGTTTCAACTATTTAAAGGAACATTACAGAATTGGTAAGAAAAAAACTTGTAAAATATACTTTTGATCACAGATTTACATCAAACTTACACGGTCTAATGATGATGATAGTAGAAAACATCCCTTGAAATACTTCTGTCTGAAATGCCATATTTGATGAGAAATGAATAAACTAATTTTCCGATTGGAGTTTATCGCTCAGTGAGCGTTTTGTTCATTTGTTGAATCTATATGATTTCATGCAAACGTGTAATCGGTTTTTCACTATTTTCTAGTGAACCAGATGGCCGATCTATCTCAAACTTCTACAGGTTTGTCAGTTTATGTATATGGTGGATTACATAAAGTGCTTACAGTTACACTGCCAGCAACTGTTTTGTTAGCAAAAACCAGTTCCTTTAATTACAGAGATTCACATTACAAACAAAAGACCGAGTGGCTACATCGTCGTCCGACGTCGGTAGTTCAAGCTAAAAAAAAAACCTCTTTAGAAGTAGGATATTGATAATTTATGAAACAGTGATTCAAATCAATGTCGCAGCATACAGCTTTAATCAAAGGGCTGTAGTGACCGAGTTATTATTTACCAAAAAAATAAAGCCGACTGTCACATTAACTATTACTAGTCTCTGCGCGTCTTTGCCATCAGCTGAGATGACGTGGTACCCACTATAAGTCACGTGACGACATGTAAACAATGGTCGCGCGATAGACTGTGCAAGTCTCGCGTATCGGAACGAGAAAACACTTCAAACGAAGAACAATTTTTTTCTGAAATCAAATCTGTGTTTTAAATTATATCTAATGACAAAATCTTAACAAAAAAAATACTCAGTACAATTGTTATAAAATTAGTTTTAGCTTTTATAATAAATACACAAATAATGTGTTACATGTTATTTAAACATAATTAAAACTCTGGGACAAGGATGCTTATTTGATCTTAACTTTTTAGCAACCCCTTATGCGGATTCGCGAAGGTCACACCGGCGTGAAATTAACGCTTGGCGCAGTTTATAGAGGACGCTGACTCCTCAACAACCATAGACTGCAATGAAAAGGCCTGGCGTTGCAATTCCAGCATCTGGCAATTATCATCGCGCATCCAAAACAAGCGTTTACACAAGTTTTGTTATCGGAGGGTGAG
The DNA here is from genome assembly GCA_032158295.1 of Pycnopodia helianthoides. NCBI lineage: Eukaryota > Metazoa > Echinodermata > Asteroidea > Forcipulatida > Asteriidae > Pycnopodia > Pycnopodia helianthoides. The sequence goes on from CM063258.1 coordinate 14,024,211, forward strand.
CACAAATTCTGAGGTCAAGTTTAATTCTCGGTTTTCTTCGTTGTATTGTTGAATTGATTTTACTTTCATATTTTTGTATCACTTATTACATTTCCAAACAACATAGGCTTTATTATTTTCATATAGTCATAAACTACGTTCAACTAAAATAGTTGACAAAACAAATCCCGCCCATACGTAAAACTCCATAATGGTTGGGACCACTATGGTCCTGGAAGTTCGAATGAGTGCGAGCCTTGCACAGTTTATCGGTCTATTCTCGCTTTTTACTGGAAGATTGAAATGAATGAAATGTGTTAAACAACGACTATGCCTTTACCAAACCCAAACAGGTTTTTAAAAAAAAATTGGTGATCTATCTATCTATCTATGCTGGTACTCGTCAATGCCTTTCAGCAACTAAACGATGAAAACAAATCAAAAATCTAGATTTGGAAAAATGATGCCACAACGACACTTTAACCAAATTTAATAAGAAATAACTTAAGAGCAATAAGTTACAACATTCCACAAAACGGTATTATGTCCCGAGGATTCATCATTCAGCTAAGATCATTACCATCTTCGCAACCAAAAAAAAACGGTAATTAAAATTCTAGGAAATCTTTCGTGTTGTTCTCCAGAGCACCATACGAGATCCATTTGCCGCTGGAAATGGAATGAATTCATTTTCCCCAACGAGGTCAGCATGCAAGTAATTCGTACTGTGGCTCGGCCGTGACAGCACAAATCGATCATCCCAGATGCAAGTTCTCTCTCTCTCCGACCCCCCCCTATTGCCGCCTCTCCCCCCACCAACTTGTGTACTTTAGGTGACATTGACTTAACGGAGAACGTCGGAAGTTTCATTCATGCGCCTAGATGTGTATTTAAATGCAAGATTGATAACTTTGTCTGAGGAAGTGACTCATTATGACATTGTTAGCTTTGCATTTTTTCTATTCCCAACCCCCCCCCCCCCCCGACAATAACAAATTCTGATTTGTAAAGGTATATGACATCATCGGTTCATGTAGGAGTGGAGGGGAGATGGAAGAGGGAAAAAAAAAACGTGTTACGCGTCCCCGCCCGCTTCCTTTTTAGAGGCTGCCTCTTCTTTTTTCTTCTTTTTTTTTAAGGATAAATTTTAACGACCTCTGTTGAAAGAAATGAATTTTAAAATAAATAAGATCCAACTTTTTAGACTTTAACACACTGAAAAAAGCTGGCAACCATCTTGAAAAAATTGTGTCGGGTAGCCATTTTTGAAAATATAGAAAGAAAAAAAAAAGGGCCCTCCTCCTTCAAAAAAAAAGCAGGACGCTAAACATGTTTTAATAAATTTGTGTTGCCTTGACGTTCCCATGACCTGATTTTCATATATGCTATTTTATTTTCTCACAAAATTACCGTAGAAACTAAAAAAAAACTACGAGGCACTGCAATGTATTTATCATACAATAAAGGGGGACTGTCAATATGATCACGGCAAGCCTGTGGCCACACACGGACTTCGGAAATCTAGGCAGCCCAGTTACTATATACGCGGGCACGCTACGTCCTCACATCACAATAACAACAATGACAAGCGCCCTCTACGACGAAGTGACAGACGGCCAGTTTCGCTCGGCCCCAGCGGCCTATCCAGGACCGCTGGAATGGGCTAATCAGCTTGCACAGATTCTTGTTCAGGAAGTACGTCATGCGTGCAGTGCTTGCAGTGTGAGTGTGATGCATGATGGGACTGAGCATGGGACTGAGCATTAACGCTAACGATACGTTTGCCCATCCCAGCGCCTTTGGTTTTAAGGCAAGGCGCTGGGGACGAGCGAAACGGCCAGTGTGCAGTAACTGGCTGAGAGTTCAGAGTTTTTCCACAGGGGTTCTCTCAAAACTTGGGTCCAAAATGCCACCCCCATCCTAGCCTTGTCCAAGGCTCTTTAGGCAAGCACCCCTCTTTGAATTCACCAGCATAACAATACTGGCACGGTACTGCAGTACTTGATATACACAGTATATCGTGGGGTCGAAGTATGGTTTTTCAACCTCGTATCAAATACGAAGCCGAAACAGAGCCTTGTTCCTTCTGTAAACGGCAGCTTATGTTTTTCTTTATCATTGCGCAGGGATTTCAGCGCAATTACGTATGCTGGAATTGGATATTGAATATTCATTTCCTGTACTGGGCGGATAATCGTCCAATCATAAACTCTCGTTGTGACGTATTGATGTGTGTTTATCACTATACATTAACCTTTTCCTTCGGGAAATATTAACATAAAGCAACTCCGCCCACAATCTGACCTTTTTACATTATGAACAAGGCTCTGTTTCAGCTACCAGGTTTTGTTTTTGATACGAGGTTGAAAAACCATACTTCGACCCCACGTTACACTGTATATCACGCACTGCAGTACCGTGCCAGCATTGTTATGCTGGTGAGTTCAAAGCGGTGCCTGCGTAAAGAGCCTTGGACAAGGCTACCCCCATCCCAGTTTTGAGAAATCCCGGAGAGAACCCTGAAGACTACTTCTACAGTAGGCAAAAGGGTCGACGTTGATGCAACAAACTTTTCCGGAAAATTGGTTTCGAAAGGGCATCTTTAATCTGGCACAACTAATGGGCCATTCAGAATAATCAATGTTAGATTTTAGATTTTTTTTCTCGGAATTGTGGGCCTTAGGTCAAACGAATAAACTAAAAAATCAAATTCAGTTTTCAATTTAAATAATAGAAGGGAACTGTCTGTGCAGTTCCGTTGTTAACCCTAAAGAACCCGAGTCCTACAATATCTTCATTGCCAAAGTGCAGGATTGTGAAGGAGTTGGGCTAAAATGAGTTTTTGTTAGGGTAGGATTTCGCAGGACTTGAACTATCGGGCTGTTTTTACATAGAAGGTTTTAGGTCTTATGCAGCTTAGCCAAAATAGGATTCTGAAGGTTTGTGGCTTTTAGTTGACTCCCTAACTTCTGTCTCAAAAGGATTTAGAAGGATTTGGGCTAATATGTTATTTACAATAATGAGAAGGATATAGAAGGATTTGGGCACTTTAGGTTTATGACAACTTTATCTGAAGGATATCGAAGGATTTGGGCAGTATGTCTACCCAAGGGCCTAGTCTGTTAGGGTTAATGGTTGGGCTTGTTTCAATGGTCGACCTCTGTACCCGATGGGGAGATGGCCAGGATTTTCTCTTCGGTTTCAACTAAAAAAAGTTGCACGCTGGAAGCCAGGAAAAGCCATTGAAAACTCCTGAGCTGGGAGAACGTTTGTTTGAAATATCTGCTTCAATTGAGGAATTACTCTGCTCTTCGGTGTATAGATGGATTGCAATATGCGTTCATTGACCACCATCTTTGATGAATTGTGCACGCGTGAAGAGCTACCATTGGCTGAGAGTCGCACGTAGCGCGTACACGCGTGCGCTTTTCCCATCGTTTTACATCAAAGATGGCGGTCAATGACGCGTATTGCAATCCATCTATAGGGTATAGTAAATAGTCAGTCAATATTTAAAAATCGAAATTTGGGCTGGGTGGGTGGGTGGGTCAAAACAATTTCTAAAAAAAAAGATTGAAATCTTTAAACTTTGATCATTTCGAACGACCCCCCTAATGTTGGGTGACCTTTCACTCTCAACATGCTCAAGAAGGCAGACAGGGCTAGCTGCGTGCCGTACCTATAAAAACTCACAAGAGGTGCTGAACAAAAAATCACAGGGTACCCTTACAACTGACAACAGCTTTTTTCCTTTTCTGAATCACCAACGCTGGAAAGAATATCTCAAGATAGTGCCCTCTTTCACTCGATACAAAAGGCAACAGTGAAGCGCACAACGCGTGACAGACCGAACGAAACAAAACTTTTACAAAGTAAGCATTTTTCAATAAATGTGCATATTTTTTTTTCCTCCCACTTTTCTAAAGCACAATAGTCAGTGCTCAAGGTTACTGTTTAATTACCGTCGAAGCAAAAGGGATCAAGGCCCACGCACCATCGCAACAAATTACTGTTATTTACCCCCCCAAAGTAGTCTGTCTTGTGTGTTTCGTCAACAATTGTCCCTGCCACGTCCAATGTCAAGCCGTTCGGGGTGTAAACAGGGTTCCACAAGAGTGATCGCTTTGATGCGATCCACCTCTCCCATGCCCCTTCAGGGGAACTTCACACTTGACTTCCACGCAGAAATTCCTCAATGCGGAACTCGTACAATGAGACAAAAAAAATGATCATGCCACCTTTTTTCTTTTTTTTCTGAGGAAAAAATACCACAACCTCTGGATTGTTTATGACAACAAACCAACCGTTACCCTTTCCGCGAGATGAGAGAATTTTTAGAAAGTATGTATAACTCTTTAACGAACAATCCGATGAGTGTATGACACTTTGACTTTGTGTACAATAGTAAAAACCGCATCATTTGACTAGACATGAAGTGAAGCATTGTGTCTAGAGTCTGGCAGTTAACCATGTTGACAGTCTACGCTAAACTGAATTTCAAAGAGTTCACGTAGGCGACTGCCTCGGTTGACGTAATCCCAACATTTTTGCCACATCACGTCAGACGATATTGATACAACAACATTTAAATCAAGGAACTAACCATGAAAAACCCTTTGTCGTCTTTCCTTTGTCAAATCAGGGTTTCATTATGGCAACAACATTTCCAAAGGAAAACGATGACTCAATAATACCACGGGTGGGCAGGGACTGTTTTTTAAAAAATACCAACGTGAAGTGGTTTAAACAGTCCCCTAAACATAGAATTTAAAAAGACCAGGATAGAGGGGTTTTTATCTCTTCTTTAGTTCAAAACAACTTTCCCAACTTCAATGTTGCACGCAAGTTTCAGAATCTTCACAATAGTTCCACCTTTCTTCACACTTGGCGTCATCAAAGTTGAAAATCTCTACAGCCAACTCTACAAAAGGGCATATTTTCTGTGACTCGGCCACATGGTCAGTATTCCTAAACCTACTCAGCTCTTGTGTAGAAAAACCTTGACTTGGAGTATTGTTAGCCTCTGTCAGTCATTTCTATCCCTCATACATATGCATGGCGTGTCGTGGCCGAACGGATAAGAGCACCAGACTCAAGCTCTGGTGTTTCTGTTCAGCAGAGTGTGGGTTCGAGTCCCGGTCGTGACACTTTGTGTCCTTAAGCAAGACACTCAACCATTGTTGCTGCGTCCTTCGGATGGGATGTAAAGCCGTAGGTCCCGTGTGTTGTGTAAATCATGTAAAAGAACCCAGTTACACTTATCGTAAAGAGAAGGGGTTCGCCCCGGTTTGATTGGCAGCCCCAGCACCTTGTAAACCAAAGCATGGTGCTATGTAAAGGAATAGGTCTCACACTTCAAAACGTAGCTCCACAATACCTTGCAGGAAATGCTGAAAGGGCCTTGAGCGTCACTGAGTGTTGGATATGAGCGCTATATGAGAAGCCATTACTATTATTGTTATTACCATCTCTCATACATATTCATGATCACGAGCTAAAGTCTCAATCAAAAATACTCACTGGTCCATTCACCAACATGACCATCATGAGCCGTATGCTAGTTTTGCTGTTTACCAAGGACGCGTGGCAGTATTCATGCACAAGTTAAATACGCATGCGCAATAGACTATCACGCCTTCGACGGTCACGCACATGGTGAATACACACATGTGTAGTATACTATCGCATTTTTTATTGTGACATCACATTTTGCTTAGCAGTTCAGATTGATTCACAGTAAAGATCAATCTTAGGTCTTTGTGAAAATTGAAATACAGTGAAGCACTGACAGGTTTCCCCAGAATAAACGAGAAATTAATAAATAAATATAATGAAATACCTCAGGGAGCTAATATCGACTGTTCATCCTCAAACCATGTTATAAATGCATATTACTAAACCTCATACATATTCATGACCGAGAGTCGAATTCTCATTGGTCCATTCAACATCACGTGCCAGTTGCTATATTTGCAGTTTACCAAGCGCGCATGCGAGTATTCACACACACATGGTAACGACACATAACAAGTAGACTGTCCACACTCGAACCATGTTAAACATGCATATTATTCTACACATTTTTCAGAAACAAGTTCATGTCTCACACAACGCAACTATGAAGAAAAATTTGAATTTTGTTCAGGCCTCTGTTTGTCGAGGTCGAGCAGTGGAGTGCACTGTGTTCAAGTTCAGAGCCCAGTTCCATACTGCTTGAACAGGAAATACTGCTTAAAAAAATGTCCGCTAAGCCAAAACGGCAGGGCACCAGTCACAAATGGTACGTGCGACATGATATCTTGGCTGGTAACCTTATTCTGGTAAGCATACATTCGTTGTGGTCGAGCAGTGGAGTGCACTGTGTTCAAGTTCAGAGCCCAGTTCCATACTGCTTGAACAGGAAATACTGCTTTAAAAATGTCCGCTAAGCCAAAACGGGCAGGGCACCAGTCACAAATGGTACGTGCAACATGGTATTTTGGCTGGTAACCTTATTCTGGTAAGCATACATTTGTTGTGTTTAAGCAGCTCTATGAAACTGGGCCATGCTGTTACAGGTATTAACAAGGACACTTTCATACAAAAAAGTAGTTAAGCTAAGCACTGCGAGTGGTACCCTCCTCATCTCTGCTTAGCAGAAATGTGTTAAGCAATATTTCCTGCCTTAGCAGCTTGATGAAATTATGCCTGGATGGAAAGTTTGCAAGTCAAGCAGAAGATTTTTTTCCCGCCAATTTAATCGCATCAGTTGTTTGGTTCTCTAGACACACATTCAGGTCAAATATGATAAATAAATTTGAATCTCACTTACCCTCCGTTGTCGTATCGCCTGTTGGTGGACGGGGTCGAGCCGTATCCTTGGGGACCGAGAAATGTGGGCGTGGTCTGAAGAGAAGGCTGGGAGGAGGGAGTCGATGCCAACCCCAGACTACTACTAGACGATGCTGGACTCTGTCGAGAACAAAAAAAAAACACCCAGAAATTAAAAAATGATTTTTCAAATCCGAGGTAGATTTACTTGTCGCAAGTTATGTGACATTCTAAATCAAAAGGGATTTTTGTTTTAATTTTAATCACTGATTATCTTGGGAAGAAGATGGGCAGATGACTGAAACTGAGAACTTAGATTTCAGTCCTATAACTTGAAACTTTGCAAGTTAAATAAATTAGCAAATAAATAAACAATAACCAATATGCAGGTAAAGGGCAGTTCAGAATGATTATTGTTTAAAAATGGCGATCTTTAAAAAAAAAAATGTTTACCCATGACCCCATCCTCCCTTAATGTAGATTTTTAAATATTGACTGACTATTTAATATACCCTATACACTAAAGAACAAAGTGATGCCTCAAATGAGGCAGATATTTTCAACAAATGTTCTCCCAGCTCAGGAGTTTTCAATGGCCTTTTCCTGTCTTCCATCGTGAAACTATTTTAGTCGAAACGGAAGAGAAAATCCTCACCATCTCCCAGACAAAGAGGGTCAGCTATCAAAAAAAAAAGGTTGATCGATAGTAATGACAGTTCTTCCGATATTAGAATTGGGAACTGAATTTTGATTTTTTCAGTTAATTCTTTTGGCCCACCCACAATTTCGAAAAAAAATATCAACATTTTTAAATATCGATTATTCTGAATTGCCCCTAGACTGAGATTAGTAATCCACTGTGAACAGCTGTGGTACTTGTAAAAATGCAAGCAAATTTTATGGAGTACAAAAGCTGACCTACATGTCCATATTGTACACGGTTTTACAGACCATTTGATACCAGTTTGATTGGTTTTTTTTTTTAAGGGCAAACAAAAGCCGGAGAGCAGATTCTGTGCGAACAAAAATCTTGCTAATTTTTTGCAAATTTTATGCAAACCTGGACTTCATATCGTCACCGTTTGCACGAACCGACGAATGTGTAAATAAAAAATTACAAAATTTGGTAAATCGATGTTGGTACAAGTTCTTGGCAGACCCCATTGCTGTTAACATTTTCAGCAAGTTTTCAGAATGTAATAACACTAGTAAGTATTACCGACGAATCACTAGATTTGCTATTTTGCATTTTCACAAATGGGCGAAACAGCAGCTTGAAAAAATACTTCAATACTTCTCTATTGAAAATACGCAACACTGACACAGTGTCAAAACACGCCGTGGTATGCCTTTTGCGTTTTCACAAACGGGTGAATCTGTTGAACTGCATAAGTTTAGCGTTTTCACGAACAGGCGTATCTCAATATGCATTTGTTTGTACACAGCGCTCTGCGTAGATGTTTCTGCTTATTTTTTTACGAGGTGCCGAGTCATCATCATCATCATGTCAGTTTTAAGGCCGTTGTCCAGTCCGAGTGTGTTTAGGAATTAATAACTAATCAAAATAGTTGCAAGATTGAAAAAATATTGACAGTTCTGTATGTCTGAGAAGGTCAGCTTTATTTTGGTAGTCAAAATTAAAAAAACAACAAAAACAAGCAGTCTCCGAAACAGCAGTTTGAAAAATAGTTCAACTTCAAACGCAATTTTCTCCCAAACACAGAATTTGGGCTGTGATGCAGATTTGCCACTTTGTGAAATTGTGACGATAAGTTACTGCCGAATCTGACAATATTTTTACTTCTACCTTTGATGTGATCAAGCCTGCTTCTTTGGGTGTAAAAAAAACAAGTTAAATTTGTTCTCATTTGCCAGTGCTGCTTAAAAATCTGTAAGTTCGGCTGAAGTTGCTTACCAGTAGCTTCGGCACATCCCTCGTCCTCTGCGATTGGTAGTCATCCATTGGGCACACTGAGAACTGATCTGGCCACGTGGAGAACCCCGGTACAGTCTTCATCTTGCTGACTTCCTCATTCGTCGGGAAGAGTGTCGGGGGTGATGTTGGCGTCCCTCGTCCGTCGGATCCATCGTCGATACTCCAGTCTTGCTGGATTCGCTGCTGCTGCTGCTGCTGCTGCTGGAGTTGGCTCGGGCTGCTCCGGAACAAGCTGGGCTGCTCTTCGAAGCTGCTTGGGTAGCCCTGGGTCTTATGTTCCGGGGAGATCTGAGGGTACGGGATGTGCTGCGGGCTGCGGTAGGGGTGGTTTTCGTCTCCTGCAAATCTGGACGAGGGCTGATCCTGGGCGTTGAAATTCCGGGAGCTGGGGAAAGAGCTCTGAAAAGGTTTCTGGACGGGGCTTGGCTGCTTCCGAGTAGCGAACTGCTCTTTGTTCAGGCTGGACCCTAAGAACCTTTGACTGGGTGTATCTGCCATCGATGCGCTCTGCTGTGCAAGTTGGGACAGTAGAGCTAAGCTCTGAGTGTCTAGGGCGTTACCGGACCCGATCTGCTGCTCCAGAAATGACTGCATGCTGGGGCTTCCGTCTGCAGGTACCTCCGACGACTGCTGGATCTGTTTGTTAAGTGTCGACAGGAGCTCCAGGATGTTCTGGCTGAACGTGCTCTGGCTCATCAGCTGCTGGGCCATCTTCATCGATTCCAGGGTCAACTCCATGTCCTGATGAGGTTGGCTCGGCGGAGGGGGGAAGGACTTTTGCAGAGGATGTTGGGCCGAGTGCTCCTGTTGTTGCTGCTGCTGCTGCTGTGTGCTGCATCTGGAAGGGGTCCATCGTAGCTCCGGAGCCATGGTCCTGTATCTCCTGATCTTTCTTGTGGCCCAAGTGGGATGGCATAGCTTGATCAAGATGTATATAGGGTTGCTGCTGAATTTGACTGCCATCCCTGCCGCCCATGTGGATGGGGTTTTGGCGCCCCGTTTGCCCTCGGTTTTGACTGGGTATTTGGTTACCCCCTCCCCACCCCTGAGACGCCCGGGAGGCGTCCGCAGTGCTACCGGGAGTAGGGCCCGTCGGCCACATCCCCGACTTGGCTGGTGGGTGAGACTGGGCTGTATGCTGGGGTTGCTGGTGGCCAAACTCGTAGCCCGATGGTCCGTCGTGTTTCTGCTGCTGCTGCCACATGGGAGATGCTATCTCCCCCTGAGGGTACCCTGGCCTCTGACGAATGGGTGCCCCGGGGAAATTCGGGCGAGGTCCTTGAGGGGCGTGAATATGGGGCGGCAAACCCTGCTGATGGGGACCTGAGGGTAGACTTGGAGGGGGCCCTTGCGGGTGGGCCGGTGGAGGATGGTGTGGGGTTGCTCCTTGGGAAGGACCTTGTTGATGAGGTGGCAGGCCCTGTTGGAGATGCGGGGGCGGTCCTCCCTGATGGGGGCGTGGGCCTTGCTGATGGGGTGGAGGGTGCCCTCGCGGGTAAGGAGAGCCATGAGAGTGCGGGTGTGGGGGTCCATGCTGCGGGTACTGGGGGTGATTGGGCCAAGACGGGGGAGGGTGGTGCCTCATGGGTTGCCCAACTGGGTGTCTGAAGCCACTGCTCGGGGAGTGCGTCGGGGATTGATAGGGATGTTGTCTGCCTTGCGTCTGGGCAGGAGAGTGGACTGGAGTCTGGTCTTGGGGTACCTTGCCATCCGCTGCCAGGCTATGAGAATTCCCTGGTATGGGTATAGGCTCTGTTGATCGGGTAGTGGTTTCAGTGGTGCTGGTCTGACTTGGTCTTGGTAGAATCGCCTGTTCATGAAACCAAAACAAAAACTGTCAATAAATTTCTTAAATCTTTAAAATTAATTTGGGATTGAGCAAAGACAAATTCACTAGAGCAAGATTTGAACCACAGCCTACGAATTAATCAACTGAGCTATCTAGCCCTCTGTGGTAGTCTTCCTTTTTAGTCAATATCTTTTTTCGAGGATGCCAGTCAGAAGCCATTCAACCGTTAACTCCCCTGTAGCCAAGGATCACACCCAAGTTTACGATACAACCTGAGAAGCGGCAGCCAAGGGATCACATTATAAGGGGCTGCAACTTTTCTATTTAAAACATCCCGTCATAAACCACAAGGGAAACTGACTGGGGTAAATTTCAAATAAATTGGGGTTGAACAAAGATAAAGAAATCAAAAATGTCTTAGTTCGACCCTAAATTATTAAAAAATAACCCACTCAGTTTTACTTGAGGTTTATTACTTGATCTTTGAAATTAGTTTCTTCTACATGTTACATGCACTATAATTCTAAAGAATGGAAAGACAACAAAGGTCTCTATCTGGGCTCGAAAATGTGGGGAAAATCTACGAGTCCGTAGGGCTTGGAAGATCCCCTTTCAGAATACCGGCAAGAAGTGGTTAGAAAAAAACAAACCTGAATGGCAACACTGTGCGTCTTATTCTCCGTGCTTCCGTCATTCCCCTTCTGAGCTCCGCCAGTCTTGCCAACTCTCTCCCTCTCCCCGATCGCTGGCTCCGTGCTGCTGTCCTCTTCTGTGGGCCCTCCCTGACCTGCACCTTCTTGGCCCGTTGTCCGCCGCCGTGCCCAATCGAGACGGTGCTCTGCTGGTGTTTGCTCTGTCGCTGCTGCTGCTGCTGCTGCTGCTGTGATGCTGTCTTCGGCTGTTTTTGCTTCTGGTGGTGCTGCCGTCGCGTTTGCTCCTCGCCGCTCTGACTGGTGAAGGTGACTTTTGCGGCGCACTCACTGACCGGTTCAACCTTAAGATGACTAAATAAAGAAAACAGAAAACAATTAATCCAAGATGAATTCATCATGTCAGTGCAAAAATGAGAAAACAGCTTTAACCCTCTTGCTGTCTGACCATTTAATACCATTCACTGTGGTTTTGAATGATAGATAAACTATGCCAGCCTGCAATATGATACCATGAGGAAATGCATGTACACAGTACACAATTAGTTCTGTTCACAGTTGTGCCATTCGACCTTGGCAGTTTTGAATGGTTTCAAATGGTTGGTCAACTCACTGGAAAATGTTGCCAAGAGTCACTGAGAGTAGGAGGGTTAAGGCAGTAAATACTTTTGGTTATTACTCAAGAAATACATTACCATAAAAAACTGACATGGTAAGGAGCACCTGAGAGCTGCTGATAAAACATTGTGTGAAACAACTTCCTCTGAAGTAATGTAGTTTTTGAGAAAGAGGTAATTTCTCACTAAAATATTTGAATCTGAGAAAGGCTTCAGGCATGAAGCCTTTTTCAGGCATATGAAAGCATACAATTTTATGCAACAAGGGCGTTTTTTACTTTCATTATTTTCTTGCAACTTTGATGACCAATTGAGCCCAAATGTTCACAGGTTTGTTATTTTATGCATATGTTGGGATACAACAAGCGAGGAATCTAGTCTTTGACAATTCCCAAAAGTATATCCTGCCTTTAACTGGTTGATTTACTGCCATTCATTCAAGTCATTCTAAGAAAGTTGAAATCGTACAGGAATGGAAAAACAGGTCTCGGGAGTAACTCTAGCAACAATTATTTGACAGTTACACTCTAGAATTTTGTTCAAATTTTCAATGGCACTTCAAAAGAAGTTAAAGGCACTGGACACTATTGGTAATTACTCAAAATAATTGTTAGCATAAAAACTTACTTGGTAACGAGCAATGGAGAGCTGTTGACAGTATAAAACATTGTGAGAAACGGCTCCCTCTGAAGTAACGTAGTTTTTGAGAAAGAAGTAATTATTTGAATTGATTTTTAGACCTCACGCGTGAGGTCTCGAACTCAAGCATCTGAAAGCACACAACTTCGTGTGACAAGGGTGTTTTTTCTTCCATTATTATCTCGCAACTTCGACGACCAACTGAGTTCAAATTTTCAAGGTTTGTTATTTTGTGCATATGTTGAGATACACCAAGTGAGAAGACTGGTCTTTGACAATTACCAAAGGTGTCCAGTGTCTTTAAAAAAGAGGTGATCAGCTGTTCAGCTGAAAAGTTTGCTGCATGCCTTCTTTATAACGACATGTAATTTTGCGGAACCCGCAGCTAAAATTATAGGATTCAAAACAGCCTCTAGAACTGCCTCTAGCTACTCGGCATGCTCGGTGGTCTAGTGGTCAGACATCCTTTAAGACATCCAGAAAGGCAAAGGTTGTGGGTTCAAATCCCACGCGAGTATTATGCCTGTGTTGTTGTTTTTTCACGGGAAAAAGTCCCGAGTATACAGTGCTTAATACACATCAGCGTATGGGTAAAACCAAATATTGTTCTTTATCCCCGATGCAAATTTAACATGGTTTTTGAGGCATTGCATGGTGAGGTATCAATGTATATTCGGATTGCGGTAACACCATGTGTATATCTACTTTGCTGTGTAGATTTTTGTTCTTTAGGGAACCGGTCTTGCTACACATATTTCTACACAGCAAAGTAAATTTACACATGGTGGTCCGCAAACCGAATAAACACACAAATTTAACAATTTGGTAGAGCGCCGGTACATTAATCCGGAGGTCGTTGGTTCAAATCCCGCTCTAGTTAATTTTTCTTTGTTCAACCCCAAACCAAATTTAACATCTATGACATGAATTTTGTTCGGACAAACAGTCAAATAAAACCGAATAAAAAATACAAAAAAAAACAATAGAATCAGGACGAATCAGTCCAACTCACTCAGGGTATTTTTGAGCGACCCATTTGCCGTGGTCCACAAGTCTCTTGGCCCTCTCCGCCTGCAGGGTCTCCTCAGTCAGTGGCTGCTGGTTGAACGCTGTAAACTCAACAGAGCTGAAAACGAGAAACCACATTTCTCCGATCAATTTTTTTAATTTAGACGTTTCGTTTGTCCCCGATCGCGTTCTCCGTCTGTCTCGTACGCAGTGTTGTAGTGAAGCACTTTTCAGTCGCGTATCAAGTACTGTCGAGTACCAAGGTGGCCGAGTAGTACTCGAGCATGAGTAATTGGGCCATCCAGTTTGAGTACAAGTGTCTGAGTACCAAGCATTCTGATATCAGGGCACCGAGCCCAACAGCTGAATACCAAGTTGTTGGATTTCCCAGTAAGAGTACAAATACGGTTATTTTTTATAAAAGAACACTGCAAAATGAGGTATAAATACATTTTTTTTGGGGGGGGGACTAATTTCTAGATGACAAAGTGTTCTTGTTATGATAACTATCCTTTAACCTTCCTACTGTCAGTGACTCTTGGCAACATTTTCCAGTGAGTTGACCGACCATTTGAAACCATTCGACTGCCAAGGTTGTGTACGGTGGCACAGCTGTGCACAGAACTAACTGTGTACTGTGTACATGCATTCCCTCATGGTATCATATTTCAGGCTGGCATAGTTTATCTATTGTTCAAAACCACAGTGAATGGTATTGAATGGTCAGACAGCAAGAGGGTTAACCTTCCTACTGTCAGTGACTCTTGGCAACATTTTCCAGTGAGTTGACCGACCATTTGAAACCATTCGACTGCCAAGGTTGTGTACGGTGGCACAACTGTGCACAGAACTAACTGTGTACTGTGTACATGCATTCCCTCATGGTATCATATTGCAGGCTGGCATAGTTTATCTATCGTTCAAAACCACAGTGAATGGTATTGAATGGTCAGACAGCAAGAGGGTTAACCTTCCTACTGTCAGTGACTCTTGGCAACATTTTCCAGTGAGTTGACCAACCATTTGAAACCATTCGACTGCCAAGGTTGTGTACGGTGGCACAACTGTGCACAGAACTAACTGTGTACTGTGTACATGCATTCCCTCATGGTACCATATTGCAGGCTGGCATAGTTTATCTATCGTTCAAAACCACAGTGAATGGTATTGAATGGTCAGACAGCAAGAGGGTTAAACATCACATAAAACTTCAATGTTCCTTTTTCTATTGCTTCATTCCTCTATTTCTTGGATAGCAATGGCGTAAATCTCCATTAGCGCAACATAATTTAAACAACCATACTTTGACCACGGATACTTAAAATTTAGTATTAACCAAACTGAGGCTGAGAGGAAAAATAGTCTGGCAACCCTCTGGTGAATTGAACATTATAACTATTCTTTTGCCATAAGGTAAGTCAGGGACCCTGACGCTGATCGCAGCAGAGTGATAAAGGTCTATTATTACTGTTCCGTGTAAAACCTCACTCCTTTTGCTTGCATGCCCCAAGGGCCCAATTTCACAAAGCTGCTTAAGCACAAAAAAGTAGCTAAGCACAACAAAAAATTATGCTTACCAGAATAAGGTTACCGGCCCAAACTACCATGTCACATGTACAATTTGTGACTGGTATCCTGCCGGTTTCCCCCTAAGCAGAAAATTGTCAGGCAATATTTTTCTGCTTAAGCAGCCCTAGATGAAATTGGGCCCAGATGAAGTGGCAAACCCCCCGAGGAATCTTACGGAAATGTGTCTCTGTCATCGACCCTATACATCTTCACCCTTTAAACTCATTCTCAGACCGGATTGACATACTTTATATCTTCCAAAGATGCCCCGAGGGTTTTTGTCTGGAAGGGGGGGGGGGAAGAAAGAGAGGGGGGGGGGTAGCCTCAAGAACTCATAAAGTGGTTTGATAGGGCCAAGCACCTTATGTTGGAATTATGATTACGAACGAGAGATTTGGCGAGCAAAGCCCGTGGAAAGGGCTGATTTGAGTCACGGTGAAGAAAAAAACCCTGAGTCTTTAGATTATGAGTTTATATCCACCACACAGTGCACTGGAATAGCCTGAAGTAACCACATTATCTTATTAAAGGTACGGTGGTAAACACTTTGAAAAAAGATGGCCATAAATACTTTACCTGGCGGGAAGCACCACAGCTGTTGATAGTATAATCTATTTTGAGAAAGAATTCCCTTCAAAATAATATGGTTTGTATAATTTTTTTCACCCCCAAAAACACTTGAGTCTGAGAAACAATTCATGCATGAATCGTTTCTCAGATTTCTTGGAGGGTTGGTGTCCGTTTCGCGAATGCTGCGGCCAGAGATGCGGTTGGTACCCGCTGTCACCATGCTAAATGTGTATGGATTCGACATGGCAGTTTTTTTGCTCAGCAAGTAGACACTGTATTCAGCTAAGATTTTCACATGTGACTGTTATTGTATCTTTCTTTATAATTTTGCCTTTAAATAAGCATTACGTTGACGAAAACCAATCTATGACCCAACCTTCAAGCAAGAAATTACCCTTATCATTCTGCCACCAATTTTGTCTTGTTTCCAGTCTGTAATACATGTGTAATGAATACCGATTCTCGTTACAACAAAAAGGGTTCAGACTATTCTGCCCGATTTGGTTACTTTGTAATCAACGTTAGAAAATTAATACGGTTATACCACAAGGCTAAGAAGAAAAAAACATTGTTTCCCGTAAGTCTGAAATCCAAGATGCAATTTGTTTACATTTTTAATTTTTTTTGGGGGGGGGGCGGTCCCTTTCATAAATAATAAATAATTAAAATTCATAATAAAGAATCTGATAAATCAAATAATGAATATCAATCGCCGGAAAATCATTTTTGAAATACACTATGATTGGAACTCTCTACCTACATGTACCACCTGGTTCACAGTATACATGTATTTCAAGTACCAAATAAAACAAGCATTGTAAATAGGAAACAAATTAATCAGATAGCTGGACTGGTAAATAAGAAATACGGTTTGCTACTTTTAAAGACCAACTTGAACAAAATTGAAATTATTTTTCAACTGTTATGAAAGGTTAACGAGTGTGTAATGCTTAAATATAATTGATTAAAACGCAATAAAAAAAATGGTTTCATAATGTATAACAACCAATCAACTTTGATTTCACACTGGGCAAAAACGCAGAGTCTCACAAAGAGCCCTTAAGCACCTAGGAATCAAAACAGCACTTGTGACGTCACACTACGGACTCCATCCAGACAAGACAATGGAAAATGCTTAGCAACCAAGATAAACAACCTTTATCCAGTCTGTGTTGTGACGTATTTCAACACGGACTGGTTTTACGCTGGGTTTTTTTTCTGAGGCAGTGGTACTTCCGTGTTATGGTTTTTGAAGCATTGCATGGTGAGGTATCAATGTAAACCGCGCCAATAAAGTATTTAAACACTTACAAATGGTCAGATATATCGGAACCTCAAATAGTATGCAGAACATTAATTAATTAATCCGATGCACAGTTATCTCCTGCTCATTTTGATACCTCTTTTGTTGCGCTACGATGTTGTTTGGCGGATTAATGGGTACTTGAGTGGCTTAAGGTCGAATTTCAAAAGTTGCAAAAGCCCCTATTCAAGCAAGACGTATCCTTGCCAGGACAGTGATGGAGGACACACTAAGTATTGAGGACCATCTTCAGGATATCAGCAGTTACAGTTTATAAGATAAAAGCAGAGAGTATATCTTTAAACAGTGAAGTTAGAAGTCGGGAGCTACTGCAATAAATTACATGGTTAAGTAAACAGAACAAATTTGTTTCCTTTGTCTTGATTTTGTCTTTGTGTGATGCTTGTGCGTTTTCCCTTCTGGAATTGGGGTGAATAGAGGCTTTTGCAACTTTTGAAATTCAACCTTAAGCCACTCAAGTGCCCATAAATCCGCCAAACAACATCGCAGCGCAACAAAAGAGGTGTCAAAATGCGCAGAAGATAACTGTGAATCGAATTATTTAATTATTTTTTTGCATACTATTTGAGGTTCCGATAAATCTGACCATTTGTAAGTGCTTAGATACTTTATTGGCGCAGTTTACATTCGATTTGCGCTGACACCATGTGTATCATCTACTTTGCTGTGTAGATTTGTTGTTCTTTAGAGAACTTGTCTTGCTATTTGTTCTACTGCCACGGAGTACATTTTCGGAATTCGTTCTGAAAAGAACTGTCCTGCTTATTAAGTACTACCTGGGAGGCAGGAAATCGGCCGGGACTACCTCTTTCGCTCAGTGAATCAAGGGAACTTCTTGTTATTAACTTCACTGCCGTGCTGCGAGTTCTTTTGGTCTCAACGTTTCCGACTAGCTTGCTCTAGTCATCGTCAGGAGACTGAAGAGTGTGGGACATGTTAGTCTATTTATAAGGATTCAGAGGTTTCAGTGTAGAGTCACTCACTGCTCTGACTGGTTCTTCCGAATGGGAGAGCTGTGGTTGGAGGGCTCAGAGTTATTGTGTGTGGGCTGCCCATTGTGTGTGAGTGCCCTGTGTACTTCAGTGTTGTTTTCATTTTTATGGGTCTTTGAGAACCATGCAGGGCACCGACCACAACAGCGGGCAAAAACAGTAGCTCAAAAAAAATCTAAGAAGAAGGGTGGGGGGGGGCTAGTTTTTCTGAAAAAATTTCAACACAATTACAGGGTGGAAAACCTTTCTAGAGGTTTTCTAAAGGAAGTGAACTGGCCTCTCAGGTCACTGGGCTTGCTGGATGGTTTAGTGGTCAAACTGTGGCCTAGAATATGGAGGTCATATGTTCAAATCCCACTGGAGTAGCCTATGGACTTTTACCTGCAGTACAGTGCTCATCACACAGAGGTGTAAGGGTAAAAGCAAAACCTATATTACCTACAAGTTTTGAAATGACTTACCTATGGATTTCTTGCAGCGGTAAGAACTCATTCAAGCTGACGTCCTCCGGCAGTGGAACTCGGCTGTGCTTGGGTGAGCTCTTGACCTCTGATTGAATGCTGTTCAACACCCTCGCCAGTTTGCCCCACAGCCTGTCGGGTTAGAACAACCAAAAAAACGAAGTAGCAAAGAGGCTTCTGTTAATAGTTGCCACAGACTAAACCCCCTCCCCCACCATCAGTCCCCGAACCCCTTCACCTTCTAACTTTTTCGTGGCGTGTTGTGGCCGAGCGGTGAAGTGCACTGGACTTAATCTCTGGTGTTTCTGATCAGCAGAGGTGTGAGTTCGAGTCCAGGTCTTGACACTTGCGTCCTTAAGCGAGACACTTAACCATTATTACTTCGTCCTTCGGATGGGACGTAAAGCCGTAGGTCCTGTGTGTTGTGTAATGCAAGTAAAAGAACCCAGTACACTCCACGTGCCCTGCCCGGCCTTTTGAGTTAGGCGATATCTCATTAAAAAAGAAACTTAATGGCTCTTTCCACAAAATACCACAGGAAACTGTGAAGACTAGCTCTTTCCCAACTGGCTCTTCCCGCATGGGAGATTGTGGAAACCAAGTCCACAGTACACAAGCCACATTTTTCACATAATACCAGCCTTGCAATAAAAAAAGAAAACCCATGCACCCACTGCTAGCCTGGAAGGTATGGTACTCTGTGGCAGTCTGTGGTACCTGTGTATAAGAAAGTACAGCCCAATACACTGCTAGGATCACATATGACTTACACTGATTTTGCGGACATGAAAGGGTCTTGAAAGAGACTCGGCTGGTACACCACCCAATCAAGGATCACTTTGACGGCTGGTAGTCCGCACCACTGCAGCGGTTTGCCCTCCGACTTGCCCGGTGTGTAATGCAACATAAGCTGTAGCAGGGTTACTGTTGGTACGACGACAACACAAATAAATAAATATGGGTTTGATGGAGGTCTGGAATCTTAGCCTAAGTGGATGTGGCTCCTTTTGGGAAAATGAGTGGATAACAAAACCAAATTTGGCCTTCGAGCCCCTCTTATACTCTTTGCAACACAAACTCCCCCCAATCATAAGAAAAATGCAAAAATTTCCACACCACAAACTCCCAGCCTTCAATTATGAAATTTTGGGACACGTACTCGTCAAGCCGAACACGAGATTCCAACTCCTAGTCTCATCGGCGGCGTAGCATCCCTCTTGTATCTCGCCGCTCCCTTTGACCGTCTCCGCGACAACAACAGCCCCGCCCTCTGCCGTCTCCTGCTGCCTCGTGAAGACGCAGTAGAGAGCGAAGAGATTGATGGAGGCGATCTGGACGAGCTGCTGGGCTGTCAGCGTCTCCTGGGACAAGTGGCTGCGGAAGTTTTCCTCCAGTTTCTCCTTGATGGCAGATGCGATCTGAAGATCTGTAAGGCACACAGCGGGAAGCGCTTAGTAACAGGATTTCTTCATGGCGTGTCGAAGCTGCGTGCTCAAGCACACTGAACTTTTTTTAATATGCTCTGGTGTTTCAGTTCAGCAGAGTGTGGGTTTGAGTCCTTGGCCCAATATCATAGAGCTGCTTAAGCACAAAAAGTGGCTTGACACAACCAAAATTTTGCTTACCAGAATAAGGATACCAGCCAAACTACCATTTCACATGTACAATTTGTGACTGGTATCTTGCTCATTTCTGCTTAGCGGACAATTGTAAAGCAATAGTTTCTGCTTAAGCAGCTCTATGAAATTGGGCCCTGGTCTTGACACTTAAGCAAGACACTTAACCATTATTGCTTCATCCTTTGGATTGGATGTAAAGCTTTAGGTCCTGTGCATTGTGTAATGTACGTTGAAAACCGAGTACACTTATTGCTAAGAGAAGGGGTTTGCCCCGGTGTTTCTGGCAGTGGCTGCTGAATGCGCGGCAGCACCTTGTTAACCCTTATGAGGTGTTACATAAATGGGTCTCATAATTCAAAAACTATACTTCAAAACCTGTCTGGAAATAAATAATGATAAGCCCGCTGGAAGCTCTCCAAATTCAACTTCAATTTGTTCACATTCATTTAAAAAGAAGAAAAATAAATGGCCGAGACCATGACAAAGATGTACTGACAATGACAATGACAATGAGAATGACAATGGCACTGACCTTGGTCCCCAACGGCAAGGTAAATAATGGCATGGAACTTAATGAAGAAATGAATCAGCTCTATTTCCTTCATCTTGAAGAGTTTCACCTCATCTCTGAAAGAAAAAACAATAATTGGTTTGAAAATATCATTCCCAAACAACTTTTTATGTCAACAACAACAACAACAAGCCTCGGTGTGGCAGCTTGAGTGCATTTATTCCAAAGTTTGTTTTTAAAAAACAATATGATATCATTGAGTGACACTGTACATGAATGAAAAATCCTGGTCCCTTTCTCCAGGGTCCAACTCCATAGAGCTGCTTAAGCAGAATTTATTTGATATCTGCAGAGAATTTGAGTGGTTTTTTTTTTGTCACCAGGTAGACATAAAAAAGTTTGAATTCAGATAAAAGTCAGAAATTTTTCATCAAATCAGAGTCTTGTGTCTCTTACCTATCCACCAATTTAGAAAATGTCGTCTGCAAGTTGGTGGCAGCGGCCGGGAAGGGGTGCTTGACCGCGATACTCCGGATGTAGTAGAAGGTCATGGCAAGCTGGTCCGCCTTGGAGGCTGCCACTATCGCCAGCTGGTTGTACGGCTGGCCGTTGGAAGGGACGAGGTGAGCTGCCTGGAGGTAGTAGCTCTCCGATTGGTTGGTCTCGTTGCGGTAGCGAGCTGATTGGACAAAAATTACAGGGTGTGATTTGGGGGGAAACGCTTGGCGTCATACTGTCATTGACTTCAACTGCCTGTTATATAATGCATTGGTTGAATGTGGTAAGCAATTAAAAAACATAGCTTCAAGATTTAAGCCAGGATTTGGTCAAAGGGTGCCCAAATTTGCTGGAAATTCAAAAACTGGGTGTCAAAATTGTTCACTTACAATACATATACATGTAAATGACAGATAAAGCAGGGTGTCCAACTTTAAAACAGGGTGTCCAAAAGACACCCAGACACCCCTCTGGCTAACACTATACCGAGCTTCGTGAGCGCTTGTTCAGCCATGTAATGAAAAAATGAAAGAAAATCAAGGAAACGGAAAGTCCGATTTTTTCCAATGCTTTAAAACGGAAGATACACAGGGGTCTGGGTACTGTCTCTTCCGTCAATATCAGTAGAAACATAACATGAGAAGAAGGGGACAAGACTTATTTCTCCACAAGCCTCAGTTTGGGCTACATCATAGAGTTATATATAAGAACTAGAGGGCGCACTGGCATACTGGTGCACAAACGCGCCGGGACCGCAAGGAGACACGAGCGCCATTTAATAGAGGGCAAAATTGAGTACGAAGTATACGATGTGCGTATGGTAAATGCACGCATCACGCAGCTGGTGTTCATGTTGTTGTTTTGCGTACAGTAAAGTAATGGTAGTGGTACTTAAAACATGGCCGCACCACCCGCGCGAAGAGTCACGTAACTTGGCTAGTGCGCCCTCTAGTTCTTCTATATAACTCTATGGGCTACATTGACTTGAATGGGAACCAATCTAAGATGGCTACACTCACCTAAGTCTCCAAGGTGCACGAGGCAGTGCTGGCATATATACAGTATGGAGCTACACTCCGGCGCGGCCACTTTGTGCTGGCCACTGTTGACAGGGACTCTCAGGTCAGACTGCATCCCAAGCCGCGGCGCCCTCACACAACATGGGATGTCCAGTTTGAAGGAACAACACACCTCCTGCAGGAGCTTGGTTCAAAATCGGAACGGACCATTAATAACAATAGGGGTGTTTTTTAAAAGGTAATCTCATTTATCTAACCCTTCATCTGTCTGACCATTCTAATCACCTCATGGTTTGAAGGATAGATGCACTCTGCCAGCCTGCAATATGACCAGGGCCCAATTTCATGGCTCTGCTTACCGCCGAATTTCTGCGCTTGCTGTGTAAGCATAGAATGCCTAGTAACGTGGAGTACGCAGCGCACAAGCCGAAATTCCCCGCTAACCCGTGAAATACGCTTGACGCAAGCGCCGATTCTTTGCTTACGGCAAGCAGAGCCATGAAATTGGGCCCTGGTGCATGCATTTACACAATACACAGATGGTTCTATGCACAATTGTTCAACCATACACAACTCGTGCCGCTGAATGGTTCCGAGTGGTTTCGTCAGCTAATGTTATGGAAAGGAGAAGGGTTTCAACTTCATCAACCTTTCTGACACCTCACTGCCTTGACTGACTGCTATCAATATGTATTTGAGGAAAGGATATTAATGACATTTTATAAGTAGTTGAGGAAAGGAGAAACCAACAGGTACAAATAAACACATTAATTGTATCACCATGGCGAGCTACAAACTCGGGAGAGGGCAACATGACGACCATGCCTACATTTCAAAGAATGCCTCCAAAAGGGATCTGCAGTCATGTTCCATCAACCCCTTCCAATTGGGAGTCCTCAGCGGCCAGCAACAGGCAGTCCTGGAAGGCGAACAGTCATCTCCGGAACGACTCGCGGTGACGTCAGACACGAGGATGACCGCATTGAGAAACGCTGTCGAAGGAAGCAGCAGTTGGTTGCTGCTTCGGCGTTCATTTGTCGGAGCTGCCATCGCGACTGTCACTCCCGGGTAGGCCTCGCAAGTCGTGACCGCAAGTGCCACTAACTATCCAAGCTAATCAGCGTCACCCCTTTTCATTAGTCCATCACTTTTCAAGACGGATGGAGGCCTACTACTACTTCTACTATAGTGCACTTCTACGGTTATTTACCAGGGTTCGACTTAATCCTCACTTAAACAAAATCCAACACTGTAAGGTAACTCAACACCAAGTCATTGAACTCCCAATTAACACCCTTACAGACTAGGCATTTTTGCCAGCATGTGGCCTCAACACACCAAATTGTTTGGACTTAGATAAGATTGGACTGCCCGACCCAGTGATAAGCACTTGCTATTTAGGCCTACTGGCTCCAGCCCTTCTGAATTGGATACAGAAGGATTTGGGACTGCAAGGGTTTTAAGGTGGTATGTGTGTTTCCATGTAAAGTACACTCGATTTACAATTAAACTGTGATGGGTTGCAGGGCTCAAATCTTTTGGGAAAAAGTCCACAAGACGACTGAGCCTGTAGCTCCAGAATTCCAGAATGTTTTTTACAAGACCAGAAAAGAAATGGGAACAAACTTTCTACACAGTTTAACACAAAAACTGTTCTTGCTTGATCAAGCACTAAGACATGCAAGAGAAGATTTATCTCATTTGTCAGATTGAAAGATATTTATCAGACTCAAGTCAACATTTGAACATAACTTTTTGGGGGTTCAAGATACTACAGAGTGAGGTATCATTATTCAATTGAAAAACACAAGACCACCGGACTTGTCTGGTCATGAGTTTACTGGGCCCGACTTATCCGGTCATGAGTTTACTGGCCCGACTTATCCGTCATGAGTTTATGCCCGATTATCCTTATGAGTTTACTGCCTGACTTTCGGTCATGAGTTTACTGGCCCTGACTTATCGGTCATGAGTTTACTGGCCGACTTATCCGGTCATGAGTTTACTGGCCCTGACTTATCCGGTCATGAGTTTACTGGCCCGACTTATCCGGTTATGAGTTTACTGGCCCTGACTTATCCGGTCATGAGTTTACTGGCCCTGACTTATCCGGTCATGAGTTTACTGGCCCTGACTTATCCGGTCATGAGTTTACTGCCTGACTATCGTCAGAGTTACTGGCCCGATGCTACAATCACTGGCCTCGGGCCTGTGTTCCAGAGTAAATTTCAAGCCCTGGTTGGGGTGGTTGGCGCTAAAAATGATAAAAAATTGCCTACCTGTAGATAGAAGCCACTACCACTGTCTAAGAACAGAGTCAGCATAGCTTGGACTTCACTTCGCTTGGGATTCTACACGATTGAAAAACATCAATAAAAAGTTCATAAAATCACAATCAGTGATGAGATACAATAAATGAGGAAATTTATGAAAAATGGCTTGTAGGCCTGGGTTTCCCCCTTATTCTTGACCCAGAACCTCCCAGATGTTACAATTTACAGACTCTGTGCATCACCAGAAATACAAAACTACAGGTTTGGACAACTTCTTTTTCCCTTTGGCGACAGCTTTTTCTTATTTCAGGATAATTTGAAGGCTCAATGAGATTTTGAGAAAATTTCAGGAAAAATCCTGAGACATGGCACGCCTGCAGAAAATCTTTTTAGTTTAAAGGCACTGGACACTTTTGGTAAATACTCAAAATAATTGTTAGCATAAAAACTTACATGGTAACGAGCAATGGAGAGTTGTTGATAGTATAAAACAATTTGAAAAACGGCTCCCTCTGAAGTAACGTAGTTTTTGAGAAAGAAGTTATTTCTCAGTAAAATATTTGAATTGATTTTGAGACCTCACGCGTGAGGTCTCGAAATCAAGCATCTGAAAGCACACAACTTTGTGTGACAAGGGTGTTTTTTCTTCTATTATTATCTCGCAACTTCGACGACCAATTGAGTTCAAATTTTCACAGGTTTGTTATTTTGTGCATATGTTGAGATACACCAAGTGAGAAGACTGGTCTTTGACAATTACCAATAGCAGGGTTCGAAATTAGCGGTCGCCCGGTCGCCAAATGCGAGTGAAAGTAGCGGCGGGCGAGTCAAAACCCTTCCTTTACTAGCCCGCCGGGCGAGTCAAATAATTGTTCCTTTTCACAATAAATGTGGGAAATGTGGGAACAGTGGTAAAATCCCAAAGAAAGCTTTTACCTAAAGCTTTTAAAATAGTTTGACAAGTCTGGATATTTGCTAGGTTTAATGTGGCCGCGATCGGAAATTGCGATCGATCATTTCGGTATACAGTCATTCGTTAAAACACTATGCACATAACCACATGGTGCTGACTGCTGATAATCCACCCGTGCACCCGGCCCCACACACAACGTTCGGTCGCCCACCGGTGGTAGTCCATGCATAGCGTATACACAACACACAGTCCACTGTTCAAAGTCCAAGCTAACCAACATTCCGCACGCTGTGATTGGCCGTTGATGGCCGTTGATAATTACCATATTCATAAGATCTTGGCTAGACTTTACCGCAGTACACGTTCACGAACGGAGTGAAGAATTGCCGCATATTGTTCTGCACGCCTGCAGATTGTGTAAAATACACAGCCTTGGATCAAGTCTAATCAAACATCAACAACTTTGCCGATAGAGGGCGATGCGGTTCAAAGTTCATTGAATTATTTCTCAATGTGCGTTGTCGACCAAAGTTCATTGAATTATTTCTCAATGTGCGTTGTCGACCGATCGCTGATTCATGAAGATTTTATTGCAAACGAAGTTCAAAACAACCGATTCTCAAAACATGAATCCATAAAAATGGTTGTTGATGGAAAAAGGATAATTTAGGGCAGAAATTAAGGGATAAAAACGTCCCAAAACGCAATTTTGCTAACTTTACTTCCGTGTTTTGAGGTTTGTTTGTTTTTCCTTTACGTTTTCAAAATTTTGTGTGTACATGTACATACATACATGCGGGCTAGTGAAAAAACCTGCGGGCGATCCACAATTTTGGTTGAATCGCCCGGCCGGCGAGTGGAAAAAAAAGTTAAGGGAAACCCCTGAATAGTGTCCAGTGTCTTTATGTCAACCTTTAATCCTAAACTACCTCCTCAGCCTTCTGATTCTGTTTTGGAAATCTTCTGATATTCATCAGTAGATTTCTGCACAAAAATCTTAACGGCTTCACATCGGATGACTTGTTAACAAGCCAAAGTCTTTGTGACTGACTTACTCAAAGTGGATGTTTTTTTTTTACTTCCCGGAGCAACTTCTAGCGCCCTCTATTTTTTTCCAGTCAGTCAGACGGCTGAAGTTTATATCCAACCAGACACTCCATTGTGTAGCACGCACCTACGATGCTACACTTTATTTGACTCATGAGGGATAGAAGGTACTGGAATTCATGCTCATAATATCCCTTTTAGAGGTGGTTATTGTGTGATCCCCGGTTCCAGACCTTTGTCCCCTTGCACCCGTACTCGAAGATCTATCCACTTGGTACTCAGCTGTTGGACTCGGTACTCGGATATATAAAGAATACTCAGTACTTGGAAACTTGTACTCGGTACTCGATGGCCCAAGTACTCATACTCAAGTACTACTCGGCCACCCTAGTACTCGGCAGTACATGAAACTCCAATGAAAAGAACTTGACTACAACACTGGAGGTAGCTGAGGGTTTGCCCTTATTTTTTTATTTTTCGGTTGTACAGAGTACTACTTCTTATGACCCCATGCCCCACCCCTGTGCCCCACCCTCGTGCCCCACCCCCATGCCCAAAGTAGTACTTGGCCTCACCATTTTGTCCTTAGCCTTGCGCTGCAGAGCTGATATCTGGTTCTTAAAAGCATGGTTCCACAGGTCCTGCTCCACTTTCTTGTCCAGGGCGAACTCCAAGTCGGTCACCAACAGCTGCTGATACAGCTCCCTCAACTGCTGCCGAGTGACCCACGGGTCACCGCGGCCCTCTAGGGTTACAAACAATTCAATACGACATCAGCTTGGTGTTAATTGTGTTTCTGGCTTAACCCTAACCCCCTATTGCCTAGAGACCCTCCTACATGTATACCCTCCAAATACTCCGCTCTATGGTAACACAACGCCTTAATGTTTACACTTTGACTATACACCAGGTCTATAAATATTTGCTGAATGTTTACAACTGTTTTCAATTTTTGAACAAATTGTTAAAGGAACATTACAGAATTGGTAAGAAAAAAAACTTGTAAAATATACTTTTTGATCACAGATTTACATAAAACTTACACAGTTTAATGATGATGATAGTAGAAAACATCCCTTGAAATATTTCTGTCTGAAATGCCATATTTGATGAGAAATGAATAACTAATTTTCCGATTGGAGTTTATCACTCAGTGAGCGTTTTATTCATTTGTTGAATCTATATGATTTCCGTTCAAATGTGTAATCGGTTTTTCACTATTTTCTCGTGACCAAGATGGCCGATCGATCTCAAACTTCTACAGGTTTGTCAGTTTATGTATATGGTGGATTACATAAAGTGCTTACACTGCCAGCAACTGTTTTGTTAGCAAAAACAAATTCTGTAATGTTCCTTAAACATCAACAACAACAATTCTGCCACACTGTGTAGAAAAATAGGAACAGAAGGCTAAAAAAGTATGCAGAAAATTATGCACGATAGTACATGTAAGTGTATGATTCCACTTCGGACACATGCCTGGAACTTCATCTTAGAGAGGGCAAAGCAATTTTCATTTTGAAATTCTTAAAGTCTATGGGAAAATTTTGAAGGGGGCCCCCCAAGGCCAAGACCAGGGCAGCCGAGGACACTTTTTATGCTTGATTGTAAATTATCTTTTCAAACGTTGTCTTACATTTCAATTTTAGTTACTTTTAACCAGATCCCCCAGATTTGTTAACATATCTTTTGTTTTAAAGCTCCTTTGAACTTACCAATAATCTCAGCCTTGCGCTCATTTGCCTTCCTGAAAAAGAAGAAGACAGAAACAAATACCTCTTAAAGGAACATTACAGTTGACCCTCCTACATGTAGCTACATTATAGGTGCGCACTCCAAGATGCCTCAAAATCTCCCATGTGTATCACACAATGGTGAAGTAACCCATGCCTTCACTCTCCTGTCTCTGTAATTGTCTGTGTGATCAATCAGTGCCACAGAATGCCAACTGCAGATATTGACCAAGGTTGACAACCTAATCTCTTCCAATTGTGACCGAAATTCCATGGCAGTTAAGCACAGCTGGTGGCTTCTCCAGTTTACCACTAGTATCGTTGACACACTTTGGGCAGGTTGGCTCTACTCTCTATACATCAGCATGTGTGTGCCTTAAAATGCCACTGCTCTGGCACAGCGAGGTATGGGTTGGTCAGCTTGAGACTCATGATGAAGAATTGTTAGTAGAAATAATGGGTGCGTTCGATTAGCTTCCCCGGGTCGACCCCGGTGTGCTCATCCTGGTGAGCCCCTGACATGAGCTAATCGAACACCAACTTCCCCCAGCATTCACACCAATGCATCTTGGGACAGCCGACCCGGAACTACTTTCATTTTGTGCATTACGTCCGCAGATTCACCAAAAGATCGTAAAATAACTATTATCGAGGTGAAACTGCAACGTTAAATTATTTTACATGCCCTAGTTGATACACAATTACCCATCTTCGAATAAAAAAAAAAAAGTTCTGCCCACAAAGTCGCTGTTTAACCCTCTTGCTGTCTGACCATTCAATACCATTCAAGTGGTTTTGAATGATAGATAAACTATGCCAGCCTGAAATATGATATCATGAGGGAATGCATGTACACAGTACACAGTTAGTTCTGTGCACAGTTGTGCCACCGTACACAACCTTGGCAGTCGAATGGTTTCAAATGGTTGGTCAACTCACTGGAAACTGTTGCCAAGAGTCACTGACAGTAGGAGGGTTAAAAGGTGAAAATCTATGCCAAACTTCCTCAAAAAGTGCCCCGCTGAATTGCAAACAAAATGGTGGCCATTGAGAAAGATTTTTCGTCGTGACGTCATGCACCTCGGTCAGCCCCAAGTGACCCGCTCCACAAGCAGGGCACTTGGGGCTGACCCGGGTGAGCCCCGAGAATGACGTCAAAGCTATTCGAACGCACCGGGGGAAGACCTGGGTCGACCCGGGGAAGCTAATCGAACGCACCCGATGTACATGTACATGTACTAGAGTGTTCGACCACATCACCCCCATACTTTATAAACTACACTTGCTACCTGTCAACCAGCGAATTCAACTCAAAATAGTCCTACTCCCATTCAAGGCACTTCATGGTTTAACTCCACCCTACATAAAAAAATCTGTTGACGCCCCGTACGACAAGACCAGGCCTGAGATCTATCAGCAATACGCTTTAAATTCCTCGAACTCGCCTGGTCCAGTTACGGGGACAGGGCCTTTTCCAACATAGCACCAAGACTTTGGAATTCACTTCCTGAAGACCTCAGACAAATGCACAGCATCACTCTCTTCCAGGAGAGAAACTAAAAACACACTTGTTCACGCTTGCTTTCCCAACAATTTGACAATTTGATAATACTTTAACTTACTTAACCCTCTTGCTGTCTGACCATTCAATACCATTCAAGTGGTTTTGAATGATAGATAAACTATGCCAGCCTGAAATATGATACCATGAGGGAATGCATGTACACAGTACACAGTTAGTTCTGTGCACAGTTGCGCCACCGTACACAACCTTGGCAGTCGAAGGGTTTCAAATGGTTGGTCAACTCACTGGAAAATGTTGCCAAGAGTCACTGACAGTAGGAGGGTTAAGCTTCTTCTAGACCGGCACCTTTGAATGGTTTCCAGGAAAGTGCGCCTTACAAATGCTGTATTATTATAGGAGGGTCAATCAGAGAATTTCCTTGACCAAAAAAAAACCTTGCTTAGCATAAAAAAAAAGGTTACCTTGAGCATGTTGAGTGTGTTCCACTCTTGTGATCTGTTTGATATTGGCCAACAAAATCCTGTTTCTAGCCCCATAAATGATGTCAATACTCTAGACTCCCTTAGAACCTTGAGGAAGTCCAAAAGCATTGGCACTACTTTTATGGGGGCTAGCTATGTTCATACCAAGCAAAGTAAGAAAGCCAAGTGAATTTCCTGGCGTCACAATATGGGAAACGTCGCATACCGATTGTTTGGAAACACGTTAAATTTCATTTTGAATTCGCTTTTCAACAAGGCATGGGCTTATGTTAATAACACTCCACTGCAGTAATTGAGTAACACTCCTTTTTTAACCCTCCTACTCTCAGTGACTCTTGGCAACATTTTCCAGTGAGTTGACCAACCATTTGAAACCATTCGACTGCCAAGGTTGTGTACAGTGGCACAACTGTGCACAGAACTAACTGTGTACTGTGTACATGTACATGCATTCCCTCATGGTATCATATTGCAGGCTGGCATAGTTTATCTATCATTCAAAACCACAGTGACTGGTATTGAATGGTCAGACAGCAAGAGGGTTAAAGTTTGCCTTGTGCTAGGCACCATAAATCAAAATCAGTCATTTTTATTTTGGTCAATAAATGTAGTGAATGGGGAAAAAAGCATTCACTTTGCACAATTATAAAAAAACAAACAGATAAGACCCATTAATAATAGTACCATACGGTGGACTTCCTCCCCCTCTTGGCCCTAAGCTAGCCCTGGTAGGACGTCAGTCAGTGCCACTGCACTGACGTCCTGGGTATAAAGCTCCTTTACAATGCAAACATATTTTGAGCTAATGTTTTTTCATATTTTTACCTGATTTGAGAAGCTGAAACTCCATTCATACATTCTTGGTGTCCTAACTACACTTTTGATGAGTTCACAACTAACAAATACATCCATGGATGACATTATTTCCGAAAATAAGTCCGAGTTGTGTACTGGCGTTGTGACCATCGTGTACCAAGTGACCGTTAAAGCTCATGTGCGCATGCGCGGCATGCAAAGCAACCCGACCAACTTCCGCATTAGATTTGTGGGCGTGTCTGAGGACGCACATGCGCTGAAGCATTCACGTCTTGTCAGTTTAGGCTGTCGCCGAGAATGCGTAAATTTTTCATTTTATTTTCACAATAATGTCATCCAAGGATATAATTTGCAATTCTGAATAGAGCAGGTGTAAGGTTTAGGACACAAGGAATATGTGAGTCAAGTTTCAGCTTCCTCAAAAAGGTAAAAATATAAAAAAACGTTGTTATAAATTTTTTCGCAATGGTACGGGACCTTTATATCCTGGACTCTGTCGCGTTGTATGCAACGAAGGAGGAGTCCAACCTGGGCTAGGCCCTAAGCCAACAAGCAGTCAGGAACTGTAATGATTTTGAATGAGAGCTCATGTTTTTTGCTACAAATTTTCCACCAACGTTCATTTACGCACCACACAGAGAAGCTTTGTATCGACTGAAGTGTGAGCATGTGCGAATGCTCAAAATGCGTAGTAACTCCAACCAATCAAATTTCTCACCAACTGAAGCAAAACCTTCGATTTGGTATCGAAACTACATTATTTTCTTACATAAAATATACAAAGTGAAGGTGTCGATACTGCACTTGGTGATATTATTACTCAAGTTATTGTAAATATTTAAGGGTAAAGGGAAGGTCCCTTGTTATTGTGAAAAATTGTATAGTATTAATAAAACACTTTCATATTTTATACTTAAGTTGATGGACAGATATGGAGGAAGCTGAAGCTTTGCTCACATATTAGCCCTAATGAGTGAAAAAGTGACAGAAAGATACGGACATTTTTCCAAGACCAAGTGCCAAGTGTCACAAGAACCATAACTAAACTTACCCTAAACTTAGGGGTGAATAAACACAGCGCATTATTTAGGCATGCATACTCCCATGACTCCAGTCTCCCCAGTGTCAGTACTTTACGTGCAAAGCGGCACAAAATGTCAAGTCAAACTTAAAACACACACTATACTTTCATTTTTAACTTTTCGCCGTATTTCCCACATAAATTAACGTTTTAAAAGCTCACCACAAGAACATAGTATTAGAGAAACAACCAAGGCAGGGTCTTACCGTAATAACTGCTCACAAAACATCACATTTCAGGTCGTAATTTCGGTACAACTGTCGTTACACCGACATTATATCGTCCGCCATGTTTCACTGAACTTAGCCTAGGCCGGAAGTTCACAATTTATGCAAATTATTTTCAAGGCAGTCGAAACTGGTACTCCTCCAAAATTCTGCCCCGTGAGTGTAACGAAATTTTAATTTACATAAACCATACAGAAAACAGTTAAAGTATATCTTTCAGAAAGTTATGACCATGCCCATAATTAAATAAACTTTTAATTGCTTTAAAAAGGGGGAAACAATCGTGAGGAAATCTACGGGTCATAGGTCAAAGATTACAAAATTGATCAGGTCACGACAAGTTGGATTTTGGCCTGCAAGATTACGGTACGTCCGTAGCGCACTGCTGTGTTTACTGTACATGTACAGTATAGGGCATCAAATGTGTCTGTAAGGTGTTGAAATGTGCAATAACATTCTGTTCCAATTACACGATTTTGACCATTTTGATTCGTTGTAAATTCGCATATCACGAGCCCTGGTTCAGAGCAACATCGGGGATTAATTGAACCGACCAAAATGGTCCGATCCATAGTTGATCAGGGTATTTTTGGTACGTAAAGTTGCAACAGTTTACAGCACCGACGTCAACGAGACACTGTGTGTGGGTGTCTGTACCTTCGAGTCGCTCGGGCAGCGGGCCACGGGCCACGGACTTGGGAGCTGACGGGTAGAGAAAACACCGACTCAAAATGAGGTTTAGCGAGCATTTGGGAGCCGTTATCACGCCAGAATGGCGAAAACAATACATCAAGTATGAGGTGAGGTATTTATTTAAAATGTCATACTCGAGCATTTGTTGATGTGTTTTTGTGTGTTTACATGTCATTCTCGAACATGTTGGCTGGTGCAAACTGCAATGGTTGTTTCTGTACCAATCTGCCTTCCTGTCTGTCTGTGTTGTGTTTTGTTTCATATTCATTGTAATCAATTGCACCTGATTGCATTGTGTCTCAGTGCGTCAACAATGGCAATCAGGTGATCGGCAATTGTCAAACCAAATTAGGTAGATTCGATTTAGAAATCATTATCATTATTTATTTCCAGGCAACTTTTTTGAAGTTTTTAAAACATGAGACCAATTTATGTAACACCTTGCAAGGATTTACGAGGTGTTGTGGTGCTTTCAGCAGCCACTGCCAGAAACTTCGGGGCAAACCCCTTCTCTAATAGCGATAAGTGTAACTGAGTTCTTGTGTGCGTTACACAAAACACTGGACAAACGACTTTACGCCCCATCTGAATGATGAAGCAATAATGGTTCAGTATCTTGACACAAGTGTCAAGACCGGGACTCGAACCCACACTATTCTGATCAGAAAAATCACCAGAGCTTGAGTCCAGAGCGCTTGACCGCCAACCACTCGGCCACGACACACCACGCCAATGTTGGTTGGCTTTTTTTTTTTTTTTTTTTAAACCCTATCTCAATGCATTCATTGATTGTGTTGTCATTATCAATAAGGAAAATTGATAATTAAGATTGTCAACTTATTGTACATCTCACAGCATCAGTCTCTGCTTGTCAGGACAATGCCCCCATTATCAACCCAAAAGAAGATCGTAGAACTTCAGAAGACAAATAGTTTAGGTAAACAAACATCATCCCTTAAGTTGTACAAAGTATGGTGTTAACAAATAATCTAGTGACTGAATGATACAACATGTATTTCTGA
This sequence comes from Pycnopodia helianthoides, assembly GCA_032158295.1. Lineage (NCBI taxonomy): Eukaryota > Metazoa > Echinodermata > Asteroidea > Forcipulatida > Asteriidae > Pycnopodia > Pycnopodia helianthoides. Next base: position 14,058,014 of record CM063258.1, read on the forward strand.
AGTTAAGCTGTACCCGTTTTCATTCCAGGCTTCACTGAACCTAGATTGGACCCCTGTCTTTATCACTCCTCAAGGATAAAGACAGGCACTGGTCTTGCAGATTTGTATTTTGGGCTCAAGTCTTATTCCTAGGTTTTCTTTGTTATTTTTTTAAATTTATTTTACTTTCATATATTTTATAGCTAAATTTTACTTTCCCAACAAATTGTTATAGCCATATAAACTACATTAAAACTAAAGTATTTGAAGAAACAGAATCACGCACACGTAAAACTCAATACAGGTGGGACCAACTTGGTCCGAGAAGTTCGAGTACGCGCAAGATTTGCCCAGTGTATTGCAAGTTCAATAACTCATAAACTAGAAAAATCTTACCTGCGAAGTTGTCGTCACAATACCAATGACACATTTACTGTATTTGTGTATGTCATAATTATAATGTGAAATGCCTGCACACAAGTTCAGAACTTCCTATCAGATTACAAACGAATCTATGTTTCAGGTTTATGGCGTGTCGTGGCCGAGCGGTTGAGAGCACCAGACTCAAGCTCTAGTGTTTCTGATTTATAGCAGAGTGTGGGTTCAAGTCCTGGTCGTGACACTTGTGTCCTTGAGCAGATACTTCACCACAACTGCTGTGTCTTTTAAATGGGACATTAAGCTGTAGGTCCCATGTACTAGGATTGGTAGTACACGTTAAAGAACCCAGAACACTTATCATGGAAGAGTAGGGGGTTAGCCCTGGTGTTTCTGGTTCACATAGCAAGCACCCTTGTTTACAGGTTTCCTCAGGCTTGCGAGCTACAGTGATTATGTTCACTTATGAGGCATCCTTGGTTTCATTATCAGAAATATTCAACCTGTAAATTCTGATAAATTGATGTCGCCAGACACCCACCAAAACATATGTTTTGACTTTGGGGCTACCAGTGTAAAGTACAGTGAGCGTTTGGATGTTGATCCTATCAAGTCTGTTTTAGCTAAGAACCATGAAAGTTTGCATAATGAGAAATACAGACCAGCATAAATTGATTATTTTTTATAGGCCCTAATATAAATAAATTAAATGTTAGTAATAGTGTGATATATTTATACTCAATAAAACTGTGAAACAATTTGCTCATAATGGTTGTTTTTCAAGTGGGAATTTGTTGGGTAACTGTAAATAAATTGCCACATGCCTGAGTTTTTAGGAAGTTACATTCATGTGGTTTTTTGTGACCGAGCTTGGCTTAAGCTCTGGTGTTTCTGATCAGCAGAGTGTGGGTTCGAGTCCTTGTCTTGACACTTGTGTCCTTAAAGGAACATTACAGAATTGGTTTTTGCTAACAAAACAGTTGCTGGCAGTGTAAGCACTTTATGTAATCCACCATATACATAAACTGACAAACCTGTAGAAGTTTGAGATCGATCGGCCATCTGGGTCACGAGAAAATAGTGAAAAACCTATTACACATTTGCATGAAATCATATAGATTCAACAAATGAATAAAACGCTCACTGAGCGATAAACTCCAATCGGAAAATTAGTTTATTCATTTCTCATCAAATATGGCATTTCAGACAGAAATATTTAAAGGGATGTTTTCTACCATCATCATTAGACCGTGTAAGTTTTATGTAAGTCTGTGATCAAAAAAGTATATTTTACAAGTGTTTTTCTTACCAATTCTGTAACGTTCCTTTAACAATTATTCCTTCGGAAGGAACGTAAAGCTGTAGGTCATGTGTGTTGTGCAATGCACGTATGAGAACCCAGTTAACCTTATCGCTAATCAAAGGGGTTTAGCCGAGGTGTTTTTGGCAGTGGCTGCTGAATGCGCTGCAGCACCTTGTAAATCTTTATAAGGTCACAGTCTCATAGGTCTCATAATTCAAAAATTTGAAAAAAAACTTGCTCTGTTTCTGTTTGTTCAATAATAATAAAATAATAATAACAACTGTATTTATATAGTGCCTTTTGCCAAAGGATACAAGGCGCTCAGTATTTTTACCTGCCATGTATGTGGAGCTATGTTTTGAAGTATGAGACCTATGCATTTATAGCACAATGTAACGGTTTACCAGGTGCGGTGGCGCAATATGCTGCCAATCAAACCAGGAACACCGGGGCGAACCCCTTCTCTTTTCGATAAGTGCACTGGGTTATTTTACGTGCATTACACAACACACGGGACCAACAGCTTTACGTCCCATCCGAAGGACGAAGCAATAATGGTTAAAGGAACATTACAGAATTGGTAATTGTAAAATATACTTTTGATCACAGATTTACATAAAACTTACACGGTCTAATGATGATGATAGTAGAAAACATCCCTTGAAATATTTCTGTCTGAAATGCCATATTTGATGAGAAATGAATAAACTAATTTTTCGATTGGAGTTTATCGCTCAGTGAGCGTTTTATTCATTTGTTGTACCTGATTTCGTGCAAATGTGTAATCGGTTTTTCACTATTTTCTCGCGACCCAGATGGCCGATCGATCTCAAACTTTTACAGGTTTGTCAGTTTATGTATATGGTGGATTACATAAAGTGCTTACACTGCCAGCAACTGTTTTGTTAGCAAAAACCAATTCTGTAATGTTCCTTTAAGTGTCTTGCTTAAGGACACAAGTGTCACGACGGGGACTCGAACCCACACTCTGCTGAACAGAAACACCAGAGCTTGAGTCCGGTGCTCTTATCCGCTCGGCCACGACACGTTCAAGCGCCCTGAGTACTGTTTTGGTAGATACGTGCACTATGTAAGATTTGTATTATTATAATACAAGAATATGGTGGGGACAAGCCTGGAATTACATGGAGGCCATGGCCCCCTGTTGCCCTGGTCTTGGCCTCGTTGCTCCTTCAAAGGTTTCCCATAGACTTGAAGATTTTCCAATGAAAGAGCCCTTTGCAAAATGAAAATGGCCTTGCCCTCTCAATGATGAAATTCCAGGCCTGCCGGAGGCCTTGTGCACAACATTTTTTTTCAAATGGAATACGGTTTTGTGAATTCAGGCCTGGCAAATTTGCCTTGTGTCCTTGAGCAAAACTTGTTCAATCCTCAGTAATCCCTTTGTCACGATACGTTTGTGCTTCATCTTTAGACGAGGTCATTGAGCCCTGGGCCTTGCAAATTGCATGAATACAATTATTGCACATTGTTATGTCATGGCAATTGTGTCCTTAGGCAAGACAGTCAAAGGCAGGGTTATGGATTGGTTCTTGTCAACGTTATGCTGATTTATAGGCAAAATTCTCATGAAAGACACAATGAAAGTCACCTGTGAAAGTTTCGGCTGAATAGAGTGTCTGCTTGTTGGGAAAACAGCAACAAAAACTGTCAGATGTAAATCGGAACGTCAAATCCATCCACGTTTCAAAAGGTGACAGCGGGTACCAACCGAATCTCTGCTTACCGGTGAAAACCTTTATGAAGTTGGGCTCTGTGCGCTCAATTGGTTACGGGTGCTGCATACTCCTAAGGAGTTAAGATGGTATAAGGAAAGTTTAACACGTTGACTGCCGGTCATATATTCGTAGGGCGTTTCTATTTGCCAAGTGCGGTGCCCATGCGCGCATACTAAAAAGGTACTATACCAAACAAAATTAACATACACATTCCAAGGATGCCATGTCCTCACCACTGCCAGAAGCATATGTGTTTTGCTTACTCAGTGATGCCAGTGTATTTAAATAACAAAACAAAGCCCTTTCATTCTCTACGAGTATACCCGCAGTGGCAGAATCCGTTACACCTGTAAGTACGAATATACTCGTAGGTGGCAGTCAACGTGTTAAGGCATACATGTAATGAACAGGGGGTACAGTAAAAATGGTGTAAGGCCCTTTAATACTTGGTTTAAAAGCAGTACTTTTGTATTTACTTTTTAAATTAAATCATTTTTAAATTGGGAAGAAGCATATATAGAAACCTGCATCCTGGAAACGGATGGGTTTTCCGTAGACTTTATCGTTCACTTAACAAGAGCCTCCATTCCCATCTGCTTAAGGGAGGTTATTCTTTCGCTGGAGGTGACATTTGTGACATTTGTGGTTTGATACTCTTATGTTGTCTGATTGCAAAGTTCTGGTAAATAATAAATACCCAAAGCTAAGTTCACTGAACCTTCACAAAGCTAATAATGTGTCCATGCAACTGTCATTCATGGTGTTTGGTTTAGCTTTGTGTTTGATCAATGTTGTAAACCTATTACATTCATATCATCAGCAGAAGATAAAACAAGGGTACCAGCTAAACGATCAGATAGTATCTGATTATTTGTTTCAAGTTGTTTCCTTTTAAAAAACCACTTTGGGTGGGTATCCCATTTGAAATATATTCTGTGCCTCTGTGCCGTAATATTTTTCAGAAGTTTTTGGGAGCTTTCAGAGAAGTCATTTTCCCTTTGAAAATATTGTTGTCACAATGAAACCCTGACTTGGCAAAGTAAAGATGACAAAGGCTCTCAAAGTAAGCACCGGATTTGTTGTGCGAAAATGTGAGGATGTGTTCACCGTGAATCAAAAAACCTCGGCCGTGAGCCACGGTCGAGAAAATCTGCCACGGTATGCTGGAATCTCGGAACACTCGGACTTACCTCCCATTGAGCTGAATACAGGAATAAGCCTAAGTCTAACCCTAACCCTAACCCTAACCCTAACCCTAATGGTGGCAGCCTGTTCATTCTTGTAAGCCACATATTTGTGTAACAAAAGGACAAGGGTCTGGAATCGGGGATTACACAATTACCCCAGGGAAAAGGGAGATTACGAGCATGAACTCCAGTAATTTTTGTCCCTCTTTGTACGAGGACGAACAGGTCAATATATTTTTGCAGAAGATCAGGTATATCCATATAAAGAGCTTTGAAAGTGAGATAATAATTTTTTTTATAAATACATGTAAAAGTAAAAACAAATTCTACAGATTTTCCAGAAAACTAGTTTGTTTGCAAACTTGTAAGAAGTCTGTTTGTTCGTTTGTTTCCTTGTCACAGGAACTGAAGAATTTACTGTACCAAGCTCAGGAAGACGCCCCGGACCCTGAAGGTAAGTAGGAAAACAAATATTCCGGATTGCCTTCTCTCCAGAGCATGACTTGGAAAACAAAAGTTTGCCATACCAGGCAGCTCACTCAAGTTTCATATAAAAAATCAACTTTGCATCAATTTTGCCCATTTGTAAAATTTGGGAGACGCGCATAGCTTCAAGAAAATATTGTTTTGATCATTCACTCGGCATTTGAAATATTCAGGGGCCACTTAATCATTCTAAATAAATAAAATATGAAAATAGAAACATTGACTTCCATCTGTTTGCTTTATTATTTTGTTAATCCAGCACTTTGATTTTTTTGTTTATTTTATTTTGAATTATTTTGGCGACAGAGAGTGATTTTTTATTTATTTTTTTCTCTCTTTAGTGGTCGGGGCAGCCATGGTGGAGCGACACTTCACAAGATTTGAGGAGAAATTTCTTAAGCTCTGTGAGAAAGAACTGACCAAAATTAACACATTTTTTTGCGGTAAGTTGGTTTAAATATTGATCATGGTTACCAAGGTGTTTTTTTCCTCGTAGATTACATGGTGTTTTGGCTGGTAACCGCTCTTTTTTTTGCTAAGCATTAGTGCTAAGGAAAAATGTGCGCTTAGCAATTAATATAGGCCCTGGATTATCAGCTGGAATGCATTAATTGAGAATTTCTTCTGTCGTTTATTTCAATAGAATTGTCATTAGTGGATTGGATTTACACATTGGTAGTTTGATATTCAGGGATTAGGCAGTTAGACGGATTAAGATGTATCAGCTTCGATCGAGATTAACTTGTCTCAGTCGATACATCGGGGTGGTGAGGCAGCAGCTTTTTTTTCCCGATGAGTTCACCGTGTGGGAAATGATTAATTCCTTCAGAAGGAACACATGATTTAAGCTATGGAGACTTCCTGCTTTTACGGATCTCTCCTTTATTAACGCGGGAGTCCCAGAGGAAATTGTGTGCTTCCGATTTCGGGTGTCGCTTGAGAGCACCGAGTGGAAAGTTGTTAATACTGTGATTTCCTGAACAGGGGGCCCTCTATACTGAATATCTTACACTGGGCAGTGTCATACAAAGTTTATCGAGACATCGATTGCTTTGCATTTTCTAGGACAACTACAGTCAGCCAATCCTTTTTCCGCCCCTCACCCCCCCACCCCCCCCCCAAAAAAAGTGAAAAAAATCCATGAATTGACTATTAACTGTTAATTAATAACTACCTTGGAGAGTTTATGCACTCTGATTGGTCGAAGACTGGTCACGTGGGGGTGTATTAACATGTGATATAAAGACCGGCTCAGTGAAATAGCGAATAAATGGCCCCTTAACAAGCACATTGTTGTGTAAAATCCTATGCACTATGTGCTTGTTGCGCGGCATACTACTGGTATCAAATCAACTCATTTCTTTGTGCGTATTTATTTTTTTATTTTTTTGAGCAGAACAGATGGTGCCGCGTGCGGAAACATTCCACGCGTAGGCGTGAACGCACAGACAATGTATCAATTTAGGGTAACTGGTACGCGCATGAAACCTACATAATGCAAAGTCATGGTCTGGTTCTTGAAAATATGTATAAACAGTTAATTATGTGTAAGAGACTAGGTACCACACAAAAGTTGAACAACCAAAGGATTGGCCCTTGAACATGAGTAGAACATTTCTAAAACTAATGGCGAAAGAAAACCACAAATTCTGACGATTTTTACAGTTTTTTCGTTATAAGGCATTTATTAATGGGATTAACAGTGCGGTGAGACGGTCTTCACTGCGTGGTAATGACCTTGGTTGGTGGCTGGCCGCTGTTAATGGACCTCGCCTTCGGCTCTGTCCATTAACAGCGGCCAGCCACCAGCCCGGTCATTACCACGCAGTGAAGACCGGCTCATCGCACTGTTAATCCCTAATTATTATCAGCTAATGGTTTGGTTTCTGTATGGGATTGTTTCTGATGTCAAGCTTGTGGTGAAGACTTGTTGACAATTGTATTTCTGTCTACCCCTAAACGACAACAGAGAAGGAAGCTGAAGCCACACGCAACTTTGCGCAGCTCACCGACGAGCTGCGGCAGGTTGAACCGCAGACCGTCACCAACAGCGCAATGATACGGCGGCGACGGAGCACCATGTTCCTACCCATTGACAGCGAGCTGAAGGTGACCAAGACGGTCCGGCGGAAAGTGAGCGATCTGAAGCTGGCCTTCAGCGAGTTCTACCTCAGTCTCATCCTGTTGCAAAATTACCAGGTTTGTGATTCTCGGATACTAAGGGAATAAAAGGGTAGTGACGCGGTCTTAACCGGCCGTTTAAAACCGACAAGGTCGTGGCCGTGTGATAAAGGACCGAGCCACGCACGGCCACGGCCCTGCAAGGTTTTAAACGGCCGGTTAAGACCAAGTCACTTCTCTTTTATTCCCATTCATAAATGCCCTTTTTGTTAAAAAGCGTAATATTGTTGGAAAATCTCAACTTTTCTGTTAACTTTCATTTCCTGTCACGTCCTCGAGCCCTCTTTCGCGAAGGATACACATGCCACGCTCAACAGCACGTGCGTACGCGCGCGTCATAACACTAACATGTTTTCAGATTGAATACTAGTATGTGTTGATTGTGTTTCGCATAAATTAGCGCCTGCGTATAACCTTGCGCGCCACAGGTGTGTTTAAACACTTCTAGCCGTGCATTATCATCCGTTTATAACCGGCCACGCGACACGCTCTCCACCAATCAGACTGGATAAACTCTCCGAGGTATTTATGAATAAGATATAATAATGTAGTCGCATATAGCGCACGTATCTAACTATGAGATACTCACGGCGCTTGAACAAACAAACATTTTAAGACAGGTTTTTTGAATTTGTTGAATTATCAAATCGACTTATGTAACTAATTAACAGTGGCTTCTTATATAGCGCTCATATCCGTCACTTTGTGACACTCAAGGCGCTTCAACAGTCAGTATTTTCCTGCAAGGTATATATGTGGAGCTACTTTTTGAAGTTTGAGACCTATTCCTTTACATAGCACAATGTAGTGGTTTACAAGGTGCTGTGGCGCAATATGCTGCCAATCAAACCAGGAACACCGGGGCGAACCCCTTCTCTTTGCGATAAGTGCACTGGGTTCTTTTACATGCATTACACAACACACGGGACCAACGGCTTTACGTCCCGTCCGAAGGACGAAGCGATAATGGTTAAGTGTCTTGCTTAAGGACACAAGTGTCACGACTGGGACTCGAACCCACACTCTGCTGAACAGAAACATCAGAGCTTGAATCCGGTGCTCTTATCCGCTCGGCCACGACACGCCACTTATGTAGCACCTTATAGGGGGCTTACAAGATGCTGCAGCTCATTCAGCAGCCATTGCCAGAAACACCGGGGCGAACCCCTTCTCTTAACCCTTCCAGTGCCGCCAACGTTCTGAAACGTCAAACAAAGTATCCATCCACAGGCCGCCAACGTTCCCATAGTCGACCTAGTCGACCCCAAAAAATATATAAATGCCCTCTGGATAAAGAACGGCCAAAACACGACCGGCACGGAACCCTTCGAGCGCCGCCAACATTCTGAAACGTCAAACTGAATCTCCATTCACAGGCCGCCAACGTTCATTTACGTTCTACTACTCGAAATATTATTATTTTTAAAAAAAATTTTTTAAATGGCCGGCCTGTGGATTGAGAATTTTTAAAACAAGGCTGGCACTCTAAAGGTTAAGAGTATCTGGGGTCTTTTTCGGTGCAATACACCAGGCCTGGAATTACACGGAGGCCACGGAGGCCATTGCCTCTGTTGCCCTGCTCTTGGCCTTGGTGCCCCTTCAAAAGTGTTCCATAGACTTTAAGATTTTCCAATGGAAGTGCCCTTTGCACAGTGAAAATGGCCTTGCCCTCTCAAAGATGAAATTCCAGGCCTGAATACACAACACACGTGACCTACAGCTTTACGTCCCATCCGAAGGACGAAGCAAACAAAGGCTTGCTTCAGGACACAAGTGTCAAGACCGCGACTTGAACCCACACTCTGCCGGTCAGAAACATCAGAGCTTAAATCCGGGTGCTCTTAATCGCTGCAGCGCATCATGACCGAGTGATCTGGTGCGCCGCTTTAACTTGTGGTCGCTGAGTCATTGGGGTGTGGGTTCAAATCCCGGTCATGACACGTGTGTCCTTGAGCGAGACACTTGACTACAACTGGAAAGCAAACATCATGTTATTATTATTAGATCACTTGGCGATACCCGCTGCTCATTAAAGATTCACACCTTGGTTCTGAGGGCTTTGTAATTCACCTCCATTTAAAAATGTAACTTTTTTTTCCCCTTTCAAAAAAAACAGAAACTGAACTTCACTGGGTTTCGGAAGATTCTCAAGAAACATGACAAGATGTTGAAGACCGAACGCGGTGTTGAGTTTCGGACGTCCAAGGTGGAGTCGGCGCCGTTCTACACCAGCAAGCAGATCGATAATCTCATCTTAGAAACGGAGGTAAACTGAACAAACATCAATCTGAACAAACATTAGTATACACCAGCACAGACCTTCACAGATCTCTTGCATCAGCTGCTGAAAAAAACGTTCTCTTTTGTCGCCCCTAAACTTTGGACTAGTCTCCCTCCATCTCTGCGCTCTGCCGATATTTTGCAAGAAGCACCCGAAGCAACACCTACTCCCACAATGATTGTTCGTTCGTTTTCATACTTTGCAATTTTGTATCGTCGTTATGCCATGTAATTTGCTGTGTATCATCACAAACCGCTGTGATCTTGATGAAATGGCGGTATATAAAACATTTTTGTATGTATGTATATACCTGATCTTTAAAGGAACATTACAGAATTGGTAAGAAAAAAACTTATAAAATATACTTTTTGATCACAGATTTACATAAAACTTACACGGTCTAATGATGATGATAGTAGAAAACATCCCTTGAAATATTTCTGTCTGAAATGCCATATTTGATGAGAAATGAATAAACTAATTTTCCGATCTGAGTTTATCGCTCAGTGAGCGTTTTATTCACTTGTTAAATCTATATGATTTCATGCAGATGTGTTATCGGTTTTTCACTATTTTCTCGTGACCCAGATGGCCGATCGATCTCAAACCTCTACAGGTTTGTCAGTTTATGTATATGGTGGATAACATAAAGTATTTACACTGCCAGCAACTGTTTTGTTAGAAAAAAACAATTCTGTAATGTTCCTTTAAAAGAAATTTATATTTGTATATTTGTACACTGTTTATTTCATTACATGGTGAGGTCCCTCAATTTTATGTTTTGAAATTTATAAACTCGCATTGAGGTTCATAGTCTCAAGCAGTCAATATATCGTGGTTTGAGGGTGTACAGTCTATATTAGCTTCCCCTCAGTATTGAAAGTTGACAAACTAAAACTAGTTCCTGAGGCGAAGCCACGAGAACTTGAGTCATGTACCCCATCGGCTACAGCACTTAAGAATGCATATTATTTTTGGGTTGAAAAACAAAAAATTGGCAGAGCAGAACTTGAACATGCAACCTCCGGATTGACGTGCACGGCGCTCTTCCAACTGAGCGGTCTAGCCCTGTGTTGGCGGTCTCCCTAGGGCTAGATAGCTCAGTTGGCAGAGTTAATCCGGAGGTCGCAGGCTCAAGTCCCGCTCAAGTAAATTTGTCTTTGTTCAACCAAAAATTAATTAAAAACTTACCCAGTCAGTTTCCCTTGTGGTTTACTATTTGATATTTGCTCATCAGTTTGTCTACGTTTTGACTACTGACTTTTAAGAAACTTCTGTACTTTGACTTGTTTCTCTTAGACGTCCTACATCAATGATCTTGAGGAAGGAAACAGACAGAAAGCAATGAATAAACTACGAGTTCCACCTCTCGGGGCCAAGGTAAATGCCATATTTGTCAACGTATCTTGTGGTCTTCTTTTTTTTACATTTTGGGGTGAGCAAAGAAATGTGACTCAAAATGTATTTGAACCTGTGACCACCAGATTGGGGTGCCAGCGCTCTGTCAACTGAGCTGTCTAACCCTAATGTTTGCGGTCTCCCTATTTTGTCAATATCTCTGTTTTGGGAAGCCAGTCAGAAGCCAGTCAACCTTAAAATGCCATAAAACCAGGGATCACACCCAAGTTTACGATACAACCTTGGAAGCGGCAGCAGAGGGCTCATCTTAAGGATGCGACTTTTTGAATTGAATTAAAAATTTACCCAGTCAGTTCCCTAGGTGTGGTTTATTTCTTAATAATTTTAAATAAAAAGTCACATACACCTTCAGCAAAGGAGCAGTTTGTGTAAGAGTCATTTTACATGCAAGAAAAAATAGTTAATGGCCTGACGTTTCGACCCTAGAGCGCCGGCACGTTAATCCAGAGGTCATTCTCGGAAGGCTTAATGACAACACAACACGCATAAACAGGTATACTGGTGTAACAGAAGCAGTCAAGTGGAAAGAGATGAAAAGAGAGAGAGAAGCAGAAAGCACTCAGAAATAGCAGGGATGAGGGTGACAAAGAGGGTGGGGGTGGCGGTGGCGGGGGGGGTCAGAGGGTCAAAGGTCAAAGTCAAAGGTGGGAAGAGGGAGGATAATTAATTGATCAGTGGATGAGACAGACTAAGGAGGATATCTGTCGGGAAAAGGAGAAGGCAAAGACAAAATGTTGTTTAGTCATTTCCTTGTATGGATGTTCAGACTATGGGGACGATTGGTCTGGAGGCACCTTATCCACAGTAAACTATCTAACGTGTATGTCCTCTGAAAAAATGTTTAATTTTGTTTCCATTAACCCTCCTACTGTCAGTGACTCTTGGCAACATTTTCCAGCGAGTTGACCAACCATTTGAAACCATTCGACTGCCAAGGTTGTGTACGGTGGCACAACTGTGCACAGAACTAACTGTGTACTGTGTACATGCATTCCCTCATGGTATCATATTGCAGGCTGGCATAGTTTATCTATCATTCAAAACCACAGTGAATGGTATTGAATGGTCAGACAGCAAGAGGGTTAATAGTAACAATTGTTCACTTTAAGAGATTTTATGTGGTTATTTTTATATTTTTATAATCAGAGTACCAATTGGACCACATTCCGGATGGGGCTGTTCACAGGAATCTTTTTGGTTCTTATTATACTTATTATCCTGGCAGGTAGGCGTCAAAGCAAGTTGTTTTTTTAATTATTTCCCCTTGCTAGAATTTTTTTCTTTTTCGTTTTTTGTTCAAATTTTCTTCTGACACCAAAGTTTGTACAGTAAAGTAGCTAATTTCATGAAGCCGTTTGTCAGAAAAGTATTACAAACAGTATTATAAAAAAATTAATAGCAGGGCACCAGTCACAGGAATGTGAAGGACATGGCATTTTGGCTGGTAACCAGCTGTTGAAGTGTATTGCTCATTGATATTTTTTCTACTTAGCAAAAAATAAGCAGGATACCAGTCACATGTACCATAATGTGACTGGTATCTGGGTTGTTACTTTGGCTGGTAACCTTATTCTGGTAAGCACAATTGTGTTTCGCAAAGCTGCTTCTCTGAAATTGGAACCAGGTTAAATTGTGTACTGTTTCATTTCATTTATTTCATTTTATTTATTAATTCTGGTTGTGAAGCCAAGCTCAGAAAGAAACTTAATCACTATACTAGCCAAGAACCCGTGGAGAGAAGACAATGAAGGAAGTTTCAGTTTTAGGTGTGGGAGGAAAAACCCTGAGAAATATTCCAGGAAAACCCACGCAATCAGGCAGGGCCTGAAAAACCCAATCCACGTAGTGCCCGGTGTGATTTTGAACTGGACTCCCGAAAGTTGGAAGGCAAGGCAAGATACCACTACGCACCTGTTTTCCTAAAACGTACCTGTTGAGGGTAGATGTTTCCCGCTTGCCATTTTTTGTCGTCTTTGATCCTGAGCCGCAAGCTTTTTCTCCCCACCCCCACAGCAATCTTCATCCCGATCAAGGAGGACTTCTGGCCGGCCGTCAAGATGTACCGAGGGATGTTTCTGATCATCTTGATCATTTTCTTGCTCGGGCTGAACACGTATGGCTGGAGAAAATGCGGCGTTAATCACGTACTCATCTTTGAGTTGGACCCGAGGAACAATCTCTCACATGAAGATTTTATCGAGGTGAGATCATACTGAAGATAAAAAAAAGTCTGCAAGTCTTGCATTTTTTACTGAAAACCAGAAAACAACTCAAAGGAAGAGTATAGTCTTCTCTTTAAAGGCACTGGACACCTTTGGTAATTGTCAAACACCAGTAATCTCACTTGGTGTATCCCATCATAAGGATAGAATAACAAATCTGTGAAAGTTTGGACTCAATTGGTCATCGCAGTTGCAAGAAAATAATGAAAGAAAGAACACCCTCGTTGGACAAATTTGTGTGCTTTCATGTGCATAATAAAAGGCTTCAGCTGAAGTCTTTTATTATTTGAGTGAGAAATGACCTCTTTCTCAAAAACTACATTACTTCAGAGGGAGCCGTTTCTCACAATGATTTATACTATCAACAGCTCTCCATTGCTTGTTACTAGTACGTTTTTATGCTAACAATTTTTGAATAATTACAAATAGTGTCCAGTGCCTTTAAATCCTTGTTGTATACAATTCTTGTAAAAAAAAAAGGACCCAATAGCAATTTTTTATAAATACAATTAATTTTTTTATATAATACAAATAAATTGTTAAATTTAACAATGAATCAAAATACAAACTTGGGACGAGGTTTTCCCTGCAGGCAACTTTTGGAAATGTCTGTGGTTTCCACATAAATGCTGCCACCTCAATGTAGATGGATTTGACGTTTTTTAATGACAATTATGTGACGGATTTTTATTTTATTTTTTTTTCTCAACAAGTAGTCACTGAATTCAACTGAAACTTTTACATTTAACTTTTACCGTATTTTTTTCGGAATAATTTTGCCTAATTTTGTTGACAGACACCAAACGATGACCCGACCACTAACCACATTGTTGATACACGTGATTTTTCATTCATTTCACTATCAGCAACTTTGTCTTAATATTTCTTGAAATGGAACGATAACATATTTGTTGCCCCTTTACAAGATGGAAGTATGTTGTTCTTGTTGTGCCGACTGCATTTAAAGTGGAGTTGAAAAGTTCAGAACTGTTGTTCCGCAGTTCTGTTTCTGCCTTTTGAAAAAAAAATTCTAACTCAGACTTCGTTTGATTTTTTTTTTCTTTTTTTTTTTCTTCTGATCAGATGGCCATGTTCTTTGCCGATCTTTGGGCGCTAAGCGTTCTAGGTTTTATCTACTCTAATTTACTGCCCAACGTCTCTGGCTACATCAGCCCGCTGGTCCTGGCTGGTGTCATGATCTTATTCCTAATCAACCCCATCAAGACATTCAACCACAGAGCGAGATTTTGGCTCCTTAAAATACTGGTAAGTTGTAAATAAATAAATTAAATAAACAACTAGTTCTTATATGGCGCATTTTTACAATAACGTATCAATGTGCTTTACATTAGTGCCTGGTCATTGGGTACCTGTAATCGTTCTCAGCTCCCTGGGGAGTATACAGCCCCGAGCTGCCGTGGATCTACGAAGGCTTTTTTCAAACACAATATCAACCTCTACCTTCGCAGGTACCCATTTATACCCCTGGGTGAAGAGAAGCAGTTATAGTAAAGCATCTTGCTCAAGGACACAAGTGTCATGACCTGGAGTCGAACCCACACCCCGATGACTTAACCAATAAAACTTGAATCCAATGCTCTAAACCGCTCAGCCATGACACCCTACGTCAAATAACTGAGATGAAAATTGTAAGATGATCCACAGGATTCCTTTTTAACCGGTTCCCATCCAGCTGGGTCGATACCACCTAGATGATCTACCCAACAAGGGAACCTGGCAAAGTTCCCACGGGGGATTTAAACGCCAAGCTGGCAAACCGCCAATCTCTCTCAATACAAACATTGGTTTAACATCTATGATTATGAATTGCACAAATCAAGAAATTGTGATTCGTCAACTAGACGACAATACCTATTCTAGTCATTGTGAAATCAGCGGTTAGCTTGGTAGGATTCGAACCCACAACCTTTGTGATTGCAGGTCCAGCAGTCTAACCACTTGACCACGGTGACATATGTATGTATTTATGTATTAGGCTAATCTCAACAGTCTATACTATATCATCGTTCTGTCAACACAACTAAAAACTGTACTGTACATGTTTTTTTTTTCAACGATGTGCAAATGATTTTGTTTAATTTCAGACGCATATACTGGTGGCGCCGTTTCACGCCGTCGGTTTCGCAGACTTTTGGCTGGCCGATCAACTCAATAGCTTAGCAACGGTGTTGTTGGACCTCGAGTTTCTCATCTGTTTTTACGTCTGCGAGGTTAGCTGGGTCACTCCCACCTGTAAGAAAACATTTCAATGATTTGAAACTTTAAAACTCAACTTTCCCTTAAAAAAAAAATCAAAATAAAAGGTTGAAAGAAAGTGATCTTATTTCATAATGGAGATGGAACTTTGGCAAGTGCTTGGAAAATATCAATTCTAATTTTTAGGTTTGAAAAGACTGAAAACCAATATTCATGTTGAAATGTGTAAATATTATAACTTATGGAAATTGATAATTGTTTTCAAACTCTCATTTTTTTTTGTTAACCCTCCTACTTACCACAACATTTGCCATTAAGTTGACAACAAAAACCCTTCAGAACCATTCAATTCTAATTTGTCAATTCTAATTATAATATTTAAGTATGAAAAGACTGAAAAACAATATTCACGTTGAGGTGTGTAAATATTTTAACTTATGGAAATTACCTAATTTTTTGTCAAAATCTCATTATTTTTGTTAACCCTCCTACTTGCCACACCATTTGCCATTAAATCGACCACACCATTCAGAACCATTCAACTGCTTGGGTTGTGTATGGTGGAGCAGCTGTGCACATACATTGTATGTGTCTTTGTAATGCCACATTTAAGACACATCGAATTACAGGCTGGCACAGTGCACCTATTATTCATAACCATGTGGACAATATTGAATGGTCAGACAGTAGGAGGGTTAACTTTTCAAAAGAAACCTGATAGTGATGATAGTACTGAGTTTTAACCCTATTACAACCAGTATCCTCTCCTGCCCCAACTGGCCCATGCCACAAAATGCCACAGGAGACTGTGGAGACTTAAGTCCACAGTAGCAGACTTTCGAGTCACAGTGTTTGAGTACACTTTTGATAATCCTGGCCAACTTAAATTTTTGTGTTTTATTTTTTCCAAATAGAATATTAAATTTTGTATACACTGCTCTGTATGTTTTTGTTTTGTGTTGAGAAATGGCCGAATAAATAATAATAATATTAATAATAATACACAAGCCATGGGGTTTCCTGATAATACTAGCTGTACAAACAGAAAAATCCCACGCACCCAATGCTAGCCTGGAATGTATGGTACTTTGTGGCAGTCTGTGGTACCAGTGTCAGCTGACAAACAGAAGAAACCCATACACCCAATGCTAGCCTGGAAAGTATGGTACTTTGTGGCAGTCTGTGGTACCAGTGCCTAGCTGTACAAACAGAAGAAACCCATGCACCCAATGCTAGCTGGAATGTATGGTACTTTGTGGCAGTCTGTGGTACCAGTGCAGCTGTACAAACAGAAGAAACCCATCACCCAATGCTAGCCTGGAAGGTATGGTACTTTGTGGCAGTCTGTGGTACCAGTGGCTAGCTGTATCAAACAGAAGAAACCCATGTCACCCAATACTCCCAATACTAGCATGTAATGTGTGGTACTTTGTGGCAGTCTGTGGTACCAGTGTCAGCTGTACAAACAGAAGAAACCCATGCACCCAATGCTAGCCTGGAAGGTATAAACTTTGTGGCAGTCTGTGGTACCAATGATATTAGTGAACATTCTTAAAGTATGTATTGGGTTTGAATAATCTAAAAGTCTGGTACCTTGTATCCCCCTTCCAGGTGCATTCAACTGCAACTCATACTCCTATTATGCAAGAGCAATAGTTGCATGTCTTCCAGCGTGGTTCCGTTTGCACAGTGCTTAAGGAGGTACCGCGACTTCCCGAAAGGCTTTCCCCCATCTTGTCAACGCTGGAAAGTATTCCACAACTTTCTTTGTGGTCGTGTTTGCCTCCCTCGCTTCTTCCACAAAAGGTAAGTTTTAAGAAATTTATAGCTATGGCCCAAATATACCCCGCTGTCTTACTCTTCTATGATATCTCTGTATGCCTTGTCCCTCTTGTGACAAAACCACATCAAGCCTCGGACACAGGACCACTTATTGTCCACTCTCAATGTTTGTTTGATTATATGAAAGAGAATTCAGTAAGTAAGACATTTTGTTAATACTTATTTCGCTGTGAAACAATACCTAATTGATAATAGAGTTTGTAAAAAATGGCATTTGAAAGAAAGATTCTGCCGTGTGAGAATGTGTTCTTCAGGTTTGAGTGGTCAAATAATGCGGTCACCAGCAGTTGTTTGTCTCAAGACAAGTCTGTAAGGAAAGGGTTAAAGAGCGGTTAAATGATGCTCTGAAATATATATTTTTTACATTTTTCCAATAGATGTAGTCCACAGTAAATAGAAAAAAATTATAATGAGTCCCTTACCTCACGCTAAAACATTGTAAAAATGTGTTTTCCTCGAAACACTCCCAGCCCAAAATCTGAAAACGCGAGGTCAAACAAACCCCACGACGAAGGACTCATGACGTCACCGGCGGCTAAGTAGTTTGGACCTGCCTATATGAATGTACTAAGCTAACAAAAAACAACGCCAAACTTCACCATTTGCAATTAATACGGCCGTAAATGTGATCTTTAAAGGACGATCCAACAGGCATTGATCAGCAAGCCAATTTAAACGGATTTTGATTTGGGGATTTTCGTTTTTTGAGGGGGAAAGGCGATTCCGCAGCTTGGCTTATTTTTAGTGCATCGCTCTACACGTAAAGCATTCAACCCTAACATAACACACACACGGCAAGAATTCACTCGACAAGTGCCGCGCGAAGCATGAACAACGCAGACCGCATTTCACGGGGAGGCCCCTACACAACGCTTTCTTTCTTGACGTTTCTGTGCATGCTCGGGAATACGGTTATTCCCATGACATTGGAATAATCATCGCTGGTGCACACGTTCAAACCGTATACATGTGCAGCAGCACTGGTCCGCACACTCATGGTCTGCGTGGCTCAGTTCATGGGAAATTATTTTTAGCTTCGTTTATAGTGGAAAAACTACCCAAGGTGTAGGCTTCATTTTACAATGACACAATTTAGGATACTCTGGATGAACAGAAAGAGTATTTTACTGTATGATGTAAGTTTGGTTTCTTCTTGATTTTGTTTTGTTTTCCAAGCAAAGAGACATTTATGTGTGTGTTTATAATGCTAACCGTGAGTTTTTAGCCGCCGGTGACGTCAAGGGGTCATATGCATATCATTATCATAGATAAGTAGTTTTTGACTTTCGGCTGAAAAAGCCGCGCAGAGAGGTGCATTTTTGACTTGAATTCTTTATTACTAAATGCAAATTTTAAGTTTAAAATGGTTATTAAACGGTATCTACGATGTCTATTCGGCCATTAAAAGGTAGTAGTCAAAATATTGAGAGCATCCTGTAACCGCTCTTTAAGGTAGCTAGCGCCCTCTGTTGATAGTTAGAGCGCAAAGTTACAAGAGTTTCAACTATTTTAAAAAATAACCAAGCATACACCATGGAGTTATCTTGATAAGTTAAAGTTGTAATCGTTCAATTAAATTTGATGAAGGAAATGTGTTTTTTCATTGAATGAAAATAAAGCTTTGAGACTTCTTCGATTAATCTTTCTGTTGGGATATAAAAGTGAGGTTTTTTTCTTTTCTTTCTTTGCGCTCGTAGAAAATTACTCAAACCTTTTACCTGAGTCCCTATTTTTACCTATGGGTGCTGAGTGCCTTGGTTAGCTCTTGCTACACGTTAACGTGGGACCTTAAAATGGACTGGGGATTGCTGGAACGATCTGCAGAGAATAAACTATTACGGAAAGAGATCGTCTACTCGGATAAGGTACGGTCCCTTTCCTTTATAACGTTTCTTCTGAAGTCTTTTTGTTTTTTACGCCCTTTGGGATTTGTTTGGAAGTGTGTCATCTGTCAGTTTCACATTTTACTTTTGTGGCCGTAGGACAGAGTTTCATAGAGCTTCTGTTGCTTAACAGTTTTCTGCTAAGCAAAAATAAGCAGGATACCAGCCACAGATGATACGTGTGACATTGTATTTTGGCTGGTAACCTTGTTTCGGTAAGCGTAATTTTGTAGTGCTTAGCTGCTTTTTGTGATCAAGCAGCTCTATGAAATTGGGCACAGGTCGCCTCAACTCAATGTTCTCACCATTTTATGTTATTCATAAATACCCGGGACAGTTTATCCATTCTGATTGGTCGAGAGGAGATCACATGGCCATGTTCAAAACGAGTGATATAAACACAGTGAGGAGTGTTTTAACATACGCCGGGTGCAGAGGCTTACGCGTGGCGCTAAATTACGCGTAAGGCAATCCATACATACCGGTACTCCAAGTGAAATCTATTAGTATGCATACGCACAACCGTTGAGTGTCGCGTGCGATTTGACCCTTGATCGCGAAATGGAGCCTGTGGATGTGACAGGAATTGAAAATTGGCAGAAAAGTTTACAGATTTTACAACATTATTACGCTTTTTAATAAAAAAGGGTATTTTTGATTGGAAATAAAAGACTGGTGACTCGATCTTGAGCGTTCGCTTTAGGACCTTGCAGGGTCGTGGCCATGTGATAAAGGACCTTGCCTGCAACTTGGTCCTGTATCGCATGGTAATGACCTTGCCGGTTTTAACAAACGTTCAAGGCCTCGTTCCAGTCTTTTATTCCCTTACTTGTAACTCAACACCCAAATGATAAGATCAGTATGCCGATGATTGAAGCGTTTGCCGTTTGGCCCTAAAGTCTCACGTCCCATCGGAAAATTTCCTGAACAGGATCTTGGAGAATCTTTGAAATTATGTTGGGAGTTAAAAAATGTCGCTTCAGGTGAAGTAACTTTTTTATTTTTTGTGCATAATTCTCCCCACAGTATTACTATTTTGCAATGATAGAGGACTTCTTGCTGCGGTTCACGTGGACAATCTCCGTATCGATTGGTCAGCTGGGTTTAGTCCACGGTGACATTCTACTCAGTCTGTTGGCGCCCTTAGAAGTCTTCAGGTATGTACACAAATCAATCAATTAGATCGTTGACTGTAATTTCACAAGTTATCAGATTGAAAGAAAGTGATCTTATTTCATAAACAACCCATGCAGTGTCCTGACGATGACTAGAGCAAGCTAGTCGAAACGTTGAGACCAAAAGAACTCACTCCGCGGCAGTTAATTACGAGAAGTCAACCCAATCCACTAAGCGAAAGTAGTAGTCCAGGTCGATTTCCTACCTTTCGCCCAGTACAAGTAGTAGTTAATAAGCAGGACAGTTCTTTTCAGAACTGGGAAAATCTACTCCGTGGTAGTAGAACAAATAGCAAGACAAGTTCTCTAAAGATCCAAATCTACACAGCAAAGTAGATACACACATGGTGTTACCGCAAACCGAATATACAAAAAGTGAAAATGTGAGAAAAAGTGTCCGCCGTGAGCCAGTTCAACAAAATGTGGCGCGGCATGCACGCCATCCGATGCGGTAAATAAGGCACGCCATCCGATGCAGTAAATAAAGTTACGCGCCTGAACAAAAATGGGTCTGGATCGATGCCTGATGAGGGCATATTTGCTGAACAACTTTTTTTTTCCCTCTCCCATTGTAGAAGGTTCGTTTGGAACTTCTTCCGTCTTGAGAACGAGCATCTGAATAATTGTGGTAATTTCCGCGCCGTGAGGGACATCTCCATTAAGCCAGATAAGGAGAAGGAAGAAGAGAACCCTAAGAGCATGGAGGCCATGATGGACGACGAGGGCCAGGTGCCTCTCCTCAAACACAAGGAGAGTAAAGGGGAAGTGAGGTAGGTACCAGACTGTAAAGAAGTTGGTCGGGTTCCTCGTGATAAACACACCGGATTGAAGGAAGTGTTGTGGGTGCCAGACAGCAGAGGAGTAGTCGTGTCCATCTTTGCGACCATTCATAAACACAAGAGAGTAAGGCCGTCTCCGAATTAGCGGCTACCGTTGTGGCCTCGGCTAGGTCACTGCACTATTATACGTTAAAGCATAGACTGCCCTTGGCAACACACTTGGCAACAGCCATAGCCACCATTCAGCCAAGGCCTGAAGTGGAAGGTTGGTGGATACCAGACAGTGGAGGGATGGTCAGGTGCCTCTTCATGAACACAAGGGTAGTTTAAAGGGAACTTCGGTAGGTTCCAGACAACAAAGGATTGGTCAGGTGCCTTGTCATAAACAGAAGGGTAGTTAAGGGGAAGTTGGGTAGGTACAAGACAATAGAGTAATGGTCTGGTGCCTCACCACAAAAAGAAAGGGAAGTGAAGGGGAAGTAATTACCAGGCACCATTTATCGACATGGTAAGGTTTACAGCCTCTCCGAACTCAATTTTTGATTTTTATCCCGCTCTGATGTTCATACTTTGGTATTGAAACTTTTCTTTTGGGGGAAAAAACAGATTTGATGAAGCCATTTTACGACAGCGAGTCAGGTCGTCCGAGAGCGACATTTGCAACGAAAACAAGAACAACAGTCCAGAGAGGGAAGCCCTGCTCGGCGCTCCAAGTCACGTCTCAACGAGCAGGATTAGATTCCAGCTCGGGGAAGGGGACGAGAACGGACAAGGGGAGGTGGCAGTATGAGGGTGGTTCGACAGTCTCACGAGGTGTTACTCCGGTGAGCGGAAAACTTCCGGCAAGGGGGTTAAATATGGGGATCATTGGTGCCATGTTTTATTGTCTAAATGAACACCACCTTCTTAGGAAGAGAACGACCCACTGCTTCCCCACTGCTTTCAACGAAAGAAGTTTTGCGGGACGTTTGATTTCCGTCCAAGGGGAGAGGGACGATGAGATAGATGAGGGGGTGACAGCCTACGTGCCTGATAAGTAACCCCTCCACAGGTAATTGACACCCCTGGGAAAAGTGGTCTAACCCCACAGGGGAGGGTCGCGATTTTTTTTTTCTGCAGCATGCTTCGTCAATACAGTCAACAGTTAAGAGATAGGCTGTTCTTCCCTATCCCTTAACTGTTGACTCCATAGCCGACATGTGCTGCAGAAAATAAATTTGCGTGAGGGTCGGCCTTGAAGGGAAGACACCAACTATGGAAATAAAGTGGTAACAAAGCAGGAAAACTGGATATGATTTGACGTCAAACAATAAAGTTGACGATGGGCGGGTTCAATATGAGGTTGTCCAATTCTTAAAATCTCTCTCTTGGAACCCGGATAAGAAGTCTCCATTGCAGCAGGTTGTTGCTGCTTAGCATTATTCTTAAGTTAAGTATCTCAATACAGGTTTCTCAGGATCACACTTGGTTGCAGCTTCTTAAAGCAGTAGGGGAAGTTTCAGTTTTCTTAGATTGGTCACTACTCAAGGAATGTGTTGTGTACACCAAGACCAAGTAACGTAAATGCTGCATATGTATAGTCTAGTCGAGCAGATTGTACTGGCTAACAACACTGCCAAGAACCCAAGAATGCAACACTAAATTATCGCACTGTATACTTCCCAAAAGGGGCCAGTCTTAGCAAGTTTAAGCTTAGCCTTGGCAGATGCTTTAATTTAGGCTTACGTCCTGATTGCTATAGATAGTTCCCAGTAGCCGCCATCTTTACGGGCAAATTGCATTTTGGCTTGCAGGTGCGTCAAACGCTCAACTTATTAACGCAGCCGCGTTGTTCACTGACCAATCCCGCAATGAGTTTCGTGAAATGCGGGCATGTTGCACGCCGTTCTCACACGAAACGCACGACTGTTTGTTCTAAACTGCCCGTAAAGATGGCCGATTTACGTCACACTGCAACCTATCTATTGCAGACTAAAGCGCTGGCTTAAGCTCCGACTTTAAAATGTGGCTTAGGCTCTTGACTTAAATCATGGCTTAGGCTCTGGATTATTCTATTGATTAGAGTCTGGCCAAAGCTCTCCAGCTAGTGATTTAATGTTAAGTACGAGCTTTGGTCATGGCTTGGGCCATGGGTTGGGTTCTGGCTTAAACCCAAGCTATTGCTTTATCTCAGGTTCTGGCTTAAAGGCACTGGACACTTTTGGTAATTACTCAAAATAATTGTTAGCATAAAAAACTTACTTGGTAACGAGCAATGGAGAGCTGTTGATAGTATAAAACATTGTGAGAAACGGCTCCCTCTGAAGTAACGTAGATTTTGAGAAAGAAGTAATTTCTCAGTAAAATATTTGAATTGATTTTGAGACCTCACGCGTGAGGTCTCCAAACAAGCATCTAAAGCACACAACTTCGTGTGTCAAGGGTGTTGTTCCTTCCATTATTATCTCGCAACTTCGACGACCAATTGAGTTCAAATTTTCACAGGTTTGTTATTTTGTGCATATGTTGAGATACACCAAGTGAGAAGACTGGTCTTTTACCAAAGGTGTCCAGTGTCTTTAAGCGCAGGTAAAAAGCTTGGATTGAAGCTATGGCTTTAGGCTTCGGATCATTTATAAACGCTTTATTTACCACAAGCAGTGAACAAAAAAATGATAGAGCCCCCCCAAAAAGGTGCCCGAGAATCTTCTTTATGCACCAATTACGCTTTTTTTTTTAAAGCAAAAAATTAGTTAGTGGCCTGACGTTTCGACCCTAGCAGAGTCTTTCTCGAAGGCTAAATGACAAGACAACACACATACATGCATACAAGGGGGACAAAAGCAGTCAAGTGGAAAAACATGAATAGAGAGAGTGGAGAGAGAAAAGCAAGAAGCATTCAGAAAGAGCAGGGGGTAAGCTGGGATTATGAAGACATTTTTTTAAAAATACATGTATCTTTATGCAATTGGATACATGCAGTGATTGATTTCCGTTGTACAGCAAAGTAAAATGCTACACAAATAGACCGATTGCATGACCAATGTTTACATGTCATCACGTGACTTATAGTGGGTACTACGGCATCTCAGTGGTTGGCAAAGACGTGTAAAGACTACGTGACGGAGCGAGTACACCGATAGTCGGCTTTATTTGGGGTGAATAATAACACAGTTACCGAGCCCTTTTATTAAAGTTGTATGTTGCGACATTGATTTAAATCACATAACTGTTTTATGAATTACCAGTATTCTACTACAAAAGAGGTTTATTTTGAGTTATGCACTACCAGCGTCGAACGACGATGTAGCCACATGGTCTTTCGCTTGTAATGTGAATCACTGTAATCAATGTAAAGAGCGCTGGGAAAAGTGAGCATTAAGCCTTGCGGAATTTCAAACAGACAAAAGAATCACACAGTTTTGGAAAGCCTTTTTCTTTTGGATGATTTCAGCTTCAAAATTGCGACATTCTTGGGTTGAAAAGTGTGTGATCGCGATGGTCCATGTGAGCACCATTTAGTGAACATAACGTTCTTTATAGAATTTCCAAGACTTGCTGGAACTGTCCTTACTGGCTTTATTCAGCCACTCTGGTTAAAGGTCTCCGGTACAAACTCTGGGATATTCTTCACCGATTTCGGGAAAGAAAACCCTCGATCGAAAAATAAACAAATGCAACTATCATCATGTACTTTACAACAACGGCACTTTCCTTTGGAGGACGCCTTGATTTTTGATGTTTGATACCCACTATAGGTCATGTGACTTGGAGAGCGCAATCGGTCTATTGTATCAGTTGGGCCAACAATTATTATTTTTATTACGACTTAATTATTATTCAGTATGCATAAAACATGTTCAATCTAAATTTTTATGCTAAGCAAATTGCTTGACGAAATCATTCCCTGACATGGGTTAGCTTCTATGTATCATCGATCCTGTACACAGCAACAATTTTCTGAACGTGTAGGAATTCTAATCGTCTATTACTAATTAGGATCATTTTAAAATTCTGATTGGCTACGCAGTACTCAACCTTTATCCAATCTTCAACGGCCACTGCAAAATAAAAGAAAAGCTGCACAGTAAACAAATCTGCTTAGCATGGACATAGGGTTACCGGTCAGAATACCGTATACTATGCACTAGTCTTTGACTGGTACAGTATTTTTTTTTTTTTTCGCTTAGCAAATATGACTTAATGCTTAATATTCAAGTGTGTGATACCACCTACATGTATTTAATAATAATAATAATAAAGGGACTTGTAATGCGCACATATCCACCCTGCTGGGTGCTCAAGGCGCAGTAAAACAAACAGAAAGAAGGTGAAACAGTGAAATGAATTATCAGAAAACTTGTGACATAAGGTACGTTTTTTAAAAGCAGAGATTTAAATTTAGATAAACAGTGGCAGGATCTCAGTTTAAGTGGCAGAGAATTCCAAATTTGAGGGAAGAGACCATACCAGTAACCAGTTCGCTCTGGGATTAACAATGTGGGGGGGGGGAGATGAAGGGCCTCAAGACAATGTAGTCTGTCTTTTACAAAATCTTGGCCGGTATGTGAATGGAACAGGGCCCAACTTCATAGAGCTTCTTAAGCACAACAAAATTGTGCTTACCAGAATAAGGCTACCAGCCATACTACCATGTCACATGTACAATTCGTGACTGGTATCCTGCTCATTTCTGCGTACGAGTTTTGCGTGTTTTGCGTCCTCAAAAGCGAGCTGGTCAACAGACGCATTTTAAAATAAAAGTATTTCTTTCGGTCCTGATCTCAGGATAGATTATCTATGCAATGAAGAAGAACCCGATGAATCTTAAAATTGTATTTGAAATTATTGGTGCTCATTATAACTTGTAAGTGCAATTGTTTTAATTGTAGACATGTGCCAAATTGAGTTTGTATATAATGTACTCAATTTGTAAATATATGTACACTTGATACTTAAATATGAGAAACTGTCCTGTACAGTTGCAAAAAAGGCACAGATTTTAACAGAGATCACCACCTAATATATGTTGAGAATGAAAAGAAGTTGAATTGTTTTAAAGTATTTGAGGGGACAATGGGTTTGAATTGACCCCTTGCAAGATTTGCATCTACCCTTTCTGCCTTTTTGGGGGAGTCAATTCCTTTGTGTACATTTTGACTCCCAAAATGGCCGACAGAATTGGTGCGCTCTGCGGTCCTGAACCCATGGACCTTTCTCTATTTTTAAACTTCTGTTTTATCAATGTTCCCATTGAGTTTGTACACAAACTAGAACAAGGGCAACCTCGGGCCTGTCAAACCACTTGGATCCTTTTTGTTAAAGTTCTCGGTTTCAACAGCTAAACACACTCGCACTCACACTCTTTTTTTTGGCATCCCTGTGGAGACATCTTTTGATCTTTCCTTTGTCCCTGTAGTTAAGAACCTCCCATAGACTTTGTACACAAAATTCCTTGTAGAGCAACCCAGTCTTTAGAATTCCCTTATGGAGACCTTTTGCTATCCCTTTTCTGTTTTGTTCTCGGTCTCCATAAGGTAGTGAAAATGAAATCACTCACACATGTTTGTGAATCCCGTTGTCCTCCCATTGTTTTGACTTAGTTTTTTTTTAGCAACGTCCCCTATTGGTTTTGTACACGAAAGCGAAGCAAGAACGTACGGTCCTCGCTGTGTCAAACCACTTGGATCCTTTTTGATAAAGTTCTCAGTTTCAACGACTAAACACACTCTTCCTCATTCCTCACACACACGTTTGTCGACTCTGTAAATCGAGGACTTCTCTTTGCCCCCCCCCCCCCATTATTTGGACTTCCCCATTGGTTTTCGCACACACAAGGAACGAGACCATCCTCGGACTTTCAATCCAATTAGATCCCTTTTTGTTAAAGTCCTCCGTTTCAATGGTTCAACACATGTTCCTCGACCCTGTAAAACAAGGTCTGTTGTTTTCCCATTGCTTTGGTCTTTCAAAAAACAAAAGTCCAAATTTGTTTTGTATGGGCCTCCGTTTGTGGCGTCAACTAGACATGATCTCAAAATTATGTTCATAGAAAATGAAACAATTGGTGCACAAATAAAAAATTGTCCACACAATCTTAGTTTATATTTGGTAGCCGTTACTATTTTATTGACCCAATGCATGCACAATGCGCAGCGCATTTTACACAACGCCTGTCCCGTCCGCCATCTTGGTAGGCAAAATGTACACAAAGGAATTGCCTCCAAAAAACGGTGGAAATGGTAGGCGCAAAGGTGCGCTCCGCATTGCGCAACGGGTCAATAGCTATAGAAAACCTGATCCAAATTCATATGGCTTCGGTCAGTGTGACACGATACAGCATTCCTCGTTTGTGATTTAAGTACAATATGCAATTTTTAAAGAATTAAGATCAATTTGTGTATACACTATGAAGGTAAAAACTTATTTTTTTATACGAGTTTAAAGTCACCATGTACATATTAGCACTGTAAACTACAATTGAAAATGTAATAAATAAAGGGAGACTGGAATTTGACAACTGAAAAACGCTGTTCAGTTTATGTGTTTTTATTTGCATAAATTTAAATGTGCACAACATTGGTAAGATTGAAAATATAAGTGTTCACAGATTTGCACATAACTTACATGGTATAGAGATGGTCATGGTGGAAAACTTCCCTTGAAAAAGTTTTGCTTGAAATGCTATAGTTTTTAGGAAATGAGTAAAACAATGGGAGACTTTTGAACACTAGATGGCAGCAGACATACCAGGTAAAATTCCACTGTTTACCTAATTCTAAGCATGCGCACATTGCCGAGAACAATGGACTTGCCTGGTAAGTCTGCTGCCACCTAGCAGCCCAAAAGTCCCCCATTAGTTTTGATCTCGCGTGTCCAAAACTCTGTTTGAAAACAGTGAAAACATATTTTTCACTATTTTCATTGTGACTTCAATGACCGAGTGAGCTTAAACTTCAAGTGCAGATACTGGTCTTTGACAATTACCAATGTTATACATGTGCTTTAAACCGAGAATTCAGGTGACTTAGACACAGTGCTTGTCACATATCCGTGTAAGGTTAAACCCAGGGTAGCATTTAGCATATAGAGTGTCGTGGCCGAGCGGATAAGAGCACCGAATTCAAGCTCTGGTGTTTCTGTTCAGCAGAGTGTGGGTTCGAATCCCGGTCGTGACACCCGTGTCCCTGAGCAAGACACTTGACTATAATTGCTTCTCTCCACCCAGGGGTAAATGGGTACCTGTGAGGGCAGAGATGGTTCTTGTGATTGATTTAGCTTGGTGCGCTACATATTTGGCAGCACAGGCTGTATACTCCCCAGGGAGCTGAGATGGTTTAAGGAATGAAATGGCCTAGTGATCAGGGTACTAATGTTGGAAGCGCTTTGAGACATGGTGTATAAAGCCCTATATAAAAACCAAACATTATTATTATCATTATTTCCGGAACCCAAAGTTAGCAAAATACCGTTTCGTGGCCGAGCGGTAAAGCGCACTGGACTCGGATGCTGCATGCTGTTTTTCGATCAACGGAGTGTGGGTTCGAGTCCCGCTCTTGCATTTGTGTCCTTAAGGAAGACACTTAGCCATTATTGCTTTGTCCTTCGAATGGGACGTAAAGCTGTTGGTCAGGTGTGTTATGTAATGCACATAAAAGAACCCAGTACACTTATTGTTAAGAGAAGGGGTTCATACTTGGTGGATTTACAATGCACAGACAGACCCATCCATTAAGACCCACCTACCTTATGGCAAATTATGGATCAAAAGGGCTCAAACTCAAGAAGCTGTTTACTGGTAAGCAAATTTGTGTGAAGGAAGGAAAAATGGTTAAGTAAAAGTGTATTTCATTGCCAGTATGCTTACCAAAATAAGGTTGCCAGCCAAAATACCGTGAGATATGCACCACTTCTGACTGGTATCCTGCTAATTTTTGCTCAGGACAAAATTGTCTGCTTAAGCAGCTCTATGAAATCGGGACCTGGAAAGCCCAGCTCTGACGACTCTGTCGTCAGCTGGGTCCCAATTTCATAGAGCTGCTCAAGCAGAAAATATTGCCCAACAAGTGTCTGCTAAGCAGAAATGAGCAGGGCACCAGTCACAAATTGTACACTGACGTGGTAGTTTGGCTGGTAACCTTACTCTGGTAAGCGTAATTTTGTTGTGCTTAGCTACTTTTTGTGCTTAAGCGGCTCTATGAAATTGGGCCCTGATCTCTAGTCTGATGTGCTAGACCGCTTGGCCAAGACAAGCATTCACAGGTCAAAAGCAACTTGAGAGCACCTTAAGAAATATTAACAATATCTACATTCTACAATGCCAAGTTTATTATACCCAAAACAAATTTCACAAAACAAATTTCAAGCACATATTCATATAATATTAGGATCATAAATTTCATCACTGGAATGTAGTAATATCTCATATAAATACACAAAGACCAATTATATACAAAACCATACTTGAAAAAATGGCAGTTGGCACTTAGGCTAAGGCTAGTTGAAGGCATCCACAATTATTTAACTACAGTTGTACAAAACGTCTACTTCAATAAAAAAAAATCAAAAATTTCAGTAATGATGCCAGTTGCTGCTGGCTTCACTTATAATGAACTGTCTGGTAGTGCAATATTTAATACCAATAAATAACTCAGACGTTTTAACCACTTCACGTCGGTTTTCTGAAGAAAATTTTTGCTCCCACCCGATGTACTTTTTTTCTGAACTTTTTGGAGCATCTTGAGTAATCAATTTCTTTTAAAATATTGTTTCTACAATGAAACCTTGACTTGACAAATGAAAGACAACAACAGATTCTCGTAGTAAGCTCTGGGATTTGATGTTGTCGTGTGAAAAAATTGAGTAGGCACTCACCGTGATTCCGAACACTTCAACGCAGTGATCTACGGCCGAAAATCTGCCATTTGGAAACGCTTGGACTTATCTCCCATTGAGCGGAACAAGACAAACAATGTCGACAGCATTTCCATTCTTGTATGCCACGTTTGTACAACAACGGGACAAAGGTCTGGAAATGGGGGTTACATAAAAACCCGCAAAAAAGGGACTTTACAAGGCATGTTTTCCAGAACCTGTTGTCACTCTTTGTACAGGTGAAACAAAGTGTATCACAGTAGGTGCCTGCTTGCCTGTGCACGCTGCACGCTGGAAAGTCCGGGTGGATATAAACATCAGCCATCCGGCTGCCAGCAAAAAAAAATTAAGGAAAATCTGAAAGTGTTCCGGGCGTTAAAAAAAGTCCGACGAAAGTCTGTCCAAAATTTTTGTCCCTCCGGATAAACACGTCATCCTATGTGAAGTGGTTAAAGCGACCGTGGCTTAATTTTGTAGAGCTGTTAAAGGCACTGGACACTGTTGGTAATTACTCAAAATAATTGTTAGCATAAAAACTTACTTGGTAACAAGCAATGGTGAGCTGTTGATAGTATAAAACATTGTGAGAAACGGCTCCCTCTGAAGTAACGTAGTTTTTGAGAAAGAAGTAATTTCTCAGTAAAATATTTGAATTGATTTTGAGACCTCACGCGTGAGGTCTCGAAATCAAGCAATCAAGCATCTGAAAGCACACAACTTCGTGTGGCAAGGGTGTTTTTTCTTCCATTATTATCTCGCATATTCGACGACCAATTGAGTTCAAATTTTCACAGGTTTGTTATTTTGTGCATATGTTGAGATACACCAAGTGAAAAGGCTGGTCTTTGACAATTACCAAAGGTGTCCAGTGTCTTTAAGTGGAAAATTATTGCTTAAACCTTCGGTCTTCCATCTTCAAGACAAATTAGTGGTTATTTTCGACAGAGTTCAAATTTTTAAGACAATCTCCAAAGGTCTTGAACTTCACTAGACCGGAAACATTGTTTACAAGACTTAAAGTACACCCTCCCTTTTTTAATAATCAGTCAACTTTCAGGTGGAAGTTTGGAATTGAAAAATGAAAGTATACTTTAGCCCTCCTATTGTCAGTGACTCTTGGCAACATTTTCCAGTGAGTTGACCAACCATTTGAAACCATTCAACTGCCAAGGTTGTGTACGGTGGCACAAAACTGTGCACAGAACTAACTGTGTACTGTGTACATGCATTCCCTCATGGTATCATATTGCAGGCTGGCATAGTTTATCTATCATTCAAAACCACTTGAATGGTATTGAATGGTCAGACAGCAAGAGGTTAATAAATCTTTGAAGTATGGTTTGGAGAAAAAAAACCTCGCTCTGTCGAAACGGCTCAAGGCGTCAGTTTCTGCTTTTATTTTTCCGGTTCATCTTTTCCGAGGATACGGTTGGTGATTTTGCGGGCGTGGTCTCTCATGTTGTACAACTGGTCGTCGATGCGACGACGCCTTTCGTCGTTGGCACGTAATCTGTCCTGCAGATTCGGCCATACTGTAAAAAAAAAATTATATTTCACAACTTTTCCTAAGTACCTCCTCTACATAAATTTGATTTGACCTGAAGGACTTTGTAAAATAACATAATTTTTACAACAATTTTTACATATTTTACGAAAATGGAAGTTAGTTCTTACCAATCTTCTGGTTTGAGTGGAGTTTCAGTTGTGGACTTGTTGGCGGCCATCTTGGCTCGCTGTGAGGCTAGGCGCTTCTTCAGAGGCAAGCTCTGAGGTGATGTACCAACTGTGCAAATGACAAATGTTTTGAAACGTTACTGTCATAAAAACCCTTAGGCAACATTTTACCCTGAGGTATCATGAAACCCTATAATATCATAAAATCATAGGATACCATGAATGTATAATTAAACTATAGAATATTATATAACACTATGGTAATTCAAAACTACAAAATATCAGCAACAAAACCCTCAAAGATATCCTACAACCCTTAACATAAAGTCCTAATATACAAATTCTTTGATATAAAACCCTAAGATATCACATTTAGCCTTTGAGAAAGACTCTGCTAGAGTAAAAATGTCAGGCCATTACTTATTTTTTGCTCATCAGAAAAACCTAAGATATAATAAAACCCTAAGAACTATTTAAGTGAAGTCCATAAAATATAACCTAAGCCCTTGATACTTGTTTATCAATAAACATTAGTATCCTTAAACAACAAGATATCATAAAGACCTAAGATGTCATAAAAACCAAAGAACTATTTGAGTCCTTAAAATATAACATAAGCCCTATGATACTTGTATATCAAAAAACTTAAGTATCATTAAACAACAAGATATCATAAAACAACAAGATATCATTAAACAACAAGATATCAATAAAACAAAAAGTTTATCATAAAACCCCAAGATTACATATTCATAATACATAAACGAACCCTAAAATATAATGAAAACCTAGGATATCATAAAAACCTAAGGGTCATGTATCATTAAACCCTAGAATATTATTATAACCTAAAGTATCTTAAAACCAATAGATACCATAGAGCCTAAGACGCCATAAGGTATCATAAACAAAACCATTCATATATCCATTTTGTTTTTTACATACAACCCCAATGTATAATAAAACCCTTAGATATAAAACCCAAGACATAAAAAACCTAAGATCTAATAAACCCTAAGATACTTGTGTATCATAAAACCTTAATGTATCCTTAAACCAAAATAAAAAATCCTAAAGATATCATACAATCCTAAAGATATTATAAAATCCTAAAGATATCATACAATCCGAAAGATATTATAAAACCTAAACGATATCATACAATCCTAATGATTTTTATAAAATCCTAAAGATATCATACAATCCTAAGATATTATAAAAATCCTAAAGATATCATACAATCCTAAAGATATTATAAAATCCTAAAGATATCATACAATCCGAAAGATATACAATCCAAAAGATATCATAAAACCACAAGATATCATAAAACCCTAAGGGTATTGTAAAACCCAAAATTATCATAAAACCCTGAGACTCTTAAAACCCTAAAGATATCAAAAAAGCCAAAATTATAGAATCCTAAAGATATCATAAAACCCTAAATATATCATAAAACCTAAAATATCATAAAACCCCAAGATATATAAATAAAAACCAAGATATCATAAAATTCTAAACATACCATAAAATCCTACACATATCATAAAAGCCTAAAGATATCATAAACCCTAATATATATAACCCAATATATCATAAAACCCTAAGATAATATAAAACCCTAAATCTAGTATGTTATGATATATCATAAAACCCTAAGATAACCTATTCATACATATAACATAGGCCTAAAATATCAGAACACCCTAAAATGACTGACAAATTATTGCTCAATTTCCTATCAGTACATAACTCATAAAACTGCATGTTTGATTAAATCAACTTCAAACATGCTAATTTATTCTAATAAACTGTGCTAATTAATTAAAATAACTAAAGCTTTTGCCAAACTAGGGTATGATCAGCTACATTACAGTAGAAATGAAAACGGGAGGTCTTTACGCTAATTGTCTCAGGGCTCCAAATTTAACACTGGACTGAAGGCCCGAGGCCAGTGATTTTAGCATTGGGCCAGTAAACTTAAGACCGGACAAGTCTGGCGGTCTTGTGTTTTTCAATTGACAGTAATAACTTGTGATTTTTTTAATTACTTTCAATGTAATGAACATCTTCCAACTCTGTTGAGTATCGAAGTGTACTTACCCGTAACACAAATGAGATAGATCTTCTCTTTAGGGCTTGTTCAACTCTTTTTTGGGGATTCTGGTCTTGTTTAAATAAACTCTGGTCCAGTCAAGATATTGAGCTACAAGCTCTGCAGTCTTGTGGATTTTCCCCCGGTTCGAGCCCTGTGTCCGCTGACAACACTTAAAATTGCAAAAACGATTTTTTTTGACTCGGTGTTCCAACCATCGGTTGGCTTTAAGTTTAAATCAATGATCAAAGAAAACGAAGCGACAGATTGGATGACTGCGCTATTTTTAAACGGACTACTGGAGAAGAAGGTTCGGGCCTACATAACCAGGAGAGCTTATCTTTTTTTCCATGACATCTATAAGAGTAGTATTTAATTGGAAGAAATGCTTACATGGAGACTGCATGATCTTTGGTCTGTGACCGAGCGATGAACTCTGCCCCGGAGCTCTACCCGCGCCGTCCCTTGATGACGGAGAAGCCCCGGTCGGCTCCCGTGTTGTCCTGAGGACATCCTCGAGCCAGGTCTGGATTTCCTCGGACTTTCTCCTCCTCCTCCTCCCTCTTGTAGCTCCGAGAGATTCAACGTCAAC
The DNA here is from genome assembly GCA_032158295.1 of Pycnopodia helianthoides. Lineage (NCBI taxonomy): Eukaryota > Metazoa > Echinodermata > Asteroidea > Forcipulatida > Asteriidae > Pycnopodia > Pycnopodia helianthoides. The sequence goes on from CM063258.1 coordinate 14,092,299, forward strand.
TCCGAGTCCCCTAGAGTTGTATTTGCCATGGAGTGTGAATGATCGCCGGCGATACCAGAAATGTTAAAGTTCACCGAGTGGGGATCGCCTTGAGGTTGCTGTTGCTGATTCACCATTTGGTGATTCACAATTGCCAGCATCCCTTGGAACGATTCGAAGTTATCGTCGACGCTGTCCGTATCGGAGAAATGCCCGAGACTGTCAGGGTCATTCAGCACTCTATCATGAGTATGGGAGTCGTTTGGGTCGTAGCGCTTCGGGGTGTGAGTTGTTGGGGGTTGGTGATAGTCCTGGCTACCGTATAACCCTCGTGATTGGTAGCCGCCGGTGTCCGTTAGATGTCGTGAATGTTTCTTAGGACCTGAACGGGTGGAGGGATCGTAGTGAGCTCCTCCGGATGCGTGGAATCCGTTCTGAAGTACGGGGTCATTCCCGACAGATGCGAGGTAGAGATCGGAGGTGCTCCGTCTGAGGAAGGTCCGGGGGGAGTGGAGCTGGGAGGATCCGGTTAAAATAGACGGCATGAGGTATGGGGCACTCCTGTTACGGGCTAACGGCGACGGGTGATTCTGGGCATCCGAATTGGAAAACGGGGTTCCGAATGTTGCTCTCTCATAGCCAGAGATGCGGGCATTCAGTCGGGCTACCTCGGCTTCCTGAAAAACAAAATCAAAATTCAAATATTGATGGAGTTCCAAAGCAGGTTCGCAGTTTCTCACTACCTCTTTGAGGAAATTCTCAGATTTTCCAGGAACATTTTAAGGGGCACCGGAGCAAAAATCAGGGCCCATTTTTTATGCTTCTCAACATAATCAGCAAAGTACTCTTCTTGAGAGTAGAGGTGGTTACTCCGAACCCACAGGCATGGTTGCAGTAGTGAAAGAATACTTCATGATGGGCTGAGTGTTGTCTCAACTTCAACTAATGTGAGGAGGGTTTTAAGATCTAAAAGACCTTTTCTAGACACTGGATTCGTTTAATCCATAAACAGATCGGAAAAACTTGCTGTTTTCAGGCCCCCCTTCAGGTTTAAAAACCAGAGTTTTCTCAATCAAGAGTTTCAGATGATCTGTTCGATTGCTCGCTCTCACCAGATTCCAAATCAACAATACCACAAACACATACATTAGGTTTCAGACAATACAAACACTTACTGGACAATACACATGTTATATTGTTCTTGAGGCATTGCATGGTGAGTTATAAATGTATAAATGTATATTCGGTTTGCGGTAACACCATGTGTATATATCTACTTTGCTGTGTAGATTATGTTCTTTAGAGAACTTGTCTTGCTATTTTGTTCTACTACCACGGAGTAGATTTTTCGGAATTCGGGAGACTTCTCAGTTCTGAAAAGAACTGTCCTGCTTATTAACTACTACCTGGGCGGAAGGTAGGAAATCGGCCTGGACTACTACTTTCGCTTAGTGGATCGGGGGGACTTCTCGTAATTAACTGCACTGCCGCAGAGTGAGTTCTATTGGTCTCAACGTTTCGACTAGCTTGTTCTAAGGGCAACTATAAATATAAATATGAATAGAAAACTTGCGGGTACAACCATGTGTAAAATCTCTTTTGTGGGAGTGTTGGCTCTGAGAAGAGCCGGTTTGGTCTCGACGTTTCGAAAAGTATACTCGAATAGTATACTCTGCTCGTCGACGAGCAGAGTATACTGTTCGAAACGTCGAGACCAAACCGGCTCTTCTCAGAGCCAACACTCCCGCAAAAAAGATTTTACACATGGTTGTACCCGCAAGTTTTCTATTCATATTTATGTTTATAGTTGCTCTTATTCTCCACACCATGCAAAGCTTCAAACACCATTTAGCTTGCTCTAGTCATCGTCAGGAGACTGCACATGTTAGGCCTGCGCTAAACGTCGCACTTTTGCCGAGCCGAACTCAAATGTTTTCAGTTCGATTCGACACGGCAAGAGCGCGACGTTTGTCACCGTGTCGTGCCGATACCGTGTAGCACGGCAGGGCTTGCCGTGCTACACGGCAGTGCCGAACTTAAATAAAAGGTTTGCGCTAAACGTCGCTCTTTTGTCGAATTTAATTCCTAATTTTACAACTGTTTGAGTTTGACACGACAAACGTGCGACGTTTAGCGCAGGCCTTACACAAAAACACAGTAAACGCAGTTTAAGCACCTTATTAAGCGTAACTGGAAAAACTTGCAGGAATTAGTCTCATTGATGACTGGCTAAAAACCTCTTTGGAAGATACAACTGGAGTGCGCAGGTATTACTCTAGACTACGCCAAGAGGTGCGGGTAATCGTACGTATTAAATCAAACTAATGCGACAGTAACTTTTCAGTAGGTCTGACTAAACCCTGAGAAGGGAGAAAACCATGAAAGTAACAGTCAAGGTATTTAGGGAACTGCCCAATGGGGGAAACCTGTTTATTAGGGGCTGAGGTTGAATTCTCAATTATACTCAAGGCTATGTCACACAGGCAACTTGGAGGTAGCGTACTGCAGTGTACGCACAAGAAACACTTCGGCTGCACAAGAGACCTTCTTCTTGCTGTAACTCAATATCCCCAGCAAAAATCTGAAATGTGAATGAATTTACTTCTTGGAGATTGCCTGGAACTGGTTACCTGTAAATTGCCTCGTGTGACATGGCCTTAAAAACACTGGACACCTTTGGTAATTGTCAAAGACCAGTCTTCTCACTTGGTGTATCTCAACATATACACAAAATAACAAACCTGTGAAAATTTGAACTCAATTGGTCGTCGAAGCTGCGAGATAATAATGGAAGAAAAAACACCCTTGTCACACGAAGTTGTGTGCTTTCAGATGCTCGATTTCGAGACCTCACACGTGAGGTCTCAAAATCAATTCAAATATTTTACTGAGAAATTACTTCTTTCTCAAAAACTACGTTACTTCAGAGGGAGCCGTTTCTCACAATGTTTTATACTATCAACAGCTCTCCATTACTTGTACCAAGTAAGTTTTTACGCTAACAATTATTTTGAGTAATTACCAATAGTGTCCAGTGCCTTTAAGGCTTAGGTCTAGAGTCGGATTTGAAACCCTCCTCACCTTAATGACGATAGCCTCGTTAGCGGCTTCGATCACCTCCTTCCGAGCCAGGAGCTCGTTCTCTAGACCGGTGGCCTTCTCCCGGTGTGACGCTGCCTCCTGCTTGCTCCTCATCTCCACCTCCTTCAATCTGTTGATCTCTAGACGATGACTTGCCTCCAGCTGGTTCTTGGAGGTCAGAAGGGCCGAGTGACTGTCTCGAAGCTGTGTCAACTGGGAGAACAATTCTTACAAATTCAACTATAGGCTAAATTCATGGGGAGCCACGCCCTAAAAAACCTAAAATTTCAACACAAGAGTTCACAGGGTCGATCTTCATATGACATGTTTATACACCCCCACATGACCAGTCTTCGACCAATCAGAGTGAATAAACTCTTCAAGGTATTTATTTATACACATTAACTTTGTGAAATTACCTTAATTTTTGCATCGGGGATAAAGATATTTCAATTTAGCAATGCAAAGATCGAGGGTTCGAAACCCCCCGCAGTGATTTGCCTGTTGATTTTTTTTTTCACAGAGCTCGGGAAAGTACTTGAGTATACAGTGCTTAAAGGCACAGTACACGTTTGGTAATGACTCTGAAAATTAATGGCAGTAAAATCTTACTTGGCAAGAAGGATAGCAGCTTTGGGTAGTATAATGAATTTTGAGAAACTTTGAACTTTGAAGTACTATTGGTTATGGAAAATATATCACTTTTTATTCCCCAAAATTTGAATCTGAGGAGCGTTTACTGTGTATGTCATTGAGGAATATTCTTCCTGCGTGGAAATATTCGCTCCGGTTTTTTTGGTGATATCTCAAAAACGTGACCACCTTTTTAAGTAAAATTTCCACAGGTTAGTTTTATTGTATGTACCTACATTTATATAGGATTAACACAATCAGTAGGCTCAAATTACCAAACGTGTACTGTGCCTTTAATTCACATCTGTGCAGAATAAAACATAATTAACTTCATGAAATGAGTTCATACCTCACGTTCCTTCTCGTCCAGCTCCCTCATCTGAAGATCCCGTATACGCTCCAGCTCCGCTCCGAACCTCGTCTCCGTCTCGGCCTCCCGTGCGATGATGGCGCCGTGCTCCTCAGCTAGCCTGGCGTGGTCCTCATCCTTCGAGTGACAGAGCTTCAGGGTGTCCTCCAACTCTCTGGCCAGCTGGTCCTGGTAAAATTTAAAGAAAGATGTTACAATTTGGGTTACGATCAACTCCCTCTTCCATTAGGCTGTTCAGCCTAAAATCATTCTAAGCAAAATAATACAGACAGGAAGTGGTTAAGAAAGCCTGAAAAAATGGAAGGATTGCAAATCAAGTTTTGAAGTTGGACAAAAACTTGACAAATCACAGACATGGTAGAATGATATCAACCAGCCAAACTACCTTTTCTCTTTGCACCTGCGCCAGCTGTCGTCTTGCCTCAGTCAGCTCCACATGGTGACGTTGCATCTGCTCTCTGGCCAGACGTAGCTGCTGACCCTGAGCTAACTCATCCTCCCTATAATTACTGGACTGTCTCATCAAGTCCTCTACCCTCTAAGAAAACAACAAGAATAAACAGACATTTGTCATGGATACCTTTTTAGCTACTATTAAAGGGTGTGTACATTATTGGTGAGATTGGAAATATAAATGTGAACAGGTTTGCACATAGCTTTTATATACATGGTATAGAGATGGTCATGGTGGTAAACTTCCCTTGAAATAGTTTTGCTCCAAAAGCTGTTTTTTTTTTAGGAAATGAGTAAAACCTTTAGTCTTTATCGCGCGTGTCCAAAACCCGATGTTTGAAAACAGCGAAAACATATAATGGGGTTTTTCTCTGTTTTCTTGAGCTTAACATTTCATAGGTTTGTTATTTCATGTCTATGTTGGGTCACATAAAGTGCAGATACTAGTCTTTGAAAATTACCAATGTTGTACATGTGCTTTAAAGAGTCAAGAGGAGCGTGTCGTGGCCGAGCGGTTTAGTACATCGGACTCAAGTTCCGATGCCGAGTCATCAGGGTGTGGGTTCGAATCCCGGTCATGACACTTGTGTCCTTGAGCAAGACACTTAACTATAATTGCTTCTCATCACCCAGGGGTAAAATGGGTACATGTGAGGGTAGAGATGGTTCTTGTAATTGATTTCGCCTGGTGCGTTACGTACTAGGCAACATAGGCTGTATACACCCCAGGGAGCTGAGATGGTTTAAGGAATGAAATAGATAGCCCAGTGACCAAGGGTAATAATGTTCAAAAGCGCAATGATTACTCCTTGGAATTGCGCTACATAAGAGCCAATATTGTTATTGTTATTGTTATAGGGGACAAAGAAAAGGAACTCTAGGAAAGGAAATATCCGGACAACCAACCTGCTGGAGTTGTGTGACCTCCATGGTCTTGCGGTTGATCTCATTCTTCTGTCTGGTGACTAACTGCTCCAGTTGCTGCAGCTGCAAGGCACGCTCCTTCAGCGTCTCCTGCTGCTCCTGGCACCTATCATCCAGCTCACTCATCTACAAGACAGGAGAAGGAAAACGTTTCAGCCTGAACCACCTCACGCTGAAAGACATGTTTATCCGCAAATCTCTTTTGGACAGACTTAAGCCACATCCGAATTGGGGACTACAGCTTTGGCTACGGCTGTTGCTAAGGGTGTTGCTAAGGACGTCCTATTCTTCAACGCATGATGACGTGGAAATCTAGCCGTAGCCGTAGCTGTAGCTGCCAGTTCGGACACGGCCATACAGCGGACGTGTTTCAACACCCACAACAACTTTGGATTATCCTCATTTTGTTGCTGACAACCGGACGGTTGACGCTTATATCCATCCGGACTTTCCAGTGTGTAGCGTGTTTAGGCAAGCACCTACCGTGATACACTTCATTTCACCCGTACAAAGAGGGACAACAGGTTCTGGAAAACATGCCTAGTAAAATCCCTTTCCTGGGATTATTGTGTAACCCCCGATTCCAGACCTTTGTCCTGTTGCTGTACAAATATGGCATACAAGAATGCACTGGCTGCCACCATTGTTTTCGTCCTCGTATTCGGCTCAATGGGAGAAAAGTGTGAGCTTTCTGAGATTCCAGCATACCTTGGCAGATTTTTTGCCGTGGCTCACGGCCGAGAATTTGCGATTCACGGTGAGTGCCTACTAAATTTTCTCACATGACGACATCAAATCCCGGAACCAATTATGAGAACCTTTGTTGTCTTTCCTTTGTCAACTCAGGGTTTACAAAAACTAGCAGTGAACCAGTCAATAGCATTGTATAAACACATGTGAGTTTCGGCTGGTAATCAGAATTTATACTAAGCATTTTCTGTGTTCAGCAATTTTATCCTTGACAGCTTGATAAAATTGGGCCCAGACAGTATAAACAGCATCTCTCTTGACTGGTTCTTTGCAGAAAGGCTTCCCTTCTGCACCCCCTTCCCCCCCCCCCCCAATATCCCCCACCCATCTACCCCCATCCTACCTGTCTGGAGCATTGTTTCAGCTCATACTGAGTCTTGTTCAGGCTGCTCTCCAGCTGCAGAACCTTCTGCTCTGATTCACTCTGATGCTCCTTCACCACCATGTCGAGCTGGCTCACCTATGATCACAAAGTCAACATTATCGGAAAAACTGCAATGAGTGGCACTCTTGTCTCGGGGTTTTGACCCTAGCAGAGTCTTTCTCAAAGGCTCAATGAGAACACAACACGCTCATACAACTGTACATTAAATATTAAATAACAATCTAAATTTTAATAATTTGACTTGCAGCCAAAATCTGAATTGTGAAGGACATGGCCACAGCGCGTTCGTGCCTCAGGCATGCAAGGGTGTTGCTGTTTCAAACCCTGTCTCCTGTGCATGTGCTACGAACTTTTGGCACTTTCCGACGTCGCTTATATTCCGGGCGGCTTAAAACTGACCTCTAAAAACTTGTTCAGAGATTTTCTGGTACTGCGGCTTATAATCCAGGTGGCTTACGATACACCCTTTTTCAGTAAAACTTTCTTTAAGTCCTTCTTCCGGGCACACAATAAAGTTACTGAGGTCAGAAAGCAAAATGGTACAGCTATTTCTTGTTTTTTCATATTTCACATTGGTACTCTATTGGTACAATTCTATAATGGCGTCTGTGCGTTTGGTCCTCTTGTAAAAGTTTGAACTTGGTTTTTCTCATGTTGTACCTGAGATGCTCTTTGATGAAGCTCTCGCTGGCTGCTCTTCAGTGCTTCGTCCATCTCAACAATGTCTTGACTCCGACTCCTTGACTCATCTTGGCTGCGTCTGCAAAACAAAATGTGAAAAAAATTCACCCTCATAAAATAAATGCCTTAAATATTTCATCACGATACCAATGAAAAGTAATAATTGCATCATATATATATACCATGTTATCAATGCTTGTGTTTTGATGTCAAAGATGACAATCACAATGGGGATAAAGGGAATATCAATGACAGTGACAATGACAATGGATATAAAGGGGATAAAGGGAATATCAGTGATGACAGTGACAATGACAAAGAGGATAAGAGGCAATAAAATGATGACAGTGACTATAATGATAGGAACGGAAGGGAAAACAATGACAGTGACATTGACAATGGGGATGCAGGGGGATAACATGATACATTGATACCGATGTGTGGATGAATGTGAACATCAACGATGACATTGACAACAACAATGAGGATAAGAGGGTATAACATGATACAGTGTTACTTACAATGTGGGTGAAAGTGAACATCAACGATGACAGTGTAACAATGACAACGAGGATAAGAGGGAATAACAATGAGAGTGGCAATGGCAATGGGAAAGGGAAAATAATGATAAAGTGATAATGGGTGGGGATGACAAAGACAATGGTGAAGATTACAAAAGTGACAATGACAAATGAGATGACAAAAACAGAGATGACAAAGAAAGTGACAATGTCAGCGGGGATGGTTACAAGAGGAATGACGATGACGGTAAGGTGACAATGACAAAAAAGTGTACTAAGGTTGGATGACAATGATGATGCGATGGTGATGATTAGAAGACAACAAGAGGTTCTCAGCTAACCAAGTCACACCATCTCACACTAAAGATGGATGACAATGATGATGATTAAAGATGGATGACAATGATGATGATGATTAAAAGACAACAAGAGGTTTTCAGCTAACCAAGTCACACCATCTCACACTAAAGATGGATGACAATGATGATGATGACGATTAGAAGACAACAAGAGGTTTTCAGCTAACCAAGTCACACCATCTCACACTAAAGATGGATGACAATGATGATGATTAAAGATGGATGACAATGATGATGATGATTAAAAGACAACAAGAGGTTTTCAGCTAACCAAGTCACACCATCTCACACTAAAGATGGATGACAATGATGATGATGACGATTAGAAGACAACAAGAGGTTTTCAGCTAACCAAGTCACACCATCTCACACTAAAGATGGATGACAATGATGATGACGATTAGAAGACAACAAGAGGTTTTCAGCTAACCAAGTCACACCATCTCACACTAAAGATGGATGACAATGATGATGACGATTAGAAGACAACAAGAGGTTTTCAGCTAACCAAGTCACACCATCTCACACTAAAGATGGATGACAATGATGATGACGATTAGAAGACAACAAGAGGTTTTCAGCTAAAACCAAGTCACACCATCTCACACTAAAGATGGATGACAATGATGATGATGACGATTAGAAGACAACAAGAGGTTTTCAGCTAACCAAGTCACACCATCTCACACTAAAGATGGATGACAATGATGATGATTAAAGATGGATGACAATGATGATGATTAAAGATGGATGACAATGATGATGATGACGATTAGAAGACAACAAGAGATTTTCAGCTAACCAAGTCACACCATCTCACACTAAAGATGGATGACAATGATGATGACGATTAGAAGACAACAAGAGGTTTTCAGCTAAAACCAAGTCACACCATCTCACACTAAAGATGGATGACAATGATGATGACGATTAGAAGACAACAAGAGGTTTTCAGCTAAAACCAAGTCACACCATCTCACACTAAAGATGGATGACAATGATGATGACGATTAGAAGACAACAAGAGGTTTTCAGCTAAAACCAAGTCACACCATCTCACACTAAAGATGGATGACAATGATGATGATGACGATTAGAAGACAACAAGAGGTTTTCAGCTAACCAAGTCACACCATCTCACACTAAAGATGGATGACAATGATGATGATGACGATTAGAAGACAACAAGAGGTTTTCAGCTAAAACCAAGTCACACCATCTCACACTAAAGATGGATGACAATGATGATGATTAAAGATGGATGACAATGATGATGATTAAAGATGGATGACAATGATGATGATGACGATTAGAAGACAACAAGAGATTTTCAGCTAACCAAGTCACACCATCTCACACTAAAGATGGATGACAATGATGATGACGATTAGAAGACAACAAGAGGTTTTCAGCTAAAACCAAGTCACACCATCTCACACTAAAGATGGATGACAATGATGATGACGATTAGAAGACAACAAGAGATTTTCAGCTAACCAAGTCACACCATCTCACACTAAAGATGGATGACAATGATGATGACGATTAGAAGACAACAAGAGGTTTTCAGCTAACCGGGTCACACAATCTGACACTCACCGCAACTCGTCATTCAGCTCTTGCATCCGCTGCTGTTTCTGCTTGGTCTCTGCCCGGCTACGCTGCAGCAGCCGCTGCAGCTCGGACAGCTGCTTGGTGGCGGTTTGCATCTCCAGTTGCGCCTTGCGCAGCTCGCCGTCCAGCTCCAGGGAGCGCTCTCCGTGTTGCTTGTTGTCCTGTCTGGCCTCCGCGAGGGACTTCTCAAGATCGGTTACTGTTTTAAACGTATTATACAGGATCGGTACGGATTAAAAAACATCATTGTTTTTATTTTAGTCTGAAAGCTTACTGATTACAAACATCATACTAATAACACTTTTTCTGTTAAATATTTCCCTCTGAAATGGAGTCATATTTGAGAAAACTGTCTCTGAAAACCTCGAAAAAAATGCAACAGCTGATTTTGGTTGTCACAACCAAATCTAGAGACAATGTGTTTACATGCTAAAAAATTGTGCACGGTTTTCACTATTTTCTCCTGACTAACACAATGGATTTAGCAAAAATTTAAGCCCAAAGGTTTGTTATTTCATGTATATGGTTGATCACACAAAACATGAACACTGTCTGTGACTATTTTGTCAGCTCTACCAATCCTGTATAATACCTTTAAACTATAAACACCTTTACATTGCATGGTTTTTCAATATTTTCTCCTGACTCGCACAACGGATGAAGCCCAAATGTTCACAGGTTTGTTATTTCATGTACACGATTGGTCACACCAAACATGAACACTGTCTACGACTGTTTTGTCTACCTCATTCATAACCCATATACAAACAGCTTTCAAAAAAATTAGGTCCTGTTCCTTCCTCCACTCTGGAATAACAGTCTACTGGGGAGGAGGGAGGAAGGGGGAAGGGGAGGGGGTAAGGGGTGAAGGGGAAGGGAGAAGGGGGGAAGGGGGGAAGGGGGAAGGGGAAGGGGAAGGGGGAAGGGGGAAGGGGGAAAGAGGGAAGGGGGGAAGAATTGTTTCTCTCCTGAATCTTACCTTTTTCAGTTTTGTGTTCCAGTTGTAGCTTTGCTTCTCTCAGATCAATGTCCAGTTGGGTTGCTTTGGCAGCGTGGTTGTCACAGTCTTTCTTAGTTTGGCCGAGCTGTCTCTCGAGGTCGGCGGACCGTGTGCTGGCCTCGGCGAGCTCCGACCGTGTTTGGCTGTATTACACACAAATAGTGAAGTTAGTCCTCCTGTCTTTGCCTCTATGGACATATGCTTCGGCCATGTTTTGCCATGTACCCGTGTGCAGTTACACTAATGAATAGCAAGTCTCATTCTACCAAATAGGTATCACACTATTTTGCCCTTTCGAGCCTCACTTTCATTGCATTGATATCAATGAGATATGTAATTTTTTTAAATAGCAACTTTGTATTGATAGTCTACTCTATATGTTTCTGGTATTCATGTGAATTGAGTCTATCCCCGAATCATCTCTATGTGTCTAAATAAAGACAATTTCTGTAAAACAGCTATACAAAAAAATTCCCCCCAATTCATGATTGACCTTTGGAGGCCGATGAATGACTACCTATCTTGGTCCTTTTATGCGCATTTTCTGAGCTCCTTCGTACGCTCTAGGTGTGTTAGTTACCTGAGAGTTGTAGTAATTTCTGTGAGCTGGGTGGTCCTGTCTTCAAGATCCATGCAGGCTTGATGAAGTTTCTTCTCGATCATCGCGGCGTCTTTCTCGGCCTCCGTGGTGATGTGATTTAGACCCTTCTCAAGATGAGACACCTAATATAACATAATATAACAACACAAATTCATAGGGCGCTATTCCATCAAGATCATAGCGCACATAAAAGAAATTAACATGGAGAGAGGTGAGTCTTAAGAGCTTTACAGAGTAAGAGATAAACTAAACAGATTCCCTAACGACAGGAAGAAGATTGTTCCAAATCATTGGTGCAGCTACACTGAAAGCTTTTTGACCCAGAACTTTGGAGAACGGAAAACATTCAAGTGAGTGATGTCAAGTGTGGACCAAAGAAAACATGGAGGAGTGTAATATGACAGTAAGTTGGAAAGATATCTAGGAGTAGTTTTGTTCAAGCATTTATAAACAAAAGGAGCAAGTTTAAAATGAAGCCGTTCTTTAATCGGTAGCCAATGAAGTTCCCTGAGCGATGGGAAAACTTCATGATTTCTGGTGGAAATCCTAAAAGAAAAACTGGCGGAATGCATTTTTTATGGGTTCTGAAAAAAAATGCTAAAGCCCGACCGTGCCAAGTGGGTGTGGTTTACAGTGCAGCCAACAGGATACTGTTATGGGTGGCATGGGTGGCTAGTACGTAAAGCGCTCACCTCTCACCACTGTGGCCCTGGTTCGATACCTGGCTAAGTCCATATGTGAGTAGAGTTTGTGTGTCTGTTCTCTCCTATGCCAAGAGGGTTTTTCTCTGGGCCCTCCGGTTTTCGACCCTCCTGAAAAATCAAACACTTTCGATCTCTGGATGTGCTCCATGGTCATATATTATAGATTGATTTGTCTGGCTGTCAAAGGCACCCTTGCATGCCTGTGGCTCTAACATGTTTTAGCCGCGTCCTTCGCAATTCAGCTTCTCAGCTGCTATTAAAGGCCCTGTACACTATTGGTAAGATCGAAAAACACAATGTTCACAGATTCACACATAACTTACATGATTTAAAGTAAGTAATGGTAGAAAGGGTTCCTTAAAATATTTCTGCCTAAAATGCTATCGTTTCTGAGAAACGAGTAAAACAATAGTAATTATCGCGCGCGATAATTTGAAAAAAACAGAAAACACATAAGATCTCTTTTCACTATTTTCTCGTGACCTCGATGACCAATTGAGCTCAAACTTTCACAGGTTTGTTTGTTCATGCATATGTTTAATCACACAAAATGTGGACACTGATTTTGAGCTGTTACCAAAAGTGTACAATACCTTTAAGGATGATTAGCCTCCTACATTATTATACTGTAATATTATCTTGAGCCTGACCTGGTGTTCTAGCTGTCCTTCCTTGTCTTCTAGCTCAGCCATGCGGGAGGCGCTCTGCTGCAGCATCTGCTGCCGTTCGTCCAAGGCTTGCTTCAACTCTAGGACCTGGTCTGCGACCGTCTCCCGCTCCTCCTTAGCCTGCTTCAACTGCTTCTCCAGCTTCTTCATCTGTAAATCAGTCACTTGTGTTTTAGTTTCGAGCCTTGGGTGACACCCTCAGAATAAACTCACACACTTAAACCATCGCACTGTTTACCAATAGTACCTTTTATAATTAGCATGTCATTTTTGGGAGGTGAACATATCCACTTCAAACATCAGATAAGAGCCTCTGGACTAAATAAAACAAATTCCAAATGTCAAGCCATCTGGAAGCAATCTGAGGGCCCAATTTCATAAAGCTGTTTAGCAGAAAATACTGCTTAGAAAATACGGTGGCTAAGCAAAAAATGAGTGGGACACCAGTCGCAACAATGCAAACTTTATGGAATGTTGGCAGGTAACTTGTTTCTGCTAAGCAATGTTTTTCTGTGCTTAGCAAGTTTTTGTGCTTACAGGCTTTATGAAATTGGGCCCAGGCGAAGACCAGATTGTTTACAGCCCGGGCCCAATTTCATACAGCTGCTTAACGGCCGCTTTTGTGCTTACTGTACGAGTTTTCCATTTCATAGCGCTGCTAACAGTAAGCGTACGAAAAGGCATGCTAACCTTCCAGTGCTTACTCTATGAAAATGATTGAGGTAACAATGCAAATCCATGGTGGACACGCAAACTGGTCGCCCAATTTTCTTGATAACCTGTGAAGTACGCTTACACTTAAGCAAATTTTTCTGCTACAGTAAGCCTGAACATTTGCTTACCGTTAAGCCGTGCTATGGGCCCAATTTCATGGAGCTGCTTAAGCAGAAAATATTGCCTAACAACTGTCTACGAAGCAGAAATGAGCAGGATACCAGTCACAAATTGTACATGCGACATGGTATTTTGGCTGGTAACCTTATTCTTGTAAGCATAATTTTGTTGTGCTTAGCTATATTTTGTGCTTTAAGCAGCTCTATGTAATTGGGCCCAGGTGTGGCTATTAGCCCAAGTCTAGGAGATTTGTTTACAACCCCTGTGGGAACTCTCAAAGTGGAGGTCATTTATGTCATTTCTGTTGTCAAAGGATCTACCCAGGGTTATATCCTTTTTACATGCTATTTGGCTAGGCTTCAAAAGGAAACTTGAATATTTTTGAAATTTTCAACCACTTTTTTTGGCGGAGTAAACAAAATTTGGGCGATCATTTTGCTTGACAGTATTTTCTTCTGAGGAGAGGGAGCCCAATTCATTCACGTACCTCAGTCTTCTTACTGTGCAGGTCTTTCTCATGTTGGTCTCTCAGGTCATCTAGTTTCACGATGTAGCCAGTCAGCTCCTCCTTGCAGATGAGCAGCGCCGCCTCCAGCTGGGAGGCTCGCTGACCGTCCTCGTTGGCTCTCACCTCCAGGGTCTCTTTGCTCTCTCTGTGCTCTCTGTCTTGCCCTTCCAATTCCTTGGAGAGGTGGAAAACAGATTCAAAACAGGTACAAAAATGGAAAGGGGCTTATTGCATAAAACTTGTTAGCAGACATTTTTTTAACTTACAAAGCGCCCCTTAACAGAATTTAGAACTTAAGCAGAAAGAAAAAGGGTCTCTTTGCTCTCTCTGTGCTCTCTGTCTTGTCCTTTCAATTCCTTGGAGATGTGGAAATCAGATTCAAAACTTGTAAGAAAACCTTGCAGACATTTTGTTTACTTACAAAGCGCCCCTTAACTTAAGAATTTAGAACTTAAGCAGACAAAAAAAAAGTACATCAAGCCAATATGGCTCATCAGGCCGGTATTTATATCTGGTTTTATTGGCATTAAACGACTGAGAATATTTCTATTTGCCCCGGACAGGATGCCCAAAAACTTGTTAGCAGGCATTTTTTACTTACAAAGCACCCCTTAACAGAATTTAGAATTTAAGCAAAAAGAAAAAGAAGCATATCAAGGTAATATGGCTCATCAGGTCGGTATTTATATCTGGTTTAATTGGCATTAAACAACTGGGAATAGTTCTATTCCCCCTTGACAGGATGCCAGTCCATCGCAGGTTACTCACCCGCTCTCACCGGTACCCATTTGTACTCCCGGGTGGAGAGAAGAAAATATGATAAAGTGCCTTGCTCAAGAGCACAAGTGTCGCAACTGACCGGGCCAGGATTCAAATCCCCATTCTTTAATTTACAGAACTTGAGTGCACCGCCCTAGACAGCTCGACTACGACACCTCAGATTTAAAGACACTGGACACCTTTGGTAATTGTCAAAGACCAGTCTTCTCACTTGGTGTATCTCAACATATGCACAAAATAACAACCCTGTGAAAATTTGAACTCCATTGGTTGTCGAAGTTGCGAGATAATAATGGAAGAAAAAACACCCTTGTCACACGAAGTTGTGTGCTTTCAGATGCTTGATTTCGAGACCTCACGCGTGAGGTCTCAAAATCAATTCAAATATTTACTTCTTTCTCAAAACTACCTTACTTTGGAGGGAGCCGTTTCTCACAATGTTTTATACTATCAACAGCTCTTCATTGCTCGTTACCAAGTAAGTTTTTATGCTAACAATTATTTTGAGTAATTACCAATAGTGTCCAGTGCCTTTAAGCAAAGAGAACTTATATTTCAGTTTGCTTACTGTTTTGACTTTGTCCAGTTCTGCTTCTAACTCTTCACTGTGTGATTTCTGGGATCTAAGCTCACTTTGCAGTTGGTCGACAGACTTGCTGAGTTGATGGTGATTGGTGGATAATGCCTCTTTGTTTTCCAGAAGCTAAATATATATAAAAAAATCACAAACGTTTTTCAAGCTGTAAATCCCTACAAGTAAGAATTTTTCAATGTTTGGTGTAGACTCAAAGTTGTTCGGTATTAAATAAATATTAATTTATTTGAAATTACATTGCAACAATCTCAAAGAAATAATCGAAAACATTAACTGATCAACAATTCTTCAATAATTTATTTCAAAACTAAATGTATGTTATGATCAATATTGACAATGTTTTAACTTAGAGATACAAAAACTTAGCAAGGTATAAAAAGACTTAACTATGATGTATTCCTGCAAGTTTTTGAAAACAATTTTTCCTTTTTTGCTGTCTGTCATGATAGCTTACATTTTCTATCTGCTGCTGCATCTCTTGGCAATGTTGTACATGGAGCTCCTTCACTGTGGATAATGCATCGTTGGTCTGTTCAAACTCCTCTGTCTTCCTCTCTAAGACATTCTAAAGAATATTGATCACTATTAATTAATCAGTCAATCAATCGATCAGTTAATCAATCAATCAGTAAATCAATCAATCAATCATGAATCAATCAATCACACAATCAATCAATCAATGCATAAATCAATTAATCAATCAATCAACCAGTCAATCATCAACCAATCTATCAATCAGTCAGTAAATCAATCAATCAATCATGAATCAATCAATCACACAATCAATCAATCAATCAATCAATCAATCAATCAATCAACCAGTCAATCATCAACCAATCTATCAATCAGTCAGTCAGTCAATCAATCAATCATCTACCAATCAATCATCAATCAATCAATCATCAATTAATCATTCATTCTATCAATCAATCAACCAATCAATCAGTCAGTCAATCAATGCATAAATTGTTTATTCAATCAATCAATAACACTTCTACTTGGTCATTGTTTGCTCCGATATAGAACTGATACCGACACTCAATCATGAGATACATACAGGGTTCTGCTCAGGATTTCTTTAGTGGAGGAAAAATGTTTCCCTGGAAACTATTTCGAGATGGTAAATCATATAAATAGACTCAAATTAAAGAAGTATTCAAAATTAATGGCTTCGGAAACCATTTTTACCTGTAAATACCCAATTTGCCATTTCATTGAAAACCTTTGAAAGGAAATTGTAAGTGTAATTAAAAAATTTGAAAGTGTGTGGTGGTCAGAAACAGAAAATTCTGCCAGTGGTGGTTGGGGAATCCTGAGTGCCGGGCGGGTTTGCCGGCACCGACCACTGTGGGCAGAACCCTGTACATATACCCCGACCGGAACCTTCTGCTATTGGTGATAACCTCACCACCATCAGAAACGCTTTCCCAATTGCAATATGCATCTTGGAAGCCTCTTCTGCCGAGAGACTATATGCAGAGACGTCAACACACCAACATCTTAAAGGCAAACCGATGATGAAACAATTGAACTGTACAGCTTTGTACGTGCAGCGCACATGACTGGAAAATTAGCAACCTGCTTATCGACCGCTAAATGTTTAACATGTCATGAACCAACAAAACGTTAACAAACTGGCCACAGCCATTTTCTCAGGGTCGAGTTGACATGACAATGATTCGACTAGAGTCATTTAAACTACAATGCACATGCGCTACATACGTCACGAACCAACCATTAGTCAAAGCATTGGTCCTCGATCAAACTTGCTCTAAAATTGTTGACGGATTATTTCAACCAAATAAAGATCTAGTTTGTCTGTACCTGTAACTCCCTATGCTGTGAGGTCTTCTCAGCAAGTTGGTGTTCTAGATCAGCCTGCTTGGAGGTAGCTTCCTCAACGGATGCAGTCTTCTTAGCGAGATGTTCCTCAAGATGAGCTATTAAGCCATTCTCCTTCTCAAGCTAACATTTTTTTCATAGAATATAATAATAACAAAACACAGTTTTTTTTTACAGTGCTCCATCTAAGGGCGTCTGAAAGCACTCACTGTTTTGCAACAGGTACACAGAGCTAGGTTTTAATTATGAGACCACTTATATAGCGCTCAGTTGCAAAAGTACACAAGGTACCATGGTGCCATCTGCAGCCAACCATGCCAGCCCTATTTCTTAGTGATAATTGTACTTGGTTCTTCAACCACTTCATGTCGGATGATGTGTAACTGCCAAAGTTTTCTAAACTGGCTTAGGGCTGACGGTTTTTGAATTGCCCGGGACAATTTTGTAGAGCCCTCAATTGTTTGCAGTCAGTTGGACGGCTGGTGTGAACATCCACCCAGACAATCCATTGAGTAGTATGTACAGGCATGCACCTATCGTGCTGCGCTTCATTTCATCCCGCACAAAGAGAGACAGATGGTACTGGAAATCATGTTTGTAATCTCCCCTTTCCCAGGGGTTAATGTGTCATCCCTGATTTCAGACGTTTGTACTTTAGTTATAAATACAAATGTAGCATACAAGAATGGACTGGCTGCCTTCGTTGTTTATCATTGTATTCGGCACAAATGGAGGAAAGTCCGAACGTTCTGAGATTCCAGCAATCCATGGAGGATTAATAGGCTGTGGCGCATGGCCAAGCCTTGCGATTCACGGTGAACGCACACTCACATTTTCTCTTATGGGAACAACAAGTTGCTGGGTTTATTATGAGAAGCTTTTGTTGTCTTTCCTTTGACAAATCAGGGTTTGCTGGAAACCACAGAGTGCCAGCCAGACATCAACGGCACTGCCTGATACACTAAACAGATGGCTGGAATGACTCCACTTTATCAGAGGGTTGGATGTGTGTGGGCTGTGTTGACTCTCACGCTAAGCCATGCATGATTATGTGGCAGATTTTGTATGCTGGGTATGGTTTTAAAAAAAATCCCAGCCCATTAAAAACAAAAACAACCCTTGGCGCTGACCTCCCCCCTCTTCGATATGTGGAATGGTCCAGTCTAGGATATCAAGAACGTTCAAGTCACTGTGGGCTTTGCAACTGGGGAATACAATGAAATGCATAACTTGTGACTCCTGTAGGAGTACACGGGGCTCAGGACAGGGATTTTAATGAATACCAGTGAAGATAATAATATTGCCCTTACCTCTGACTTGAGGGTGGACACCTGTTTCTCTTTCTTCTCAATCTCATCGTGGAGTACCTTCAGCTGGGTGTTGTAGTGGTCGAGTTGGGACTCCACGGCCGTACTGTGAGCCTCCTGCTCAGTCAAGCGCTCCTGCAAGCGCACAAGGTTACCTGCGTGCCTGGTTCTCTCCTCTTCAAGTCGACCGATGATGCTGCTTAGCTCCTGGGCCTTGCGGTCGCCTGGTTGTTCATGGTGCGAGAGAGGGAAAAATTAGTCCTTGATGTTTGCTTTGAGTGTCATGACCAAAGTCTACTGTCCAGAAATCAAGGCCTTTTTGTTGAAATTGAGACTTGTAACCGAGTTGTCATATTAGTGGCTTGAATTCTGACCTTAGAGGTCATCACATTGCTGCTGTTATGCAGCAAGACAACAATTTGCTTCCCTTCACCCAGGAACACAATTCAGGACATGTGAAGGTTTACGATCTAAAGTGTCTGACTTAAGACATCCACAATCGACCCTGCTGGTTGATATTAAAGCAAGAAACAATCGTTTGCTTTCCTTCACACAGGAGTATTAATAAAGTCCTACAATGCCTAGGATGTATAGTGTCCGAGATACACCCAGTTTTCATTGCTTCCTGCATGATTCCAGCAAGACACGTAACAATATGTTGCTTCCCTTCATACAGGAGTATAAATGGGGAATCTGCAAGAAGGTGCTGCGGCGCAATCAGCAGCCACGGCCAGAAAAACCGGAGCAAACTCCTTCTCTTAGCAATAAGTGTAACTGGGTTCTTTTACTTGCATTACACAACACAATGTACAGCATCACATCCCATCCAAAGGATGGAGCAATAATGGTCAAGTGTCTTACTTAATGACACAAGTGTCAAGAACCCACACTCTGCTGATCAGAACAACGGAGCTTGAGTCCAATACGCTCGACTGCTCAGCCATGACACGCCATTTTAATGATTACTACTACATTGAACAACAATTTACTTTCCTTTACCCAGGAGTACAAATAGAGTCCTCATTTCGTTTAATTTATTCTGGTTGTGAGGCCAAGGACTCTTGGAAAAGCGAAATCAATCACTATACTAGCCAAGAACCCCACGGACAGAAGACAAAGAAGGATTTTTCAGTTTTAGATTCACTTGCTGCTTCATCATAATTGCTGCTTGGTACTGTATGCTCACCTATTTTGTTTTTCTCGACGAGGGCCGTGAACTCTGACCTCAGACCATCCATTGTACCGCTGCTTGATAACGACACACCGGCCGTGTCGCGCTGCCGAGCTGCTTGTAATCTGTGATTCTCGGCTTCCTTCATTGCCAACTTCATCCTATAATACGACAAAAACAAATTATGTTAATTTTTCATTGAAGATTGTAAACAGGATTGGTTAACCGCTTAGCGCCGGGGTTTCCTAAATTTTGCCCTGGGATGGGATTTTTCGTACCTGGCGGAATCCAATTTGTTTATCAATGTCACAAGGAAACCCTGACTAAACAAAGTAAAGACAACAAGTCTTCTCATAAAATACACTGGGGTTTGTTTTTCCTCTTTTGGGAAAGTATGAGATGCGGTCACAGTGAATCGCAAAACCTTGGCCATAAGCCACGGCCGATAATCTGCCATGGTATGCTGGAATCTTAAGACCACTCAGACTTGCCCCCATTGAGCCAAATACAATGATAAACAATGGTGGCAGCCTATCGATCTCTCATAATCCTTGTTTGTACAACAAAAGGAAGAAGGTTTGAAGGTTTGGAATTGGGATTACACAATAACACCAAAAAAGGAAGATTTCGAGCATGAATTTCAGTACCCTTTGCCCCTCTTTGTATGTGGGAAACAAAGCATTGTTTGGTGAGTGCATGCACTGTGCATGCTACACAATCAATGGAATGTCCACGCATGTTAACCTTCCGGTTTTCCGAATGTAAACAAAATCAGGTGAACACATTCGATTTGAGGGGTTATTGTAACAACTATTGTTCATCAGGTTGGCTCAGTGTTTTTTTCGCTGCCTTTCACCTCTGTGGGCCCCGGTTCAGATCCTGCCTCAGACCAGAGCCTTGCATGTGGATCGGGTTTTCAGTCCCTACCTAATTGCATGGGTTTTCCCAATTTGGGGTTTTCCTCCCACATCTAAAACTGAACGTTCGTCTTGTTTCCTATTCATCCTGTTATTAGCGCTTGCGCTGTTGGATGTGTAACAAAGTAATACAAATATTTTTAAAATACAATCATCTTAAAGAAAGCAGAATTAATCATTAAAAAAGTCAGTATAGAATTGTTTTAGTTTAGAACAAACCTCAACTCTGCAACGAGGGCTCGGTTGCTTCCCCCGCCTACTAACCCTCCCAGCTCCAACTCATCGTTCCAGCTGCTGTCGTAAGTCTGATCGGCAGAGAGGGTGGTCCGTGTAGGGCTGGCGTTTCTGTGTCCCGTGTGCCCGATGAGGCCGGGGTCTGATGCCGGGCTGCTTGTCCGGACGGGACGGGGAATGTCGTAGCCGCCGTGTATGAGGGCGGAGTCTCCAGAGTTTCTCTGGAACACGAAAAATACCCCAAAAAATTTACATCAAAAACATTCTGAACAAAAATTAACCTTTAGTTGGGAGACTTTCAAGACACTAAGGGATCTTGTCAAAACTAGTCCAGGACAACCAGCAGAAAAGTAACATCCGGGAAAAGGTTTTTTACCCGCTGTTATAATTCACCTTGTTTGAAATTGGGTGTCGGAGAAAACATGGGAGAAGTCCACAGTGCCAGGGGTTACATTTGTTTACAAACCACAGAGACTTAGATCGCTATCTACTGGAAAACAAGCAGGGGATCTCTACATGTCTCAGGCCTCAAATTTTGCCACAGTACGGCAATTGCTGTGGGTGCCCTTAAAAACCTTCGATACTCTGTGCCCTTTTGAACACAAAGGTTCGAGGCCTGATGTCTCGTTAAAAAATCACACTACACATGTCAGTTAGATGGATACAATGACCTCCAAACCTTCCAGATGCTCCAAAACTGCAAGTTTTGTTTACGCTACATTTAATCAGCCAGTCATACCGCAGAGTACTCAGCGATTTGCATAGGGCATGTCTATAGTGCATCGGAGAACTGTGTGCCTTTCAGCGAGTAAAACCATGTCTCTCATACAAATACAGTCCAACGGAAATACAACAAAAATTTGACATCGAAGAATGGTTATCCGTCTACCTGTCCTGGATTAATTTTGACAAGACACCTAATGTGCACTGGCCGCAGACTCTGGAGCGCACTGTTACTTTGTACATGTTTTGTGTACATTCGTGTCTTAGCCTCAGGGTCATGGCCTTGCCAGTCTGATGGCGGCATCACAACAAAGGCCAAGACTTTGTTTTCAAAGCTCTGTAGGATCATGCAGACCCTCTGAAGGTCAATTGGCCGGATAAAAAACAAATAGAAAATAGCCTTATTATCCAAGGTGTAGTATGATTTCCCTCAACTACTAAAAAAATGCAGGCCTGGAATTTCATCTTTGAGAGGGCAAGGCCATTTTCATTTTGCAAAGGACACTTCCATTGGAAAATCTCAAATTCCATGGGTAACTTTTGAAGGGACACCAAGGCCAAGACCAGTGGCAACAGAGGCCATGGCCTCCGTGCCCTTCGTTTAATTCCAGGCCTGCAAATGGTGAAAAAAAAAAGTACGTTGGGGGTGCGATTTTCTGACTGACCATTCGCTCTTGCAGTTTCCGTGCCATCTCCTCCAAACGCTTGAGCTCTGTGTGACTGGCCTCGATGTCTCGCTGGCAGTCAGCGAGTCTCTCATTCTGTCGCTCGGTCAGCTCCTTCAAGTCTCTGTTCTCCTTGGTCTTGGTGTCCAGATCCTGCTGGAGGTGGCTGAGCTGGTGGTTCAGGCTTGAGATGGTGGACTGCAGGTCTTGGGTTGTGGACTCCATACTCACGATGGACTCTTCCTTTAGTGTCCTGTTAAAAGTATAACGCTTTCATTGAGAAGATCAATTTTGTTTTTGTTTTTTTTCACTTTCACCACTTCCTGTTTTCAAGAACCAATTTATAACGAAAATGCACCAAACTGATGTTGGGTAGAACTTTGAAAAATGTTCAGATGGAAGAATTGTCTCACAAACAATCAGGGCCCAAATTCATAAAGTCTGTAAGTTTTATGCTTAGGGAGCGACACTTAGCACAGATTCTATTTCATGAAGACTGTTAACAATATGCAAAGCAAAAAGCACACTAGGGCCCTATTTCATAGAGCTGCTTAAGCAGAAAATACTACTTAACAATTGTCTGATAAGCAGATATGAGCAAGATACCAGTCACAAATTGTACATGTGACGTGGTAGTTTGGCTGGTCACCTTATTCTGGTAAGCATAATTTTGTCGTGCTTAGCTACTTTTTGTGCTTAAGCAGCTCTATGAAATTGGGCCTAGCTTTCCGGCGGTTCTTGTGAGCATGGCCCAATTTCCTGGCTCTGCTTACCGCCCATTTCTGAGCTTACAGCTCATGGAATTACATGGATCCCAAAAGCAAAGAATCCCATAGGAAGAAGAGCCATGAAACCATACCACAAATCGAGCACCAAATGATAAAGATGGTCATGGTGGAAAACTTCTCTTGAAATAGCATGCCTAGTACAAAATCTCTCACTTTCAAAATGTTTTAAAATTGTTCCCTTGTCACACACAAATAACAACCATGGCCCAATTTCATAGAGCTGCTTAAGCACAAAAAGTATCTAAGCACAACAAAATTATGCTTACCAGATTAAGGTTACCAGCCAAACTACCATATCACATGTAAAATTTGTAATTGGTACCCTGCTCATTTCTGCTAAGCTGGCAATTGTTAAGCAATATTTTCTGCTTAAGCAGCTATATGAAATTGGGCCCATGTCTGTGCAGGATTCTAAAGACTTGTGCGTATATAACGGGGAATAAGCGCTCTAGTCAATACACATAGCTCTTTATCTTCAAGCCAACTTGAATCCTCGATTCTGATTGGTCGGCCCATAGCAACAAGAGGTGTGATACAAACCTAAATTGCACGGCCTATATCACACCTTGCGTATTGCGCTGTTCTAACTCTGTGTTTTGCGCTATTTTAAGCTATTCGCAAAACGTACAGCTGTTCCAACACCATAAATTGCGTCAAGCTGCACATAACTTTTGCTTGAATATAAATTGTTCTACGCTCGTGGAATACGGAGAAATACAGTGCATCCGCGTTCCATATCCAACTTGGCTTTCGATGTCATTGGAAATGAGAAAAGGAAGCGCTAACTTTTTCCGTATTCCACCCGCGCCTGTGTGATAACTAATAATGTCTTTACCTCATGTCCTCCCTAGCATCTTGGAGCTCTCCTTCAAGAGCAGTGGCTTTCTCAAGCAAGTCCTCCCTCTCTTTATCACAGTGCAGAAGACTGTCTCGTAAATGATCTTCAGTATCTTGATTCTAAATCCACATCGAATAAAAATAAAATGCATCATGAAATGAGACCATTACACCAAGCACTTAGAAATATTTTGCATATTTTGCATATTTTGAACGGAGAAATATTTTGCATCATGATCACGAACCAGTGTTTCAAAGGTTGGCCTGCACTGCTAGAAAAAAATGGTGTCTCAGTCGTTGTCTTTTTTTCAAACTGGTAGAAGCCAGGGCCCAATTTCATAGACCTGTATGGCTTAGCAATTTTCTGCTAAGTGAAAATAAGCAGGCTACCAGTCCAAAGTGGTACATGTGGCATGGTATTTTGGCCGGTAACCATATTCTGGTAAGCAAAATGTTGTTGTACGTGGCTACTTTTTTGTGCTCAAGCAGCTCTATGAAATTGGGTTAACCCCTACACTTCCAAAATAAGTGCACTGGGTTCTTTTACCTGCACTACCTAGTTCATGCCACCTATGGCTTAATGTCCCATCCGAAGGACAAAGCCATTGTGGTAAAGTATCTTGCTCAAGGACACAAGTTCCAAGACCGGGGCTCGAACCCACACTCTGCTGATCAAAAATGCCAGAGTTTGAGTCCGGTGCTCTTCACCACTCGGCCAGAAAATGCCGTAAGAGGGTTGAAGGCAACTTCATTGATGGCTTGCTATGATGTTAACAGGAGCTTTGCAGTGTAAGTATTAGAAAATTTCTGCTGTCGATTGTTGTGTGCAGATTGTGGACTCACCTTTTTGAGTTTCTCTTTTGTCTTGGACCTGTACTCGTTGAGTTGGTCACTGAGGTCTTCCAGGTTCTGCATGGCTTCATCTCGCTGATTCTCAGCCCTAAAGAGACGAGAAACAATAAGTACTTCTGATAACACAGACACAAAAAAGCAGAGGAGTGCAATTTTTGAACCGTGAGACCAATTTATGAGACACCTTATAAGGTGCTGCAGCGCACTCAGCAGCCACTGCCACAAACGGTGCTAACCCATTCTCTGAAGCGATAAATTAACTTTGATTTTCTACATGCATTACACAACGCACGAGACTTGTGGCTCTATATCCCATCCGAAGGACGAAGCAATAATGGTCAAGTATTTTGCTTAAGGACACAAGTGTCACGACTGGGACTCGAACCCACACTCTGCTGGTCAGAAACACCAGAGCTCGAGTACATCCCATCCGAAGGACGAAGCAATAATGGTTAAGTGTCTTGCTTAAGGACACAAGTGTCAAGACTGGGACTCAAACCCACACTCTGCTGGTCAGAAACACCAGAGCTCGAGTACATCCCATCCGAAGGACGAAGCAATAATGGTTAAGTGTCTTGCTTAAGGACACAAGTGTCAAGATGGGACTTGAACCCACACTACTCTGCTGGTCAGAGCTTGAGTCCAGTGCGCCCTGACCGCTCGGCCACGACACGCCACATCTTTCCCACTCACCTTTTTCTATGTTGTGTTTCATACGTTAAATCTGCCTTAATGGTCTTGGATTCCTCTCGGTTCTGCTTCAGTAGGGAAACCTTCTCCTTTATCTCATGCTCAAATTCAACCAGGCGCCCATCAGCAGTCCTGAAAAAACAAAACTCAAACTTATAATATGAAAAGAAAAGTTATTATTCTTGCAAAAGGGGCACCCTTTGCAAACGCTGTGATCTGTGGCGTGTCGTGGCCGAGCGGTTAAGACTAAGAGCACGGACTCAAGCTCTGGTGTTTCTGATTAGCCGAGAGTGTCGGTTGGAGTCCCGGTCGTCGCACTTGTGTCCTTGAGCAAGATACTTTACCAAAATGGGGGGCTTTTAGGACGCTAGATGGCAGCAGACTTACCAGGTAAATCCATCGTGCTTGGCAATGTGCGCATGCGTAGAACTAAGTTAACAATGGAATTTGACCTGGTATGTCTGCTGCCACCTAGCGTTCAAAAGTCTCCCATTGCTTCGTCCTTCGGATGGGACATTAAGCCGTAGGTCCACTGTACTAGTATTGGTAGTGCACAGAAAGAGAACCCAAAACACAAATAGAGTAGGGGTTACCCGATTCCTCAAAGTGTGTGTAATGATGTCATGATGCAAATCACTGCAGTGATAGGGGCATACTATCTCAAGGGCCCAAGGGCCCAATTTCATAGAGCTGCTTAAGCACAAAAAAGTAGCTAAGCACAACAAAAATATGCTTACCAGAATAAGGTTACCAGCCAAACTACCATGTCACAAGTACAATGTGTGACTGGTCTCCTGCTCTTTTCTGCTTAGCAGAAAATGAATAAGCAATATTTTCTGCTTAAGCAGCTCTATGAAATTGCGCCCTGATCATACAGAGACTAACCTTAGTGCCTCATCATCCAGTTTTATGCTCGACTCCAACTGTGCTAGTTTCTCCCGTAGGGACGGAACTTCTTCATTCTTGGCTTCAAGGTCACGGCTTACGACTTGCAGCTGTAGATGTTAAATTTTTGCATCGGGGATAAAGAATATTAATTTTTGTTTTTACCCATACAACGATGTATGTTAGCACTGTATACTCAGTACTTTCCCGAGTCCTGTGAAAAAATATCACAGGCATGTTACTCGGGTGGGATTCGAACCCACGACCTTGCAATTCTAGAGCAGTGTCTTACCAACTAGACCACCGAGATAGCCCGGTAGCTAGAGGTAGTTCGAATCCTATGTTTTGGCAGCGGGTACCGCAACATATAGATGTTAAATTTTGCATCGGGGATAAAGAATATTAATTTTTGTTTTTACCCATACACCGATGTGTGTTAGCACTGTATACTCAGTACTTTCCCGAGTCCTGTGAAAAAATATCACAGGCATGTTACTTGCAGCTGAATAAAAAAGCACAGAATTAACACTAGTTAATCAGAGAGCTGCCAGCATTTGCATCTTGCGATCGGAGAGATTTTGTACAACAGTCAAGGGAGACATTTAGAGTTACATTCAACATAACAGCGAAAAAGTTTCCATAGTCCAGGGAGATTTTTAAATTTGTTCATAGAATATGAACAGATTTCAGGGAACTTTCTGCAGAATCAGGGAGAGTTAGCAGATCTGGGTCCAATTTCATGGCTCTGCTTACCGCCGAATTCTGCGCTTACGGCACCTGTAAAACACAAAGTTCTATGGGCTGTAAGCACAGAATTCCGCAGTAAGCAGAGCCATGAAGTTGGGCCCTGTCTATTGTATATGTAAATTCTATCAGATTTTTAAATGAAAAATATTGATTCCTGCCAAGCTTTTAGTTGTATTGAACCCATTCTCTTTACTCATCAGCTCAATAAGCAAATGTTGATGAGCTGCGAGTTCTTTTAAGTTGTCTCTTCTTAATAACTTGAATGAAATTATTTCTTAAATAAGTAGTTGTTTGCAGTCATTGGTATTGAAATGATGCCTACCTGGCTTTGAGTTGAATTGGTCTCAGTCTCTACTCATCAGCCCAATGTAACTTTTGATGAACTGTGAGTTTTTGAGTTGTGTCTACTCAGGTACTAAAATGAGATGCTTTTCAAATGAGTCATTACTTGTATTCTTTGGTGTTGTTGACATGATGTACCTACCTGGCTTTGAGCTGTGCGGAGCTCGTACCCGGTACTCTCCAACTCGGTGAGTAATTGGTGATTACTCGTGACGAGGCTCGAGTTCTCATCCCTCAGTGTCTGCAGCTTCTTTCTCAGAGACTCGTTCTCCATATCATGGATGGATGACGTGGATCCTTGCACTGCGCCATTCTAAATAGTAAACCAAGGGGAACAACACAGATCTTTCTCAGGCATTTTTTATGCTTTTTTCCCCAACTCAAAACAACAGGGATCGAAATTTACACTGGACCGCAGGCCCAAGGCCAGTGGTTCTAGCTGTAAAGTAAACTCACGACCTGAATAGTCAAGCAATCTTGTGTGTTTCAATTGATAATAATAATAATAATACTGAGTTCTTATATAGAGCTTTATCACACCAATTGGCATCTCAAAGCGCTCAGTATTTTTTCCTGCAAGGTATGTGGAGCTACGTTTTGAAGTATGTGACCTGTTCCTTTACATAGCACCTGTCCATGTAATGGTTTACAAGGTGCCTTGGCGCAATATGCTGCCGATCAAGCCAGGAACACCGGGGAAAACCCCTTCTCTTTACGATCAGTGTAACTGGGTTCTTTAACGTGATTTACACAACACACGGGACCTACGGCTTTACGTCCCATCCAAAGGGCGCAGCAATTATGGTAAAGTGTCTTGCTTAAGGACACAAGTGTCACGACCGGGACTCTAACCCACACTCTGCCGATGAGGAACACCAGAGCTTGAGTCCGGTGTTCTTATCCCCTCGGCCACGACACGCCATTAAATAATAACACCTCAAGGTATAATAACAAAATTGTATTCACTGTTGACTTTTAGTCTGATAAAACCTTTCAAGTAGCAAAGACCCTTTGCGAAACCACGGCTTGGGCTTAGGCTTGGGCTTGGGCTCCGTCTACCTGATCAAAGCTCCGTAAGGAAGGCTCACATTTCCCAAATAACTAACAAAGCGCATGCCCAAGCCTAAAGGCCAAGGCTGTGGTTTCGAAAATGCCAAAAGTACAAGACAAATGAAAATTTTTATCTCATTAGATCTTGTTCAAACAAAACAAAGTTTTTGTATGCAAACTGTGTAGATAAGTTAGTTTTTCTCGTTTTGATTCTGGTCTTGTAAACAAAATTCTGATCCAGTAAAAAGTTTGAAATTATACAAATCCTGTATCTAAGGAAAATAACTGTAGACACAGCACACACAATTTTGACTTACATTATGTACTCTTTTGGGCGGTTGGACCTGATGAGGCATGTCAAAGTGATGAGCCCCTTGCATGATGCCAGTCTCAAAACGGGAACTATGTGGGATGTGATACCTTCCCTCACTTGACCCTATGTCTAAGAAATCATCTGTAAGGTCATCCAAGGTCAAAGGTTGCAGTGTCTCATCCACATGGGAGTCACCGTCTGATGAATATGCATACCTGTGTTGGGATCAACACAAATAAAGAATTTTATGTTGAGATTGTCTCCTGAATTAACTCCATGGATATAAACATGGATACTTTTAAAGAATATGCTTATGAGATGGTCTTGATAAAGTTGGTGCTTGGCAATTACTGTGACCAGAACCCAATTTCATAGAGCTGCTTAGGCAGAAAATATTGCTTAACAATTGTCTGCTAAGCAGAAAGGAGCATAATACCAGTCACAAATTGTACATGTGACATGGTGGTTTGGCTGCGACCTTATTCTGGTAAGCACAATTTTGTTGTGCTTAGCTGCTTTTTGTGCTTCAGCAGCTCAATGAAATTGTCACAGAGCTGCTTAAGCAGAAAATACTGCTTAACTATTTTCTGAGCAGGATACCAGTCACATTCTAAAGTACAAGTGACATGGTACCATATTCTGGTAAGCATAATCTTTCTTGTGCTACTTTTGTGCTTAAGCAGCTCTATGAAATTGGGCCCATTCTCATAAAGCTGGTTATCGGTAAGCAAATTTCTCTGTTAACTTAAAACTATACAGCAGAAAAATGTGTGCGGGCAAAAGAGTGTCCAGAAGATTTGTCAAAAGAACTCGTAATTCTTTTATTACTTTTTCACTTACTAGAACCACTGGTAAATTAGCACGCCCTTTGCTTTATTTAAGAATTGGTTAAGAAATACAAACTGTTCTAAGAGCTGCTCCGTCGTAAGCAGAATAACTTTACTTACAGGATTTATTAAATTGGCACCAGGACCACAGAAATCTTACTTTGAGTTCAGCTACGTTGTGTTATCAACTCATAGAAATATTTTACATTTTACATTGTGCCAGGAATATTGTTATTTTTTTATAATATCTTTTGCAGAAAAATAACTCTGAAAATTCTCTATCCATTTCTCTATCGAAATGTACACTTCCCTTTAAAAAGTATTGTAAATATACAGTCCCTTCAAAAACATTTCCAGCATGATTCAAAGATTAAGAGGCTTACATGTATAAACAAAACCAACAACAAAGAAACACAGATCTGAATAAACCATTTAAAAAACACCACAAATATATACCATATCAAAATAAACATAATTTACATTAAATTGATTATTATATCTGAGAGCAAACAATTAAAAAAGTATTCATATCACAATGATTTAAATTCAAAGTTCGCTCCGTGCAATCAACACAATAAGTTGTGTTTGTATCCCTGACATCTACTGTCAGAGTTTCAATCTTGTGGGGTAAGGTCACAATTCCTCAGGGAAGAAGGTACCCAGCGTTCTCCCTTAACAATAGTCCTCCCTTACAAACAATGATCCGCTGGCCAAATGCCAGTTAAAACAACTGAGGTTAAAACAACAGGGGGCCAGTAGCCTAGTTCATTTCTTCCCAAGGCTATGCATAAACAACTGCCTGCACTGTTGTTGAATTGGTTTGAAACAGAGCTGCCAACATTTTCTTCTTAGAATCAG
Source organism: Pycnopodia helianthoides (assembly GCA_032158295.1). Classification (NCBI taxonomy): domain Eukaryota; kingdom Metazoa; phylum Echinodermata; class Asteroidea; order Forcipulatida; family Asteriidae; genus Pycnopodia; species Pycnopodia helianthoides. Next base: position 14,122,787 of record CM063258.1, read on the forward strand.
GAAGATTTTGTACAACAATCAAAGGAGATATTTTGAATTACATTCAACATAATAGGGACAAAGTTTCCACAATCAGGAAGATTTTAAGTTTGTTCATCAGAACATATGGACAGATTGGTTTACTTTTCGGAGAACTTTCTGCAGAATCAGGGAGAGTTGCGGCAGCTCTGCTTCAAATTCAAGCCCCCAACCGCCCGACAACATTGAGAGAAAGTTTAGATATGGACCAGTGAAAACACTGACAAACCAGTCAGTAAAATGACAAGCTAAGTAATCCTGCTGGCTAGTCACTGCAAAAAAATTAAGGGCTAAACCCTATCTCAATAACAAATGTCCTTGAGATCGGTGTACAATGGTTAGAATACCATGGTCTTCTTAACATCTGGGTAATTCCATTCCTACATTGTACACATACAAATTAATCAATGTACACAGGGCTCTAAATTTACACTGGAGATTAGCCCTGGGCCTGTAAACTCAGGACCGTTCGGTGGTATTATGAAATATCAACTGAATAACAGTACCTCACTGTGTAATAAAACAAATATATATAACAACATTATGATAATTAAGTTTAAATGTTGACATTGATTCTGGTAAACACATCTTTCAATTGTGTTGAGTATCAAAGCCTACTTAGTACCTACAGACTGAATGAGATAAATATTCTCTGAGCACTTGTTCAAATAAAAACAGTGCATGTTAAACTGCGTAGATAGTACTTTCTAATTTAGGTTCTGGTCTTGTAAAACAATGTCTGGTCCAGTAAAAGCTTTGAGCTACAACTACAAGCCCTGTGGTCTTGTGGATTTTCCCCTAAATTTTGAGCCCTGGCACTATAATCACTACAACAGTGTCAAACCAAATCAAATGAATTGAAACTTGCCTTTCTGATCTCTACTATACCAGCTGTGACGGTTAAGCCCCCGCCCGTGTGCCCAACTGACCCTCCCAACACGCCGGCCTCTCCACCAAATAAAGACAAGAAAACAGCCTACATAAATACCATGCCAACTATCAAATTTCCACTATGCGTCTGCCTGTTTACCGACGCCAACCTCACACTAGTGTACACAACTCCACACATTGAACACATAGCAAGCCTTTTGATTTTTTTATCAAGTCAATACGACTGGCCAATGAGAGGCAGTGTGTATAGATTGTACAGGGTCATATTTCTACTACGCTTTTGTGTTCATTGTTTACAATAGTCATTGACAACCGCTCTGAGCTTTTGACTTTTTATTTTTATTTTTTTACAAACATGGCCATTAGTTATTTCAACTGATTTGCTTACATAATTTATGGATTTGGTTTAATTTTAAGGTTAATCATCTCATCCTGTAGGCCTATACCACAAATTAAATATTATTAAAGTGTGTAAATAATTTTCATTGCACGTAATTTTAAAGTTAGTCGGCCTCTAAAATTCAAATCTGATTTTTGTTTGCACTTATGGCATTGTTTACCAATAATGATGATAAGTCTCTTATTGTACAACATTGCAGTATCTTACTGATGCAAACAAATAGAGATTTACAAAGGAAACGTGTGTACGACTAGCTGACTTAAACCTTCGTCACTCTCCTTGCTCAGACCACCTACAATATTAGTACACTTCCTTATAAGGCATAGACGGAAACATAATATTAGAAAAAAATGGTTGTCGTTGAGGTTTCAGAAGAACCATAAACAAAATTCCTGTCACAGTGGTACCAGACCACTTACCAATCAAACGCTCCAAGAGAAGTGTCAATCTATTTGCCTTCACTTTTTAAAAGATGATCAAATATACTTGATGTACACCCATGGAACGCCTGGTCAATATGTAGCAAAACATCAATTGCATATGATGACTATGTTCTTGAAAATGCCTAATTATTACTATCATTAGATTTAGTTATATGCAATACATTTGTATTCCTACATATCAGAATGTGAAAAAACAGAACATTTAGTAAGAATACTTTTCTCAAAGAGTGTAACCTGCATACATGCAAAAAATATGCAAATTAATCAAAAGCCATCAACCACCTGCATTTTGCAGCAATGATATATTTTATGATTTCCTCTTGAAAAAAGGGGCAGTCACAGTAGCAACAGAAATGAGTTTTATGTTTAAAAAAAAACTGCAGGCAAGTATCAATTATTCACAACCCACTGAAGTAAGCACAATATGCAAATTACTTATGAAATATTCATAGTTGAAAACACCTGCACTTTTCAGAGGGTAGAAATTATTTCCTGTTGAATAGGTGTGACTTATCAAAAAGCCCCTTCTCAAAGTAGCGGGCAATTTCCCCTCATAGGAAATTGATTTTCTCAGGTGACAATGAAATGGACAGACAACTTCAGCTTTTCTTGTGTTTTATTTACAGGTTTGAACGTCTGTGTATATGTTAATGAATAGATTAAAAATTAAAGGTATTATATAGGATTGGTAGAGCTGACAAAATAGTGGCAGACAGTGTTTATGGTTTGTGTGATCAACCCTATATGCATGATTGAAATACCAAACCTGTGAAAATGTGGGCTTAATCCGCTGTGTGAGTTCAGGAGAAATAGTGAAAAACCATTCACAACTTTCAGCATGTAAACACATCGTCTTTAATTTAGGTTGTAACAACCGAAAACAGATGTTGCGTTTGTTTAGGCAGACACAGTTTTCTGGATATGACTTTATTTCAGAGGGAAATATTTTACAGAAAAAAATTATTCTAGTATGAACTTCATAATCTGTTTTTGAAGCTTTCAGATTAAAATTAAACAATGATGTTTGTTATCCATTACCAATTGTGTGTAATACTTTTAAGCTAACACAAAACACTTGAAAAAACACTGAAAGAAACTCAACATTTCTCTGCACTTATTTAGACCTCCACCTATTTCTCCTAGAAATAGATCAAAACTATTTTTCAGATATGAAAATAATGCATTTTTTACATGTGCGATGATGATCTGCTTCACATTGACAAATTTCCTTCAAATTATTTCTGTGTGCAAAGTGTCAACATAAAATTATCACATACAAGTAAATATGTTTTTAAAAATGAAAAGGAAAGCTCCACACAGTATACAAGTTTGTAAGGAAGGACTTCTAACATGATTAACAAAGAGATTTTTCAAACAATAAACCTCAGACATGCACAAAATTCCTTTTAGAATGAAGGAATTATTTTGATTTGAGGGGTGGGATGAGGGTATTGAGGAGGGGGGTTGTTGAGGAGGGGTGTGGTAGATGATGGGTGTGGTAGAGGATGGGTGTGGTAGAGGAGGGGTGTGGTAGAGGAGGGTTGTGGCAGTAAAGAAAAGAAATTTGTGAGGGTGGATGGGGAAGGGGGATCAGGGGTTCAGATAAGAAGAAACATGAAATTAATTACAGGCCTGGAATTTCATCTTTGAGAGGGAAAGCCCATTTTTCATTTTGCAAAGAGCACTTCCATTGGAAAATCTTAAAAGTCTACGGGAAACTTTTTTTAGGGGCACCAAGGCAAAGAACAGGGCAACAAAGGCCATGGCCTCCGTGGCCAGCATGTCATTCCAGGCCTGTCATTATAATGGAAGGAGTAGATACAAAATTTGGCATTCAGGTTGGCTCAGTGGTTTCTTCCCCTGCTTTCACCTTTGTGGGCCCCGGTTCGAATCCCTCACTAGAGCCTTACATGTGGATTGGGTTTTCAGTCTCTACCTGACTGCATGGGGTGTTCCTGTTGGGGTTTTCCCCCCACATCTAAAACTGACATATCTTGATCATCATCTTCAGGCCTAAGGGTTACAGTGCCGGTCGCTTTTAAGGGTCTCTTGGTTTCATCACCAGACAGGTACAATAGTAATAATAATGTTTTATTATCATAAATTATTATACATTTCTGGTAATGAAACCAATAACGCCTTATAAGTGAACTTAATCACTGTAGCTCGCAAGCCAGAGGAAACCTGTAAACAAGGGTGCTTGTGTGAACCAGAAACACCGGACTAACCCCTACTCTTCCACGATAAGTGTTCTGCCGTCGATTTCACCAAACTCTTCCTAACTTAGGATTAATCTTAGGACTTAGGACGAGTTAAGTTCCGTATCCATAGACGTTAGGACGCATTGAACCCATCCTAAGTTAGGACGAGTTACTCATCCTAACTCGAGATAGGATTAATCCTAGCACTTCGTGAAATTGGCTGCAGGATTTTTTTTACGTGCATTACCGATCCTAGTAGTTTAATGTCCCATCCGAAGGACAAATCAATTATGGTAAAGTATCTTGCTCAAGGACACAAGTGCCATGACTGGGACTCGAACCCGCACTCTACTGAAAGTCAGAAACACTAGAGCTTGAGTCCAGTGCTCTTAACCGCTCAGCCATGACACGCCACATTGATTGACGCATTTAATAGGACAGCGTTTTACACATACTAACCTGGAATCTCTGGGTGTCTGCAGTTGCTGAAGGCTTCTCTCTGTGTTGAGCAACCGTTTCCTGATGTTGTGAACATTCCTTAGAATGAGATCTCCATCTGGCTCTTCCTTCTGAATCTCCATCTTTGATTAAGTCCTATCAGACAGAATAGCGAGGGGGTAAACTCGTTGTCAACAAAAACTATTCTAGTTAGCGTTGTTTTCTGGCATTGTTTTGTGACAGGTAAATGTTGTATTAACTGCTTACACTACAGCTCAAAATATCCACTGAAATACCATTTACCAGAGTCTAGTAATTTTACAACTGAGCCACTAATCCAAGAAAACCCAACAAGTCCTGCAGTATAGTGTTTATAATAATAATAATAATAATAACTAGTTCTTATATAGCGCATTTCACAATAACGTATCAATGCGCTTTACATTAGAGCCCTGGTCATTGGCCAATAGCATTCCTGTAATCTTTCTCAGCTCCCTGGGGAGTATACAGCCCTGGGCTGCCGTGGCGCTCTGAAGGCTTTTTCATACACAATATCAACCTCTACCCTCGCAGGTACCCATTTATACCCCTGGGTGGAGAGGAGCAATTATAGTAAAGCATCTTGCTCAAGGACACAAGTGTCACGACCGGGATTCGAACCCACACCCCGATGACTCGACCACCAGAACTTGAATCCGATGCTCTTAACCACTCAGCCACGACACACAAAACATATACTTTTTTAAGAATGACTTACATATTCTTTTGATGCATGGTTACAGATTTTTTGATGAACTTTGAATTTATGTAGAATCAAAAACATTAGTATTATTATTATACATTTCTGTTAATGAAACCAAAGATGCTTCATAAAGGAACTCAATCACTGTACTAGCTCACAAAGAAAGCCTGTAAACAAGGAAAAAGGGTGCTTGCTGAAGCAGAAACACAAGGGTTAACCCTCACGATAAGTGTTATGGGTTCTTTTACGCGCACTACCAATCCTGGGACCTACGGCTTAATGTTCCATCCGAAGGACAAAGCAATTATGGTAAAGTATCTTGCTCAAGGACACAAGTTCCAAGACCGGGACTCAAACCCACACTCTGCTGATCAGAAACGCCAGAGCTTGAGTCTGGTGCTCTTAACTGCTCGGCCATGACACGCCACAAATCACAGCACTTGCAAAGGGTGCCCCTCTTACAAAGTATGATAAGTTTTCTTTTTATAATTTGAATTTAGAATTGTTTTTTTTGAGGACTGCTGTTTGGCACCTGGTTGAATTTGAGCATGAGATAATAAAGGAGAAGGTTTCCTTACTGATAACTGTTAGTTATATTTCAGTGTCTACCTAGACCAAACCCTAGACTTGGCCCTTCTAATTAATATTAATTATGCTATTATTAATATAGGATTATAGGCCTTTATGTATGTCGATTTATAACCTACTCCTAGTCCTAGAACTATGAGGTTCGATTCGCTATCGTCTCCCTCATATTTCTAGGAGTAGACTTTTAACCATGACTTAACGTTACAAAATACCATTGTCAATGTCATTTAACAGTTTGACTTTTTAAGTTAAATGTCTAGTGCCTTCATATGTTTCGATCAGCATGCATTTTTATTTCAATCCCCATATCCTGAACCCACTGGACCCAACAACGCTTTTCCACCAACATGACAAAGCGTTGTCGGGTCCAGTTATTCCATGGATCTGGAGGAAGGAAATACCTTCCGTCTGGTAAAACTAAAAAAGTGTTTGCGATCATTTCAATTTTACGTTCACCGGTAAAATATTCAAGACTGACGTGACAAGAAGAGCTTAGTGTGATGGTGTCGGTGTCATACGATGCTATATTATTATTAATATTATTATAATTACCATGATTACTAGTGAATTTATAACCAACCAGCTGAGATAATTATTTTTTACTGCACTGGAATTCAGAGTTTCATTTCATTCAATCCACTGTTTATATGCACATCACGAATTTGCAAAGTTTTAACTTAGTTTGTGAAGTTTCTAACTACACCAATGATACAAAAGCGCCCTCTTGTGTTCACATACGGTACAGTACTCAACTCAATGTCAAGTTTCTTTTTTATTTATTTTTTGTTGGGGAAGAAATGACTGCACCAAAACGGTTAACAAAAATCCACTTTGACAGAAACAACTTTAAAATGCCAGCGTCTTTAATGCACTTACGTGTACTTCAAGTTCTTGAGACCCTTCATTTATGGACCGCAAATAAACATTTTGTTCGGAGAAATGTATTGTCGTCTGCAAAGTTCATAAAAATCCGCCATTTTGAAGTGAAGGAAATTTCTCGAATTTGATTGGTTGATAATGACGAAATTCTGGCTCCTCCGCAAAAATTTACGATGAAATTTGTTCCATAAAATTTTATCCCAAAATTAATTAAAAGTACAAAAGATGTCTAGAATTGTTTTATTGAAGGCCATTGTTATTTTTGATTTGGATTAAAACTGCCTTTTACTATACAAAAAACAAACTAATTGTATCACCCAAGAAAAGAAGTTATTTATGTCAGCGCATGCGCAATGATCGTCCTTTTCCATTTAGGTCAGCCCCCAGCCGAGGCTATCACAAGTGCCTGTGAAATATAGGCAAAAGTTTCGCAAAATGGTATGGTATTTGTGTTTAAATAAATGTGAAGATATGTGCATTGATTCATTATTTACATTATGAGCCAAAAATTTTGGAAAAATATAACTTATTTTTTGCAGGATGGGTCGGATGGAAATTGTAATGTTTCATATTTGTGCTTGTCATCGCTTGAGTTGCACACATTCCTATGGAAAGTTCCAACGTGGCCGAAATACCTCAATCAAACGTTTCGGAACGTTTCTCCCAGAACTTCAGCATGTGTGAAATTTTCCCATGACAACCCTTCGTATTTAGATCTAATGATTTATAGTTTTTGTCTGTTTTTGTGCGGGAAAGCTAAATTGTAGTGAGAACATGTAGAAGAAGCGGTTGAAATTTGCTTGTTAAGTTCACCATCTGGCAACGGAGAGTAGAGTTGTATTAACCTGGAGTGGATGGTGGTGGTGGTGCAAATAATTTTTGGAAAAGAAAAGGTTTCAAAAAAAAAGGTTTTGAATGTTGCGCTAAATGGCCAGAAATTTGTTAAAATATGTGTCTATACAACTTTTAATAACATCATGATGGTGCCTAACAATTAATTACCTAGTGAACTGGTTTGTTTTGTTTTTTTAATTGAATAGAACTTTCCTACTCCTAGAATTATGAGGTTCCATGAACCTCATAGAGGTCCATGTACAAACTACAATACAAAACTTTTTTTCATTTACGTTTCTGCACCTGGAGTTCTCATTTGAAATCGGATCTCGCCAAAATTAGGCTCTACGTGTTCCTTGGAATCTCATTGAGCGTTGCATGGGTCAAGAAAATCCACTCCGCAAATTAAAAATTGTTAAAAAGCAATAAATTCTTCCGGTCATTCCCAGTCCTCTTCAAACAGTGTGAGTGTTATAACAAATATGGCGCTGGAGTCACATGATGTGTGTACAAAACCAACCTACAGTTGCCGGGACCAGCGTTGCTGCGCGCGGAGTACCAGTTTGTTTGGTAGACCTTTGCGAGCGCAGCAAGCGCCATATTTGTTATAACACTCACACTGTTTGAAGAGGACTGGGAATGACGGTAAGAATTTATTGCTTTTTAACAATTTTAAATTTGCGGAGTGGATTTTCTTGACCCATGCAACGCTCAATGAGATTCCAAGGAACACGTAGAGCCTAATTTTGGCGAGATCCGATTTCAAATGAGAACTCCAGGTGCAGAAACGTAAATGAAAAAAAGTTTTGTATTGTAGTTTGTACATGGACCTCTATGAGGTTCATGGAACCTCATAATTCTAGGAGTAGAACTTTCCTAGACATGTTGGAAGAAAATGAAGAAGTTTTTCACAAACTTTCAACATACATATACAGTAATTTCTTAATTTAGGGGAAAATATTAACATTTCATTTTACCTGGCCACTTATAATTATAAAAACAAGTCCTTTTTCCAAGCTTTATTTCTGACTTGCTGCCAATGATCCATGGCGTTTTTTTTTTTTAATATTGGCAACAAATTTAGATTATTTTTCCATAGCCGTAAATTATTTAGGCGTAACTTGATGTGAATTTGTTGAATTACAAATCCGTAAAAGGTAATAAATTTTAAACCCATTTCCAGATTAGGCCTACTTTTATTTGATTATTTCATTCAAAGGGTGACATTCTTTCTTTTTTTTTTGGAAAAAAAGTTGAGAGTATCTTTTCGGAGATGCAGGAAAAAAACACAATTTCGTTTTACATACAATATATCTTATTTCTTGATCCTTTTCGAGGTTATCTGGGCTGTAGAGGTGGCAGTGATAAGAAATAAGTAATATTCTATTCAGCTGCCTTTTTATTGTTTTCAATATTAATATCTGATACTCTTTGATTTACTTGTTTCCCTTCTCTGTGATGAGATGCCAAACAAATATAGCTGGAATTACCGGATGATTTTCTCTGATTAGACCTGGCTTCTGAGAGAATGTTAAAATTCAAATGGGAAACGTTTAGCTCAATGACTTTAAAATTATATGTTTGTATTGTATAATATATGATTTTGTTTTCCCTTTTTTCATTTATTTAATTTATTGTTTTATGAGTATTTGTTTTTTCATAATAATTATTTTAGAAAGTGAAACAACTATTTAGCTCAATATTAAACTATCAAACTTAAAGAAAATCTATTACTAAAAGCATTAGGCATAAATTATTTTCATGTATACATTTTTTTCCTTCTTGTCTCTGTGATTCAGTTCTTCATTTTTGTTCTCACTGTTGCTGTCTGCAGGGGTTCGTGAAGGTCGTGAAGAACAAGGCTTACTTCAAGCGCTACCAGGTCAAATTCAAGCGTCGTCGCCAGGGAAAGACCGACTACCAGGCGAGGCGCTTCCTTGTTGTCCAGGACAAGAACAAGTACAACACGCCGAAGTATCGCTTGATTGTGCGTTTCACGAACAAGGATATCGTCACGCAGGTGCGTAGATTCAGCTTGTTGGATTTTTTTCTGGCCAAACAGCGAGTTGTCCTGGTTTCAGGATTGTTTTCAGATCTCCTTTTACCTTCAAATTTAGTTTGAAGATGCAAACAAACATTCGTAGAGGGAGTCTTCACTTTGTGCGAAAACCTCCAGCTGTCCTTTTTTGGGGGGAGGAGATGTAGAGTGTCTGGAAATCCCCGAAAATCTAAGACACTGAAAGTTCAGAAGGCTTCATCCCTAGAACAAAAAAATGACCACTACCCAGTTTTCAGGAATTCGTTTTTGGACAGTTGCATTCTGCTATAGTTCAAACACTTTTAAGGATGACAAATTTCAGATCTTCATCTAAATTCAGACTTTTTTATATATCTACCTGGTGAATAAAATTGGCTGTTAATTTCTCCAGTTATGAAGAAATACGCTCTATTTTATACGCTGTACTTATCTATCACCAAAGATTCTGTTTCCCCAAAGTTTCCTTTAAATGTATGACTCCATGGGTTACCAAAGGTGGAAATGCCATCATTTCAACATTCCCGCTGAAATTTGGATCCTAGTTTCAGACTTTTCCGTTTGGCAATGACCCTCACCCCTGACCTTTAAGCCTACCCAGGTCGAGAAACTGTTCCTCAAGTTGAAGCCTGAGGAAGTATCAAGGAAAAAGTATCAAGGAACTTGCAGCTGGGCCCAATTTCATAGAGCTGCTTAAGCACAAGAAGTAGCTAAGCACATCAAAATTATGCTTACTAGAATAAGGTTATTAGCCAAACTACCGTATCACATGTACATTTTGTGACTAGTATCCTGCTCATTTCTGCTAAGCAGGCAAATGTTAAGTGGTATTTTCTGCTTAAGTTAAGCAGCTCTATGAAATTGGGTCCTGCGGGTGGCTAGACGGGACCCTAAGCAGGATTTTGTTCTCTGTGATGATATGCCAAACAAATAGCTGGAATTACCGGATGATTCTTTGTGATTAGATCTGGCCTCTGAGAGAAATAATGAAGTCTTTCCAAGTCCCAAGTGTTTCGTGTATTAAATAAACCCTTACAAGTTGAAATCCTTCTATCTCCAATTTGCCAAAATGAAGGATTCAGAAGGACTGAGGGCAGTAGGCAAGTAACAAATGGTTATGGCTGGGTCAGGCATTCCTATCTCATCCAAGTCCAAAGAATTTGGTGTGGAGTGACGTTAGGAGAAGAGGATATGTGAGGATTAAGGCCACATGGTGGCAAAATGCTCGGTCCTTGAGGTTAAATCTGCAGTATAACGTGTGTTCAATTTACAAAGTTTCAAGTATTATTTTCTACTAGATAAAACCTATTTCTAAAAGTATACTTGCTGCTGCAAATCTTAAATACAGCAATCAGCTCATTATTTTCAAACTTGGATTGTGCGCATCTTTTGTTATATCGGGGTTACAAAGTACACTCTGTTCTTTCTCTGCAGATAGCGTACGCCAGAGTTGAAGGAGACATCATCGTATGTGCTGCATACGCACATGAGCTCCCTCGCTATGGCGTCAAGGTCGGGCTGACTAACTATGCCGCATCTTACTGCACTGGACTCCTGCTTGCTCGCAGGGTAAGCTGCTGAAGCTTTTGTCTTTTTATGGGGTTTGAAGGGTGTGGCTTTCTTCTACTTCAAGTTTGATTAAAACTCTTAACCCTCGTACTTTCTGACCCATTATTATCATCAATACGGTTTTTGATTCTAATTGTACAATGCAAAATTGCAAAGTGATAATGTGGTGAATGCGTTTACCGGTTCATGCTTGTGCCACCTTAAACAACCTATGCAGTTGGATGGTGGTGGTGTTGTTCAACTCACTGACAAATGTTTACTTGAAGTAGAAGGGGGTGGGTGATATTGCTGTTAACCTCTGCCCCCCGAGTTCAATAGAATAAGGGACATTAACGGACCAAGAGTCAAGTTGCATTGGTGCATGACCTTGATTTTGATTAGAATCTGTGATGAAATGCCTAAAAATATAGCTGGAATTACCGGATGATTTTTGCTGATTATAACTGGCGTCTGAGATTAATACAAAGTCATGCCATCTGTGGGCAAACTAAAATTTACAGGGGATTACTCTCGTTGCATTGAACATTGGTATCAGACTTCTGGTTGCGTGATTGAATTTTGTGACTTGATAGATAACTATTTCAAAAGAGCTAAATATATTGACCAGAGCGCAAACTCCAGGTTCTATCTAAACGAACTTATTTTTTTTATTTTTTTTTTATGGCTCCTGCGCTTGGACCTATTAATTGTTTGTGCTGGACTGAGGGAATGCTTGCAGTCAAAGTATGAACATTAACTGATAGTGCAGTCGTTTCTCACGAAATTGACTCTAGAATGATTCGCAAACGGCAATACAATTTTTTCAAGCTTTAACAAAGGTTTGACATAGATGTGCCCATAGGACTTCAACATGCCAAGCAACTTGGCGCTCTAGTCATTGTGTGGCTCTATGATAATTATCAATGACAATTTTGTGAATATTAAGCCCTGAATGTTATTAAGAAAAATACCTATAATACCTTTGGTCAATTTAACCCTGGAATACCCCCTTATGAAATTCCCCATGTCTCTTTATTTGTTAAACTTAAATACAATAACGATTTTAATCGTCGAGAGTGTCCTCCCCAGGAGTTCTAATGTGGAGGTGCCCCTCTCATGTTTTTAGATCCTGAAGAAATTCAACCTTGACACCGTGTACGAGGGGGAGACGGAGATCACGGGGGAAGAGTTTCACGTGGAGAGCGTCGAGGGCAAGGCCGGGGCCTTCCGCTGCTACCTGGACGTCGGCCTCGCCAGAACCACCACCGGTGCCCGTGTCTTTGGGGTGCTGAAGGGTGCCAGCGATGGAGGCATCGACATCCCACACAGGTAAGTTCTTCACTTGATTCCCCCTAGATTCCCCAGAGCTTGTCCAAACAAAAGAAATCTTTGCAGGCCTGGAATTTTATCTTTGATGGGGCAAGGCCATTTTTTTTAAGGAATGAAGATTATGAATTCAGACTAGAACCATCACCGAACTAATGATTGCAGCTATGGCTATAGTCATTTGCTGCAGCAGATGATTTGTGTTAGAGGATTAGGAACAAACCGCTATGAAGAGAGCCAATAATTTAACGCTGATGTCCACCGCAAGTTGAAACAAATAAAAACTTGTTTTTGTTCTTGATGATGAGATGCCAAACAAATATAGCTGGAATTACCGGATGATTCTTCCTGATTAGACCTGGCTTCTGAGAGAATAATAAACCAAAAGACTAGGGCCAATTTCATTGAGCTGTTGAAGCAGGAACACAAATTTGAGTGTTTGAATGGAACTTCATTTGACCATTAAACTGGTTGTGATTGCCGCCGTGAATCCATCGGAAAGATACATTTGTGACAATACATGGTTATAATCTGGGCTACTAAAAACTTCCTGGGGGCAAGTGGACAGCACAGTTTATTAAACTGATGGGCTACTTTACAAAAAGCTTAGGTGCCTTTACAAGAACCATGAGCGCAAGGCCTGCTCTATGGTCGTGTGGATTTTTCCCCCCCGAGTCGAGGCTTGACATCTAATTGACATCAAATTGTTTACCTCGCAGTTAAATCTTGATGACTGTTCATTTTGATTTTTTGATATTGGTTGTGTGACCCTTTCAAGAAGAAAACCATTACTGTGTCAATTATTTTTGGGGGAACCTGGTTCCCAATGTTCATGATTGTACTGTTCTCTAACTGCTGCCTTTACCGTTCCCGAACAACAGCAACAAACGCTTCCCCGGCTACGACGCCGAGAGCAAAGAGTTCAACGCCGACGTCCACCGCAAGCACATCATGGGTGGTCACGTCTCGGACTACATGCGATCCCTAGCGGAGGAGGATGACGAAGCCTACAGACGACAATTCTCTCAGTACATCAAGCTCGGCATCACCGCTGACGCGGTAAGAAAGGGTTTTTTTTCACCACCCCTCCTGACCAAATTGACGACCCCTGTTGATTGACACCGCTTCTAAAACGTGTGTATTGGTACACTGCAGGATATCAAGGAGTATCACGGGGTTGGGATCTACCATTTTGAAATGGTTATTTTTTTCTTGATATGTGCCACAGCTCTGTGGTCACGTGCCTCATTTCAAGGTAGTACCATAGGTAATTGAAAAAAACACTAGAAAGTTAAGGGGCCATTTTCTCTCTTTTTAACAATCACACGGTTGCATGTCTGTAATTGTCATTGACCCATACCACCGCCAGGTGTTTTCTAGACACCCTGCTAAATGCAGCAAAACGAAACGAGGTTGAAATGAAAGCCCTGCTAAATGTTAGCAAAATGCAACGTCGATTTCTGTTGCATTGTTGAGTGAACTGGTTTTTATGCCAGCCTGGGCACTGGGCATTTACCCCGCATTGAAGCTTGCTAGGGACTAAGATTGCACATGGACATGGCAAGGCCATGCTAAACCCTGCTAAATGCAGTACAGTGCAACAGAGTATTGGTCTTAAGTTGACTGCTAATTGCGACAAAATACAACTTATTTGGTGCATTTTGTTGTATTTGGCATGGCAGGGATAACGTTAAGCAAAATGCTTTGTTACAATGCAGATCACTGTGGTGATAATATAACAACCCATTTCAAAATGAATGCTGCATTGATGCATTCAATGTACATGGATGCGTAAACTTTGTCTTGTTTCTGTTTTCAATGATGAGATGCCAAACAAATATAGCTGGAATTACCGGATGATTTTTGCTGATTAGACCTGGCCTCTGAGAGAATATAAAAACAGGATGACCATTTGTCTTTTATGGAAACGCCCAGATCCACTAACCACCGCTGTTTATAAATGAATCCTAGGATGCTGAATGGTTCTGGCTTGACCAGTGAAAATGACAAGAACACCACAAAGTCATGTTGTGCCTGGAAATTTCCTAGGGGCTCTTTGTTAGGAAGCTATTATCTGTTGACAAACTTATTATTTTTCACCGGCGAAACCGAAGGGGGGGAAAAAGTGGTTGCCTTGTCCTCCCCTGTGTGTGTGAAATCAGTGTCCTATAACTCAAGGACGGACCTGGCGTATCAACTTGATGTGTCTTGATACCCCAGAAGCCTATTGTTTTTGGACCCCAAGGTCAAATGTGAAGGGTCAGTATGGCTAAAACGAAAGGAATGTCGTCAAAGCGATAACTCGAGTAGAATGAGATTAATCTCAGCGGGGCATTTGTGTTTGTCAACACACCACTCTTGTTTTATTTGTTATTACTTAAGTGGTAAGGTCTTGCTCTTTCTTGTTGTAGATGGAAGAGATGTACAAGAAGACACACGAGGCCATCCGCGCTGATCCAGAACACAAGCCAAAGGAGAAGAAGGAAGGCAAGACCAAGAGCAAGAGGTAAGATCTACTCCTAAAAGCCAACATCCAGTGCTGCTACTTAAACAAAAAAACAATTCAAACACAAATTTTCTTTGTGATGAGATGCCAGAAAAAATATAGCTGGAATTACCGGCTGATTCTCCCTGATTAGACCTGGCTTCTGAGAGAAATAATTGAAGGTGAAGACACTTCCTTTAGAAGCTGTAAGAGAGTGTCTCAAACATTGGACACGTTGTAGGTGCAAAAAAATGTTCCGCGGGGCAGAACCCAGATTATTCTGCCTGACCGCATCATTGTGCCAAAGCACCAGAGCAATCCTACTCAAGTGAGGACGCACGTTACTATTTTGCACGTTACAACGGAACAGTGCGGCAGTTCAACAGACGGTCCATGTACACCTGCTGGAACTCTTATCCGATCCAATTAGAACGTTCCCACCATTCCAATTTATGAGATGCTCTCTTATTTTAATTTTTTTTTCTTCATTTTTCAAGTTATGTGATCGGAAGTGAATCACAAATGATTATTCTTCGACGAGTCTTAACAACCGATTTTTTGTATGTGTCTGTTGCAGGTGGAACCGAGCCAAGATGTCCCTTGCCCAGCGCAAGGACCGCGTCCGTCTGAAGAAGGCCTCTTTCCTGCGAGCCAAGCAAGAGCAGGAATAAAGTTAAATATCCTATCAAGATACAGAAACTACCACAACTATAAATGATGTAACAGCTTGACCAGGATGGTTAAATATTATGGGTTTTTTCCCCCCCTTATGCAGCAAAACTTTTATGAATGGTATCAAGAGAACCGAATGAGATTAAAATTTGAAACTGATGCAGGGAATGTTGATGTGTCTTGTCTGGTTTCTTGTGAAGTTTTGTCTCGTGTTTAAAGGCCCTCTGGCTGACTGACCCTTGGAAACCATGTTTCTCACATTTGATCTCTGGAGCGTTACTACTGGGTCAAATGTATACAACCATGCACGATCAGTGAAGCGTGGAAATGGTTTGGGATGGTGAAACAGTAGGAGGGTTAACCAAGTTATCATTAACCCTGCTCCCTCAAACCTTTGTCGTTGGTTTTAATTGACGGACACACGGCCCAACCAACTGCATTTGTGTATTCAGACATGAGGCCATGCAAACTGGCAGAATTTAAGAAAGAATAACAAAATATGTGCAAAGTGCCAGTTAGCTCAGTTGGTAGAGTGCCGGAACATTAGTCCAGAGGTCATTGGTTCAAATCCCGCTCTAGTCAATTTTTTCTTTGTCCAACCCAAGTTATTTAAATTTACACATTCAGTTTTCCTTTTATCTAAAGTTTGGTGTGATCCCAGGCTATACGGCAGTTATAGGTTGAATGGCTTCTGACTGGCACCCCCGAACAAAGATATTGTCAAAATAGGGAGAGTGCCAACATACGGCTAGATAGCTCAGCTAGTAGAGGGCCGGTTCAAATCTCGCTTTAGTCATTTTTTCTTTGTTGATCTCAAATTAAAATATGTGCCATTTTGCCAAGTACAAGTACAGATGAACCTTGAAGGCAAACTATTCCTTTGGTTTTTGGGACCGTGTGATTGTTATGTAGATTATATACAAAAAAAACTAACTTGTGAAAATTTCATTTCAAAGGGTGGTTGCGTTTTTGAAATATCGCCAAAATCCGCAGCGAATATATCCACGCATAAAGAATAATCCCTAATAGGAATACACAATCTGAGGAACGTTTCTTGGATTCAAATTTTGTGGGGATAAAAATTGACGTCTTTTTCCAATTTGCCACATTACTTTGAATTTAAATATTTCTCCAAATGCTTTATACTTTCGAAAGTTGCTGTACTTCTAACCAAGTCAGTTATTATTATTGCCATTAATCTTCTGAGTGATTACCTATGGTATACCTTCCCTTTAACTAGAACTGAAAAATAGCAGGCCTGCTACTAGAAACTGGAGTTCAACAAATTAAAAAAAAAAGACAGACACAAACTACAAAATAAATCCTGATTTACGTGTTTTTATTTCATTCTTTAATATATTTCCGAAGTTTATAATTATAAGTTGTGCCAAGCATTGATGCGCACATTCATCTCACACCTGTCTTTGGATTAATAATTCTTAAAATTCCTTGACGGGTGTTTCCAAAAATAAATTTATTTTAAAAATGACATAAAAAGGTCTCGGACACACATTGCAGTTGTTTAAAAATCCTAAAAATACTTAAGATAAGATGGAAAGGTGGAAAAAAGTGTTTTAGGCCAAGTAAAAAAAGGAACGAGTTTCTCATCCGGACTTTTTCAAAAAAGGAGGAGGCAGCGCTTAACTACTATTTTTCAATTTGTTGATATTTTTTCCAAGATGCTAAATATGGCTGGCCAAGGTATATTTATTCACATATATTGTGCTATTTGAGTATACTGAGATATGCAATGTATGACAAAACAAATGATTGGCATTATTTTTATTCCACTTGCTAAGCAAGTTATTAGTTTCAAAATTCAGAAACTGAAAATTATACATTTATGTGTTCAGCTTGATTTAGCTAGAGAAGCTATACAAAATTGTACATCACAGCCTGGCAACGCATCCAATACCCACTGAGCTCAGAGAGACAGTGTATGCGTGCACCAGCCGCACCAGTGATCGAAGGGTTGTTGTATTGCAAAGGCGAAAAAAGAGAGACAAATTCTTTGGCAAAAATAAACCAAGGAACTTTGTTTTTTTTTGTTATTTTTCTCTTTTCACTGAATAGTTAATAGTAAACAAATGGAGGCGGGGGACAAGAAACTCGTAAGTTTTTTTATTTGGCCTTACTATGATTGCAAACGGAACCAGAAGAGGTCTTGACTTGGAAAAGAATTTTGCTTCGTCATTTCTGATTGATAAGATGTACCTCTTGAGAAATACTTTGGTCTAAAATACTGCAAGGTCAATTTTTTACATTTGAAGACCCCCCCCCAAAAAAAAAAATCACTGTTGCTTATTTTGATACTGACATGAAAAAGCACACAAACTTTACAAAACTGCTTTTTTCCACTGAAAAATTGACCATTGAATTTAAGAACTTGTTCAAAGGTTGATTGTGTTTGAAATTTCAGGAATGAAATTGCCCTCTATAAAACGATGATGTACTTTCACTTTAAAGAGCTTTTGAAGCAGATAAACTCTCTGTCATGGAAATATGGCTGACATGGGTTTACAACAAATACAAATGATGTACCATCCCTTTAAAGGTGCATTCTCACTGGTCTCCCAGAAAACTTGGTGCATCCAGCACTAACACTTTCACTTTAAAGATGGATATGAACGGTGTATTCCAAGTAACAAGAATCATTTAGCCTTCTTAACAATTTACGTACGAACCATTTTCAGCAAAACAAATTTAACATTGGAAGTTTGAAATGATAAAAAATTCGAAAATAAAAACGACTCTTTGGTGACCGCTGGCGGTGCTGTGTGAAAAAGCTGATTGTATGACATATACCCGTAGAGACGACCAGAACATTGCACTTTGACCTGTACGTATGGCGTCTGCCGTCTGCTGTTTTTTTATAAAATAGTCTGAGATTTTGAAACTTTGTGTAAGTGAAACTAAGGTCTTTATTACACTCCAGCAAACATGAATTTAAACATGCAGCGTATTTTATTATCTCGTTCATATCCATCTTTAATGCACTCTTTTTTTTCACAATCAATCGTACAAATTTGCTCACCAGTAAAAAAAAAGGTGAGTGACTTCTCAGGAATTTCTCAAAATCTCCTTGAGCCTTCAGGTTCTTAGGAATAAAGTAAAGCATTTTCGCGCAAGACTTTTGCAAATGGAGAACCACTTCACCAGCCAAACTATCAAGTGATGCATACTCTTTGTGTAAAATCCCCTGCAAACTTTTGCTTAGCAGACATCTTTGCTTTTGAGCAATAATTATAATTTAGTAGCTCTATGAAATTATACCCTAGTCATTGACGACAACCCTATGTTCCGATAACCCTATGTTTAGACACCCCTATGTTCCGACAACCCAATGTTTGGACAACCCAATGTTATGACACTACTATGTTACGATACCCCTATAGTTTTGCTACCTTATGTTACGACACCCCTATGTTTGACACCCCTCTGTTTCGACACCCGAGTTTCGACACCCCTGAGTTTCGACACCCCTATGTTACGACACCCCCATGTTACGACACCCCTTATGTTTCGACACCCCTATGTTTCGACACCCCTCTGTTTCGAAACCGCTATGTTACGACACCCCTTATGTTTCGACACCCCTATGTTTCGACACCCCTCTGTTTCGAAACCGCTATGTTACGACACCCCTTATGTTCCGACAACCCTATGTTTGGACAACCCAATGTTATGACACTACTATGTTACGATACCCCTATAGTTTTGCTACCTTATGTTACGACACCCCTATGTTTGACACCCCTCTGTTTCGACACCCGAGTTTCGACACCCCTGAGTTTCGACACCCCTATGTTACGACACCCCCATGTTACGACACCCCTTATGTTTCGACACCCCTCTGTTTCGACACCCCTCTGTTTCGAAACCGCTATGTTACGACACTGCTGTTTGACACCCCTGTTACGACACCCTGTTTCGACACCCCTCTGTTACGACACCCCTGTTTCGACACCCCTCTGTTTCGAAACCGCTATGTTACGACACCCCTGTTACGACACTGCTGTTTGACACCCCTGTTTCGACACCCTCTGTTACGACACCCTGTTTAGACACCCCTATGTTACGACACCCCTGTTACGACACCCTGTTTAGACACCCCTATGTTACGACACCCCTGTTACGACACCCCTGTTTAGACACCCCTATGTTACGACACCCCTGTTACGACACCGCTATGTTTCGACACCCCTATGTTTCGACCACCCTGAGTTTCGACACCCTATGTTCAACACCCCTGAGTTTCGACACCCCTATGTTTACGACACCCCTATGTTACGACACCCCTATGTTACGACACCCCTGTTTTGACACCCCTATGTTACGACACCCCTATGTTTCGACACCCCTATGTTCAGACACCCCTATGTTACGACACCGATATGTTTTGACACCGCTATGTTTCGACACCCCTCTGTTACGACACCCCTATGTTACGACACCCCTATGTTACGACACCCCTGTTTTGACACCCCTATGTTACGACACCCCTATGTTTCGACACCCCTATGTTCAGACACCCCTATGTTACGACACCGATATGTTTTGACACCGCTATGTTTCGACACCCCTGTGCCTGTTTCGACACCCCTATGCCTGTTTCGACACCCCTATGCCGCCCCTACTTGTAAATGTATGTTCCTAATCTTAATCCAAACCCTAGCGTGTAGATCACAAGGGGGTTATCGGAACATAACGCAGTCACAATATATATTTGATAATACAGAATACATACTTTATACAATAATGAGATAAATGGGCTTGAATAAGTAAACACCTGATCAACTCTCTGTCTCGTCCCAGTTGAAGTCGTCCTCCATTCCCCAACCATCACCCTAAGAGAAAGAAAATTATTTGTGTATAAAGTTAGGTAGTCCCAGGCATGATGGTTAACGACTTCACGTCAGTATCGACAAATCTTCACCATGCTTACTTTTTGAAACTTTTCAAAACTCTCAAGTTATAATTTCATTTTATTTTTTTGAGAATATCATTGTCGAGCGACGAGCGGATGCCAGAATTCGTCTTGTACATTTTGTTGATTGTTTTTCCTCAAAATAAATATGAAATATGAAATATTTCCCTCTGAAATGTAGTCATATTCGTGAAAAACCTAAACAAAAACACAACAGCTGTTACACCCAAAATTAAGGACAATGTGTTCACATGATGAAAACTGTGCATGGTTTTTCACTATTTTCTCCCGACTCGCGACGGATTAAGCCAAAATTTTTCACAGGGTTGTTATTTCATGTATATACGGTTGATCACACACAGCATAAACGCCGTCTGCGACTATTTTGTCAGCTTTACCAATCCTGTATAATACCTTTAAATTATTATTATTTTTTTTTGAGGCATTGCATGGTGAGGTATCAATATATATTCGGTTTGCGGTAACACCATGTGTATAAATATCTACTTTGCTGTGTAGATTTTGTCTTGCTATTTGTTGATTTTGTTCTACTACCGCGGAGTAGATTTTCGGAATTCGGGAGACTTCTCAGTTCTTAAAAAGAACTGTCCTGCTAATTAACTACTACCTGGGCAGGAGGTGGGAAATGAGATACTTACAGATTCCATATCTGTCGCGGCATCATTCACCCCGAAAGACGACCTGGTTTCATCTGTTTTTGGTGATAGCCCACTCTGGTTGGCAGTTTTACCCTTCTTGTTGTCCGGTGTTTTCGAAGAAGGTGTGAAAGAAAACGAGGGCTCCATATCGGCGAAGAAGTCAAGTTCCGGACTCTTCACTTTGGACGCCACGACAATGTCGGGAATGAGAAATTCACTGCCAAGTTCTGTGCTTTTTGGATTGGCACGGAGTTGCTTCTTCGGAAATGTCTTTGCGTCGCCTGGTTTTGTGGTTTGTTTGTCAGTTCCTGTCTTTGGTTCAGCAGATACTTTAGCACCAGTTTGTTTTTTGAGCTGTAAAGGCTTTGCCGTTTTCTTGGAGGAGGCATGTCCTTTCTCATCCGTCCTATTAGAAACAGTCTGGCCCCAGTCATCACTGGCCCTGGACCAATCAGAGTCCACCTCCGCACTGGTTACAACCGGTTCTTGCTGATCCCCTCTTGCAAGTAACACCGCTCCCGATTGGTTGGGATCGGGATCTGGGCTGAAAGTGCTTCCTGGCTGGCTGACATCATCCCAGTCTGACCAATCATCCTCGTCCTTACATGCTTCCTCGGGCTCTTCCAGCTTCTCTTCCATGTCATCAGAAAAACTGCTTTTCTCAAATCGTGGCGATGTTTCGTCCAAGTGAACATCACCAACTGCCTCCGCGGAATCTTTCCCCAGTTCAGTCATGGATAACAATGTCACTAATGAGAACAACAACAAAACTTCTTGTACATTTTGTTTATTTTGTAATTTTATCCTCCAATCAAATGACAAAGATCTACTTGGATATAATAGAAAACAAAAACTGAATGTTTTCCATTTGTGCAGTGGAGATAATAATTTAGAAGCATTCAGCCCCGCACTCAGCTCCGCGAGCTGAATGCAGACTCACCTTTCCCACTGCTCTGGTTCCTCTTGGCCTCCCTCTCCCGTCGTCTCTGCTCGTTCTTCGCCTTCAGCTCCTCCCTCCGTCTCTCTCTCTCCTCCTGGCGACGCCTAGCGACGGCTGCCGCTTCCTCCTCTCGCCCGGCAACCCCCGTCTCCTCCACCACGCCGGACGGCCTCCCATCATCGACTGATGGCAACGGAGGCTTAGTGGGCAGCGGGGTCTTATCCAATGAAGGGAGGGTGATAATGCCGCTGACGGCCGTCAGGTTTGTGACGTTGTCCATGTTTTTGAGGGGAATCTCTTTTTTACTGAAGAACTGAGTAATGAAAAAATGAATATATATCAATTTTGTTCACTGCAATCCAAGAACTGAAGGCTCAAAATTTGTACCCTTACAGAGTCTTGCTGACAATTAACGTTTGGAACCTGAAAATCTAGTTTCCACTGTTTGCATATTTCATGACTAACAATAGATTCACCTGGTAAGTCTGCTGCCACCTAGTGTCCCGAAAGGCTCCCACTGACTTTAGTCTTGACCTCACAACTGACTATGACAACTCTACTAGAAAGAGAGAACCTTACCTTGGGTCTTCCTTCCACAAAGTATTTGATTCTTTCACCACCCACGACGAGCTGAGCGCCAAGGATCGGCACGGTGTCGGCGAGAGCCTTCAGACTGGCCGCTACCAAGTCATCCTGACTATCCTTCAGTCCGATCAGAAGCTGTTTGCAAATGAACAAGAAAAAATAATACCAGACGCCACCTTGATATAGGTAGGGTCATAGATGGGTTTTTTGTCCATGTTAAGTTGATTTAAAGGCACAATCACCAATAAAAGATACAATAAAATTCACCTGTGAAAATTTCAGCTGATAACAGTGCCTAACTTGTTGAGAAAACAGCAAATAAAAATGTCACAGTATTTTCCATCAAGAATGATGAATCCATGCAAGTTTAGCGAGGTGACAGCGGGTACCAATCGCATTTCTGGCTGCAGCATTCACAAGCGAACACCACACAATCTCAACTTGGGTGAGTTTCGGAGATTCAAATTTCTGGACATTCTTTTATCGCTTTCTAATCACTGGGCCATTTCACACCGAACCCAATGATTTGGCCGAGTCAAAATCTTTAACACAGACTAGAGAATCTCACCTGGGGTAAGACGCCTTTCCTGAGGATCTTGACGTCGAAGAGGTGGGCGTAAAAGGAGAAGTATTGAAGGAGGCAGGTGCGGACGTGCATCTCCCGAGACGGGAACAGCCGAATGATGACCGGTATGACGAACTGTTTGTACAGGTCCTCCGAGAACAAGGGGTTGATTTGGTCGGAGAGGAACTCTCTCTGCTTGCCGTTTGCCTCTGAACATTGATGTAAAAAAGACAACTTTGGTTCCTCACAAATAATATTACTTGATAAATGCGTTTTTATTTTTTAAGAATGATCCTTTTCTGATACAAAATGAAAATGATTTTGAAGTAGGGCGCCCTCAATCTTTCTTTTGGCACCAAATATCCCTCTGTTTTGCTGGAGGCTGTATGAGACAGACACACATGGCATAGTTTTGTCTCTATTTCTCTCCATTTTGTGCATGAGCTCGGCTCAGGCCATGCTATCTCATTCTCATACTCTGACTGTAAGAGGGTATTGGTCAGAGAACCCCCAGTGAGTATTTCTCAGCTTTATATTTATATACTATTGGAGAAAATTATTGGTTTATGTTAAGATATTCACCGGTGTTGTTGTTCACGTGTATGTGATGTTTATACTTTCATATGCCAATGTACATGTACCTATTATTGCTCGTATGTATATTTTTTCTTTTTTATTTTTTTTTGGTTCCTGTTTAACAGTAGTTTTCACCTAGTGTTTCTTTGAGCTGAGGGATAAATTTAATTCATCCTAGATTCTCGTCATCCTGTGAATTATGATTTGTTATGGTCTCCGAGTGCTCGCCCCCTTTCAGTAGAGGACCCGCCTCCCTCCCGTTCCCCCTACCCCTACATTGATGTTACCTCTCACAGGGGTCATGAAGTGTGGTAACACTGCCGACACGGCCATCGGCTCTGCCATGACAAAGCTGGACAGGAGCAGCGGCGTCAGACGATTGGCCACTAGCTGCCTGGGTAGACGGTGGAGTCTGGGTGCCAGACCTTCAAAGAAAGCGTTCTTGACTGCTTCCGGTTTGACGGTCAGGTGAACTAGGAAGTTGGTGATTTCAAGAAAGTCGTTTCTGAAAAAAGTTGCGAGCAAAAATCATTTCATCATGGATTTGTTGAGGGAGTGCCAGGAAAAATCTCATGGAAGTACTGGTAAGCTCAAACTATTTTGCTAAATATCTTGAAAACCTTCCTCTACGTTGTTATGGTCAAGTTGGTGTTTAGCAAATTTTACAGGCAACCAGTCACAAACAATACACATTATGATATTTTAACTGGTACCCTGTTTCTGCTAAGCAAACATTTTGTGCTTAACAGTTTTTTTTTAAATTGGGCTCTGACAACAACAGGGTTCTTAAAAACAACTACGTATATAGATGCACCAAAATTTGTTTACAAATTGTTCTTCGGGGCTTACTTGAAAAGTTGATCTTTGAGCAAGGTGTTAAGTTTGGGTCTCACGGTGGGGTCGTCGTCCAGGAATTCTTCATTAATCCGCTGTTCAAAGGTGACACTCATTGAATCTGTAAAAGTAAAACAGCAATCCACATGGATCTCCATCAAATAATTTTGATGCGAATTTTATCTTTTTAATCACATGCAGTGAGGGTTGCGAGGTTTTACCAAGGATCTAAAAACAGCATGTTAAAGAACTTAACGAAACCGTCGGAACCTCCAAGCTCTCTGGTGTTTCTGATCAGCTGAGTGTGGGTTCAAGTTCCGGTCTTGAGACTTGTGTCCTTGACCAAGATACTTGACCACAATTGCTTTGTCCTTCGGATGGGACATTCAGCCGTAGGTCCCGTGTACTAAGATTGGTAGTGCATGTATAAGAACCCACAACATTTATCGTGGAAGAGTAGGGGGTTAGCCCTGGTGTTTCTGGTTCACATAGCGAGCACCCTTTTTAACAGATCTCCTCAGGTTTGCGAGCTACAGCGATCAGGTACACTTATGAGGCATCATTGGTATAGTTAAAAAAAATGTATAAAAATAGTAATAGTTCAACTGAAACAAATGAAACAAGCAGTTGGATTTTGATGTTTGGGGTGGTTAGGGTTAGGGTATACACACCTAGATCGGTCAAATGCTCCAACATATTCTGAGCTAAGATCCCAAAAGCGTAGGCATCCCTGGCATGGCCGTACTGGGGCGCCGTCGACGACTGACTATCCTCTTGCTCCTCCGGAGGGATTGAGTCTGCATTGCGTAATGGTTGGCTACTTTTCAGAAACTTGAGAGGCAAACAAACAAAAAAACTACGTGAGAGCAACGAGGTGGAAAATTAGAGACTGTCCTGGTTTTGTGGGAGAAGGTTTGTACTACATTTTTGCAATACTTGTCCGGTTGTGTATTGCTATAACAACTTGGGTTGTGTGGTGTTGTAAGTGTTGTCATTCCAGGCCTGGGTTACCAGCCAAAACACCATGTCACATCTATTATCTGTGACTGGTATCCTGCTTGTTTTTGCTAAAGCAGAAATTTGGTAAGCAATATTTGCTGCTTAAGTAGCTCAATGAAATTTGGCCCAGTTATTATAATTATTATTATTTATTTGACCGAGACAAACCAGACAAAAATAACATAGAAACACGTACATGAAGATGAAAAAAGAAGTAATCCAACAAAAAAAACAAAAGTCAACAAATATTTGTGTAAGTAGGACCTAGTTTCATAAGTGGACAAGTTTAAATAAATAATATAAACAAATAAAAAAGTAATGAAAAATACAACAAGGCACCAAAACGGATTGGGCGAATAAGGGTGGAGCATGCAGGAGGGGAACAAAACCAAAAAAACAAGGAAAGAAAAACCAAACTCTGAGAAAAAAAACGACAAATCATGCGGGGCAGGGACAACAAAAGTAAACTAAAGTACTGGAAAGCTTGCTGCCCCTCACTTTGGCTTGGCAAATCAATCTTACCTGCGCTGTGGCGTCTTCAAATTTGCAGAGGTGTTCCATTCCTCCAAGTCTCCATCCTCCATCCTGGCAACTGACGTAGATGGAGGACACGCAGACATTGTTGTGAGATGCTCCTCCCTAGATACAAAGACGTTTACACTTTTTCTTAAAGGAACATTACAGAATTGGTAAAAAAAAAAATAATCCTTTTTGATCACAGATTTACATAAAACTTACACGGTCTAATGATGATGATAGTAGAAAACATCCATCGAAATGTTTCTGTCTTAAATGTCATATTTGATGAGAAATGAGTAAACTAATTTCCCGATTGGAGTTTATCGCTCAGTGAGCGTTTTATTCATTGTTGAATCTATATGATTTCATGCAAATGTGTAATCGTTTTTCACTGTTTTCTCGCGACCCAGATGGCCAATCGATCTCAAACTTCTAAAGGTTTGTCAGTTTATGTATATGGTGGATTACATAAAGTGCTTACACTGCCAGCAACTGTTTGTTTTAACTAACCATCCTTTCCAACATCAAACTCAATGATGCTGAAAATATTTCGGATTTGTCACGTATGCCCTTGCATATATATGTAACCTGCCTGGACGTTCTTATTATTCTTAAGGACAAATTATTTTCCCCAGAGAAGCAGACTTAAAAGCACATGCAGTCTTCATCAGCCGTTTAAGACCTTATTGTTGAAACAAATTTAAAAAATTATTGAAAACTTTGTATTAATTTTTTGTTGACATTAGATATGAAAAATATCAAATGACAAGAATCTATGTGTGGGGTATCTATAAAACAAATGTAGGATGCATTTTATTCATACAATATGGCAGATATATCTGATCACCCTTGAAATCTGGAAATGTTCCATTCCTCATGAAGTGGAACAGTCCAGATTTCACCTCTTGGTTATATTTTGCTAATATTGTACCCACATGCATCCAATAGTTGCATATGCCATAGCCACCTACAAACATTGATATATTGGATGTACATTGATGTATTTGAGTTCCAATCATTACCCTATCATGTAGAAAGCTGAGCGCTTCTGCTACATTGTATAAGCCAGCACAGATCTCCTCGGGTGTGAGAGTGTCCAACACCAACTCTAGAGGGCGCACTTGCTCCGTGATCAGGTAGTGCCTTCCACATTGTCACAGGATGCGAAAAACTTCAGGATGGTTGGATGGCGAAGTATTTTCAGTTGCTGGTGAAGAAAATCAAGAACCAAGAGGTTAATTGTCCACTCTGTTCTAGCCCTGTGTAGGACTCTTCCTCTGTGCCGAACACAGTTACCGAGTTCTAGGGCTTGTTCCAAAACCTCCAGCTCCACCTCCAGCTCCAGGCATTGTTTGATCATGGGAACACTGTACAAAACACACACTGCCCCAAAACTGGTGAACTGGTAACGAGTGATAACAAAGTGCAAGCCAGCAGAGCCCGAGCCAAAGTTTGGAACACAGGCCCCTATGAGGGTCCGTTTCAGGGGCGGAAAATTTGCAGAGCTCCATAATTCAAAATTTTGCCTGAAAGAAGCTACTGTACTACTACTTTGAGTAGTACTACTTCTAGTACTAAGCTCACCAGATAACATTCCATGGCCACATACATTTTTGGGCGGAGGCTTTTGGATGTCAGTACTCCTAGAATTATGAGGTTCCATGAACCTCATAGAGGTCCATGTACAAACTACAATACAAAACTTTTTTTCATTTACGTTTCTGCACCTGGAGTTCTCATTTGAAATCGGATCTCGCCAAAATTAGGCTCTACGTGTTTCTTGGAATCTCATTGAGCGTTGCATGGGTCAAGAAAATCCACTCCGCAAATTTAAAATTGTTAAAAAGCGATAAATTCTTACCGTCATTCCCAGTCCTCTTCAAACAGTGTGAGTGTTATAACAAATATGGCG
This sequence comes from Pycnopodia helianthoides, assembly GCA_032158295.1. Classification (NCBI taxonomy): domain Eukaryota; kingdom Metazoa; phylum Echinodermata; class Asteroidea; order Forcipulatida; family Asteriidae; genus Pycnopodia; species Pycnopodia helianthoides. The sequence continues at coordinate 14,150,803 of CM063258.1, forward strand.
CTTGCTGCGCTCGCAAAGGTCTACCGAACAAACTGGTACTCCGCGCGCAGCAACGCTGGTCCCGGCAACTGTAGGTTGGTTTTGTACACACATCATGTGACTCCAGCGCCATATTTGTTATAACACTCACACTGTTTGAAGAGGACTGGGAATGACGGTAAGAATTTATTGCTTTTTAACAATTTTAAATTTGCGGAGTGGATTTTCTTGACCCATGCAACGCTCAATGAGATTCCAAGGAACACGTAGAGCCTAATTTTGGCGAGATCCGATTTCAAATGAGAACTCCATGTGCAGAAACGTAAATGAAAAAAAGTTTTGTATTGTAGTTTGTACATGGACCTCTATGAGGTTCATGGAACCTCATAATTCTAGGAGTAGGATGTCAGATATTCCTCATAAATCTGTCATTTTCATGAAATAATATAACTCTCAACATTAACATTTCTGCAAACTTGAAACAAAGTTCATCACACCCAAACCTGATGAACAGTGTTACGTGTGTTTGCGCGTGTTTGCACAGGTGCGATAATGCTGCTATATGCGGGGAGCGCGGAGCATTCTGCAATCAATATTCAAGTTTGTCAAATTTGGTATTAAAATGTTACGACACCATTGTTATTTATGTAAACTGAAATCATATATTAAAAGACTTCGGATTTTGTTCAGAACAAATTCTGGGGGCAGGACAAAAACTTTTTGTTGGTGCTTTCTTCATTAATAATAAAATTCAGGCTTGCATGCCCCAAAATTAGTTCCTGAAAATAATTTGTCAACAATTAAGTTATTTTTATTTCAACTTCACTTTAATACTTAGTAATTAGTTTTATAAAAATTTATATAATTAATTTAATTATTTAAGTTTTTAATTAACAAACCTAATTAATTTTCCATTGCATTTTATTTATTTTTCTTTATATTTGACAATTGTTACTATTGTGCAATACATTTCTAGAGGTAGAAACCAATAATCTTCTCCTCGTTCACTCCTTACCTTAGCTGCATTTTCCAGGCGTTTATCTTCTTGCTCGGACTTCTTGTGTACGAAAACAGAGACTCGCGAGCCGTCTTTACGTTTCGCTGGGTGGAGTTGCCAATCCGAACATGACGGAGTCTCAAGTGGTTCTTCGAGTTTGCATCCCTGTAGAATGCTACTCTCTGATCCCATTTCCCACAAACAGTTCAGCCTTTTTAAAACAAATTACAACATTTAAGACCCTGTTACCGTAATCAGTGTTATATTTCACATTTTTTTAACAACTAAAAAAGTCTAATTCACATCACAGACACGTCAGTTTTCGTTTAGTGTCATGCCACCCGTATTTTTGTATGGTACCTAACTTTTCAACGAAAATATAACTTGGGCAACGCTGTAAGCTGATGTTGAGATTATGGGTACCTGACTACCAGGAAGTATTAATTTTGTATAGCGCCCTCTGTTGATAGTACAGTCAACGTATAAAATTGAAACATTTTTCATTTGCAAGTTAAAAAAATTTGAACGACATATACTTTTACAAAATATCAGAAGGTCTTCTGTTATTTTTTCTTAAATTTATAGCTGGAGTTTTTAAGTCAGAAGTTAGAATGCAACTTGAAGTTTAGAAAAGGCAGCAAAAACATTTATGCAAATTATCGATTGACGTCAAACTTTGCATATTGTTAGCCCGCGTGCATGCTGCGTGCGCATTTAGTACGGTCAGATCATTACGTTCGATAATTTGTGTGCCGAAAAGAGGCCATCTTATAACCTGATCTGAGGAGAAAAATGACCGATTTTCAGGCCGTAGCACCGCCAGTTTCTATCTCCACCGACGGAAAAGCGGCCTTTGCTGACGCAGTACAAAGGGCCAAGCAGGTTTGTATTAAATTATTTGATAAAACGTATATTTTTTTGCGGCAAAGTTGAACCTTGCAATACGGCTTTTCCACATGTTCAGAAATGCATTGTTCGGCACAGCGTGTATTACTAGCTGAGGCACGCGTTGTAGGTTTGATATGTGAAGAACAGAAATGGAGGGTAATTCTAATGAAAATGGACCATGACACACATACATCCCCGGCCCCAACATCCCTTTTGCCTAAATATTTCTTGGTGTCACTGAAAAGTGAAGAAGTCCATTATTTTTTAGACAGGAGCCAAAAAGTACGGGTCCGAAATCAGCTTGGCTTGGTCCGAATTCCGAATTCGCACCCCGAATTAAACTCGGCATCCCCCATGCTCAGTCTGAAGTCAACTCGGTCCCAGAGGTCAGGTACAAACTGGCAAAGAAAGTCAACTCTCTCAGTGCAACCACGTCGTGACTCTTTGTCTTAGTCCATGGGGGAAGGAAATAAAAAGATTGTGCCAAACTCTCAACTCTAGTTCAGTTGCTCGAGAAGATTTTTTATTATAAATAAAATTAAAACAAAATAAAAGGAAATTTGTGTATTTTTTTATGAAGTTGGTTACGAAGGGGGATTTATTTGTTTTTATTCTGCAAAATTATCTCATTTAGCCATTTACAAATTACAAAAAAATTCAATTAATACTTTAAACACTAAATAAAAGTTAAACATTTTGTTGAATATTTTTATAAATAATGCTGAATTGGAAAAATCGAGTTGTACATTCAGGTGTTCTTCATTTTTACTTAAATTGTTGTACCTCAAGTGTATATGGAAATAACTTGCTATTATAATAAAATATTTAAAAACGTCATTTTGTTTTATGAGAGGGGAGCATGACCCATCTAGCGAGGGTTGCTATAAATGCAAACAGGCCAAAAGCTTAATAAATTTGTTTTTTGGGGGTATTTTTTATCAGATTGCAGCAAAGATCGGAGGAGCATCTGTACCTGCGGGCCAAGCAGGGGATCCACTCGTCGGTGGACTGAAGAGACCTCTTGAGGACTTCGGCGGAGAGGAACCAGACAGAAAAAAGAACATGGCCTTCCAAAGCATGAACGATCGTAAGTTGCAGGCGCTTAAAGGAACATTACAGAATTGCTTTTTGCTAACAAAACAGTTGCTGGCAGTGTGAGCACTTTATGTAATCCACCATATACATAAACTGACAAAGTGAAAAACTAGTTAAAAACCGATTACACATTTGCATGAAATCATATAGATTCAACAAATGAATAAAACGCTAACTCGATCGGAAAATTAGTTTATTCATTTCTCATCAAATATGGCATTTCAGACAGAAATATTTCAAAGGAGGTTTTCTACTATCATCATCATTAGACCGTGTAAGTTTTATGTAAATCTGTGATCAAAGGGTATATTTTACAAGTTTTTTTCTTACAATTCTGTAATGTTCCTTTAAACTCCTCGAAGGTGATAGATATCGACCTATTTTTTGCCAAAGTTCCACTCTTAAGTCGAATTTTCTTTGTTCAACCCAAAGTTTGTCATTAGATTTACAAAGACGCCAGTGTAAAGATCAAGATTTACCTTTCCACAAGTTTTTGAAAATGTGTCTGCTGTTCTCTGTATATTTCTCTTTGCAAAACTTACAATGTCACTCAATTACCATTGTTTTTATGTTTTTTCCTTCTGTTTTCAGCCTTAAGCAACAGCATGTTTTCTATGAAACCAGTCATGCCAGGGTAAGGAAGTTTTAAGTATTAAGTATTTGTTATTTTCATTGAACGAGTTCATGTTATATTTTACCTTGTGATTCTATTCTGCTACATTGTACTCATATGCATCCTATATTTGTTTAATATACAACATGCACATGGAATGCCATTCAAATTAGACACGGAAAATCATCCATCTTGCACTTGAAGCGTCCTATAATTCTACATATAGGACTCCTTTGTTGAATTTTAGAGTGTCACGACAGTATACATGGCAAAATAAAGGGATGACACGTGATGCGTGTTCCACTGATCAAATGACAAGGATCTGCGTGTGTGTGCATTGATCATTCTAACTTCAACCTAAAATTGCCATCATTACCAAGATAGACCGATCCTTAAGCTCTGCCCCTTCACGTATTGACCAATCACAACCTTGGCTACGCCACCGAAATCTGTTCGACCCCATACAAAAGTCTGACACGCTAAAATCCCATTAGAAAAGTAAACTTGCGTACGTGCGTACTTAAAGCGCGCACGTTCGTTGCATTGGAGAGACGCACGTGAGCTGCCCACATGTGCAGTGGTGATGCAGCCAATGCTGTGATTGGTCAGTATGTTAAAGGGGTGGGGCTTACTGGATCGGTCTATTGTACTTTGGCCAGGAAGAGTATTTGCCAACACACTAATCTAAGTTGAAAAAAAACTATTCTTAATCCTTTTATTTGTATTTGTTTTTCTCTTAGTGCTGGTGGTAATATTACTGAGGACTACAAGGTTCCAAGCAGTCTTGTTGGTTTAAGTAAGTGTCTCATCGTTCAATAGACCAGGCTCAATTTTTAAGAGCTGCTTAAGCAGTTAGGTAGCTCAGCACAGCAAAATTATGCTAACCAGAATAAGGTAACCAGCCAAAATGTTCAACCTCTGACTGGTATCCTCCTTATTTTTGCGTAGCAGAAAACTGTTAAGCAATCTTTGCTGTCGAATCAGCTTTGGCCCATATTCATAAAGCCTGTTAAAACTCGCTAAGCACGGAAAAATCTTGCTGAGCAGAATCTGGTTAACCGCCAATATTCTATTAAGTTTGCATTGTTGTATCTGGTGCCCAACTCAGTTTTTTGCTTAGTAAAGAAAGTTGCTCATCGGTATTTTCTGCTTTAACAGCTTTATGAAATTAGGCTCATGGTGCAGCCATTTTGTTTTTCTTCCCTTCAAAACTGAGTCTGGCTTCTTTTTGGTGTTGTGAGAGTCTGTAGCTGTGTTAAAAGAGATATTTTTTGATGTGATTATTTATTTTAAAATTACCAGTCCTGTACAAGACATTGAATTTGGGCTCAAAATTTGACGCAGGCCCGCGGCCAGTGATTTTAGTGTCGGGCCAGTTAACTCATGACCGGACAAGTGCGATTGTCTTGTGTCTTTTCAGTTGAATAATATTACCACCTCAATGCAATATCAATCATGAAAAGAAACAAATTTATGTTCAGATATCGTTTTTGAGTCTGGTATTAAAACACTTTTCACTTCTGTTGAGTAATGAAGCATACTCGATACCCATTGAGACAAATGAGATAAATCTTCAAATAAAACAGTTAATTTTGGATTTTTCCCCCCAAAATGTGAGCCCTGTATCGGGCCTGGAATTACACGGAGGCCATGGCCTCTCTTGCCCTGCTCTTGGCCTTGGTGCCCCTTCAAAAGTTTCGCATAGACTTCAAGATTTTCAATGGAAGTGCCCTTTGCAAAGTGAAAATGGCCTTGCTCTCTCAAAGATGAAATTCCAGGCCTGGTGTATGTATATTTATATGTATTGACGATAAAATGTCTTTGTGTTTCAGTCATTGGTAGAGGCGGTGAAACGATATCAAAAATTCAAAGTGACTCCGGTTGCAAAGTTCAAGTAGCTGCTCGTAAGTATTACATTTACATCATGCTCAATTTTAGCGTAATTTCTTGTCGTTGCAAAAATAAATTTCCCACCCAAAACAACAGTGTTTAATTTCGCCTCGGCTACGGCGGGAAAAATGTGAGGGTTTTTACGGAGCTGTATAGACTATGTGACCTGTGACGTCACATGGTTACAAAAGAGCCACAGAGCCTGGACTTCATACAGGCACAGCTTGTACACAGCTCAGTGGAAGAATACAACACATCTTATGTTTTATGGAGATTGCACTGTCTGATTTTTTGCTCAACTTTTGATATGAAGGAAGGGGGGACATCTCAAAAGCTGCTACAGCTGTTGCTTTTGTAAGTCTTGAATTTATGTGAAAATTGTGACACAAAATGTAAATTTTTCCCATATGGCCTGTGTAGTATCTTGCCCGTTAGGAAACGCATTAGAATGTACGAGGTCACCATTCTGTAAACAAAGGTAACATGGTCTATAAGCCAGGCGTGCAACTTTTTAGTTGATTTTCTTCTATCTTTGTCTATGTGTTATTAATTTTCGTTGTGTTCGTCTTTGTCTTGCAGAAAATGACGTTGATAACCCGGAAGTGAGAACATGTACATTGACGGGATCGGTAGATGCCTTACAGTAAGTCCGTTTTTTATAAGTGTTTGGTTTACTCCGAAACTCCAAAGCTCATACTCCAAGATCATCAACAACACCACGGGGTTCATAGTTCAGGAATTGTACTAAACCGGAAATGTCCCGAGAAGTAACTATAACTAGTAAAATTGCGGTGACGGCCATTTGTGAATCGCTTTTTGGTGGAGTGTTGGCTTGGCAAAAGGCCGGTGTGGTCTCGACATTTTGAACAGTAGGCTTCAAGGTCAAACTCATTTTTGTGAGGCATGCATTTTTCAGTAGATGAGTAGGAACAAAACATTGCAAGTCTCTATTAGCCTTGTGTTAATGCTATTGGGTGCTATTGTATTTTATATCCGGTGTGGATTTTGTCGCACTTCAAACATATGGCTGTACACTTTTGTCCCGGAAATGATTAGTTCATTCCTGAATTTCGATGATATTTGACCTTTTGATCGACGCAAGAATCCCTCTTAATAATACAGACCCATGTAATTGAAATTTAGCTCTGAAAGAGATCAAATAATATTACAATTACATTTCCGTGGTCGGTAGCCGAAATGTTGACAGTGCTGCCACCACTGACGACAGTATAAGTTATCACACAGGCGCGAGTGGAAAACGGAAAAAAAATTGTGCTTTTTTGTCCCATATCCATCAAGGTTGAAGGCTGTGTTGGATATGGGGCACAGACACTACATTTTCCTGTATTGCACAAGCAATGCATGTGATAATGAGTTAATGTTCGAGCAAGCTTGAGGCACAGCTTTACGCATGTTAGAACAGCTGTGCGTTTTTGCGTATAGCTTTAAATAGCCCCAATGCGCTGAGTTAGAACCAAGTTTGCTTGAAGATAAAAATGAAACATTTTATTTCTTGCTTTGTAGGAGAGCCAAACAGGAACTTAACAGCATCGTGTACAACTCCAAGGAGGCCGTGACGGAACAGCTTTTGATCAAAGCCAACAAAGTGGGTCTTATCATTGGCAAGAAAGGAGAGACGATCAGAAAGATGATGGTAATTTGAAAGTTTGGTGTTTCAGATGATTTTTCTTTGTTATCAATGTTTGCCGATTCTTTGCCGTCTTCAACTTGTTTCTGCATTTCTGTCCGTCTTCAGGAGGAGTCCGGTGCCAAGATGATGATGATCCAAGACAGCACGATAAACACGGGTCTGGAGAAACCGCTGAAGATCACCGGAGATCAGAACCAAGTGGAAGTAGGTGGACAAACCTTAACACTCTTTTAATCTCACCGGAAAGTGGGCCGTTCAGTTACGATTATGACCCAGATTGTCTTGCTTAAGGACACAAGTGTCGAGACCTGTACTCGAACCCACACTACTTCTGATCAGAGCTTAAGTATAGTGCGCTTAACCGCTCGGCAACAACACTCCACGCCACGCCACTATGCAAAGTGTCATATGATGTTACCTTGGTGTATTTAATACTACCTTTTGCATTCAATTAGAGCCCAATGCCATGAACTCTCGTAGGTAGTGGGTGTCGAATGAATGCTACATTAACATTGGAAGCTAGGTCTTGGTTATCCACAAGTCACAAAAGAATGTTTTCTTTATCCAACTGACTTGTGGTTGAAGGCCTAGCTACAGTACTTTATCCTAGAGATGGTGTTGACATTTTGAAGAGTCTCCAATGGTCTCTAAATATTTAAGTCGGACTCTGTAGAATCGAAAATTCAGTTGTACAAAGTAAGGTTTCGGCTTTATTTTCTACAGTGCATCTTGGGCCCAATTTCAAAAAGCTGCTTAAGCAAAAAAAAGTAGCTAAGCACAATAAACTAAGAGTTAGACAAGATTAAGGTTACCAGTTAAAATACCATTTCACATGCACCATCATTTAATCTCACTGGAAAGTGGGCCATTCAGTTTAGATTATGACCTAGGCTCAATTCCATAGAGCCGCCTAAACACAAAAAGTAGCTAAGCACAACGTAAGTTATGCTCACCATAATAAGGTTACCAGCTAGAAATACCTTGTCACACGTACAATCTTTGACTGGTCCCCTGCATATCTCTTTGCTTAGCAGAAAATTATTGAGCAATATTTTGTGATGTGCAGTTTTATGCAGGGCCCATTTGCGATTACCTTGGTTTTTGCTGTTGCGGTCACAAATCTTTACTAACGGGAGTAGCACCAAATTTGTGTGCAAGCTGTATAAGTGAAGAATGCTTTAGTATGCACAAGCAAAGTCGATAAAGTTAAGTTTAGTGGTGATTTGTCTTCTACTGGACATGCTGACTTTTGACTAATACAGTTAAGCAGAGTCGTTGGGACCTTGTTCTTTTGGTTGTACACACACTAAACACTTATTTTGTTCTTCACTTGCAGAAAGCCAAGGAGATGATTCAGGAGCTCCTGGATGTAAGTTCTTTTTTTTCTTTTTTTGCCTTGAAGGTTTTTTCTGTCGCCGATTTCACAAAACCTTTAGGCAACTGCGTAAGTCCACTTGCGCAGCATTTATTGCGCAAGTTGCGCACCACTAAACACAATAAATCTTGCACAAGTTTTGCGAAAATTGGCTGCTGGTGTCTTCGTTGCTCAGTCTTCTCGTGGAAAAAAGAAGCCGTTGACATCAAAGGTGGGACTCTATCATTCTCATCGTTTAAGTTCAACTTATAAGACCAAAAGAACTCACTCCGCGGCAGTGCAGTTAATTACGAGAAGTCCCCCCCCGATCCACAAAGCTGAAGTAGTAGAGCAGGCCGATTTCCTACCTCCCGCCCAGGTAGTAGTTAATAAGCAGGACAGTTCTTTTCAGAACTGAGAAGTCTCACGAATTCCGAAAAATCTACCCTGCGGTAGTGGAATAAATAGCAAGACAAGTTCTCTAAAGAACAAAATCTACACAGCAAAGTAGGTATTTAATACACATGGTGTTACCGCAAACCGAATATATAGTGTTCTTTTTAGCCATGCAAAATCTGTACTCAGTTTCTGCGAAGAGCTGCTGCGAATTTGAATGCTGTTCGAGAGGATTGTTAAACTGAACAGTTGTCTGTTTTGGGTTTTTTTATCGCATGATAAGAAAGACCAATTACTTACGCATTGAAGTAAAATTGAACAACTGTTCTAAAGGGCTTTCAATTTCATGTGAAATACTTGAAAATTGAGACGTGTAAATTGGCCGCTTGTTTGCCGATATTTTTTTTTGTACAATCAGTAATAATCATGATTAAACCCTTTAAACTGTTGATTAAAGGGTGTGTACAACATTGGTAAGATTGAACATATAAATGTTCACAGATTTGCACAAAACTTACATGGTATAAAGATGGTCATTGTGGAAAACTTCCCTTGAAATAGTTTTGTTTGAAATGTTATAGTTTTTAGGAAATGAGTGAAAACAATTGGTCTTGAAAACATATAAAGGGGGTTTTCCACTGTTTTCTCATGACTCCGAAGATCGATAGAGCTCAACATTTCACAGGTTTGTAATTACATGTGAATGTTGGGTCGCATAAAGTGCGGATACTAGTCTTTGAAAATTACCAATGTTGCACATGCGCTTTAACTTCTTTTTGATGACAGATACTGCAATATTTACTGGGTGGTTAATGTGTTGTTGTTTTTTGTCTTAAAACCCTATAGAAACAACAGGAATATGATAATAACTCTGGGGGAATGCCCCGGGCCGCCCAACCGACTTACGGGGCTGGCGGAAGTGAGAGCAGAGAGGTGAGTTAGTACTTTGACCCTATCTACCCAAATCCATTAAAACCTTAATGACCTGGGCCCAATTTCATAGAGCTGCTTGAGCACAAAAAGAAGCTAAGCAAAACAAAATTATGCTTTCCAGAATAAGATTACCAGCCACAAGTACAGATTTTGCTCAATCCTGCTTAGCAGAAAAATTGTTAAGCATCGTTTCTGGTTAAGGGGCTCTATAAAATTGGGCCCTGGTCTCTTAGGCAGGTATGTATCCCTGGCGCTACACTACCATGTCACGAGTACCAATTTTGACTGGTGTCCTGCTCATTTCTGCTTAGCAGAAAATTGTTAAGCAATATTTCTGGTTAAGCGGCTCTATGAAATTGGGCCATTGTCTCTAGTCTTAGGTAGGTACGTATCCTGGGCGCCTAAATAACTAAGTTAGTCCCAGTTGTTTAGAGTGAAATAGGATTCTAGTAATCCACGCGGGGGGGGGGGGGTAATGAAAGAAAACCAGATCCCATTTTATGTTTAAAATTTTTTAGTTTTAGATTTGTTGCATAAACCTGTAAAATGTACCACCCTGAAAATTCAGGTGGCTGTCATTTAGAGACCTAGAGACCGCTTTCCTCTATGTAGGGGTTATTCATTTTTTATCTAATCACACCTTTGACTATGGCCCTTGTTCAGTTCACCGTACCAAGGCTCACAGTCGGCATCATCATCGGTAAGAAGGGCGACATGATCCGCAGCATCCAGGAGGACACCGGGGCGAGGGTACAATTCAACGACGATGACGGCAGCGACGTCAGGGTCTGCATTGTCACGGGGTCCCTTCCTGCCGTAGAGCGGGCGCGGTCCATCATCGACAGCATCGTCATGGAAGCCGAGGTAAGCTTTCAATGTATGACCGACGTTAATTGTAGAATTAAATAACCAATTTAGAAAAGTTTGCTATTCATTATATAAGCAGTAGGCATGGAGTTGAGCCATTTGTAAGTTTGCTCCTAGCACCCTGCTAGAACCCTGTACCCGATTTTCAGTGGGTGCCGGGCGTATTTTGGGTGCCACAGTAACACTAGCCTGGATTTCGCTAACGCCACAAGGACTACCATCCGATGAGTGGAGTTTGATAGTAGACCAGACTACATTTATTCATCATGTTATTTTTCTATCAAAATTGTACTTCCATTTTAATTTTTCATCAACAACTTGTGAAAAGTCAACCACAAAACTTGGATGGATGCCATTAATATTTTATTTATTTTTTTAAAACATATTTTACAACCAATGATTTGGGCGATTTAAGAATACTTCTGCTTTGCCAAGTAGCCTTTTAAACTTTTTCGCCACCTTCCACCTTTCCATTTTATAATTCCCCCCCCCTCCTTTACCTCCCTATAATAAATTCACGAGACAAAACCTGAAATCAGTTCACTGTCTTTAACCCACGCACAGCAACGAGACATGGAGAGGGGGATGGGCATGAGAGGCCGGGGTCGGGAAGAGGCGGCGGCCCCAATAACTTTCGGCAACCGTGGCGGCTTCATGGGCGGCATGATGAGGGACAACCACTTCAGAGGCGGCGGCGGTGGTGGTGAGATGAGAGAGATGCCCGTTGCCTTCAACAAATGTGGTTTGATCATCGGCAGAGGTGAGTCCATAGTGTTGGCCAGAGGGGGGGTGTCTGGGCGTCTAGTGTTAGCCAGAGGGGTGTCTGGGCGTCTAGTGTTAGCCAGAGGGGTGTCTGGGCGTCTAGTGTTAGCCAGAGGGGTGTCTGGGCGGCTAGTGTAGCCCATTAGAGGGGGCGGCGTAGTGTGAGAGAGAGGATGCTTTTGCTTCTATTGTTTATCAGAGGGTGTAGGGTCTAGTGTTGCCAGAGGGGTGTCTGGGCTCGTGTTAGCCAGAGGGGGTGTCAGGGCATCTAGTGTTAGCCAGAGGGGTGTCTGGGCATCTAGTGTTAGCCAGAGGGGGTGTCTGGGCGTCTAGTGTTGGCCAGAGGGGGTGTCTGGGCGTCTAGTGTTAGCCAGAGGGGTGTCTGGGCATCTAGTGTTAGCCAGAGGGGTGTCTGGGCGTCTAGTGTTAGCCAGAGGGGTGTCTGGGCGTCTAGTGTTAGCCAGAGGGGTGTCTGGGCTTCTAGTGTTAGCCAGAGGGGGTGTCTGGGCGTCTAGTGTTAGCCAGAGGGGGTTGGGTCTTTTGGACACCCTGCCTAAAATTTGGGACCCTGTTTTGGCTGTCATTTTAACACATGTAAATGTATTGTAAGTGAAATTTTGGACACAAGTTTTTAAACTTCCAACGAAATTGGACACCCTTTTACCAAATCCTGGCTAAAACCGTTGGGTGAGTCTGGCTAAACTTCAATCCCAATCGACCCAACTCACCTTGTGTCGTCATCCAATAATCGTGGTTGCGCCATTTTGTGCGCATATTAGGCGACGTGGCGTTTACTTGTTTACAGAGTTGGACTGCCACAACGGCGAGCATGGCAGCAGTTGCCATGGTAGCAATGATGCACAGGGTCAACAGACAAAATATCGGCCATTGGGATGTCGGGACACCCTGTTTTTTTAATGAGAATGAGCTGCACCCTGCTAGAACCCTGCATCCATACATCAGTGGGTGCCGGGGTATTCTGGGTGCTACAGTAAAACCTTAGCCTGGATTTCGCTAACGCCACAAGGACCTTGTGTCCAGTGAGTGGAGTTTGATAGTAGACCAGGCTACATTGGGTTTCAGAGGCTACGGCTATGGAAACATCACCCATCGGCTTAAGCTTGACCCGTGCATAAGCACAAAAAGTAGCGAAGCACAACGAAAATTGTGCTTAGTAAAAAGGTTACCGGCCAATATCACGTGTACCATTTGTGACAGGTATCCTGCAAATTTTTGCTAAGCGGGAAATTGTTAAGCATCAGTTTTTGCTTAAGCAGCTTAATGAAATTGGGCCCTGCTGCAGCAGGTCTCTCAAATAGTTGGACTGCCACAACGGGAGCATGGCAGCAGTAGCCATGTGTAGCAATGATGCACAGGGGTCAACAGACGAAAATATTGGGATGACGGGACACCCTGTTTTTTTTTAAGGTGAACAAATACAGGAGGTGTTCTGGGCGGAGTGCCCGGAGAACACCTAATAAGGTCCCTATTATGCAATCCCTTCAAATTGGAGTGGACAGATCCGAAGTGCCAAACGCCTACAGAGTGCGATGTGTACAAAAAAGTGTTGAGTTTACAGATCGCACTGAGGAAACAAAGACCGAGAACTTGGGACATTCATTGGTCAATCTCGATGATGTTTGAATTGTATAAAAGGGAATTCAATAAGTAAGACATTTTTTACTACTTGTTTTGCTGTTAAAACATCATCTTCAAGGTGATAACAGAGTTTGTCAAATTGGCCTTTGAAAGAAAGCTTGGGTACGAGTGTTTGCTCCAAGCTGGAGCAGTCAAACAATGCAGCCACCAGTGGGTTGGTTTTGATAGACCAATCGACCATATTTTTGAAGGCACGAGGGTGCTTTTTACTTTTTATTTTTTCTTCGTAAACTCGGCAGGATCTATAAGTTAGAACATAAACGCCAAGGAGCATTTGTAGTTAAGTGTCTTGCTCAAGGACACAAGTGCCGGGACCGAGACTCGAACCCACATTGTGTTGACTCAACCACAACTTGAATTCGGAGCGCTAGACCGCTCGGCCACGACACGCTACAACAGGGAATTTCAACAGGGAATTGTCTTGCATCACAATTTACAGTTTCATCCTTTTTTTCAATTGCCTGTATGTAGTTTTCTTGCACCTATGACCAAATACCTATTAAATTCCAACAACAAATTCAGTTTGTTAACTTGTTTTTTTGCATCACGTGACTTTGGTCCACATACGCCCTCAACGCGGTCAAAAATAACGGCGAAATTCGTTGACGAGAGGTTTTATATTACTGCCGTCTCATTCTAGGTGGAGCAAATATACAGGCTATTAAGTCCAAGTCTGGCGCCCGCATCGAGATGACACAGCGCCTGAACCAAGAGGGCGATAAGATCTTCACCCTCCAGGGTACCCCCGACCAGATTGAGTCAGCCGAACAGCTCATCAGGGAAAAGCTCAGCGTAAGAACCTTTTCTGTCTTCCTATTTTTTTTTTTTTGTGGGCGGGATGATCCAGACTTGCACAGCAAAGAGAGTCTTGGTTGAAAACAAATTAAAACAGCTGTAAAAATTTGAATATTGTGTACTTGACATAGTTTATGTGTGGGTTCACTTTGTTTACTTTGGGTAATTTTTGGGATATCATAAAATATTGAACAAGAATGAGCTGCACCCTGCTAGAACCCTGCATCCATACATCAGTGGGTGCCGGGCGTATTCTGGGTGCTACAGTAAAACCTTAGCCTGGATTTCGCTAACGCCACAAGGACCTTGTGTCCAGTGAGTGGAGTTTGATAGTAGACCAGGTTACATTGGGTTTCAGAGGTTACAGCTATGGAAACATCACTCGACCGGCTTAAGCTTGACCCGTGCATGAGCACAAAAAGTAGCTAAGCACAACGAAATTGTGCTTAGTAGAATAAGGTTACCGGCCAATATACCATTTCACGTGTACCATTTGTGACAGGTATCCTGCAAATTTTTGCTAAGCGGGAAATTGTTAAGCATCAGTTTCTGCTTAAGCAGCTTAATGAAATTGGGCCCTGCTGCAGCAGGTCACTCAAATCACGGACTGCTTTATTTCAGTAGCAGACGAAACCCAAGACGGTTCTACACCAATTTAGAATGTCTATAAAGATTTGGATTTGACGAGTGAATAACTTCAACGGTTCCCTGATTTTTGTATTGTTACAGGAGCCAAGTATGGGCAGAGGTGGACCAGGCGGAGGCCGAGGATACAACCAAAAGTAAGAAGTGACACCTGTCACGTTATATCAAAAAAGTGTTGCATAAACCTCATAGTTTATCTACTATTTCTTTTGCACCCTGCTAGAACCCTGCATCAGTATCCCCAGTGGGTGCCGGGCGTATTCTGGGTGCTACAGTAAAACCTTGGCCTTGTTTTCGCTAACGCCACAAGGACCTTGTGTCCAGTGAGTGGAGTTTGATAGTAGACCCGGCTACATAGTGTTTCGTTGTGTTCTACATATGTGACCCGCTCTGTGAAAATGAGTCAGATGTCGCCCAATGCATTATTGTTTAATGGACGTTTTAATGTGGAAAGTATAATTTATTTATTTATTTATTTTTACTTCCTTTGTTTAAGATCTATATTTGCATGGTAAACTTTCAGAACACTTTCAGAACACTCAATTTTAGTCAATAAAGCTGATCATACTTTAGTCTAATTTGTGGCCTTTTGCTTATATGTAGAGCAAAATTGTAATTTTAAACATCAATTTACTTGTAATTCGTTTTCAACAAAAAATGATATACTGGCTAATTTCAAACGGGAGTAACTCAGCAACGCGATACACCCCAGAGCTTAGACATATACCAAATTACTGCTGTTGGTATGTTCTTTCCAGCCATGTATATAAACCAATTCTTTAAATTGTCAACATCTGACTCATTTTCACAGAGCGGGTCACATATGGGATGCAAGTCTGAGATTCCAGCATACCATGGCCGATCATCGGCCGTGGCTTACTGCTGAGGTTCACGCCTAGTCACGTGGAAACATTCCATAATTTCTCAAAAGAGACTGAAAAAAACCCGGTGAAATTATTGAGAACAATTGTTGTCCTTACCCTGAACAGTCGGGGTTTCATTGTGACGACATTCTCAAAATAAAATTGACTTTGGAAGCTTTGAAAAGTTTGGAAAAATAATACCCCGCCGTGAAGAAGTAAAAAGAAAAAAATCTTTAAAGGAACATTACAGAATTGGATTTTGCTAACAAAACAGTTGCTGGCAGTGTAAAGCACTTCATGTAATCCACCATATACTTAAACTGACAAACCTGTAGAAGTTTGAGATCGATCGGCCATCTGGGTCATGAGAAAATAGTGAAAAACCGATTACACTTTTGCATGAAATCATATAGATTTAACAAGTGAATAAAACACTCACTGAGCGATAAACTCCAAACGGAAATTTAGCTTATTCATTTCTCATCAAATATGGCATTTCAGACAGAAATATTTCAAGGGATGTTTTCTACTATCATCATCAATAGACCGTGTAAGTTTTATGTAAATCTGTGATCAAAAAGTATATTTTACAAGTTTTTTTTCTTACCAATTCTGTAACGTAAATAATCTTACCAAGTATTTGATTTTTATTTTTTTTTTTTTCTGCAGTGGAGGACAGGGAAACAGTTTCAACTCTGGTGGAGGCGGAGGTGGAGGTGGATGGGGTAACAACAGCTATGGCGGTGGTGGTGACGGCGGCACTGGATGGGGACAACAGCAGCCACAACAGCAACAGCAGGTACTCAACTCTCTTCACTCTTTATATCCTACGATCCTCTGTCACATGCGGGCATATCTGCTGCACGCCCAAAGATTTCGCTACCTCTGGCTCCAGAGCTAGGCAAACGTTTGTGTGTGATTTGACCAGAAGGACGAAGCAAACAAAATTGTTAAATGTCTTGCTTAAGGACACAAGTTCCAAGACCGGGACTCGAACCCACACTCTGCTGATCAGAAACACCAGAGCTTGAGTCCAGTGCTCTTAACCGCTCGGCAACAACACGCCACTATGCAAAGTGTCAGTGTATTTAATACTACCTTTTGCATTCAATTAGAGCCCAATGCCATGAACTCTCGTAGGTAGTGGGTGTCGAATGAATGCTACATTAACATTGGAAGCTAGGTCTTGGTTATCCACAAGTCACAAAAGGATATTTTCTTTATCCAACTGACTTGTGGTTGAAGGCCTAGCTACAGTACTTTATCCTAGAGATGGTGGTGACATTTTGAAGAGTCTCCAATGGTTTCTAAATATTTAAGTCGGACTCTGTAGAATCGAAAACTTAGTTGTACAAAGTACGGTTTCGGTTATATTTTCTACAGTTTTATCTTGGGCCCAATTTCAAAGAGCTGCTTAAGCAAAAAAAGGAGCTAAGCACAACGAACTAAGAGGAAGAACAGAATAATGTTACCAGTTAAATACCATTTGACATGTACCATCTGTGACTGGTATCCTGGTCATTTTTGGGGGGGATTAAGCAGAAAATGTTGAGCAATATTCAGTGCTTAAGCAGCTCCATAATATCGGGTCCTGCCTTTAACAAATATATTCGCTTAGCATGAAAATTGCAGGTGTTAAAGGCAAACTTTCCTTTGGTTTTTGGAACCACTTGATTGTTTTAATGCTATTTGAATGTAGATATATACAGTAAAACTAACCTGTGAAAATATCATTTCAAAAGGTGGTAGCGTTTTTGAGATATCGTCGAAAATCTGGAGTGGTTATGTCCACGCAGGAAGAAAAATCCCTCTCAGATTCAAATTTTGGGGGATAAAAAATGACATCTTTCATATCCACATTATTTTGAATTGAAATATTTCTCAAAATGCTTTATACTATCAAAAGTTGCTGTACTTCTAACCAAGTAAGTTTTGATGGCCATAAATTTGTTGAGTGATTACCCAAACGTGTACCTTCCGTTCAATTTTTCTATTGAACTTGGTGTTTTTTTTCCCCGTAGCAGCCAGGCCAGGACCAGAGCAAGTCGCACGAGGCAGCATGGCAGGCCTACTACCAGCAGCAGCAGTACTACCAGCCGCCGGGGCAGGCCATCCAGCCGCAGGCCGCCGTGTCTAGCCAGCCACAGCCTTCTGCTGCGGGCGCACAGCAGACACCGACACAATCCCAAGGTACGAAAAAGCTCCTCTCGCTCATCACTCTCTCTCTCAACTTTTTAGTTCCATTCCATTCCATTCCATTCATCCATTGTCCCGCTGAGGGGGGCGGGGTGACACTTCTAAAATTTGAATCACAACCCCAAAAAAAAAAACTCAGGTCATCCCTTTTGAAGGAAAGGCGCCGATAAAATTTGAACCGAAAAAGTTTGATTCCAAATGTTGTGATAAAGAAATGACCAACAAAAAAAATTCACTTATACACCTTAAGTTACCTAAAGACAGGTAGTTAAAACTCAGAAATGGGCAGGTAGATTTGTACCCTTTTCATATGGGATGTCATTTCACTTGGAGGTTTTGACCGTCCCTTCAGAGGATTGGGGGGGAAAAAAAGATGGCCTTTGCACTCAGCCGTCCCCCCCCTGTTCTGAAGGGGCGGTCAGAACGCGATTAGGAGCTCAGGCGCAGTCTCTCATACTTGGTGGTCCACCCTTTGTGTGTTTTGCTTGTTTGTTGCTTTTTAGCAGGCCAATCCTCGACGACGGCGGCCGGCCAGCCAGACTTTTCCAGCCAATGGGCAGACTACTACAAGCAACAAGGTAGGTTCCCTTCCCGCGGACATTTCACTCGTGTTAACTGTAGGTCCTGACGAAGGTACCAACAACAAACAAAAAAACCACCGCCACCAAGTTTCTTGGCTTGCGCCTCCAAGAGGCAACTGTCTCTGCTCCTAAGGTATCCAAGAATTCTGCAGTTACGGATTCGTAAAGTTGCACAAAAATTATCGGTACAATGTGTTGGGAGACATCAAAGGCCCTTTCTCAGGCCTTTTCTTTGAAACATGACACTGGTTAAAGCAATATTGCAAGTTTTGGCTGTGGTGACATCGTTACTCCAACTGAAATGTCACCCAAGATTTTTTTACTTTTGCTTGGTGTTAAAAAAGGGACAAGCTGGAAGATGGTGGATTTTCCCAATTGACGAAAACCCTCTTCCGTGCAAAAACGTTGACAAATATCTAATGCGTAACATTCCACACTAATCAAATTCTAAGCAGTTAGTTCCATTTTAAGAGGAGGCAAAAAAAAAACGCTTTACATTTTGAGGAAAATCTCACTTCAGAGAATTTATTATTGCATCAAGTATTTGTAGTTCTGGATTTATTTTTCACACAGTTTTGTGAGTTTGGTTTGATCAGTGAATGTCACATGTGTCCGGTCTTGTGCCCCTAAAACACACAACCCCGTAAAAAACATTTCAGCCAAAGAAACCAGTTGGAGGAAACCCTTGTTTTTTTCTGTTTTGCCCCACCTCTCTCGACATGCAGCCGCTGCCGGACAAGCCCAGACCGGTCAGGCCCAGCCAGACTACAGCGCAGCCTGGGCAGAGTACTTCAGACAACAACAGATGCTGTACGCCGGCCAGAACCCGGCCGCAGCTGGCCAAGCCGCTGGCCAGCCAGGACAGCAGCCAAATCAGGTGTGAATTCAAATCAAATCTTATCCCTGATACGATTTTTTTTTAAATAATAATACATTGCTGTTTGTTGAAGAGCAGATTCATACCGATCGGGTGGTTGGTAAAAGCGCTCGCCTCTCACCACTGTGGTCCTGGTTCGATTCCCGGCCAAGGTCATGTGTGAGTGGAGTTGTGCATTTGGTTCTCTCCTGTGCCACAGTCACAAGGCAATATAAATGTGACTCCATGTGGTTTTGTGAACTCTCAGAGGCACATCAAAATCTAGCCCAACAAAATTTTTTTACGAACTTGAATAAGAATCTTGCTATTACTAGATTTGACCACTCTACCCCTTATTTAACCCTGCTACTCTCAGTGACTCTTGGCAACATTTTCCAGTGAGTTGACCAACCATTTGAAACCATTCAACTGCCTAGGTTGTGTACGGTGGCACAACTGTGCACAGAACTAACTGTGTACTGTGTAGATGCATTCCCTCATGGTATCATATTGCAGGCTGGCATAGTTTATCTATCATTCAAAACCACAGTGAATGGTATTGAATGGTCAGACAGCAAGAGGGTTAAGAAAGTTGTTTTTGCCTTGCCCAGCGGACTACAACAGGAAGGGTTTTGACTGTTTCAAACCCTGTCTTCTGTGTGTGATATGAAAATCAGGCACTTTCTGATGCAGCTTACATTCCAGGCAGCTTATATAAACTGACCTCTGAAAAATGAAATCCAAGATTTTCTGGCCTCAAACATTTTTAGGGCAAGGCCACTTTTGCCTTGGAGCAAGCCAAATTTTGGAGGGGCACCAAGGCCAGTAGATTGGGCACCAAGGCCAAAAATGCAATTGGAAAAAAGGCACGAAGGCCATCAATAAATAATTAGTTGTAAATCAAAAAAACACTGTAATACATTAGTTACCCCAAGATTTTTATACACAAAATTAAAAATATATAAACTGGAAAATTGGCCAGAGGTTCCCCTATGGGTGGTTAACCCGATGAAACAATTTGCATGAACAAAATATTGATAATGGCTGTCATGGCTGCCGGGAAGCTTGAGGCCTGGATTTTTTGGGGCTGCTTATGGTCTGAAAATTACGATAGATTTTGTTAGCTCATTTGAACGCCAAGCTTCATGCCTTATCATTCCCATTTGGTGATGTTTTTGGCCAAGTAACAGTCCACTCAAAGTTTTTTTTCTCTCAATTTGCTCTTTTGCCTGTTTTAGTTGACTGAACAATAACAACTGTATTTTTGGTGTTTCTCATTTCTCATTTAGTCTGCCGGTTACCCACAGTAGTCTGATGCGGGGGGTACCAGCTTCTTTTAGTCTGGGATATCAGGTGAGTTTACATTACACATGTCCGAAGTAGTAACTTTTTTTATCAACTCAGTGTTTTGTTTGTGGTTTTGAACATAATTTCTGTCGTGTTTTTCGTCGATTGAAAGATTGCATTTATTGTCTTCCAAAATGTTTTTGCTTTGTCTTCCTTCTTTACAATCCCATTAACTGCTGATTTTATTGTACACATATATATATTGCAAAATCAATCCCTTTTTAAAAAGTGGTGTTTTCTTTTTCATGTTTTTTTTTTTTATTTTTTTTAATAACTTAATATATTCATTGATTGATTTTTAGTATGAAAAGATGTTGCTTTCTGATTGAGTTGAAATTGTATATCTCAAAGAATATTTTGTGCATGGTTCACTTATCAACTGATATTATTATTGAAACTGTGTTTCTCCTGGCTCATATGCAAATTTGTGTATTTGTTATGTGCATATTCATGATGCTGTTATGAATATTTTTAATGAATGAGGATATCACACCCTGATGTAATTGTTGCGTAATTTTTCTCATGAATTCCTGGGCATATTATTTCTTTGTTAACTTCACACGGACCTTTATTGCCATCCTTCTTTCTCTTCAGCAGGCGGGAATGTTTTGTGTTTTTTTTTGCTAAATTACAGCCCGACTTAAATTTCATTCCATGATGTTGTTTTTATTGAATACTCGATTTATTGATTGATTGATTGATTGATTGAATGATAGTGTTAAGATTTTAAGTGGTTTTTTTTTCGATACAAGGTTCATTGTTTTCATTGTGTATCTTTGACTTTCCCCCCATCTTGTTTTTATACCATTGCTTTATATTTGACTATGCCAACTCACTAACCAACCTTTGATATGGTTTTTCACCGAAGTTAAATCTGTTCTGTGTTTTCTGTTTTTATAAGTCAAATATCCCCATTGATGACGTGGGGACTCATTTTTATAAACCATTACAATCCTTGTGTATTTTCTTGTTTCCCTACTATTTTCTTGCCCACAGAATCCGCCAACTGTATAAATCTCCCATCCAAGTTGTATTATCACAAAATTTGTCGCCAATATTTTGTCAACTCCAACACCGATTTTGAGCTTTGATGTCATTGAATACATTGAATTTAGAAAGTTGTACAAAGAAAACAAACCACTGATATTTTTTTTTCTTTTTTTTTTCTGAGTTTAAGTCCAGATACCTTAATCGTGGCAAGTTGCGATGGCGAAAGAGTTGCCACCACAACGAAAATGGTCAGATTTTCAGTGGGTATTGAGGGTAGATCAAACAGGCAGCAATAGGGGTGCGGTGTTTTTTTGTCTTTTGGTCAAGGAAAGGGGGGAAATCAAGTACCGGAGAAGGGATCCGGGGACGGCTGTGAAGAAATCGCATGAAGGTCCTGTTCTTAAGCATTCAATTTTCAAACCAAAATTCAACAGGGACATCGTTGCGGTGTATATTTCAATCACTCCGAAGCTAACAACTGGAATGATTTAGCCAAGATTTGTACATTTTTTCCTGCCATTGGTGTCTGGACAGAATTGACCAAGTTCCATTTTGCTATAAATATGCGTTGAATTTTTAGTCGGTACAATTTTTTTTATATCCCTTCTGAAAAAAACAAAATTGAAAGTCAATCTTTTTGTGGTGAATTTGATTGTGTTTTTTTTTTATATGTCTATGAAGAAGAGCAAAGGGGCGTACAGAATTTATTTCTATAGGACAGGAGTTACATGTATATTGTAGAGAACAAGGTTGGCTTTGGGTTCAACACATCGGCACCGACAGCCTACAAGAGGGTCCCAGTCTCCGACGTGTGGAGACATGTAAGTGGTTTGTTTTTAAACCATGGGATTGGTGTTTTTACGAGAGGAACGATCACGCTTGCTCGGAGTGATTTCGGTTTATTTGTTTAGCTACACTCTTGTGTTTCTTTAGCGTTAGGTTTATTTATGTGTATTTTATTGTTTTTTTTTGCTTTTTTTTTTACTAAATGAAATTAACTTCTGAAGTTATTTCAAATGAGTGATTTTTTTTTTGTGCAACAGCTAGGACTTAACAACAAAACAGATTTTGATAGTTTTATTGTGTATAGCATGTTAAAAATTGTTACAATAAATGCAGCACTTTGTGTAGATACCTTCAACTTTTAAACTATCCGGTTTAGCGTTTATTCGTATTAAAGAATTTTGTGTCTAAAGCAGGAGAGTTTGGAAACTGGGCGAGAAGCAAGACGAAACGGTAGGACTTGGTAAAAAGAAAAAAGTGATAAAAATTACAGTTAAAAAAAATTAGAACCATAATATACTAATTCTTTGTGCTATAAATCAAAGATAATGTAAGACTATATTGCATCACATTGGCTTTGTCTATTCCACATTTACTTGAAATGTCTCCACATTTACTTGAAATGTTTCCACATTTACTTGAAATGTTCATGAACAGGTTGCATTGGTTGAACTTTCACAGATTTCTTGTGTTTGTGTGTGTTTTTTTTCAATGACTTGCTGAAATTCCAGAACTTGTCAGAATTTTTCATGTTCAATTTTGATGGATGGCTTTGATCTCTGATTTGACATGTGTTTGTTTTTATGAGCATTGCGCATATGTTCTTCTCACTGTGAACATTTTAGGTGGGGTGACTTAAATAATCAAAATGGCGGTTCTTCTGTCGGCAAACCGTAAGTAAATGACTGCCACTTCAATCACTAATTTGCATATTACCTGTGATGCGTATTACCATGTGACGATCATTGCTTTTGAATTTTGATATTTTATTGACCATATGTGATGCTTTATATGTTGTAAATGGACTAATTAAATATAAATATGACCAATGTAAAATAGCTGTTTTAGGTGGGACTGGGTTAAGTTTATGTGTGGCGGTTAAACTTTTAAATTTTAAAGTGACATGATTATTTCAGTCGGGCGCTTTACTGAAGATGTGAATTTCAGTGTTTTTATGTAGAGGGACTCGGGGTAGAATGGGTTGTTTTCTGACAGGTCAACTTGGGTCAGGCCAGGTCGTAACGAGGTCAAAGGTGATCTGCCAGAAGCATTGGGGGTTGCGCTGGTTCTACCACCCATGAGAACAACACGACTGGCTACGCAAAAAAAAGGGTAAGCTACGTCACACAAAAAGCTAGGAGAAAATCTGCTACTTTGAAAACAATTAACGAGCTGTTTATTTGTTCACTAATTGATGCGATTTGATGTCTGTGCCATTCAGGGGTATTAAATATGAATACAATTTTTTTTCTCTGTACATTTAAATCAGTATTGTTATGAAGTGTATTGTAAACTGACTGCATTGTCTTGACTCTAGGGGGTTTCGCTTACAGAAACAGTTGTATTATTTTACTTTCATTGCTTGAATTATTAAATGTAATTTTTACCATTGTTTTGTGCTGATTTTTTGCCTCTGGTTATGAATTTGTTATGTCTTGTGAATATTTTTTTTCCCCCCTCAAAATGATAAATTAAAAGGCAGCATTTTAATCATTTATTATACGCAGGTAAGTATTCTTTATGAAGAATATTAATGGTGTGAATTTTGATGATCATTTGTCATTTTAAGTGTTATTTTGAAACTGTTGAAGGAAACTTTGAATTTTGTCTCAAATTGTTGGTCTCTTGCAAAATGTTTTTCATTCATGGCTTTGCCTTGGAATCGACTCTCTGTGATGCATTGGCTGTTTTTGCCTGAATGAAATAACTAGACCCCCCTTTGCATAACGCGCAATGCGGCTGGTACCCTGATGTCTAAACATATTTTTTTACGCACTAAGAAGAGCTGCCTCCTTTTGCCTCAGTGAGGGCGCTGTTCGATAATGTGACTCTTTGTGGGGGGGGGGGCCTTGTTGTCATGATCAAAGCAGGGGTGCAGCTGTCCCTGGATTTATTAACTCTGACCTAGTTTACTGCACATGCGCGCTGGCCATAGATCTGATATGGCCACCATGTTCGTGCGCAGTACACTGGATTTGAGTTCATAATCCCAGGTACAGCAAAAGGCCTGCTGAGATAATTAAATAACTCCCCACCCCCACCCCCTTTAGCAAATTTTAACTGCGAGTTATTTCAAAACAAAAGTTAGCACTAAGTGGTTTGAGTCGAGGCGCTCTTTCAAAAGACATTGCATTTTCCTGTTTATTGAATTTTCTAGAATAATGTAATGAATATATCTGGGTTTTTTTATTTGAGGGGAAAAAAGTGAGACTAAATGGGTTTTTGTGTGGTTTATAGTGGTCATAAGAGGGGGCGCTTCGATATTTTATACACATAAATTAGGAGCTCATAATGTATTTTATGATTTTTAATGATTCTATGAGAGTGTGTCGACCATGCCTTGAAAAATTTGTATACCTAGGTTTTGGGGGTTATTTTTTTGTGGGTGGGGGGGGGGCGAGAAGTCTGCATTTTACCTGACTTTTTCCCTAAACTTAAATATGAGCCATGTGATTGTTTCTTGCATTGTAATTAATGGGCTTTAAAATAAATTGTACACTTTACATGTTTAATTAGCTTCAGATGTAAACTTACATTGTCGGGTTGGGGAACAAAACCAAATACACTTCTTCTTTTCTTCATTATGTGATATCTAAAATTATTGGCCCCCAACAAATTGATCAAATGCAACCTTGCCCCGTTTTGCTGTTTGGTTTTTGTCCAATATTTCTTGGAAAATATTTGCATTAAAACAAATGAAAGGATCAGAGTATGGAGTACTTTTCGAGTTATTTTGAGTTCATGTAATTCCCAAGAGGATGAGTTATTAGATGTTAAATTTGCAGCTGGGGTAAAGAATAATAATTGTCCGTTTTACCCAAACAACGATGTATGTATTAAATACTTGGTACTTTTCCCGATGAATATTGTTGACTCGTCCGTATATGGGTAGAAAAATAGCTTCATGTGTGGGACAAAGGTCGCCATTCGTTTTAAAATAAAAGCAGTTTAATTGTAGATATACGTACTTAGTTACTTGGGGGGGGGGGGTTCTGATGAAGGTTTTAAAACTTCGAAACATTTTACGGGGGAACAACAAAGATACGATACGGAGTTCGGCAGCGTTGTGCTGCTTCCAGCTAGCCGTGCCCAAAACGCCGTGCGGGCGACCCCTCTTTCTTTAAGTCTTTGACTTATTATTTACAATAATAATTATTGTCCATAGCAATAATGGTCAACAATGTCACAAGTAGGCCCTATCGCGACCCGTTGGACATACATGGGCGTGTTCCCCCCCTTTTTTTCCGGCGACTGAACAAAACAAAATTAAAAGCCTAAGCTAGTTACAGCAAATTCTTCCAACTTTAAAAATGGGTAAAAAAATACAGGAGTAGGCCAAAACGCTTCTGAAAGTCGTAGATGGCATCGGAGACCATCTACACACAACAATTTTCCCGGGGTTGTTCTGCAGCCCTTGACCCCAAGACACTAAGATATAGTACGTGTTTGTTGGGTTCAGTATATTAAAAAAAAATGGCACCTGTTATGAGCAGTGTCCGCCTCTTAACTTGGGCCTACCTATTTTCGGCCCAGAAAATAAACCCCCAAATTGATAAAACGTTTTGTTCACACTTGTAATGTGGGTCCTATACCGAGTCTGACTTTTTCCATGGCCCACAAATTCCCCCTCAAGTTTAAAGTGGCGCTGTTGTTAGAAGATGTTAAATAATGCCATCATTTAGCAACCAATCATGTTCGGTAATAACAAATTGTCCAGATATAGGGCCCCTATTTTCGAGATGATTGAGTGGGGCCTTCACAGCCATAAGTAACTTGATAAACCACTGAGATTTAATTTTTCTCTACTCTCTCCAAAACATTTTGCTCAAAACCGACGGGAAGATTGGCCAAGAAAGTTTGCATCACAGTGCATCTGGAATTTAAACTGTTGCGGGGCCCTTAAGCGGGCCCGAACCCCACTCCATGAGGGCGTTGCGCTTCGCATTTAACTATGGCAGTTATTTGGTGATCAATCCTGTACTCCACTTCTGAGATTCATGGGACCGGCCGGGCTAGCGGTGAGTTGGAGCTTCCTATAGGCCTGTTTCCATTGCCTCTTGGTATAACACCTCATCTGCAGATAACCCGTTCAACTCATTAGGTCACCTGCATGCATATTACATCATGGGATTACTGAGCATTTTCATTTTGGTTTAGTCCTCAAAGTTTGCGCCCCTAACTGAAAATCCTGGATCCACCCTTCCACTCCAGTTTGCTACCCGCTCGGTCGCCCGCCCCGTTGAGAGTCAAAAATGCGAGTAAAAATGGTAGGGGGGGGGGGTAAGCGTCAAATGTGCAGCACGCGATTTTTTGGCACACTGTGCAATATATCATGGGGAAATTGACTTCCAAAACGCTGTAACTGATTATATTATTGTGATGATGACGTGGGGTGATAGACCCGTCTCTTGTTTACAAGCATTGACCTGCCACCATGTTCTATATGGGCAGACTTGAGAAGCACAAAACTGATATCTGGTTCAGTGGCACAAAATTTGCTTGTTAAAGGCCATGTACATTATTGGTAAGATCGAAAAACACAATGTTCACAGATTCACACATAACTTACATGATTTAAAGTAAGTAATGGTAGAAAGGGTTCCTTAAAATATTTCTGCCTAAAATGCTATCGTTTCTGAGAAACGAGTAAAATAATAGTAATTATCGCGCGCGATAATTTGAAAAAACAGAAAACACATAAGATCTCTTTTCACTATTTTCTCATGACCTGGATGACCAATTGAGCTCAAACTTTCACAGCTTTGTTTGTTCATGCATATGTTTAATCACACAAAATGTGGACACTGATTTTGAGTTGTTACCAAAAGTGTACAATACCTTTAACCTCGATAAAACATTATCATTTTGCTGTGCCTACTTTAAATTCGCTTTCGCCGGTGGCAACCCTTAATTAGTGATTTGGCTAATAATAGAATCTGTAGGCCTAATCATTTGCAATTTGTTTTATTGTGAAGGTGAATTGTACTGCCACGACCACTGGTGGGCAAATCTCGCGGCTGTGACATGTGGTGACGTTGCAGTGAGGCCAATGGCGCCCTCTTGTGGATTAACCTTCGACGATGAGTTGGGGGGGGGGGCTTGTGATTGTCAACGACATGTACAGTGTGTAAGTCCTCGCGCGTATCAAAACGAGAAATACGTCAAACGAAGAGCATTATTTTTCTGAGATAAAATCTTTGTTTCAAGTTATATCTAATAAATTACTTAATTTGAGTACGGCCAGAGGTCAAAAGAAGGTAGCCCGAACATCTGACGTCACACTTCGAGGCTCGTGTTTTACGCCAGAGACCGGCTTCGAGCGTTTGTATTGGAGGAATCCTGACAAACGCACCTTTGACCTCGCATCCCATTGCGGTCTTGCGGATAGGTGACCAGTCGGACAGGGGACCAGTCTAGCAGTGACCATCAATTTGATTTAATAGACCGGTGTCTGTCCTTATCCTTGCGGATAAAGAGAAGGTTAGGGCCTACTCATTGGCCGATTATGTGTGCCGCGCGTGCATAGATGTGCGTTTTCCATTGTTACGTCATTGTTTTACCACAAGGATGGCAGCGTGTTCGGAAGTCAATGCATAAGGTCAATTGTGCGTTGGCCATCCGCACTCGAATACAAATAAATTAATACAAAATAGATAAATGAAAACAAAACTGCAACGACGTTGGTCAAGGCTAGGACAAGGATGCTTATTATTTTGATCTAAACTTTTTAGAAACCCCTTTTTGTAAGTCCACGCCCTGATTTGTGCATCCACTAAAAGCTGGTTTATACCATAGAGCTATATATATTGACTAGAGCGCTAACTTGCTCTGAGTTTAGAAGCCACCCTGGGCGCAGACATGTTTGATGTGTTGCGTGACTACGGAACGATTTTAATTTTAAGAGAGCACACATGGCCGCGAAAATTTTGCATTCGGCGCACGCGCTTACGTACGCGCTATATTTAATCTAACGATCATTGCTCTTGTAAACAGGTGATTTTAGTGGTGTCTTAAAAAATATGTAGTAGGTGATTCTCTGATGTTGTTACACGTCTTAGGAAAAATGCTGAGTCGAACTAAAGCCTTGTTTGAGAGGATTCAATGCTTCAAGATGTCAAGGGGAAAAAACGAAATCTGCTTCAAGGATACACAATATGCCGGCAAGAATGACGAACTCAAAAAAAAACGTATACGCGCAAACGCACATGTTAAACATGACGCACATGACGCTCGCAGTTTGTACGCTCATTAGCAGATTGTGCGTTCTCATTTGCTGCATATTTGGTTCGATGACGCATAGAAAAGAACAAACGCTTTATCATGCAAATAGCCGTACAATTGCCGTACAAAATTTCAAGCTTTTGTATTGGTTTGTACATAAACATGGATGCACCCACACGGCTTCAAAACCTTAGTGCGTGTATAACGGGGTGTTAGCGCTCTAGTCAATATATATAGCTCTATGCATAGAGTCTTGCAATGACAGCGTATGTTGATTATCATCGCGCGACCAACGTGAGCGTTTAAGTAAGTTTCATGATCAGGTAGTTAGAAATTATTATTTTATTTTAATTTATTTATTTATTTGTTGTTGCAAGTAACCGTAAGTCTGGTATTCTGTTCAGGACACTTGATATAACTTAGAAGTGTGTTCGTCCGTCGCGATAGAAGTGTTGTCCGTGATCTAGGATGTTCAAAATACGCGCGAGACTTATTGCACAGTCCGCGATTTTTTTTCTTTCTGCAGCATACTTCGTCAATACGTCAACAGTTAAGAGATAGGCTGTTCTTCCCTATCCCTTAACTGTTGACTCCATAGCCGACGTGTGCTGCAGAAAAAAAAAATTGCGCACAGTCCATGGCAATGACAAAATGGCGTGGTTGATGCAGACAAAAAAAAACTACGATCTCAGACTTGAGGCTGAGTCTAGAACGCGAGGCAGAGTCCATTCTTCATTATAATATAATATAGCGAGGTGCTCGACAGACGTGCACAAATCCAACTTACGCATCGGTTTCAGGGAAATGAATAATTCCTGTTGGTTGGTGCGTCATTGATTGCATTCTTGTTAAAGTAACCCACAAATGACGCCATTCTCCCCATGGTTGGTGGACTCGTGTGGCTCTCACTGGAGTGACGATCTTTCCATTTTTAACTCTGATTTTCCAGATGTTTTATGCCCACACATGAGAATCGGTAAGATTGTTTAAAAAAACAAAAAGGAATAGCCTGTGAAAAGCTTATGCCGAATTGTGAAAAGTTGACTTTCTTTTAAAAAAAAACACACACAAAAGGCATGCATATGCTTTTGGGAAAGGTTGTGAATTAAATTAACTGTGCTGAATGAAGTGAAGGGTACTTCCTTTGTTCAAAGGTTATAGATACATAGATTATAGATAGATAGATAGAAACTTTATTGTACCACCACAGGGGAAACTATAGTTTGGACCTTTGACAGTTAAAGTTCAAAATACATAGGCCTACAATATACAATAGCAGTTAAAACGACGGAGAAAAAAAGATAAAAAATGCTAGTCAGGAACCGTAAAAAAAAAAAACCAATATTAAACATATAAAGCGTTGTACATTCTAATAATAGCCCGGCGAGCGGGAATTGCACAAAAGATTTACTGGTTCAGCATTGTGTGCAAATTCCACGTTGAACTTCCCCTGAATGAGCCCCCTCGATTCTCTGCACCTGTTTATGACGAATTCAGGATTTCAGCTTTTGTGATGATGAAATGTGGTTGTTTCTTTTTACCATGGTTTCGAAATATTGATCACGTAAGCAAAGGGGCATTGAGAGAGAAGTACAAGTCATAGTCATAATTATGAGAGATATATCTCATATGACTAAATTGGCACGAGTCCATATTAGCCCTTGACTTATGCTAATTCATAATTCACTCTGAAAAATAGCGGTGAGTGACAACTCTTTGTAACGCTAAATTCACCCGATTAAAAACGGAGTTACAACATTATGTTTAGATGTAACTTTGACCAAATCACATTGACAATGTCAAAATTTTACTTTACATTTTCATGTTAAATCTAGCCTGTATAGAGTTGTCACTGACCGCACTCTGTACAGTGTGAAATCAACACAGTTTTAAGATTCCTGATTATGAGATATAAAGTTAAAATTATGAGAAACAAAATCTAAATGCATTTTTTTTTCTCAACGGTTGCCCGGCGCTCTCGTAGTCGACTCAAGCCGGCCTTGAAAATAACAAACAATGTTTGCGGAAGCACTGGGAAAACCCTATTGCGAAATCGCTTTATTGCGAAAGAGAGGCGGCACGAGAAGTAAAAAAACATGTTTGTCCTATTGCTAAAATACAAATTCTACACAAATAAGCCCGAAATGTTAATTGTTTTAGATTATCTGTAAACCATTTGACCTGGTTATGTTTTGCAGGAACTTAAAATGCGGATTCATCGATGATTATGAGGCGAAAATTTGAATAACCGACTTAAACGAGAGGCTGAAAATCGGGGAGAAGTGATTGCGAAATCGGGGAGAAACCCTTCCCATTCATTGAGGGTTCACTAACCCGTCACTTGATAATCACTTCCGTGACCGGTTTACAAAAGCTCACCATGGAAAGAACACCGTAACGAGTGTTCGTTGGCCCAGTGCCATCGGTTTCGTCGACATAGACCAGGAATTTCATGGAGAGTTGAAATTACAGAAGCCTGGCCATTCCGAGCTGTCCAAAATAGCTCATCAAATTCCCTACAATGATTACCTATACCATGGATTCCTCCATGCCTATACTCGGACCAGTGTGTTCTCCTCCATCTTTTTCACCAATTTAATAAAATTCAAATCTTATATTAATTTGAAAATTCCTCGCTGCTAAATTACAGATCAGCACTGAAAAAGGGACTTAGCAGATCGTCGTGCAGTGGGTAACTTTAGAACTAATCCCCCCCCCCACATGAAATCGAAGACAATCTTGGTGTCCTCGTATCCAGTCGAAAAATTTTCCATACATTGGGGGGAAAAAAACTACAAACTAATTCAGACTGTTTGTATTAACGTTCGAACCAGCCCATCAATATAATTAACATGTCTTTAGTCTCGCACTTCCTGCAGATAATAAGATCCCTAATTGTACCCCCTCTAAAACAATAACAACTATAAAAACAACAACAAACAAACAAAACATCATCATCATCTTTGGCCTCACCCTATTTTATAATACAAAATGAATGTCTAACTTTGATATCTTGCTCTTACCCCCAAATAAATAAGAAACGTTTCTTTGAGGGGGGGGGGGGTGTAATATTACACATCAACCAAGGGGATGTTATATTTCGCAATACGGTGATATCCAACATGAATCATCGCGTAATGCAGGTCCAATTGTCCCAAGGTCCGGATTGTGATTGTCTCTTTGTTTACGTACGATTGGCTATGACAGTGCAGTCCTAATGTGATCTTCTCAATTAAAGGAAAACATTTTCGCAAAATGAACAATAAAAATTGAATATACATATTTTTTTGTCAATAGGGATCTGTGCATGATTATTCTATGGTTTCGTATAAAGAAGAATAATGTTGCTTGAACTATATTTCACTAATGCTAGATGCACATTGTGAAAAGCACAATGTGGGTGCAGTCACGCGAATGGGCAACCAAATACAAATTTCTCGATGTGGGGAAAACACATTACATTACTCGCAGGGTGCGCCGGGGTCACGTGAAAAAGAGACATAAAAAAAAGGAGTATGGCACGCGGAAATCTTTCTTGCTTGGGAGCTTTGCATACGATCGAGCCAAAGCATTGGCTGAATCACCACTGCACACACAAAGGACAGCACAATGTCCAATGCATGCAATGCCACACACTCACGACATGAACGCGCGCGCTTCAAGTATACATCGCGCGCGCATATAGCGTGTCCGACTAATTACGGTGGCCTAGCAAAACGCTTGGACTTTTACAGTCGGACGTCGGACCTGCAGACCCATTGCACAACGCGCAGCGCACTTGCACGCGCTGCCATTTTGGTTGTCAAAACGTGCACAAAAGGATGGTATACACGTGTTTACGCACCAATGCACGTGTAAACACGTGTACCATCCTTTTGTGCACGTTTTGACACCCAGAGTGGCAAACAGGAGACGCGCGTGCAAGTGCGCTGCGCGTTGTCTACCTACGTGAAGTGCAGGAGCATACATTTTCGAGGTGGGACAAAGACCTCATCTTGAGGAAGAATAGTGTGTCGAGTCATTCAATTGTGCCCTTTTGATCTCCTTTTTTTTAAATATTCAAATTTAGTTTCATATCCAGGGTATAAAAATACCATTTACTAAATAGATCTGTGCGGTTGAGTCCAGCTAGCTGGGTCGGTGTGCAGAGCTTGCTTTTTTTCTTTTCTTTTTTGACAAACACTATAAATACCTGCATCCTATAGGTCCAAATTTTGGCTGATTTGACGCGGAAATTTATATTCGTATTTGTAAATGTGGTATCATTTTTTGCAAGTCCAAGGCAAGTCACAAGTCTTTCTTTGAAACAGTATCATCTTTCTTCTTTCATCTTGTTATCACTTTTTATCTGTAAAATAAAATGAGAAAAATAGAATTAGCTGTTGCAAAGGGCTTACCAACCAAAAATTACCTGTGGTATAAATGGGTCATTTTATGTTATCAAATGCGGGCCATTTCAAGAGCTTTAAAATGATGTAAATTTTATCTCTGTAGGTGCTTTACTTTTGGAGATATGAATGTTCAAACACAGCAGGTCCTGCTAATTAGTCAAAAGTTCGTTAACCCACATCTCAAAAAATAATCAACCGAACGACAAAAAATTTCGGTTCTGGGGGTTTCTCATTGAGTCCAATCAGCACACAAAATTTCATTTTAATCCGTGACGGTCAGGTCCAAAAGCGTGTTGAATTGACACGGAATGACCCAAATGCAAAAATAGTTAGTGGCCTGACGTAGTGACCCTAGCAGAGAATTTCTCGAAGGCCGAAGGTCAAGACAGACAGGTACACAGCGCTAATTTGATAAGTATTATATCTCTGCAATTTTTAGCACCCTTGGTGCAAACATACCATTACAGTTTTACACTAAAAATGTTAACAATAAACAAAAACACGATTATAATTTTCTTTAGGAAGGAATTGGTAAAAGCCTGCGTGGATCATCCGGACAGCGTGGGTTCAATTTCATAGAGCTGCTGAAGCAGAAAATATTGCTTAACAATAATTGTCTGCTTAGCTGAAATGAGCAGTATACCAGTCACAATGGTACATGTGACATGGTATTTTGGCCGGTAACCTTCTTCTGGTGAGCATAACTTGGTGTGCTTAGCTCGTTTTTTTTTTGTTTTTTTTTGCTTAAGCAGTAAATAAAGCAGAGAATATTGAATACAAATTTCTGCTAAGCAAAAATAAGCAGGATACCAGTCACGGATTGCACATGTAATTTGTTATTTTGGCTGGTAACCTTATTCTGGTAAGCATCGTTTTGTTGTGCTGAGCTTCTTTTTGTGCTTCAGAAGCTTATGAAATAGAGCTGCTTAATACCTTTAGTTTTTTGGAACCGTTCGATTGTTTTAATCTTACATAAATGTAGATATATACAATAAAACTAACCTGTGAAAATTTCATTTCAAAAAGTGGTTTCGTTTTTGAGATACCGCCAAAAATCTGGAGCGGTTATTTCCACGCATGAAGAATAATCCCTAATACATTTCTCGGATTCAAATTTAGGGGGTTAAAACCCGTCATATTTTTCCATATTCACATTATTTTGAATTGAAGTTTTTCTCAAAATGCAATATTCTATCGTAAGTTGCTGTACTTCTAACCGAGTAAGTTTTTATAACCAATCGTATACCTTTCCTTTAAAGTCAAAAAAGTAGCTAAGCACAACAAAATTATGCTTGCCAGAATGAGGTTACCAGCCAAAATAATGAGTGACATGTGCAGTCCGTGACTGGTATCCTGCTTATTTTTGCCTAGAAAATCGTCTCAGCACTATTTTCTACTCAATTAAGCAGCTCTATGAAATTGGGACCATGGCCATGAAAGTGCCAATCCATTTCAATCACAATATTTGAAGAAGAACAAAATTCCAAAGGAAAACAACACAAATTCACTGCGAGATGTTGGATGACGGTAAAGTACACCATAATTTTCAGTTCGTTGAATTGTTTTTTCCTGCATTGTGGCCTGTCGTAGCCGAGCGGTTCAGAGCACTCAAGCTCCTGATCAGCAGCGTGTAGGTTCCGTGTTGTGTATATGATTGGGCGATCGACTTCAACACCAGCCAAAGATTTACAAAATCATGCATTCTTGGATCCACATACAGCAAGGACACATTCCTAACATTCCAGCAGTTTCCTGACGTTTTATGCATGCAGCTGACGGGAAAACACCGTCCGTCTGCTCGCAGAGTCTTTTTTTATCGCTCGAACTTGATCTGATTTGTGCCCTCTTGGTGTTGATATAGGGTTGATTTGCCACACAGCTTTAAAGGGTTTTCGCTCCGTCGCTCGTGTCTATGAAAGTTATAGACATGGGCAACACCCACCCCGCCTTTTTATCACGCCCATCACCGCATCAGCCTACTGATTGGCTAGTTACGGGACATCACGTGATGGGTGGTCACTGTTGTCTGGTATTATCTTGTATATACAGTTCCACTCAAAGAAAACGCACATTGATATAATTTTCAGGAATGCTAGGTGACAATAAGATCACAAATTAGTGTTTTTGCTTTGAATTGTTTCCGCTCGCATATAACATGAAACAGGAGGAATGTTCAGCCATAGAGCAACTCTATGGTTCAGCGATGAGTGTGGAAACATGTTATCATCAAACATCGTAAACGGCATCGGTCATGGTCAACGGCATTGGTCAAGTCTAAAGGCCCTTTTCGAAATCGCGGCTTTTGCTCAGCAGGCTCCGGCTTTGGCTCTGCGTCAAAAAAGAAAAGAAATAATGTTCACTTTCCGTCTTTCAAACGGGTGGACGATGCCTGGAAACCCAGGCTGTGATTTCGAAAACGGCCACTGAAAGTTATAATTAGCCATGACTATTTGGCAATGATTTAAATCTCTAAAATTAAATTTTAGCAATCCAAACAACTAAAGAGTTGATTATGAAGGTGTTCATGACAACAAAATACCAAATAATGTATTGCTTTTGAAAACGCTAAACACAGGTGACAGTGTGCTGTTCATCATGGTTGCCCTATGTACTTGTTGGAATAGTGCCATACTTTTAAAACCACTGCCAATGTCAATCACCAGCATTTTACCTTTCCCGAAGTACATGTATGTGTTCGGAACATCGTCACAGGTACCGGGGCAATCGCATCATGTGGACCGCCAGTTCAAGCGGCAAAGGGCCGGTAGTTTTACCCCAGGCCCGGCGTCATCGCAAAGGGGAAGGATAGGCCGGAGCGAACAGCTGTATCCAGGGTTCACCGACAGCCGTGGTATCCACGTGTGCGCTCTATATTGACACACGAAACACGCCCATACTTCAACAGAACAGGAATGTGACATACCACTCTAAGGGTAAATTTCATTCATACATGCCGATAAACACAAAAGTTGGCAATATAGTATATTTATACAGGCCTAGTACTGCTAAAATGCCTTAAACTTACGCTGTTG
This sequence comes from Pycnopodia helianthoides, assembly GCA_032158295.1. NCBI lineage: Eukaryota > Metazoa > Echinodermata > Asteroidea > Forcipulatida > Asteriidae > Pycnopodia > Pycnopodia helianthoides. The sequence continues at coordinate 14,186,807 of CM063258.1, forward strand.
CGACTTGTGCCCCACCCATTTTCTGCAAGGACCTTTGCTATAATATAAGCAGTATCTTCCCAGCATGAAACTGAACCCAACTGTAATACAGTAAATCATATACCTTTGGTGCGGCACGCCTGGGATAAGTAGTTCAAGTGTGATCCGGGTGACTGGGTTTTGAAAAGCCGGGGAAATATCCTTGCTCGGGAATACCAGCTGAATAAACTTGGCCGGGTTGCATCACGATGGCCCGCCCAGCCCGAGTGGAGAAGGGTGGGGTTTGCCCCGTAGGCCCGGCGTCATCGCGAAGAAGGGGGAACTTCGCAGGTTGGACGATGGAGCTGTAATTGATTCCTTGCTCTATGGTTGGACCGTGGAGTGCCGATTTGGCCGACAGTGACCAAAGGAAACATACAGCTCCTGTCTGCTATATCCAGGGTCCACTGATGACACTCATCAGCATTGGTATCCACCACGTGGAGCCACCCGCTTTTCATTGACTGTAATGAAACACGAACCAAGCGAAAACAACCGAGGAAGCGATCCTTCATATACACGCAATTGGCCGACACTGCAGTCCTGCTAAAAATGCCTTAAGTATGATTGTTCCGGTCTGTGCCCCGCTCTTTTTCCTCAAGTGGTCGCTTTGAACGATTGACTTCACCGCGGCGATATTTACAAGAACATAACTGCATTGGATGCTATTATTAATTCAAACAAATATTGTAATCGCTCCTCGAATGAGCCGGTTCAAGTCCGAACACGTTGGATTTTAAACAGTGCAGTGAGTTCTTGACTGGTGGTTCCCCGGGCAGGGGAAATCCCCATTTTGATCGTACTTTACCTGAACTCACTCTCGCAGCTGGTTTATCCATGGAGCTTGTAAAATGATCACAATGGTCGTTCTTTTCTGGGAAACGCTTGCCTCGTTTTTAAGTCAGGTGGCACCCATTCTGCCCCGATGTACCGCTGCACCAGACTGGCCAACTGGCCATGCCGGCCAGTTGACGTGCCAGTCATGCAACAGGCTCCGGTATCTGAAATTCTGACTTAATCCTCTGAAAGCACCAATCCTGTTCCATGACATTTTGAAGAAAGAAAAATGTTTCCAAAGGGAAATAACACAAATTTCACCGCGAGATGCTGGATGACGGACGGGTTAGTACTGTACACCCATACCATCATTTGCAGTTCATTTAATTTGTGTGTGCCTGCATTGTCAGTGGCGTGTCGTGGCCCCCTGTGCACTCTTGAAAAGACTTGTTGATTCGATCCCTGGAGCCACACACCGCAAAGAAACATTTGCAACATTCCATTCAGTTTCCTGGCGGTTGATGCTGGCAGACCCTGACCGGGAAAACACCATCCTTCCGTTCGCTGGGGGTCTTTCGTTATCACCGCACGCGCTTGATCTGATTAGTGTACTCGTAAATATTATACGGTAATTAATCCATCACACATCAATAATGGCTGTTAGTATTTGCACTTGCGCCCGAAAAGACATGGGTAGCACCCACCACCAGGCGATCACAGCACCAGCCTTCTGATTGGCTAGTTCACAGGACACCAAGTGATGGGTGGTAACCGGTGTCTGGTCTCTTGGGATGGTTCACAAATAAAAAACACATTAAAAAAAAATTCACAGGAATGCTGACAGGTATGTACACAATATGATTGTTGCTTTAAATTGTTTTTCCGTTTGCTAATACTATAATGGTACTGTTAAAAATATGCAAAAAGGGTGTTTTTTATTTCATTATTTTCATGCAACTTCGATGACCAATTGAGCCCGAATTTCCACAGGTTTGTTATTTTATGCATATAATGTTGGGATACAAGTGAGGTTACTATAGTCCGTTGACAGTTACCAAAAGTATGCCCTGCTCTACTAACTGAGTATATTCAGTTGTTAAGACTCTCACCGTTTGAACAATGCGCATGATTGATAACCCCCTTTCCCTTGCCCTGCATGCCCTAGCTGCGCCACTCGGATATTGGTAACGGTCATTAGTCATATTCATACCTGAACCATAAACCCTAATAATACAATCACTTTTTCTTTGTGCCAACAATGATCAACGTGTAACAACAATGCATGGAGCACTAACCACGTGACGGTGTACACAAACACGATACAAGGGACAACCTAACAGTGATTGTCCAATATTTACAAACACTGATCGCGATAGTTCCTTGTCCCACCCCTGTTGACTTCCATATCATCAAAGACGAACACGGAGCCGTTGCTTGCCATGGAAACGCCACAGATGGGGGACGCACTGTTTTGTTTTTTTTTTTTTTTTTTTTTTGCATGCCCGATGTGTCATCAGCTTACGTCACACCTCCATGCTCTAAGGCACAGGTTTTGTGCACCCATCCGCAAGGAAGTCCAGAGGGATCCACTGCGGAAACGTGGTGATAAACTCAGGTGACGGCGTCTCTCATTGACTTGAACTTGAACAAGGTACACCGTGTTGCATCATCGATATTGTTGATGCTGGACGCTGAATTAGGTTGCGCCGGTATACGAAGCAATCACATCCATGTTCTGGCATGGAGGTCTATTGTGACTGTATTGTGCTGACTTTGACACTGGCGGATTATCAGATGACGGTGAATGAACACATGAATGAATTGTGATGGAGTTACCCGGTGAATTGTGATGGAGTTACTCGGTGAATTGTGATGGAGTTACCCGGTGAATTGTGATGGAGTTACCCGGTGGATTGTGGTGGAGTTACCCGGTGAATTGTGGTGGAGTTTACGGTATCCTAACCCATTATTGGTGTTTGGACGATTATTGTGGAAGCACTACGTGCCACTAGTGTCGCTGAACGAATGCTGTGATATCCAACCGTGGTTTTGGTATGTATGTGATTCCAGAACTGTTTATTTGACAACAATTGGTTTGTTTAAGATAATTAATTGGATTGATAGGTGGGGTTTATTGGAACAATTTACCCACTATTAGTAACAGTTCTATACTAGCCCGGATCAATTAATTCAGGCCGTGCTTCGTGGCCATGGGTCGATGGTGGCTGGCTGCTGCCAAAGGCACCCATGCACCCTTGCAAGCCTGCGGCTCGAACTCGTTGTAGTCACGTCCTTCGCAATTCAGCTTCTCAGCTATGATTAAGATAATTAGCCTCCCAAATTGTTATACTATTATTATTATTATTAATCGTAGACTAGTTAATTGTCGTCTTGCTAAAATGAGGAGGCATAGTTGTTGTGCTTTTTTTTATTTCAGTTTGAATAAAAACAATTTTGTTAACTAATTAAATAATTTATTTTTGTTAGGTTTTATAATATATCCATCCATAATTTAGCTCTCAATGGAAATAAGTCTTTAGCTATGTTTTTTTTGTGGTTTGGGGTTTTTTTTAGTGGGGGGGGGGGCTATCCTTGGATAGTTTTGTGCAGTTTCTCTTTCGTGTTCTCTGCTTTTGTTGATTTATTTCCATTGTTATCCCATGTATTTTTGCCATCTCCTCGCTGTATTTTATCCGAATAAGTTCAAAGCATCAACTAGAAACATTAACCGGTGTTTCCCTAAATGGGGGTTCCCCATCTGCCTATACCGCACCTGTACAACCTGGGAATGTTTACAAAAGAGCCTGGACTTCCTGCAGGCACCATTCTGTACGTACACAGCCCAATGGAGGAAAACGTATACAAATCTTGCAGTTTACGGAGATAGCATTGTCTGTTTTTTTTTTGTCCTAATAAAGGGGTTCGCATATGAAAACTTGTTCAGCTGTAATTTCCATAACTCTTGCATTGATGTGGAAATTATGACACGAAATGTTGAACTTCCCATTGTGACCAGTGTATAGCATCTTACCTGCCAGAAAGGCCCTGGAATGTACAAGGTCAGTCTTTCTGAATGTTAGTGGCCTGACGTTTCGACGATTTATTTGGAGTCTTCCTCAAATGCCTTCGAGAAAGACTCTGCGGGTCGAAACATCAGGCCACTAACTATTTTTTGCATACCACAGGTCCTTTTGGTTGGTAAGCAGTTTGCAACAGCTAGTTGTATTTTCGCAAGTGTTATGTGCTTTCTTTATAGCTTTTTGAAGTTTTGCGTTCTTCACACACAAAAGCCTCCGGATTAACAACATTATGACATTTGCAGACATGAACAAAAATGTACTTCCAAGTTCTAGAAAATAACTGACTTGACTGAAAGTACAAGTTAGTCCCAAGTAAAATCGTTTCGCCAGTTGTCATTTCGTTTTAAAGAAAAGTGCAATTTTGTATCATTTTGAAGCGATGGCCGGGCCGACCGTCGTTTGAACGTGTGAATTTTAATATATACATTCAACAAGATCAGAGCCCAATTTCATAGAGCTGCTTCATCAGAAAATATTGCTTAATAATTTTCTGCTATAAGCAGAAATCAGCAGGATACCAGTCACAAATTGTACATGTGACATGGTAGTTTGGCCGGTAACCTCATTCTGGTAAGCATAATTATGTTTTGCTTAACTACTTTCAGCTCTGTGAAATTGGGCCATGGCTGAGAGTTTAAAATCGTCACCATTTTTGCTTTCGTTTTTCGCAGCAGTCACATACTGACAAAAATGTAAACAGGTCGGTGGAGTGATAATGCACGCATTACATTCTATCCAACACATTAAAAATGCAGCAATTACCTATTTGAATCAGAATCCTACGGAGGAAATAATTATACTGTGTAGCTGCAGTAAGAGTGTTTTTTCACCGTTCCGTTTGAGGTTTTGTTTGAAACAAATAATGCAAAGAGGTAACTATAAATACATAAATAGTAAACTTGCGGGTATAACCATGTAATAAAACTTTAGAAGAAGAGCAGAAGAAGAGCAGAGTATATTGCTCGAAACGTCGAGACCAAACCGGCTCTTTTCAGAGCCAACACTCCCACAAAAGAGTTTTATTACATGGTTGTACCCGCAAGTTTACTATTTATTTATTTATAGTTACCTCTTATCTCCAAACCATGCAAAGCTTCAAACACCAAATAATGCAAACTTAAATTCTGTTCTTCCCCGTTTCCTTCTGTTTTTCTCCTTTTCAAGGAACAAGGCTGATGGAACGACGTGCAGACGAACAAAAACAAACAAACAAATTCCAGCAACCGGTCATGTTCCCCGTCACAACCAGTCCTTACGGGAAGCCCGGTACCACACTTGAACTGACTGATAAACCGTCTGAATCAACTCTCAATGTCACGCTTGACAGGTGAGGCTTGACGACGTTGAACACAAAAATGCAAACGGCACTTCGGTTATTCCCCCAGATTATGAGCGCGGTAGCGGTAACAAACCACATTGCGCAAGGTCATTCCTCTGCATGCGCACACATCAGTGAGTGAGCGAAGGTGAATGTTTCCTGAGCAAAGTCGAGAAAATGGACATTGTGGAGGAAAGTTCGCATTATTTTGAAACGATGAAAATAGTCACTTCGAGCGCCGAGGTAACTGAAAGTCTGCCAGAAGAGGGCGTTGTCACTGGTATCCATTAATTAAAGAGGAACCTTGCAAAAGTGCATTGACCTTCCAATTGTGATTTTATTTTGCTGTCCCCAGACGCACTGATACGTACGGGTCAGATGCCCTGTACCAATATGGATAATAATGGACACTGGACCTACGGCTTTACGTCCCGTCCGAAGGACGAAGCAGTTATGGTTAAGTGTCTTAATTAAAGAGTGTCAAGACCAGGACTCAAACCCACGCTGTTCATGATCAGAAACACCACAGCTTGAGTCCGGTGCTCTCAATTAAAACCGCTCGGCCACGACAAGACACGCTGACTTTCTTCGTCAGTGTTATTCAACAGATGGTGAACCAAATATTAGGAAATGGCCAGCTATCTAACTAAGTTTTTTTTTAAACCACAATATCTGCTGTAATGACTTCCGTGAAAATACGTGAAACCCAACGCCGTCTCGACTCCCATGGTCTCGGAGTCTACTCGTAGCTCGGGGGTCGATTTAACAAAACTATTCATAACTTAGGACTAGTCCTAGGCAATGCTAAGAGATAGGACTAGTCCTAAAGTTAGGACTAGTCCTAAAGTTAGGACCAGTACTTAGGACTAGTTCTATCTCTTAGCATTGCCTAGGACTAGTCCTAAGTTAGGAAGAGTTTTGTGAAATCGACCCCAGCTTACCCATTACAAAAGTCGTTCCGTTCCTTCATTAAACGACTCAAAGGGTTTTTACTGTGACAACATTTATTTTCAAACCGGAACTGACTGAGTCGGGTTTCATTGAATGAAGCTTTCGTTGAATTTGTTTGGGGAAGCCCGTGTAATATGTGCTTACAAGATAGACATTGTGGGCGATTTTTAGGTAGGAACTAGTACTTTTTAACACTGGAAAGATTAAGGAAAAGGGACGTTAGAAAACACATGGGGAAAGCCCACAATGTCGCTCTACTATATCATTGTTGCTTTTTATTGATAAATACTTTTTAAAACAACGTTTTTAATTGTGAAAGGCAAACTAAATGTTGTACCTTGTCACACCATAGAATCTCTGTCATTTCTCTATGGTCACACCCACCACTTTCAAGCACGGTCCTGCTACGTATACAGTAACTTTAAACCGTAAGTACGCGGTCCGCATAATTGTGGAGTCCAAAATTTGGTTCTATAAAACGGCGGACCGTGTTTGTTCACGACGTGAAAGGAAAACCACACAACTTCGAGGGATATGCATGTGGCTCATTATATTGTTCTTCTAAAACATCTTTCCAACCATATTCATTTCTTAGAAAACGTTTTTATAGCCCAAAGCGCCTAATTCAAAGGCAACGTGTCCCTTTAAAGTACACTAGATGTTCCTCCAGATTGCGTCTATAAAAAGCGTTTGTAACCGTTTGTTATAAAATGCATAAGGTTAGAAAGATGTTTTAAAAGTAGAATACAATGATCCACACAAATATGCCTCGAAGCGTGGATTTCCTTTAACTTTGCGCACTAACACGGTCGGCCATTTTATGGAGTCGAACAATTTTGACTCCACAAAATGACCGACCGTGTTAGTTAACGATGTAAAGGGAAAACCACGCAATTTCGAGGTATATTTGTGTGGATCATTCTATTCTACTTTTAAACTAACATCTTTCTAACCATATGCATTTTAGTAACAAACGGTTACAAACGCTTTTTATAGACCAACTCGCCCGATCCAAGGCAACGTGTACCTTTAAGGTCCATTGATCTCCATTGTCAGTATAATGGAGATCAATGATTGATAAGGTCTGTAGACCGATTGCGCAACCAATGTTTACATAATATCATCACTTGACTAATAGTGGGTACTATACGTCATCTCAGCAGATGGCAAAGTCTACGTGTGACAGAGCGAGTACACCGACAATCGGCTTTATTTGTGTAAATAATACCACAATTTCCAAGCCCTTTTATAAAAGTTTTATGTTGTGACATTGATTTAAATCACATGTTCAAATTACAAGTGAGGGTTATTTTGAGTTATGCACTACAAGCGTCGGACGACGATGCCACCCGGTCTATTAGCTTGTGTAAATCACTGTAATAAAAGGTATTTTCAAATAGCCAAAAGAATCACAGTTTTGCAAAGCCTTTTCTTCATTTTGCATGATTTCAGCTTAAAAAATGCGACATTCTTGTGTTGAAATTGTGCGATCGTCCATGTGCGAGAGCACCATATCGTGAGCATTACGTTCTTTGCGGTAGATTTTCCAAAACTTGCTGGAACTGTCCTTTGCTGGTTTATTCAGCCAATCCGGTGAGGTCTCTGGTACAAACACTGGTGGAATATTCTTCACATAAAAACTTATTTCGAGAAAAGAAAACGCCCACTTTAGGTCACGTGACTTGGAGAGTATGGACCGATTGCGCTCACAGATCGCAATCACACACTTTTCATCAACACAAGACTCGTGTCGCAATTTTGAAGCTAAAATTACCAAAAGGAAGAAAAGGCTGTCCAGAACTGTGATTCTTTTGGCTAAATGTTCATGTTTTACTTTTATTACAGTGGTTTACACTTCCAGCATAAAAGGAATGGCTATACACCGTCGAAGACCTTTCTGCTGTTGATAAACAAACCGCGCTGGTTGACATGGACGGCCAATTGTTAGCAAAACAATCAATCGTGTTGACAAATGTGATGACCAAATTCAACGTTTATGCAACATTTCCAATTAAAAACAGTACATCCCATGAACGATTGCTTTGTTTCCAACAAATTCAACAGTGTTGTTTTGATACTTGTGTAACATTGTTACAATTTGTGGCTATCTGTTTTTGCTTTGCATTTATGGCTTTCCATAGTTTTCCAACCTTGGTTGGCAAAATTTCAGGCTGTGACGTTGCAATGGAAAGGTATGGTGGCCCTGAAGGGACATCGCATATCGCAAACGTGTGCGCATACACGTATGCAATGTCGTGAAACAAATCGCGAATATGTGCGCACACGTATGCAATGTCGTGAAACAAATCGCGAATAAATGTGCGCACACGTATGCAATGTCGTGAAACAATTCGCGAATATGTCGTCACCGTTTTCACGAAGAGCCACTTAATATGTCCAAACACTTATTTGAGATTTACAATTTACGCTATGCTTGGCTTAAAACTGCAAAATCTGCAATACTAAAGCCACGGTTTGCAGTTAAAAACCTATCATATGATTCTGTATAAGTTTAACCTCTACATTGACTAACTCATTTCTGTAGATATATTGGCTAATTGCCGTAGTAATTAGTCAAAGATACGTGGCTCTTCGTGAAAACTAAAAAGTGAGATGACCTACTTAAACACCTCACCGGATAACGTATTAAACATAGGAAATGGGCGCGCGTGTCACGTGATCACGCGCGCGCGAAGATATGTGGCTGTTCGTGAAAACGTGAAAAGCAACTTTTGCCACATTTTACGCTCTTCTGTTACAACGTATTGCAATGCGTTTTCGGGGCCGATGGCTGTTCGTGAAAACGTAAAATTCATTTATTGAGATAAAGGCCCCTTCCTGTAACAGTCAATAATTTGTCAATAAAAGATAGGTGGCTCTTCGTGAAAACGGTGACGATGTGCGCACACCACAGAGCTATATATATTGACTAGAGCGCTAACTTGCTCTGAGTTTAGAAGCCACCCTGGGCGCAGACATGTTTGATGTGTTGCGTGACTACGGAACGATTTTAATTTTAAGAGAGCACACATGGCCGCAAAAATTTTGCATTCGGCGTGCGCGCTTACGTACGCGCCATATTTAATCTAACGATCATTGCTCTTGTAAACAGGTGATTTTAGTGATGTCTTAAACAAATATGTAGTAGGTGATTCTCTGATGTTGTTACTTACGTCTTAGGAAAAATGCTGAGTCGAACTAAATCCTTGTTTGGGAGGATTCAATGCTTCAAGATGTCAAGGGGAAAAAAACGAAATCTGCTTCAAGGATACACAATATGCCGGCAAGAATGACGAACTAAAAAAAAAAAAACGTATACGCGCAAACGCACATGTTAAACATGACGCACATGACGCTCGCAGTTTGTACGCTCATTAGCAGATTGTGCGTTCTCATTTGCTGCATATTTGGTTCGATGACGCATAGAAAAGAACAAACGCTTTGTCATGCAAATAGCCGTACAAATGCCGTACAAAATTTCAAGCTTTTGTACATAAACATGGATGCGCCCACACGGCTTCAAAACCTTAGAGCGTGTATAACGGGGTGTTAGCGCTCTAGTCAATATTATAGCTCTATGGCGCACACGTATGCAATGTCGTGAAACAATTATCGAATGTTCTTGTGAATTTCGTAACTTGTGGACAAGTTTCTATAATACGATTTCACGTGCAACGCTCGCACTTTCACGCGAAATCTCGAAGGCATGCTGCGCATGTGCTAGAGGGACTAGCTAGCTGCTGATACTTGGACAATACTACAAAATTACGGAAACAGGTAAACTCGTACGCACGCAAACTCGTACGCATGCAGACCCGTACGCCAATTGGTCAACTCGTGCGACTACCAACTCGTACACACACGAACTCGTACGCACACAAACTCGTACACACACAAACTCGTACACACACCAACCCGTACGCACACGAACTCGTACGCAGGTATACGAATTTGTCTGTTTAAAACTGATTTTATTTAGTGAAAAAATACAATTTCCTAAATATTTTAATACTGATCCAAGAAAGAACTTTTCTTAACAAATTTAATTAACTTCAGGAAAAACCACAGTTTCTTTTAATGGACCGAAAAGAAAAAAAAATCTGATCTAAGAAAGAACTTTAACTAAGTATTTCAAACAAATTTAATTAACTTCAGGAAACACATTCTGAACTCACTCCACAATTACCTAAATTAAACAAACATGTTTAATTAACTTCAGGGAAAAAAAAGAAGAAAAAAAATCCTGAGCCAACTTTGAATGTTCAAACCCAAGAAAGACTAAGTAATTCAAACAATTTTAATTAACTTCAGGAAAAACCACAGTTTCTTTTAACGGATCGAAAAGAAAAAAAATCCTGATCCAAGAAAAGAACTTTAATTAAGTATTTCAAACAAATTTAATTAACTTCAGGAAATACATTCTGAACTCACTCCACAATTACCTAAATTAAACATCGAGACTTTCCATTTACAAATAAATATAAAATCGCCGAAACCTTCTACCTTTGTAAACACGTAGTAAATTAAACTTGCGTACGAGTTGGTGTGTGTACGAGTTGGTGTGCGTACGGGTTGGTGTGCGTACGAGTTTGTGTGTGTACGAGTTGGTGTGCGTACGAGTTGGTGTGCGTACGAGTTGGTGCGTACGAGTTTGCTTGCGTACGAGTTGACCTGTATTCCAAAATTACTAGCTCGCCACTAGATCACACGAAGCGCCACGACAAGAGCGTACCCTGGCCGCGGTACGGGTACTACCACCACACTACCATCGAGTCCGTACATGATTCAGTCAGTCACAAGAGAGATCGAGTCGAGAGCAGTAGGTAATCACAGTAGTTGTTGGTATTATTTGGATAAAATTCCGTATCTGACTGTCGTTTTGTCTACGTTTAGGTCAATTTATTTGTACAACAATGATGACGGCCAGCAAAAGATGAACTATAGATGTTAGTTTTTTCACATGCATGGCCTTGGGTAAAATTTAAAATTTGCAAAAAAGAAAGAAAAAGAAGAGGTTAAAACAAAGAAGGAAAATGGAAAAGAAAACAGAGGGGGAAAAGAAGAAAGAAAGAAAGAGGGAAGGGGGGGGGGGGAGAAAGAGGATAGTTGGAAAGGTAAAGCAACATTCTGCATGCAATAAACGATTGCTGTACAAATGCGCGGTAACGGTTGTGAATACCGTACCGCGAAGCCTGTTCCCATGGCCATGTACATTAAGCCGATCTGCTTGTCTTCATACAATCTGTTGTCTACATACATGTACATCATGTTCCACGACATGGGACATGACAATGAGGAAGAGACTTTAATGTGGAGATGTTACGTTCATGGGCTCAACGTCAAAAGTGAATCCTTGAACGATTTTCACCCTTGTTTGTGCTGTTTGTTTTTTATATTTGTATTAAGTATAATATATTTATTCTTGATGGACTCCTTTTAATGTTTAATGTTTTTAGAGTTTTATCCATTTGTATATATATATACTTGTATTTTTGTAATTTTTATGTGAAATTGCCAAATAAATAATAATAAAAAAATAATAATGTACCGTCTAAGTTTGCTAGTCTAAAGCAGGCCCTGGACTACATGTCGTAATGCTTTGAGATTCGCTTGCTGGTTCATCTTGCAGAAATGTCGCACACTAGTAATTATAATACACAGCAAAGGGTGTGGGCACACATTAACATGTCATTATTGCTACGTGGACCACTCTTAGTCATAAAAGGATCTATGTATAATAGGTAACACCGATTTAAAGTTGGAGAAATAAAAATGCATTGAATCGAGGTTCCATTGCGTGTTCTGTGTAGTGCTTTCTTAAAAAAATTCCAAACATTCATTTCCCAACTATTTATGAATTAGTCACTTGCCAACAAATCTTTCTTTGCGTGCTAGTCATGCAATTAAACAAAGGCAACGTGTCCCTTTGAAGTACTGATGTTCCTCCAGATTGCGTCAAATACTGGAATCACTAATACGTAGGCCCCCTATTGATGTCGTTATAAACAATTAAATAAATGAATATAAAAATAGCTTGTCTTTTTCAAACTAATAAATACGTGTGCCAAAACAACAAAATATTGTTTTCTTCCTATGGTAAAAAGATTAGTTAGTGTGCCTTTTGCTTTGCTTATATGGTCAGCAGTGTTTTGAAATTCTGCTAATGGCTGCTCTGTAGGCAGAAAACATCTGCTTACAGGCTTTATAAGATCCGGCCCTGGACTTAAAATTTACAAGCATTGTTACTTAAAAATAAGCCAATCACAAAATGGAAACAAAATAACCTACAACCAATAGCCTCCTGACAATATAGTGAAATACTTGAAAACCCCACAAATCAATGTTGCTTAAGTTATTTTGATTGTCTTAGTTAGAATAATCTTAATAAAGCACTACCAAACTAGTAGTCTTCCAGAAAAATGCAACATTATTGAGAAAATAGCATTGGGATTTTGGGGTTGTTTTCATGCTGTACTTAATTATTATTTTTTTCTTTCTTTGCAGAGCGCAGTGTGGTGACGATCAGTCTTTAGATTTAAGCTATTTAGAATTCATGAAAATTAAAACCATTTCTAAGAATTCAGCCGCAATTACCAAAACGAACATCATCGCGACAGATTTTGTAAAAATCGTTCTCACACAATCACTAAGTCTATTAAGTTACATCGCTGAGATAACTTGAACACAAAATGCCTGGTCTCCCAAAAGAGATCTTCAGGGATCAGAGCATTGTGGAGAGGTTCCTTTGCTCCATATGTCTTATGGTGTTCCGTGATGCTGTGCAAAGTCCCTGTGGCCATCGGTACTGTTATAGCTGCATCAAGGAGCAAATTAAGAAGTAAGGGTTGAAAATGTACTCAGATTTTCTTCAAAATATTTATACACCTGCATTTTATGCCCTCTTTAAATGTGAACCCCACATTGCAATCAATATCCAAATCTTGCAACAAAGATCCTATCTGAAAATGAAATCCCACTTCTGCTACCAAAATCCCACTTCTGCCACTTCTGTGAACCCTTACAAAGTTGTTACATAAATGGGTCTCATAATTCTTAAACTTCTAAAAACACGTCTGTAAATAGATAATGGTAAGCCCTTTGCGACGCCCATAGAAGCTACTTAATATAGATTTTCTATTAATTCTTATTTAAAATGTTGCTGTTTATTCTCAATCTAAAACTTCTTTATTCAACTTTATTTCCATGTTAATACTAGTGGAGAATCAGATGAAACAAGGTGCCCTGCCTGTCCGGAAACTTCCCCAGAGGGAGTTTTGTTGTTTGATGAGGTAGGTGTTTCCACAATAGACAGATTCATTAACGTCACATTGGTATTCTGAAAAAAAATCCCCTGCCCACCTGCGGTATTTTTATTTGTCTGAACTTTATGGAGCTTCTCGATTAATCGTTTTCCTTTGAAAAATATTGTTGCCACAATGAAACCATGACTTGACAAAGGAAAGACAACAAAGGTCATCATATTTAGCTCTATTTTTTGATGTTTTCGTGTGAGAAAATTGAGTAAGCACTCATCGTGATTCGCAGAACCTTGACACATGCCACGCCTGAAAATCTGCCACGGTATGGGCCCGGCTGGAATCTCGGACTTGTCTCCCATTGAGCGCAATGTAATGACGAACAATGGTGGCAGCCTGTACATTCTCGTATGCCACATTCGTACGAAAACAGGACAAAGATCTCAAATCGAGGGTTACACAATAACCCACAGAAAGGGATTGTACAAGGCAAGTTTTCCAGGACCTGTTGTCCCTTGAGGCGTGTCACGGTAGGAAATTGGGATCGCGTTCAGTTTTGCAAATCATTTACAGTCAGCAGTTGTGATGGTTAATAATAGATGACTGCTGCATTACTCATTAGTCAGCCATTCATTCAATGTGAAATCATTTTGAATGAGGAATTTAAACACGGCCACATAAATAAACAAAATTGTTGAGCGTCCTTTTATTTGGGGGTAGGGTGGTAGGGCGATTTTTTAATTTTTTTTTTATTGAGTTTTGATGACAGCAAAATATGAAATATAGGATAAAGAAATCATTACAATCACTATAAAAAAAGGGTTCGTATGATTTTGATGTTTTTAATTGTGTAGCCTAAGTAAATATGCCAACATGAGCAACCTTTCTTCAAACATCTTTTCCAACCTAACTGTGTGTGCGGCGCAGAACGGAGCCAAATTTGACTGAAAAGATCATTGAAAAGGGCAGTTTTTATAATGAAAAAAAAGGGGGCAGGGGGCGGGGGTCGTAGGGTCAGGCGGGGGACGATCAACAGTTAATTTTTTTATGTAGCCTGATAAAACACTGAATATTCAATATAAGTTACTGTAAAAAATAGATAAATGTGTCGCTGTCAAACCAACCCCAAAGTGCAGCTTGCCTCCCACATTCATTGGTAAAGGTGATGATAATAAATTTTTGAAAGGTACTTGTTCCACTCTTTGACATTTAAGTAGTTCTGTTTGAAAATTGTTGTTTTCCATAAATTTCCTTGAAAAGTACATTGAGTGCAGAAACTAATGATTCGATGCAGGAACGTGGCAGAGGAAAGAAAAAGTCAATATTTGGGGAAAGTATATCATTTACGGAATAACAAAAAGTCTTGCATTACTCTTCACTGAAGAGACAAGGCTCATCAGAATATGTCGGAAATTTTCCCACACAAACATTTTGTTATTCACTTTCTTTGCACTGACATTTTGTACCTATTTATTGATGTTGGGATGAGTTACCATGGTAACGATTGACGTGAGGCTTGAGGGGAACACACCTTAAAGGAGTGCTTGCATGGTTGTAAAACCACAGCTAAAACCTATGGTATAAGACATACTTTAGATTTAGATACAGTATACACTAATAACCAGGCTTGGAATTACACAGAGGCCATGGAGACCATGGCCTCTGTTGCCCCTGGTCTTGCCCTTGGTGCCCTTCAAACGTTTCCCATAAACTTAAAAATTTTCCAATGGAGGTGCCATTTGCAAAATGAAAATGGCCTTGCCCTCTCACAGATGAAATTCCATGCCTGCTTAAACTAACTTACACTAACTTATCTATGTGTTAGCTGTTTTCCCTTTTAAAATGTGAAATGTGAAAATGTATTGGGGCTTTCGCAACTTGCATTTTAAAGGTTTGTGTTGGCTTGCTCAGATTTCTTCATTTCAAAATACTCCGTTCTTTGCTAAGAAGAATGTAGTTTCACATAAAACATTGTCTAGCAAGTGAAAGTGAAGTGAGTTACCTTAACCTGCTTTTTCCTTTTTACATTTCGCAATTTTTGTTGAAAGATATCATTAGCCCAACAAGTTAAAGGTATAGTACATGATTCATTTCAATCCAATCCTTTGGATTTCAATCAACGCACCATACAACCATCGCCAATTTTATGGTCTTGTTTTAAACAATGCAAACAATAAGAGATGAACCTTAATGTTGTTCTGGTAGATCATATACACACAGAACTGAATGACAATGGTAAAATGTTAATCAACATAAAATCATGTTGACAGTTTTGGTCTAAATTCATGTATTTATTTTGTATTCTATCGTTTCTAATGTATGTATTTACGTATTTCAAGGTTTGTCCCGACTTTGTCGTGAGGAAAGAGCTGAGAACAGCCGCAGTGGTTTGCGTCAACGAAGGCTGCCATTGGAAGGGAATTGCCCACGCATATGTACAGGTATTTACAAATGAATGAATTGATTTGTAATTTAAAAAGAAGTTAAAAAAGAAAGTTAACCCACCTTCCCGTTACTGAGTTGTGTTGACATAAAAATCGCTGGTGACGACATTGTTTGACCACTCAAAGCCTTGTCCAAAGGCCAATTTTTACTTTGAAAATACAAGTTTTCGATACAGGGAATTGAACCTGCAACCTCTAGATTAACGCCCGGTGCTCTACCAACTGAGCTATCTAGCCCTACGTTGGCGGTCTCCCAATACGTTTTTGAGCAACATTTGTTTTTGCCTATAAAGTAACCTTTACCCATTTTTCTTTTATTTGGATATTTTTTCTTCGTTTTCTGTCTTCTTTTCATTTCCAGGAACATGAAAATGCTTGTCCGTTCCAGAGGATAAAATGTCTCAAGTCAGGATGCGGGAAAACTCTCAAGAGAAGCGATATATCTCATCATTTAGAGAAAGAATGCCCGATGAGACTGGTGGAGTGCAAACAATGCAAGAAACAATATCCTTACAAAGAATCAAAGGTGACTGTCTCATATGTATACGATTATTTCCTGCTCCCAAATCCTCCAGAATTCCTACACTGTTTTTTTTTTTTTCATTTGTGGTTACCTTTTGAACTGATTTATTAACCGGTTAAAGACACTGGACACCTTTGGTAATTGTCAAAGACCAGCCTTCTCACTTGGTGTATCTCAACATATGCACAAAATAACAAACCTGTGAAAATTTGAACTCAATTGGTCGTCGAAGTTGCGAGATAATAATGGAAGAAAAAACCCTCGTCACACGAAGTTGTGTGCTTTCAGATGCTTGATTTCGAGACCTCACGCGTGAGGTCTCAAAATCAATTCAAATATTTTACTTCTTTCTCAAAAACTACGTTACTTCAGAGGGAGCCTTTCTCACAATGTTTTATACTATCAACAGCTCTCCATTGCTCGTTACATAGTAAGTTTTTATGCTAACAATTATTTTGAGTGATTACCAAAAGTGTCCAGTGCCTTTAAAGGATTGAACAGGATTGGTAACGATGAAAACATCATTGTTTAATTTCAGTCTGAAAGCTTACTGACTATTAAGTGCATACTTGAACCATTTTTTTCTGTGGACTGTTTTCCTCAGAAATGAAGTCATATCCGAGAAAACAGCTGATTTCGGTGGTTACACTCAAAATTAAGGACAATTGCTGAAAACTGCATGGTTTTTCACATTTTTCTCCCGACTCACACTACGAATTAAGCCCAAATGTTCACAGGGTTATTTCATGAATAAATGGTTGATCGCACAAAACGTGCACACCGTCTGCAACTATTTTGTCAACTCCACCAATCCTGTGTAATACCTTTAACGCTGGATGACATTTTGAACGCGCCAATTTTTACCGGGATGCATGCTGTGGGACGTGACATTCGTATTTTTGTGTCACATCAGATGAAAGAAGGAAAGGTCGCCTATACTTTGTACTACAGAGCAGTCACAGAGCAAGTGCTTGACATGCAACGCCTTGTTTCACCCGCACAGAGGGCAAGTGACGGTAGAAATACCGCACAAGTTCTGCCTTCGTGTGGGGGTCGTTATTGTTTCAGGCCAAGAGGATTACGTGGCATCAAAAGGGTTTCCACAGGAAATAGAAACGAGGTCCACACAATGCAGGAGAAACCTCAAACCAGAAAAAAGGAGAAACCAAAAACCAGAAATTTATTAGAACGGCAGAAAAAGATAAATAAATGAATAAATAAATGAAAGCAAACAAACCCAGAAATGCATAATAAAGAAAAATTCAAATTAAAGTTGAAAATGTTCATGTCTTTAATTATATTTAAACAGAAAAGTATAAAGTTGGTGTCGTTTTACCAACTGGCCAGGAGTCCGGTAACTTTCACAAATGAACAATTCCTGCCGTCTAGTGTATTTTTTTAATTGACTAATTAGTAATCTAACATTTTAGGTACATGAAAGTTCAGCAAAACATAAAAGGAAGAAGTTGTTAATGGTCATATCTTGTAAAACCATTTCCCCGTCCAGTGTAGACGTAGATCTCCAAGACGTGTGGTCTTGTTGAGATTTCTTTTTTTATAATTGAGCCTTATTTTATCTTGTCTTGCCACAGAAACATGCCAGCGACTGTTCCCATGCACTGACAACATGTAGCAGTTGCAATAAACGTGTTCCACGTTCTCAGGTATGTATTGATGATGATGCAACCACCCCCCCCAAGCCCCACCTCCATCCCCCAACCCCCTCCCGTTCCCCACCCCCTCTCTCTGTAGTGAATTTTACTCGTGAAACCAGATTAGTATATTAGTTTAAGAAGTCGCTTCCCCTGAAGAAGGCGATCCCTCTGCTGCCGCTTCCCAGGTTGTATCGTAATCTTGGATGTGATTCCTGGACTCACTGAAGGAAGTTCCAGGTTCAAAAGGCTCGGCGAAACACAACGCTTGGAGGTCACTACGCGTACCTATCCTACATGTGCGTAGTAATTCAGCGTGGCGGGCTTCCCATTCTGCTATAGAAATGCGACATCAGTGAGAAGGCTGTTTTAACCTTTTTAATGTGCACACGACGTCCCTGCAGGAGGGCGCTATTGACCTTATTAATATTGCACACGACGTCCCTGCAGGAGGGCGCCGTTGACCTTATTAATATGCACATGACGCCCCTGCAGGAGGGCGCTGTTGACCTTATTCATATGCACACGACGTCCCTGCAGGAGGGCGCTGTTGACCTTATTAATATGCACATGACGTCCCTGCAGGAGGGCGCTGTTGACCTTATTAATATGCACATGACGCCCCTGCAGGAGGGCGCTGTTGACCTTATTAATATGCACACAACGTCCCTGCAGGAGGGCGCTGTTGACCTTATTAATATGCACATGACGTCCCTGCAGGAGGGCGCTGTTGACCTTATTAATATGCACATGATGCCCCTGCAGGAGGGTGCTTTCATTTAGATGCCAGAAGGAAGCTGTTACTTGCCTGCTCTGTACTTTGAACGGACACACATATCTGTTGTGTGACCACAAAGATGTTGGAGGGAGGGCTTTAATCTTTTAAGGAAGACGTGACCCCATCCCACACCACCTTCTCCCACCCCACAAAAAAACCCACAAAACTTGTCATTCCTAATCTTCTATCCCTTCTATCCCTTCCCTCGACCCTCCTTTTGGTATTCCCTCCCAGCACCTCCACCCACCTTTTGGTATCCCCTCCTAGCACCTCAAACCCTCCTTTTGGTATTCCCTCCCAGCACCTCCACCCTCCTTTTGGTATCCCCTCCTAGCACCTCAAACCCTCCTTTTGGTATCCCCTCCCAGCACCTCCACCCTCCTTTTGGTATCCCCTCCCAGCACCTCCACCCTCCTTTTGGTATCCCCTCCCAGCACCTCCACCCTCCTTTTGGTATCCCCTCCCAGCACCTCCACCCTCCTTTTGGTATCCCCTCCCAGCACCTCCACCCTCCTTTTGGTATCCCCTCCCAGCACCTCCACCCTCCTTTTGGTATCCCCAGCACTCCCCCTCCTTGGGATCCCTCCAGCACCTCACCTCTTTGGTATTCCCTCCCAGCACCTCCACCCTCCTTTTGGTATTCCCTCCCAGCACCTCGACCCTCCTTTTGGAAAAAAATTCTGAAAAAAAAAAAATCTGAAAAAAAAGATCTTTCAAAATTGCAAAAGAGATCTCTTTAATGTAGACACTTTTCTTTTAAACAGATGGAAAGTCATTTGGATGCTGATTCCGGGGATTGCCCAAAGAGAAAAATCAGATGCATGTATTTTCCTCTCGGCTGCACAGCTAAGGTATGTAACTGCTTTGCACCTTCTGTGGATTTCTTTGGGATTTTCCCGATTCCTAGTGTGTTTTTTCGTCTCTGTCCTGATTTCAGGTTTTTATTTCTAGCTCTTTCTTTGCCCCCCCAGTTTTTTTAAGTGAAGACTTCATGGGATGAGCAAGTGATAAAATGACTAGAAGAGGTTACCAGTTCTGTGTATGACTCACCAATATTCTGAAAATCTAACACTCCCTGCTGGAGACGGCCCTTATAATAAAGAATTGTGAGTTTAGGTAGGATCCTTACTTCTTCAATCCATCAAAGTCAACCAACAATTAAGGTTGTGTAGAATGCCTGCTGCCTCAATCCTCTAAAACAACCAATAAGAGTTGTGTTGGAAGCCTACTGCAGGAATCCTCCAAAATCAACCAATAAGAGTTGTGTTGGAAGCCTACGGCATCAATCCTCCAAAATCAACCAATAAGAGTTGTGTTGGAAGCCTACTGCAAAATCCTCCAAAATCAACCAATATGAGTTGTGCTTGAAGCCTACTGCATCAATCCTCCAAAATCAACCAGTAAGAGTTGTGTTGGAAGCCAATATGAGTTGTGTTGGAAGCCTACTGCAACAATCCTCCAAAATCAACCGATAAGAGTTGTGTTGGAAGCCTACTGCAACAACCCTCCAAAATCAACCGATAAGAGTTGTGCTTGAAGCCTACTGCAACAATCCTCCGAAATCAACCAGTAAGAGTTGTGTTGGAAGCCAATATGAGTTGTGTTGGAAGCCTACTGTATTAATCCTCTTAAATTAACCAATGAGAGTTGTGATAGAAGCCTACTGCATGTATCCTCCAAAATCAACCAATAAGAGTTGTGTTTGAAGCCTACTGCCTCAATCCTCCAAAATCAACCAATAAGAGTTGTGTTGGAAGCCAATATGAGTTGTGTTGGAAGCCTACTGTATCAATCCTCTTAAATTAACCAATGAAAGTTGTGATAGAAGCCTACTGCATGTATCCTCCAAAATCAACCAATAAGAGTGGTGTTGGAAGCCAATATGAGTTGTGTTGGAAGCCTACTGTATTAATCCTCTTAAATTAACCAATGAAAGTTGTGATAGAAGCCTACTGCATGTATCCTCCAAAATCAACCAATAAGAGTGGTGTTTAAAGCCTACTGCATCAATCCTCCAAAATCATTCGATAAGAGTTGTGTTGGAAGCCTACTGAAAGAATCCTCCAATATCAACAAATAAGAGTTGTGATGAAAGACTACTGTATCAATCCTCCAAAATCAACCAACAAGAGATAGGTGTTGAAAGCCAATAAGAGTTGTGATGGAAGACTACTGTATCAATCCTCCAAAATAAACCAACAAGAGATAGGTGTTGGAAGCCAATATGAGTTGTGTTGGAAGCCTACTGTATCAATCCTCTTTAATTAACCAATGAGAATGTAATAGAAGCCTACTACATGTATCCTCTAAATCAACCAATAAGAGTTGTGTTTGAAGCCTACTGCATCAATCCTCCAAAATCAATCGATAAGAGTTGTGTTGGAAGCCTACTGCACCAATTCCTTACGAAATCAACCAATTAGAGTTGTGTTGGAAGCCTACTGCATGAATCTTCCAAAATCAACCAATAAGAGTTGTGTTGGAAGCCTACTGTATCAGTCCTCTAAAAATCTACCAATAAGAGTTGTGTTGGAAGCCTACTGCATGTATCCTCCAAAATCAACCAATAAGAGTTGTGTTGGAAGCCGACTGCATCAATCCTCCAAAATCAACCATTAAGAGTTGTGTTGGAAGCCTACTGCAGAATCTCAAAATCAACCAATAAGAGTTGTGTTGGAAGCCTACTGCAGGAATCCTCCAAAATCAACCAATAAGAGTTGTGTTGGAAGCCTACTGCATGAACCCTCTGAAATCAACCAATCAACAACAGCCAGAGATCAAAAGTGTTTGATTTTTCTGGAGAGAGGAAAGCCGGAGGGCCTGGAGGAAAAAAAAACCTTGTGGCATAGGAGAGAACCGACGTACAGCTCTTCTCACATTTGGCCTTAGCCGGGATTCGAACCAAGGCCACAGTGATGAGAGGCGAGCGCTTTGCGCACAAGCCAACCAAGCCACCCTAAATTCATGTACACAGTTTGCACATGTACACGTTTAGTTCTGTGTACAGTTGTGCCACTAAACACAGCCTGTGCTGTCAGATGGTAGAGGGTTGAGAAAGTACATACTTTTTTATCTGAATTCAGTTTTTTTAAGTCAGTCTGGTGAAGAAAAATCAGCCGTTATCTTTTTCCACAGACATATGTATCAAGCTCTTTGATCTACTTCTCTAGTGCGGAGGACTCTGTTCCTAAAAGCTCTGCAAAATCTAAACCCCCAGGGGTCGATTTCACAAAACTCTTCCTAACTTTAGGACTAGTCCTAGGCAATGCTAAGAGATAGGACTAGTCCTAAGTTAGGACCAGTACTTAGGACTAATCCTATCTCTTAGCATTGCCTAGGACTAGTCCTAAGTTAGGAAGAGTTTTGTGAAATCGACCCCAGGGCAGGCCTGGAATTTCATCTTTGAGAGGGCAAGGCCGTTTTCAAAGGGAAGTTCCGTTGGAAAATCTTAAACTCTACAGGCCGGGGCCACCAAGTTTGGATCTCGTTGCCAGACTTTTGTGTCGGCATTGACTCGCTTTCCCTGTATTTCAAATGGTGTGTCATCACACCGGCAAAAATGTTAACATGAGTACCAGGATAAAAATTGATCACCGTAAGGCAACTGGAATTTAATCCTTGACAGTCGACAAAAACAAAAATGGTGAACTCCCTCACAGAACATTCCAATCGCAATACTGACTCTGAGTATAAATTTGTTTGTTTGCATTCTGGATGACTGGAAGTTGGCTCTACAAAAAGGCTAATCAAACAGCATCTGGTAACATATTGTTTATCCCTTAGTAGGCTATTACATTCCAAACAACAGTATACAATTTCCATAACAATTTCCATGGCCATTAACTGTGTTGAACTAAAATAATTGGCAAAACAAAATTCCACCCACGATAAAACTTCATATGGTTGGGACCGGCCTCAATTGTCCCATGAGTTTAAATACGGGCGAGACGTACACAGTCTATACGGCAATTACAGGTTGAACGGCTTCTGTGTGGCACCCCCTAAATAAACATATTGACAAAATAGGGAGACCGCCAACATAGGGCTAGATAGCTCAGTTGGTAGAGCGCCGGAACGTTAATCCGGATGTTTAAGAGGCTACGTTAATATTATATTGATATTATAATATTATTGATGGTTTATAAAAATTGAACTTGTAGCCAATGGCTAGATTAACGAAGACCTAAATAAAGACGAGGCAGCCACCTGCAGCATACACCAATGAAAGAAAACCTAAAACACTGATTATAATAATATAAGCAATTGTAATTTGTAAGCACCTACATGAAACACACATTAGCCATCAAACGAAACCCAATCGATTGCGTGGGTTTTCCCTGGAATATTTCTCCGGGGTTTTCCTCCCACATCTGGAACTGAAACTTCCTTCATTGTCTTCTCTCCGCGGGGGTTCTTAACTAGTATGGTGATTAAGTTTGCTTTCTGAGAGTCCTTGGCTTCACAACCAGAATTAACAAATGAAATGAAACCCACGCAAATGTTTGCTCAAACCCCTGGTGCATAGAGTGACAAATCATTACAAACAGGAACTAACTCAGTTATTGTTGAAGAGGTCAATTAGGCAAGGAATTGCACTGTTCTTGTATCTGTTGGTCTTATACCTTACTCTTGAGATTTTAATGGCTGTCTCTTAAGTTATATTGTACCTGATCACCTCGCTGTTTAGGCGGCCAATCTTGGAAATCTGCAAGACTTCCCTAGTGGAGTGGCAAAATTTATGCAGATGTCTTTTCTTCGCCGTTGAAGGGTGCATAGATTTTTGTTACCTCAAAGTTCGAGCGCAATTTACTTTTGGTATTTGTAGGTTCCCACAGAGAAGAAAAATTTACTGTAGATACTCTATGCACATTGATACGCATGACCAGTTAAGTGCTTTACATTGCGTGGGAGTTTGGAGTTGGTCTATTCACAGTTCAGGCGCTAACCACAGACCAAAAGGCACTTTTGTGTACACAAAAAAAGTGAAAACGTATTCATACTAACAAAACAAAAAAACTAGAGAATCGAGAGTGAAATGCTCATAGATATGTTACTGTGTGGCATGATTGCTGGCTGGTTATGCTCATATATGTAGCTTCACTGGCGCCCGATTGCGGTGCAGTGCAACTGTAGGGTGCACCACACTAAATAAACTCCTGGACCAACCAACGCTAAATGCTAAATATTCAAAAATACTCAAAGTCTCTCAGCCTCTAAAAAACCAACCAAACATATTTTCAGATACAACTAAACTTCAGATTTCTTTTCAATTTTCGGCAGGTCAGGCATTTGGATTTTTTAATAATTACCCCAGTAAAGAAAACACCCCGGAAAATGTGCTTCTTCCCAAACCGATTTGCTGCCAGTTTTCGTGAAGCACTTATCCACTTCCCAAGCCAACTAAAAGGACCAACTTTAAAGCCTAATTGTATCAAATTTTCTCATAAGTTGAAACACAGAACCCCAGGTTGTAATAGATTCTTATAATTACACAATTATCTATCAGTTGCGGGACCCCCAAAACAAATTATGATAATCAGTTTGGCGCATGAATTTGGGCCTATTTAGTGTGGGGCACCCTATAACGGCACTCAACAATTCTTCTTGGACAAAATGTGCTTAAAATGTTGAAAATAATTCACTGAGTTGACAACAAGATCAAACATGTTGGAGCATTTACATGTACTTTAAACAATGTGAGAGGAAAAACCCCCAAAACATTATTATTTAAAAGATTTTGAGGGCCTACAAATTATGATAATCGGTTTGGTGCATGAATTCGGGCCTATTTAGTGCACCCAATACTGTTATGGTCTCTTTGTATAGCCCCCTCTTGTGTTATGGATTTTTCTCAGTTGGCTTTCCCGCCAAACTGCAACCATGTGACAGGGATTCCCCTTTCTCTAAATTTCTATGGTTGTTCATCATAGTTAAAGTCCCTAACCCTGATCCAGTTGCCGAAGTGAAGGATTCAGAAGGACTGGGGGGCTGTTTGCCCGAATAACAATTGCTTATCACTGGGTCAGGCAGTCCGATCTTGTTTATAGTCTGAACAATTTGGTGTGGAGTGACAGGAGAAGAGGGTATAAATAAAAGGATTGAGGCCATACGCTAGCAAACATTCCTGGTCTGTAAAGGTTTTTAGTGTTAGAATTGGAACGTTCCCTTAGACTCCCAAGTTTTTATAGGCCCCGTGCCGTGGCCACCATGTTGAGGTCAAACAATGGTTTCCACATGACTAGCCTGAATATATACACTCGTTACATTTGTCGCGGTCTGATTAAATGTGTCAACAATTTTTTATCCGCATCACTCACCTTTTGTCAGAAGCTTTTATGTGGGCGTTTTGAGAAAACATCAACGTTGACTTTGTTGTTTGTGAGAGCCATTGTACGGCATGTACTTCACCTTTGTAGCCAAACAACACTTTATCGTGAAAAGGTATATTGTGTTGTAAATCTATCGACAGCCCCCCCTTGTGCTGAGAATTGTTTTGGATTAATAACGGTGTCAGTGAACAGCGCCCTCCACTGTTTGTTTTGACATCTGTTGTGGCGTCTGATCGACCCAAACGTTTTTCATGTCGTCGTTGGTTTTGTCTGAAAAGATTCAGACGGGGGAAGCCACCCCTTTCAAGGATGAAGGGAGCGAAGAGAGTGAAGACGAGGACATGGTTTGTTTGCTTTTTGATGCATTTTTGTAATAAACATTTGTGTACATTTTTGGTGCTCTTGTACACATATAGTTGTTCGTATTGTACTCCTATGTACAACAGTATAATAGCTGTGGTGATGCAGGCCTGGATTTAAACATATAATAGGCCATGGAGGCCTGTTGCCCCGGTCTTGGCCCTGTTGCCCCGGTCTTGGCCCTGGTGCCCGTCTTCAAATGTTTCCCGTAGACTTTCATTAGGCATGGCATTCTTCCCTCTTGTCAGCTCATACTGGTCAACATCAGGCGCGCAGCAAGGTGTGTGAAAGTGGGGCGGCCATTTTAGTTACAATCCCTGCAAGCAGTGAGGCTAATCCTTGTAAACAAAACTTGACAACAGTATCCATCAACCGCGGCAGTGGTTGGGGAGTCGTTTATCTCCCCTTCCCAAGTAATAAAACACAGGTTTTTGACAGTATTAATTCTTCTTGTTGGTATGAATTTCGTGTCCTGTGCAGGCAGCGTATACATGTAGCATAAGAATTCCATTGTAGGCTTACGAAAGTAATGACATTTGTTCATCTTTACCTACGTTTCTTGACAGATATCACAGGCTAAAAAATATATATATTTTTTTAAGACTTAAGGAGATCCAGACTCACCACTGCCACTTACTTTGGGCTATTTTCGTTTAACATTTTCATTATGTCTGAATTCTTTGAGTCTGCCAAACACGAGCAAAAAGTGGGGGGGGGGCGCCATGGCCAGCTTGCCACCCCTGTTGCTAAGTGCCTGCTCAACATAGATGGGACAAAGAGGGGGCATGTGTTGTTTCCTGAGTACAGTTGTTGCTTAATGTAGAGAGCGCTCAAAACAATGTGTTGGCTGCAACACCGATTTTGCAATTGACCACCAGAACCTTGCCACCCTAGGACGAGAATTACTGGAGAGTCACAAGGAAGTTTTCTGGCTTCGCTTGATGGCCAATCATGATAAGAAAGTGTGTTTTACAAACGAAGCACCATACAATGTTTCAGCTTTCCACGGTTCTTTGCATCGCAAGTTTTTTACAACAGGCATGCAACTTTTCCTCGGATCAGCTGGTTTCCTCTTTTTATTCTCAGTTTTACCATTCAAAATTGAAAAATACTATACAAAATCATTGAAATTTTGTAATTTCCTCTTTTTCGGTGAAGTTACAGTTGCATGCCTGTTACAAGCATGCACTTGGAGCAGTCACTTTATATGGGGTAGCCAATCAGCACTGTTTTACAGCGCTTCCCTTCCAGGGGTTGGTGACGAGCGATACGGTGCGCCGCCCCTGGTAACGAGGCTGTGTCTTACCTTAACAACCTCATGCTCTCCCGTCTCTCTTGTACATATTATTTGTTTATTTGGGTTCCAGCATGATCTTATTTACATTTATGTTCATTTACTTTATATTGATTTTGTTATTTTCTTATGTACTGATTGTTTTTAATTATGGATGTGCTTTCTGAAAGGGTAGGGGGAAAACAAATATTTGAATTGAATTGAATTGGAGAAAAAAAAGCACCTTCGTTTACAACTGAAAAAAATCTCCGTTACCTATCACAAGTTAATGTTGATTTGAAAGATGACTATAAACACGAAAATCTCTTTTATACTGTCACATACCAAACTTGTAGGTCTGCCATGACTAGAACACACTAGAGCAGGCCTCAAATTTTTGCCACGGCACCACAGCAATTGCCCTGGGTGCCTTCATAGGTTGCCATTCCTTTTGGGGAAATTGACGTGCCCTTTTGGAAATGAAATTCGAGGCCTGCTTAGAGCAAAAAGGTTTAAAAGATTCAAAAAAAGGTTTACTTTGAAGGGAGTCTGTTTTAAACCAAAGCAACTATGTCACAATGCCTCATTGGGTGTCAATGCTTGTGGGAAGCAAGATCAGATTTACTAATGAACTGTCCTTTTTTTTAAACATTTTCTTTTTCAGGTGGTGGCGGGGGTATGGAGGAACATCTCGCTAAGAATGTTGTGGAGCATAATCAGCAGATTGTAAGTGCCCTCTTCAACCCTAATCCTAAAGGAGCAACACCGATGATCGACAGAGCAGAGAAGATAAGCAAAGGCAAAGAGCTCTACTTTGATGAGGTGGCAATGGCTGGAAATAACAGGGAGACCGTTGTCGGGAAGGTAGAGGATTCGAAAAGGTCCCAGGGCTGTAAAGATGTGGATGGGGGTATAGATCTTAAAGCAGTCGAAGTCATGTTGAAGTTGGACATCGAGAAAAGCAGTAAGGAAATCCGAAAATTAATTCAAGACGTCCAGAACAAGGTGGGAGTGTACAGAATAATTGTCGGGAGAAGGGGGAGCAAACTGGAGCCATGATCGCCGTCCTGGACCGCAGGACCGAGACACTCCAACAGGTGCTGGCCGTCCTGAGCAACGAGCTGGAGTCGGTGCACTCCAAGGTGTCGGCCCTCCAGCAGCAGAACACCTACCTGAAGGAGTTCACCGAGAAACAGGAGAAGAGGCTGCAGTCGCAGGACCAGATGCTGACGCTGAAGAACATTGCCCTGGCCGAGCAGGAGCTGCGAATCCAAGCCCTGGAGGCTTCCTCCTACGATGGGGTGCTGCTCTGGAAAATCAACGAGGTCAGACGCCGGCGGCAGGAGGCAGTGTCGGGTAAAACCACTTCCTTCTACTCTCCCGTTTTTTATACCAGCCGACACGGCTACAAGCTCTCTGCGAGGATCTACCTGAATGGCGACGGGTTGGGGAAGCACACTCACATGTCGCTGTTCTTTGTGGTCATGCGAGGGCGCCATGACGCCCTCCTCCAATGGCCGTTCCACCAGAAGGTGACCTTCATGCTGATGAATCAGAACAGCCGAGAACACGTCGTCGACGCCTTCAGACCAGACCCCGCAAGCTCCTCGTTCAAACGGCCCAGCAGTGACATGAATGTGGCTTCTGGCTGTCCGCTCTTCATTTCACAGGAGGTCCTGGATTCAACCGACAGTTACATCAAAGATGACACAATGTTTGTCAAAGTCATTGTCGACCCTGCTGGACTGGAAAAACTGTGAACAAGGACATTGAGGCCGTGTCCGAACTGGCCGATTACAGCTGCCGATGTGCGTGTCATCATGCGTTGAAGTAGAGGACGTCCTCAGCAACACCCTGAGCAACCGTCGTAGTCGTAGCTGCAGCCGCCATTTTGGGATACGGCCTGACTTTGTTTTTCATGATACAAGTGGTGCTTGTTTTGGATGGTGGCTAACGGCCCGGAAACTTCTTTGCATAATGTATAATGTACATGTAATGTAAGAATTGAAAAACAAACTGCGAGTTAGCCCCAGAATACCATAAATTCTGATGTTCTGCTGGAGTCAAACCGTTTTTCGTATGTAACCCAATGAGGAAGGAAACTAGAACAAGGAAACCCTGTCGTTACCGAATTGTTTTGCGATAAACAACCACTGTCGACTGAATTGGTTGAACGCATAATCGTCCAGCGCTCGGGTATGGGTCATTCCATGAATGCGGGACTCAACGTGTGTCATGGAGGTTCAAGATTCAAAAATTCATTAGGTCAAGAAAAAACCTTATTTATTTATCATAGTTTTGTGTCTTGCGGTATCTTTCTGTGGAAAATCGATAATTGATCATCTTTTCAACACAATCCTGGGAATTCAAAAAAGAAAATAATCAAAATGGGCCATCCCTTTGTTGCATAGGGTCGAGGCTGACTAAAGCCACCTGTAGTAAAGAAAAAGGGATGTACGAGTGCAGTCAATTAAATTGCCCATTGATCAATTCATCTGACATCATCGTCAAAATAGTCATGGTTACTCCTTTTTTTTTGGTTATAGTAAACTATTGTTACAGACAACATTTTCGCCCCAGCCTTGTTTTGGTGACATTGATTTTAATAGGAGACAAGAACAAGATGGTTGCTCTCACTATCATAGTGGGCGGGGGGTGGGGGGGTGGCAACTGACTTCCAACTGCAAAACAGAGGGTAAAATTTGGGCACAGCAAGAAGAAAAAACAAATTTGGACAGAGAAAGCAAAACAAAACAACAACGATTTTTACATGTGTAAAATTTCGGGCCAATCAACCTCTCTCTGTTTCCCCTAAACCAAAGAGTCACCATACGCCCATGCTCGCTATGATATTAACAGGTTTTTTTTATTTATAGTGAGGCAAATTTAAACAGTTAAAACATAGACCTTGTGGGTTGGCTGCCATCCACGAGGTCAACCAATGGAAACGTGGCCACACACAACTCTCAACCAATGATAGGTCTTTCTTTGACCTGAGTGAGGGCGCCGTTTTTTGAGCTTGTGATGTCACATGCAAGGGGTGTATATATAGATTGCTTTGTTTGTATGCAATGTACAGAAATGTCATTGTCGGTGATTAATATTTCAAAATTCAGAAATAATTTTGTGAAGGAAGATGCCCCTTAACATTTTGTAGAACATTTCTTTTTTAAATCATTAGTAAAGAAAAACAAAAGTTAAACATATAACAGATGAATGGTCGGTGTTATGTAATTGTTAAAACTAAATTTGTAAATAATTTGGGTTTTTTTGGTTATAAAATAAATAAAAGTTGAAGCATGTTACAAAACGAATGTGGTTTTATTGATTGCTAAAATTATACGTACAATTGGTCGGTTGAACAAGCATATCATGCTGCATGCATGCATGTTCACCTAGCCGTTAAGCTCCGCCCCGGAAACATGCATTGAGAAGTCTGACATTATGGAAACAGATTTATGTCTTGAGTGACAGAGGTATCAGGCAGCGGGCCGTATCGATACCTCTCATCACTAATCCCTTGTAGGGAAGCACTGATAAAACAATGCTGCTTTGCCGACCAAAAATGACTGCTTTGCGTGCACGCTTGTCAAAGGCAGGATATACTTTTGGTAAACATCAAATACTAGTATCCTCACTCATTACATAAGAAGACGTCGTTTGACGTCAAGTGGTTGATGCTTTGACCATTCATTGGCCACGAAGTCTAGTACTTTAAAAATCACATGACTTAAATGCAGGATATACTTTTGGTAGTTGTCGAAGACATCCTAACTTTGTGTGTCCCAACATGTGCATAAAATAACAAACCTGTGAAAATTTGGGCCCAATTGGTCTTCGAGATGCAAGAAAATAATGAAAGAAAAAACACCCTTGTTGCATAGAATTGTGTGCTTTCAAATGGCTGAAAAAGGCTTCATGCCTGAAGCCTATTTCAGATTGAAATATTTCAGTGAGAAATTACCTCTTTCTCAAAAACTACATCACTTCAGAGGGAGTCGTTTTTTCACAATGTTTTATACGATCGACAGCTCTCAGGTGCTCCTTATGGTAATGTATTTCTTGAGTAATTACCAAAAGTATCCACTGCCTTTAAAACCTTGTGAGTGTTTTTGTAAGTCCCTTTCCAGCATCAAAGTGCAAGTATTTTGACGCAATCCACTT
This sequence comes from Pycnopodia helianthoides, assembly GCA_032158295.1. Taxonomy (NCBI): domain Eukaryota; kingdom Metazoa; phylum Echinodermata; class Asteroidea; order Forcipulatida; family Asteriidae; genus Pycnopodia; species Pycnopodia helianthoides. The sequence goes on from CM063258.1 coordinate 14,217,730, forward strand.
CAAATGAATCATGTTTTTTTACACGGTCACCGTAAAATGCATACAGTTAGACATGTCACAAGATCACAGAAGAATGAGAGGGGACCAGTTGCTCTATGACTTGATGCCTCTTTTGATCGCGTGCTCTGCTTACGTCTCTAACACAGAATGGATCAAGCACAAGACTAATTAAAATATCCAGTATATTTGAATAAGTCACACTTCCAGGTGTGATGATCAAGCAAGGCATTCTGGGGAAAATGGCGCGCAGTGATCGTACACCACGAGGAATAAGGTTGCTGTCATCTGCACTGATGTGTCGTGTCTTGTGTGAGCCAGGTACCAGTGTCGTACGGGTTACCGGCTGATAGACAGTTGCTATGGTGGGTGGGGCCTAATGAATGTGACGGGCGAACACTCTAACACAAGGAAGGGTACAGGGGTGATTTAGGATCTCAATTATTTTGTGTGCAAAACCAATGGGACGTCTGAAAAATAGTTTTAAAAAAAAGTGAAAGTTCAACAAAGAATTTCGCTGAATCAATGTGTCATGTGTGTGGGTGGGAGGGGGGGAGGTGATGTGAGCTGAACAAATTCACTTGTTAATTCTAAATAATCTGGGGTGACACGTCGCACCCTACTACACACGATTTTGATACATTTTGGTAGATTGATAACGTACAATTGGCATTGATGGATGATTACTTTTTATATCGTATTACAATAATTGCTGATGATTCTGAAGACTTTTGTTTGACCAGTAACCTGGACTTGGTTCAAGATAGGTTTCGTGCCAAAGTCAGCAGTCACTTTATTTCATCTAGTCCCTAGTGTCAATTAGTTGCCAATCCAGTGAGTTGCTGACCTTTAACAGCAAGCGGAGCTGATTGGCGTATTACTGGGAGGGTTGATAAACTTCCTACTTTTGTCTGATTTTTGATTTTTTTTTACCCTTAGAAAATTCAGGAAAATACGGTCAACCCCCTGTTATGAAGAGATTCTCCTTATAAGGAGTTGTTCTGAAGTCGTGAATCTCATTTTCTGCTTCGTGCTTCTTTATTTTGCTGTCCTCTTAATAACAACGTTCCTGTTATAAAGAAGTAATCCGGCCAGTGCAGCGACCTTGTTATAGAGGGAGTCGACTGTAGCCTGAAAGGTCTGTTATAGCCTACACCTTGCTTATAATATGAATGTCAGGCCTTGTACTCAATAAAAAGGGGGGGAGTGATGATGAGGGCGCACAACAAAGTACTGAAACAAAGTGGCAAAACTTAATGTGGAGTGCAGTGGATATTTACGAGCATGCACTTGACCAAAGGCAGACTTTGGTCAAGTCTACCAGTAACCTAGACTACTAAAGTGCACCTTGTTAGCCTCAATTTTGAAACCCAAAAATCCATGTGAGTATTGGGGGTGGGGGGATATACCCTTGGTCTCCAACCCTAAGGACTTTGTGCTTGTGCACTCTTCTTGGTTCCTTACAATTTTCCTGTGGGAAATGTCACACTTCTTCAGAAAAACCAAAATCTTGACTTCTCTGCATATTCTTCACCAAATCAGGGTTTTGCATTTATGCAGATGCCTGCAAATGCAATCAACATTACACAAAAAGATATAGCTCTTAAAAGTTCAATGGAATTAGTAACTTATGATCAAGAATATTACGAGATTATAACTCTGAAATGATTTTTAAAGTTTTTGTTTATAATTTTGTAGTGGATCCTATATAGCGCCCTCATGTGGTGAGAATTACAGCCTACAAACCGATGGATACTAGAGTTATAGTCGTGTTACCCTTTTTAAGCTTCTACAAGTGTGAATAACGAGTGCTGAATGTTAGGCGAAGTCTAGGTACCATACAACAATAAAATCCATGGGACTGCAGGACTTCAATTTTCACCGAATGACATGCATTTTCGTTGACTGACGGCTGGTATTTGGTAAAAAATCCCCAGGAAAATGGTAAGGAAATAAGGTATTGTTCATTGTTGCTCAATTCCAATCTTCTAAATTTCAACAAACCTGTGAATATTCATCGAATTTTGGGTTTACGTCAATATGTTTTTAACTGGGGCAATATCCAGACAAGGTATGCCATGGAATATGGATCCTACCGATCGAGTATCCAAGTACTAGTAGTAGTAGTAGAAGTAGAACTAGAACTAGAAGTAGAAGTAGCTAGCTGTTGGGACAGGCCCAACTATACAGTCTGTAGCCGGGACAGTTTAGATAAAACAACAACACTTTTTTTTCAATTTGCTATAAATTTTCTATTCAAATAACTGTCAACTAGCGGGATTGAATTTTACAAAATAAATCAATCAAAAGCTGTCAAGTGGTAATAAGTAAAACAATCCTTCCCCGAAAAGCTTTCAAATTAATAATAAAGCCAAAGGGATCATTGAGTTACATTGGATGCTTCGCTTTGATAATTGATGGACTGTAATTCATATACCTTGACTTATTCTAAATTTAAACAAACTTGATGTCATGGTGATGTCAACAAGTATTGAATTACAAGATATCAACAATTTATATTTGAAAAAATCATAACTCCTGAACCACATGTTGGATATTTACAATCTACACATCATCAAAAAGGTCTTTAAACATGTTAAAAGTTAAACAAATGCTACATACAAAGTGACCCCATTTGACCTCGACTTTCAGTTCAAACGGGAAGTAAAAAATTTCAGAATTCATATCTCAAGAGGAACTACTCATCATTTTAGCATAATTTTTGTATCAGGTTATAGATCTGTGAGCCCGACAAAAAAAGGTCTTTAAACATTTTAAAAGTTAAACAAATGCTACATACAATGTGACCCCCATTAGACCTCGATTTCTAGTTCAAGCAGGAAGTTAAAATTTTCAGAATTCATATTTCAAGAAGAACTGCTCTTCATTTAGGCATAATTTTGGCATAATGTTATAGATCTGTGAGCCTGCTCAAACTTTTGCACAGAGATAAGCACATTTTGACCTTTACAAACTGGTCAAAACCGGACGTTGAAGCGCACGTATGTGTTGACCTACATTGATAATGCAATTTTGAAAATACATAAAGATCATGATATCTTCAGTATGAGATATTCTCAGATGGCAAACTTTGTTTTGGAGCATCTCTTCCCCATCCATAGTTTGTACAGACGAGTCTGTAATTTCCTCCATGCAGAGGCTAGCCCACTTTCTTCTTAAAGACTAGACTAATGAGGTCACGGCCCCTGTGAGATTCAAGGCCTGGACAGGCCAAACTAGTACTCAAAGGAAAGTAACTTTTTGTTTAAACAAAAGCTGCTCAGCTGTTGTTTCCACAGAGCCAACTGTAGCCGAGACAGGCCCAACTGTAGCTTGAACAGGCCCGATTGTAGTTTTGACAGTGCTAACTGTAACTGGGACAGGACCAACTGTAACTGGGACAGGACAGGCCCAACTGTAGCTGGGACAGGCCCAACTGCAGCTGGGACAGTTTAGAAAAAAACAACAACACTTTTTATGCCCTCTCGGTTGGCGAAGCCACCGAAGGGGCATACTGTTTCTGACATGTTCTTCTGGTGTGTGTGTGTTTGTGAGTTTGTAGTGACATTCAAACCGAGGACTTACAACAAGAGGGACAATAGGTCCATATTTGTTATCACAAAGGAAAACAATGGGGTCCACGTTTGTCAGGACAAAGAGTTGAACAAAGGAGGGTCCACAATTGGAGGTCATTACACACTTGGGTGGGTGTGTGCGTGCATGCAAATTATAACTCAAGGAGGACTGAAATGTCAACCCAAAACTTGGTGTACATGTATGGATTTGTCCTGGGATCCCTCCCAGAAGCCTGTCGTTGTTGAACTCCTTTGGTCAAATGTCACGGTCATTATGGCTAAACCCCCAAAATGTTGTTGGAGTGATAACTTGAGATGGACTTTGCATAGTAACTGCAAACTTGGTTTGCGGATTGGTCTTGGGGTCCCTCGATAGTCTATTGTTTGTGGACCCCCTTCCAGTCATATTATATCAAGGTCATGATGGCTAAAACAAAAGAAATGTTGACTGAGCAATACCTCGACTAGGACTTGTCATACCAACTCCCAACTTGGTTTGTGGATTGGTCCTGGGATCCCCCAGAAGCCTATTGTTTTAGAATCCCCTAAGTTGAATACTAAGGTCATTATGGCTAAAACAAAAGAAATGTTGTCCGAGCGATAACTCAAGAAGGACTTGGCATATCAACTCCCAACTTGGTTTGTGGATTGGTCTTGGGATCCTCCAGAAGCCTATTGTTTTTGGACCCCCTAAGTTAAATATTAGGGTCATTATGGCTGAAACGAAAGAAATCTTATCAGAGCGATTACTCAAGAAGGACTTGGCATATCAACTCATACAGAAGTCTCCTTTTTTAAGACCACCTAGGTCAAATGTCAAGAAACGGACTGGCTTGCGTGGCATTAATGTTTACTAAGCACAACTTTTCTTGTATTTTCAAGCAATTGGCTATCAATTTTCTATTCAATGAACTGTCAACTACATGTAGTGGGATTGAATTTGACAAAATAATTCAATCAAAAGCTGTCAAGTGGTAATAAGTAAAACAATCCTTCCCCAAAAAGCTTTCAAATTAATAATAAAGGGATCATTGAGTTACATTGGATGCTTCGCTTTGCTAATTGATGGACTGTAATTCTAGTTCAAGCGGGAAGTTAAAATTTTCAGAATTCATATTTCAAGAAGAACTGCTCTTCATTTTAGCATAATTTTGGCATAATGTTATAGATCTGTGAGCCTGCTCAAACTTTTGCACAGAGATAAGCACATTTTGACCTTTACAAACTGGTCAAAACCGGTATTAAATCGCACTTATGTGTTTACCCACATTGATAATGCAATTTTGAAAATACATAAAGATCATGATATCTTCAGTATGAGATATTCTCAGATGGCAAACTTTGTTTAGGAGCATCTCTTCCCCATCCATAGTTTGTACAAACGAGTCTGTAATTTCCTCCATGCAGAGGCTAGCCCACTTTCTTCTTAAAGACTAGACTAATGAGGTCACGGCCCCCTGTGAGATTCAAGGCCTGGACAGGCCAAACTAGTACTCAAAGGAAAGTAAGTTTTTGTTTAAACAAAAGCTGCTCAGCTGTCGTTTTCACAGTGCTAACTGTAGTTGGGACAGGCCCAACTGTAGCCGGGACAGGCCCAACTGTAGCTTGAACAGGCCCAGCTGTAGTTTCGACAGTGCTAACTGTAACTGGGAGAGTCCCAACTGTAACTGAGACAGGACAGGCCCAACTGTAGCTGGGACAGGCCGAACTGTAGCTTGAACAGGCCCAGCTGTAGTTTCGACAGTGCTAACTGTAACTGGGAGAGTCCCAACTGTAACTGAGACAGGACAGGCCCAACTGTAGCTGGGACAGGCCGAACTGTAGCTTGAACAGGCCCAGCTGGGACAGGCCCAGCTGCAGTTTTGATGGTGCTATCTGTAACTGGGAGAGTCCAAACTGTAACTGGGACAGGACAGGCTCAACTGTAGCTGGGACAGGCCCAACTCTAGCCGGGACAGTTTAGATAAAACAACAACACTTTTTTTTTTTTGAGCGATTGGCATTCAATTTTCTAATCAATGAACTGTCAACTAGTTGGATCGAATTTAAAAAAATAAATCAATAAAAAAAGTGGTCAAGTGGTAAAAAGTAAAACAATCCTTCCCCCACAACAAGCTTTCAAGTTTATAGAGGGATCATTGAGTTACATTAAATGTTTCTTCGATAATTGATAAACTGTAATTCATATACCTTGACTTATTCAATTTGACGGGTTTGGATTCATGCACACGAACAACTAATCTAACAAAGATCATGAGTTGTATGAAGTGACTTTTTGCAAACCAATGATGCCATGATGATTGACTTTGGATTTAATATCAGCACTCACTAGAATCCCATAAAAACCGAGAGTTTCAACAGTTCATGTTCAGTTTCTCTGACGGAATCGACTTGCTTCGATCACCGCATACCCTCAACAACTGTTTTTATTATACTTAACGCGGGGCGTGACATACTGGTCCACCAGCTCACGCTTTTGGTGAAGTTTGTAAACTGACGGAATCGACTTGCTTCGATCACCGCATACCCTCAACAACTGTTTTGATTATACTTAACGCGGGGCGTGACATACTGGTCCACCAGCTCACGCTTTTGGTGAAGTTTGTAAACTGATGTAGCGAGCCGAAAACTTTAACTGGTTTTCTGACGTTAGGCGGTTTACGTATCTACAGATCATCTGAGATCCATTGAGCCTGATGTTGTTTATAACAGTGATGGGTGTTTTGACAGGTTAGCTTCAGCTTAGACCATCAACTACCACTTTATAACATTTCGGAAATCATCATGGAAAACGAATCGTCCTCCAATTCAACTTATCGGTCGGTTGATGGATGTTATTTTATACCTTTTGGGAAAGAAAATATCCCTTTTATACTCAACTGTATTTTGATATTGACTTTGAATCCGCTGTGTCTGATTGTAATCCGTCGAGTGAAGAACATTCGAACATCAACAAAGATTTTCCTTGCATCTTTAACAGTCTCAGACTTCAGTATGGGGCTTCTTGTATTGCTCCTAATCATTCTCTCAAGGCTATTTTGTTTTAGTGTAGACCTGACTTGGCCCAATAAGGCTGTGAATTTCACTCAGATTTTTGTAATGATTGAATGTTTATTCTCACTTACGCTTTTGACTATCGACCGGTACCTAGCTATCGCCCGGTGTCTGCACTACCCACGACTGGTTACTACACGCCGAGCAAAAATCGCTGTTTGTTGTAGTTGGTTCACCTCAGCATTCCTTCCTGCAGTTGCTATGTTGATAAAAAAGTTATTTTTCATCTACCTACGTTTGTACCCCATCCTACTTTTTCTGACAATTATTATCATCCTGGCTCTTAACCTTCACGTTTTGATCATCACCAGACGCCATGTGGCACAGCAAATTAAGCGGGAAAACCAATTTAACGCTGAAAATAATACTCTGCGTGCGCAACGAGCCCAGTTTAAGTCTTTTGTCACAGTGTTCATCATGGTAGCTCCCACTTTAATTTGTTTGATTCCAAGATCCGTTTCAGATTTAGTGAATTATTTTTCTGTAAATGTAGCCTTCGTACATTTGTTTTTTTGCAGTAACTGGGTGAATAGTTTGGTTATGTACATGACAAACAGGTCATTCCGCAAAGTGCTACATAAAATGGTGTCAACCAACTTCAGAGCATTGATACAAAAATGGAGATCCCGAACAGAAGCGAAACAACAATAGAAAGCTAACAAAACAACAAAGCAACTTTGGGACAAATTGCAAGCAGAAGGAACACTTTTAATAGCAGCAAAATTAAATTATGTGTGACTCTCAAAATGTGAATTGGTTATTAGCCTAAAGAAAACTGTTTGCCCGTGTAAAAAAAATTGCCTCGGTTGAGATGTAACATAGCAGGTCGCTTAATATGCAAAATGTTCAATCTGTCAACAATATCTAATGTTTACCAGACAGTTCTTCAAGATTATCAAAGTTTGCCAAGTTTGGCTTTCTTCTAGATGCGTATTTTCTTATAACAAAGTCAAACTTATTGCTGTGAACCCCACAAACAAAAACAAAAAATCAGCAAAAAGAAGAGCAAAAAAAAAACCCACAGTGTTTTGGGATACATCCTCTCTCCATGGTTGAATGCCAGAACTGCCTCAACAGACGCCTTCATCTGAATCGGACCACAAGGACCAAGGGAGACAAATCACGAGAAACGAACATACTTATTGACAGGTCACGTAGTATGTCGTATCATTTTTAAAATGGAGTCGGTCGGAAGGGGTTTTTTGAAAGAGACTAACAAGAGGTCAAGTGGTTAGACTGCAGGACTTGCAGTTCACAAGCTGACTCCTGAATCGCACACTGGATTGAAAAGGTAAAAATGCCGCCACCAATTTTATTCCATCGTCATTTTTGATGACATCACTCACGAACACCTTGTTTTTTGTCGTTAACAGAAACTGAATTTCTAGTTTTGTCTGTGTACATTCAAAGGCACATGAGGATTGTGGTTGAAAAAAGAGAACCAAGTGAATAAGAAACTTGAGGAGATAAGTCTTTAAGATTTATCCATTTGTGATGACAAGCGAGGGCGAGGATGGACATTTACAAATTTAAAATTGCCCCTTCCTCGCTGTTTAAGAAATTATAAGTGTAAAAAAAAAAATTTATTCAGACAACGTGGACGGAATTTCTCAATACCCACAGCAATGTTTCAGTTTTACTGCTTACAATCTACAAAAGGGTTAGACATTTACTTGGATCCCCCAGAAGCCTGTCCTTGTTGGACCCCTCTTGGTCGAATGTCAAGGCGATGCCTCCGAAAATGTGCAAGTGGTGATCATCGGAGGTGGGTTCCATATCATCACATTAATTGGAAAGGTTTTCTTACAAAAATGATGGTGTTCAACTTCTTTCCAACGGACGGAATAATTGTCATCCCATTATAGGCTTTTATTTACAGAGGCCCAAATTAGATTAGAGTTTAGACCCACCCCCCCCCCCCTCCAAACTTGTGACAGCTCACTGATTATAATAATAATAATAATAACTGGTTCTTATATGGCGCATTTTTACAATAACGTATCAATGCGCTTTAGTGCCCCGGTCATCGGGCCAATAGCAATCCTGTAATTGTTCTCAGCTCCCTGGGGAGTATACAGCCCTGGGCTGCCGTGGCGCTCCAAAGGCTTTTTCAAACACAATATCAACCTCTCCCCTTGCAGGTACCCATTTATACCCCTGGGTGAAGAGAAGCAATTAAAGTAAAGCAACTTGCTCAAGGACACAAGTGTTATGACCGGCATTCGAACCCACACCACGATGACTCAACCACCAGAACTTGAATCCGATGCTCTAAACCACTCTCGGCCATGACACCCTATAATGGTTATTATGTTATAACCACTGGTCTAGTATAATCTTCAAATAGAGAAATATCTGAAATACTGTCAAAATTGAGAATATAGCATCAATTACAACAGCTTACTTTGACTGCAGCAATCGAAAAAGGGCCAATATTAATATTATGTTAATTACTATATGAAGGTAAACAAATGAATACAAAATCCCTAAAGGTACAATTTTAATTGAACAATTCCACACTAAATGGGTTTAAGGATAAGTTTGTAAGAGAGGCATGGGAGAGTGAGACAAAAGTCACTATTTTGTCCCAGTCTTTTCCTGCACAAATCAAAGCTGCTCATGATTGTTCATAGCAAAAAAAATACAAAACTAGAACTGTGTGTTCGTTAGCGAACGAAACATGTCACAAAGCTGTTGCACTTCTTCAAAGCTGCTTGAACAGCTAATTAATCGGTGACCGCTAGAAATAACAAGATCATTTGAAAAAAGTCTTTATATGTAACAAAAGTGAAGAAAAGAGTAACATCTGAACAAGAAAAGTCGTGTTTGGTAAACACAAATGCCCCGCAAGCCCAGTCCGTTTCTTGACATTTGACCTAGGTGGTCCAAAAACAATAGACTTCTGGGGAATCCAAAGACCAATCCACATAATGAGTTTGGAGTTGATGACAAGTCCTTCTTGAGATATCGCTCTGACAACTTTTCTTTTGTTTTAGCCATAAAGACCTTGAAATTTAGCCAAGGTTCCAAAGGCAATTGGGTTCTGGGCATGCTGGGGGATCCCAAGAGCAATCCACAAACCAAGTTTGGAGTTGATATGACAAAGTCCTTCTCAAGGTGTTGCTCAGACAACATTTCATTTGGTTCAGCCATCATGACCTTGACAATTAAACTGGGGGGGGGGGTCCACAAACAATGGACTTAATTCTGAGGGATCCCTAGGCCAATTCACAAACCAAGTTTGGAGTTAATATGCAATGGCCATCTGGAGTTATCGCTCGGAAAAAAAAAATTGTTTGTTTTAGCCATTAATGACCAGGGGCCCAATTTCATAGAGCTGCTTAAGCACAAAAAGTAGCTAAGCGCGACAAAATTATGCTTACCAGAATAAGGTTACCAGCCAAACTACCATGTTACATGTACAATTTATGACTGGTATCCTGCTCATTTCTGCTTAGCAGGCAATTGTTAAGCAATCGTTAATACAAATGGATTCAAACCACTGTTCAAATTTGTTTATGTGAAAATGAGAAGTAATACTTCAGCAACAATTATTATAGGACACTTTACAAAGTTTTGTGAACATCTTTAATTCGGATTGAGAAAAGTACTTCTTGATACTTGATTCTTGGTTCTTGATTCTTGATTCTTGAGTCTTGGTACTGGTCATTGTGAAGTCAGCGGTTAGCTTGGTAGGATTCTAACCCCAAACCTTGTGATTGCAAGTCCTGCAATTGAACTAGTGGGATTGAATTTTGAAAAAAATTAATCAATCAAAAGTGGTCAAGTGGTAATAAGTAAAACAATCCTTCCCCAACAAACAGCTTTTAAATTAATAAAGGAATCATTGAGTTACATTGAATGTTTCTTTGATTAATTGATAGATTGTAATTCATATTTAATTTGACGGGTTTGGATTCATGCACACGAACAACTAATCTAACAAAGATCATGAGTTGTATGAAGTGACTTTTAGCAAACCAATGATGCAATGATGATTGACTTTGGATTTGATGTCAGCGCTCACTAGAATCCCATAACAACCGAGAGTTTCAACAGTTTATGTTCAGTTTCTCTGACGGAATCGACTTGCTTCGATCACCGCATACCCTCAACAACTGTTTTTATTATACTTAATGCGGGGCGTGACATACTGGTCCACCAGCTCACGCTTTTGGTGAAGTTTGTAAACTGACGGAATCGACTTGCTTCGATCACCGCATACCCTCAACAACTGTTTTTATTATACTTAACGTGGGGCGTGACATACTGGTCCACAAGCTTACGCTTTTAGTGAAGTTTGTAAACTGATGTAGCGAGCCGAAAACTTCAACTGGTTTTCTGACGTTAGGCGGTTTACGTATCTACAGATCATCTGAGATCCATTGAGCCTGATGTTGTTTATAACAGTGATGGGTGTTTTGAAAGGTTAGCTTCAGCTTAGACCATCAACTACTACTTTATAACATTTTGGAAATCATCATGGAAAGCGAATTGTCCTCCAATTCAACTTATCGGTCGGTTGATGGATGTTATTTTATACCTTTTCTTCAGAAAGAAGATATCCCTTTGATACTCAACTGTATTTTGATATTGACTTTGAATCCGCTGTATCTGATTGTAATCCGTCGAGTAAAGAACATTCGAACATCAACAAAGATTTTCCTTGCATCTTTAACAGTCTCAGACTTCAGTATGGGGCTTCTTGTATTGCTCGTAATCATTCTCTTAAAGCAATTTTTTTGTTCTGGCGTATTCATGATGTGGCCTATTTATGCCTTAAATGTCTCTTATTATTTTTTATCGATTGAATGTTTGTTCTCACTTACGCTTTTGACTATCGACCGGTACCTAGCTATCGCCCGGTGTCTGCACTACCCACGACTGGTTACTACACGCCGAGCAAAAATCGCTGTGTGTTGTAGTTGGTTCACCTCAGCATTCCTTGCTGCAGTTTCTTTTTTGATATCGTTTCGTGACATGGACATCTTCCTACTTTTGTACCCCATCCTACTTTTTCTGACAATTATTATCATCCTGGCTCTTAACCTTCACGTTTTGATCATCACCAGACGCCATGTGGCACAGCAAATTAAGCGGGAAAACCAATTTAACACTGAAAATAATACTCTGCGTGCGCAACGAGCCCAGTTTAAGTCGTTTGTCACAGTGTTCATCATGGTAGCTCCCACTTTAATTTGTTTGATTCCAAGACCCGTTTTAGATTTTGTGACTTATTTTCCTGTAGACAGCAGAGTAAATGTACCCTACAACCTGGTAATAGCCTTCACAGCTTTGTTTTATTGCAGTTACTGGGTGAATGGTTTGGTTATGTACATGACAAACAGGTCGTTCCGCAAAGTGCTACATAAAATGGTGTCAACCAACTTCAGAGCATTGATACAAAAATGGAGATCCCGAACAGAAGCGAAACAACAATAGAAAGCTAACAAAACAACAAAGCAACTTTGGGACAAATTGCAAGCAGAAGGAACACTTTTAATAGCAGCAGAATTAAATTATGTGTGACTCTCAAAATGTGAATTGGTTGTTAGCCTAAAGAAAACTGTTTGCCCGTGTAAAAAAAATTGCCTCGGTTAAGATGTAACATAGCAGGTCGCTTAATATGCAAAATGTTCAATCTGTCAACAATATCTAATGTTTACCAGACAGTTCTTCAAGATTATCAAAGTTTGCCAAGTTTGGCTTTCTTCTAGATGCGTATTTTTTTATAACAAAGTCAAACTTATTGCTGTGAACCCCACAAACAAAAACAAAAAATCAACAAAAAGAAGAGCAAAAAAACCCCACTATGTTTTGGGATACATCCTCTCTCCATGGTTGAATGCCTGAACTGCCTCAACAGACGCCTTCATCTGAACTGGACCACAAGGACCAAGGGAGACAAATCACGAGAAACGAACATACTTATTGACAGGTCACGTAGTATGTCGTATCATTTTCAAAATGGAGTCGGTCGGAAGTGGTTTTTTGAAAGAAACTAACAAGAGGTCAAGTGGTTAGACTGCAGGACTTGCAGTACACAAGCTGACTCCTGAATCGCACACTGGATTGAAAAGGTAAAAATGCCGCCACCAATTTTATTCCATCATCATTTTTGATGACATCACTCACGAACACCTTGTTTTTTGTCGTTAACAGAAACTGAATTTCTAGTTTTGTCTGTGTACATTCAAAGGCACATGAGGATTGTGGTTGAAAAAAGAGAACCAAGTGAATAAGAAACTTGAGGAGATAAGTCTTTAAGATTTATCCATTTGTGATGACAAGCGAGGGCGAGGATGGACATTTACAAATTTAAAATTGCCCCTTCCTCGCTGTTTAAGAAATTATAAGTGTAAAAAAAAAAATTTATTCAGACAACGTGGACGGAATTTCTCAATACCCACAGCAATGTTTCAGTTTTACTGCTTACAATCTACAAAAGGGTTAGACATTTACTTGGATCCCCCAGAAGCCTGTCCTTGTTGGACCCCTCTTGGTCGAATGTCAAGGCGATGCCTCCGAAAATGTGCAAGTGGTGATCATCGGAGGTGGGTTCCATATCATCACATTAATTGGAAAGGTTTTCTTACAAAAATGATGGTGTTCAACTTCTTTCCAACGGACGGAATAATTGTCATCCCATTATAGGCTTTTATTTACAGAGGCCCAAATTAGATTAGAGTTTAGACCCACCCCCCCCCTCCAAACTTGTGACAGCTCACTGATTATAATAATAATAATAATAACTGGTTCTTATATGGCGCATTTTTACAATAACGTATCAATGCGCTTTAGTGCCCCGGTCATCGGGCCAATAGCAATCCTGTAATTGTTCTCAGCTCCCTGGGGAGTATACAGCCCTGGGCTGCCGTGGCGCTCCAAAGGCTTTTTCAAACACAATATCAACCTCTCCCCTTGCAGGTACCCATTTATACCCCTGGGTGAAGAGAAGCAATTAAAGTAAAGCAACTTGCTCAAGGACACAAGTGTTATGACCGGCATTCGAACCCACACCACGATGACTCAACCACCAGAACTTGAATCCGATGCTCTAAACCACTCTCGGCCATGACACCCTATAATGGTTATTATGTTATAACCACTGGTCTAGTATAATCTTCAAATAGAGAAATATCTGAAATACTGTCAAAATTGAGAATATAGCATCAATTACAACAGCTTACTTTGACGGCAGCAATCGAAATAAGGCCAATATTAATATTATGTTAATTACTATATGAAGGTAAACAAATGAATACAAAATCCCTAAAGGTACAATTTTAATTGAACAATTCCACACTAAATGGGTTTAAGGATAAGTTTGTAAGAGAGGCATGGGAGAGTGAGACAAAAGTCACTATTTTGTCCCAGTCTTTTCCTGCACAAATCAAAGCTGCTCATGATTGTTCATAGCAAAAAAAATACAAAACTAGAACTGTGTGTTCGTTAGCGAACGAAACATGTCACAAAGCTGTTGCACTTCTTCAAAGCTGCTTGAACAGCTAATTAATCGGTGACCGCTAGAAATAACAAGATCATTTGAAAAAAGTCTTTATATGTAACAAAAGTGAAGAAAAGAGTAACATCTGAACAAGAAAAGTCGTGTTTGGTAAACACAAATGCCCCGCAAGCCCAGTCCGTTTCTTGACATTTGACCTAGGTGGTCCAAAAACAATAGACTTCTGGGGAATCCAAAGACCAATCCACATAATGAGTTTGGAGTTGATGACAAGTCCTTCTTGAGATATCGCTCTGACAACTTTTCTTTTGTTTTAGCCATAAAGACCTTGAAATTTAGCCAAGGTTCCAAAGGCAATTGGGTTCTGGGCATGCTGGGGGATCCCAAGAGCAATCCACAAACCAAGTTTGGAGTTGATATGACAAAGTCCTTCTCAAGGTGTTGCTCAGACAACATTTCATTTGGTTCAGCCATCATGACCTTGACAATTAAACTGGGGGGGGGGGGTCCACAAACAATGGACTTAATTCTGAGGGATCCCTAGGCCAATTCACAAACCAAGTTTGGAGTTAATATGCAATGGCCATCTGGAGTTATCGCTCGGAAAAAAAAAATTGTTTGTTTTAGCCATTAATGACCAGGGGCCCAATTTCATAGAGCTGCTTAAGCACAAAAAGTAGCTAAGCGCGACAAAATTATGCTTACCAGAATAAGGTTACCAGCCAAACTACCATGTTACATGTACAATTTATGACTGGTATCCTGCTCATTTCTGCTTAGCAGGCAATTGTTAAGCAATCGTTAATACAAATGGATTCAAACCACTGTTCAAATTTGTTTATGTGAAAATGAGAAGTAATACTTCAGCAACAATTATTATAGGACACTTTACAAAGTTTTGTGAACATCTTTAATTCGGATTGAGAAAAGTACTTCTTGATACTTGATTCTTGGTTCTTGATTCTTGATTCTTGAGTCTTGGTACTGGTCATTGTGAAGTCAGCGGTTAGCTTGGTAGGATTCTAACCCACAACCTTGTGATTGCAAGTCCTGCAATTGAACTAGTGGGATTGAATTTTGAAAAAAATTAATCAATCAAAAGTGGTCAAGTGGTAATAAGTAAAACAATCCTTCCCCAACAAACAGCTTTTAAATTAATAAAGGAATCATTGAGTTACATTGAATGTTTCTTTGATTAATTGATAGATTGTAATTCATATTTAATTTGACGGGTTTGGATTCATGCACACGAACAACTAATCTAACAAAGATCATGAGTTGTATGAAGTGACTTTTAGCAAACCAATGATGCAATGATGATTGACTTTGGATTTGATGTCAGCGCTCACTAGAATCCCATAACAACCGAGAGTTTCAACAGTTTATGTTCAGTTTCTCTGACGGAATCGACTTGCTTCGATCACCGCATACCCTCAACAACTGTTTTTATTATACTTAATGCGGGGCGTGACATACTGGTCCACCAGCTCACGCTTTTGGTGAAGTTTGTAAACTGACGGAATCGACTTGCTTCGATCACCGCATACCCTCAACAACTGTTTTTATTATACTTAACGTGGGGCGTGACATACTGGTCCACAAGCTTACGCTTTTAGTGAAGTTTGTAAACTGATGTAGCGAGCCGAAAACTTCAACTGGTTTTCTGACGTTAGGCGGTTTACGTATCTACAGATCATCTGAGATCCATTGAGCCTGATGTTGTTTATAACAGTGATGGTGTTTTGAAAGGTTAGCTTCAGCTTAGACCATCAACTACTACTTTATAACATTTTGGAAATCATCATGGAAAGCGAATTGTCCTCCAATTCAACTTATCGGTCGGTTGATGGATGTTATTTTATACCTTTTCTTCAGAAAGAAGATATCCCTTTGATACTCAACTGTATTTTGATATTGACTTTGAATCCGCTGTATCTGATTGTAATCCGTCGAGTAAAGAACATTCGAACATCAACAAAGATTTTCCTTGCATCTTTAACAGTCTCAGACTTCAGTATGGGGCTTCTTGTATTGCTCGTAATCATTCTCTTAAAGCAATTTTTTTGTTCTGGCGTATTCATGATGTGGCCTATTTATGCCTTAAATGTCTCTTATTATTTTTTATCGATTGAATGTTTGTTCTCACTTACGCTTTTGACTATCGACCGGTACCTAGCTATCGCCCGGTGTCTGCACTACCCACGACTGGTTACTACACGCCGAGCAAAAATCGCTGTGTGTTGTAGTTGGTTCACCTCAGCATTCCTTGCTGCAGTTTCTTTTTTGATATCGTTTCGTGACATGGACATCTTCCTACTTTTGTACCCCATCCTACTTTTTCTGACAATTATTATCATCCTGGCTCTTAACCTTCACGTTTTGATCATCACCAGACGCCATGTGGCACAGCAAATTAAGCGGGAAAACCAATTTAACACTGAAAATAATACTCTGCGTGCGCAACGAGCCCAGTTTAAGTCGTTTGTCACAGTGTTCATCATGGTAGCTCCCACTTTAATTTGTTTGATTCCAAGACCCGTTTTAGATTTTGTGACTTATTTTCCTGTAGACAGCAGAGTAAATGTACCCTACAACCTGGTAATAGCCTTCACAGCTTTGTTTTATTGCAGTAACTGGGTGAATGGTTTGGTTATGTACATGACAAACAAGTCGTTCCGCAAAGTGCTACATAAAATGGTGTCAACCAACTTCAGAGCATTGATACAAAAATGGAGATCCCGAACAGAAGCGAAACAACAATAGAAAGCTAACAAAACATCAAAGCAACTTTGGGACAAATTGCAAGCAGAAGGAACACTTTTAATAGCAGCAGAATTAAATTATGTGTGACTCTCAAAATGTGAATTGGTTATTAGCCTAAAGAAAACTGTTTGCCCGTGTAAAAAAAATTGCCTCGGTTGAGATGTAACATAGCAGGTCGCTTAATATGCAAAATGTTCAATCTGTCAACAATATCTAATGTTTACCAGACAGTTCTTCAAGATTATCAAAGTTTGCCAAGTTTGGCTTTCTTCTAGACGCGTATTTTCTTATAACAAAGTCAAACTTATTGCTGTGAAACCCACAAACAAAAACAAAAAATCAGCAAAAAGAAGAGCAAAAAAAAAACCCACAGTGTTTTGGGATACATCCTCTCTCCATGGTTGAATGCCAGAACTGCCTCAACAGACGCCTTCATCTGAACTGGACCACAAGGACCAAGGGAGACAAATCGCGAGAAACGAACATACTTATTGACAGGTCACGTAGTATGCCGTATCATTTTCAAAATGGAGTCGGTCGGAAGTGGTTTTTTGAAAGAAACTAACAAGAGGTCAAGTGGTTAGACTGCAGGACTTGCAGTACACAAGCTGACTCCGAATCACCCACTGGATTGAAAAGGTAAAAATGCCGTCACCAATTTGATTTAATCGTCATTTTTTATGACATCACTCACGAACACTTTGTTTTTTGTCGTTAACAGAAACTGAATTTCTAGTTTTGTCTGTGTACATTCAAAGGCACATGAGGATTGTGGTTGAAAAAAAGAGAACCAAGTGATTAGGAAACTTGAGGAGATAAGTCTTTAAGATTTATCCATTTGTGATGACAAGCGAGGGCGAGGATGGTCATTTAAAAATTTTAAATTGCCCCTTCCCTCGCTGTTTAAGAAATTATAAGTGTAAAAAAAAACAAATTTATGCAGACAACGTGGACGAAATTTTGTCACAAAAGCATCTGTCCAATGTTCGTACATGACTTCTTTCCCATGGTGATTTTCTCAATACCCACAGCAATATTTCAGTTTTACTGCTTACAATTTACAAAAGGGTTAGACATTTACTTGGATCCTCCAGAAGCCTGTCCTTGT
The DNA here is from genome assembly GCA_032158295.1 of Pycnopodia helianthoides. NCBI lineage: Eukaryota > Metazoa > Echinodermata > Asteroidea > Forcipulatida > Asteriidae > Pycnopodia > Pycnopodia helianthoides. Next base: position 14,235,692 of record CM063258.1, read on the forward strand.
TGGACCCCCCTTGGTCGAATGTCAAGGGCCCAATTTCATAGAGCTGCTTAAGCAGAAAATATTGCTCAACAATTGCCTGCTAAGCAGAAATGAGCAGGATACCAGTCATAAATTGTACATGTAACATGGTAGTTTGGCTGGTAACCTTATTCTGGTAAGCATAATTTTGTCGCGCTTAGCTACTTTTTGTGCTTAAGCAGCTCTATGAAATTGGGCCCCTGGTCATTAATGGCTAAAACAAACACATTTTTTTTTCCGAGCGATAACTCCAGATGGCCATTGCATATTAACTCCAAACTTGGTTTGTGAATTGGCCTAGGGGTCCCTCAGAATTAAGTCCATTGTTTGTGACCCCCCCCAGTTTAATTGTCAAGGTCATGATGGCTAAAACAAAAGAAATGTTTTCTGAGCAACACCTTGAGAAGGACTTGTCATATCAACTCCAAACTTGGTTTGTGGATTGCTCTTGGGATCCCCCAGCATGCCCAGAACCCAATTGCCTTTGGAACCTAGGCTAAATTTCAAGGTTTAGTATTAGGACTAAAACGAAAGAAATGTTGTCCGAGCGATAACTCATAAAGGACTTGTTATATCAACTCCAAACTTGGTTTGTGGATTGGCCTAGGGATCCCTTAGAATAAGTCCATTGTTTGTGGACCCCCCCCCCCCCAGTCAATTGTCAAGGTCATGATGGCTGAACCAAATGAAATGTTGTCTGAGCAACACCTTGAGAAGGACTTTGTCATATCAACTCCAAACTTGGTTTGTGGATTGCTCTTGGATCCCCCAGCATGCCCAGAACCCAATTGCCTTTGGAACCTTGGCTAAATTTCAAGGTTTAGTATTAGGACTAAAACAAAAGAAATGTTGTACGAGCGATAACTCATAAAGGACTTGTCATCAACTCCAAACTCATTATGTGGATTGGTCTTTGGATTCCCCAGAAGTCTATTGTTTTTGGACCACCTAGGTCAAATGTCAAGAAACGGACTGGGCTTGCGGGGCATTTGTGTTTACCAAACACAACTTTTCTTGTTCAGATGTTACTCTTTTCTTCACTTTTGTTACATATGAAGACTTTTTTTTTATATGACCTTGTTATTTCTAGCGGTCACTGATTAATTAGCTGTTCAAGCAGCTTTGAAGAAGTGGAACAGCTCTGTGACATGTTTCGTTCGCAAACGAACACACAGCTCTAGTTTTGTATTTTTTGCTATGAACAATCATGAGCAGCTTTGATTTGTGCAGGAAAAGACTGGGACAAAATAGTGACTTTTGTCTCACTCTCCCATGCCTCTCTTACAAACTTATCCTTAAACCCATTTAGTGTGGAATTGTTCAATTAAAATTGTACCTTTAGGGATTTTGTATTCATTTGTTTACCTTCATATAGTAATTAACATAATATTAATATTGGCCTTATTTCGATTGCTGCCGTCAAAGTAAGCTGTTGTAATTGATGCTATATTCTCAATTTTGACAGTATTTCAGATATTTCTCTATTTGAAGATTATACTAGACCAGTGGTTATAACATAATAACCATTATAGGGTGTCATGGCCGAGAGTGGTTTAGAGCATCGGATTCAAGTTCTGGTGGTTGAGTCATCGGGGTGTGGGTTCGAGTGCCGGTCATGACACGCGCGTCCTTGAGCAAGATGCTTTACCATAATTGCTTCTCTTCACCCAGGGGTATAAATGGGTACCTGCGAGGGGAGAGGTTGATATTGTGTTTGAAAAAGGTTTCAAAGCGCCACGGCAGCCCAGGGCTGTATACTCCCCAGGGAGCTGAGAATGATTACAGGATTGCTAACGGCCCGATGACCGGGGGCACTAATGTAAAGCGCATTGATACGTTATTGTAAAAATGCGCCATATAAGAACTAGTTATTATTATTATTATAATCAGTGAGCTGTCACAAGTTTGCTTGACACTTACTTACACTTTTAATATTAGATTGATTTTAAGTTTGGCATCATCATCTTCCTTTACTGTGCAGAACTCTCCCGAGTATTCCTGAGCACATTTTATCCATTTATAAATAAGTACACTATAGTCTGTCCTCCTCAATAAAGGTAAGATATCGTATGGCATTTACACATGGATCAGTTCACAATAGAGGGGGGGGGGATGGGTCTAAACCATAGAATGCTGAGCTCATTGTTGTCTGTGTCCGCTGTGCACGCCCTCTATGTCAACTGTGGACATAGAGTATCATACCATGTGACATGTCTGTATGGCAAAATTAACCAGACCAACCAATGGGAAAGCTGGAATTTGCCATACAGCTCAAATGGCAGCGCGCATGACTTGCCTCAAAGCAGATATGCATTGATATCTACACATAGCATTTTCTGAGTTCTATTTTTATGGTCTAAATTTTAACTCTTATAAGAGCCTATAATGGGTTATCAATTATTCCGTCTATTGGGAAGAAGTTGAACACCATCATTCCTGTAAGAAACTCTTTCCACTTAATGTGATAATAGGAACTTACCTCCGATGATCACCACTTGCACTTTTCGGAGGCATCGCCGACAAATGGAATTAAACCACTGTTTTAAATTTGTTTAAATGACAAAGTGACAAGTAATACTTCAGCAACAATAATAATAGGACACTTTTCAAAGTTTGGTGAACATCTTTAATTCGGATTGAAAAAGTACTTCTTGATACTTGATACTTGGTTCTTGATTCTTGGTACTGGTCATTGTGAAGTCAGCGGTTAGCTTGGTAGGATTCGAACCCACAACCTTGTGATTGCAAGTCCTGCAGACCACGGTGACACTTTCGACCTTGGTCTTATCAGTCTTGAGGAGAATGGTAATAGGGGAACCGATCCCACCAACCTTGTGTAGGCTATGTTTGGTTTTTTTTCCTCAGGTGTGACGGCCATATTTATAGGGTTCATTTTAATCTTGACTTTTTACAGGGAACTCCAGTCAAAGATGTGACGCTGAAACCAGATGCTCCAAAGACTCTGCTTTTAGACAAACATGTCCAGTTCATCGCCAGCTACAGCTCCAAGAAAGATGATTACGTAAGCATTTTAGTATCTTGAAGTCCGGTTCTCTCCTTCCTGGGCCCAATTTCATAGAGCTGCTTTTAAGCACAAAAAGTTGTTAAGCACAACAAAATTATGCTTACCAGAATAAGGTTACCAGCCAAACTGCCATATCACATGTACAATTTGTACTGGTATCCTGCTCATTTCTCCTTAGCAAGCAATTGTTAAGCAGTATGTTCTGCTTAGCAGCTCTATGAAATTGGGCCCTGGATGGCTGTGGTACGGAGCTCTGGAAGTGGCCTCCAACTCGTTGAGATCCTGAGCCAGGTGATGGCCATCTTAAACATTTGAGATGACGACTTCCTGAAAGTAGGATTGTCATCTTCCAAAGATGATTGATCTTGGGTTCTCAACATTTCCAGGATGTTGATATCATCCCATGATGAATTAAACTCGGGAAGTCGACGTCATACGTTCAGGATGTCCTCATCCTAAGATGAAATATATTTCAGGGATAAGACATCTTACCTTAGGATGTCGTCATCCCGAGATAAATCATCTTCTAGATGTCGCCGTCTTGCGTTAATGGTGTCATCATCCTGCAGTAAATTATCTCAGGATCTCAACATGTCGGTTGGCACTTCCAGACCTCCGTAGGTTGTGGTCTGGGCCCAATTTCATAGAGCTGCTTAACGGCCAATTCTGTGCTTACTGCATGATTGTCTGTTTTCATAGCGCTGCTAACCTTAAGCACACGAAAAGGCATGCTAACCTCCCGGTGCTTACTGCATGAAAAACAACCGCCTTATTTTCTTGCTAACCTGTGAAATACGCTATGCTTAAGCAAATTTTTAGCTAGAGTAAGCACGAAAATTTGCTTACCGGTATATCAGCGCTATAAAATTGGGGCCAGCTCTGATATATATCATAGATTGGTAATCTGGCCAATTCTTTTTTAGTTGGGTCTAATAATGAGGTCATAAGGTCAGGGCTCGAATTGAGGGGGGGGGGGGGGTGGGGGATGGGTTTGGGGAGGGGGAAACCCACAAGGCTTTAGGGCTTGTTGCTAAACACATTTCTGAACTGGAATTGTTTTTAGGAGACCAGAACCAAAATGAGAACAAATCTACAAATGTTAAGTTATAAGCGCTAAGCGAATTATCTCAACTATCTCAATTGTCTCATGGGATAGTACTGAGTATACTTTGACAAGACCACCGGACTTGTCCAGTTTACTGGTCCAAGCTAGTATCGTTGGCCTCGGGGCCTGCAGTAATTTCGAGCCTTGAAGGTAAGGCAAAATAATAAAAAATACATGTTTAGCGTCCTTCTTTTTGTAAAAAAGGAGGAAACAGGCCTTTTTTTTCTCTTTTTAAATGGCCGCCCGACACATTTTTCAAGACGGGCGTTCTATTTTTCAAGATGGTTGCCAGCTTTTTTTCTGTTTGTTTTTTGGGTGTGCTAAAGTTAAAAAAAAGACGATGTTATGTATTTTAGAATTGATTTTTTTGTTTGTCAGAGATCGTAAAAAGTGATCCTTAAAAAAAAAGCAGAAGGGATCGAGGCGGCCTCTAAAAAGGAGGCGGGCAGGCCGCTAAACATGTTTTTAAAATTATTTGGCCTAAGAGGCAACAATAGTAAAATGTGAAGGTTTGGGAGGGTAACAGGCCTGGAATTACACGAAAGCCATGGAGGCCATGGTCTCTGTTGCCCCCTGGTGTTGGCCTTAGTGCCCCTTCAAAAGTTTCACACAGACTTTCAGATTTTCCAAGGGAAGTGCCCTTTGAAAAATGAAAATGGCCTCGCCCTTTCAAAGGTGAAACTCCAGGGCCCAATTTCATAGAGCTGCTAAGCACAACAATTTGCTTAGCATGAAATTTCTTCCTTGATAAAAACAGGGTTACCAACCAAAATTCCATGTGCTGCATATTGCTTGTTACTGGTATTCAGCTGTTGTTTACTTATCCTGAAAATCATGTGGAAATTTGGTTAGTAATCCTGTTTTTATCAATGAAGAAATTTCATGCTAAGCAAATTGTTGTGCTTAGCAGCTCTATGAAATTGGGCCCAGGCCTGTAGAAATGGTTGTAAGAACTTCTTTGTGGAATTGCGCACTTTGGTGAGCCTAGATGATGGGCATGGATGTAACTGCAAGTTTCTCCTTTTACCCCATCCATTCTAGGAGTACATAATGACTGAGTACCTCAGAATGAGCGGAATCTATTGGGGCATCACGGTCATGGACTTAATGAAGCACCTAGAACACATGGACAAGCAGGATATCATTGACTTTGTTGTCAGCTGCCAGCACGAATGTGGTGGTCTCGGAGCTAGTGTCAACCACGACCCACACCTGCTGTATACACTCAGCGCAATACAGGTTGGTTATTATTATTATCGTCATTATTATTTATTTGAGCAAGACAAACCAGACAAAATATTCAGGGCATCTCTTTGTCTCCCATTGTTTGTACTCTAAAGCGAAGCAAGGACGTCCCTCTCTTTGTCAAAACACCCAAATGCCTTTTTGTTAAAGTCCTCGGTTTCAACAGGTAAAACCCCTAGATAGTTCTGTGCACGAAGTGAGGACACCCTCGCTCTGTCAAAACACCCAAATCCCTTTTTTTGGTTAAAGTCCTCAGTGTCAACGGGTAAACACCCCTACACAAAGTGAGGACGCCCTCGCTCTGTCAAAAAACCCAAATCCCTTTTTGTTAAAGCCCTCGGTTTCAACGGGTAAACACTCCTACATAGTTGTATACACAGCTGTGCCACCCTACACAACCTATGCAGTCCAATGGTTTCGTATGGTTGGTCAACTCGAAGGAAACTGTTACCTCTGGCAGCCCACGCAATAACTCTGATCCATCCAATCGCTGTACTCCTTTGAGGAGAACCAATCAATGGCGTGTCGTGGCCGAGCGGTTAAGAGCACCGAACTCAAGCTCTGGTGTCTCTGATCAGCAGAGTGTGGGTTCGAGACCCGCGCTCTTGACACTTGTGTCCTTAAGCGAGACACTAAACACTTATTGCTTCGGATGGACGTAAAGCCCCTGTCAGTGCGTTTATGCGCCCACCTTTTTATCGAATGCGTCCACCTTTTTATCGAATGCGTCCACCTTTTTCTCAAATGCTTCCACCCTTTTCTCGAATGCGTCCACCCTTTTCTCAAATGCGTCCACCTTTTGCTCGAATGCGTCCACCCTTTTTCTCAAATGCGTCCACCCTTTTCTTGAATGCGTCCACCCTTTTCTTGAATGCGTCCACCTTTTGCTCGAATGCGTCCACCCTTTTCTTGAATGCGGCCACCTTTTTATCGAATGCGCCCACCTTTTTCTCGAATGCGTCCACCTTTTGCTCGAATGCGTCCACCTTTTGCTCGAATGCGTCCAACCTTTTCTCAAATGCGTCCACCCTTTTCTTGAATGCGTCCACCCTTTTCTTGAATGCGGCCACCTTTTTATCGAATGCGTCCACCTTTTCTCGAATGCGTCCACCTTTTGCTCGAATGCGTCCACCTTTTGCTCGAATGCGTCCACCTTTTGCTCGAATGCGTCCACCCTTTTCTCGAATGCGTCCACCCTTTTCTCGAATGCGTCCACCCTTTTCTCGTCTTGTGCAGATAACTCTTAATGTTACAATTTGATCTTCAGATTTTGACCGTCTTTGACGCCATTGACGCCATAAACGTGGACAAAGTGGTAGAGTATGTAAAGGGACTGCAGCTACAGGATGGCTCATTCAAGGGAGACAAATGGGGTGAGGAATAACGGCTTGTGAAAGAGACTACAGTCTTCAAGATTGAGTGTCTCTGTAGTTTCTTTGGCTGTGTCCGAATGATGGTTTTTTATATTTATTTTATTTATCACTTTTGCAGCGATCTGGCCGTAGCTGTAATTTTTGTTCAAGCAAAATAATAATAATATAATATGGAGGTTTTTATACAGCGCTTTACACACCTGAAGGGTGTCTCAAAGCGCTTCACACTTATTACCCCTGGTCACTGGGCCATTAGTTTCATTCCTTAAACCATCTCAGCTCCCTGGGGAGTATACAGCCTGTGCTACAAATATGCGCTACTAAGCTAAATCAATCACAAGAACCATCTCTGCCTCACAGGTACCCATTTTCCCCCTGGTGGAGAGAAGCAGTTATAGTTAAGTGTCTTGCTCAGGGACACAGGTGTCACGACCGGGACTCGAACCCACACTCTGCTGAACAGAAGCACCAGAGCTTGAGTTCGGTGTTCTTAACCGCTCGGCCACAACACTCTTAGACAGTTGACCCCAAAGCTTCTAGTTTATCACAGAGATTTCTATATGATGTTCTTGCCACTTTTATTTTTAAATTAATAAATTGTGGCACGCAACCAAACTTCTTGAATTTTGGATGAAAACTTTAAGATTTTTAAGGGGTCAAACTTCATGTCTCACCTTTATTTGACAAATTTAGATATTTTGATTTTTTGATTTGGTGGAAATTATCTCTCTGAAGTGGATAAATGATTCAATGATATCTTGGATTTGATCGACAATTTCAATTTTTGTTTTTTCGTTCAGGGGAGGTGGACACCAGATTTTCATTTTGTGCTGTCGCATGCCTAGCGTTACTGGTAAGGAAACCAAAGCTTTAGTCAGGCTTCTTGCCTTGGCCAACTTTTTTGTAACTTTCATAATTATCTTTAGAAAACTGGAAACAAAAAATTGCCGAGTCAGTTTTCATATTAATACACATTCTTTGTGGTTACCATATAGTTGCCAAGTTCCAGGACCTGTAACTCAACTTTCAGGACCTAATAGTTTTGTGAAGGCATTGATGAGGAAATAGAATAAGCTGATTGCAACCTGCTTACCAACCAAAAGGACCTACATGTATGGTGTAGAAGCACAAATGGCCTTCGGCCCAATTTCAAAGAGCTGCTTAAGCAGAAAACATTGCTTAACAATTTTCTGCTGTGCAGAAATCAGCAGGATACCAGTCACGAATTGTAACATGTGACAAGGTAGTTTGGCCGGTAACCTTATTCTGATAAGCATAATTTTGTTTTGCTTAGCTACTTTTTTTTGCGCTTAAGCAGCTCTATGAAATTGGGCCCTGATGTTTAGACACTAGCAGAGTCTTTTCTTGAAGGCTAGATGACAAGTTACAGCATAGACAGGTATTCTGGTGTAACACAAGCAGTCAAGTGGAAAGAGATGAAAAGAGAGAGAGGCAGAAAGCATGCAGAAAGAGCAAGGGGAAAAGGAGACAGGGGGGGGGTGGAGGGGGAAGGGGGGGGGGCCGGTGGGGGGGGGTGGTGCCACAAGAGGTTGAAATACAAAGGACAAAATCTAGGGTGGGAAGAGGGAGGAAAATTAGTTTAATGAGACAGACTAAGAAGGGGGATATCTGTGGGGAAAAGGAGAAGGCAAAGACACAAAGTTGGTAGTCATTTCCTTCTCGGATGTTCAGACTACGGGGTTGAATGGCCTGGAGGCGCTTTATATCCACAGTTTCTCCCTATTCAGACGAACAGTCTCTCTGTGGTTACCTAGTGCCTCAATGCCCTGTAAAATCATATCAGAAATGGAGTGATTAGGAAGATTGAAGTGATGTCCTACAGGTGTATCCAGCTTTTGGTGTTGACTGTGGATCTATGGCCATAGAAATGCCTCTTGAGTGTAGTTCTTGTTTCACCTCATGTATAGATAGTTGCAGTATGACGTAAACCGGCCATCTTTACGGCAGTTTGGAACAGTCATGCGTTTCATGTGAGAACGGCATGCAGCACGCGCACATTTTACAAAATCATGCACGATTGGTTAAGTGAACAACGCGGCTGCGTTAATAAGTTGAGCGCTTGATGCATCTGCAACCAAAATGCACTTTGCCGTAAAGATGGCGTCTACTGGAATATCCATATAATGAACACCACAACAAAGAAATGTACACGAGTGTTGTCTTTAATGTCTTCTTATGCTATCTCCTCAATGCATACAGAAAAGGCTTGATGCTGTTGATGTACAGAAGCTGTGGATTACGTCTTATCGTGTATGAATTTTGACGGTGGATTCGGCTGTAGGCCAGGCTCAGAATCCCACTCGGGGCAGGTAGGTACAGGGGGGTCAAAACGCAAAATGCTGGATTGATAATAGACCGGTCCATTAAGCTCCGCCCCTTTACGTGTTGACCAATCACAATCTTGGCTACGCCACCGAAAGCCCGACAAAAGTCTGACACGCTAAAATCCCATTAGAAAAGTAAACATGCGTGCGCGCGTATACTTTTAAAAGCGCGTGCATTCATGTCGTGAGTGTGGCATTGGAGAGATGCACATGTGCTGCACACGTGTGCAGTGGTGATGCAACCAATGCTGTGATTGGTCAATATGTTAAGGGGGTGGGGCTTAATGGATCGGTCTATTGATATAACAGTGGGATCAACCCCGTCTTCACTGCGTGGTAATGACCGGGTTGGTGGCTGGCCGCTGTTAATGGACCTCGCCAAACAGCGGCCAGCCTCCAACCAAGGTCATTACCACACAGTGAAGAACAGATCCTCACACTGTTATTCCTGTTAATAAATATATAATTTTTTTTTAACAAATAAAAAGTAGAAAAGTGTCAGAAGTTGTGATTTTTTCTTTCATCGATATTTTGTAGAATTGTTCTTTTCACTTCAAGTGCCATTCTTTGGGCTGTTAAATTTTTTTCTTGGAACCTAGTGTCTTACATAAGTAACTGATGTTTGTGTATATTTCCAAGAACCAGACTATTGAGTTTTGAAGATTAACAACACCATAAATGGAATTTATTTGGTTGGTGTTCCACTTTATGCTGTGCGTTTTCGTTGGTTTCATGTGCATACCAGCTACCTTAGATTATATCACATGTTAACACTTTGACTGCTGTCATTATATTCGTAGTGCGTTCCCAATTGCCAAGTGCGATGCGCATGCGCGCATACCAAATAGGTACTATACACACACAAAAATTGAACATGCACATTCTAAGGTCAATGTCTTTTACCACTGCCAGAAGCGTATGTGTTGCGTGCTCAGTGATGCCAGTGTATTTAAATAACAATACAAAGCCCTTTCATTCTCTACGAGTATACTCGTAGTGGCAGAATCCGTCTAACCTGTTACTACGAATATACTCGAAAGGCGGCAGTCAACGTGTTAATACACCCACACACGACCACGTGACCATGCAGTCTTCGGCCAATCAAGATATTTATTAGTTAGTTTCGATCTAAAATGTGACACCAGTGCTTATGTTTCAGGTAAATAGTTCTGTTTGTGAAAAAACGTCAAAGTCGGGCAAGTAGCATTTAAGAGGAATGAGAAATTTCAGACTTCTCTGAATTCTGCAGACTCTTATGTATGTTTGGTGAGGAAAATAGTTGGTATCCGGCTTTTTCAGGTACGAAGAAATGCTGCTTTTTGATCCCCTTCTTCAGCTCTGAGGAAACCCTGGAGATAACTCCAGGGTTTACGAAAAGCTTGAAATGCCAGCGTTTCAACCAGGGCCCAATTTCATAGAGCTGCTAAGCACGAAAATATGCTTAGCATGAAATTTCTTCCTTGATAAAAACAGGATTACCAACCAAATTTCCATTTGTTGTATATTGCTTGTTACTGGTATTTAGCTGTTGTTTGCTTATCCTGAAAATCACGCGAAAATTTGGCTGGTAATCCTGTTTTTATCGAGGCAAAAATTTCATGCTTAGCAAATTTTTGTGCTAAGCAGCTCTATGAAATTGGGCCCTGCCGTCTAACACTTTGGTTCTAGATTCGGACATTTCTCTTAGCAATGACTATCGCCCCCCCCCCCCCCCCGACCAAAAGACCCCTCAAAATAGCTCGTTCTGATTTCAGTAATTTTTTTTTTTTCTTGTTCTTTTTGATAAGGTTTATTGCTGTGTCGGTATGCTTGCAATCACCGGTAATCTGCACCACATCAACGCTGATCAGCTTGGCTGGTGGCTGTGTGAGAGGCAACTCCCCTCTGGTGGGCTCAATGGTACGACCTTGCTGCATGGGGGACACCCAGGGCTAGACTATTATCTGTCTGGGGTGGGGGGGGGGCCGAGGATCTTAGTAAATCTCGAAATTAACAATGAGCTTGCAGGCTATTTTCATTGACCCTATAATTTCCTTTCAAACTCACACGATCAATGGTAGTTCTAAACATCACATGATCTTCGTACCTCAACAATGTCATAAGATTTGGACAATTTTGGGAGGGTGGATCTTATCAATTGTAAAGTTCCTATGTTAAATTTGTTGATCTAACAGTCTCCAAAGAAGGCCTCCCATCTCTTAAAAATTAACTAAACCTTCTCCTGAAGACGAGCAGAGTATACTGTTCGAAACGTCGAGACCAAACCGGCTCTTTTCAGAGCCAACACTCCTCCCAAAAGAGATTTTACACATGGTTGTACCCACTACTTTTTATAGTTATAGTTACCTCAAACCTGTTTTTGTTTTCTGTTGTGATGGTATATTGAACCATCTCCAAGTCCCTCTGACAAGTCAATCTAACTCTTTCAGACCCCCCCTCCTTTCTGCCCACCTGTTCTTGAACGAGTTGGTTAATCATCGTTGGAACTCTGAACCATGATTCTCCTCCGCCCCTACCTTCAACCCCTTGATTAAGCAGAGGACTCTCTGATCTGGGCCCAATTTCATAGAGCTGCTTAAGCACAAAAAGTAGCTAAGCACAACAAAATTATGCTTACCAGAGTAAGGTTACCAGCCAAACTACCATGTCACAAGTACAATTTGTGACTGGTATCCTGCTCTCTTCTGCTTAGCAGAAAATTAATAAGCAATATTTTCTGCTTAAGCAGCTCTATGAAATTGGCCCCTGTCCCCACTACGCCCAGCCAATCCAAGTTTCTAATGATCAACAGGCCTGGAATTACACAAAGGCCATGGAGGCCATGGCCTCTGTTGCCCTGCTCTTGGCCTTGTCGCCCAGGCTACAAAAGTTTCCCATAGACTTTAAGATTTTCCAATGGAAGTGCCCCTTTGCAAAAAATGCAAATGGCCTTGTCCCTCTCAAAGATTAAAATTCCAGGTCTGGATCAAAGGAACTTGCGTCTAGTAAAAAAGAATACCAGTTGATCGTCCAGGTTTTTCCAAAAAGAGGAGGATGAGGGCCTTTTTATTTTCAATTTTTAATTTTTTATTTCTTTCGAAGGTGGCCGCCAAGCACTTTAATTCAAACTGGCCACCAATTCTTCAGTTTAACATCACCACTTACTTTCTGTAGTTACAAGTTCTAAAAGATTGATAAGTTTAATGAAAAATGCACAGAAAATTGGTCTTTAAAAAAACAAAAAAATAAAAAATAACAAATAACAAAAAAAGGATGCGGCCTCAAAAAAGGATGAGGGAGGGGACGATCAACTGGTATTTTTTTTTATTTGGCCTAACTTCTCTCGTTGTCTCGCTTAATGACAGGGAGACCAGAGAAGCTACCCGACGTCTGCTACTCCTGGTGGGTCCTCGCCTCTCTTAAGATCATCGGGAGGATACACTGGATCGACAAGAAGAAGCTGGAGATGTTCATCCTTGCCTGTCAAGATGACGAGACGGGAGGCTTTGCCGACAGACCTGGGGATATGGTGAGATTTCTGTCTTTTCCCTTTTGCAGGTTGTTGCGGCAGAGCGCTGTGCTCCTTTATGTTATTATAAGTTATCACACAAGCGCGAGTGGAATACGGAAAAATATATAGCGCTTCTGCGCCCCATTTCCAGACGTGCTATATTTTTTCCGTATTCCACGAGCGCGTGTGTTATAACGAGTTTATCTTCAAGCTAACGCAATGGATGACGCACCGCTGTACCGTACGGGGCCCGTGGGAAGTGCCTAACGCGCCACTTTTGAATTTACATTGACTTCTGTAGCTGTACATTTTGCATATAGCTTAGAATAGCGCAACACGCAAAACTAAAACAGCGAAGTACCCAGAGTGTGATATGAGCCGTGCAATATAGGTTTATATCACACTCCTTGTTGCTATGGAATCGACCAATCAGACGCGAAGATTCAAGCTGCTTAAAATAGAGACCATTTCGTACAGCGCTCGGTAAACATCGGAGGCCCAAGGTGCATATTGATCAAATGTCTGTGTTACACGACACACTGGTAGAACAAAATTGAATCACATAAACCAAATCTCAGTTTTCAAACTGGTAGAAGCCAGAATTCAGGATTATTTGATTGAATTCAACCAGGGCCCAATTTCATAGAGCTGCTTAAGCACAAAAAGTAGCTAAGCACAAGAAAACTATGCTTACCAGAATAAGGTTACCGGCCAAACCACCATACCACATGTACAATTTGTGACTGGTATCCTGCTCATTTCTGCTTAGCAGGCAATTGTTAAGCAACATTTTGTGCTTAAGCCCGGTATGAGTGACTCCAGCCATGAAGTAGGTCCCACTCCTGCAACCAATAATCTGTGGAATTGTATTTTAAAGTTTATTGGCTTTTGAAGCCGAAAATTTTGCCGAAATTTTGTGTTTACGCGAGACTGTTAAACGTGGTTTATTTGGCGAATGTGCAGATTGTGATAGTTGCGTAGTGACCTACAGCCATTGGATTCAACTGCTTGTTACATATTGCGTTCAAGCTTTGGTAGAAATTGGTAGCCAATCGAATAACTAGCTTCAGAACTGCTTGCTAACGTTTGGGATTATTCAACCATGAAATGGTCTATTATCTTCAAATTGAAATACAGGTTTCAAAACAAATAAAACACAAATTTTTTTGTATCAATCTAGAAACTCAATGATTATGAAGTTTACATTCATAATCATTTGGTAGTTTTGTGGCGTGCTGTGGCCTAGTTCACCGGACCCAAGCTCTGGTGTTGTCAGCAGCAGATTGCGGGTTCGAATCCCGGTCATGGCACTTGTGCCCTTTGGCAAGGCACTTAACCCTAATTGCTTTGTAAAAAGTTGGGAAGGTGGTGCATTCTGCTCTACCAGCCAGGTCTCTAGTTCACTGGACCCAAGCTCTGGTGTTGTCAGCAGCAGAGTGCGGGTTTTGAATCCCGGTCATGGCCTTGTGCCCTTTGGCAAGTACTTAACCCTAATTGCTTGTAAAAGTTGGGAAGGTAGTGCATTCTGCTCTACCAGCCAGGCTCCTAGTAGATGACACCCATGCCTACATTCTTACGGATGTCTCAGCTCCAGGAGTAGGTGGCAACATGCCCCTGGTGGCGGTTGAATTGGGTCAACAGCCCAAATCAGTTAAATGTAGCCCTCACCTTGAACTGGTCATCTGGCCTTGTGAGTTAGGCGATATTTCATAAATAAAAAAAGATACAGTTACAAAATTTACATATCCTCCAGAGAAATATTTTGTCTGAAATACTGTCAAATTCTAGAAAGTAGCATAATGTACTGCCCACTTTTCCTCAAGGGATCAAACAATACAGAAAAGAAAACAGCTACACTTTCTCTCGATTCTGGCTATCTGAAGAGAGCCCTTTAATAATAATATTGGAGTCTCACCAATAAGGTGCTCGATTAATGAGTGGATGTGGATTAAATCACTGATGTTGTCTTCATTCAAAGTATTCGCCAAGTTCACAGCAAACTCGCACAGCTTTTTCGAACTTCCAAATGCCGGCTACAGCTTTTGTGCGCTTAATATGAATTTTTGGTATTTCATGAGGTCAAATATGCCGTCAATAATGATTGTTTGTTATCGTGAATAGATAAAATTATGTTATTAAATAATACCTCGGAGAGTGTGTTCACTCTGATTGGTCGAAGACTGGTCACGTTGGGGTGTATTAACCCTCCTGCTGTCTGACCATTCAATACCATTCACTGTGGTTTTGAATGATAGATAAACTATGCCAGCAATATGATACCACGAGGGAATGCATCTACACAGTACACAGTTAGTTCTGTGCACAGTTGTGCCACCATACACAACTGTGGCAGTTGAATGGTTTCAAACGGTTGGTCAACTCACTTGAAAATCTTGCGAAACTGTAGGAGGGTTAATATGAGATATAAAAAGAAGACCAGCTCTGTGAATTATCAAATAAATGGCCCCTGTTTTTATTTTGTTATTATTAAAAATGCAAACATGGCGGCCAAGGAGCCAATCGTGGATGCATGCAGAGAATAAAAATATCACAATCTTAAAAATTATGAAAACTGCACAAGAAAACAGGTTTTAAAAATGACACACCACAAAACCAAAAAGGTACAGAGATAAAGGGACTATTAAAGGCACAGTACACAGTTGGTAATGACTCTCAAAAACGCGACCACCTTTTGAAGTGAAATTTTCACAGGTTAGTTACATTTATATAGGATTAACACAATCAGTAGGCTCCAATTACCAAACGTATACAGCACCTTTAACAAGCATATTGCTGTGCAAAAGTGCTTGTTGCGTTATCTTGGGCCTATAATTTAATTGGGTGGGGGGGGTTCTTTTGGCAAGGACGGATGGTGCTGTGTGCTCCTCACCCTGTTATTGCTTAAGTAGTACAATAATAATAGTCATTTGGGAGGCTAATCATCCTTACTCACAGCTAAGTGCGGCTACAGCATGTACAAGCTGCAGGCATTTAATAAAGACGCCAGCCCCATCGACCCATGCCCCATCGACCCATGCCCCATCGACCCATGCCCCATCGACCCATGCCCCATCGACCCATGCCCCATCGACCCATGCCCCATCGACCCATGCCCCATCGACCCATGCCCCATCGACCCATGCCCCATCGACCCATGCCCCATCGACCCATGCCCCATCAACCCATGCATGACCACAGAGCACAGCCAGAGAATCCAAAGTGTTTGAATTTTCCCTGCGAAGATAAAAAACGAGAGCCAGGAGAAGAAAAAACCCTCAGGGCGTAGGAGAGAACCACTGCACAACTCTACTCAGATATGGCCTGAGCGAGGGAGTCGAACCAGGGCCACAGCGGTGAGAGGCGAGTGCTTCAGGCGCTAGCCACACCCCCTGCCACCCATAAGTAGTATCCATGCTATTTATCGGTTCCATTTTCTCACCCTCAGGTGGACCCATTTCACACCCTCTTCGGAATCGCCGGCTTGTCGCTGCTGGGCTCCTACTCGGAGCAGATCAAACCGGTCAACCCAGTTTACTGCATGCCCGAGGACACACTGCAACGAATACGACTCATGACACCACTCCTCTGAACTCTACGCAGTACGACGTACTCTTTCTCTTTTATTCCAGGAATTTCTCCCCGAACAATTTGATGAAGTCGACAACGATGCACCCCTCAAAGTTCCTCCCCTTTTGGCTCGATCTTCACAAAGCACCAAGGTTCATCTTAAGATGTCTTGCCAGTGTTGCCATGGTGATTTGTACTGTGACATCACACTTTGCTCAGCAATTAAGAATGATTTACACCTCGGATAAATCTTTGCTCTTTGTGAAATTGAGCCCGGGTCTGGCTTGATTTTGTTGGGCTCTGTACTGCATAGTAACTCTGATCAGTATAAAGCAAGGCATACCAAGGATTGCGGATTTCGCTGATGGATTTCGATGGATGCAGGAATGTGCTTTGTTAAAAAAAAGCCCAAGAAGTTATAAACTTCTCGTTCAAGTTTGCTGTCTCGCTCAAGTTTGCACTTTCCCTGAGCCACTTTTATCACTTCGAAAGTGGTGCCCTTATGACATTGTGTTTCTTGTCAATTGCAGCTTAATCTAGACTGGGTCAAAGGTCAAGTCTAGAATGGGTCACAGGTCAGAATGTGAGTCATGGACTTACTCAGGGAAGAGTAACCAGACGGCACCTCTAAGTTTGGGTGCAGTAACAATCAGAACTGGACTTCAGTTTTTGTTCAAACAAAAAACAAGGTGTTCGGAAGACACATGTCAAAATTAGCAGAACTAGTGAAAAGTAAAGAGAAAATTTGGTAAACATGTCTTTAAAGCTTTAAAGTAAATATTGATAAATATATAGTTAATTGTGGTTCTAAACATTTGCATTTTTGAAATAAAAGCCTTATTTCAAAACATATGACGTCATCGCGATGTCATTATTTCTTATCCGGACAGTGAGGTTTTGAAGTATGTGCTACGTGTGAAACTTTTGTGTGGTTAATTTTTTCAAATATTAAAGTCCAACTTCCGATTTTTGAACCGGAAGTCAAGGATAAATGGGGTCACACTGTGTGCTGCATTTGTTCACATATTAGAGACCTTTTCGATGATGAGTAGATTGTAAATATCCAACATGTGGTTCAGGAGATATTTTTATTTAATATATTAAATTTTGATTTAATTTAATTCATACCTGATGACGTCATCATGATGTCATGAAATTTGTGACGTTTTGATGTTGAGGTTCAATTGTCTGATGAGTTTCAATGTTCAATTCAATTTCAATCTTGAGTTATGCTGTAGATAAGCCCGTAAAAAGATTTTTTAAAGAAGCAAACTTTGAACTTCCGGTACAACCAGAAGTAAAGGTCATACAATTTTGGCGTTAACTTTTCAAATGTTGTTTCAGTTTTGATCTATCAGTTGCCCAATTATGAACATCATAGCTTTCAAATTGCCAAGACTACAGTAAAAAGCAAATGGTAATTTTTCAACTTTAAAACCATTGTAATTGGACACCTGATGACGTATCATGACGCCATTCTTCAAGTGCTGTCTTCATGTTAAGGTTCAAGTATATGCCAAGTTTCAAGTCTGTATGACTTTTACTTTTTGCGAAATCGTCCGGAGAAGGTTGGTGAGAAGAAGACGTGGAAAAAAAAAACCCAAAACAACAACAGTACAATAACAATAGGTTTTTGGCTGATCGCCGAACACCTAAAAACAGTATAATAACAATAGGTTTTTGGCTGAACACCTAATTAGGTTTAAAAATCTTGTTTAATGCAAAGTTTGTACAAGTGTTAATCATCCTGAGGCAGGTTTCCACTTGAAATACTCTCCTCTGACCCCCCAAAAATGAGTCATGAATGTACCACAAACATAACTTTTTATTTAAACAAAGGAATTATGTAAAGCATCTCTTGTGATGAAATGCTGACAGATTAGTTTGCGTTGTTCTTCCTTCTAGACAATTTAAAAGATTGGAATGAATGCATTTTTTTGTTTAACTGTTGTACCATCTCACATCATACAAACAGTTGAGAAATTGTTCACGTTTAAATTATTGTTGCACGAAGTAGAAATTGAGTTTGGCGGCAAAATGAAGGAGAACTTGTCTACCAAGATTAAAGGTAGTGTCATAGATTGGTAAGTACTCCAAAAATTAGTGCCCATAAAAAACTTACTTGGTGCGAAGCACTGCAGCTGTTGATAGTATAAACTATTTTGAGAAAGGATTCCCTTTGAAGTAATGTGGTTTGGATGATTTTTCGGCCCCCAAAAACATTTGAATCTGAGAACTGAGGGTTGGTGTCCATTCGCGAATGCTGCGGCCAGAGATGCAGTTGGTACCCACTGTCACCTCATTAATTGTGGATGGATTCGATGTTCCTTGTGCAAATACCAGGAGTTTGTTGCTGTTTTCCCAAGCAAGAAGACATTCATCTGAAACTTTCACATGTGACTTTTAGTGTGTCTTTCTTGATAATTTTGCCTACAAATCAGCATTACATTGACAAAAACCAGGCCTGGAATTTCATCCTTCAAAGGGCAATAGTAATAATATTCGGTTTTTATATAGCGCTTTATACACATATCTCAAAGCGCTTCCAACATTATTACCCTGATCACTGGGCCATTTCATTCCTTAAACCATCTCAGCTCCCTGGGGAGTATACAACCTGTGCTGCCAAATATGTAGCGCACTAAGCTAAATCAATCACAAGAACCATCTCTGCCCTCACAGGTACCCATTTACCCCTGGGTGGAGAGAAGCAATTATAGTAAAGTGTCTTGCTCAGGGACACAGGTGTCGCGACCGGGATTCGAACCCACACTCTGCCGAACAGAAACACCAGAGCTTGAATTCGGTGCTCTTATCCGCTCGGCCACGACACGCAAGGCCATTTTCATTTTGCGAAAAGGGCACTTCCATTGGAAAATCTTAAAGTCTATGGGCAACTTTTGAAAGGGCACCAAGGCCAAGAGCAGGGCAATGGAGGCCATGGCCTCTGTGGCCTCTGTGAAATACCAGGCCTGAAAAACCAATCTATGACCCTACCTTTAAACCGTGGTCACTCCCAAAGTTTTCTGGCTCCAAAATGTGAACCCCCCAACCTCGTCCCCAGGGTGTGTCGAGCAGTACGAGGTTGACCGCTCTCTCACCCTGGTATTGCATATCCAAAATTTGTGGATACGTATGCAAATTAGAATAGTCTGGCTGCTTTTCGAAATTCACATCTTCGTCATAGTCTCGCGGTCCGGTACCAGATTTAATAGCCTGTTTGTATATTGGTTGTCGGCCGGCTGCTTTGACAAAGGTTAACATTTGGTTTTGTCCAATCAGGGTCCAAGTAAGGAGTTTCCCTCCCAGGGTTTACTATTGTAAACATGGTTGGAAATAAAGTAAACCATGGGGACGAGGTTGGTGAACCCCCCTTTCTCGATAAATGTGCTGATGTTAATTGCTTGGTCTGTATGTGATTCATTTTTTATGTATATATTTTTCAAAAACCATGATCCTTCATTGACCAGTGGTTGTAGAAACAAATGTGCAAATTTTTTGGCGGAAGTTTTGTCTAATCATTGGGATAAATATTTCTTTTTTATATACCCACTCACATAGATCCTTGTCATTTGATTGGTGGAACACGGGTCACGTGTCATCCATTATTTTTCCTGCTGCGATGCTCCGCAATTTAATATTGGACAGGCACCCATCCAATATGGATAATTAATACGGGCCACACAGTGTCATTTTGTCCAATTGAGGCAGTGTTGTGTTACGGTGGACAAGGTTGGTGTCTCCATGGAATTTTCCGCCTTGTTAAAAAAGGTTTTTTATTTAACGGAATTTTCAGAGTATGGGGGTGGACCAGTTTCCATGGCTATTTGTGTTTATTGTGAACAAAATTCAAAAACCATGGTCCTTTTTTTTGGCAGAAGCTTTGTCTAATCATGGATAAATATTTCTTTTTTATATACCCACTCACATAGATCCTTGTCATTTGATTGGTGGAACACGGGTCACGTGTCATCAATCATTTTTCCTGCTGCGATGCTCCACAATTTAATATTGGACAGGCACCCATCCAATATGGATAATTAATACGCGCCTCACAGTGTCATTTTGTCCAATTGAGGCAGTGTTGTGTTACGGCGGACAAGGTTGGTGTCTCCATGGAATTTTCCACCTTGTTAAAAAAGGTTTTTTATCTAGCGGAATTTTCAGAGTATGGGGGTGGACGAGTTTCCATGGCTATTTTGTGTTTATTGTGAACAAAATTCAAATGACAATGATCCATGTGCGAGTTATATTAAAAACAAACATTACATGCATTACGTTGGTGCATTGCCACAGGATACAATCAAATTGTCGGACAATATTATTCGCCTCACGAAATGGAATAGTCCAGATTTTTACCTCGTCATTATATTGTACGGCAATGCACTCAAATGCATCCAATATATGTATATTATCCGATAGTTTGTCAGAATCCATTTTGTGAATATAAAGTATATACTGTAATTATTTTGTTTTGAAAGTGACATTGTATTGTATTGCCAAATACATTTTTTGTTCGACCCTTCACTTTTTCTATGTGATTTTTTTAAATAAAATACTTTGCCCTTAAATGTCAGTGAATAAAGTGAATGGTTACTCATTTTATAAGTAAGTTCTTAAAGGCAAAGTATGCCTTTGTTTTTTTGATTCGTTCGATTGTTTTAATTCTATATAAATGTAGATATATACAACAAAACTAACCTGTGAAAATTTAATTTCAAAAGGTGGTAGCGTTTATGAGATATTTCCGAAAACCTGGAGCGGTTATGTCCACTCAGGAAGAGTAATCGGTAATTGGAATACACAATCTGAGAGAGGTTTCATGCAGAAACGCTTCTCGGATTGAAATGTTTTTGAATCCCTTTCTCTAAAACCACATTCCTTAGAAGGGAATCGTTTCTCAAAATGTTATACAGAACAGTTGTTGTGCTTCTTACCAAGTAAGTATTTATGGTCATTAATTTTTGGAGTAATCACCAAAGGCATACACTCCCTTTAAAGAAAATTAGCAAATTGATTGACTAATTATGTATGGCATTGATTCTTAATTTTTTTTGGTCAGGTGCCTGGAAGACACAAATGACAGTGTCTGGTTGTCATACACAAACTGAGGCGGGCCAGACTATTATTAACCTCCAGCCTCGTAAAAAAAAAAAAAAAAAAAAAAAAATTGTACAAAATAAAAACTCATAAAGTGCTCATAAAGAAGTGAAACGCACGAAATATGTATCTCTCAATTGGTTCTAACATTGTTCTAATTAAAGTACATACTGAAAATTTATATTTCATGTTAAAAACCGCTATTCCTTGCCATATTGTCATGTTTCTAAATAAATATGCAATGTAACAATGTACAAAAAAGTCTACAGTAATTATGTCTGTTCACATTGCCGCCATCTTGGTTGCGTTTCCTGAAGACGTACAAGCATTTATCATTACATATGAGAGAACACAACAAAGGTAGCAGACTATTCAAGATGGTGATTTATGGCAACAGGAAGAGAGCCTCAAAATAATGGTGTACAATTTGAAAATGACGTGTAGTCTAGTTACCATACGCAAGTTCTTGGCCCCGATTTCATGGCTCTGAATCAACGGTTAAAAGGAAACGTTGCCTTGGATTGGGCGATTTTGACTTTAAAAGCGCTTTGAAAGCATTTGTTATGAAATGATGATGGTTGGAAAGATGTTTTAAAAGTAGAATATACATGTAATGTTCCACACAAACATGCCTCGAAATTGTGTGGTGCTCCTTTTACTTCGTAAACCAACACAAAATGGCTGACCTTGCGGCAACGTTTCCCTTTAAGGAAGTGTTTCACGGGCATACTTCACCTTCAAGGCATTCTTCGCTTCACACAGCTAGCGAAGAAATTCACCTCTTGCCCTGTAAGGGGAGAATGGTTATCGTAAGCGCGAAATTCAGCGGTAAGCAGAGCCATGAAAATTGGGCCCAGGTATCAGAATGGGGTTTGAATCCTGGTCGTGGCACTTGTGTCCTCGAGCATGACCTCCGAAATATTGCTTCCGAGCCCCCCGAGACTAATTGCGATGGTTTGAGAGTAGAGATTGGTGTGAATAAATAGCCACAATCTGGCTGCCGGGGCTGCATAATCCTAAGGAGTTGAGATGGTGTCTGGAATACCTTTGGTCCAAACAAGGGTAGTAATAGTGTAAGGCGCTTTGTTACTTGGTTTAAAAGTGCCTTGATATGCCTATTTTTCATTGCCATAATTTTTACTCGGAATGGAAAGAAAAAAACCCACAAAGTTTTACCGAAACTTTTATTGTCATTATTTCTACCTGGTAATAAATTGTTTTACCCGGTAACAAATTTGCTAAGCATAAATATTTTCGGAGCTAAGCAAATTCGTATGCTTTAGCAGCTCTTTGAAATAGGACCCTGGTCCAATTACATAAAGCTGGTAACCCACACAAATCTTGCTTTAGCTTAAATGTTACCAGCTGAAATGCCATGTATTTCACATTGTTGTGACTGGTGCCCTGTTTACTTTTTGCTAAGTAATTCATTGTGCTAAACAGCTTCTTGGAATTGGACCCTTGACCTGTGGGGCATATACTTTGCACCCTCAAATTTTTTTCTGAAAATTTCAAGCTTGCTTTGCAGGTGAGGTGCATTGCTTGACTCGAGCCCAAAATCCAGTGAAACACACACGATGTACTACTGCACTGCAGCAACAGGTCAACAATTCTGTTCTTGTACAGGCGAGGGCGGTCTTTATCAGAAAAGAACACCAAGGCCAAGAAGACAGCAGCCCCAAATTCCATCCACATTTGGCTCTGTTCTACATCAAGGTAATGGTATTATTCCATGTTAATGTCCATTACTTAATACACCTTACCTAACGCACTCCTTTCTCAATTGTTCTATCTTTTTTCAATAACGCACAAAATAACAATTAATCCTTTAAATAACAAATTCTATAACGATCTAAAACATTTCAAGATAATCCTATCCAGAACTCCTGATGAGGGAAAGCATTAGAAATTGTCCTCCGAAAGCTGACAAACCTGACGGCCATTTTGTTTTTTTCCCACAACATAAATTCACATGACTAAGGCCTGGGCCCAATAGCACTCTTCACTAATGGCGTCACTTTTGCTCAAACTACCTGAACGTCGGATAAAATTTGTCCACATCATGCGCCAGGCCGCAGTAGTACAGTCAGTATACGCGAGTACACATAAAGCTTGGACATGTAAACACGCGCGTCTGTTCATGAAATTCAACACATTGTCCCTGATCTCTTTAGTGAGATCCTTTTTTTACCATTAGATCGGAATGCTATTTCATAAAGCCTGTCAGCACAAAAACTTGCTAAGCTTAAACAAATCTTGCTTAGCGCAAACAGGTTACCAGCCAAAATTCCAAAAAAGGTTTCATTGTTACGACTGGTGCCCCACTCATTATTTACTCAGCAAAGAAATTAGCTGGGTAGTATTTTCTGCGTAACACCTTTATGAAATTGGGCCCCAAAAATTTGCAACGCACAAAAGTTTACCAAGCACTGCAAACTCTTGCTAACCGAGACGGGTGACCAGTTACAATAATGTGAACTACATGGCGCTTTGGCTGGTGACCCGTCTCGGTGAGCAAGATTGTTTTGAGCTAGGCTGATTTTTGTGGTTAACACAGCTTTATGAGATTGGGTTCTGGAAAAAGGGATCATCTTGCTTATGTACACAGTGCCCCCACGAAAAACCTTAACTTAATTTTGCTTAATAACATTCAGCCTAGAGATAAGTGAGTGGCCATTCACGTGGTAACCAGTTAAGGTCAGTTGACGTGTACCAACGCACAACTTTTTAAAGACACACAAACAAAAGTCGGTAAACAACTGGAATATTAACAGGCCCAGACATTCCATTGGGTAGCGTGCGCAGACATGAACTTCACCATGCTACGCTTCGTTTCCCCCTGAACAAAGAGGGAAAAAGGGTACCGAAATTCATGCTTGAAATCTCCCTTTTTTTCCCAGGGGTTATTGTGTAATCGCTAATTCCAGACCATTGCCTTTTGTTGCGATAGGCTGCCACCATTGCTTATCATTGTATTCGGCATATGGGAGGTCAATCTGAGATTACAGCATACCATGGGCGATTATCGGCCGTGGCTGATGGCCAAGGGTTGGCCGATTATCAGCCGTGGCTTATGGCCAAGGGTTGGCCGATTATCAGCCGTGGCTTATGGCCAAGGGTTGGCCGATTATCAGCCGTGGCTTATGGCCAAGGGTCTGGCCGATTATCGGCGGTGGCTGATGGCCAAGGTTGGACGATTATCGGCCGTGGCTGATGGCCAAGGTTTGGACGATTATCGGCTGTGGCTGATGGCCAAGGTCTGGCCGATTATCGGCCCGTGGCTTATGGCCAAGGGTTGGCTGATTTATGGTGGTGAAGACATTCCATATTTTCTCGAAAGACACAAAAACTTGTGGTGCATTTTATGAGAACATTTGTTGTCTTTATCTGTTTGGTCATGGTTTAATTGTGACGACTGTATTGTCAAAAACAAATTATTCCAAAAATGATTAAATTAACCCCATCATCCATGAATGAGCACGGAAAAATTTCGGAACCCAGTGCCAGGTGATTAACACACATCTGCCACATGATTGATGGAGAAATAATTGTCTTAAAACATTCAACTAAATGAAAAGTATTCATTTACTTTGATTGACGTAATAATTGCATTTGGGATAAGGACCGATATTATTTTGGCTTCACCGTACAGGATTCAAACTGGGCCCGATTGCATGGCTCTGCTTATACTGTAAGCAAAGAATCGTCGCTTACGGAAGCAGGGAATTCCGCGCTTACGTCAAGCATATCTCACAGGTTAGCAAGTAATTTTTTGCCTGTGTGCATGCGTACTCCACGCTACTAGGCATTCTTCGCTTACACAGCAAGTGCAGAAATTTGCCGGATGCACAGTAAGCAGAGAATGGTGATCGCAAGCGCAGAATTTCAGCGGTAAGCAGAGCCACTAAATTTTCGCCCAATTTAACGCTGCGAGGGGTTCGAACCCCACTTCAGTTGCCTGTGGATTTTTCTTCTCGAACGACATGAAAGCAGTATGGACCTTTATCACCGTGCGGCCATCTTGATTTTCCTCCAATCCAAACCATTGTACCCAAACCGAGGCTGGGAGAAAAAAAAAATAGAGTGGTTCCTTTTTTGTGCGATGAATATTAGCATTCATGGCTGTCATTAGATACAGGGAACAAGACCAAGATGATCTATTGACCCCTTGCACTGACGCCACACACGGCTACTGTCTCCCCCTCAGTGGGAGTTGAATCGCATGTTAAGATTTGGTGTGGCACATCAAACACGCGCAAAACTGCAGACTTGCCCCTGCACCCCACACTGATATGCGGTATGGCCAACGAACATTCACAGTCAGTGCACCAACATTAAGGAACAATCTCCCTCTTCACATGCGTCAGGCGTCATCTCTTGAATCCTTCAAAGCCATCTTAAAGGAACATTACAGAATTGGTTTTTGCTAACAAAACAGTTGCTGGCAGTGTAAGCACTTTATGTAATCCACCATATACATAAACTGACAAACCTGTGAAGTTTGAGATCGATCGGCCATCTGGGTCACGAGAAAATAGTGAAAAAACCGATTACACATTTGCATGAAATCATATAGATTTTCAACAAATGAATAAAACGCTCACTGAGCGATAAACTCCAATCGGAAAATTAGTTTATTCATTTCTCATGAAATATGGCATTTCAGACTGAAATATTTTAAGGGATGTTTTCTACTATCATCATCATTAGACCGTGTAAGTTTTATGTAAATCTGTGATCAAAAAGTATATTTTGCAAGTTTTTTTCTTACCAATTCTGTAATGTTCCTTTAAAAACTCATTTGCTTTTAGTCTAATATGTGTGTTTATTCCTTATGCTTTTGTTACAGTGCCTCTAAACCTTTGTAAAAGGCGCTTTATAATTGTTATTATTATTATTATTATTGTTATATCACACAGGCAACTGACTCCCCAAACGGCGCAACCAAGATTTATTGTGATGATGATGTCGGGTGAATTAAAGGCACTGGACACTATTGGTAATTACTCAAAATAATTCGAAATCAAGCATCTGAAAGCACACACTTCGTGTGACAAGGGTGTTTTTTCTTCCATTATTATCTCGCAACTTCGACGACCAAAATAATTGTTAGCATAAAAACTTACTGGGTAACGAGCAATGGAGAGCTGTTGATAGTATAAAACATTGTGAGAAACGGCTCCCTCTGAAGTAACTAGTTTTTGAAGAAGTAGTTTCTCTGTAAAATATTTGAATTGATTTTGAGACCTCACGCGTGAGGTCTCGAAATCAAGCATCTGAAAGCACACTACTTCGTGTGACAAGGGTGTTTTTTCTTCCATTATTATCTCGCAACTTCGACGACCAATTGAGTTCAAATTTTCACAGGTTTGTTATTTTGTGCATATGTTGAGATACACCAAGTGAGAAGACTGGTCTTTGACAATTACCAAAGGTGTCCAGTGTCTTTAAGTACTTTTCACATTTCGGTACAAGGATAAACCCAAAATAAGGTCTTGGGTCAGGTGGGGAGGGGGCTGTTATAAATGATCAGTGCTTTGGTAATACAAAAGGCGAAGTCAAACTAAATGGCTTTGGCTTAAACCATCAGCCAGAAGTCAAAAGCCACTCATTCAGTTGGGACGCAGCGTTATCCAATGGTGACTTTGACAGAGTTCTCGTCGGCTTGATCAGGTCGTTTGCGTCGGATTGTAGTTGGGGTCGAGATAGTTGTAATCTCCGACACTGGGCTCGAAACTGGTGTAGTCACCATCAACAAAGCCCTGGCTGTAACTGGTGTGAACCGGATCCAACCGGTGCGTGCTGGAATGGTGCTTGGAGCTGAAGTTGCTGTTGGTTGTGAGAACGGATATTGTCTTAACTTGGGAAAATACTCTTGGGAAAAAACTATTTCTTAAGAATTGGAAAAAGCTCACAAGTATAACAAAGATGCTGACAAAACAGGGAGACCGCCAACATAGGGCTAGATAGATCAGTTGGTAGAGTGCCGGCACGTTAATCCGAAGGTCGTTGGTTCAACCAAAAATTAGATTTGTTTGTGTGACACAAATTTGTTGTTCATACTTGGTCGGTCATCAAAACTTGTTGCACTGTTTTTTTTGTGTAGAAAACATCGTGACCAAACTGTGAGTTCACTTCAGCCGACACTTGCAAAGGCAATCCTTTGAATTATAGGATGTTGCTTACATGCAGAATGAATGGCTGCTTTCCTGAGTTTCATTGAAAGTTTAGTTTCTGTTGGTGAAGGTCTTTTGTCAAGTGTGTTAAATCTCAAACTCATACGAATGTAGTTTGTTGTTTTGTGTCAACAGCCTGTATCTGGAACTTGACTGCTGGTAACTGTCGGTTACTGTCAACGACTGTTATTTACTGTCAATGTCTGTCAGTTACTGTCAGTTACTGTCAATGACCGTTCTTGAATATTGAGGGAACCTAAGTATGTGGCATGTTGGATAATATTTGAAAATGCTTCTGCTCACCAATCTACACAGTTTTGGCAAAGATCTGTGGACACTTCCTCCGAGCATTCTGTGCAGTGCCACCGTATGCCAAAGATGGGGTCCATGTCACACCCATCGCAACGGTATCCAACGTGACCCTAAAAAAGAAAAAATACAGCACAATTCAAATTTGTGTATAGTTCGGTGAAATCGCGTTCTCACGACGCAGCACAGTATACGATGTGTGAATGCGTTGTATCTAATACGCTGTGACGGGTTGCGGCACTTCATAAAAAAATCGGGGGCCCTGAGGTAGTAGTGGCCCAACCACTAAATAGCATGTATCTGTTGGGGTTATTAGCAACCTCCTTCCCAGTGGTGTATGATCTGGCTGCGCCATTTTCTCCCAAAATAACCCCTGGAAGTGTGACTCTGACAACTAGTTGTGTGGTTTGATTCATTCTTGATTTAACTGGTCCCCTCTCTTTCGTCTTTGATCTTGTGATATGGTCTAACTGTGTGCAGTTTAGGGTGACCGTGTAAAACATGATTCATTTGGAGTGGATTTATTCAAAATACTTGCATTTTGAAGATTTTGAAAAACGTTCTTGTCATTCTACCAATATTTTTTACAAAACTCAAGTCTGCGATAGCCCTATAGCTTAATATCTTTCTCATAACATACTCTGTGCACCAAATTCCATGCTTGCATCATCAATGGCACAATTCCCTCAAATGTTTCCCCTATCTGCCCCATTTTTACAGTAAGATTACAAAGACGGAATGTGAAGACAACAAAAATGGTAAGTACTCTCCTTACCTGTACCCTGATTTTCCTCTTCTTCACCTGCTTCAGTTTAATTAATTCCTGATATTCGGGGGTGTTCCTTAATTCTGAAGGAATCGTCTCATCATCCTATCGAGAGAAAAAAACACCAAAACAAAAACGGGAGATTGTTAGGTTGGGTGGGTCTGTCCTCTACAATTGCGGAACTGGATTGCTCTTCATTGAAGCAGTGTTGTAATACTTGGTACTCGGTACTCGGTACTTGGTACTTGTACTTGGTACTTGGTACTCGTACTTGGTACTCGTCGGGTTGCCACACTGTACAGTCTGTTAAATGTGATTATTTGTGTGAAATGATCGTTTGAATGATTCCTTACACATGCCCGGGAAAAAGAAAACTCATCCATGCTGGACCACTCACCGATATTGTATCGTCGTCGTCATCCAGTCCGTCGAAATCATAGCTGTAGGGGTCGTCATCGGA
This sequence comes from Pycnopodia helianthoides, assembly GCA_032158295.1. Taxonomy (NCBI): domain Eukaryota; kingdom Metazoa; phylum Echinodermata; class Asteroidea; order Forcipulatida; family Asteriidae; genus Pycnopodia; species Pycnopodia helianthoides. Next base: position 14,264,671 of record CM063258.1, read on the forward strand.
CATAAACACCGGGGGCAGGATGGACTGGAGGAATGTGGAGGGCTGGTACAGCGGTTTGGTGAAGGGGTGCATCTTCTTGCCGGTCTTTTTTTGAGACGCAAACGATAACAGGAAATAAAAAAGGTTTTGAATGAAACAAAAAAAACAAAAGAATGAAAAACAAATTGGGTGAACCTAAATGTAAGTGTAAAGCTAAACATTGAATAAAACTTTTATTGGTAAAACAGCTCAGCCAAGTAAATTAACCGGCTCTAAGCAAGTGTTCTACAACAAATGAAGAGCTCAACAATATTACTTTTTCAACTCAAGTCATACTAAAAGAAGTCAGACACTTTGACATTTGTCCTGTTGTTGTACAAAAGAATGGACAGGCTGCCCACCATAATATTCGGCTCAACGGGAGGCAAGTTTGAGTTTCCGAGAGTCCAGCACAGCATGGCAGATTTTTCGGCCGTGGCTCACGGCCGAGGTTCTGCGAAATCACGGTGCGTGCCCACTTGAATTTCTCACACGACAACATATCACTATGAAAACCTTTGATGTCTTTCCTTTGTCAAGTCAGAGTTTCATTCTGGCAACGATATTTTCAAAGGAAATGTTCATACTCGAGAAGCTTCAAAAAGTTCTGAAAAATAAAACCGCAGGTGGGCACGGAAAACCTTTTAAAAAATATCGACATGAAGTAGCTAAGTCGGACTAGAGTCAGAGTCACGAGTCGGACAACACTGGTATAGTGACCATGAGGCTTACCCTCTTACTATTCTGGTACGTTGTTAAGTTTGGTAGTCTTCCTGGCACAGGCATACCAGCTTTCATCAACTTGATGAAGTACTTCTGTACTCTGCTAGCCACCTAAACCAAAAATGCATTCAAAAAGAAAACAACATTTTGGTTTTACTCGTCCACAATACCCCCCAAAGCACTCCCCCATACTCCCTGAAAATCTGGCACCAGGTAATAACGGTTTTAGTGATCAAAATAATTCCGGAAAAATAAAACTGGTTTATGTTTTACCAGGACAAGAGGACATGTTCAACTTTCTGGAAGAACTATTCATACACCTTACAAGGTCTCAAGTCTTTTTATATTTAAAGGTAAGGTCATAGATTGATTTTTGTAATGCTGATTTACCGGCCAACTTATAAAGAAAGATACAATAAAAGTCACATGTGAAAGTTTCAGCTGAATAAAGACAGCGAGAAAACAGCAAAAAAACTGTCATGGTCATTTCACACGAACGTGGAATCCATCCACGCTTAGCAAAGTGACAGCGGGTACCAACTGCATCTCTGGCCGCAGCATTCCTGAAAGGACACCAACCCTCGGAAATTTGGGAAAAAGATTCATGCATGAATCGTTCCTCAGTTTATGTTTTGCGGTGAAAAATTTTCCAAAACATATTACTTCAAAGGGAATCCTTTCTCAAAATAGCTTACACTATCAACAGCTGCGGTGCTTCTCACCAAGTAAGTTTTTATGGTCATTACTTTTTGGAATACTTGCCCATCTATGATCAATTAATTCCATATAACGTGTATACATGCCAACACTTTCAGTGCCAGAAAATATGAGATTTCAATTACTTTTTAACATACAAACAAATAAAATTCATAAACAGATATGTTGATTTATTGAATATGAACCCTATATCTTAATTTTGTTGTAAATGCTTGGAGATTACACGGGTAATTTTGAAGAAAACATAGTTGTACAACAACCGGACACTCGAACATGTGTCTTTTTATGTAGTCGGCGACTAAAATGTTTAAATGCATGTTTTGACGCGAGTGTAGCTATCGCGCAATTTTGTGCAGCATGTTTGCGATCGTGTAGACGTTACGCGCGCATCTAAACCTCTCTGGTGTAAATCTAGCCCTCCCTCCCTGAACTTGCATTTACCTGTTGCGAAGTTCGGTTTCCGAGTGCCTTGGCTATCTTCTCCCATCGTCTCGCCTCCACCTCCTCCATCGGGAACTTCAAAAGACATTCCTCCAACCTCCGCTGCAGGCGAATAACAAAACACGACAGATGAAAATAAACCACTGTTGAATAAGCCATTTGAACATTGTCTGGTACAATGACGTGCTTAATCGCAAGTTACCGCTTAAATTTTAATTCCTCAGACTATAGAGACAGTTGCTATGTCACATGATTCGGGGCAAGCTTTTGCGTAGTTACGTAAGAGACGGCGAACACCCATACACAATTCTGAATGAATGTGTACGGCACAACGGTACCAGGGTTTGCTCATCTGGAGGTTGCTATACAAAAGCTTACCCCGAACCATTTGACCTAGCAACTGTCTCTGACGGCGAACATCCATACCATTTCTGAATGGGTGTGTACGGCACAATGGTACCAGGGTTTGCTCATCTGGAGGTTGCTATACAAAAGCTTGCCCCGAACCATTTGACCTAGTAACTGTCTCTATAGTCTGAGGAATTCAAATGTAAGCAGTGACTTGTGACTAAGCAAGTCATTGTACTATACATTATTCAAATCTAACTCACAAATGGCTTATTGAACCACCTTTCATAACATCCAAGTAGATCTTTGTCTTTTAATTGGTGGACGGTTGGTCAGGCGACGTTTAATAATCAAACATTACACGGCGTACGTCATGAATTGTGCATTTTGGTGCTAATCACTGTGCATTTTCGTCCCATCCTTTTGGTCTAGAGCACACTAGACCACACCACCATTGGTGTGGATTTTTACACTGGACCGCTGGCCCGAGGCCAGTAATTTCAGCCTCGGGCCAGTCAACTCAAGAAGGGACAAGTCCGGGGGTCAGTTTGTGTGGGCGTGGCTTACAGTGGACATACGTCAAACCTACGAACAGGATAATAAATTATGGCTATCAATTTAAATTTGTGATTACTTGTTCTTGTCTTGTCCATAGCTGATTGAAAGTGGCCGACTTGCTCTCATCTGACGGGCGACCTCGAATCAACTCCACCTGATGAATTAAACACCAGGTGTCTCATTAATATTCATGTATTTAAATTTGATAATCTAAATATCAAATCACTCGACTCAAAAGCAGAGTTGCTTAAGACAGAAATTTGTTTAACCTTTATCACTTTTTTGTTCTCTGATGGACGACCTCGAATCAACTCCACCTGATGAATTAAACACCAGGTGTCTCATTAATATTCATGTATTTACATTTGCTAATCTAAATATCGGTCACTTGACTCAAAAGCGGAGTTGCCTAACAAAGAAAAATTGTAACCTTTATCACTTTTTTTTCTCTCTTAAACTTCGGCGATTGTTTGGGAAAGATTGGTTCTTAGGTGATTCTTGAAAAGGATTGGAATGGAATAACTGTCACCGTGGTCAAGTGGTTAGAGTGCAGGACTTGCAATCACAAGGTTGTGGGTTCGATTCCGGCCAACCTAACTGTTGATTTCACAATGACCCCAGAATAAGTATTGTCGTCTAGTTACTGAATCACAATTTCTTGATTTGTGCAATTCATAATCATAGATGTTAAACCAATGTTAGTATTGAGAGAGATTGGCTGTTTGCCAGCTTGGTGTTTATATCCCCCTTTGGGAACTTTGCCGAGTTCCCTTGTTGGGAAGATCGTCTAAACAGACAAACAAACAAACAAACAAACAAACAAACAAACAAACAACAGTCCATTTATTTTTAAGGTTTTTGTATTTAAACTACATCACTTACAGGCACCTTCAGATCGTGCTTTGAGTCTGCGACATCGGCAGTTTGCATGAGGTCTGGTGTGCTGCTGGTAGAAGGGATATCCATGTCAAGATTAACTGGTACTCCTGCTGTTGCTGAGGCTGGTACTGCTGGGGGTGCCATGGTTACCGGCTTGGTTTGGGTCGTCGAGGAGGATGCAGAGACAGGTGCTGAATATTCATGAGTAGAAAAAGTGAATATTCATGAGTAAAAAAAGAAGCACTTGACTTTTTTTACACGTTTATAACAAAATCACATACAAGCTTGTTTTGAATGTGGATATCAAAATATTAGCTAGAGTAATATTTTTACGGTCTTCATTTTCTTGACTTTGACAGAATTTTAAATGCAGCGATTTATCTCTTTTAAACAGAGTACACCAGCAAGGACGTACCAGCGCTGCCGGCGGTCTTGGACGGCCTCATACTCCTGGGCTGGTGTACCAGGCCCAATAACTCGTTCGTCTCTGGGGCTCCGATATACCGCGCCCAGTCAATTTCCGGCAAAGTCACTACTCGCTGTGAGCTAGGGAGATGTAACGTATCCTAGGCAAAGAGAGAGAGAGAGAGAGAGAGAGAGAGAGAGAGAGAGAGAGGATTATAACTAGGGACAATAAAATACAAGTCTTTACTGTTTTGGTTTACTTCATAGTAAATTACCCGCTTTTTAATCACTTTCTGTGTGTTATTAATGTACAATAATAATCTGTGTATTTTCTATTTTGTAATTATTTTTTTGAAAATCAGTGCACGCGCATCCTCAATTTGACTGTTTGGGTGCAATGTTGCAATTTCTTTTTTAAACCACCAATTATCATTTAGTAATAATATTAATAAACAGTGAAATTTCGTTCAATCGGTTTTTATAGAGGAGAAGTTCACTGTGAGTACATCGAGTACACAGAGTACACTTTGAGAACACTTTGTGTACACATTGAGTACACATTGAGTACACAGGGTCCACTTTGAGTACACTTTGAGTACACAGAGTACACTTTGAGTACACATTGAGTACACAGAGTACACTTTGAGTACACTTTGAGTACACTTTGAGTACACTTTGAGTACACATTGAGTACACATTGAGTACCCAGGGTCCACTTTGAATACACATTGAGTACACATTGAGTACACAGAGTACACTTTGAGTACACATTGAGTACACAGAGTACACTTTGAGTACACATTGAGTACACAGAGTACACTTTGAGTACACATTGAGTACACAGAGTACACTTTGAGTACACAGAGTACACTTTGAGTACACATTGAGTACACAGAGTACACTTTGAGTACACATTGAGTACACAGAGTACACTTTGAGTACACATTGAGTACACAGAGTACACATTGAGTACACAGAGTACACATTGAGTACACAGAGTACACTTTGAGTACACATTGAGTATGGGCTATTATTGCCAGGTTTCATCGGTCACCTTATGCTGCAGCTTGTGCACAAACTTGACAGGGTTTTTCAGGGCCTTGTCGTTGCATTCGAGCAGCCTGTCCAGATCCAGCACAGCTTGCTTCCGTTGTGCCTCCAGCGTGGTGAGTGTACGCAGGAGCATTCGATAACTGCGTAGAATGAACAGAGCAGTAATACTTTTTTTTTTAAACTCACAAAGCGTCATCTTAAAAATGAGGTGTCAGTAGTACCATAGTGATTTGTATTGTGACATCACAATTTGCCGATTACGATTGATTTGCACTTAAGATCAGTCAGAACTCCTTGTGAAATCAAGCCCAGCTTGGGCCAAGAAAGTGTTGCTTGAAAATCTGCTTGGCAAGAATTCACAATGCACCAGTCACAACTAATATGCAGTCAATGGTTATATTGGCTCGTGAACATACATGTACAGTGACATTTGTAAAAGCAAACCAAGGCATCTTGCAACAAATTTAATGGTGTTGGCACCAATGTGATTGGCTATAGCCAAGTTAGGTCTTTCCTAAAAGGTATGACTTTGGATGTACATCAGCAATGTACAGTGCATACTGCTCATAACTACATGTATATATGCTTGATAAATATAGATAAACGACTGCTTTTTCAAAGCAAGAATGAGGGTTGATAAAACAAGCCTAAAGCCTGAGACAACTTTGCCGATTATATTTTGTTTGAGGTTAAACAAAGAAAAATTGACTAGAGCGGGATTTGAACCAACGACCTCCGGATTATTGTTAATCCGCCGGTACGTTAATCCGGAGGTCGTTGGTTCAAATCCCGCTCTAGTCAATTTTTCTTTGTTCAACCCCATACTATTTGAAATTTTCCCTTGTGGTTCATTACTCGACATTTGATTATATTTTGTGTGTATGATCTACTGCACTACAAGGCACCAACCACCTACTCTTTATTTCCTTTGATGGCCATGTGGTCTGATTCAAAGTAGAAAGGCTCGCTCTCATCCACATCCTCGAACCAGTCTTCCGCTCGATAGTCCACCTCCTCCCTGCTGACCCTGACCCTGAGACTTCCCTGCTCCTCAACCTTAGCGTCGGCCCTCTCAAGTGCTGCATCCTTCTTGGAACTTTTCTTTTTGCCTGAGGACTTCCTGTGGGTAACAACGGGGCTGGAGGAGGGTGTGACCTCTTCTGACCCTTGAGGCATTTCTGAAGGGGTTTCTGAGGCTGGGGTCTCCGAGGCTGGGGTTTCTGAGGCGGGGGTTTCCAATACTGTCCCACTTGATCTTAGACCCCGTCTAGTAGGCGATCTTGTCAGGTCAAGTTGCGTCTGTTTGTGAGGGGTGCCCCGTGGGGAGGTTCCACTTCGGTGTCTTGTCCGTTGTGGGGCAGAGGTTTCAATAGAAGCTACCCTCTCCATCACAGAGTTGTTACTCTTAAGAATTAATTTGTCGATAGCATCGCTCACTGATTCCTTGATCTCCTCGCCGATGGAAACGTCTGGAGGATCAGCTGTGAGTTCGCTATTGCATTCAGTTTGGAGAGAGGGAGCGAGCGTGTCTGAATCTGTCGGTTTGGATGTATTGAAGTCTTGGGATAGGTCCCTGCACACTGAGGCAGTTCTCCGACGTTTGGGCGAGCCAGGCAGGACAGGATCTGCTGCCTGGTTCTCTAGTGGTTTCTTCGGGGAGATGCTACCGCTGGTGCTCCTGGTCCTTTTCCTGGGAGTTGTCTTTTCTCCCCTGACCTTGTTTCTTGCACATAATTGAGCGTCTGCCTCCTCCTCCTCCTCTGGCAAGTCTTTTATGTTATCAAAATTATCTTTGCTCTCAGATGACAGGGATTGAACCTGCCTTACACGTCTTGGACTGGTCCGGGAAAGCAGTCCTTCCGTGGAGGTGGTAGACAAGTCCTGTTTTGCCGCCTTCTCTTTGAGCTTGTGAGATCGCTCAGCAAGACCGTCCACTCCCGAGGAAGCAATTGATGCGGTTTCAATATGAAGTTCCATCTCTCCTGATTTGGAAGAGTTTACTATATGTTCACATAATGAGGTAGATTCGGGTAAGTCTCCCAGCTCCTGCTGGCGTTCATTCGACAAGGCATCTTCGCTTCCTTTTGCAACATCCGCCTGATTTAATTCTTCCGTTCTAGTCTCTGTTTTCTGTGCACTCTGAATCTCATTGGGATCGCATTGTAGATAATCTGAGTCACTGTCTGTAGCCTGCCGTCCCGATGGCCCATTCCCAACGTGCTCCACTACTGTCCCCGACCTGGTCCTCCGTCTTAGAGACCTACTTTCCTTTTGCACATCTGGCTGCAATGCCACAGGTCTCTCTAAGTCTTCCTTATCTTGCGTGATGCCCAGTCTTCCGGACCTCCTCCTAGAGCGGCCGGGATTCTTAGCATCTCCTCCACCAAGCTGGTCAGCAGCAACTGTCACGTCTTTATTATTCGCGACAGAATGATCGGTACTTCGCAAACCTCTTTTTGAAACTTCCCCGTCCACACTCGGAACAATAATTGAATTCCCTTTGCCATTTTTGATCGGCTCGTGACCCTCGCCCCCAGGTCTTAGATGACCCGACCTCTTAGTCCTGATGATTTTGGGCAACTCTAGGATGACCAGATCTTCCGCTGATGTCCGAGATCGTGTTGATCTCTCATTGGAAGATGCTTCTGATTTATGCTCCGGCAGGGAGGCATGACTGGATACTCGTGATTGTCGTCTCATGATTTCGCTGAACTAGTTTTTCAGATCACTTGTCGCAAATGAACTACTTCGATCATGTTGCTTTAATAGCACTAAAACCCCCACTCAATCACATCTGCACACAAAGAAACACATGTTAATAAAACTGAAAAATAAGTTGGACGTCATTCCAAATACATCAAAACATATTGGCTCACATTCTGTCTCCGACAGCCATTCAACACCCATCAATTCCAGTTACAAATGACATTTTATTTTTTAATGGAATTGCTTTGAATTTTGTTTTAATTTCTAGGATCCTTTCTCGAGTTCCTGATAAATGTTATCCTATTTCAACCCATTTTTATCTGAGATGTAATAAAATCGTGCAAAACACTTGTTTTTTCCACCAAATGATGTGAATGGCGCCCTCAACGGCACATCAAATCGCTTAACGCTGAGGTACTGCGATAGCGTGAACACTAGTGTGTCGGTTTCATTGCACATTTTGCAACCATTTCTTCATCTAGATCCCCCTAGTGAAAAATCACAGCGGTGTAGAAATCATTTATAAACTATTTTTTAACCAAAACCTTACCAAAGATCATCAGCAATACTCTGTTTTTATTGATTTTTCGGAAAGATTACCTTTCTCTAAGTTCTCATGGAGGCTGCCATCTTGGGTTATGTCAACTTATCACATTGGTACTTCCACTTCCTGAAAATATATAAATACATATCACTAAGTAATTTTATCACCTTGTGGTATATATATTCTCATAAAATTATTATTTTGACACTTTATCATATATTTTGTTTGCTTTTTAATTTTACTATTATGTGAGTTTGCTTTGAAATGAGAACTATAACGTTATTAATCTAAGTTCCACACCCCTTGAATGTAAATGTGACAGTCCATTCAAAGCGTGAATAAATTTATCGTGAATATTCATTATCTGCATAAACGTCCGAAAGGAGAAGTCAAAAATGGCGACGCTGGTTGAGCTCTTTTGTTCTGAAGGCGAAGACACCGAAAACGGTGACTTTCTCCCTCCAGGACCAACAGACTCGGTGAGCAATTCAGCGCAGCACTCTACCGCAACTCGTGGTAGGAAGTCCACACGGATTCAAGCTGGTCGAATGAAGCAAACGGGGAGATTTACTCGTGGTATGTGCAGCGCTCCCGAGCTCAATTTGGAGATTGTGTTCACAATTCTCCATACCTCCCGTACCAAACCATTGAAAACTTCTGGCCTACGGGCTGTCGGCAGCTAATTAGTAATCTTTAAAAGAACTAAATGGTTGGCGTTGCGTGTTGTCATAAATTGAAACGGATACAATTGTGTATCTCTTTTTGAATGTCTTGTGTTGTTTTTAGAATAGAGCGTTGATTATTTGACTCGGCTAGCTCCACTCCGATCCAGAGTAGAGCCCAGCATTCCCAACGCTGATTGCTGGACTCTCGGTGGAGTGGAGTTCGAGTGCCAATATTTATTTACTTTCCAAAAACTAAAAAAGGAACTCAAAATATGTTGATGCATAGTTTGTGTTTAACATTGAAAAGTGTGTTTGCAAATTGTTTTATCTAGTTAAGTTAAGTTAAACCTTCATTTTATTCTTATTTATTATGAATATGATGGCCTGTTGTGGCCGAGTGGTCAAGCGCACTGGACTCGAACTGTGAATCAGAGTTTGAGTCTGATGTTTCTGGTGGTGGACTCATTACCTAGTCTGAGTGACTGGACCCAACACCACTTTCTTAAAAATTGGAAATGTTGAAAAAATTACCGAAAAAAGTTACTCGGACTACTTCCTACTACTAGTTAATCACCGACAACTCAACTTCTCAAGACAACAAGGACAGGAAGGATCTTCCTCCATGATTATACCATCCATGAGTAACATTTGTTATTAATAATTAAAGATCTAAATTTCAATCACTTTTTTTTATTTTAGTATTTCATTTTAAAATATCATTAAATACAAAAACTAAAAAGAAAAAGAAATTGGGTCAGCATAAATCATGATGACTTAATTAATTAGTTTAATGTTAACCCAAACTACACTATTGTAAACATCTTTTAACGGTACAGTCCAGGTGTGCTACTCTTGACGACATTCTACGGACGTAAGAAAACTTTGATATTTACCATATTTTTGTTGTTGCAGAACATACAAAAAGAGTACATGGGCAATTCCATGGTTAGTTTCGTTACACTTTTAGCTGCATAGCACAGCTCTGTGGTTTCCAATATGAATATGAAAGCCTATCAAGTCTCCATTTTTGTACCATGGATACATCTTGCCTAGACCTATTATACAAAAAAAATACAAACTTTTAGACACGTTTATTCAGTTGTTATGATCAGTTTAATTTTGGTTAGTTACGTTACAAAAAAGGGACATGGAAAAAAAAAGCATGTCTTTGAACAAAAAGTTTCCTCAAACAGGATACAGCTGAAACAAACTTTACTATTTCTATACCTACATGGGTACTAGCAAGTGTTTTGGTAGAAAAATTAATAAAATAACTCTGATCAGTTTCAAGCATTGCCCAAAAATCATGGTTAGTTACGTTACAGTTAGTTACGTTACACTTTGTCCTTGACTAATATTATTTGTGATAAACCCTTTGTATATCACTCACAGCTCTAATCTGGTCTATATTAGTAACTAATATGCACTACTACAACATATCCAGAAAAAACAATGGAAAAAAGTAATATTTTGTAATACAGTATGTACAAAATATTAATGTCTTTAACATTCAAACTTTTTTCTTTACACTCATAAGCTATGCAGTATTTTATGAGAAAAAAATAACAAAAAACTAAGTTAATTTCTCTTACTACATAGATACCAAAGAAAACAAAACAATAGAAAGGTTATTTCAAATGAAATCCATGTCTTAACTCTTGGTCATGGATGCTAATCTTAAAGTTCATCAGAAAATTTGAAATGCCCGCGATTGTTGACAACTTCTGGTACATCTAGTTTCAAAATAATTTTGTCCTTTGTATAGAAGATACAATCTTTTTGAGTGGGCCATTTCCAATAATTGCCTGCATGCTTCATCACAGACACTTAGAATTCTCCACTTTCAACAGCAACCACTTCTCCAGGAAATCTGTGCCATTCATACTCTACCATGTACCAGTCTCCTATCTGAATTGACTCCACACTGCTTGGATCATCATCCGGGTAGCTAGTAGATGGTACCTCAGCACCGTCATCATCAGTGGTGATGTTATCCTTTGTTAGGTTGTGTGGATCTATGGACATTAACATAAGGAACAAAGTCAATTAAAATTTTAGAAAATTGCAGCTTCTATTCATACCTGATATAAACAGTGTAAGAATTTATGTAGATACAGCACTGAACATAAAATCTGTTCCACCCATCACATTAATTTACAAACTCCCATTAATTTAGTTTGGTAGAGAAATACAACTTTAGGATAACCCTTTAAAAATGTAATAACATTCAGATGGATTATACCATGTTATTATATTGTCAATAAAACTTACCCAAATTTTCTCACCACAAAAGTTGAAGTACATGTAGCTGAACTTTTGTAGGACAGGCTTGTTGCGCATGGATCTTGCATACATGCATACAGACAATATGAGGCACATGGCAAACAAACCATGTTTTTTAAGTTGAATTGTGGGTAAAAGAATAGTATCATACTGCCCTCTGTTCTTTAAACTTTACAACATGGCTGAAAACTTGTGCTGGTGTCAACTTAACAGCATCTTAATAATCTTTATGTCGGTTAGTTACGTTACACCCCGGTTAGTTACGTTACATGGTTAGTTACGTTACAGGTTTTGACTGCTTCTATTTTCCACATGTTACAATTTTTATGATTTTTCTTTCCTTATTTCAATTAAGGATTGTACAAAGGAGGAAAAATCAAGATATCAAAGTTTTAATTAAATGCCTTCTCTAGAGGCGAAAACAATTGGAAGTTTTGGTTAGTTACGTTACATAGGCTTTAATGGGGTACAAGTTTCACAGATTGATGGTCTGAATCTATCACAATCACAAATTTTGGCTATTGCAGCCATTGTGTAGGTTCAATCAATACATAAATATGATTAGATTGATTTGATACACTGGAATCTTCCCCATTCAGTAGTAAATTGAAGTTGTACAACTTTTTTACACATAATTTCATGATAAAACATTGTTGGCACAAAATTCGTTTTTTTGTATCTTTCCTGCAAAGACATGACATTGAAACCATTTTTTCCTGAAGCTTTGATGGCTGTCTATTTGCTACCATGTAAGCCCTTTTACTAAAAACAAAATTTTAATTTTGAGGTCATGTCACTTCTTTTCATGGAATGCCACATGTAATTGTCTTGTTTTCTTTTGAGTTGTCTTAGTTGTCTTGAGCTGTCTTGAGCTGTCTTGAGCTGTCTTGAGCTGTCTTGAGCTGTCTTGAGTTGTCTTGATGTCTTGATCTTGAGCTGCTGTCTTGAGCTGTCTTGAGCTGTCTTATGAGCTGTCTTGAGCTGTCTTGAGCTGTCTTGAGCTGTCTACGTCTTGAGCTGTCTGAGCTGTCTTGAGCTGTCTTGAGGCTGTCTTAGCTGTCTTGACTGCTTGTCTTGAGCTGTCTTGAGCTGTCTTGGTGCTTGAGCTGTCTTGAGCTGTCTTGAGCTGTCTTGAGCTGTCTTGAGCTGTCTTGAGCTGTCTTGAGCTGTCTTGAGCTGTCTTGAGCTGTCTTGAGCTGTCTTGGAGCTGTCTTGAGCTGTCTTGAGGCTGTCTTGAGCTGTCTTGAGCTGTCTTGAGCTGTCTTGAGCTGTCTTGAGCTGTCTTGAGCTGTCTTGAGCTGTCTTGAGCTGTCTTGAGCTGTCTTGAGCTGTCTTGAGCTGTCTTGAGCTGTCTTGAGCTGTCTTGAGCTGTCTTGAGCTGTCTTGAGCTGTCTTGAGCTGTCTTGAGCTGTCTTGAGCTGTCTTGAGCTGTCTTGAGCTGTCTTGAGCTGTCTTGAGCTGTCTTGAGCTGTCTTGAGCTGTCTTGAGCTGTCTTGAGGCTGGGTCTTGAGCTGTCTTGAGCTGTCTTGAGCTGTCTTGAGCTGTCTTGAGCTGTCTTGAGCTGTCTTGAGCTGTCTTGAGCTGTCTTGAGCTGTCTTGAGCTGTCTTGAGCTGTCTTGAGCTGTCTTGAGCTGTCTTGAGCTGTCTTGAGCTGTCTTGAGCTGTCTTGAGCTGTCTTGAGCTGTCTTGAGCTGTCTTGAGCTGTCTGAGCTGTCTTGAGCTGTCTTGAGCTGTCTTGAGCTGTCTTGAGCTGTCTTGAGGTCTGACTGTCTTGAGCTGTCTTGAGCTGTCTTGAGTGTCTTGAGTCTTGAGCTGTCTTGAGCTGTCTTGAGTGTCTTGAGCTGTCTTGAGCTGTCTTGAGCTGTCTTGAGCTGTCTTGAGCTGTCTTGAGCTGTCTTGAGCTGTCTTGAGCTGTCTTGAGCTGTCTTGACGGGGCTGTCTTGAGCTGTCTTGAGCTGTTCTTGAGCTTGTCTTGAGCTGTCTTGAGCTGTCTTGAGCTGTCTTGAGCTGTCTTGAGCTGTCTTGAGCTGTCTTGGCTGTCTTGAGCTGTCTTGAGCTGTCTTGAGTTGTCTTGAGCTGTCTTGAGCTGTCTTGAGTTGTTGGTGATTAGTATGACCCGAGCCTGGGTTCGAGTCCCGGTCTTGACACTTGTGTCCTTAAGCAAGAAACTTAACCATTATTACTTCATCCTTCGGACGGGACACTTGTGTTATGCATGTAAAAGAACCTAACTACATGTATAGTTATTGTTAAGAGAAGGGGTGTGCCCCGATGTTTCTGGCAGTGGCTGCTGAGTGCTACATACAGTAAATGTTACTCATAACTTTAAAACTTAAAAAACATGTTGTAAAAAAATACTAACATGCACTTTGAGATACTTGTACATAAAGCACTATACATGTAGTTAGTTATTATTATTAGTTATTATTATAACTATTACTACTATTATTATGGGTTGTTAATTTTGGTGTATTTATTGTGGGAGGCTGCAACATTGGCTTTGGAAAGTTAGCAGATATTAATATTATTAACTTTCTTGATAAATTATATATTTTGTCAACAGCAAAGGATCCAAGTAGCCATGATAGCAACTGTGCAGTGACATCCATACCAACACCCACAGTAGTAGACCTTGATGTCAAATCTGATGTGGACGTTAATGAATCGCCGATGCAGAAACAACCAATGAACAGGTGCGGACTAGACTAGAGTTTGTCCCCCACCCCGACCCCACCCTCTCTAATCCAAAACCTTGCGATAACACACTTGATCAGTGCCCAATTTCATAGAGCTGCTTAAGCACAAAAGGTAGCTAAGCACTGCAACCTTATGCTTACCAGCTTAAGGTTACCAGCCAAAATAACATGTAACATATACCATACTTGACTGGTATCCTGCACATTTTTGCTAAGCAGAAAACTGTTACGAATTTTTTTTGTCAAGTAATGAACCACAAGGGAAACTGACTGGGTAAATTTCAAATAGTATGGGGTTGAACAAAGAAAAATTGACTAGAGCGGGATTTGAACCAACGACCTCCGGATTAACGTACCGGCGCTCTACCAACTGAGCTATCTAGCCCTATGTTGGCGGTCTCCCTATTGTCAATATCTTTGTTCGGGGGTGCCAGTCAGAAGCCATACAACCGTTAACTGCCGTGTAGCCAGGGATCACACCCAAGTTTACGATACAACCTGGGAAGCAGCAGCCACGGGATCACCTTGAGGGGATGCGACTTTTTTGATTTAAATGTCAAGTAATGAACCACAAGGGAAACTGACTGGGTAAATTTCAAATAGTATGGGGTTGAACAAAGAAAAATTGACTAGAGCGGGATTTGAACCAACGACCTCCGGATTAACGTACCGGCGCTCTACCAACTGAGCTATCTAGCCCTATGTTGGCGGTCTCCCTATTGTCAATATCTTTGTTCGAATTTTTTTTCTGCTTAAAGTAGCTTCATGAAATTGGGCCCTTTATGGTTCTGCTTACCGCCGAATTCTGCGCTTAAAGCTCATAGAATTATGTGCTTTACTTGGCTCCTCTAAGCTAAGAATTCTGCAGTAAGCAGAGCCAATAAAATTGGGTCCAGTTGCCCCCGATCAACCCCATCTTAGACCCCTGAGAGTCCTCAAGACACCCCTCCCTATCTGCAAATGAACGAGGCAAGACAAATATTTCCGGAAGGAAGAAAAATCATTGCTGAAATTTGTTCTTTGTTTTAAATTATTTAAAGATCTGACAGGCAATTCCCTCTATAATACTGTTATGAAATTGATGGCATGGCTGCTAATGGATGCATACGAGTGCATTGTCGTAGAATATAATCCTTTTGACTATTCCATTTCTTGTGGCGAGGCCGAGTGAAATGGGAAAGCCAGATTTCACCGAGTGATTATATTCTCCAAAATGCACGAACCAAATGCATTAAATATTTGTTTGAAATATAACTCCCACATAGATCCTTGTCATTTGATTTTTTTTGTTCACAATAAACACAAAAGTAGACACAAAAACTCATCCACCCCATGCTCTGAAAATTCTTTTAAAAAACCTAAATAAAGTGGACGCCTCTATGTGGACACCAACCTTTTCCACCATGAGCGAATTTGCTCTGTTTGAACAAACGGGCGGGGAATGATAAATTTGGAAACGATGCTGCAAAGCGTCCGAATCATCCTATAATTATCCATATAGGACTCCTTTATAAAATTGTTTAACTTTGTATACACGGCAAAAATAAAGGACGACACGTGACTCGTGTTCCACCAATCAAATGACAAGGATCTGTGTGTGGTTATATAACAATTGTTATATACTTGTTGTTTATATTTATTTTTTGTTTGTATTTACTTGTTGTTTACCAACAGACTCAACAAATGCGCCGCAGCTGCCGAACGAAAACACCTGCCAGGCACTTCATCAGCGAGGTACAAGAAACACAGAGGAGACAACTCAGCACCAGGACTTACCTGCCGAGGCGGCCAGGCCAGCCAGATCTGAACCAAGGTATGCTTTCGATGTGATTATCCCATTTCAATTTCGTTTAAAGGCACTGGGGTCGATTTCACAAAGCACTAAGATTCATCTTAGGATGAGCTATCAGTATTACCGTAGTGATTTGTATTGTGACATCACTCTTTGCTAAGCAACTGCGATGGATTTGCAGTTACGATCAGTCTGAACTCTTTGTGAAATCGAGCCCTGGACACTTTGGTAATTACTCAAAATGATTGTTACCATAAAAACTTGGTAACGAGCAATGGAGAGCTGTTAATAGTATAAAACATTGTGAGAAACGGCTCCCTCTGAAGTAATGTAGTGTTTGAGAAAGAGGCAATTTTTCCACTCAAATAATAAAAGACTTCAGCTGAAGCCTTTTATTATGCATCTGAAAGCACACAAAGGAATGCAACAAGGGTGTGTTTCTTTCATTATTCTCTTGCAAATTCGATGACCAATTGAGCTCAAATTTTCACAGGTTTGTTATTTTATGCATATGTTGGGATACAGCATGTGAGAATACTGGTCTACGACAATTGCCAAAAGTGTCCAGTGCTTTAATCATACAGTTTTTTGTGCACACTGTACATAAATCAAGGCCAGGATAAATGTCTAGTAAAAACTGCCGTGGGCTAGTAAACACCACTTCTCAACTTGCCCTGTGGGCTGCTAAAAAACTGTGCAACCCACTTGTTTATAATGCTCATATTTCTTCCTTTTTAGATGTGAATAACAACATATGTATTAATTTATTTGTTGAGTGTGTGACTCTAACTTCATTTGACTGTTAAACTGGTTGTGATCAGAAAGCATACATTTATGACAATACATGTTTTAAAGGCCCTGTACACTATTGGTAAGATCGAAAAACACAATGTTCACAGATTCACACATAACTTACATGATTTAAAGTAAGTAATGGTAGAAAGGGTTCCTTTAAATATATCTGCCTAAAATGCTATCGTTTCTGAGAAACGAGTAAAACAATAGTAATTATCGCGCGCGATAATTTGAAAAAACAGAAAACACATAAGATCTCTTTTCACTATTTTCTCGTGACCTCGATGACCAATTGAGCTCAAACTTTCACAGGTTTGTTTGTTCATGCATATGTTTAATCACACAAAATGTGGACACTGATTTTGAGCTGTTACCAAAAGTGTACAATACCTTTAAATCTGGGCTACTAGAATTTCCTGGGGCAAGTAAAACACACAGTTCACTAGCCCGGTGTGCTACTTTACATAAAGCTTAAGCGCAAGGCCGGCTGTCTTTCATTGCCAGGTTGAGAATCATATTTAATTTTGGGTTGAACAAAGAAGAATTGATGAGAGGGGGATTTGAACCTGTGACCTCTTGATTAACGTGCCAGCGCTCTACAAACTGAGCTATCTATTTCTAATGTTGGTGGTCTCCCTATTTTGTCAATATCTTTGTTCGAGGGTGCCAGTCAGAAGCCATTCTACCTGTAATTGCCATATAGCCAGGGATCACACCCAAGTTTATGATACAACCTGGGAAGCGGCAGCAGAGGGATCACCTTTAAGGGCTAGATGGCTCAGTTGGTAGAGCGCCGTCCTGTCAATCCGAAGGTCGCAGGTTCAAGTACCGCTCTAGTCAATTTTCTTTATTTAAAAATATACCCAGTCAGTTTCCCTTGTGGTTATTATTTGATATTAATTCAAAGTTATTTTTTTGACTTAATTTTTTTCACAGATGGAAGTCCTTTTTGTTGTGACAAGTGCGGCACAGACAGCATTATCAAGCCGACAAGATTTTTAAACCCCAAAACTAATACACTTAGAAGGAGAAGGCTCATCGGAATTCGCTATAAGGTCGACCCCAAGACGAACAAAAGATTGACCCTCTGTAATGCTTGTGGTAAGTTGTCTAGTTAACTGATGACATTGGCGTGGCGTGGCCGAGCGGTCAAGCGCACTGGACTCAAAACTCTGGTGTTTCGATCAGCAGAGTGTGGGTTCGAGTCCCGGTCTCCCAATGGTGACCATAAGCAAGACACTTAACCAATATTGCTTCGTCCTTTGATGGGACGTAAAGCCGTTGGTCCAGCGTGTTGTGTGATGCTTAAGAAGAAATGCATAGGGCCATGTAAAAAATTACACCAGTTGATTGTCCTGGTTTTTTTCAAAAAGAGGAGGATGTTTTTTTCACTTTTTTTTGTTTTCAAGGAGGAAAGAGCCAGACTAAAATTTTGCTTGCTCTGTAGAACTTAGCGTTGTCTTAAATATGGACAAATTAAATCAATCATCAAAAGATAAAACAAAATACATGAAAATGTAGTCTTTTGGGGGAAAATAATAGAATACAAATGTAAAAAAATGGTTGCAGCTTCAAGAAAGGATGAGGGTGGGTACAATCAACTGATGTTTTTGTTTTAAGCTTGGCCTAATGCTGTTGAAGCTTTTTTTTTTACAGAGTAGAATTCACCAGTTGGTTTACTGTATTCTAGCTATTGAATACTAATTTGATCAGCGGGAAAAGTTTCATCAGGGCATTTTCAGAATCAGTTTGATGTTGCAGGTTCTTTCCAAGGGGCCTTTCAGCCTGACACAATTTGACCTTTGAGCTTTGACATTGTGATGTCACAGTCTGTTTGTGTTCTGCCGATAGGTCTTCAGTTTGACCGAATGGAAAAGAATCAGGATGGCTACAAAACACCACGAGCGACAGAGCAAGATAAGAAGAAATACAAGGAAGATGCAGGAAGATTTGCCTCCTCCCTCGTCGAGGGACTCAAAGACCCAGATGGTAAATTTTAAAGTGGGGGTGGGGGAGGGGTGGGGGAATTAGTGGAAATGTCAAGTTGGCGTGTCGTGGCCGAGCGGTCAAGGGCACCAGACTCAAGCTCTGGTGTTTCTGATCAGCTCATTGTGGGTTCGAATCCCGTCGTGACTGTCTCATGTGGGTCGAATCGCTCGTGAACTAGTCTCATTGTGGGTTCGAATCCGCGTGGACTGTGTCTCATGTGGTCAATCCGTCGTGGACTTGTGTCTCATTGTGGGTTCGAATCCCGGTCGTGAGACTTGTGTCTCATTGTGGGTTCGAATCCCGGTCGTGGACACTGTCTCATTGTGGGTTGAATCCCGGTCGTGAGACTTGTGTCTCATTGTGGGTTCGAATCCCGGTCGTGAGACTTGTGTCTCATTGTGGGTTCGAATCCCGGTCGTGAGACTTGTGTCTCATTGTGGGTTCGAATCCCGGTCGTGAGACTTGTGTTTCATTGTGGGTTCGAATCCCGGTCGTGAGACTTGTGTCTCATTGTGGGTTGAATCCCGGTCGTGAGACTTGTGTCTCATTGTGGGTTCGAATCCCGGTTCGTGAGACTTGTGTCTCATTGTGGGTTCGAATCCCGGTGTGAGATTCGGTGGTTCGAATCGCGGCTGAGCTTGTGTCTCATTGTGGGTTCGAATCCCGGTCGTGAGACTTGTGTCTCATTGTGGGTTCGAGATCCCGGTCGTGAGACTTGTGTCTCATTGTGGGTTCGAATCCGGTTGTGAGACTTGTGTCTCATTGTGGGTTCGAATCCCGGTCGTGAGACTTGTGTCTCATTGTGGGTTCGAATCCGTCGTGAGACTTGTGTTCATGTGGTTGAATCCGTCGTGAGACTAGTGTCTCATTGTGGGTTTGAATCCCGGTCGTGAGACTTGTGTCTCATTGTGGGTTCGAATCCCGGTTGTGAGACTTGTGTCTCATTGTGGGTTCGAATCCCGGTCGTGAGACTTGTGTCCGTACATGTAAACCTCCTGAATTGTAACGTCTGGGAGGTTCCGAGTCTAGAATAAACAGGGAACCCATGCTCGCAAGCCATCTGGTGCTTGATATGGGTCATGGAGCACCCTATTGTGTCTTCATTGGAATCTCAGGAATTTTTAAAGAGGATTTTAGTTGGGGAGGGGGGGGGTTTCTTTAGTACAAGAAGAAAAGAGTGTGTTAAAGTATGGGAACATTTGGGGGTGGGGATACCCTCTGCCCCATATTGGGCATGGTATACATTTTCAGGAGTTGTTCACATTCGGGAAATCTCCTCCCTGTAGTTGTGAAATGATCTGCCCTTTACGGTGTGTAACTGTTGCAATTGTTCCTACTATGTTTAGCGGCTAGACTGGCTTGTTGAAATCTCCTCCCTGTAGTTGTGAAATGATCTGCCCTTTACGGTGTGTAACTGTTGCAATTGTTCCTACTATGTTTAGCGGCTAGACTGGCTTGTTGAAATCTCCTCCCTGTAGTTGTGAAATGATCTGCCCTTTACGGTGTGTAACTGTTGCAATTGTTCCTACTATGTTTAGCGGCTAGACTGGCTTGTTGAAATCTCCTCCCTGTAGTTGTGAAATGATCTGCCCTTTACGGTGTGTAACTGTTGCAATTGTTCCTACTATGTTTAGCGGCTAGACTGGCTTGTTGAAATCTCCTCCCTGTAGTTGTGAAATGATCTGCCCTTTACGGTGTGTAACTGTTGCAATTGTTCCTACTATGTTTAGCGGCTAGACTGGCTTGTTGAAATCTCCTCCCTGCAGTTGTGAAATGATCTGCCCTTTACGGTGTGTAATTGTTGCAATTGTTCCTACTATGTTTAGCGGCTAGACTGGCTGTTGAAATCTCCTCCCTGTAGTTGTGAAATGATCTGCCCTTTACGGTGTGTAACTGTTGCAATTGTTCCTACTATGTTTAGCAGCTAGACTGGCTTGTTGAAATCTCCTCCCTGTAGTTGTGAAATGATCTGCCCTTTACGGTGTGTAACTGTTGCAATTGTTCCTACTATGTTTAGCGGCTAGACTGGCTTGTTGAAATCTCCTCCCTGTAGTTGTGAAATGATCTGCCCTTTACGGTGTGTAACTGTTGCAATTGTTCCTACTATGTTTAGCGGCTAGACTGGCTTGTTGAAATCTCCTCCCTGTAGTTGTGAAATGATCTGCCCTTTACGGTGTGTAACTGTTGCAATTGTTCCTACTATGTTTAGCGGCTAGACTGGCTTGTTGAAATCTCCTCCCTGTAGTTGTGAAATGATCTGCCCTTTACGGTGTGTAACTGTTGCAATTGTTCCTACTATGTTTAGCGGCTAGACTGGCTTGTTGAAATCTCTCTCCTGTAGTTGTGAAATGATCTGCCCTTTACGGTGTGTAACTGTTGCAATTGTTCCTACTATGTTTAGCGGCTAGACTGGCTTGTTGAAATCTCCTCCCTGTAGTTGTGAAATGATCTGCCCTTTACGGTGTGTAATTGTTGCAATTGTTCCTACTATGTTTAGCGGCTAGACTGGCTTGTTTGCACATCTCCTCCAAGCCCTGTGGCTGCATGCAGAGATACATCATCGCTGAAGGTAAGCAACGTCGGCCAAGTTTTTATTCGCATCCTAAATTTTCGTTTAAAAACCATCCATACATGGTGACTTTATTACTGAACTTGAGATCGTGTCCCATTTTCACAAAGCTCGATAATTGATGATGTATATTCAGTTTGCAGTAACACCATGTGTGTATCTACTTTGTAGATTTGTTCTTTGAGAACTTGTCATGCTATTTATTCTAGTGCCGTGGAGTAGATTTCGTAATTCAGGAGACCTCAGAGTTTTGTATCAATCAATCAATCAATCAATCAATCGTAACATTTATATGGCGCCATAATCCAATGGTCATTGCTCATAGCGCCGTACAGTAAGCTCTTTTAAATAGGTGAGATTTAAGTGACGTCTTGAAAGTGTGTATTGTAGGTGATTGCCTGATGTTGTAAGGAAGACTGTTCCAGATCCTTGGGGCCGCGAAAAGAACTGAAAAGAACTGTTTTGCCTATTACGTGTATGTTTGAGTGTGGAACCAGTTTGTTTTGCTTCTTCTCACCCGTACACTCATGGCTTGCTGAGGTGTAGAAAGAAGAGCCATTCCAACAGCTTTATTCCTCCTACTGCATCTCTTTGGAACTCCTTGCCTGGTGCATGTTTCCCTCCATTCTATAATCTAGACTGTTTTAAGAGGAATATCAATTCCTGCCTTCAGCGTAAAATCTTCTCATACTTTTCGGAAAAAATGTTCACGCACAGCAGAAAAATTCGCTTTTACAAGATCATGAGCGCTGAACTGATTTGATCTGATTTCATTGATTTGATCAGATTTTGATGTGATTGATTGCTTGATCTCCAGGCAACATGGAGGAGTCGAGAGACCGTGCCGGCCAGCTCCTGAAGATGATCAAAGACGCCAAGAAGCTGAAGGATAAGAAGTCCTACAATGTAGAGGAGCTGCTCACCAAAGGCAAAAAGTAAGACCAAGGCTATTCGATCAATCAACCGTCCACAGCGGAAATGGTTATGTTGAACTTTAATCGCTGGCCAGAACGTTAAAATTGTGGTCCAGAAAACCTTACTTTGTGACATGGCGTGTCATGGCCTAGCGGTCAAGCGCTCTTGAAATGAAAGAACTTTAATCGCTGGCCAGAAAGTTAGAATTGGGGTCAAGAAAACCTGAATTTGTTACATGGCGTGTCGTGGCTGAGTGGTCAAGCGCTCTTGAAATGAAAGAACTTTAATAGCTGGCCGGAAATTTAGAATTGTGGTCCAGAAAACCTGAATTTGTTACATGGCGTGTCGTGGCCGAGCGGTCAAGCACTCTTGAAATGAAAGAACTTTAATCACTGGCCAGAAAGTTAGAATTGTGGTCCAGAAAACCTGACTTTGTTAACATGGCGTGTCGTGGCCGAGCGGTCAAGCGCACTGGACTCGAGCGCTGGTGTTTCTGATCAGCAGAGTGAGGGTACTGGTCCCGGTCAAGACACTTGTGTCCTTAGGCAAAACACTTATTGCCTAGTCCTTTGGATGGGACGTAAAGCCATTGGTCCCCCTGTGTTGTGTATTGCACGTAAAAAGAACCCAGTTACTTTTATCGCTAAGAGAAGTGGTTTAGTCCCGGTGTTTCAGGCAGGGGCTGCTGAATTGGGCCACTAAATTTTCTGGAGGGCTATTACCTCATTTGACCAATTTAATTTAATTTCAACTCCTGTTACAATAAAGTCGCACCTGATTGCAAGTCTTTTTTCCTCAATCCAAGGCATATCTTTTTTCTCTACTGCCTCAAAACTTCCAAACAAAACCCAAAATACAGTTTCTAAAACTCTCCTTCCCTCCTTAAAAACATGTTGTTATTGAAACGCTCAACAGATTTCGCAAAGTCGGCCCTTGGCAACGGGCAAAAGCGCTCCAAGGAGTTTGAGGAGTTTGTCCTGACCAACCGGCAGAACCTGCGCAACAATCTGAAGTTCTGCGAGCGGGCGTGCCAGCGGATCCTCAGCTACTCCAACAACTTCCTGCACAAGAGGCTGAAGACGGAGCCGGAGCAACGGGAGAGGATCCAGAGGACCAAGGGACAGATGGCGCTGGGCAGACTCAAGGATGTCGCCGACCTACACGAGCTCAAATGCTGCGAGGGGGAGTGTGTCATGGTGAGTTGTTAACCCTGTGGCATTATCATGTTTCATTCCTGTTTAAAATCGAGTCATAACACTTGTGCCCTTGAGCAAGGCACTTAACCTTAGTTGCTTCGGAAAAAGTTGGGAAGGTAGTGCATTCTGCTCTACCAGCCAGGCTCCTAGTGGATGATACCCATGCCTTCATCTTACGGACTGTGAAGGGGGTAACCCTGTTTCAGCCCCAGGAGTAGGTGGTAACGTGCCCCTGGTGTCAGTTTATTTGGGTAAACAGCCCAAATCAGTTGAGTGTAGCCCTTACCTTGGAGTGGGTTCTTTTATTTAGGCGATATCTCATAAAAAAGTATTTAAAAACCATCTCAGCTCCCTTGTGGGTAAACAACCGCTGCTGCAAAGTATGTAGCGCACCAAGCTAAATCAATCACAAGAACCATCTCTAAGCTAAGATGGTATGAGAAATGGAATGAATGGCCCAGTGTCTGGGGTTATAATAATTGAGCGCAATGAGTGTCCGTGAGGGACGGAATTGAGCGCTATATGAGAAGCCACTATTATTAGAAAGAGTTGGAAGTATAATTCCAGCTGGTTGATCTTTTGTAGATGGCCCATACTCACGCTGTCCTGCTTAAGAGCTGGAGGGAGAGGGCCAACTCTGGCCAGGCGGAGGCCAGGAAAGTACTTGCTGAGATGTTAACTCCGTCAGGTGAGCTGCTTTTAACCCTCCTACTCTTTGACCATTCAATACCGTGTCTATTGTTTTTAAAAAGACTTTATGCATATGACACCACCGTGGCGTGTCGTGGCCGAGCGGTCAAGCGCACTCGACTCAAGCTCTGGTGTTTCTAATAGGCAGAGTGCGGGTTCAAGTCCCGGTCGTGACACTTGAAGTCCTTAAGCAAAACACTTTATAACCATTAATGCTTCGCCCTTCGGATGGGATAAAAAGCCGTAGGTCCTGCATGTTGTGTATTGCATGTAAAAGAACCCAGTACACTTATGGCCTACGATTTGTCAAAGGGAAAATCTGCAGTCACGTTTAAACCGAACGCAGATATCAGAAATCAGTTTGTCTGAAGGTTCGGTGTGATTGCAAATTTCGAAATTTACCATTGACAGCAACTTAGTTTAACATTAATCAAGTCACATAATTTATTTATAAATCTAGAATTATGACAACTCTGGACATTGTAAATCACACAGGGCAATTATTGGTTTGTACAAATTACATACAGGCAAAGTCTCCAACTGCGCCACTTTTATCACTTTGGTTACCGGCTGCAGCTTGAGCACCATCCAAAGTGTCGCCTCTCAAATGAAGGAGACCGGGGGCGACCGGGAACCGCCTCCCCACGGTCTTAAGAAATACTGGAAGAACAACCCGCGGCAACAGCAGAGCTTCAGTGACCTGGAGCAGGACATCTCTACAGGGTCTAGGGAGACACAGAAGGTGGCGTGAAGACTGGCTCTGAAGGGGGTAGCGGTGGGAGGAGGGAGTGGGGACAGTAACGGGGCCGGGGACGTCGAAGCGCCAGCTTTAACCCAGGTAGGTCTTTGAAAAAACATTTTCAGTCATTTAACCCTTTCCTAATCATAGGCGACTTTAGTCGACTTCACTCATACCCCCTCTACTTTAAATTTGGCGACTTCAGTTGACTGCACTCATACCCTCTCTCCCTTACCATAGGCCACTTTAGTCGACTGCACTCATACCCTCTCCTTCCACTTGACCATAAAAAGGCCACTTTAGTCGACTGCACTCATACCCTCTCTCCCTTACCATAGGCCACTTTAGTCTAATGCACTCATACCCTCTCTTTCTTTGTTCAGGCCCAACTACGTGACCAGCAGCAGCAACTGAAACGCCTGCAGCAGCAACTTGAGGAGCAGCAGCGCCACGTCCTTCAGCAGCAGTCTCTGATTGAGCAGCAGCTGCAGCAGCACAAGCTGGCCATGCAGCATAAACGCCAGCAGCAGAAACAGCGCCAACAGCAGCAGGAGCAGCAGGTACAGCGCCGACGGCTGCAGCAGCAGCAGCAGCAGCAACAGCAGCAACTGACTGAGACGCAACAACAAGAGATCCTGCAAGCCCACCAGCAGCAGGTCTGTACAAATTTTTTATACGCATGCTTTCAATACAAATTAAGTGAAACCAGTACCCCCCCCCCTAGGAAAGTTGCTCCCCGTAAAACTTCCCCCTAGCAAGCTCGCCCCCTCCAGTTACAAACTTGCCCCTTACAAAACGCCCCCGACACAGAGCGCCCTGACAAGATGAATGGCTACCAAATCAAGTACTTAACTCTTTCAAGCGCAGACCGGGTGATAGGGACCTGCAGAAAAATAGTTTATGTGAAACCAAAACTAAAGATCCCACTGCAAGCACACAGTTTTCAGAATGGGAAAGAGGACTCTTGAGGGCACTATTGTGACAATTTTTTTTTCGGGGGGGGGGGTTGCGATTTGCAAAAATTGAGTAAACAATTATTGTGTCCAAATGATCAATTTAACACTAAAATAAATGGTGCATAAAAGGGTTAAACCAATATAGCATTGTGTCAATTCGAAAATGTTTCATCCCCAGAGAAGCTCCAGGCATGCATCATTTCTGCTGATCAGGGCCCAACTTCATGGCTCTGCTTACCATAAGCAAAGAATCGGCGCTTACGGAAGCAGGGAATTCCGCGCTTATGTCAAGTGTATTTCACGGGTTAGCAGGGACTTTTACTCCACGTTACTAGGCGTTCTTTGCTTACACAGCAAGAGCAGAAGTTTGGCGCTTGCACAGTAAGCGCCATGATCTAGATGGAATGGCGCTTTAGAAATCCCGTTATTATTATTATTATTATTATTATTAGCGGAGAATGGTAATCACAAGCGCAGAATTCTGCGGTAAGAGCTCGTTTGTAGTTTCTCAGCTGTGCCTTTTGAGAACTGCAGTTGCACGCATGGCAAAAACATCATAAAAATCAGTGCCAGCGGGGTTCATGGCCCAAGTTCATAGAGTTGCTATAAGCAGAAAATGCCCTGCTAAGCCGAAATTAGCAGGGTACCAGTCACAGATGGTACACATGACATGGTATTTTGGTTGGTAACCTTATTCTTGTAAGCCAAAATTTTGTTGTGCTTGGCTACTCTTTCTGCGGAAACTGGGCCGGGGAGTAAATCTGGGATAGTTGAAGCAGGTTATGACAGTTTCAAACATTCCATGTCATGTAAAAGATGTTAACCGTTTCCTTTTTTTATTGTAGGCTTCCTCGGAGGAAGTGAGCGCTCAGCCAGCAGCACGTCAACCGGTGGATACACAGCAGACTATTGGCCAACAGCAAGCAACCACACAGCAGCAGCAAATGTCCCAACTGGCAGCCCAGCAGCAGCTCTTGCTGCAACAGCTCGGAGCACAGCAGGTGAAAGATGATACATACCTACAAACAGGCATTTTTGTAGCACTCCAAAAAGATTGGAGTGCTTTACAAAGCTGTCTTATAAGTAAAGATAAACAAACAATGGTATTGGTTAAGGCCAATCTACTGTTTGCGGCACTCAAGAATGGTAGCCCGCGAAAGAGGCATCAAGTCATAGAGCAACTGGTCCCCTCTCATTCTTATTTGATCTTGTGACATGTTTAACTGTATGCAGTTTAAGGTGACCGCGTAAAAACATGATTCATTTGAAATGGAATTGCGTAAAAACACTTGCATTTCGACACGCACATACTGAGCGCACTACAAGCATTTGAAAGTTTTCAATAAGCGTGCGCAGAGCACTCGCTTTTGTTTAGCCAGTCAGCATTGTCTTTCAGTGCTTCCCTTCCAGGGGTTAGTGATGAGAGGAATCGATACGGCGCGCTGCCCATGGTAGCACGCTGCCCATGGTAGCGAGGTTGCCCATGGTAGCGGGGCTGCTCTCCCAGCCTCAGTTTGGTTCTATTGAATTGAACAGAATAACACCAAGACGGCTGCAGCATGATGGAGGTGTGTTGAGATGTCTTAGAATAAAACATGTATAGTCTCCTGAAACTGTTTCTGTTTTTGCCTTGAACAGATTGCACAGCAACTGGCAGCGCAGCAGCAGCAAGTTGCCTCTGCGGGGACAACGGTTGCAGCGGCTCAACCACCAGCCGGCATGGAAGGTATGGACAGCAGGCTGCTGCAGCAGAACATGCAGCAACTACTGCTGGAGATCCAAAACCAGATCAACGTCCAGCAGAACAGCATGCACCAGCTGCTGCTTGAGATGCAGAGCGAGATGACAGCGCAGCAACTGCAGCAGCTCGGTCTGCCCAACCCCAACAGTGTCGGCAACGGGACGAGTGCGCCCGCCGCCACGGCTACGCCGGCGATAGCAGCCACAGCGTCGCAGCCCCCACCGAGCTACAATGCTGCCGTGACGCTGCTGAACGCGCTCAACAGCGGGAACATGCTGAACAGCAACGCAGTGTTGAACTCCTCGAATCCTCTGCTGCAACAGCAACAGCAACAGCAGCAGCAGCACAACACGGTTGTGCGGCAGGCGGCGGGGCAGCCCACCCAGGTGATCATTCAGGCCATTCCAACACTCCAGCAGAATTTTCTCATCGGTGGGACCGGGCTGCCCAACCAACTGCTTCACGGGGGCGGTGGCAGCGGGGACTCCCGTCAAACAACCCAGCAGCAGATACTTGTGTCCCTCGCTCCGAGTCTCACCACGGAGTGCATGACAAGATCTGGGCTCGGCAGCTCAACTCTCACTCAAGACTCGCTGAATTCAGACATTGTCGAAATCGTAGAGCTACCCCAGATCACGCTATCCGGCGACGTCACAAACCAACACCAGGGTAGCCCAATCCAGCAGGTGAACCTGACCAATAAGTTGGACGCTGCCACGCT
The DNA here is from genome assembly GCA_032158295.1 of Pycnopodia helianthoides. Classification (NCBI taxonomy): domain Eukaryota; kingdom Metazoa; phylum Echinodermata; class Asteroidea; order Forcipulatida; family Asteriidae; genus Pycnopodia; species Pycnopodia helianthoides. Next base: position 14,292,810 of record CM063258.1, read on the forward strand.
CGCTCAGCTCATGGGCGAGAATCTACCCCAGTTGCACGCCCGGACGGCGAGGACGGCAACAAACGCCACCTCGGAGCTGGCGGCAACACTGGCTAGAGAGGGCGCTGTCCTCCAAAACAGCGATTCCTCGGACGGGCACGCATCCTCGTCGTCATCTCTCGGGAACGAAGCAGCACAGTTAAACATGAACATCGAGTCTCTCCTGCCCGAGTTTCAGATAACAGGCCCTGCTGGACAGAACCTGGCTGTGTTTAAGCAAAATACCACTGGTAAAGGAGACTAGTCCTTCCCCTCATGTCAACAAGAGACTTGGGGCTAGTTTAATCAGCAAGTTTTTCCCTGCTAAAGAAAAAAACCCTAAAAAACTTTTAAAAAGTGTATTTATAGAATTCAGATTTATTTATTTTGGGCTAGGATCCCAAGTTTAAAGCAGATGTATTTGCCAGCATTTATACCGATTCAGACTGTATTGTTTATGACTCTAAATGTATTCTTCACTGTAATCATGTGCAGCATTGGTTGTAAATTCAGCTCGAACTTTGACCTATCGATAGACCAATCCAATAAACTCCGCTCCCCCTTAAACAGTTCCCGAACATAGGTGTTCAATACAATTTCAGGCCTGGAAATTCATCTTAGAGAGGGCAAGGCCATTTTCATTTTGCAGAGGGCACTTCCATTGGGAAATCTGAAAGTCTATGGGCAACTTTTGAAGGGGCACTGTCAAGGACAAGAGCAGGGCAACAGAGGCCATGGCCTCCGTGTAATTCCCGGTCTAAATTTACCGTGTCGCGATGAAACCATGACTAAACGAAGAAACCGTGATTTGTTGTTCTCTTTGGAGGAAAAAAAAGTATGTCTTCACCATGACCAGGCCAACCCTTGGCGCTAAGCCACGGCCGATAATTGGCCATGGTATGCTGGATTCTCAGACTGACCTGCCGAATGCAATGATAAACAATGGTAGCAGCCTATTGATCTCTCATAATCCTCGTTTGTATAACAATTTAAGGGAGATCTAGAAAAGGGAGTATTTGAGCAACAATTCCAGTACCCTTTGTCCCTCTTTGTACAAGGGGAAACAAAGCGTAGCATGGTTAGTGCATGCCTGTGCACGCTACACAATGGAATGTTCGGGAGTGTAGTTATACATCCAAACAAAACACATACGTCAATACATAAAAATACGTTGTTTGACGTCAAGTGGCTGATGCATTGACCAACCATTGGCCAAGAAGTCCGATACTTTAAAATTGCATGACTTACATGCAGGATATACTTTTGGTAGTTGTCTAAGACTGGTATCCTTAGTTGGTGTATCCCAACATGTGCATAAAATAACAAACCTGTAAAAAATTGGGCTCAATTGGTCATCGAAGTTGCAAGAAAATACAGAAACAAAAGACACTCTTGTTGCATAGAATTGTGTGCTTTCAGATGCCTGAGAATGGCTTCATGCCTGAAGCCTTTCTCAGATTCAAATATTTTAGTCACAAATGACCTCTTTCTCAAAAACTACATTACTTCAGAGGGAGTCATTTCTCACAACAATTGTTTTATACTATCAGCAGCTCTTAGGTGCTCCTTACCAAGTATTTTGTTTATGGTATTACTTCAGAGGGAGTCATTTCTCACAACAATTGTTTTATACTATCAGCAGCTCTTTGGTGCTCCTTACCAAGTATTTTTTTTACGGTAATGTATTTCTTCAGTAATTACCAAAAGTATCCGCTGCCTTTAAAGGTATTACGCAGGATTGGTAAGGATAAAAAACATCATTGTTGATTTTTTAGTCTGAAAGCTTACTGATAATGAAGTTCATACTAGAACCAATCTTTTCTGTGAAATATTTCCCTGTGAAATGACGCCATATATTTGAGAAAACTGTATCTGAAAACCTAAAAAAAATGCAACAGCTGATGTGGGTTATTGCAACCAAACTTTAAGGCCCTGTACACTATTGGTAAGATCGAAAAACACAAATGTTCACAGATTCACACATAACTTACATGTATTGGTAGAAAGGGTTCCTTAAAATATTTCTGCCTAAAATGCTATCGTTTCTGAGAAATGAATAAAACAATAGTTTTTATCGCGCGCAATAATAAACTTGATGTTTGAAAAACAGAAAACACATCAGGTCTCTTTTCACTATTTTCTCGTGACCTCGATGACCAATTGAGCTCAAATTTTCACAGGTTTGTTATTTCATGTATATGGTTAATCACACAAAACATGAACTTTGTTTGCGACTGTTTTGTCAGCTCTACCAATCCTGTATATACCTTTAAGGACATGTGTGTTTACATGCTGAAAATTGTGCAAGTTTTTTTTTCACTATTTTCGCCTGACTTACTCAAGGGATTAAGCCAAAACAATGTCACAGGTTTGTTGTTTCATGTATATAGGTTGATCACACAAAACATGAACACTGTCTGCAACTATTTTGTCAGCTCTACCAATCCTGTACTATACCTTTAAGCTGTGTTCATTTGGGTTGTTGCATTATGCATTTTGTGTGTCAGAGTTCACCACTGCAGTCACTCTGATTGGGAGGCTGTTGCTATGGTGGGCGGGGCTTCATGGATCAGTCTTTAATTGATCTATCAGTCTACCATATTATAACTTAACAACAACATTTGCATACTGAGCAATGAATATGTATGTATGACGAGTATAGCTTAAAAACCACAAATTGGGCAAAGCTTTTTTTTAAAGAAATCAATCAACTTTATTCTGCGTTGACATTGTATTCTCACAACAAACTATATTTTTGTTCATTCAAAAGCATCTCTGCATAAAAATAATAATACGAACATGAGATTCGAAGTGCCTTTAATTGTTGACTAACCAAAATAGGCGTAAATGTTAAAATTAGTCTGGTACTTAGTCAATGACTTCACAGAGATCTTACATAATGTGGTACAGACACTATCTGATTAACAGCAGGTACAGGTTACCATCCAAAAAATGTCATGCAGTGTACACCCCTTGTGACTGGTTCCCTGCATTAACTGCTTAACGAAATTGTACTCTTTTTTTTCTGGGATGAGATTGTATGAAAATGCCCTGACGACTAACATAACAAGGCAATTCCATAATCCTTTGTAAAATACACTTGCGCTTGCACATGTCACAAGGATACCAGTCACAAATTGTAGATACAACAGGGCATTTTAGCTGGTATCTTTACTCTGGTGAGCATAAATGTGATGTGCTAAACTACTTTTTTCTGCTACAGTAAAGCCCCAAAATGTTCTTCACTTGTAAACAGCAGGGCCCAATCTCATAGAGCTGCTTATGCACAAAAAGGTTACCAGCTAAAATGCCATGTCATAATATGTACAATTTGTGACTGGTATCCTGGTTATGTGTGCTTAGCAGAAGTGTAAGGCAATATTTTCTGTTTAAGCAGCTCCATGAAGTTTGGCCCCAAATTGGGTGGGTACCAGTTTTGTAAAATGGGGGACTTTTGGATGCTAGGTGGTATCACAAAAACTGGGTAATTGTTCATTGTTTGCGTAAATAATACTGAGCGTGCAGCACAATGGAGCAAGTTCGGGTGGGCGACTAGAGTGACTAGACTTACTAGAAACCATAGAGCACAGGGAGATTGACTAGCTCCACCATGCACTGGAGCGTGGTCGATCTTGTAAATTCGAGAGCTTCGCCACACACTGTCTGGTTAGTCTAGTCACTCTAGTCGCCCACCCGAACTTGCCCTCTGATTTACCTGGTCAAGTCTTGCTGCTACGTAACATTCCCAAAAGTCTCACCATTTGACCTTTGACATGACATATGATTTAGTCTTGTAATAAAGCACAAAAACATGGCTTTTGACCCTCTGCACCAACGTGACCTGCGCCACTGCTGTCTGCCACACTCGCCATGTTGAGAGTCAGAGCGCATGTGAAAAATTGCAGCAAGTGTGTAAATTCTGCATTGCCTAAAATGCACGTTACACTGTATTCGCCCTTTGCACGGTCAGCCATTTTGCGCGTAGAGCCTCGAATTGGGGACAGCAGTGAATAGAAGCATTATATAAACTTGTGTGTTGTCACGGTAATGTAATGACGCTTTCATCCAAACGGATACACAAAGCTCTGTGTTGCAGTCACTCTGTGGACATTCGTTTGTTCTGTACACTTAAGGAAAATCAGATTCTTCAACACTGTAAAAAAACACTGTGTGGACGTGTGTAAGTCCACGTAGTGTTTCAACTCCCTACATTATGCGGACCTCTTTTTGTTCTCAAGTCCACACTTTGTATGTAGCGTTGAAGGCACTGGACACTATTGGTAATTACTCCAAATAATTGTTAGCATAAAAACTTACTTGGTAACGAGCAATGGAGAGCTGTTGATAGTATAAAATATTGTGAGAAACGGCTCCCCCTGAAGTAACGTAGTTTTTGAGAAAGAAGTAATACCTCAGTAAAATATTTGAATTGATTTTGAGACCTTAACGTGAGGTCTCGAAATCGAAATCAAGCATCTGAAAGCACACAACTTGTGTGACAATATGGACAAGGGTGTTTTTTCTTCCGTTATTATCTCGCAACTTCGACGACCAATTGAGTTCAAATTTTCACAGGTTTGTTATTTTGTGCATATGTTGAGATACACCAAGTGAGAAGACTGGTCTTTGACAATTACCAAAGGTGTCCAGTGTCTTTAAAACATAAAGACAATACAAATGAAGTCCAGGCTCTACACGCACAAGGCGGATCCGTGCAAGTAGCGAATAACACACAGGGACATTGATTACCAAAATTGCGCAACCAAAATTATTGTGAAGATCACGTCGGGTGAACTGGATCAATAAACTACGGTTGAGTTGATTGAAATATCGGATCACTCTTGTTGTTGTATGTTTCCATAGACCTCGGTCGGGATGGCTTGGGTCTCCACTTGTACTTCTGGAAAGCAAAGAATGAGTTGGGAGAGTTAATATCAACTGGCGTGTCGTAGCCGAGCGGTCAAGCACACTGGACTCAAGATCTGGTGTTTCTGATCAGCAGAGTGTGGGTTCCAGTCCCGGTCTTGACACTTGTGTCCTTATGCAAGACACTTGTTGGCCCTTTGGATGGGACAGAAAGTCGTAGGTCCGTGTGTTGTCTAAAGCAAGAATCCAGTACACTTATCGTTAAGACAAGGGGTTTGCGCCGGTGTTTCTGCTATGGTTGGCTGCATTAAGTTTGCGCCACAGCACCTTGTAAACCATTACACGGTGCTACATTACTATTACATGGGTCTTATGAGCACTTTTGGATGCTCTTTGGGTGTGAAAAGAGCCATGTAAGAACTGTGTATTACTATTATTATTAAACTAAATCCAAGTAATGTTTGAATCCCACCTAAGTAGTAGGGCTGTGTTTTTTTTTTGCCACAAGACTGGGAAAAGCTCAGAGTATTCAGTGCTGATCACACATTGGTGAAGGGCGAACAAAAAGAATAGATATTTATACCAATTGCAATTATTATATTAACGAATAAGTAGTTTATGAAAAGTCATAAAACAATCAAATAATTCACCCATAATTAACTAATTCATAATTTATTCGGACAAATCGGCATTAAAACAGGGCTGTGTTTTACTATGTCAATCAAATGCAGTGCTACACTTTGCAACTTTGCAAGTAATTTTATTAGTTTGTAACCATCAGGTTAAAGGTAAGAGTATTTGATGCAGTAATATTGTGGCTGTCGAGGCCGAGCGGTTAAGAGCACCGGACTTGAGCTCTGGTGTTTCTGATCAGGTTGTGGGTTCGAGTCCCGGTCGTGGCCCTTGTGCCCCTGAGCAAGATACTTTACCACCATTGCTTTGTCCTTCGGATGGGGACAGTGAGCCGTTAGGTTCCCGTCGTACTAGGATTGGTAGTGCCACAGTAAAAAGAACCCAGAACACTTATCGTGGAAGAGTAGGGGTTAACCCCGGTCGTGGCACTTGTGTCCTTGAGCAAGATACTTTACCATAATTGCTTTGTCCTTAAGATGGGACACTGAGCCATAGATACGTGTACTAGGGATTGGTAGTGCACGTATAAAGAACCCAGAACACTTATCGTGGAAGAGTAGGGGTTAGTCCCGGTGTTTCTGGTTCGCATAGCAAGCATTCTTGTTTACAGGTTTCCATCAGGCTTGCGAGCTACAGTGATTAAGTTCACTTTGAGGCATCCTTGGTTTTTCATTACCAGAACTATATAATAATAATAATGTCCTCTGTGCTCCTTGTCGATGTAGTCGTTCCCTTTGTAAAATTCCAATCTAAACTTGAACTTTCCTCTTATAAGTGCCTTTTACAGGAGGAGGAGCAGGGGCTTGTTTTGATGATACCGACCAGAAACAAGTTTCTGATGGTAAACTCACCGACTGAAAGCTATTTCCGAGAGCTACACGAAAAAAAAAGGTCAGTAACTAGTAAAACGCTTTGGTGTAGTTACATCTCTTGAAAATTAATGCAGGCCTGGAATTACACGGAGGCCACGGTGGCCATGGCCTCTGTTGCCCCTAGTCTTGGCCTTGGTGCCCCTTCAAAACTATCCCATAGACTTTAAGATTTTACAATTGAAGTGCCCTTTACAATTTGAAAACGGCCTTACCCTTCCGAGATAAAATTCCAGGCCTGTTGATGATTAGGTGTGAACAAAAAAAAATGACTAGAGCGGAACTTGAACCTGCGACCACTGGATTAACGTGCTGGTGCTCTACCAACTGAGCTATCTAGCCCTAATGTTGGCGGTCTCCCTATTTTGTCAGTATCTTTGTTCAGGGGTGCTAGTCAGAAGCCATTCAACCTTTAACGGCCGTATAGCCAGGATCACACCCAAGTTTACGATACAACCTAGGAAGCGGCAGCAGAGGGATCACGTTCAGGGGATGCGACTCTTTATTTCAAACATCAAGTAATAAGCGACAAGGGAAACTGAATGGGTAAATTTTGTAAATCTAATTTACCCGGTCAGTTTCCCTTGTGGTTTATTACTTGAAATCTTTTGCGTATTTCAAAATGGGATTGTTATTTATGCTAAGCCGCGTCTTGTAAGACGTCTTGACTCACCGTCTACATCCTCCCCACTGTCGTCATCGTCGTCATCATCAATATTAATCTCCTCGGGGTTGGCTGTCCGTGCTGCCTCGGCAATCTCCGCATCACTGGCCTTGGCGTTCCCCCTACGTACAAGACCAAAAAGTTCCCCAATCAAACTTTTGTCAATTTCCCTTTAAAGGTGCCAGTCGGGTGCAAGTTCTGAAAGTTGATGCTGAAAAGAGCCCTCTCACTCTTTTATTAATCTGCTAAGCATATAATACTGCTTAGCCAATTATTTATCAAGTAATAGTGATCCGAGAAGCAGCCCCTCATGTAGACGTCAATATCCCCTTTCAATAATGGTCTGCCCCATGTACAGTTTCTTTCCCTGTGCAGAACATGGGCTAGTCCACGACCCAATTACATGGAGCTGCTTAAGCAAAAGAAATTTTGCTTAACAACTTTGTGCTAAGCTAAAAATTAGCAGGATACCAGTCAAAGATGGTGTGTGTTACATGGTTTCTTTGCGAATAACCTTAGTCTGGTAAGAATTACTTTGTTGTGCTTGCTACTTTTTGTGTTTAAGCAGCTCTATAGAGCTCTATGGAGCTGCTTAAAGCAGAAAATATTGCTTAACATTTTTCTTCCAAGCAAAAAACGCAGGATACCAGGTCACGTGACATGGTATTTTAGCTGGTAACCATAGTCTGGTAAGCATCATTTTGTTGTGCTTAGCTACTTGTCGTGCTTAAGCAGCTCTATGAAACTCATGTCATTTGCGTATGGTAGAAACAACTCTACAAATTACAAATGTTTCCAAGTGTTCAAGTCAAGCTTTTAACTCGGCACAATAATGTAAGGCTGACATGTTTGTCAACCTTTTTCCCTTGGTCTTTCATATTCTTCCAGCCCCTGAGAATGAGAGAGCTAAAACCCAAAGAATGGGGCATGAGCTCAGATTGAGGAATGAGGCCAGGAACCCCTTGGTGAAATTTGTGTTATCGGCGTATACAAGTAAGTCTCTGTGTTTTGGTTATCATAACTGTGTCACGGCCAATCGGTCAAGCACACGGGACTCAAGCTCTGGTGTTTTTGATCAGCAGAGTGTGGGTTCGAGTCCTGGTCTTGACACTTGTGTCCTTAAGCAAGACACTTAACGACACTTGTGTCCTTAAGTAAGACACTTAACCATTATTGCTTTGCCCTTTAGATGGGAGGTAAGGCCGTAGGTCCAGAGTGATGTGAAATGCAAGTAAAAAAACCAGTTACACTTATTGCTAAGAGAAGGGGTTCGCCCCGATGTTTATGGCAGTGGCTGCTGAATGCTCCGCAGCACCTTGTAAGGATCAAGGTGTTACATAAATCAAAAACCTGTCTGGAAATAATTAATGATGAGTGCTTTGAGACGCCCGTAGATAGAAACGCTATATAAAAACACTTGTCTCTTGTTATTATTCTTACCTGACAAACAGAATGTCTTTCTTTGTTTTGGGTTTATCGGCCTCGGCCTCGGCGGCCATTACTTGAGCTCTCTGTTCCAAAAGCTTCATATCATCCAAGCCACCAGATCCAAGATCAGACACTAACAAAGGAAACCATATTGAAGAAAATATGATGTTACTTAAAGCACATGTACAACATTGGTAATTTTCAAAGACTAGCATCCACACTTTATGTGACCCAACATACACATGTAATAACAAACATGTGAAATGTTAAGCTCAATCGGTCTTCGGAGTCATGAGAAAACAGTGGAAAACCCCATTATATTTTTTCCCTGTTTTTAAACCGTGGGTTTTGGACACGCGCGATAAAGACTATTTGTTTTACTCATTTCCTAAAAAACTATAGCATTTCAAGCAAAACTAGTTCAAGGGAAGTTTTCCACCATGACCATCTTCATACCATGAAAGTTATGTGCAAATCTGTGAACATTTATATTTGCAATCTCACCAATGTTGTACACATCCTTTAAAGGGAGGGTTATACCTTTGGTAATTACTCCAAAAATGAATGACCATCAATAATTACTTGGTAAGAAAGCTCTGCAGCTGTTGATAATGTACAACATCTTGAGAGATTATTCCCTTCTTAGGAATGTGGTTTTAGAGAAAGGGATTCAAAAAAATCTGAGAAATGTTTTCAAAATTCTCAGATTGTGTTTTCCAATTATGAATTATTCTTCCTGCGTGGACTAACCGCACAAATTTGGGTGATATCTCAAAACACTACCACCCTTTGAAAGAAATTTTCGCAAGGGTTTGTTTTGTTGTATTATATTCATTTATATGGATTAAAACAATCGAATGGTTCAAAAAGCCAAAGTATACTTTGCCTTGAAGTAGAATTTGAATCTTTACAAGGGGTGGAGTCTTTGTGGATGCGACACCATGTACAGAAATTCTCTTTGAGTTATGGTGGTTCTGAAAAGGAAAACCAAAACCTTCAAAGGCTTTCTAACATGTTCATTACAAAATGATAATGTTTTACTCACCGGTGCCAGATGGGGTTTTGGATGCCGCTAACATCTGTGCTGACATGAAATTAACCTGTTCAACAAATACAGTAAAAACGCGAATAAAAATCTGACGAAATAGTTGCAGACAGTGTTCAAGTTTTTGTGTGATCAACCATATACATGAAACAAAAACCTGTGAAAATTTGGGCTTAATCCGTTGTGTGCACAATTTTCAGCATGTAAACACATTGTCCTTCGTTTTGGTTGTAACAACCGAAATCAGCTGTTGCGTTTATTTAGGTTAACAGAAAGTTTTCTCAACTACGACTCCAATTCAGAGGGAAATGATTCACACACAAAAATTGCTCTAGTATGAACTTCATAATCAGCTTTCAGTCTAAAGTTAACCAATGATACTTTTGCATCCTTACCAATCCTGTATAAGCCGAGTTTGTTAACATAAAAGTAGACCTGTTATAGCCTGAACATCTGACGTCACACTTAGTGAATAACGCCAGATACGGGCCTTGAGCACCTGGCAGGATCCTGCCAGATGTACCTTTGACCTCGCATCCCATACACACGGACGGAGATTCGTAGTCTATTACTACACACATTACACAGTGTACAAAACAACATTACCTACTTAACAAACATGATGCACGGGTAGCTGACAAAGTACGTCACTTTGGAGGGACCAATCATAACACGGATATGGAAAGCTTACATCACTGCATGTTTATCCAATGAAATCATTGGGACCTGTAGACCAGTGCCTGTCTTTATCCTTGCGGATAAAGGGATAAAGACAGGGGACCAGTCTAAACTCTTAAAAGGTGGGGGGGGGGGGCAAGGAAATGTCATTTTGTAGGACACCAACCTGTGTGTTGAAAGTAGCCTGGACACTACGTTTGATTCTAAGCATCTCTCGTACAGTGTCTTCATTCCCATGTTTAATCTCAAACTCTTTCCACGTCTGCCAGAAAGCTGCAGTTGTCTGTGAAGTTCAAAACAGATATTGTACAGAAATAGCCATTAAAAAATTGGTGCAGCCAAAATCAAACAGACTCCATTCCAGTTGATTCCATCAACTCTAAAACTTTATTTGTGTAATCGTCAGTAACTACGGTCGAGTCTGAGTCGACACCAAGTCTTCATCTCGAGTCACTGTGATCGAGTCCAAGTCTCTATCTATCAGTAATGAGTCTCGTGTTGAGTCAAGAAGGTCCGGTCCGTGTCACGATTTACAAACTTTGACTGTCAGTCCGAGTCACACACAGGTCAAGTCAAAGTCTTGAGTTGTGAACCATGAGTCTTAATCTTGAGTCACTAAGGTTGAGTACGAGTCTTGAGTTGTGTACGTTGCATCTCAGTCTTGAGTCACTAATGTCGAGTCCGAGTCTTAAGTTTTGAGTATTGAGTCTCGGTCTCGAGTCGCCAAGGTCAAGTCTGATTCTTGAGGTACAAATAGTGAGTTTGAGTCTTGAGTCACTAATTCTGCATCCGAGTCTTGAGATATAAACAATGAGTCTCACTCTTGAGACCATGGACAAGTCTAAGTCTTGAGTTCTACAGTCTAGGATCACTTAGGTCGAGTTTGAGTTATTAATGTCAAGCTCAAAGTGAAGTCTAGTTCGCCGAATACAACAGGAAAAATCTGACAATAGAAGCACTGCTGAAACGTACTCTCGGGTCACACATCTGTGAGCAGTGACCGTAGATGGCCCTGGCTCGGTCGATCTCCCCAAGCTTCCGCTCCAGATCGGCAAAGCGTAGACACATACTCCTGGACTGTTCCTCGGGCAGGACCTCGATGGCCTTCTCATAGATTGAGCGGGTGTGCGTCACGCCGTACACCTCGGCCGCTCTCTTGATGTAGATGTTAAACATCTGAAAGGAGAGTCAAATTCGAGTTGTCAATTTTTGGACATTGTCAATGTGTCAATAGGCCATACGCACAAGCGCCATCTTTAAAAGATACCGCAATGCATCTTGGGAAACCGAGTACAGTTAATAAATCAAGCTGCCAATATGGACGCCATGCTGAAGTTTGCATGTAACTATGCCAGGTTCTATTGTTGTGTACCGCATTGCTTAAAAATCAGTGCGCAATGATGGTTGTTTCTTGGACTCAGACTTCACCCAGAATCCAATCATGCACGCCGATCATGCACAATTCCCACGATATTAATTTCCATTGATGGTTTTCAAATCTGACCTCGTTTTGTTCTTCAGGAAGGACGCCCTCTGTTGCCCTCTCGTAAACAGCCATAGCGTGTCTGGCCAGACCATAATTCTCTTCCATCTTGGCATAAAGCAGAAAGATTCCTGAAACAAAAGGGAGAGAAGTTTCCTCAAAAACAAGGTAGGCTCACAAAAATTCAGTTTTACGGAGTAATTTAAAACCCATGTAATGCAGCGTTACATAATGCAAGACATTACAGATTTAGAGAAAGAACTGCACACAGGAACTTTCTCATAGATGTGTCTTGGCTTAAGGTGCCTGAGCGGTTCAGAGCACCGGACTCAAACTCTGATGTTTCTGATCGGCAGAGTGTGGGCTCGAGTCCCGGTCTCGACACAAGCTAAACACTAACCCTTAGCGAATTTCTTGGGGCAGCCGTCCAAGCACTGCTCAAACAGATCTCGGGCTCTCTCCAACTTTTTGCCACCCTGAAAAAAAAAAACCACAACAACAACAAATTAATGTCTTTAAACAACACAGATCTTCCCAATTTACGTTATCGACTTCAAATTTATTTAGATGACACAAAGCTTAAGTACGAGAAGTCCCCCTGATCCACAAAGCTAAAGTAGTAGTCCAGGCCGATTTCCTACCTCCCGCCCAGGTAGTAGTTAATAAGCAGGACAGTTCTTTTCAGAACTGAGAAGTCTCCGAATTCCGAAAATCTACTCCGCGGTAGTAGAACACATAGTAAGACAAGTTCCCTTAAGAACAAAATCTACACAGCAATGTAGATAAATTATACACATGGTGTTACCGCAAAACGAATATACAAGCTTAATTAAGTTAGTAAAACAATTTAAGTATATTTTTTAAGAAGTGAAAATATTATACTCGGAGAAAATTATGAAATGTGAAAATAAACAACCATGGCTATATCTCACATATCTCTCGATGAATTTCGTCAGATATGTGTTCCACATGTCAAAAACGTTTGGCCACTTGAACAGTCCAATTCCCTTCTCGTAAGCCTAAAAAAGAAGAGGGGAAAAAATAATAAAATAAGTTGAAATGAATGGAAAAACATCTGTGAATGATGACATGTTTTTATAACAGGTAAAAGCTTAAAACATCTAAACTGTTACTTCTTTTTGAAATATTTTTTGAATGAAATTACAGAAAACAATATTCGAAAATGGATTGAATGTTTAATTATTATAATTGGATAAATAATTGTATCAGCACAAGAACTTTATTTTCAATATTCAATGTTCGCTGAAACATTTTTCTTCAGTTGCTAAAATTGTATTTTACAGCTTAGCCGTTCTCAGCAAGGTTTCTTTTTTTTAACCACCGTTGAGGTACCATTGAAAAACCTGTGGAGAAAAAATATCAGAATGCAAAATAAATTATTGATTAGTTCCCCTGGAAATAGAAGAGCTCACCTTGAAAGCTTCCTCATAGTAGTTGTGCTCTTCCAGGAACATGCCATAGTTGATGATGATCTGGGGTGTGGCAATTCTCAGATCAACCATTCGGTCATACACTGCTTTTGTGCTCTGTATAACGAGAAATGGAAAAAAAATCACTCGTATTTGACAGAAACGGGACAAATTTCATTACAACTAGCTCAGCCAGATTGTCTCTGCTAAGCAGATTTGAGCTTACCTTGAAGGTTCCAAAACTTTCTTCAAGATCAGCGTACATGGACCACACTTTCAGGTTCTTGTAGAGTCGGTTCTGCACAGGTTCACTCTGTATGCACAAAAAAACAATTTAAAGACAAAGCACACGACTGGCAATTATAAAAACTGTGAAAGTTTTAAAACAAATATTTGAATACCTCCAACATCACTGCTGCTTATTTTGATTGTTGCAATACACCGATTGGGTATCAAACATCAACAAACATGGCGTCCTCCATAGGAAGGTGCCGTTGTTGTAAAGTACATGATGATTGTTGCATTTGTTTATTCGATCGAGGGATTTCTTTCTCAAAGTCTGTGAAGAATATTCCAGAGTTTGTACCAGGGACCTTTAACCGGAGTGGCTGAATAAAGCGAGTAAGGACAGTTCCAGCAAGTCTTGGAAATTCTGGTGCTCACACGGACCATCGCGATCACACACTTTCCAACACAAGAATGTCGCAATTTTGAAGCTGAAATCATCCAAAAGAAAAGGCTTTCAAAAACTGTGTGATTATTTTTATCTACTTGAAATTCCCCCAAGGCTAAATGTTCACTTTTCAAACGCTCTTTACTTTGATTACAGTGATTCACATTACAAACAAAAGACCGGGTGGCTACATCGTCGTCCGACGCCGGTAGTGCATAACTTTAAAAAAACACCTCTTTTGCAATAGAAAAACTGGTAATTTGTAAAACAGTAATGTGATTTAAATCAATGTCACAACATACAACTTTGAAGTGTACAGAACAAAGAAATGTCCACCAAGTGTATGCAACACATAGCTGTGTGGGATACACATTCAAACCGAGGACCTATAACAAAAGAAGACAATTGGGTTCCCGGTTGGGGAAAGGTCCCCAGTTGGGGAAAGGTCCCCAGTTGGAGAGTACAAAACCAATGAGAGCTGTTGCCAAAAAGTTGAAGTACAAACAAAAGAGTGTCAATAGGAGGTCCCCTATTGCAGGTGCTTACACACACGTGTGTTAGCGGGTGGATCAACAAATTTTTGGGAAAAGTATTAAAATTTAAAACATTGAATTCTGAATGGCCCGCCCCCCTACCTTGTCATAGTAGGAGGCCTTGTTCTTGGGCGTTGCAGTTGCTCTCCTCAGTAGTACCAAAGCCTCACTAAAATTCCTGGAAACAAAAGACGCAACAATGTGGGTATAACAGACAGACAAAGGGGAGCAGTGTATGCCGTTTGTAGTCCTGTGTCGTGTTCCCCGTGTGAAATAGAAATAACGCATACAGATTCTCATTACAGTGAAAAGAGAACAGACTATTTTTGCTTTTCCAGCGTGGGTTTGGTTGGATTCATGGAAGAAAACAAAATTAGGGTAGAGGTATTGTCACTGCCCAATACTCCTTGCAAACGGCATTCAACATTTCACATTGTAAAACTCTCAATAATTTTACTCTAGCTGCCAAAGGCTGGCTATGCCCTTTCTCCTTAGACAACTCCACCGAGGCTGGCTGCGCCCTCTCCCCGGGATATTCAGATGCCGAATGCCAAATACTACACTCTAGGGCCAACATACCCTCTCAAACCCCAAACAAGACATTTTAGGAATGTACAAGTTTGTACCCCCCTTAACTTTTCTACCTGCTCGCTCAAGCCAAACTTTGAATATTCATTATGCAAAACCAATAAATTAACCAATCAAATAACCTGTTGAGATCACATCACCCCCAGGCATGTCTTGAGGTGGTTCACCAAGTCTAAGGAATTTTTAGGGTGCGGCACGGCCACTCAAAAATAAAATCTTGTTCCCTTACTAACAATAACTTAATGTTCACTGCTACGGCCATTCACAAACTAAACTAAGTTACTCTTCTGTTTAATACAATATCTGGAGTAAATTTGCTACATTTTATTTCACTCTGTGACAGGTATATTGCAAAGATGAACAAACCATACTTTCGATTTTTAGAACAACACATTTGTTATTTCCGATGCAAATTTAACATCTATTAAGTTGTTGCGGTACCCGCTGCTAAACTATGGGATTCGAACTACCGCAAGCTATCGGGCAATCTCGGTGGTCTAGTGGCAAGACATCTGCTCTAAAATGGCAAAGGTCGTAGGTTCGAATCCCATCCGAGTAATATGCCTGTGGATTTTTTTTTCACAGGACAGGGGGGAAAGTACTGAGTATACACTCGTCGGTTTATGGGTAAAACCAGATAACAAATTCTTTATTACTAATTTATTAGTCCCATTTTCAGCAAGAATAAATTAATAAGCAAAGGCAGGTGACCTTTGACCCGGAACTTACTCATGCCTGAGCTCCATCTCGGCCCATTCACACCACACCGCCCCGAGGTCATCCACTTTGACATAACTGACCTTTGTACCCTTCTCAAAGATCAGCCGCGCCTGGATTGAGACGAGAGAAAAAAATCATTAAAAAAACAGTCACTCATTCTTCATCTTTTTATTTGTCTTGAAAACAATTTACCCTCCATTAGTCTTAGCTAAGGAGCTCTGGAAATGCCATCAAACTTGTTGAGATCCCGAGATAATTTACTGCCGGATGCTACAGCTGCTAAAGTATAAAGTATTGCTTAACATTTTTCTGCTTAGCATGAAAATGAGCAGGATACCAGTCACAGGGGGTACACTTAACACGGTATTTTGGCTGGTAACCTTATTCTGTTGAGCAAAAATGTTGTTCTTTATAAGGGCGGAACCTTGTTAGTCCATGAAGTTGAAGGAAAACCACACAATTTCAAGGGAAATTTGTGTGAATCATTACATTCTACTTTGAAAACATTTTTCGAACCATATTCATTTCATAAACAGGCGTTTTTTTATAGCCCAAAAGTGCCCAATCCGAAAGGCAATGGGTGCCTTTAAGGCTCCTGACCAGAACACCCTGTAAGTTTTGAATGAACAGAGTCAGTCTGCTTGTCAGTTTGTCAGTTTGTTTGTTTGTTTTCACCTCTGGTATCTGTCCGTGCTTCTCGTAGTACTTGGCAAACTCCACCCATAACGTGTACAGTTTACCAGTTGCCAGGTTTGCATCCACGGTCTGAACTGCCTCTGTGTATGTGTTAATAATCTGGAAAAAAACGAACACAGAAAAACCATGATAACTTAAACAGGCATGTCAATTGTTTCATCTAAATTGAAGACAAAAATATTGAGTAATAAACCACTAGGAAAACTGACTGGGTAAATTTTAAATAATTTGGGGTTGAACAAAGAAAAATTGACTAGTGCTGGATTTGAACCAATGACCTCCGGATTAACATGCCGGTGCTCTACCAACTGAGCTATCCAGCCCTTTATTATTTGTGGTGTCCCTACTTTGTCAATGTCTTTGTTCAGGGGTGCCAGTCAGAAGCCGTGCAACCATTAGTTTCCAGGTAGCCAGGGATCACACACAAGTTTACGATACAACCTGGGAAGCGGCAGCCAGGGGATAACCCCCCAAAAAGACAACTTCATTCATTACCTCCTTTGGTTTCCCTTCAAACAGATTGACCCGTTTGTGCCACTCGTGGACGTTGTGCGGATTTTGTCGCAGCAGGACACTGTTCAACAACAGAGGGCGCCTGTCCATCAGGTCTTCGTAGCGCTCCAAGCGCAGCTCGAGGTCTGTATCGTCTGATGAAGAAACGAGAAACATTGGGTAAGGAACTGATAACTGGTATTGGAATTAAGTGTCATTTTTTGTTTACTAACGATTTTAGTTTTGGCTTGTTAAACATTTCGCTGGTATCTCGCTACCAGTGAGTTGGGAAGGATTCACAATATGGCGGGTCACGAGAGTCTTGGCCCAAGACTTCAGTGTTTGATAGTGGATGAGTATGTACGCTCGTCACAATTGGTAATAGCACGCCCTCTTACGGCATGATTTAACCAACTCGACAAGCTCTCACCAGCGTCTTGGGAATTCTGCAGCATTGGGTTAAAACGGTTTTCTTTTTTTCTTCCCAGCCTACATGTATCATAGTGAAATGATCAGCGGGTGCTTGTAGAAATGAATTTACATAGTTGTTATGTGACCCCTTATGTAAATTTATTTGTATAAATTAAGTTTCAGTTTCTAAAGGTGAACACAGGCGGAGACAGTTTCGTCTCAAGATGTAAACTTTATCTTATTTTCTTAACTGACCTTCCTCAGCGTGCCCCAACTCAGATGTGGTTTCCATCTTGGCGCTGATCATGCTCTCCTCAAATTGGGCATATGCGTCAAATACCTACAAGAACCAAAATATACGACAACATCAGTTAGTGGCTTGTTGTGTAAAGCGCTCACCTCTCACCCCTGTGGCCATGGTTCGAATCCCGGCTCCCGAGTAGAGTTGTGCACTGGTTCTCTCCTATGCCACAAGGGTTTTTTCTCCTGGCCCTCCAGTTTTCCTCCCTCTGGAAAAAACAAATGCTTTCGATCTCTGGCTGTGCTCTGTGGTCATATATGGGTCGATGTGGCTGGCTGCCTAAGAGGCCCTTGCATGCCTGCTTCTCGAACACGTTGTAGCCGCGCCCGTTGCACTTCAGCTTCTCAGCTGCTAGTAAGGATGATTAGCCCCCCAAATTAAATTTCTGTTTTTTAAAATATAGCTTGTACTCAGACTCGGAGATCCAAGTGCTTGGTACTCAACTGTTGGACTCAGTACTTTGATATCAGCATACTCGGTACTCAAACATTTGTACTCGTACACGATGACTCAAGAACTTATACTCGGGGTTCTGCCAGGATTTCTTTAGTCGAGGAAAAAGTTTCCCTGGAAACCATTGCGAGATGGATCAGTTACACGGTAGATTATATCAATAAACTAAAATCAAAGAAGTACTCCAAATTAATGGCTTCGGATACCATTGTACTGGTAAATACCCAATTTTACATTTCGTTGGAAACCTTCGAAAGGAAATTGCAAGTGTAATTTAAAAACTTGGAAAATGTGTGGTGGTCGGAAACAGAGAAAATTCTGGAGAATCCTGAGTGCCGGGCGGGTTTCCGGCACCGACCACTGTGGCACAACCCTGCTTATACTCGAGTACTATTCTGTCACCTAGTACTCGGCAGTACTTGATACGCGACTGAAAAGTACTTGACTACAACACTGGGTTATACTAATCCCTGGGAAGGTAGCGATTGGAAGTTAAAATGTTTAAAAATGTAAATACCTGAGTGAAATCTCTGACGGTTGTGACTGTCTGTATTGCCTCCTCGTAATATCTCGGGCCTGTCAAAGAGAAAATATTTGAAAAGTCACGAGGATTAAAAAAAAAACTTTGCTGACACATTGTGTTGTTGTTTAAAGACACTGGACACCTTTGGTAATTGTCAAAGACCAGTCTTCTCACTTGGTGTATCTCAACATATATAATGCACAAAATAACAAACCTGTGAAAATTTGAACTCAATTGGTCGTCGAAGTTGCGAGATAATAATGGAAGAAAAAACACCCTTGTCACACGAAGTTGTGATGCTTGATTTCGAGACCTCACGCATAAGGTCTCAAAATCAATTCAAATATTTTACTGAGAAATTACTTCTTTCTCAAAAACTACGTTACTTCAGAGGGAGCCGTTTCTCACAATGTTTTATTCTATCAACAGCTCTCCATTGCTCGTTACCGAGTAAGTTTTTATGCTAACAATTATTTTGAGTAATTACCAATAGTGTCCAGTGCCTTTAAAACATTAGACGAATAATGTACAACTGACATTTCCTGTGATTTCAAACTTTGCACGGTTGGGAATATAATGTAGTAGCAGTCTTGCAGTGACACCATGAAAATGGTCTCTCAATGAGTTGTGGTGGTTCTGAAAAGAAACCGGCGGTGTCAAAACTCAACGTTTCGCTCAGTATGCTCTGATTGTCTTCAGGAGAAAAAGAGCTGAACTCTGACACTGCATGCTGCTTAACTATTTCACGTCAGATGACGTCTTTTTCCGCAATTTGTTTTTGACAGACTTAGGGTGGATGTTTTGTAACCCAGGGAACAACTTTGGATTGTCCTCAATGTTTTGCTAGCAGCTGGACGGACGTTTTATATCCACCCCCAACTTTCCAGTGTGTAGCATGCAAAGGTATGCACCTACCGTGATTCGCTTTGTTTCACCCGTACATTAATGGACAACAAATACTGGAAAACATGCCTTGTAAATCCCTTTCTGGGGGTTACTGTGTAACCCCCCCATTCCAGACCAGTGCCCTGTTGTTGTACAAATGTGGCAAACAAGAATGGACAGGCTGCCACCATTGTTTGGCGTTTGTATTCGGCTCAAAGTACAACTTATGAACGAAGGGAAAGCAAATGGAAAACCTTTTCAAAATGGCCGCTCCTGATGTAGTAGTCGGCCAGGGAGCACCAGAGTTTGCCTCGCTCATCGGTGAATCGTTTGATGCCGCCTCGGATAATGGGGTCAACTTTCAGAGACGTCACCTTGGTGGGGTTCTTGCAGATGAGATTGCATAGATCATGCCACAGCTGTTTGGATTTTTAATCATAACAACAATAATAATTTTTATTAGACGAAGAAGATGTGTCATCTCATTGACATAACTGTGCCGGGTGGTATAAGGGTAGCTTCGAAGGAGACGGAAAAGATCCAGAAGTACCTGGCCAGGGAACTTCGTACGATTTGGCAGGTGAAAGTGAAAGTAGTCCCTGTGGTGGTCGGAGCATTCTGAAAACACCGGGGAAACATCTAGATGGAATAGAAGGCGGCGCTTTTGGAAACAGCTGTCTGTTTTTTTTCCATTATTTTAATTGTTAACTGAATTTCAGTTCTCAATAATTTCTTTTGACCAACCCACAATTTGAAAAAATATCTTTTAAACATTGATAACTCGGTCCCTGACTGATTTGTGTTACCAAAGCAACAATTTTTCTGTGCTCAGTAAAATTTACGGACTAACCTGATGGTTTGACTTTCCGACCTTTGACACAAACTTGGCGTTGTTGACGATGTCGGCCATTCTGACGGCCGCTTCGTCCAGTCTGTCAATGGACACTAGGTACTCAATATACTTCTCAGCATTCTCCGGAAACAGCTGTGAAAACAATTATAAAAAGAAGTCAAGAGTAAGACCGATAGTTCAAAGTTTGTTTTTGAAATTATCCTGCTGTTTGCCAATGTGCACAGCCACAATCATGGGTACACATTTTTTTTTCCTGTCCATGTTATGAACAACACTTTGAAAACCAGTGATGTAACAGTTATTTCAATGTTTTTTGTAAATTGATTAACCAGCGCTGTGTGAATGAAGAGTAGAAAGTACTTGAGTTTGTCGAATACAAGATCTGCCAAGAGTTACTCAATATTTATGTGTCGTTCATTTGGTGTCTTTGTAACAAAAAGTGTGATTGTGGCTGTGCACCAATTCAATACCACCCACATGGATTTGAATTATAGACGCAATATGAAGCCTTCAATATTATGGTGAATAATAATAATAACTAGATTTTTATATAGCATTTCATCTATGTCTGTCTCTTAAAGAGCTAGTATCCATTGTTTATTTCCAGACAGGCTTTTGAAGTTTTTGAATTATAAGACCCATTTATGTAACACCTTGTAAGGGTTTACAAAGTGCTGCAGCAGCCAGTGCCAGAAACACAGGGGCGAACCCCCTTCTCTTAGCGATAAGTGTGACTGGGTTCTTTTACATGCATTACACAACACAGGGGTCCTACGGCTTTACGTCCCATCCAAAGGACGAAGCAATAATGGTTAAGTGTCTTGCTTAAGGACGCAAGTGTCAAGACTGGGATTCGAACGCACACTTCTGCTGATCAGTAACACTAGAGCTTGAGTCCAGTGTCCTTGACCGCTCGGCCACGACTAGCCCTACATCTACACAATACACAGATAGTTTCATTAGTTTAGTTTATTTTATTACACAGATCCAACAGCAGGTGCCTCAAAAAATTGTGATGAAGAGGAGACGATGAAGAACTGTTCAGTTTTAGATGTGGGACAGACCGGCAGGTAGGTACCTTGTATCTTTGTTGATACAAACATGGAGTTTGGCACACAGCCAGAGTACGTCTTGAGAAAGATTTTTGGCTGTAGGGCCATTGCAGATTTGTCCATTGGAAAACATATAGTATGACGAGCAATGGCAGGCAATCTGAAAATTGCTCGTTATTCTATCTGTATTTTAACAAAATTCAAATCTGCGATGGCCCTATAGCCAAATGTCCGTCTCATGACATACCCTAAGCGCCAAATTCCAGGCTTGTATCATCAAAGGCACAATCCCCCAAATATTTCCCCCATCTGTCCAACTCAAACCTCTTGTGGTCAAGGCAGCCTCTTCTCAACCTCCCCCCCCCCCCCCGTCTCCTTCTTCATTGTTCATCCCTTGCTTTTTTCGAGTGCTTTCTGCCTCTCTCTCTCTTTTCATTTCTTTCCACTCGACTGCTTTTGTTACACCAGTGTTTATGTGTGTACTGTTGTGTTGTCATTTTGAGAAGACTCTGCTAGGGTCGAAACACCAGGCCATTAACTATTTTTTGTGTGAAAACTCAGACAGACATCTCCCTTTGAAAGTTTTCCATCTTTTTTTTAATAAGCTTAGCCTGGAAACATGCAAAGTATACAGGGCCCAATTTCATAGAGCTGCTTAAGCACAAAAAGTAGCTAAGCACAAGAAAATTATGCTTACCAGATTAAGGTTACCAGCCAAACTACCATGTCACATGTAAAATTTGTAACTGGTACCCTGCTCATTTCTGCTTAGCAGGCAATTGTTAAGCAATATTTTCTGCTGAAGCAGCTCTATGAAATTGGGCCCTGATGTCTTTGGGCCTCTGTGCAAACAACAACAAACCGGCGTGTACCTTGAGGTATCTTCTGTAGACCCGAACGGCCGTTTCATGCAGGGGTAACATCCGGACAAACTTCAGGTACAGCGGCCAGATGCGATGGTGCTGGCTGATGGGTAGCGCCCTCAACGCCCTGTCAAATGTCCGCCGTACGCGGGAGATTTTGCGCTGGTCCATGAGGAACTGGCAATAGTCCAGCCAGATGCGAGGCATCTACGGAATGGGATGAGAATAATTTTTTTAAGAAGGCTACTTGACTCCATTGCTACAGGTGTGTAAGACGGTGCTTCTCCTTGACCCCAACTCCAGAGTGTCTCTTCCTTATCTGGAGCAATGTTGAAATTGTCAAACACACCACTGGTTCTCGTCAGAACTACACATACTCACTAAAGAGATTTTACACGGCACGAGACCATGAACCTCTATCTCATTGTATATTTACCATGGCAACCTTCAAACGCTTCACTGATAAAGTAAATTCAGAATCTCTGTTAAAGGGGCACTGTCGTCATGATCAAAGTAGGCCTGTACGTGGAATGATGAACTGTCGCCCAGTTCCTGTAGGTGTTTTTTGTAAAGTAGCCCGCCGGTAAACTGTACATTTTACTTGCCCCCTGGAAGTTTTAGTAGCCCAGATTTTAAAAAGGAATTGCCATAAATGTAATGTTCTGATGTGTTTATGTTAATGATCAAAACCAGTTTAATGATCAAATGAAGTTATATTCACACACTCAATAACGATTAAAACATTTTATACACTAATTATTCACATCTGAAAAAGAAGAAATTTGCATTTTAAACAAGTAGGTTGCACAGTTTTTAGTAGCCCACAGGGCAAGTTGAGAAGTGGTGTTATTACTAGCCCATAGCATTTTTTACTAGACAATGTACGCCGGGCTAGTCTTCAGGGCGAGCCCTGACATATACTGTAACATGGCGAGAGTCCATAACTCCATGCTATGATCATGATGACATTGCCCCTTTCAAAACACACTGGACGTGTAATTATCACCTTATGCATGAACACCAAAGCTCTCTCAAATGCGTTGTTAACATCTTCATACCCAGGGTCAATGATGCAACGACCTTTGACATGCTTCCGTCTGACCTTCAGGTAGTTGTACCAAAGTTTGTAACTAAAATATACAAACACAAAAGATTTTAAATGGCATGTTAATTAATCAGACTAAATATATAAATAAATAAATACTGTAGCAGTGTAAAGTTCAGAGTTCACGAAACTATATTAAAATTGTGGACAAACCCATCACATAATTTTTCATTTGACCAGATCTGGAAATTTCTCGTCGCGAAGTCATTGATGATAAGGTACAAGTGACAGGAAATTTCCAGAAAGGTTTTACAGATTGTCCAACATTATTATGCTTTTTAATAAAGGGCATTTATGAATGGGAATAAAAGAGTTGCGACTCCATCTTAACCGGCCGTTTAAAACCTTGTAGGGTCGTGGCCGTGCGATAAAGGACCTCGCTTTACCTTAGTCTCGGTCCTTTGTCGCACGGCCACGACCCTCCCAGTTTTAAACGGCCTTTCAAGACCTTGTTGTCTAGTCTTTCAATCCCTTATTACAACTCTGACACAAACCTTCCCGGGAACTCTTTTCAGGGATGTAGGGTCATGGCTGTGTGATAAAGGACCTTTCCTTTGTCTCAGTCCTGTATCACACGGCCACGATTCTGCCCGTTTTAATCGGCCATTTAAGACCGAGTCACAACTCTTTTATTTCCCTTATCACAAACCTTCCAGGCAACTCTTTCAGCGACCTCTCGTAGATAAGATTGAGAGCCCCAGGAGCTCCAGTGGCTTTGTGCTCGATGTAACGAAGCCAGCACTTGACAGCATACGGATTCCGCAGGATCTCTTCCTCATATGGAAGGTCATCCTCCTCCTGCAAATAGAGAAAAGTACAGATTGAATGTTACTGTTTAGATTGAGAAATACTCTAATTAGAAATCTTCCTGCCTGGAATTAAATTATCCTTGTCACTGAGGCAAGTCAGTTCATTCAATAATTAGGATGTGTCCCAAATTGGCGGCTAGGGCTACAGCTACAGCTACAGCTGGATCACTGCGTCATCATGCATTGAAGAATAGGACGTCCTTAGCAACACCCTCAGCAACAGTTAGCCATAGCCGCAGCCGTAAATTCATAAACAGCCTTCTCGATTGCTGGCAATTATAATATTAAAGCTTAATTGAAAAATATTCAAATCAAGATAATGTAAGATGCTGTACCACAACTTTGACTGTACACCACTTTTTCACTTGTTGTTACCACTGGGCAAACACATAATCGTGTTCTTATCGAACTTGGGTTATAAATATCAGTAAAATAAAACTAAAAGCGGTTTTCCAAAGAAAATGTCCTTTGTTGTAATAATATTGTCATAAATTATTTTATAAAAAACTAAAACCAAATAACAAACTGTCATGACAATCTACATTTAGCTGTAATATTCGTAGCTTTAGTCACATCTATAGTGAGAGGCTAGTCGTAAGTCCTGAGGGAGCTACAAAACAACATACCAAAAGGCATGATGCTATCAATATCAATATCATCAGTCATTATATTTACTGGTGTCGGAAAAAGACAACTTTGCCCTCGATCCCTGTGTTAAATCGAACAACTTGAATGATTTTATTTCATCAACATAAACTCACAAAAATGACTTCCGATTGCTGTTCTGAAATAGGCATCCTATACTCCGTTAGTTGCTCCACAAGTTAAGCTTCTTTGAACATTCAAAAGATTGCTTGAAATTTAAAATTTCAATTACTAAAGTAGTAAACACAGACATAGAACGTAAAAGTAACGTAACTTGTGCAGAGAGCGCCCTCATTTGACCTTTGATGGTTAGAGGAAATTTGACTAATTCGTACCACCGCAACTGTGTCCATCTGTTAAGGGGCTTTTCATTTTCCAGAGGGTGGGACGGTAATCGTTGAACAGACCAATCAGAGCCATCGATAAATTGGTGGCAGTGTTCATCTTGTTGACAAATTTTCACCTCCTGATTTTGGTTGTCCGCCCGTAAAAATATTGAAACCAAACGCACGGGTTTGTCTGGAAAGTGTGGTTGTTACTTCCAAGTGGAAAAAAGGCATCCATGAGTGCCTACATGGTAAGTCCTCGCTATTTTGTGTAACATTATGTCATATAATTATGCATTTTCTGTCCAAAAAAGGCTGTTAATTTTGAAGGTTTTTGGCATGATGTTCGTTCGCATGCTCTAACGTTATCTACGGACAGACGGACAGTAAATTATATTTGTAATTGGCAAAACTTTTTGACATGGTTGGTTCATGGTTGGTTGGTGTGTGCAATCAGTGACATTCGCTCTCTGATTCATAAATTTTATTGACACTTTATGGGGCTGCATGTTGGGGTATCATGGAAATCAATTGTTAAGCAATAACTAAGCACAATTGACAATTTTCGGCTGAGGATGAAAAAACATAAATTAAAAATGAATTGAATCATTTTCTGTTTTGCGGGTATGTTCGTTAATAAAATGGGATAGCTTTTTATTTTAGTATTATTCTCTTCAAATTGTTAAATGTTAGGTCAAGATGTCATTGTCACTCAGTCATCAGTGTCACTGTCAGTTTCAATGTCACTAGTGTCGGTTGGTTGTTAATATGTTAATTTTCTTGTAGCGCTAATATTGTAGCCCATAAATAGTGCCAATTCGCTGGACTCCCTGTAGTTGCGATAATCGTAACCCTCCATCCTCCCGACGGTCGGAGACCGGAGGGTTACGAGTCATGCAGTGCAAAAAAGTGGCGAAATAAAAATTTCGACTATTTTGGTCAGACTAGTCACCAGATTTGCCCAATTTTTACCCCTTTCAAAAAACATGACACACATTCTAAAAAGAACATGGATGTGATCATCAATGTGTCATGAATCCATTCGTATTACTCAAAACATCGATGAAAAATTATTTGAAGAAAAAACGAACAAAAACTTACCAGAAACTGACCGAAATGTCCATGGACCGCACTTCCCCTTCATCGACCAATCAGCGTAAACCAAACCGTTGTGTAGGCGTGGCGATCGTCTCGTGCGCGACTGTGCGTGCACGCAGTTAATGTATTTAACGGATTTGCGCTATTTGCAGTTTGTGCTGATTAATTGCAGGAACAGCTTTCCAGAATGCGCGCTCAATCTGTAAATTTTTCCTCATAAATATCCTGTGATTGTGCAACTCAACAAAATGTGCTCAACGACGAGTTTGCTTACGCTGATTGGTCGAGATGTTGCTAGGTCACGAATCGCGAGGTTCGAAAACCGGACCTGAGATTGTCTACGCATCATGAAAATTTCGCTCAGTCTCTGGTAAGTTTTTGTCTTTTTTTCTTTAAATATTTTCTCAATGATGTTTTGAGTAATACGAATGGATTCATGACACATTGATGATCACATCCATGTTTTTAGAATGTGTGTCATGTTTTTTTAAAGTGGTAAAAATTTGGTAAATCTGGTGACTAGTCTG
This sequence comes from Pycnopodia helianthoides, assembly GCA_032158295.1. Classification (NCBI taxonomy): domain Eukaryota; kingdom Metazoa; phylum Echinodermata; class Asteroidea; order Forcipulatida; family Asteriidae; genus Pycnopodia; species Pycnopodia helianthoides. The sequence continues at coordinate 14,319,477 of CM063258.1, forward strand.
ACCAAAATAGTCGAAATTTTTATTTCGCCACTTTTTTGCACTGCATGACTCGTAACCCTCCGGTCTCCGACCGTTGGGAGGATGGAGGGTTACGATTATCGCAACTAGACTCCCTGCTGCTGCTTGGCCCTAAAAAGCTCATGACGCCCACCACATAACATAGGAGCTGAGATGATTTTTTGAATAGAAACTCGCGTTTTTGCCAAAAGTTCCCCCCATGTTCACTCGCCATTGCCTGATTGTGAAGAGCACATCAAAATGATTTTGTGCACCCTCGGAGGGGGGGGGGGGAAGATTGTTACTTTTAAGGTAAAAAATTCACCAACATGTTGACAGTTGCAACAGTCTTGGAAATAGTGTTAAATCAATAACTGGACACCTTTTTTTCACAATAATTGGTTGCAGTTACTCTGCTTTATAGCTTCTAAACTTTCTCCATGTTTGCAAAACGATAAAATTAAAAGTATTAAAAAAACGTTCGTCACACACTTTCCGGCCATGTGCGCGGCAGTGCGCACTTTTACTGTACAGCTTGACAGTGTGCTACGCGGTTGCTTGTTGTACATGTACATTCAACGCGAGCGTACGCAAGACCGTCCGGGAAGTGTGTGGACAATAAATTGTGTGTGTTATAGTTGAGTTCTGCTGATCAACTGATTTCCTCTTTTTCTTTTTTTGGTTTACTCATCTGTGCCATTGGAAATGGGAAAACACAGGGACAAAGTGCAGTTTGCTTGCATGATAATGGCATGTAGTTTTGCAATTTGTATGAACAATTTTTTCAAAATAATGAACAATTTATTAACCCATGGTTTTTTTATAGCAATTATACAGGCTATCAGTATCCGATTGACACAAAGAGCAATGTCTGTATTGTTTTGTGTTTCAAGTTATGTGGGCTTACACATGTGTGTATTTAATGTTAAAATCAAGCCAATAATTCTATTTGTTTAGCAAGAGGCCTAAAATTTCACAGAGCCAATGGAGACCATGGCCTCTGTTGCCTTGGTCTTGACCTTGATACTCATTCAAATGGTTTTTTAATAGACTTTAAGATTTTTCAATAGAAGTGCCCTTTGCAAAATGAATATAAAGCATTGACAAATCAAAACCATTAGCATACGTACAAAAACATTTCCATGCTTTTTCTTCTTTCACATTCCTAATATTAATAACGGATATTGTTCACAAAAAATCAGTTTGGAATTGAGTTACTTGTTGTTTAGAGGAGAATAAACAAAAACAAAACAAAATGACGTAGTCCTTTGAAATTGAGTTACTTGTTGGTTAGAGTACAGAAAACAAAACAAAACAAAATGATGCAAACCCTTTTTTTCCATAGTTTACCCCAAAGCTATTTTTTTTTCTTTCCCTTTTATCTCTACCCAATAAGCAACCATAAATAAGCCGTTTGGGAGTTACATTTGAATAATGTCTGGTAAAATGACTTGCTTAAATTTGAATTCCTCAGACTATATTGACAGTTGCTATGTCACATGATTGGGGTCAATCTTTTGCATAGTTGGGCCGTCACCAAATTGGCAGCTACATTTTGTACAGCTTTGGCTCCAGACAGATTTCTGCGTCATCATGCAATTGGAGCATAGTACGTCCTTGGCAACACCCTTGGCAACTGTCATAGTCGTAGCTGTAGCCGCTAATCACCCATATCACAATTCTGAATCATGAATGTCAGATGGCACACTGGTACCAGGGTTTGCCAATAGATGGATTGCAATACGCGTCATTGACCGCCATCTTTGATGTAAAACAATGGAAAAGTGCATGCGCGTACGCACTACGCACGACTCTCAGCCAATGATAGCTCTTCACGCGTGCACAATTCATCAAAGATGGCGGTCGATGACGTCTATTGCAATCCATCTATTCTGAATCATGAATGTCAGATGGCACACTGGTACCAGGGTTTGCCAATAGATGAATTGCAATACGCGTCATTGACCGCCATCTTTGATGTAAAACAATGGAAAAGTGCATGCGTGTACGCGCTACGCACGACTCTCAGCCAATGATAGCTCTTCACGCGTGCACAACTCATCAAAGATGGCGGTCGATGACGTCTATTGCAATCCATCTATTCTGAATCATGAATGTCAGATGGCACACTGGTACCAGGGTTTGCCAATAGATGAATTGCAATACGCGTCATTGACCGCCATCTTTGATGTAAAACAATGGAAAAGTGCATGCGTGTACGCGCTACGCACGACTCTCAGCCAATGATAGCTCTTCACGCGTGCACAATTCATCAAAGATGGCGGTCGATGACGTCTATTGCAATCCATCTATTCTGAATCATGAATGTCAGATGGCACACTGGTACCAGGGTTTGCCAATAGATGAATTGCAATACGCGTCATTGACCGCCATCTTTGATGTAAAACAATGGAAAAGTGCATGCGTGTACGCGCTACGCACGACTCTCAGCCAATGATAGCTCTTCACGCGTGCACAATTCATCAAAGATGGCGGTCGATGATGCGTATTGCAATCCATCTATTCTGAATCATGAATGTCAGATGGCACACTGGTACCAGGGTTTGCCAATAGAGGTTGCTAAAAAGTTTGCCCTAAACCATTGACACAGCAACTGTCTCAGTTTCCTATGGGGTTTGTTACTTGAATTCAAATTTAAGCGGTAACTAAGCAAGTAATTGTACAAGACATTATTTGAATCGAGTATAATATAAGTATATGCGTGCACATGTACAAAACACTGGCATAATTCATTCAGTACGGTTGAAAATACATGTTGCTAAATATTACAGAATTCCCAGTAATACAAGTGATTGCAAAGTAATGGGTTTCTCTTGCCATTTCTGGCATTTTATTAGTCATCGTTTATCCAGTATTTGCATAATAGTTAACAAAACAAAACCAACAACACTCAACTACCGTCAATGAGTTAAAGTTAACAGACACATTGAATATTGGTATTATGCACTTCGTAATTATTCAATTTCATGAGTAAACATGAACTGTTGCAAACTGTTGTTACGGTACAATTAACTCCAATTGACTAACTTTAGGTGAACTTGTTGATCAAGCGTTCAACATCACCCTAAACCGACCCACCGGAAAGGAATCGAGAAGACCCATTCCCCACAGAATAATCAAGATATTCAATCACTTCTAGCCAACGGCTAAGAGATTGTCTCATAATTTAGTCGAAGAGTAGTAATACTCGTCCATCTTATAGCCAGCTACCAGCATGATCCTCAGGTGGTACTAGCGCAGACACGGTTTCCTGTGTCCTTTATGTGTACACGATTTTTTCTTTCTTGTGGTTTCAAACAAGATTCTCTTGCACTGAGAGAATTGCTCTAAGGAAGTATTGATGTGTCACAATCTAAGTGTGTGCATGCATGAGTCGGAGATTAAATTGGTGGCCGAGAAACAAGTTCACAGACATGTACATGCTGGGTGTTCTCTGGAGTACAGACAAACATGTAGATAATGTGACACACAAAATTTTGTTTGTTAAAATCTCAGACTGTGAACCTCCAAAATTTACAACCCATTGTCCACAGAATGTTGGATTGTAAAGAAGTAAAGACAATTTGAAGACAATAGGTCTTTTGTCATGGAAATGCTGCTTTATAGGCAAAATTATCAAGAAAGTTTCAGCTGTAAAATAGTTTATACTATCAACAGCTGTGGTGCTTCTCACCAAGTAAGTTTTTATGGTCATTAATTTTCAGAGATCTTACCAATTTGTGACCCTACCTTTAAAGGTATTGTACACTTTTGGTAACAGCTCAAAATCAGTGTCCACATTTTGTGTGATTCAACATATGCATGAACAAACAAACCTGTGAAAGTTTGAGCTCAATTGGTCATCGAGGTCACGAGAAAATAGTGAAAAGAGATCTTATGTGTTTTCTGTTTTTTCAAATTATCGCGCGCGATAATTACTATTATTTTACTCGTTTCTCAGAAACGATAGCATTTTAGGCAGAAATATTTTAAGGAACCCTTTCTACCATTACTTTAAATCATGTAAATTATGTGTGAATCTGTGAACATTGTGTTTTTCGATCTTTCCAATAGTGTACAGGGCCTTTAAGTACATTATAATTATTTTTACTTTATTCTTAACCAGTTTGTTTCAGGATTAAAAGTCCTTTTTCCTTTGCCTGTGGAGGATTACTTTCATTCAAAATGTCAATCGTTTCTTCTAGCCATTTTATAAGGGTGTTTTTTTCAATGAAACTCCATTTGGACACCCATATGAAGATGAATACTCATTGACATTTACAGATTTTAATGGCTCCTGATTTTTGTGGCTGTGTTTTTGAAGCACAAATCAGACAGTTGGCCAGGGACAATCAGGTTGGTCGTGTTTGCTGTAGTGGTTTCTTTGAACTCCGCCTTTCACCTCTGTGGACCCGGGTTCAAATCCCACCTTAGACCGAAGCCTTACATGTGGATTGGGTTTTCAGTCCCTATCAAATTGCGTGGGTTTCTCCCCATTGGGGTTTTCCTGCCACATCAATAAACTGAAAACTTTTCCTCGTTTCCTATTCATCCTGTTATTGGCGCTAAGTGTGCTGCTGGATGTGTAATAAAGTAAAAATATAAAATATCGTTGACCTACGCTCGGTAAAAAAAGACGACTATCCCGAAGAGAGACGAAAGGGCTCATGACAACGCAGTATAAGCAATACGCATGAATTGCGGGCAGATACATTTATTTATTATTTTTTACTTTACAGATCAATTCACAAAAATCATAAACATAAAACCATTTAGGATGACCCAGATTTTCACAGGCAGGGCTTTTAAAACCAAAGATAAACACCAAGTAAAAGACATTCTAAGTCCGACCTTGTATAAACTCGGCATGCTCAGGCCAAATTTGCAAAACTTGGGTCCAGAATGCTTCCCATTTTTTTCACAAATCCTGGGGAGGACCCTGATAATTAGATGCCATTTTGAAAAGTGAGCAGTGCCTAATTGCATTGACAAACTAAATCATATTTATTTACTGTTGAGCTGACAAAAGAGCTGGATGATTGAAAAAGACGACTATCCCGAAGAGAGACGAAAGGGCTCATGACAACGCAGTATAAGCAATACGCATGAATTGCGGGCAGATACATTTATTTATTATTTTTTACTTTACAGATCAATTCACAAAAATCATAAACATAAAACCATTTAGGATGACCCAGATTTTCACAGGCAGGGCTTTCAAAACCAAAGATAAACACCAAGTAAAAGACATTCTAAGTCCGACCTTGTTTAAACTCAGCATGCTCAGGCCAAATTTGCAAAACTTGGGTCCAGAATGCTTCCCATTTTTTTCACAAATCCAGGGGAGGACCCTGATAATTAGATGCCATTTTGAAAAGTGAGCAGTGCCTAATTGCATTGACAAACTAAATCATATTTTATTTACTGTTGAGCTGACAAAAGAGCGGGATGATTGAAAAGACGACTATCCTGAAGAGAGACGAAAGGGCTCATGACAACGCAGTATAAGCAATACGCATGAATTGCGGGCAGATACATTTATTTATTATTTTTTACTTTACAGATCAATTCACAAAAATCATAAACATAAAACCATTTAGGATGACCCAGATTTTCACAGGCAGGGCTTTTAAAACCAAAGATAAACACCAAGTAAAAGACATTCTAAGTCCGACCTTGTTTAAACTCGGCATGCTCAGGCCAAATTTGCAAAACTTGGGTCCAGAATGCTTCCCATTTTGTTCACAAATCCTGGGGAGGACCCTGATAATTAGATGCCATTTTGAAAAGTGAGCAGTGCTTAACTGCATTGACAAACTAAATCATATTTTATTTACTGTTGAGCTGACGAAAGAGCTGGATGATTGATTCAATAAAAAGTAAACGTGATATCACTTTTGGCATCGTTGGTTAGTTTGCTACTACTGCACCTTTGCTACTTCATAATTAGACACCGCTGTGATGATGATGTTTTTGTTTACAAAGCGGGTTTGAAGTGGTCACAGGGAAACTGAGTACAAACTTCATCAGCAATGTCAACTGAACATATTTTCTCTGTAGAGGTTTGTGTTGACATACGGTATTAATAGTTTAATATGATACTACAGCTTCAACTCTGATCATTAAACTGTGTGCACAACCACATACAATGTAGCCAGAAATGCAGTCTGTTATTGTTAGGTAAATTACTACAACATTTTTCAACAGTATTATTGACACTCTATTTTGCATATCAAGTAATAAACCACTAGGGAAACTGACTGGGTAAATTTTAATTCTGTTGTGGGGTGAACAAAGACAAATTTACAAGAACGGGATTTGAACCTGAAACCTCTGGATTAAGATGCCGGCGTTACTACCAACTGAGCTATGTAACTCTATTGTTGGGGGTCTCCCTATTTTGTTACTATCTTTGTTTGGGGGTGCCAGTCAGGAGCTGTTCAACCTAAAACTGCTGTAAAGCCAGGGATCACATCCATGTTTACGGTACAACCTTGGAAGCTTTGCCCAAACTCCAGACCTTGTCCTAAATCAGGACGTGTAATTGTCAGCGTAACATTTGTCCCAATTTGTTTTTCGAGAGCCAGTTGCATCTCTGCCTGTTTGATTTAATGTAAATGAACGCATGTTTCTTGGCAGCCATATATATATAGCTGAATAGCCATAAAATTCCATGCCCATAAGAACATCGGTCCATCTACATCTGTTACATTTACAGTTAAATGTATTCTGTACCTGTGTGCATAACTACTACATGTATCTGGTCGTGTCTTACTGGATAGCAATCTTCTGACCTTTACTATATTCCTGCTATTTATACATAATTTGAGCTGCCATCTGATAATCATGAGTATCGGTGTACAACTAGGCCTATAGTACACTTCATTTTAAAGGATTGCAGACTATATGTAAGCGAAACAGGGTGTCATTATGTAAACAGGGTTTTTATTTGTTTGCACATATTTCTTTGCTTAAATGTACTTTAAAGGCAGGGTATACTTTTGGTAATTGTCAAAGATTAGTATCCTCACTTGGTGTATTCCAACAAATGCATGAAATAACAAACCTGGGCTCAATTGGTCATCGAAGTTGCAAGAAATTAATGAAAGAAAAAACACCCTCGTTGCATAGAATTGTGTGCTTTTGGATGCGCTCAGATTCAAATTTTGGGGTGAAAAATTACCTCTTTCGCTAAAACTACATTTCTTCAAAGGGGGACGTTTCTAATAATGTTTTATAATATCAATAGCTCTCCAGTGCTCTTAACCATGCAAGTTTTTTATGGTCATGAACTCGTGGAGTAATTACCAGAAGCACAACCTGCTGCCTTTAAACAAACTCTAGAAACTTGAGCTCTTTGTACTCATGTACTAGTACTTTGCAATAAATGTAAGTTCCAATTGACAGGCTTTTTAACCCTAACAGACTAGACCCTTGGGTAAACATACTGCCCAAATCCTTCAATATCCTTCGGATTAAAGTGGTAATAAACCTAAAGTGCCCAAATCCTTCAATATCCTTCAACTTATTGTAATACATATTAGCCCAATCCTTCAAAATCCTTTTGAGACAGAAGTTAGGGAGTCAAAAAATGTCAAAAAAGCCCAAAACCTTCAGAATCCTATTTTGGCTAAGCTGCATAATACATAAAACCTTCAAAATCCTCCTATGTAAAAACAGCCCGGTAGCGCAAGTCCTGCGAAATCCTACCCTAACAAAAACTCATTTTAGCCCAAAGCCTTCGAAATCCTCCTGTGTTGCAGATCCCTAATAGCCCAAGTCCTTCACAATCCTGCACTTTGGCAATGAGGATATTGTAGGACTTGGGTTCTTTAGGGTTAACGATACTGGACTAAAAAAAAATGGGTTTAAAAAGCTACATATCTTCTGCTTAAAAGTATGTTCATAGATTGGTTTTTGTCAATAAAATGCTGATTTATTGGCAAAATTATCAAGAAAGAAAATAAAAGTCATGAAAGTTTCAGCTGAATACACTGTCTACTTGCTGAGAAAACAGCAGAAAAAGCTGTCACAGTATTTTCGCAAGAACTTAGAATCCATCCAGGTTTAGCGAGGTGACACAGGTACCAACAGCATCTCTGGCCGCAGCATTTACGAACGGACGCCAACCCTCAGAAATCTGAGAAACGATTCACGCATGAATAATAATTTGATTGATTTCTATTTTCTTAATAACGGGGGCATTTCAGACTAAATAATTTTGCAGGATGCTTTACATGTTACCACTACAATATTTATAACAAGTAAAAGCTTTTGGATAGAAATGACACAATTTTTCTTTTGGGGGCGGGGGGGGGGATCATTATCAAAGGACATGTACATTGTCATGATTGTGTGACCCTACCTTTAACTTGCTGCATACCAATTTTATTGGCATGCATTATTCGGTTCAAGGTGATAACCAGACACTAATCTACAAGCGAAACACATGTAAAGGTCAGCTCATTCAAGGATAAATAACGCGCAACACGAAGTACGTGTAGTCCATTAACTTACTCTATTCTCCGATTGGTTAATTGATACATTTTGCTCACTGCGATGAGCACGGTCAGGCTGCGCTTCTTTTGAATCGAGCCTAATTGATCACAGCGGGGTGGAAAATAACTGTAACATTTCATCGGTTATGGAGACTGCATTTTCAGTGCTTAAAGGTAGGGTATGGTCACCCTTTGGCAATGACCCCGGGGGGAAAAAACTTAATTTTGTTATCCAAAAGCCTATTTGTTATTAAGATGGTAATGGTAGTAAGCATCCTGCGAAATTATTAATAAATAAAAGTAGGTAAACAAAAATTGGAATCTCAAAAACACACACCGAAAGGCGACTTTTTGAGATTCAACATTTCCGTGGTGTCCGTTTGTGGATGCTGCGACCAGAGATGCAGCTCGCTGACACCTCACTTTAAAACGTGGATGGATTCGACATTCTTCACAATACTGTGAAAGTTTTTTTGCTGTTTTTTTTTTTCAACAAATAGACAATGTATTCAACTGAAACTTTATTTTTCTTTATATTACAAATCGTCTGCTCAGTGCCTTAACCCTATTCCTGCCAAATACAACAAAATGTGGCAAATGGTAAAAGTTGTCGGGGTTTTGTCGCATTTAGCTGTCAACCTAAATCCCATACTCTGTTGCACGCTGTGCTGCATTTAACGGAGTTCTACCATGGTGGCCTTGGCATGTCCATGTGCAAATCCCGGTCCCCTGCAAATTTCAAGGCATATTGGTGCATTTATCCGAGGTAAATGCCCAGTACCAAGGCGGTTGTAAACCAGTTCACTTCACAATGTGACAGAATCCTCCATTTTGCTGCTTTGAGCAGCAGGGTTTACAGCTCAACGGTGCTGCATTTTGCTGCTTTGAGCAAGGGTTTTCATTTCAACTGTGTTTCATTTTGATGCATTTAGCAAGGTGCCTACAAGACACCTGATGGTGGTTGGGGGTTTTGAAGTCCTTAAATTGCAACTGCATCCGTATTGATAATAAACAAATGTGAAAAAGTAAACCAAAATCCACTAATGAATGTTTTTCTTTGAAAAATTGATGTTTCCTTTTGGCAAGCGGGTAGTGTGGAGACCACTCTTGATCAATGAACTCCATTTTTTCCCCAGGAGCTTTGAAAAGGAAAATCGACAATTTATACTGAGCTGATGAAATGTACAGTTTCATGTACATGTATTTACAGTCTTACACAGGCATGCAACTTTTCCTCGGATCAGCTGATTTCCTCTTTTTTTATTCTCAGTTTTACCATTCAAAATTGAAATATACTGTACAAAATCATTTAAATTTTGTAATTTCCTCTTTTTTTTAGTGAAGTTACAGTTGCATGACTGCTTACAGTGTTCAATATAGATTCACAGTAAAAAGTTTCTTCAATGAGTAAAATTCCATAGAAAAAAAAACATCTGCCTGAATTTCTTTCTCTCTCTCTGTCCAATTTCAAATCCACTGGAAAGAGGTGTTTATACTGTAGCTTTCTATCACTGTCACACATCTTCAATTGTCAGCTTGTAAAGTGAGATTAATAATTGAGCATCCACTGTGCCCAGGCGGCAGTGCAAACAAGGCAGCCCACTCCCGATTGCTTCTTTTTTTAATTTCATCTCGGAGAGCAAACGGTGCTCATTTTGTTGACCGACAGCGGGAAAGATCACTCCGATTTGCTGTTTGAATACCTACAATGTGGTGTATGGCGTATCTGAGTCGACTTTCTCTTGGTGATATAACAAATGCTACTTGTGTTAGCTTCCAATTAAGCGAGGCTGCATCTAATTATTCGGTTATTTTCGTTCAGACATTTGATGGTCTTCCCTTTAAAAGTGTAAATTGTTTCCATGGTTTTTATCTGCCCGAGAGTAAAGCCAGCACGTCAGGTCCGGTGTTTCTGGCTTCACATTATGTTGAATATTAAATGAAGAAGTACACTGGAAATTTATCGCAACAATCTTGACAATTATGTAAAGCTTGGGCCTGTGCGTGCATGCACAATGTTTAAATGTATAGGTACATACGTGTACATTGTACATGATAAAGGCAATGTTAGACCGTTCATATTTTAAAGTCAGTCTGCAACCAAATTACTTGCTCGTATTGTGCATCTTACTCGAAGAGGATGAAACTAACTGACTTTCCTGCTCATCAGTCTCATGTCATACATGTACGACACAAGTACAGTACGCTCGATATCTGTGTTTCATAAGGTAAATTGTACACGTACAAGGGGCATTCTCAACACACATGTACACACATGTGCGATGTGGATCAGTTGAAGAATGAGCTGGTCACAGCTGCCTGCTAATATCGTTCCACGCATACTAACATCTTCTTCAAGCTGCTAAGATAAAGGCCTCTATTCCCGATGTGTTACCAATTTTGCTGTCCAGTTTTTTAAATTTGTTTAATCGCATGTAAACGACAAGCCCGTCCAGGGTGCGCCTGGTGTCTGTGAATCAATGAATTTCTAAAATTCCTTAATACTCGTATCTTCTTCACAGATGGATGCTTCATGCATGGAGCTCGCCCTGGAGGGGGAGAGGTTGTGCAAAGCGGGGAACTGCAAAGCGGGTGTCCAGTACTTTGAGGCGGCCGTGGAGGTGGGAACCGACGACCTGCGGACGCTCAGCGCCATCTACAGCCAGTTAGGCAATGCCTATTTCTATCTGCAGGACTACACGCGGGCACTGGAGTACCACAGGCACGACCTGACACTGGCATGGTAAATAGCTCCTTTTCATTCATCGTTTCATAGGGAACGTGGAAATAGGTATATATTTTTCATCCTAGGGGTAGAGCATAAAAACAATACTATCCAAGAAATATGATTTCAAAACATGCCTGTGCACGGTGCACAATGGAATGTCCAGATGTTGACATGCTCGTTTGACAGAGTGATGCCTCAATTGGCTTGACATTGCTGGATATATAATGTAGGCTTGCTACGGTAGCTCGTACGTGAGGAGAACATGTCTGCGATAAGTTTAAAGTGTGAGAGTTGTGTGAAACGGGTTTGTTTTATTTAGAAAGATGAGAGAAAAATGACTAAAACAGGTGTGGGGACAGTGAGGTCATCATTTTGGCTGCAAATCCAAGTGGGTCGGATGACTGCAAACACAACATTATTTTTTAAAATTTGGCCTAAAGTTATTTTGAGTATAAAAAGAAACTGTTCTTGCATTTTTGAAAAACTTGCTCGAAGACGTGGCCATCAGGAATCACCTCAGAGTGCATCACAGAGCAGGTGTACCATCAAAACATTTCTGGGGGCCCTTGAGCAGGCCCCGAATCCCATGCTGTAAAAGCTTGAACTTTGTGCTCACACTGACCCCCCTCCCCCCTTAAGTCCCAACCCTTTATTGTTCATAGTTTGGAAAACACTGCAGAGGTAATGGAGGGCTGCCTTTGTCATTGCCTGGGTGCCCTTTGAGATGTTTTGACAGTCTCTCAATAAGGTGCCCTTTACTCAGGAAAAACTGCCTTGCCCCTTCTGCCTGATACTTCACAGGGGCAATGGAGGAAATTGCCTCCATGCTCTTGTCATTGCATGGGTGCTCTTTGAAATGTTTTGACAGCACATACTTTCGACTGTCTCAATAAGGTGCCCTTTACTCGGGGAAATACTGCCTTGAAATGTTTCGACAGAAATTCTTTTACATACATTTCTATGTTTCCAATTGACAAGGTGAAGGGTTCAGGCGGACTGGGGCTGGTAGGCCCAAATAGACCTTACAAGTGCTTATCACAGGGTTAGATGTTTCAATTTTATCTACATTATATGGCAGTCCAAACAATTTTGAAGTGACAGGAGAAGAGGATTGTGGGCATATGTGCTGGCAAAAATGCCTAGCCTGTAAGGTTTGTCCTTGAGGGACCATTCAGAATAATCAATGTTTAAAAAATGTTTGTCTTTTTTTTCGAAATTGTTTTGACCCACCCACCCATATCCAAATTTACAAAATGTAGGTTTTTAAATATTCACAGACTATTTAATGTACCATATACACTGAGGAACAAAGTAATGCCTCAAATGAAGCAGATATTTCAGGTCAATGCTCTCCCAGCTCAGGAGTTTTTTAATGGCCTTTCCTGGCTTCAAGCAGGCAACTTTGTAGTTGAAACAGATGAGGTCATTTTTGCCATCTCCCAATCAGGCACCGAGGTCGGCTATCCAAACAAGGTTGACCAATAACAATGGATAGCGCAGACGTAGCAGACTTGAAAGACTTGAAAGACGATCTGGGCAGTTTTCAGCAGAAAAATGTGGGTTTTTTGTTGTGTTTTTTTTTAAATTGTAAACTAAATTTTGATTTTCAGTTGATCCTTTGACCCACTCACCCACAGTTTCAAAAAAAGATAGACAATTTTTAAACATTGTGAATTGCCCATTTCTGAGAAAAAACCGCCCTCAAGTGCCCTCACAAGAACAAAGTGTCCAACCTGCTGCATTATACACAGATTATAAACATGCCATTCAAAATGATACCTGGACAAGCTTGGAATATTCCCTGTCAATTTTCTCACTGTTTTCATAAATGTGGTCCTGTAAAAGTGCCTGTAATACATAGTACATGGTACTTGCCACGCTTATGGTATGTTGATTATTACAGTACTTACATAAAAAATGCGCACACATGAGCACGCATCAGAAAAAAAAAAACAATCGGCTAAATGGGAATTTGACAGTCTGTCCAACAGCACTTGCGTACACATTTTGTGTAGGTTGTTTTTTCATGCAAATTTCCATGTTCTAGATTTGCAATGAGGTAGGCCCTATTCCTTAATATGTTTGTTTCTCCAAATATCATCAACAGATTTAATGGCGTCAGAAATTACTGCAATTGAAAATCTTCAACAAACTAATTTATTTTATGCAATAACAGAATGACTGAGTGTGTGATCAAAACTATCTTGAACTGAAGGATCTCTAAGATCAAAGGATTGTTAGTTGGTTTTAAGAAGAATAAAACAGTTCTACCAATGGTTGACATGATATACGTACATGTTGGAAGGGAACATTCCATTGAAAGAATGGTAGAATACATGCACTTCGGCAATTAATGACCAGTTGAAATTGATTATGTTCAGAGTACAATACAAACATGTCATAATGAATTGCACCAACATGACAATGGTCTTTTTGTTTGTTCGTTCATTCGTTTGTTTGTTTAGGTGATCTTCCTGTCAAGGGAACTCGGCAAACTTCCATGAATTTGCAAAAAACCTGTTATGTCATCACTCATGTCAAGTCATTTGTGGGAGCTCTGTTCGCTGCTTTGTTGCAACATTGCAACTAACCAATTCACCCACAAATGGTGTCAAAGTATTGTCATTTTGATACATGCCATCAACGGCAGAAGTGTAGCTAGTTTTTTCAAAACCTTGAGGTTGTGGCTTAAGTTTGTGATCGATAGTTACGAAAAAAAACAGAAGCTTAAAATTACAAAATTACAAATAAATGATAAAATCAAACACAAGTTTAAATGGCATTCCCACCGACCATTTTTTGCACAAGTAGCTGTTTTATGTTATTTATTTATGGTTTTTTTTTTAGATAACAAATGGACTGTTTCACGATTTTCCCAATAACCTATCAATCCTTTGTGACTATGCTGATAGCAGCAGTTGTAAAAAGTCAAATGTGTGTTTCTGGATGCAAAAAGTCAAGTGCAGCCTACTTTTAAGTACAGTGGTGCGGCTTTTTCATAAAATGTACCTCTGATTCTTGTTTTAAGGATAACATAATTGCAAAATTATGAGACAAAGTTTTGTGGGCCTGGTAGTTTCTTCTTCTTTCCAAAAAACCAAGTTGCATGTCTGTTGAATTGTGTTGTCAAAAGGCCAGACAAATTTACCCTAGTGGGACAATGAAGTGTAGATCTTGTAGAGTACACACATGCAATAACATGCATGTATGTACATGCGATAACATGCATGTCGTACATGCAATAACATGCACGTACGTGCAATAACATGCACGTACATGCATAACATGCACGTACATGCAATAACATGCACGTACATGCAATAACATGCAGTAATGCAATAACATGCACGTACATGCAATAACATGCACGTACATGCAATAACATGCACGTACATGCAATAACATGCATGTACAGCATAACAGCACGTACATGCAATAACATGCACGTACATGCAATAACATGCACGTACATGCAATAACATGCACGTACATGCATAACATGCACGTACATGCAATAACATGCATGTACGTACATGCAATAACATGTATGTACATGCAATAACATGCATGTATGTACATGCAATAACATGCATGTATGTACATGCAATAACATGCATGTAGTACATGCAATAACATGCATGTACATACATGCAATAACATGCATGTACTACATGCAATAACATGCATGTACGTGCAATAACATGCACGTACATGCAATAACATGCATGTACATGCAATAACATGCACGTACATGCAATAACATGCACGTACATGCAATAACATGCATGTACGTACATGCAATAACATGTATGTCATCAATAACATGCATGTATGTACATGCAATAACATGCATGTATGTACATGCAATAACATGCATGTATGTACATGCAATAACATGCATGTATGTACATGCAATAACATGCATGTACATACATGCAATAACAGCATGTACATACATGCAATAACATGCATGTATGTACATGCAATAACATGAATGTACGTATGCAATAACATGCATACATGCAATAACATACATGTACGTAATGCAATAACATACATGTACGTACATGCAATAACATACATGTACGTACATGCAATAACAACATGTACGTATACGTACATGCAATAATACTGTACGTACATGCAATAACATACATGTATGTACATGCAATAACATACATGTCTGTACATGCAAACTACATGCAATAACATACATGTACGTACATGTGCAATAACATACATGTACGTACATGCAATAACATTTATATAACTTACATGTACGTACATGTACAGTAAATGTACGCAAATGTATGTAATGACATATGTACATGTAAAAAAAGTACTTAGGTACATGTCATGTACAAGCCATATTGTGGATATTTTTAAAACAGGTATATCACATTCATGCGTTCAAGTTGTTATTTTCAATGCTCCATTAGACATTAGCAGAGCTGCCAACTCTCCCTGATTCTGAAGAAAGTTCCCTGAAAATCTTTCCACGTTCTGATCAAACAAATTTGAAAATCTCCCCGATTATAGAAACCTTTTCTCTATTATGTTGAATGTAGTTCTAAATATCTCCCTGATTGCTGTACAAAATCTTCCTGATGGCAAGATGAAAATATGTTGGCTTAGAACATGATTGCCTTGCTTAAAATCTCACAAATTCGTTTTGTTGTAAATGTGTGTTTGGTACTTCATATACATGTGTGTGGTACTTCACTCGCCTGTGCTTTGTTGCCAACCTTGACTAATGCTATTCATCCAGTGAGAGCTAAATACCGTCCTAGGCGAGATGAGATGGTGAGCAGTTTTCACCCACATCAGTCTGGATGGTCTGGAGAGTCAATAGCTGTGCTGTTGTTCAGTCCCTGCAGACAGGATTAATTTCTGCCTTAAAGGAACATTACAGAATTGGTACGAAAAAAACTTGTAAAATATACCTTTTGATCACAGATTTACATAATACTTACACGGTCTAATGATGATGATGATAGTAGAAAACATCCCTTGAAATATTTCTGTCTGAAATGCCATATTATGATGAGAAATGAATAAACGAATTTTCCGATTGGAGTTTATCGCTCAGTG
This sequence comes from Pycnopodia helianthoides, assembly GCA_032158295.1. Taxonomy (NCBI): domain Eukaryota; kingdom Metazoa; phylum Echinodermata; class Asteroidea; order Forcipulatida; family Asteriidae; genus Pycnopodia; species Pycnopodia helianthoides. The sequence goes on from CM063258.1 coordinate 14,335,791, forward strand.
AGCGTTTTATTCATTTGTTGAATCTATATGATTTCATGCATTTTAACTATTTTCTCGTGACCCAGATGGCCGATCGATCTCAAACTTCTACAGGTTTGTCAGTTTATGTATTATGTTGGATTGTACATAAATTGCTTACACTGCCAGCAACTCTTTTGTTAGCAAAAACAATTCTGTAATGTTCCTTTAACTCTGGCATCGTAAAAATAAAATGCAAGCATTCATCAGCTCATACCCTTCCTGCCCCCTTTTCTTTTTCTCTTGTTTCCTGTTTGATTTTTACGCCAAATCGCTGAGTAACATTTCTTACATGTATACGTACAGTAAATAATAATAATAATAATAATAATAATAACTGTATTTATAAAGCGCCTTTTGCTAAAAGATACAAGGCGCTGATATTTTTACCTGCCATGTATGTGGAGCTACGTTTTTGAAGTATGAGACCTATGCACTTATAGCACCATGTAATGGTATACACTGTGCTGTGGCGCAACAAACCAGGAACGATCAAACCAGGAACACCGGGGCGAACCCCTTCTCTTTACGATAAGTGTACTGGGTTCTTTAACGTGCATTACACAACACACGGGACCTACGGCTTTACGTCCCATCCGAAGGACGCAGCAATAATGGTTAAGTGTCTTGCTGAAGGACACAAGTGTCACGACTGGGACTCGAACCCACACTCTGCTGATCAGAAACACCAGAGCTTGAGTCCGGTGTTCTTATCCGCTCGGCCACGACAGAGTTTTTGTTTGTCAGAAATTTTGTTAAAATACAGCCTAATGCGTTAAAATATGTTTTACTTACACTACAGGTATAAAATGTGCCCATTGCAGTATGACTTATTTTTTATGTACATTACGTGAACAAGTCTGATTACTTCACTGGGACGTTGGAGGCAGTTCAGGCCTAGAATTACACGGAGGCCACAGAGGCCATGGTCTCTGTTGCCCTGGTCTTGGCCTTAGTGCCCCTTCAAAAGTATCCCGTAGACTTTAAGATTTTCCAGTGGAAGTAGTGCCCTCTTTGCAAAATGAAAACGGTCTTGCCCTCTCAACGATGAAATTACAGGCCTGGCAGTTGCCTCTTTGCCCCAGGTCATGGCCTTGGTGCCCCTTGAAATGTGATTCAGTACAAAATGTACATTTTCCGCATTGAGGTGCCTTTGACAGTGTGTTCTGAGGGGGGAATCTGGCTTGCCCTTTGAAGAAGGAAGTAGTTGTCCTGCATGAACATACTGTAAATTGCTTCAAGAGGCTCCTGTAAGTGTGCTTCCAGTCTTGATCACGGTTTGCCCTGAACTTTTTAGTGATTGGCCAGCAGGACCGTTTAGGTTGTCATTTCACTAGTCCATCGCTCTCTTCACTAGAACGTCTATCAAATCAAATACATGTATGGATACTTTTCAACACTGAACTGGCCAGCCTATGACCACTTGGAGTGTATTTTGACTGTGTTTTGGCGGGTGTTTTAACTGGCATTTGGCAAGTTCACCAGCTGTTAAGGGAGGGAGAGCGCTGTTGACATCAAAAATTGCAACAAAGCAAAAATTGACGTCATCTTCTTGAAGGCCGTTAATCAAATACAGACACTTATTGTCTAGGTTTTTTTTTTATGCTCAAATTTCAATCAAAAAAGGCAGGTAATTTTTTTTCATCCATTTTTGATGGAAATTTGAGAGTGATTTAAAAAGAAAATAAAACAAATTAAACGAGTGAGTCAACTCAAATTATTTTCAGTATAAAGCCTGCACATGTCCATCCACATGTTGAAACACTTTGTGGGCGGTTTGGTACTTTTAAAACCAAACCAGAGTTACAACCATTGGATGAACTGCTAACGTGACAGATGCAAAGTGGTGCCCTTTATGGTGTGAGTCCGTTTAGAAGTTTTATCTTCCAGTACGCGCTAATCCTCCAATCAGATGCTCGAACCGGAGTGTGATATCAGATGATAACCTGCTCCCAGTTTTTATATTGCACTCTGCGTATTGTGAGTGTCAATGCGTCACGCTCCGCATACGGTCAGTGCACAAATTACATTCTAAACTTTGCGCGTGGAAAACCAAAAACAAAAACATAACCTAACCTCATTGCCTTAATGAGGCTGGAAGATAAATTCGTTATCACACTCGCGCTCGTGGAATACGGAAAAATATAGCGCTACTGCGTCCCATATCCAACTCGGCCCTTCGGCCTCGTTGGATATGGGACGCAGAAGCGCTATATTTTTTCGTATTCCACTCGCGCTTGTGTGATAACTTATAATGGAGTTTAGGTAAAACAAAAACTGTCTGACTGTGATATTTTCCCTACCTGTATATGTGTGAGATTGTCTCAAGGTTATTCCCTTTGCCCACAGTACAAATTAGTATAATATTTGTGTCCCTTTTATAACATTAAGAGACTAGTCGTCCATGTAAAGTTACCGGATATTCCTTTCACGACATGCACTGAATTACTGTCGCAGTCTGCACGTTTGGAAATTCATTTCTAAAGGGGGATCCCTAGAGAAACCACACTTCCACTCCAAGATCATTCAATGGAGGGGCTCCAAGGTCAAATTCAGTTTTGCGATCCACTCATTTTCCAAAAGAGTTCTCATGGAAATTGGGAGAGAGAAGCCGTTTAACCTTAAACTATCTTAAAGTGCAAGCGGATCACAGCCTTAAAAAAATATATATATATATCACAAATGATGTAATACTTGCATCGGGGATAAAGAGTAGGATTATGGTTTTACCCTCACATCGATGTGTTATAAGCATTAAGTGCTTTCAGAGTTTTGTGGAAGAAAACCAAAATCGCAGGCTTCTTCTGTTGGACTCAAAACCCATACCCCCCCCCTACATCTTAATGTCAGGGGGGCATTCGTGTACAGACACCAGCCATCAGAGCGCTGAGAAATGATTTATGCATAAATCGTTTTTCAGATTCACACGTTTTTGGGTGAAAAATTATCCAAACCATATATTGCTTTGAAGGTAATCCTTTCTCAAAGTTATCAACAGCTGCAGTGCTTCTCGCCAAGTGATTTTTTTTTATGGTCGATAATTTTTGGAGTACTTACCAATCTCTGACCTTACCTTTAAAGGAACATTACAGAATTGGTAAGAAAAAACTTGTAAAATATACTTTTGATCACAGATTTACATAAAACTTACACGGTCTAATGATGATGATAGTAGAAAACATTCCTTTGAAATATTTCTGTCTGAAATGCCATATTTGATGAGAAATGAATAAACTAATTTTCCGATTGGAGTTTATCGCTCAGTGAGCGTTTTGTTCATTTGTTGAATCTATATGATTTCATGCAAATGTGTAATCGGGTTTTCACTATTTTCTCGTGACCCAGATGGCCGATCGATCTCAAACTTCTACAGGTTTGTCATTTTATGTATATGGTGGATTACATAAAGTGCTTACACTGCCAGCAACTGTTTTGTTAGCAAAAACCAATTCTGTAATGTTCCTTTAAATACAGGTCGTTACCGGTTTGTGTTTTACCAGGACAAAAATAACATCAATACATAGATGAAAATCTGTGTTTGCTTCGGACGTTTAAAAAAAGTACGGGTGTATACATGTGTACAGTGTTTATGTACATTAGCTAGAATGTCATAAACCTATGGTGTGTTTAATGAACTGTGACTGAGTGATGTCATCAAAACAATTACTCACACTGATCTTATCACTGTAAAGGCAGGGTGTACTTTTGGTAATTACTCCAAAATCTAATTACTATAAAAACTTACTGGAGAGCTGTTGATATTATATAATCGTTAGAAACGACCCCCTTTGAAGTAATGTAGTTTTAGAGAAAGAGGTCATTTTTCATCCAGAATTCGAGAAAGGCTTCAGGCTTGGGCATGATATTAGTGAAAGCACACAATTCTTTGCAGCAAGGGTATTTTTGTCTTTCATTATTTTCTTGCACATTTGATGGCCAATTTTCACAGGTTTGCTATTTTATGCTTATGTCGGGATACACCCAGTGAGGATATTTAGTCTTTGACAACTACCAAAAGTTTATCCTGCCTTTGAATGGATTCTTTGCTTCAAGTGAGATCCAGTATTGAACATAATACAAAACATGTCAAATGCTTGAAAGAGAACAAGTTTCATCAGAAATTGAAATATGTTCGCGCCAATTACATTGTATTTTTCAACCTTCGGCTGGTCTTTCATTAGGACAAAAATGTCATCCACCGCTGAAAAGAATTACCCATTTCCATTGAATTTGATCCGATTCAACTCTGAAAGTTACGGCAGGTTGCCAGGCAACGGTTGCCGTGGGAACAGCAACGTTAATCCATTCATAAAAAAAAAAAACGAGCTGAATGTATTAGATATCATTTGTTGGCTACCGTGGAAATGCAAAGTACATGTACATGTTTGTTTTTTCCGGGAAAGTCACGAGATTAGTGTAATTTACTGTACATTTGCAAAGGCAATAACATTACGATGCACGTACATGTAGGCGAACATTAACAGTCAACCCAGATGCAGAACAATAAATCTTTTGCTGCACAGTTGATAGCTTGTTAAACAAATTACCATACATACACCCACGCACAGCAGTGCTTTACAAACACCAAGGGCTCCTCATCTCACCCAAATTGTGTGCAGTTTTTCATCCGGATTCCCATTCCCTCAATCGATGCATTTTCCAGATTAACTGCTCTCAGTATACATTTTAAGTCACTTTTTTTTGTATTTTCTTGCCCTATTAGCACGTTGGGGGACCACATAGGGGAAGCCAAAGCGAGTGGTAACCTCGGAAACACGCTGAAGGTGTTGGGGAAATTTGACGAGGCGATCGTCTGCTGCCAAAGACACCTGGACATCTCGAGAGAGCTTGGAGACAGGGTAAATGGCCTAGTAATATGTGTGTAGTTATTTACGGCTGAGGGACTCTTTTTGTTTAATTCTTGGCAGAGTTTGATACTTCTCAAATTCTAATGACTTGGAAAATCTTAAGCTGTATCATTGAACATGTTTCCTGTATATACCGCGCGCGCAGATCCTTGTCATTTGATTGGTGGAACAGGCGTCACATGGCATTCGTTGTTTTGCCATGTATACTGCAGCGATGCTCAAAAATTTTATTATAGGAGTCCTACTTGTATATGGAAAATTGTAGTGATGTTTCAGACTATTTTGAGAAAGGATTCCGTTTGAGTTTGATAAATGTTTGCCCTAAAGCATTTGAATCTGAGAAACGATTCATGCATGAGTCGTTCCTCAGATTTCTGAGGGTTGATGTCCGTTCGTGAATGCTGCGACCAGAGATGCGGTTGGCACCCGCTGTCACCTCGCTAGTGGATGGATTCAATGTTCTTGTGAGAGTGTTTTCTCAGCAAGTAGACACTGTATTGGGCTAAAACCTTCACATGTGACTTTTATGTGTCTTTCTTTATAAATTGGCCTACATCTGATCAGCATTACAATACCAAATGATGACCTTACTTATAAACAATTAAAGGTTTTCTTATCTCTTCATTTCTCGAGGGAAAAATGCCATTTCTTAAAAAGAACATTTTATTAGTCACCCCTTCATGCAACTCCAGCTGGAAAAGAAGCAATGAAAAAATATGGCTATATTGTTATTTAAAGACATTGTAACGCCACCTCATAGCTTTCAACGATACGTTATTAAGCAACCCAAGAAAGGAAGAGCAAATGACAGAGCTGTTAAAGGACTGGGCTCTCTAATAGCAAGCTCCTGCCAAGAACCTGGGAGTAATTGGCCCCATTAGAGATGCGGTTAGCGGGAATTAAGCCCGCCTCGCTAAGAGGTCGTACTCTGTACGCGAACGAACGTCCAGAGTTAGTTTATAAATGCTGCTCGTCGGGGAGTGGAATGTCTGTGATTAGATTATAGTGACAGCTTAGGACTTCAACCCGCAGAGTCGTTTGACATCTAGGATCAATGGAGGAGAGATCAGAGCCTCCAATTTCAATCACCGGAACTACCACATAGTAAAATGCTTATTTGCGAAGGCACAGTCCGTGGACGCTGTACTGTGAATATTTGTATAGCCCGTATTAAGAGACCGTGCATTTGTTGTCCAATCTTTGACGTACATAAACGCCCAGGCATGGCGGGACTACATGTAGTGTAGTACAAGTACTTCTTAATAGCGGGGCAGATGGGGGAACAATTTGGGGGGAACAATTTGGGGGAACAATTTGGGGGAACAATTTGGGGGAACAATTTGGGGGAACAATTTGGGGGAACAATTTGGGGGAACAATTTGGGGGAACAATTTGGGGGAACAATTTGGGGGAACAATTTGGGGGAACAATTTGGGGGAACAATTTGGGGGAACAATTTGGGGGAACAATTTGGGGGAACAATTTGGGGGAATTGTGCACCACAGTCACAGTTAGAGTATGTCATGAGAAAGAAAGGGCCATCACAGATTTGTCTTTAAAGAGAAAAGGACATGTACAATAGGTAGAACAAAAGGCAATGGTGGCCATTTTGAAAGCATTGAAAGCTGCTTGTTATTATACGTAACAATATTTTTAATATTTTTTTTTCAAAGGACAAATCTGCGATGGCCCTATAGCCAAATATCTTTCTCATGTCATACTGATTGTGTGCCACATTTCATGCTTGCATTGGTATCAAAGGCACAATCCCATCACCTACCTGCTATACTCTAACATGTATGATTGAGAAAGCGTTAAATATTACCATTAGGCTGACCCTTTTTTTTGTAGGAGTAGAAGTTCATTAAATCTTGCTGCCATTTGCAGTCAATTTTGGTTATTCTGCACAAGCTCATGACCACAAAATATTTTCTAAATATAAAAAAAATTAGGGATATACATATCATACAAATTCTAACCCGAAACTTTCTTGATTAATGATACAGTTAGAATTCAAGGCCTTGTCTTTAATGAACACTTTAGTCTCAACCGTGCGTTTTGTTTAATTTTTTCGTTTTATTAAAAAAATGGAAATATGAAAATGAAATTATAAACCAAGTCGCCTTAGGATTGTTGTAAAAGGCATCCGGAAGCATCAGAATCAATGTGACTGGTTTGACTGTGGTGCTGTCATAAGAATGTTTATTTTTTGTTAAACTGTATTGCACATTAATGGAGGAAGAGACCTTGATTGTGGTGTGGCCATTTTTTATTTTTCTCCAATCCAAACCATTGCAACCATATCGAGGCTGGAAGAAAAAGATAGTCTGGTTCCATTTTTGGGGCAATGAATATCAGCATTCATTACTGCTGTTGAACACAGGAAACATGACTAAGATGGCGGCAGCTAAGGTCTGTACATTTGAAAGAGACATTCTCATCAACAGCATATTCTCTTTTCTCCTTGAGCGAACGAACGATGACTTAATAAAACACTTTCAAACAGGTCTGGTATCAAATTACCAATGAAGTGGGCAAATAATTGAGGTTATATATAGATTGGTTACCATGGTTTTGGGGAACTTACCGATGCCGTTTACATATATTTAAAAAGTCATAATGAAATTACACGGCAGTCGAAGACGACCGTCTTGGCTTGATGCGCCTTAGAAGACGTTTCTGAGTTTGGCGCTTAATTTTCTCATCAATAGACGTTGGAAATGCGACTTGTTTACTCTTGCAGACGGCAATAATTGTGATTGACATTTCACGGATTCAATTGTCGTCATTCGGCAAATAGTGACGTACCTGGGGTTTAAATTTTTTTTTTATATGAGTCAAACCGTGGGCACGCCGTGTGCATAGCGTTTTAAATGAAGTAATATCCTTAGGCTGTCTCCAGCGCGGCGAATCATCAAAAGCTTCTGAAAAGGAGCCGGTGGGTTTTTTTTTTTTCAGAGGGGAGACACATCCACACACTTTTGTGCCGTTGCCTGAAGTGTGTTTCCGCGTTGACGGCATGGATGCTCTGATAATTGCAACAATAGTGGAAACAAAACAGTTGTCAACATGGGGAGTTAAACAGGCGTAAGCCCACAGGTGCCTGCAGACCCACCCCCTCCTTCTTCAACTCAGGATTTCTGTGAATTTTTTCAGACCATTTTAAGGTGGAGCAGATGGCTTGTGTCTGTGGAACTGCTGCTGGTTTTTTTTTTCCTGAAATAGAATTAGCATGCTTTTTACAGAATGGCCCGTTCACCATCATTAGAAATTCGAATGTGGTCGTTCTGCCCTCCCAAAAGGCTCTCTCTATGTATTACACAGGGTTGGTAAGGATAAAAAACATGGCTTGAATTTAGTCTGAAAGCTTACTGATTATGAAGTTCATACTAGAAACATTTTGTTGTGAGATATTTCCCTCTGAAATGAAGTTGTATTTGAGAATACTGTATCTGAAAACCTTTAAAAAAAACCTTAAAAAAACAGCTCGTTTCGGTTGCTGCAGCCAAAATTAAGGACAATTGTGTATGTAAGTACTGAAAAATTTGCATGGTTTTTCAATATTTTCTCTTGACTCACACGGCGGATTCAGCCCAAATTTCACAGGTTTGTTATTTCATGGGTATGGTTGATCTCACAAAACATGAACACTGTCTGCGACTCTTTTGTCAGCTCCACCAATCCTGTATAATACCTTAAACCTTCTTGCTCTTTTCTCATCGTTCTCCACTCTTTTCAACAGTGAGTCTGTAAATTTGTGCTTGGCAATTATTCACTTAATAAATCTAATTAGTTTCAAAAATTTGTTGCCCATTAACCACTTAGCGCAGGGATTTGTAAAAAAATTCTATGCTCAGGGATGGGGTTAAATTTTGCGGAACACCCAGAATATATTTTTTGAGAATATCATTGTCACATTGGAACCCTGACTAAATGAACTGAAGTCAACAAAGGTTGTGATAAAATGCTGCAGAATTTGTTATTAACATTCAAGGAAGTATGAATCGCAAAACCCTGGTTGTAAAAAAAACCTGGTCGTAAACCCTGGTCGTAAGCTACTGTCGATAATCGGCCATGATAGGTCATAAAATGCTGGAACCTCAGACAACTCGGACTTACCCCCCCCCCCCCACTTATGCTGAACACAATGATAAACAATGGTGGCAGCCTATCGATCTCGCTTGTACAGCTCAAGGATGAAGGTCTGGAATGGGGATTACACAAATAACCCAAAGAAAAGGGGAGATTTTGAGCATGATTTCCAGTACCCTCTGACCCTCTTTGTGCGGGGGGGGGGGGGGAACGAAGCGTTACATGGTGATTGCATGCACCGTGCAGGCGTGGAATGTCCAGCCGTGTTAACGTCCCGGTGTTCTGAAATGTAAACAACAGTGAGATTATCTGACCTCCCGAGGTCTTGTGTTCAGAAAAGGTTGTGCGTATATGCATGACATGTACACGTCTTCCGGTCATAACTGGTTTCAAGTAGTAAAAATGTCAAGTTGCCAATTGACAATTTGACAGTCCATTTCACACAAAATTCGCCACATATAAAGAGGACTATAAAATCCCAAAGGAATTTTGAGCACAAACTATCTGAGTTTAGATTTCATTTCCTATACTGGTATTGTATACTATATTTTCAAAGGTACATCAATTGTGAAATCTTGGGATGAAGTCACTCAAGTGAAATTTGCGTAGCCGAGAGTCTAAGAAATAATTACAGTGTACCGACTTTCCATATATGCATAATTGATATGTTGTTGCTAATACTTGTATTCATGTTGACCTCCCCCATGCATAGTGTAGTGATTAGTGAATCATGAACATTTTCAATCAGTAGGCCTACTGTGTTGTGGATGGATGGGAACATTTGCAACGTCTGCAGTTCCAGTGCAAGTGCTCGGGTTGTCTTGATTTGGGAAAATTGGTGTCGTATTTCACCGATACTGCACAAAATAATGTGCATGGTTCTTGTACATGTGCTCTGACCTTGATTGGATCTGAAGATATTCTTCAGCATGTTCAGTGAGGGTTCTAATCATGGAAAGTGTGTATTTGTTTGGGCCCAATTTCATAGAGCTGCTTAAGCAGAAAACATTGCTAAAAAAAATTCTGCTAAGTTAAAAAAACAAGCAGGACACAAGTCAATTACTTCTTTCTCATAATGTTTTATACTATCAACAGCTCTCCATTGCTCGTTACCAAGTAAGTTTTTATGCTAACAATTATTTTGAGTAATTACCAATAGTGTCCAGTGCCTTTAAGTTCCCAACCCCTTGGCACTTTTGGTTGATGAGAGTAGTTTTTCTAAGTACAGCGCTCACTTGCCCAAAAACAGAGTAAGTTACTTTGAATGCTTTGGAGAGTTCTTCTCAAGTAGTTATTTCATGCCCAGCTAATTTCCCTAATTTTTAGTCTGTACCAGCCACATTGGGACTCTATAAATAGGTACAGCTTCCATACATTTTAGTATCGGCTAACATTTTTATCATTGTTCAATTAAGGGCCTAGGTCTCCACCTGTAGTTTAGGTAAAAAAAAATTGTTTATTGTGAACATGGATTCAATTGACATATTGGCTGGAAGTTAAAGCCAGCAAAATCACGGTTTGTTGTTAAGTTTTATGTGCCCTGACTAAGCTACATTATTATAGAAATCTCTGAACTTGCCTTAAATATATGTCGACTTAGATACATTTTTGTTTAAAAGCCAATTGAATTTTGTGTCTGGTACGTGTACATAATACTGTCCGATCATGACGTTAGCGTTTTTTGTACCATACTGCTCGCAGCATTATGTTGCTCAATACGGCTAGCCAATTTATGTTGATCCTCTGCCGCGCTGTGTACAGTATCTAGAACTGAATGCTCGAACATGATGAGTTGTGCGTAATGTGACTACCTGACCTTTGCAGACTGTAGAGATTCTGAGATGCATTTATAGCCCTCTATTGATTTGTAAAACGGAGCTCCTGTGATGAATTGCCGAGAGGTCTGGGCTAAGACCAACGATAGTGTACTATCGCAGACTAGAGCCCTCTTCTAAACGACGGCTTGGGCGTGGGCTTCGGCTTGGGCTCTGTTGGTTAGTTAGAAAACCTGAAAACCTGCGCTTTTCTTACAGGGCTTAAAACAGGCAGACATAGCCCAAGCTGGAACTCAAGCTTGAACCCTAGCTGGAACCCTAGCTGGAACCCAAGCCCAAGCTGTGGTTTCAAAAAAGAGCCTAGTAATACATTCCATCAGTACAGGTGATACATGTATCTCATGTACACAAATTTCTTGTCTGGATAATGATTTGAATCTACAATCCTTTTCAGTCTTGCGGATTTTTTTCATTCAAACTTGATACCCGATGCAGAAAGGCATCGTCTCTCAAAGGTTAAAAAACCTAGGGCAGACCCCTTGTGTGTCGTACGTATACATGTACTTAACTTGATACAATACACTGATAAAACGCACTTCCTCTTCTGTACCCACTTCCATCATCTTAAAGGCCAATCTTCTTTTCTTATCAGCATCTGTCTCTCACCTTCTTCCTGTGTCTTGTTTACTGCTTTCCAACCAGTACGGTGACTACCATGGATTATGTAAATCATATACTATTTAAAGGAACATTACAGAATTGGTTTTTGCTGACAAAACAGTTGCTGGCAGTGTGAGCATTTTATGTAATCCACCATATACATAAACTGACAAACCTGTAGAAGTTTGAGATCGATCGGCCATCTGGGTCACGAGAAAATAGTGAAAAACCGATTACACATTTGCTTGAAATCATATAGATTCAACAAATGATTAAAACGCTTACTGAGCGATAAACTCCAATCGGAAAATTAGTGTATTAATTTCTCATCAAATAATGGCATTTCAGACAGAAATATTTCAAGGGATGTTTTCTACTATCATCATCATTAGACCGTGTAAGTTTTGTGTAAATCTGTGATCAAAAGTATATTTTACAAGTTTTTTTCTTACCAATTCTGTTACGTTCCTTTAAAACTTCGCCCTCTGCTCCCTGTTCACATTTATCTCTCAAGTGACCTCACTTTGTCCTCATTATCTCAGCGTAAGTCACATCCTGACTCGGCACTTCAGTGTCCAGCTCTGCTTTCTTTCATTTTGTACTGTCACAGGGTTTAGTGTGCTTGATGGCAGTCAAGGAGTGGGACGCCTAACCGGTTGGCCATTCAGAAAAGTCAATCTTTCAAAAAATTTCGACCCAACTACCCAACCACCCCAAATTTTGATTTTTTTCAATATTAAATGATTTAATAATATATCCTAAAGAACAAAGTAATACCTCAAATGACGCAGATATTTTAGATCAAAGGTCTCCAGTATCAGTATGATTTTTCCTGGCTTATACAAACAATGCTCTGGGCCAGCTGTGTATTTTTTTTCTTTCTTCTTTTTTGTTTGTTAATTTTTTTCCTGTTATTTTAAATTCAAACTGAATTTCGATTTTCAGTTATTTCTTTTGACCCATCCACCCACAATTTTGAATAAAAGATCAATTTTTGTTTAAATTGACTTAGTTTTGAATGGCCCTTTTCGTAAAAAAAAAAAAAAAACATCCCCAAAAAGCACACACATTGAAATCTGTTTCCAAAGCAAACAGTAAAAAAAATTTAAAAAAATAAATTATGAAGTGGACAGTAAAAAGATATAAATTGGGACCTTCCTTTTCTTCAAAAAGTTAGCCCCAGATTGACTTCCTCTTTGTTGGTGGAACTGTGTTATCTTAGTCCCCTGCAAAAATGTATGCATTATTTTCAACAGTTACAATTTGTACATTTTGTTGTGTATGCTGCCACACCTGTCGTTTGTGGTTTAGTGACTGTGAAGACTGGCTCAAGTGTTCTATTTTAAATTCCCGATCGATCCCGGAAAGTGTGTTGACATTCGCTTTGTCTACAAGTCAGCTCATAGTCGGGATTGGAATCACTAGAAACGGTTAACCGGAAGTCACAAGCTCCATTTAACCGTTTAGGAAAAAATAAACGAAGACGCACAGCCCTCGTGCAGTCCTCTCTACTTTGGCTACTTGCCCCTTACCTCATCGATGCAGTTCTCATCTGCCTCATCTTATTACCCTAACCCCCCCCCCACCCCCCTCTTCTACGGCTGTAATCCACACTTAATCAAGTCCTCAATATCCCTTTCCAATGTCTTGTTTACTTTCATCAAGGTGCATCTACTGACGAAGGAGTTATAGCTTATTGCACATGTACCGATGTGCTATAAGATACAGCCACTGTTCTAGTATCATCAGGATAGTGTCAGCTTTGCATCAAAACGGGGCGTGTGATTTTGCAGGATTTTTTTTCAGGATTTCAGGATTTTCCCAAAATCTCCTTGAGCATTAAACATTTTTTGTGAAAGAAGTAAAGCAGTCACCAAACGGAGAGAGAAATAGTCCACATTGTGTCTAAGCAATGTGCTGTATTTTGGTAATGCTCAGAGTCTGTAGACCTGTAAATATCTTGGAAGTGTGGGGTCTTAAATAGGGGAGGGGGGCGGGTGACGACCCAGGGCCGCAAGCCATTTTAAAGAATTTTCACAGTACATCAATTCTCAACCCTAATTAAAAGTCTACAAAAATGTCCCCATTCGCAACATTTTCAGCCAACATGAGCGGAAGTGCAGGAAACTGGTGTTTGTAGGGCTCCCTTCCAAGCCATGTCAGATGTCACTCTTTTAATTGATTGTCTACTTGTACTTTTAATAGTTCATACGCGCTCATTCATGTATTTCTTGTATTTCATGTATTTCTTGTATAGTTAAGGATTGGTAGGGCTGACAAAATAGTCGCAGGCAGTGTTCATGTTTTGTGTGATCAACCCTTATACATGAAACAACAAACCTTGGCTTAATCTGTTGTGTGCGTCAGGAGAAAAATAGTGAAAAACCATGCATAATTTTCAGCATGTAAACACATTGTCCTTCGTTTGGGTTTTAACAACCGAAATCAGCTGTTGGGTTTTTTTGTTTATGTTTTCAGATACAGTTTTCTCGAACATATGACTTCATTTTAGAGATAAGTATTTCACAGGAAAAAAAAACTAGTATGACCTTCATAATCAGTAAGCTTTCAGACTAAGATTAAACAATGATGTTTTTTATCCTTACCGATCCTGTGTAAAGACCTTGAAATGTCGCCAAGGTGCATGATACAAGATCACAATGAGCTGCACTTGTATCGTGTCTCTCAATTATGTCATCTTCCTCTTTTGAATAATCGCTGCACCTTTAAGGTAAAATAAACTGCCCGCCTGTCTTTCCTGAAGTCTTTGTTTACCTATCGCCAAGGTGCATGATACAAGACCACAATGAGCTGCACTTGTATCGTGTCTCTCAATTATGTCATCTTCCTCTTTTGAATAATCGCTGCACCTTTAAGGTAAAATAAACTGCCCGCCTGTCTTTCCTGAAGTCTTTGTTTACCTATCGCCAAGGTGCATGATACAAGATCACAATGAGCTGCACTTGTATCGTGTCTCTCAATTATGTCATCTTCCTCTTTTGAATAATCGCTGCACCTTTAAGGTAAAATAAACTGCCCGCCTGTCTTTCCTGAAGTCTTTGTTTACCTATCGCCAAGGTGCATGATACAAGATCACAATGAGCTGCACTTGTATTGTGTCTCTGAATTATGTTATCTTCCTCTTTTGAATAATCGCTGCACCTTTAAGGTAAAATAAACTGCCCGCCTGTCTTTCCTGAAGTCTTTGTTTACCTATCGCCAAGGTGCATGATACAAGATCACAATGAGCTGCACTTGTATCGTGTCTCTCAATTATGTCATTTTCCTCTTTTGAATAATCGCTGCACCTTTAAGGTAAAATAAACTGCCCGCCTGTCTTTCCTGAAGTCTTTGTTTACCTATCGCCAAGGTGCATGATACAAGATCACAATGAGCTGCACTTGTATCGTGTCTCTCAATTATGTCATTTTCCTCTTTTGAATAATCGCTGCACCTTTAAGGTAAAATAAACTGCCCGCCTGTCTTTCCTGAAGTCTTTGTTTACCTATCGCCAAGGTGCATGATACAAGATCACAATGAGCTGCACTTGTATCGTGTCTCTCAATTATGTCATTTTCCTCTTTTGAATAATCGCTGCACCTTTAAGGTAAAATAAACTGCCCGCCTGTCTTTCCTGAAGTCTTTGTTTACCTATCGCCAAGGTGCATGATACAAGATACAATAAACTGCAACTCATCCCTTGCAGTCCATTGCAATCACTCTCCCCTTATTGTCATCCCCCACACCGTTAGTCTGCAAAGCTGTCCCTCGCTGTAGCCTCCCCCCGTCCACCCTCTTCCCCGACGTCTTGTTTACTTTTAGCCAAGGTGCACGATACATGCACATGTACACGGGGAGATACAAAGAACTTATCATCTCATCTCCCTGTGCCGCCTGTTCCTCCCTGCCCTATCGTCAGCTTCCTCGAGTAACGGAAGAATGCCGTCAGCGCTCACGGGGAACAAATCCTGACAAATTACAGACCAGCGGCGGACGCAGGAGGAAGCCATGTCCCATTGTAACCCCCCCCCCCTTCTCCATGCCAGTCTCTGTTTATCCTGCGGGGTTAGACGTCTCACATTTTGCTCCTATGCATTTCATTTGATCAAATGCACTCCGAGGTACCCAGAGTTAAGCATGTGCAGCGTACGTAAATCCACGAGCAGTAGCGTGCAGGGGTCATGTTTTCGAACAGGTGATAATGGTCGCCACTAAATTGACTTTTATCATTACGTAGTCAGTTCATAAAGAAAATGATCAGTGTGAGTGGCATGCAGTTGGAAAATTCTGTTGAAATTGATAACAGTATGTACTGTGCTTCAATTGCAGACTGGATGTGCTTTTGTGAAATGTTTAGACCCCCAAATCACTGGCTGTGAAATCGTTGCTTAGAACATTTCTTTGCTAAGCAAAACAAAATGAGCGGGGCACTAGTCGTAACAGTGTAAACTTCATGGAATTTTGGCTGGTTACCTGTTTCTGCCCAGCATGATTTTTCTGTGCTAAGACAGTTTTTGTGCTTACAGGCTTTCTGAAATTGGGCCTATAGGCTGTAAATAAATAAATTAATAAACAAACAAGAATTATTAAATATTCGATAAGCCTGTTTGAAGTTGAAGGTATTTTTTTGAAGGGAAAAACAACTTACAGGTAATATATGTAATCCAGAATATGAAATATTATACAACTGTCGGATGCCTCTGAGTTCATTGTTTCGCAGAATATTAATCACAACTTGAAATCTGGACGAGGCGAGGAAGAGTGAAATGGAAAAGCCAGATTTCATCGAGGGATTATATTCTGCAACAATGCGTGACCGAAGTGAATTCAATATTTGCTTTGTACGTGTATCACTAACACATAGATCCTTGTAATTTGATTTTGTTTTTCCGCCCCAATTAAACACAAAATAGACACAAAAAACTCATCCACCCCGCACTCTGAACATTCTATTAAAAAAACTTCAAAAACAATGTTGATGACTCCATGTAGACACCACCCTTGTCCCCTGTGATACGACCTTGCCTCGTTCAGACAAACAGGTGGGGAACGCTTGAAACAAGGCTGCAAAGTGTGAAATGGTTATCCATATTGGATGGGCGCCTGTCCAATATTAAATACATGCCAAAATAATGGATGACACGTGAGGCATATTCCACCAGGCAATTGACAAGGATCTGTGTGTGTGGTAATAAAAAACACAGTTGTCGACAATCCGTCTACTATTCATTGTTAACAATAACCAATTCAAATTTGTGCAAGATATGCAAATTTGTTTTCCTTGCAATTAGATAAGAGCAGGACAAAATCGCAAAAAATGTGTTTCTGTATTCTCCAGATGTTTTTTCTTTCTTCCCAATCATGGTAGGAAAATTAGAGATTGTCTTTGTTGGAGTCACTGGTAATGATACATCCATCCTCGTTAGATTTAGCTCATCGTATTACTGTACGATGGCAGCAACTGATATGCTTGATAATCTTACACTAATACAACCCCAGTCAGTGTAGGAATCATAAAGGGATACAACCCCAGTCAGTGCAGGAATCATAAAGGGATACAACCCCAGTCAGTGCAGGAATCATAAAGGGATACTATCCCAGTCAGTGCAGGAATCATAAAGGGATACAACCCCAGTCAGTGCAAGAATCATTAAGGGATACTAACCCAGTCAGTGTAGGAATCATAAAGGGATACAACCCCAGTCAGTGCAGGAAGCATAAAGGGATACAACCCCAATCAGTGCAGGAATCATTAAGGGATAAAACCCCAATCAGTGTAGGAATCATTAAGGGATACAACCCCAATCAGTGTAGGAATCATTAAGGGATACAACCCCAATCAGTGCAGGAATCATAAAGGGATACAACCCCAATCAGTGCATGAATCATAAAGGGATACAACCCCAATCAGTGCAGGAATCATTGAGGGATACAACCCCAATCAGTGCAGGAATCATTAAGGGATACAACCCCAATCAGTGCAGGAATCATAAAGGGATACAACCCCAGTCACTGGTCAGTGTATAGGGGATACAACCCCAATCAGTGCAGGAATCATTAAGGGATACTACCCCAGTCGAGTGTAGGAATCATTAAGGGATACAACCCCAGTCGAGTGTAGGAATCATTAAGGGATACAACCCCAATCAGTGCAGGAATCATTAAGGGATACAACCCCAATCAGTGCAGGAATCATTAAGGGATACAACCCCAATCAGTGCAGGAATAATTAAGGGATACAACCCCAATCAGTGCAGGAATCATTAAGGGATACAACCCCAATCAGTGTAGGAATCATTAAGGGATACAACCCCAATCAGTGTAGGAATCATTAAGGGATACAACCCCAATCAGTGCAGGAATCATTAAGGGATAAAACCCCAATCAGTGTAGGAATCATTAAGGGATACAACCCCATTCGAGTGTAGGAATCATTAAGGGATCAACCCCAATCAGTGCAGAATCATAAGGGATACAACCCCAATCAGTGCAGCAATCATTAAGGGATACAACCCCAATCAGTGCAGGAATCATTAAGGGATACAACCCCAATCAGTGCAGGAATCATTAAGGGATAAAACCCCAATCAGTGTAGGAATCATTAAGGGATACAACCCCAATCAGTGCAGGAATCATAAAGGGATACAACCCCAATCAGTGAGGAATCATAAAGGGATACAACCCCAGTCAGTGCAGGAATCATTAAGGGAATGTCAATCTTTGATTTGTTAAGAGCAGGGCCTCAAATTTCTGAGGTAAAATCCCAAACCACTGTGCTTGTAGCTTGAAACCTATAAAGTATAACTGGGCAATGCTGGACCAGAATTTGTTTTACAAGACTAGAATGAAAAAAAAAACACGAGAAAACAAACTCTTTACAGTTTAATTGTCACCTGAAGCAATTTGTAGGCATCCAGTTCCAGGCAATCTCCAAGAAAAAAAGTCATTTGCACTTCACTGTTCACATCTTGAGAATTCCTACGACACTGTTTAAAAAATTTGCTAATGTACCAAAGCGTTCTTGTATCTAACACAGTAGTTGGTTGCCTCCAAGTTACCTGTAAAAGTTGCCTCATGCAACACAAAAACTGTTTTTATTTTAAACAACCACTGAGAGAAAAATTCTCTAATTTGTCTTTATTATTGAAAGATATTTATCAGATTCAAGGTCAGCATTTTGAACATAATTTTGTTTTGTTCAAGATATTACACTGTAAGGCAATACTATCCAATTGAAAAATACAAGACAGCCGGACTTGTCCGGCCCTGAGTTTAATGGACTTATTACACTAAAATCACTGGCCTCGGCCTGCGGTCAAGTGTAATTTTGTGCCCTGGGAAATGTTTTTAAAATATTGAAAAAACAAAAGACCTGTGGGCTTGTCCGGTCTTGCGTTTACTGGACTGACACTGAAATCACTGGCCTCGGCCTGCGATCCAGTGTAAATTTTGAGCCCTGGGAAGTGGTTAAAAAGACCTCCTGACTTGTCGGTCTTGCGTTTACTGGACCGACACTGAAATCACTGGCCTCGGCCTGCGTCCAGTGTAATTTGAGCCCTCGAAGTGCAGGCATGCAACTTTTCCTCGTTCAGCTGATTTCTCTTTTTATTCTCAGTTTTACCATTCAAAATTGAAAAATACTGTACAAAATCATTGAAATTTTGTAATTTCCTCTTTCTTGGTGAAGTTACAGTTGCATGCCTGGAAGTGGTTAAAAATACTAGTTGAAAAACAAAAGACCTCTGGGCTTGTCCAGTCTTGAGTTTACAGGACCGACACTAAAATCACTGGCCTCGGCCTGCGGTCCAATGTTAATTATGAGCCCTGGGAAGTGGTTACAAAATCCACATGATGTATGAAAGCAAACGACATTGTACATTTTGTTCAATGTATAAATGATTTGAACTAGCTAGCTAGAGCCTTACTGCACAGTGTCATTATAATATTGCAGACTCTAATGCTGTCTGCGTTATAAACGTCAGACCACTTCCTTCATGCACATGTGTAAATTTCATCACCAACATCAAACCAGATTTCCAATACGTGTAAACAACTTTAGACATGTTTATATCAGTTTCCTTCCGTGAGTACATTCCAAGAGATCAGGGACCTGCTCTGAGCCAGCGTTTGATTTTTGTTCTTCAGTTGCAGATAGTTTACAATGTTCTCCCCTAAAGATGATAATAGCTAAATTGTATAAAGCGCTTGATCTACGAGCGTCTCAAAGCGCTTGTTGTTAAGTTTTGTTAAAGGCACTGGACACTATTGGTAATTACTCAAAATAATTGTTAGCATAAAAACTTACTTGGTAACGAGCAATGGAGAGCTGTTGATAGTATAAAACATTGTGAGAAATGGCTCCCTCTGAAGTAAAGTAGTTTTTGAGAAAGAAGTAATTTCTCAGTAAAATATTTGAGATGATTTTGAGACCTCACGCGTGAGGTCTCGAAATCAAGCATCTGAAAGCACACAACTTCATGTGACGAGGGTGTTTTTCCTTCCATTATTATTGTATCTCGCAACTTCAACGACCAATTGAGTTCAAATTTTCACAGGTTTGTTATTTTGTGCATATGTTGAGATACACCAAGTGAGAAGACTGGTCTTTGACAATTACCAAAGGTGTCCAGTGTCTTTAAGACAGGTTTTTGACGTTTTGGAATGATGAGACCCATTTTAATGTGGCGCCTTAGAAGGGTTTGCAAGGTGCTGGGGTGCTTTCAACAGCCACTGCCGAAACACGGGAGCAAACCCCTTCTCTACAAATGTAACTGGGTTCTTTAACGTGCATTACACAACGCAGGACCTACGGCTTTATGTCCCATCCGTAGGAGGAAGCAATAATGGTTAAGTGTCTTGCTTAAGGACACAAGTGTCAAGACCGGGACTCAAACTCGCACTTTGCTGATCAGAAACACAGTGGTTCGCTGGCTACATTGTAAATGACAGTAGTAATAACACCAGAGGACCAGTCAAAATGTTGTCAAAGTGGTTCTTCTGGCTAGTGCACAAAGTGCTCACCTCTCACCACTGCGGCCCTGCATTATGGGTGGCTAGTGTGTAAAGTGCTCACCTCTCACCACTGTGGCCCTGCATTATGGTTCTTCTGGCTAGTGTGTAAAGTGCTCACCTCTCGCCACTGTGGCCCTGCATTATGGGTGGTGTGTAAAGTGCTCACACCTCTCACCACTGTGGCCCTGCATTATGGGTGGCTAGTGTGTAAAGTACTCACCTCTCACCACTGTGGCCCTGCATTATGAGTGGCTAGTGTGTAAAGTGCTCCCCTCTCACCACTGTGGCCCTGCATTATGGGTGGCTAGTGTGTAAAGTGCTCACCTCTCACCACTGTGGCCCTGCA
This sequence comes from Pycnopodia helianthoides, assembly GCA_032158295.1. Taxonomy (NCBI): domain Eukaryota; kingdom Metazoa; phylum Echinodermata; class Asteroidea; order Forcipulatida; family Asteriidae; genus Pycnopodia; species Pycnopodia helianthoides. The sequence continues at coordinate 14,356,562 of CM063258.1, forward strand.
TTATGGGTGGTAGTGTGTAAAGTGCTCACTCTCACACTGGGGCCTGCATTATGGGTGGCTGTGTGTAAGTGCTCACTCTCACACTGTGGCCCTGCATTATGGAAGGCTAGTGTGTAAAGTACTCACCTCTCACCACTGTGGCCCTGCATTATGGGTGGCATAAGCGGCTAGTGCATAAAACACTCGCTTCTCGATAGAGTTGAATTTGACCTTTTGACTGGCGCAAAAAAAATTCCTCTTAGGAATGTACAGACACATTTGTTTTTGCTGTCCGATGACGTCATGTTTCAAATTTCACTATGAAAGAGTATTAGATAAAATGACTTTTGGCAACGTTTTAACATGAGGTTAGAGATTTGTCGTTTTGTCCCCACATTCATGAGTACTCTATGTATTGGAAAATGAGTGCATTACAAAACTGAGTTTGACCCTGGAGCCCCTATTCAAATGTCATGACTTCAAATCATTTGTTATTCCATTTATATCAACAATTGATATCTTTCTGAGATTTTTGACCTCGGCAGGAGAGGAAAAAAATCCACATGTAAGAGCAGATCCTTTATTCAGCTGTTTTTCCTCTTCACATATTGTGTTTGATGAAATCCTGTGAGACCATCTGGGCAAGTGCATGACATCGTAAGCGTGTTGTGTGGCTGAGGAATCAATTGCACTGGACTCAAGCTCTGGTGTTTCTGATCAGCAGAGTGTGGGTTTGAGTACTCTATGTATTGGGAAAATGAGTGCATTACAAAACTGAATTTGACCCTGGAGCCCCTCTTTAAGCGTCATGACTCCAAATCATTCGTTATTCCATTTACATCAACAATTTATATTTTCCTGAGATTTTTGCCCTTGGCAGGAGAGGAAAAACCCACATGCAAGAGCAGATCCTTTATTCAGCTGTTTTTCTCTTCACATATTGTGTTTGATGAAATCCTGTGAGACCATCTGGGCAAGTGCATGACATCGTAAGCGTGTTGTGTGGCTGAGGAATCAATTGCAATGGACTCAAGCTCTGGTGTTTCTGATCAGCAGAGTGTGGGTTCGAGTCCCAGTCTTGACACTTGTGTCCTTAAGGAAGACACTTAACCATTATTGCTTCGTCAAGCATTGCGTTTCATAGTACTTGTTTGCAGTTCTAGTGTGAGAACTGTGAGAACAGCACGTGTGAGAACTCCAGCATGGCGGGCGATAAAATAGAAATATCATCTAAGATGGGTCTGTTGTGGCCGAGCGGTTAAGAGCACAGGACTCAAACTCTGGTGTTTCTGATCAGTGAGTGTGGGTTCGAGCCCCGGTCTTGACACTTGTGTCCTTAAGCAAGACACTTAACCATTATTGCTGCGTCCTTTGGATGGGACGTAAAGCCGTAGGTCCTGTGTGTTCGGTAATGCACGTAAAAGAACCCAGTCACTCATATTGCAAAGAGAAGGGGGTATGCACCAGTGTTTCTGGCAGTGGCTGCTAAATGCCCAGCAGCACCTTGTAAACCATTAGAAGGTGCCACATAAATGGGTCTCACAATTCAAAACATAGCTCTGCTTATCCTGTTGAAAGACGAATAATAAGTGCCTTGATGCGCCCCTAGGGGTGTGATAAAATCGCTATATAAGAACCCAGTAATATTATTATTATCACCCTTGATGTCTTCTGCAGAATTATCAGCACTGCTTTACCACTTGCATACAGGTATTTCACAGACAAAGGTGACTTGGATGAGACTAATAACTGTCAGCAAATCACATATTTTTTGTAAATGACGTCATTAATGGCTGCTGTGGCATTTATAGAGACAAATTTCTCCTGTGTTGTTCGTTTTAAGCCGGGTGTGTGTGTGGTTTGATCTGCTAATACTCTGTACAATGTTTCTTTAATGCGTTTGACGCCTGGCATGTTAGGCAGGCTGGGCCCCCCCATACCTTTTGCCGACCTGCACCTGAGGTTCTATGCGTGTAAATGTAGTTTGACAACTTAACACCGTATACAATGTTTCTTTTAATGTTTTGACTGCTGAAATGTCTGGCAGAACGGGCCCATAGCTTGCTGACCTGCACATGAGATTCTATACATATAAATGTAGTTTGACAACTGAAACACCATACAGAATTTTTCGAATTTGGGGTTGAACAAAGAAAAATTGATTACAGCGGGATTTGAACCAACAATCTCAATGGGCGGTCTACCAACTGAGCTATCTAGCCCTACGTTGGCGGTCTCCCTACTCGTCAGTGTCTTTGTTTTGGTGTGCTAATCAGAAGCCTTATACAACCTTATGAATTTACACAGTCAGTTTCCCTTGTGGTTTATTACTCAATGTTTCTTTCATGTGTTTTGATGTCTGGAATGTTAAGCAGGCCCCGCACATACATACCTTGCTGACCTAAACATTGACAACTTAACTTTGTTTCCTTTATGTGTTTTGATGCATGGAATGTTAGGCAGGGTAGGCCCATACTTTGCTGACCTGAACATAAGTTTCTATGCGTGCCAATGTAGTTTGACAACTTAACTTCGCACAATTTTTCCCTAATGTGCTTTGACCTCTAAAGTGTTAGGCAGGGACGGCCCATCCCTTGCTGACCTGGGCCCAATTTCATAGAGGTGCTTAAGCAGAAAATATTGCTTACAAATTTTTCTGCTAAGTAGAAATCAGCAGAATACCAGTCACAAATTGTACATGTGACCATGGTGGCATGGTAGTTTGGCCGGTAACCTTATTCTGGTAAGCATAATTTTGATGTGCTTAGCTACTTTTTGTGCTTAAAAGCAGCTCTATGAAATTGGGCTCTGCACATGAGGCTCAATGCAGAGATGCCAACATGAATAAGAGATACACACTAACATGATTTTCTAATGTTGACTGTATGTTCGTACATAAAGTGAATAATCCTTTAATACGTTTTTACAGTGTTCAGATATGTCATGCCTGTATTACAAGTTATAACAGGGCTCAAAAATGTAGACTGAACCGCAGGCCTGAGGCCAGTGATTTTAGCATCGGGCCAGTAAGCTCATGACTGGACAAGTCGGGCGTCTTGTGTTTTTGTTCAAATGTTGACTTCCTGTCTAATAAATCTCTCTCAATTCCTTTGAGTATTGAAGAGTACTTACCCAAACACAGATGAGATGAATCTTCGATTGTTCATATTAAAAACAGTTCAAAGGTTAAACTGTCTAGGTTTTTTTCTTTTCTTTCCCATTTCAATTCTGGTCCAGTAAACATTTGAGCTGCACAGCCCTGTAGTCCTTAGGATATATTCTCAAACCAATTTGAGCCCTGCACGATGTAAAACAAAATACATGCGGAATATGAATCTTATGATTGTGTGCGAAAAATTAGTGAATGGCCTGACGTTTTCGACCCTAGCAGAGTCTTCCTCCAAGGTTAAATGGATTGTGTGTTTTCTTACCAGTGTTTTATAGTCTTTTCATGTTGCATCACCCACGTCATTATTCCTAATTTATGAAGAACTGCCGTAACAGACTATATGAATGCCCTCAAGTAAACTCACAAATCTGCAAGAGTCAGCTGCATGTGTATGACGAATTTTGAACTCAATTGCATCCTTGATCTTGATGTACATGTAAATGTTGATTTTTTAAAAATAGGCAGTGGATATTCGGCCGGGTCCGATATAAAGTCAAAACGGCACTGAGCTTGCGCAGTGATTTTACTGCATAGAAAATCTTAGTCTGGTTACGAACCAACATTGTTGTTGTGAGTGATGTTTGAAGCTTTGCATGGTGTGGAAAATAATAAGAAGTAACTGTAACTAGTAAGCATGCGGGTACAACATCTTTTATGGGAGGAGTGTTGGCTGTCATTGTGACTTCGTATTATCAAGATGGGAATCAGATCATTTACAATTCCGGACCTTATTTCCCTTTAGACACTGGACACCTTTGGTAATTGTCAAAGACCAGTCTTCTCACTTAGTGTATCTCAACATGTGCACAAAATAACAAACCTGTGAAAATTTGAACTCAATTGGTCTTCGAAGTTGCGAGATAATGATGGAAGAAAAAACACCCTTGTCACACAAGTTGTGTGCTTTCAGATGCTTGATTGCTTGATTTCGAGACCTCACGCGTGAGGTCTCAAAATCAATTCAAATATTTTACTGAGAAATTACTTCTTTCTCAAAAACTACGTTACTTCAGAGAGAGCTGTTTCTCACAATGTTTTATACTATCAACAGCTCTCCATTGCTCGTTACCAAGTAAGTTTTTATGCTAACAATTATTTGGAGTAATTACCAATAGTGTCCAGTGCCTTTAAACAAAGTCATCTAGAGCCACACTGAGAAACAGAAGAGGTATTGCTATGCAATTGAATGTTGAAATAATAAAAAGAGAATGCTGTGGATGAAAGACGGTATGTTTAACACAATATTGGAAACTCGTCTACACACCAAAGAGAGCGCTGCACGATCTGCTTGCTTAATATCCGGAGCCTGCCATATATCCACGATCTTAAACAAAATACCCTTAAAATGCTAGTGCATGGACTGAATGCCACACACAATGCAAGTAGCCAGTAAATTTCCATGATCTTTCATTGCAGGTTGGTGAAGGCAGGGCACTGTACAACCTGGGCAATGTCTACCATGCGAAGGGAAAGCACGCCGGCCGAGCAGGGCACCAGGACCCTGGGGATTTCCCCGAAGAGGTGATAGCATGCCTGAAGAAAGCTGTGGAGTTTTACGAGTAAGTGTTGAGTCCGTGTGGAGGGGACCGGGTGGGGGTGGGAGGGGTGGGAGGGTTGGGTCTGGCCCGAGAGACCCATAGTCCTCTCTGTTTTCCCCTTCTCCCCATTTCTCTTTAACTTTTTCCATTCAACATTTGTGATGCGATCAAGCTAAATGAGTCGTTTGTCGGTAAATGCATTATTGAATAACAGGCCAAAATAGGTCGACGGGGGTCTACATTTCTATACATCTCTTGGTGTTTCGACTTCCGTAACTTTTGAACCAAAGGTGGTATCAACACTGGGTTTTCATATCCTTAAAGCTGAGATTGTACTTCTGTCAAATAGATTAAAAAATATAAAAAACTTGACAAGGGTCAACAAGACTCATTTAGCTTGATTGCATCACATTTGGTGTTAATTTACATTCCCTGTTTTGATGTAATTTTTAGTGGCATTCAAACCAAGGACTATTACAGGCGTGTTATCTCCCAGGACTTGTCCTGATTTCAGGATTTTCTCAAAATCACCTTGAACCTTCAGATTTTTCTTGAAAGAAGTGAAGCAGTCACCAAAGGGAGAAAGAAATAGTCCACGTTGTGTTCAAACCTGCAGGTTTGCATTCCTGGTGATGCACAGAGTCTGTAAACCTCCTGAGTTGTAACATCCACTAGGTTCCCAGGGATCGATTTCACAAAACTCTTCCTAACTTAGGACTAGTCCTAGGCAATGGTAAGAGATAGGACTAATGGTAAGAGCTAGGACCAGTACTTAGGACTAGTCCTATCGCTTAGCATTGCCTAGGACTAGTCCTAAGTTAGGAAGAGTTTTGTGAAAATCGACACCAGGTCTGGAAGAAGAGGGAACCTACCCTCAACAAGCTGTTCTTAGGAATTTTCTTATTCGTCAAGTTTCATCCCTGACTGACAGCAAAAGGGACAATCGGTCCACTATTGCCATCACAAAGGAAAACAATGGGGGTCCACATTTGTCTGGACAAAGAGTTGAACAGAGGAGGCCATTACATGCTTGAGTCTTTTTGTGCTAATCAATCTGTTTGTTTTTTTAAAAGTGGAATGATTTGTCTCATTTTCCTATTGCAGTCAAGCACAAAACAAGTTGATCATGTTTATTTAAAGTGTAGAACTCTCTCTTGCATAGCAGAAGCAGGTTACCAGTCAACATTTCATTACTGTTGTACATTGCTTTAAAGACTGGTTCCCATCTTGTTTTTTAAGCAATATTTTCTGCATAATCATGTCGTAGAGCTGCTTAAGCAAAAGATGATGCTTTACAAAATTTCTGCCAAGCCAAAAAAAATCGGGATACCAGTTACAGATTGTACATGTGATATGGTATTGTGGCTGGTAACCATAATTCTGGTAATTTTGTTACGCTCTTCTAAATTGTGCCCAAGACCTAACCGTTTCTTTTCTATGGCAGGATGAACCTGACAATTGTCAAATCGCTAGGAGACAAGGCGGCCCAAGGTAGAGCGTGCGGTAACCTAGGCAACACTCACTACTTGCTTGGTAATTTCGAGACGGCTATCGGATTTCATAAAGAGGTCAGTCGTCTGTTGTGTTGTCCGATTATTTGTTGTTGATACATTTTAATCAGTTGAACAAAATAATTGTGTACTTCTTGACATTTTCTGTGAAGATACATGTACATGATAGAAGTGGGGGTGTAATAAATCAATATTTTAAAAATATTTTGAAAAAAGCACACTTTATTTTTGTGTTTTCGTCATCCAATCAACTCGCTGTTTTCCAAATCGAGGCTTGTATGAGAAATAGCCTGGTGCCTTTGTAGAAGTGCAAATTCATATTATCATTATCGTTATGTAAGCAGGGAATCAGACAAACATGATGGCACTCAGTGCGACAGAAAATTCCAAGCCTTTGCAATTGTTGGGGCAATCGTATAGCTTCCCTATGTCTGTTCCGGTCCTGTCCGTTTCGTTTCGAGTAGCTCATGAAGCCACGCTAGTGGCTAACCAGTAGACCGGAGTCGGCCACATCTAGCCTCCTCGAGAAGTGGGATAGTGGCAGGCAGTCCTGGGTTACTGACGACATAAAAGACGGTGATGTGCAGCGAGGTCAAATAACAGTTTGTTAAAAAAATTATTAACCATATGCAGAATACAATGTGAACAATGATGGCAGCCTATCGATCTCTCATAATCCTTGTTTGTACAACAAAGAAGAAGGTCTGGAATAAGAGTTTATGACAGTAATCCCAGGAAAAAGGAAGAATGAGAGCATGAGTTTCAGTACCCTCTGTCCCCCTTTGTATAGAGGAAAGGAAGGGTAACACAGTGAGCATGGCTATGCATGCTACACAATAGAGTGTCTGGGGGTAATCAACTGGTCAACTTGGCCCCATTTCATAGAGCTGCTTTAAGCACAAAAAGTAGCTAAGCACAACCAAAATATGCTTACCAGATTAAGGTTACCGGCCAAACTACCATGTCATATGTACAATTTGTGACTGGTATTCTGCCGATTTCTGCCTAGCAGAAACTTGTTAATCATATTTGAATGTATGAAATTGGGACCTGGGCGCAACCGATAGATGACGTTTCAAATTTGTTCTAAAAAGTATAAACCTCCACCAGTTTCATAAAATCACAATGCGTCATTCGGCGCCAAGTGATTAAACGGTACTTCAAAAGGGTAGGAAGTTGTAGTCACTCAATTTCATAACAAAAATTAATGAGTGCCTAATTATGAAAACGAAAAACTTACTTGGTAAACAATATTTAGTGGGGGGGGGGGGACTTGAACAATAGTGAACTTTGAGCTTTGACATTTTTGGCTGTCCCACACGATTCACCTGAGAAGACAAATAGGGGGTTTTAAACTGCGACTTGAACTGAGTAAGGTCAGGGAAGCTATTCAAATGCATGAATTGGTCGTAAATGAAAGCGTGAAATTATTTTAGGCATCTTTTCTTGGAAGGAGTGTGGTTTCTTTGAGACTTTAGAAGAAGATGTACATGTACACGTCTTTGTCATATTTATCACAGCAATATAATAACTCTGCAAATGAGTGCTCAGGATTTTATCCTGATTTCAGGATTTTCTCAAAACCTCCTTGAGTCGTCAAATTTTTCTTGAAAGTAACAAAGCAATCACTGAAGGAAATGGTCCACATTGTGTCCAAACCTGTAGTTTTTGTCTTTCTGGCGAGGCACAGAGTCTGTAAACCTCCTGAATTGTAACATCTGAGAGATTTTTGGGGTCTAGGGTAAGGGGGATCTAGACCTGCGGGCCATTTTTTCAGGAATGTTCACATTAATCCAATCTCATTCCTGAATAATTACTAATTTTCATTTTGATAAAAAGGGGGTTGAATAGATTGTCCTTCTGGGCCCAATTTCATGAGCTGCTTAAGCACAAAAAGTAGCTAAGCACAACAAAAGTATGCTTACCAGAATAAGTTTACCAGCCAAAATACCATGTCACATGTACAATTTGTGACTGGTATCCTGCTGATTTCTGCTCAGCAGAAAAATTGTTAAGCAATATTTTCTGCTTAAGCAGCTCTATGAAATTGGGCCCTGGGCTTGATTTGGTGATTTAAATGTGACAAAACGGGATGGGGTTTAAAAAGGGTTGAATAGTCTTCACTCGAGGGTTTAGCCAGGGTGTCCGACTTTGCTGGAAAATATTAAAAAACTGGGTGTCTGAATTTTTCACTTATAATACATTTACATGTAAATGACAGATAAATTTAACAGGGTGTCCAAACTTAAAACAGGGTGTCCTACCCAGACACCCCTCTGGCTAACACAATGGCTTCACATGAAGGAAGGCAAATGTATCCTCTTTTTCATAAGGGAAGGGTTAGACACTGTGGATGCTAGATTTCCTGCCTGCTATATCCCCCTCCCCAACAGCCGCCAGACTTGAACCCCCCCCCCAACATCCCCACCTGCTATTTTGTTGACCTACAGTAAAGAGGGTCGATCACAAAATAATTATTTACGCTTGAAGGGGGCTTGTTCTTGTTGGCTACGAGAATCCCCAAGTCGAAAGCAATAATTTGAATAATCTTTATTCTCGGTGTTCAGTAGATCCTAACGCAGTTTCTCGGGCGTCCATTGTGGGACTGTTTGAATGAGTGATTAATTCCTCTCTTTTTTTTATACTGCTTGGATCCGTCTTGGTGTTGAGTAGATCTTTCAGAAATTGATTGCTTGGACGTTCCTATAATTTGCATACTATCAGTAACCATATCAGGTATAGACGTATACTAGGCGCTGTTGGTGCCACCATGACTCGAGGCTAGACCGCTGGCCACGGCTCGGTAATTTTAGCATCGGGTCAGTAACCCCCACCACAAAAAAGTTCATGCGGACTGTCGTGTTTTCCGTGACTTGAACATGAAAGTTCGCATCTGTATGATCTCTGATATTCTGTTGTGTGCTGTTGGATTTAATCTAACTTTCTTGACAATTTTCATTCAGATTTGCCTTTTCAAGCCACCGGCTCAAACAAAAACACAAAGAGCGCATATCAAATTCCCCCCCATGTCTTTGGAAGTAGTTTTGTGTTACTTACAATACGTCATTTGGTTCTAGAAGGGTAAATTGATATCGTATTGGAACCGATCGCCTTGCAACCATGGGCACGCCATGGCGACCACGACCAGAAACAGGTTTGGTTAATCATTTTTTCGCGTGTTCAGTTTACACACCGATTTGTTGGCTCGGTGAGGCTTGGATGTTTTAGGATGTCGAGAAAATTCGCTCTGAATGGTTTAAAGTACAATGACATTTCACATCGTTTTAACGTGAGTTTAGAGACTTGTTATTTGTTTTCCATTTTCATAAGGGCTCTATCTGTTGGAAAGTGAATGGATCACAAAATTGAATTTGACCTTGGATCCCCTCTCTAAAGATAGGGTCATAGATTGGTCAATGCTCCAAAAAATTGATTACCATAAAAAATTACTTGGTACGATGCACTGCAGCTGTTGATTGTATTTGGAGAAAGGATTCCCTTCGAAGTAAATATGGTTTGGATAATTTTCACCCCAAAACATTTGAATCTGAGAAACATTCATGCATGAATCGTTTTTCTCCAGATTTCTGAGGGTTGGTGTCTGTTCGCAAATGCTACCGCCAGAGATGCAGTTGGTACTCACTGTCACCTCCCTAAATGTGGGTGCGACCTTCGTGTGAAAATACTGTGACAGTTTTTTGCTGTTTTCTGTATTCAGCTGAAACTTTCACATGTGACTTTAACAGTATCTTTCTTTGTAATTTTGCCTATAAATCAGCATTACGTTGACAAAAACAAATCTATGACCCTACCTATTAAGGCCACATGGATAAAAGTCAATCTCAGATCTTCCCCTTTACTGTTTAAAAAACTTATTTTAATTATTGAAGGCCACACCAGATGGCTTGGAGGGATTGATCATATTGGAAACCAACCAACTCCGCTCATCAAGTCTCGCAAATAAGCTTTCCCGGTTGCCCGAGCAACAAAAACATTTTTGTTTACGGAAAAGAAAAAACAAGACTAACTGGTTGTCGGCCTAATCAGAAACCAGATTGTTTGAATAATCTAAGGTGTACACCGATTACCTTTTTTTCCGTTGCGTGGAACTACCAGGGTTATAAAGATTCAGAGGGTTGTTTAACAAAATTGTTATGTTGCTATCCGCTGTAAAACTGAGGTTAATGTTGAAGGTTGGGTCATAGATTGCTAACTACTCAAAAAATGTGTGGCCATAAAAACTTGGTGAGAAGCACTGCAGCTGTTGATAGTATAAACTATTTGGAGAAAGGATTCCCATCGAAGTAATATGGTTTGGACAATTTTTCACCCCAAAAACATTTGAATCTGAGAAACGATTCATGCATGTATCGTTTCTCAGATTGAAGGCCACAGATTGAAGGCTTCTTTGCATCGGCAGTCAGTGCAACAAAGTCCTAACTTGAATCTGCAACAAAGTTGTATCTCGCGCGACCACGCTCTATGCAACGGCATCGTATCTCGGCGTCCGTTGTTTTGAAGGGGGCTTGTTCTTGTTGGCTACGTGAATCCCCAAGTCGAAAGCAATAATTTGAATAATCTTTATTCTCGGTGTTCAGTAGATCCTAACGCAGTTCTTGGGCGTCCATTGTGGGACTGTTTGAATGAGTGTACATGTGTGTACATGCGGTTTATTTTAAGCAAGATACAACCTTTTGACATACTAAAAGAGGAAAGGGGCGGTGGGGAGGAGGCAAACTGATAGAAAGGAAGGGAACAAAAGGAAGGACTCTCAATGCCGGCAGCTAGCGCTTCGGAAGTTAAAAACAGAGCAGACAAGGTCAGAATGAGAAGTGGAATTAAAATTTGAGTTGTAATATTCGAGTTGTCAAATTTAAGCGCACAAGTTTCGAGTGTGAAGGGTGATGTATCATATCTGGTGGCTAATGGGAGTTGATTCCAAGGAGAAATAATATGCTGAAAGAAAAAAAAGCTTTTAGGGATTCAGTCTCCCTCCCCCCAAAAATGGATCGGAGGACAATCTTTGTGGTAGGACGGCCCTGGCTAGTCTTATACTGTTTTTTACAGTTCCCCTGCCATTGCTGTCGGAGTGGTCGCAGTTTACCTCTCAGAAGCGAGTTGAATTCCCACCTTTCGGTCATGATGGCCAGCAACCTCACATGAATAATCAAAACAGACGTAGCGTTTCGGAAGTAGCTTCAAGGTTAGATCTAAAAGGTAATTGGATTGTAACATTCGTGTGTAACATCTCGCCCCCCCCAAGCTGCAGTCCATTCAATAGAATAATGCAAGCTCTTACGTTGCACATTCCCCCCATGCAGTGCAAACATTGCAAAGGCTCATTTAACTTGCACAGCATGAGTTTTGACAACCCTGGAATAAAAAAAAGGCAGGACAAAAATTACGCTTCATCAGCTGAGTGTGTGGCATGTGCTACTGACTGAGGCTAGTTAAAATATTTATTACTAAAAGTTTATCCAGACAGTTTTTTCTTTGTGGTTTATTACGTGAAATAAAAAAAGTCGCATCCCCCTTAAGGTGATCCCTCTGCTGCCGCTTCCCAGGTTGCATCGTAAACTTGGGTGTGATCCCTGGCTATTATGGTTGTAACAGGTTGAATGGTTTTTGAGATAATCGCCGAAAATCTAGAGACGATATGCTAGGAAGAATATTACATAATTGGAATACCCAATCTGAGAACGTTTCATGCATGAAATGTTTCTCAGATTGATATTGTTTTGAATCTAAAGCCACATTCCTTAGAAGGGCCTTAGCCTCGTCTTAGTAATTCTGTATCCACAGGCCGGCCATTTAAAAAAAATATATATAAATTTTTGTTTCGAGTAGTAAAACGTAAGGGAACGTTGGCGGCCTGTGGATGGAGATTCAGTATGACGTTTCAGAACGTTGGCGGTGCTCGAAGGGTTCCGTGCCGGTCGTGTTTTGGCATTTTTTTATCCAGAGGGCAATTTTTTGGGGGGTCGAGTATTAGAACGTATGGGAACGTTGGCGGCCTGTGGATGGATACTCAGTTTGACGTTTCAGAACGTTGGCGGCACTCGAAGGGTTAAATATGTATACATAATCAACAGCTGCAGTGCTTTCTTATCAAGTCAGTTTTTATGGTCGTTAATTCTTTGGGGGTAATTACCGAAGGTATACCCTCCCTTTAAAACAGCCCTGGATAAACTCGCTCACCTCAAAAGCACAGCGTGCCCATTGCCCTTGGAGTGTCTACGGTTAATTAGCAGTGAGTAAACAGTGATTAGCATGTCAATATCTTCTTTTGTTCCTGCCATCAGAGGCTGTCCATCGCCAAAGAGTTCGGAGACAAAGCCGCGGAGAGGAGGGCGTATAGTAACCTAGGCAACGCCTGTGTATTCATGGGAGATTTTGAGACGGCTGCTGACTTTTACAAGTAAGAATTTCACCTTTTTTTTTTTTTGAGCGGATTTTCTTGAACTTTAATAAATAACGCATTGCTGAGCTACTTAAATGTGATGCGGAAAGCAAGCATTTTTGTTTTGTTTTGTGTTATGCTATCTTATGCAGGGGAAGAAAAAAATGGCAAAGGAAAGAGCTGCTCGGAAGAAAAATTGCTCACCCCACAAATTTGCTTAGCAAAAGTGAGTAGGGAACCAGTTGCAAACAATATGCATTAGCCATGGCTGGGAACCTGTTGGCACAACTTAAACTTAGCAAGAATTGTTTTATGTGGAGTAGATTTATGAAACTGTTTAAAGTCTCATCCCCTGTATTCAGTAAAAGATAATGAATGCTTATTTGTACATGAGATAAAAAAAGAAGCCAGACTACCAGCATCCATTGGATATACCATGCCCGATATGGGGGCAGAGGGTACCCCTCCTCCCAATGCTCCCATACTTTAACACACTATTTTCCTCTTGTACAAAAGTACCCCCCCCCCCCCCTCTAAAATCCTCTTAAGAATTCCTAAGATTCCAAGCACTCAATGAAGACACAATAGAGGGGTGACCCATCATGCCTCATATTGAGCACTAAATGCCATTTGGGTGCAATAGTTTGGATTCGGGAAAAACAAGGCACCATCTTTATGGTGTGTAGACCCTTCCCACTGATGTCACATTTCGGCGGTCCACCACGCTGGGGTACTATGCACATATGGGATACGTACGCATAGTGTAATAAGTGTGTGCGAACATGTGGGAACTCCAGCATGGCCGGCGATAAAATAGCCACATCATCTGAGATGGGTCTGTCGTGGCCGAGCGGTTAAGAGCACCGGACTCAAGCTCTGGTGTGTCTGATCAGCAGAGTGCGGGTTCGAGTCCCGGTCTTGACATTTATGTCCTTAAGCAAGACACTTCACCACTATTTCTTCGTCCTTTGGATGGGACATAAAGCCGTAGGTCCAGTGTCTTGTGTAATGCATGTAAAAGAACCCAGTTACCCTTATCGCTAAGAGAAGGGGTTTGCCGCGGTGTTTCTGGCAGTATCTGCCGAATGCGCCGCAGCAGCACCTTGTAAACCCTTGTAAGGTGCTGCACATAAATTGGTCTCATAATTTAATCAAAAACCTGTCTTAAAATGTTTACTTTTTGTTTCTAGCGCCTTGAGTACCTTATTGGTACATGTAGATACCTGCGCTAAATATAAGACTTATCTTATTGTATGCACATCATTCATGTCATTGGACTGCACACTAAGATTAAGGGCTTGTCAAGACTTGCTGTCCAATCCTTTTTCATCTGAAATGCAGACGAGATCTTTTGTGCTTATTTTCCAAAGAAATTAGCACACCAACCCAAATTTCACCCCCCCCCCACCCTGGATTTATTCCCCCGAATGCTAGCTTCTGAGTGTTTTGCACTCTTAATTAGATATGGCTCCAACCTGATCAAATTTGAATTTTCAACCAGCTCAATTGAGGCATCTGTTATGCCAAAAGAGTGGTCCCCGTTTTCATGTGCCTGCCTTTTCAGAACCAAAGTACGCTCACAATGTTTGCAAAAAAAAAAACGTAGTTTGCCTGTGGTTGTTTTATTGTGGTTTGTTTTTATGGAGTTTTTTTGCTTTTAATGCAATTTGGCCCCAAACATGGCTGAAAGCCACTCTTGTTAAGGGGGCTACAAGAAGAAAAATATTTAAGATGAAAATAGCTCAGGGGAGCTGAAGGTAGGAATTGATATTCCTCTTAAAACAGTCCAGCTTGAGTCCAGCGCTCTTAACCGTTCGGCCACGACCCTCGGTGTGTTACACAAATAAAACAATAATCAAACTAAATGCAATAATCCAAACAGGTATTTCTTCAGTCTTCGGAGGGTGCATGGGTTCAGCTAGGGTAGAGACAAGGTGTGGATATTATGAGGCAGTAGAATTCATCCAGATTAAAATTTTCTGTTTTTGACATCCAGGAAAACCTTGCACATCGCCCGGAGGTTAGGGGACGTGGCCATCGAGGCCCAGGCATGCTACAGCCTCGGAAACACCTTCACCCTGCTCAGGGATTACGACACAGCCGTGGAGTACCATGAGAGACACCATAGGATAGCACAGAAGCTCAAAGACAGGTAAGCTCAACAAAGATGCATGGCTAAGTCGGCTAGTTTGTACATCGGCTTTGAATGACCAATCGGCGGCCGGGTTTGGCGGAGTGGTATCGTTCCTCGCATTCCACCTCTGGGACCCTGGTTTGAATCCCCTTCTTCCTTTTTTGCGTGTGCTGCAAACGGGGGTGTAGACTGAGATGTGGAGCTTGGTTATGAGCAGCCAATCCCTGTGTTGGATCATCATCATCAGCCAAACCTTGGGCTCCATTGAGTGGTTGGTGGAGATTCGCACCTAATCCTGACAGAGGGAGGGGGGGTCACTATTTGGATTTGGGTTTTCAGTCCCTACCTGATTGCGTGGGTTTTCCCCTGGACTAATTCGCCAGGGTTTTCCTCCCACATCTAAAACTGAAACTTCCTTCTTTGCCTGCTCTCCATGTCGTTCTTGGGCTTCTCTGGAAAAGCACATTTTTCCAGATATGGTTAACGTATTTAATGGCTGGAGATAATTCTAGGCATTTTAACAAATCTCTAGAAGCCCAGTTAATTCTTCAATGCCAATGCTATCGCAAAGCAAATTCTCACAAATTTGCGACGAAAATTTGCTACCAAAGTCTACCACCATTGGGTTGACACCGATCACGAGCTGATGATACTTCGTTGTCTTGCACAATTTCCGGACGATGATATGTTGCCCAAAATCTAGACAAGCATTTTGTTACCAGGAAAAATTGTTTCCAGATTGTTCATTATTTTCATTTTCGTCCCCTCTCATCTCTGTATAAGAATTGCATTTGGTTATTAACTTTTAGGGCTCACCCATAACACTAGCCCAGCATACCTTGTCTAGTAAAAACAGCTACGGGCTAGTAAACACCACTTCTCAACTTGCCCTGTGGGCTACTAAAAACTGTGCATCCTACTTGTGTAAAATGCTCATATTTTGTCCTTTTCAGATTTAAATAATTTTGTTAAATATGTTAATTTATTTTTGACTATTAAAGTGGTTGTGATCACTACCATCAATACATCAGAAAGACGCATTTATGAAAATAAATGTTTAAAATCTGGGCTACTAAAGCTTCCAGGGGGCGAGTAAAATTCACAATTGACATATACTGTTTACTCTCTGGAACGTTTTTTATTTTTTAAATGTGTGTAATAGATAAGACTGATATTCGGCCCACAGTGGTAATAGGAATGTACTTTGACTTTAGATCAAGTAAACAAACATTAACTTGACCCGAAAGAAAAATATATCAAAGTGCATGGTGTATGAGGGATTTGGTAAGATTCTATCGCCACTTTCAGCTTACTGAAAGATCTGGAAGGACACAATACTATTACGCTTTTGGGATTTGGTAAATTTTGTCTGTGTACACCCAAACCAAACAGTGCACTCCTATAGTGTCCACCATATCTCAAAAAGGCTAATTTATTGTGATGATGACGTAGGGTGAACTGGGTCAATACAGCACTGATTGAGTCGAACGTTTGGCTGCAATTATTTTATTATTCATTATGTGTAGATAAAAAACTCGGAGATACAAAAAAAACGAGAGAATAATTAGTCTGAATGTTTGTGATTTTTGAACTGCAGGGTCGGAGAGGGCAGGGCATGTTGGAGTTTGGGTAATGCACACACGGCGCTCCAGAACCATGACAAGGCCCTGCACTATGCAACACTCCACCTGCAGATATCAAGAGAGGTAAATAAACCGTTCATTTTCTCTGTCTGTTTAAAAGGTAGGGTCATAAATTGTGGTGTTTTTTTTTTGTCAACGTAACTGATTTGTAGGCAAAATTATAAAGAAAGATGCAATGAAAGTCACATGTGAGCGTTTCAGCTGAATACAGTGCCGTCTTGCTGAGAAAAAAGCAACAAACTGTCCTGGTATTTTTCACACAAATGTCAAATCCATCCACGTTTAGCGAGGTGACAGCAGTCACCTCTGGCCGCAGCGTTCGCGAACAGACACCAGCCCTCAGAAATCCGAGGGAATGATTCATGCATGAATCGTTTCTCGGATTCAAATGTTTTTTGGGGGTTGAAAATGATCCAACCGCATCACTTCGAGGGGGAATCCTTCCTCAAAATAGTATATATTATGACACCCCTTACAAATATTCTGCCTTTTGATTGGTTTAGAGCGTGTCACATGATATGTCTTAGTTTTACTATCACATGGCAAACGATGAACTATCATATGGCATGCAGTACCAAGGCGTCTTTAACGTTACGTGTACGAGGATGATAAATAGTTTGTAACCCTTTCGGAGCACAGTAAAAGTTTTCGCCATTACATTTGCGTCGTCATGATTTTAAAAGCGGAAAATCTTCGTTTTGCACTCCTTACGGAGGAAGAGTTCAATATTTGTAAGGGGTGTTATAAAACAAATATTGACTGCTTTTACTCGTGTTATGGTTTTCGCCTCAGGAAAATAGAACACTCCGGGGATCCCCTCGGGAGTCGTAGTTTTAACCATAGCACTCGAAGCAGTCAATATTTGTATACTATCAACTAATGCAGTGCTTCTCACCGAGTAAGTGTTTATAGGCGTTAAAGTTTGGAGTGTTTACCAATCTATGACCAATCTATGAATATTTGTGAAGATAAATTCATTGCAGGGGATCTTGGCCCAATTTCATAGAGCTGCTTAAGCAGCAAATAGTACATATAAAACAATTTCCTGCTAGGCAAAAATGAGCAGGATACCAGTCTCAGCTGATGCATTGTGGAATGGTATTTTGACCGATAACCTTATTCTGGTAAGCATAATTTTGTTGTGCTTGGCTACTTTGTGTGCTTAAAAGCAGCTCTATGAAATTTGGCTCTGGTGCAAGTTTTCACTGTCCAGTTATTTCCCCAAAATATTTATTATTTCATGCTAAACATTTCCACTCAAATCAAATTTTGTTTAAACATCCAAACTGTCACGACAAATTCTGCTTGGTATTTTTTTTATAGAAATATCTTTATAGACTGTATTGAAAAACCCCTTTGTTGCTATGAAAGTCGCCATCTTGTAGGGCCAACCGTATGCGCGTCTAAACGCATACATCAATGCAGCGCGCAGCGTTCCCGGTTTGATTTCTTTGGCACACGTACGCACACGTACACGCACACGCTCACAGACGCCATGTTGTAGGGCAGGTTTTTGAATGGTGACGTCATATTCAATAACGGTCTATTAGATGTCTGGGGATCAGGCTGGCTTAGTGGTTTTCTTTCCCTGCCTTTCACCTCTGTGGACCTCGGTTCGAATCCCACCTTGGACCTGGTGCCTTGCATGTTGGTGGGGTTTTCAGTCCCTTCCTTGTCGCGGGGGGGGGGGGTTCCCTCCCACATCTGAAATGGAACATTTCATCCTGTTATTGGCTCTTGGATGTGTAATGAAATAAATGAACAAATCAACAAATAAATAAACAAGGACAAATATTGCCATTATTCCAAATCTTGTTTTCTTCAAACTCCATGCTGTGACGATAAAAGTCTTCTGTCTGCCGCCAAAAATATTGCAAAATGAAAAAAATAAGCCGGCGCTTCTTTGTAACCTTCAATGGAAAAAAAGAGGGGGATTTTTCTTGTTTTGTACTCGTTTTTATTCCTCTCTGAAAAAAAATCAATTTGAGATTTTCTAATGGCCTGGGGCTTCAACCCCGCGTAAATAATTTACTCTTTTTGTCCAGGTAATTCCTCTGTTTGTTTCCTAACCTTGCCCCCCGCGCATAACGAAATTTCATTCCACCCACCAGAATGCTCAAAGCTTCACCTAATTATTATTCTGCCTCGCAACGGAAAGTCATGGAGCTTTCATATTTGGTTTTCCCCCATATGGACAAGACTGAGTTGTTCATGTGGTTTTGAAAATTATGGTGTTTTTGGCCCAGAATATGTATTTGCTGTAATCACACAGCACCGTGTTTTATTTATCATTGATTGCAGTTAGCAGGTCTGTCATTTCGATACGATTTTAAATCACCAGACACGGGGGAACAATTCAGCGCCGAAAACTAGATTAAAATTTTTACGGGGGGGAACAAGGACACAATGATATTTCTAGGGGGGCACTACTGGCCAATTAAAACTGTAGTTTCTGTTTTGCATTTCTTTTAGACAAGCCCCTTTTCAACGCTCTCATTGTGTGATTCCCCTCTTTTTTTATACGATAATCTGACGTGAGTGTAAAAACAAATATGTTGTCTGCGTGTAAAAGTAAATTTAGTTTTTTGGAAACATTAAAATTTAACATCACATTATCGCTTTATATAAAAATGTCACATTTTATTTGTAACCCTCAAAAGTCAAGATTTTGACTGTATTTCAGGTGGAAATATTTCTCTGGAGGATTGGGACTGTTATACACTTTATAATCAGTTTGCAAAAAGAAACTCATTAAATTTGTTTTTTCAATGTTTACCAGTCCTTTACGTTAAGTGTACGTCTCATACATGAATACATGTAACTAGGTCCGGCCACCATTCACAAAGGGTCGACCTTTCCGTCCTCGATGACATTTGAGAGAGGCTCGATTGTACCGCTTTCTTTTCTTGATCCTTTCATTATTTTCATTCTTTCCACGCTTTTTTTTTCCCCAATTGTAGGTGGGGGACAAAACAGGGGAACTCACAGCCCAGATGAACCTGGCTGATCTGAGGACTGTACTTGGACTTGACAAAGACCCTGCCAGGTAAAAAGAGCAATATTAAACAAACAAGAGCGGAAAGTTGGCCTCTTAAAGGCAGGATACACTTTTTGGTGATTGTCAAAGTCTAGTATCCTCACGTGGTGTATCCCAACATATAAAATAACAGACCTGTGAAAATTTGGGCTCAATTGGTCATCAAAGTTGCAAGAAAATAATGAAAGAAAAAAAACACCCTTGTTGCATAGAATTGTGTGCTTTCAGATGCCTGAAAAAGGGCTTCATGCCTGCAGCCTTTTTGAGATTCAAATATTTTTTTAGTGAGAAACTACCTCTTTCTCAAAAATGACATCATTTCAGAGGGAGTCATTTCTTGCAATTTTTTATAACATCAGCAGCTCTCAGGTGCTCCTTACCAAGTAAGTTTTTATGGTAATTTATATCTTGAGTAATTACCAAAAGTATCCACTGCCTTTAAGAAGAATTGGCTTTAAGAAGAATTCACAATCTTCCTTGTGACATTGTCACAACAAGATGATTTTCTCGTCATTCCTTTTCGACCTTGGAGGGACGGGGGTTTAAAGAGGGGGGGGGGCGGCTCAAAGGTCAAATTCAGTTCTGTGATCCACTCATCTATCTATTGGAAAATGACAGGATCACAAAACTGACTTTGACCTCGGAGCCCCTCTTTAAGTTTTCAAAATGTGGAACCAAAAAAAGGAATTGTGAAAGATTCAGCGGCTTTTTGTGGTGGATTACCGAAAGAGACTTGGTTTTGCTACATTGTGTTTTGTAATGGCGCTATTGCCGAGGAGTGGGGTAGTGATCTTACTGAGATTGTTTTGGGTTTTACTTCGGACAGTCACAAATCAAGTTCAAGGGTGAGACCCTAATCCTACTTATATGAAATATGAAATAGAAATCCCGCCTCATCTAAAAAAGGGACAAATGTCCTCTCTGCCTAACACACCCACCCCCCTTTCTTATTGTTATTATTCCTTCCTTATTTAAAAGGAGACAAAGGTCCTCTCTGGCTACCCCCCTCTCCCCCACCTCCCTTTCTTCACATACAATTTAAAAGTAGCATTTCAAACACTGTCTCGTTTTAGAATCTGAATATCTCAACAGGCGGCTCGTTGTCCAAAACCACGGCAAAAAATTTAACGCCACAGACCCGTGGGTCCCGTAAAATGCAAAACAAATCCCCGGTCTCGTCCAGCTTGACTACACAAAAGCAAATCTGACCTTCTTGACAAGTCGGATCTGAAATGATCACCCCCTAAATGTGGTTAACCCATTAATTTCTTTGACAATTTCCTTTCCCCTCCCCCCTGGTCTTGCAGCCAAGATGGTCTTCTTCAAAGCGCCAATCAGAAGACCCTCAAAGAAAAAGGTACAGTTTGATTTTGTTTCCCCCTCTCGTGGGTTTGGTCGGGGACGAAGAAACCAAGCTCCTTGAGAGAGCAATTAACAGCAGCATGAGTCGACATTTTTAGGCACCATTTAATGCAGACAGATCAAATTACTTCCTTCCACGGTACAGACCGACTGGAATTTTATTGCTCCAGCTAACTGCAGACAGATCTTAATTTATTCATATTTTTTCCACTCGTGCAAGGCCGATGTGACTTTTTTTTCTTTCTGGCACCTCGCCATCTATAGATTGTATATTTCTGTAATCTTCTGCATTGCATCGTAATGGCTGTGAAGGCTGTTTTTTGGCAGAGTGACGATATCTTGGATTATGTCTTGAAAAGGAAACTTAAATCTGTTTCTGTTCGCTCAAATCTGTCTGTGAATAAACCGTCACGTGATGATTACTATTATAAATGAAGAGACAGCTGTTGCAAATAGTAGTGCAAATAGTTATTGCCTATTCTCGGGAGGTAAAATGGACGATAGATGTGTAGGCGATGTGACCTATGGCCTTACAGCGAAACCTTTATTGAAAATCTGTTTGCCGATTTGTGTTGGCATCATGCATAATGATGGGCTAGATCCCTTTGAATGTTACCTTTGGCGAAGTTGGGCCAGATCGCCTTTGAATTATGTTACCTTTTGCGAAGTTGGGCCAGATCGCCTTTGAATTATGTTACCTTTTGCGAGGTTGGGCCAGATCGCCTTTGAATTATGTTACCTTTGGCGAGGTTGGGCCAGATGGACTTTGAATTATGTTACCTATGGCGAGGTTGGGCCAGATGGACTTTGAATTATGTTACCTTTGGCGTCGCTCATTAATAGCTAGGGTCATCAGTTGGTAATGACCCCGAAAAGAAATTGTGTAATTTCTATCCGAAAGCTTACTTGTCATAAAGATGGTAGTGGTTAGTAGACATCCTGCGAAGTTATTTCGTCGGAAAAGAAATCAATAAAAACAATCGGATCTGAAACGATTCATGCATGAATTGTTTCTCAGATTTCTGAGGGTCGGTATCTGTTCGCGAATGCTGCGGCCAGAGATGCGGTTGGTTCCCCGCTGTCACCTCGCTAATGCGGATGGAAATACCGTTACAGATTTTTGCCGTTTTCTCAGCAAGTAGACACTGTAGTCTACTGAAAATTTCACAGGGGACTTTTATTGTATATTTCTTTATTATTTTGACTATAAGTAAGCATTACGTTGACAAAACCCAAACGATGACCCTACACGTACCTTTGACCAAATACTGACCCATAGTTCAGCCCAAAAATTCACGGGTTTGTTATTTCATGTATGGTTTATCACACAAAGCATGAACACACTGTCTGTGACTGTTTTGTCAGGTCTACCAATATACCTTATGCACATGACGTCATCTGAGTAGGGCGCCCTCGACTAGAGGTCAAAAGAAAGTTTCTCATTGGCCCATTCTGTGCGCCACCTGGACGTAGATGTGCGTTGTCTATTGCATCATCGTTTTTCCTCTAAGATGGCGACGGGATGACGTCAATGCCTAAGAACCATCCTGTATAATACCTCCGACCATCACAAATTTTATCAAGACAGGTTTTTTTCCTTGTGATGGAAGATTTGTTTTTGAGTGAAGTCACTCATTTAAGAGGCTTAAAATCTGACTTGGCCCTTCGGCTCGTTTCTCAAAGAGCAATTGAAAACACTAGGTTTCTTTGCAAGTTTTGCTCCGCACATCAATCGTCCCGAGCAATGAAGATTACGAGGTGATTATTCTCTGGCTGAGACTGAACCCGTCTTTCGACTGAAAAGATTTTTGTCCAGGAACAATACTTTGACATTATGATGGACAAATTTGAGCAGATTATTAGAATTAGAAAAGTAAATGTCAAAGATTTCATTTTCCTCCATCCTTTAAACCCCCCCTCCCCTAATTTTTTTTTTTTTTTAAATGGCAGTAAAAATTTACTTTCTATTTCTGTGTTCAGAACAAAACAGGCAACGTCGGCGAAGCATGGAACGCCTAGAACTGGTTGCCATGACACCGGACAAGGTAAATCATACTATGACTTTGAGCAATATTATTTTCCCTCAAAACTATGTCTGGTTTAGTTCAGCAGGCAGGCCTGCGACTTCTTTTATCAGGAGTTTTTCTGATTATTTATCAGGAGTTTTCCTGATTATTTATCAGAGTTTTCCTGGTTATTTGTCAGAGTTTTCCTGGTTATTTATAAGGAGTTTCCCTGGTTATTTCTCAGGAGTTTTCCTGGTTTATTTATCAGAAGTTTTCCTGGTTATTTCTCAGGAGTTTTCCTGGTTATTTATCAGGAGGTTTTCCTGGTTATTTATCAGAAGTATTCGTGGTTATTCATCAGGAGTTTTCCTGGTTATTTATCAGTAGTTTTCCTTATTATTTACCAGGAGTTTTCCTGGTTATTTATCAGAATTTTTCCCGGTTATTTATCAGAAATTTTCCTGATTATTTATCAGAAGTTTTCCTGATTATTTATCAGAAGATTTCCTGGTTACTTATCAGGAGTTTTCCGTATTATTTATCAGGAGTTTTCCTGGTTATTTCTCAGGAGTTTTCCTGGTTATTTCTCAGAGGTTTTCCTGATTTAATTATTTTTTTTTCACATGTCCCTTGCTGTCTTCAAAGAAAAGGTTTGAGTTGGCGTAGTGGTATCTTTCCTCACTTTCCACCTCTGGGACCCTCGGTCTGAATCCCGCTGGGCGCACTATGTGGATTGGGTTTTCAGTCCCTACCTGATTGCGTGGAATATTTCTCTGGGGTTTTCCTCCCACATCTATAACTGAAACTTCCTTCTTTGTCTTCTCTCCATGGGGTTCTCGGTTTGGTGTAGTGAATAAGTTCACTTTTCTGAGAATCCTTGGCTTCACAACAAGAATAAATACATAAATAAAATAAATAAGTAAATGTGAACTTGCCATCCAGACGAGAAATGCACACAAAGCTGAATAAGTCAAGCCACTAGTTTTCCATTTGTGGTGATTTGGGGAGTCTGAAAGTTGCAATCAGGTAGGGTCTGAAAACCCAATGCACCTGCAAGGCTCCAGGTTGAAACCAGATGTAGATCTTGTAGTGCCATCAAATTGGGCCCTGGCCTGTGGTCTGTTTCAATATAAACACAAAACTGTTTTGATGGTTTTAACCCTCCTACTGTCAGTGACTCTTGGCAACATTTTCCAGTGAGTTGACCAACCATTTGAAACCATTCGACTGCCAAGGTTGTGTACGGTGGCACAACTGTGCACAGAACTAACTGTGTACTGTGTACATAGTATGCATTCCCTCATGGTATCATATTGCAGGCTGGCATAGTTTATCTATCATTCAAAACCACAGTGAATGGTATTGAATGGTCAGACAGCAAGAGGGATAAAGAGAATGACCCCAGGAAGGGGGGGGGGGGTGGAGACGATGTACGACTTTAAAGGGTGTGTGGAATTTCGCGTTAAACAAAAAGTTGTGTTTTCGTTCAACCCAGAACACTGCTGTAGGCGCCACAGCCAACGGCAAGTCCAAGCAGTCCATGGGAGCCAAGTTCAAGAGGAAAGCCAGCAACAAGGAGAAGCTGAGCCGGAAGAGCTCCAACACGTCCAGCACCAGCTCCAGCAGCGGGGACTCTGCCTCCTGCATCGTCAAGACGGAGAACGTCAACATACAAGTATCGCCTGCACAGGTTAGTGCAGGGTTCTAATCCCTGCGATTCCTTTTACAGGGTTTCTGCGGATCCTTAGAAAGTCTTAAATTGAACTCTCCAAATTTAAGGCAATATTAAATGCAGTTATTTGAGGTCTTTAAATGAAATTGATGAGGTGTGTTATGAATTTTCATATCAACTCATAAGGAATCGCATTACGCTGCCCGACTCTTTAACTACTGGCCCGACTCTTTAACTACTGGCCCGACTCTTTAACTACTGGCCTGACTCTATAACTACAAGCCTGTCTCTGTAACTACTGGCCCGTCTCTATAACTACTGGCCTGACTCTATAACTAGAAGCCGTCTCTGTAACTACTGGCCTGACTCTATAACTACTGGGCTGACTCTATAACTAGAAGCCCGTCTCTGTAACTACTGGCCTGACTCTATAACTACTGCCCGTCTCTGTAACTACTGGCCTGACTCTATAACTACTGCCCGTCTCTGTAACTACTGGCCTGACTCTACAACTACTGCCCGTCTCTGTAACTACTGGCCTGACTCTATAACTACTGCCCGTCTCTGTAACTACTGGTCGGACTCTATAACTACTGCCCGTCTCTGTAACTACTGGTCGGACTCTATAACTACTGGCCTGACTCTATAACTATTGGCCTGCGATCCAGTGTAAAATTTGAACATTGCATAGACTGTACTCAAATTCCTTGTGGAACATCCCCCTCTTTAGAATTCCTCTCTGGAGATCTTTTGTTCCTATTGTCATCTCTCACCATTAGCCGAGCTGCCAACTCTCCCTGAATCTTCCCTGATGAACAAATTTGAAAACTCCCCTGATTGTTGAAACTCTTTCCTTATTATATTGAATGTAATTTTAAATGTCTCCCTGATTACAAGAAGCAAATTTCGGCAGCTCTGCAGTAGGTAGCGAATGTTTAAACAATACTTTTGGAGTGACCATTTGATGCACAGGAGGGTTGCGAGCGACCGAGAGGAAAAGACAAATAATATGACAATTAATTCGTGAACTAAAAGGTTGCAGAAGTTGACATAAACTTTTGACCAAACCTTTGATAAGTCTCCTGCGGAAATCAAGGGATGTGTAAAGAAACAAAGTGCCGGAAATCTTAGCTAACGTCACCGTGTCAATCCTAATAATCTCTCCGTCTTCCTCCTCCAGAGGGCATCCCCAGACATCATGGACGATGACGACAGCTTCTTCGACGTCTTAAGCCGCTTCCAAGGGAAGAGGATGGACGAGCAGCGGTGCTCTTTCAACCGGATCCAGGACAAGCAACGAGAGAGGGAGAACAGTGAAGACAGAGGTAAGACCGTCACCCCCTCTTCATCATTACCAAGAGACTATAAAGTTGAAAGTCCATCATTCATTTGTCAAACTGAGAAAGGTTTGTACTTTTCACAATTTGTTAAAGGAACATTACAGAATTGGTTTTTGCTAACAAAACAGTTGCTGGCAGCGTAAGCACTTTATGTAATCCACCATATACATAAACTGACAAACCTGTAGAAGTTTGAGATCGATCGGCCCTCTGGGTCATGAGAAAATAGTGAAAAAAACAATTACACATTTGCATGAAAACATATAGATTCAACAAATAAATAAAACGCTCACTGATCGATAAACTCCAATCGGACAATTAGTTTATTCATTTCTCATCAAATATGGTATTTCAGACAAACATTTCAAGGGATGTTTTCTACCTTCATCATCATCATTAGACCGTGTAAGTTTTGTATAAATCTGTGATCAAAAGTATATTTTACAAGTTTTTTTCTTACCAATTCTGTAATGTCCCTTTAAAGCTTTCCTTACCATAGATGACTTTAGACAGCTGCACTCATACCTCTTCCTTGCCATAGGCGACTTTTGTCACCCAGGCTTACACATGAAAGAGCACTCAAGGCTGAGCGCAAAGACCATTTGTCATAAAGCTGTAGTTTTGTCCAATGTTTACCCTCTTCCCCAAGCTTACAATGGTTGGAAAGAGAAAGATGGGATCTTTCAAATGATGGTAAAATAAACTTAGAGTGCCGCTATGCAATCTCTTCAAATTGGAGTGGAAAGATCCGAAATGCCGAACGCGTACGGAGCGCCATATGGTTGTGTACAAAATAGTTTACAGATCACTATGAGGAAACAAAGACCAAGAACTTGGACATTAATTGGTCGATCTCAATAACTGTTGGATTAGATGAAAGAGAATTCAATAAGTCAGACATTTTTGGTTCATACTTATTTTGCTGTAAAACAACACCTTCAAGGTGATAGTAGAGTTTGTAAAGTAGGCCTTTGAACTGGAGCTTCCTGTTGTGTAAGATTGTGTGCTCCGTGCGGTTGTTTCGTTCAAACCAAGTCGGTAGCAAGAGGGTCAATGCTTGCACTTTTTTCCTGTTTTCCTACACCGTATTTTAAAAACGCTAGCTCCCCTGAATGATTTGCAAGGATCGTGTCTTGCTCTTTACAAAATCCAACGTTGAATGGTAACGCAACACCCAAACTGTTGGACTCTGATTGTGGTACTGGTGGTGTGCCCAACTTCAACTCACCTCACCTGTCCCATAAGTCTGGGGCACCACAGAGGGCTTTGCGACCGAGCTCTATCCACTTTACTCCTATCCCCCCACAGCCCGCTGTGAGTTGGCAAAGTCCTAGCCTGGCCCAGAGCTGCCAACTCTCCCTGATCCTGCGGAAATTTCCCTGAAAATAAACCAATCTTTGGCGACTATAGCGGCCAATATTGGTACCCAAGATTCAGCTTGAGTACCAGTTAATAGTCATGTTCCATATGTTTATGAAAGTAATAATGAATAACAAATCTCATTAAACTGAAAAGGGTCCAGGCTATATTTGCCTTACAAGCCTTGATTTGGTCAACGTTCACACAAGGACCATTTGGCAACTAGAGACCAATACTGCCTGGTACCCAACATTGAGCTTGAGTACCAGTTAATATCTGCCACTATAGAGGGCGCCATAGAGGGCGCCACAGTGCAATCCAAACAGAAGCCGTTTTTTGTATTCACAGTAGCCCTGATGCAAGGACTCTTTACTATAATCAGTTCATATGGAAATGGAAACCGCTCTGTGCAGGCCTAGATTTACACAGTGGCCATTGCCTCTGTTGCCCCTGGTCTTGGCCTTGGTGCCCCTTCAAAAGTTTCCCCATAGACATTAAGATTTTCCAATGGAAGTGCCCTTTGCAAAATGACAACGACCTTGCCCTCTCCCAGATGAAATGCCAGGCCTGTCTGTCTGTCTTATTATTGTCTTTTACCAATACATCATCCCGCATCCTGTGAACAACAAAATCCTTGGGCATATTACTTAGGAGGGATTTAAACCCATGACCTTTGCCATTCTGAAGCAGACGTCTTACCAGCTATACCACCGAGCTTTCCCGGTAGCTAGAGGCAGTTCGAATACTATATTTAGCAGCGGTATCGCAAAGATGTGTGTATCTGCTGAAGGCAATTTTTTTTTTTATTACCTGTATTGCAAACTTCAGCCTTCCCATCAGTTGATCTGATTAATTTTGCCAAACGGCAATGTCACGTTGTGGCGGTGCTCTCCTTGTCCACAGCTGACATAGAGGGCGCTTCACAGCAGACACAGGCGACAGTCGAGCTGATTTATGCTCTATGTTCCATTTCTAGCATTTCAGTGTTCTTTGTCTATGTTGGTGGGTGTCGGAGAAAATGTTTCGTTTTGAATAAGAGTTCCCTGCTTGCTTGAGGTCGTAGGTGTTTCACCGCTGGTAAAATCACCGGCCGGGAAAATTAACATTGATTTCACATATGTAATAATTAAAAAATTAGTTAGTGGCCTCACGTTTCGACCCTAGCAGAGTCTTTCTCCAAGGCTAAATGACAACACAACACACATAAACGGGTGTACTGGTGTAATAAAAGCAGTCAAGTGGAAAGCGATGACAGAGATGAAAGCACACAGAAAAAGCAGGGGATGAACAAATAGATTATGTTATAATTTAGTTTAAAATGACAATTTTTTCTATAAATCAGAAGTACGTTGACAAAAAACAATCCATGACCCTACCTTTAAACACACTTCCCATGTAAACAGTTTTGTGGTCTAATGAAAGAGCTCTTTTCACAGGAAAAGAACACCATTTTTTGGACATGTTTTTCACTTACCCACTAACTTATTTATTCCTGTTACCTTCGTATGATCTGTGGTTTATATTGTGGGGGTGGAACGGCTGTGAATTACCTACAGCTGTTGTGTTCAACTGTGACATTTTGAAGTCTTTTCCTGCCAGCCCGATTTTGTGTATGAGTGCATTCCCCAAACCTCGTGTGCAGTATTGCACACGAGTGTATAAATCCCTAGTAGGGCGCCACACAAGGCAGGGTTTTGAAACACTATGTGGACTCACTCTTGTCCACACAGTGTTTTTTCTTTTTACAGTGCTGAAGGATAGGATTTTCCTAAGTGTACAGAACAAAAGAATGTCCACAGAGAGCATGTAACACAGACGCCTTGTATGCAATGCCCAAACAGCGCCCTCACTGAGGTAAATGAAGACCTATCATTGGCTGAGAGTTGTGCATACACGCATACTTGTTTCCATTGTTTGACCTCAGCGAGGGGATGCGGGTCCAACCTGGGCCAAAAGCCCTAGAGCTGCTATATGCACAAAAAGATGCTCAGCACGACAAAATTATGCTTACCAGAATAAGGTTACCAACCAAACTACCACATGACATGTACCATTTGTGACTGTTATCCTGCTCATGTCTGCTTAGCAGAATACTGTTTTAAAAGCAATATTTTCTGCTTAAACAGAATCTTTTCTCAAATTAGTTTATACTATCAACAGCTGCGGTGCTTCTCACCAAGCAAGTTTTTATGGCCATTACTTTTTTTGAGTGTTTACCAATCTACGACCCTACCTTGAAGAACACTGTCAATTTAACGTGATTCAGATAAATTAAACGCGCCATGCGTCATTGTTCACATTGAAAGGTTACATTTAATAATACCCTTTGGCTTCCGATAAACACATCGTTATACAACCAACCAGAACCAGCGGAAATTTAATCTTGTTTTTCAGGGAAAGACAAAATGACATTACTTGTGTCGCTGGGGACTTTTTGCGTGTTCAAATTACATTGAAGAATCAAGTGTTTTTGATTATTGATTTTTGTTAATTTATTTTTTTCAAATTTTTTGCAAGTGCCAGAAATGATCCTCTAGCATGGTTAGCTGCATTAAGTTTGCGCCACAGCACCTTGCAAATCATTACAAGGTGCTGTATACACCAGGCGTGATGTTTTTTGCCCTTGAATAAAAACAGAAAAACTGTGATTACAAGGCAAAGTGTACCCTTGGTTTTTGGAACCGTTCGATTGTTTTGATCCTATGTAAATGTAGATATATACAATAAAACTTACCTGTGAACATTTCATTTCAAAAGGTGGTAGCGTTTTTGAGATATCGCCGAAAATCTGGAGCGGTTATGTCCACGCAGGAAGAATAATCCGCAATTGGAATACACAATCTGAGAAACTTTTCATTCAGGAAATGTTTCTCAGATTGAAATGTTTTTGTACCCCTCTCTCTAAACATTGTCTAAAACCACATTCCTTGGCTACCAGTTGAGTCACGATCTCAATTTAAGTTCCTCCTACTTATGTTCCGCTGCCTCAATGCCTCAGCCCCTTCATATCTCACCGACCTATTGTCCATCAAAGTTGGGGGGACTGTGCCTTTTTTATCGCAGCACCAAGAATGTGGAATCATCTTCCTCAGAACATCAAGCAATCTGCTTCATTAGCCAATTTCAAAACTTTGCTTAAATCTTACCTTTTTTCGAAAGCCTACTGTACGGCGCTATGAGCAACGACTGTTGGATTGGCGCCTTATAAATTTAACGATTGGTTGATTGATTGAATTGTTTCTCAAAGTGTTGTACATTAATCAACCGCTGCAGTGCTTCTTACCAAGAAAGTTTTGATGGTCATTACTTTTTGGGGGTAACTACCAAAGGTATACCCTCCCTTCAAAGCCTACACCATGTGGGCATGTAGGCCAGTCCTCATACCCATCTGATCTTTTTTCCAAGGACCAAATATTCTATCCGATCCATAAAAAAATTGATGTATAATTCCAAACATACTTGTAAAAAATAAATTATGAGTGCTTTGAGACACATTATAAAAAAGGCGCTTTATAAGAACTGCGTATTACTATAATTTTTATCATTGCTATTATTATTATGCAGAAACATAAATACGTTCAGTCTGAAACGAGCAAGAACCAGAGCTGCCAACTCTCCCTGATCCTGCCGAAAGTTCCCTGAAAAATAAAGCAATCCGTCCGTGTTCTGATGAACAAATTTGAAAAATCTTCCTGACGATGGAAATTTTCTTTGAATCACGTTCTGAACATCTCCCCCTGATTGTTGTACAAAATCTCCCCGATTGCAAGCTGCAAATGTTGGCAGCTCTGCCCAACAAACTCCCCCCCCATTGCAGCTAATTCTTTGCGTGTCTTTGAATTCCAATCAAGTGCAGATGTTTCCCTTGAAACATTTAACCCTTGTGCACTTTTTTCCCCCTTCAGCTAAAAGTCCTAATGAAGACGTATTAAGTCGTCCATTAATAATCCGTTCTGACATCCGAGAATACCCCGTAGACGGACAGAGGGTGCCAATAACCAGAGCGGTTTTCTTAGGGTTTGTAACCCAACATGATGTCATCATTTCAGGGGGGTTTGTGGAGTAGAACTGACGTTTTATGTTAATGCGTGTGTAATTCCTTAAGCTTGATCTTGTTACAGTGGAAATGTCTGAATGTTGGTGCACACTTGAGTATGATGACTGTCTTGTGTACGCAGTTTATCATTAGCACTGACGGCGTAATTACCTCTGTAGATTTGCTGCTCCTGGTTCTTAAGGGTGGGGGGGGGGCACACACAGTGTTATAACAGTTACTAGATGAAGAGTTTCGGGTTAGGTTGGCTCAGTGATTTCTTTCACCCTCTGTGACCCCGGTTCGAATCCCACCTCAGACCCGAGCTTGCATTGTTTCCAGTCCCTACCTGATTGTGTGGTCCCCCCCCCCCCCCGATTGGGGTTTTCCTCCCATATCTAAGACCTAATATTTGTCTTCATCATCTTCTATTTGTGCTGTTATTGGCGCTAATTGCGAATTGAAATGTAACAAAATAGATAATACATTGTTGTAGTACAGATCCTTATTATTATAGCCCCTCCCCAGTGCATATGATGTCACAAGCCCAAACAGCGCCCTCACCGAGGCATTGGCTGAGAGTTGTGCGTACACGCATACATGTTTCCATTGTTTGATCTCAGCGCGGGGATGCGAGTGCAAGCTGGGCCCAGTTTCATAGAGCTGCTTAAGCAGAAAATATTGCTTAAAAACAATCTGCTAAGCATCAAGCAGGAGACCAGTCACAGATGCTACATGTGAAATGGTATTTAACCTTTTTCTGGTAAGCATCATTTTGTTGTGCTTGGCTTGTTTTTGTGCTTACTGCTTAAGCAGCTCTATGAAATTGGGCCCTGGGCTATTGCCTGGCCATGCAATCAAAATAAAATTAGATTCAAACCAAATTTTTCAAAGGTTGAAGCATTTCAAACTTTGATATTTCTTCGAACAAATTAAAAAAAAAAAAAAACAAACTGAGCAAGAAAAACAAACAAAAAAGTGTGAAAATACATTTCTTAGTGAGTAAATATATAATAGATGGATTTTCGGACAGAGTGTACCAATTTTACGATATTATTTGATCCAAAATAGATTATTCCATGCCTTTTAGTTGAACCGAGTTGTGAAAACTGATAGTTCGAGTTGTAAAATGACTTTTTAATAGTAGTGTGTATTGCGCTAGTGGTAAACTCGATACACGTAATGTAATCCCCTTTAATTGTGGGAAAATGTGTAATTTGTATTTTTATGGTCGCAACTTCTTGCGCGGGTGTTATTACCTTGTGAACGCTCCCCTCGTACGCCTGCGGGACTCACATTTTCCGCTTGTCACCCCTCGGTCAACACTGAAAAAGGGATAAGTTTCAAAAATAGCACCTTCCCCGATTGCTACTCATGCGCGAGCTGTTAACCAATTACAGCTGGTCCCCCGCGAACACTTTGTGCCAACCCTCTCGGCATCTCAAGTCCGGGCAGGAGAAAGTGATGACGTCTTTTGAATGGTTTATCAGGCCGAGAAAAATGGGATAGTAGGGTAGGGGCTTTTCTGAGAATGGAGCTCTTTTGAAGTGTTTTTTTATCTGACGTCACTGGTCTGTGAAAACAGTTTATTTTTTTCTTATAACACACTAGAGGTATTCAACCATTGCAAGAATTTATTGATTGATTGAAATGGGAAGTGGTTCTTAAAGCAAGAATAGCTGCGTTATTAGAAATGGATACAGCCTTGGATGGATTACTTTATAAAAATAACACAGTGTGAGAGAGTGTCGGGTTTTCTTTACGTGTTGTTGTGAAACGAAAGATTTGTTTGTAGGGTGCCTTTTTTTGTTTTGTTGGAAATACGAGTTGGAGTGCACCACCCCAGACTGACATTGGACTCCTCAGTTATTGATTTTTAAAAAATAATTGTGTTTCATAAACAGAGCAGAGACGCATGTTGTGACAGATATTATTCAGGGTTGTAAACAAAATTTGTTGACATGAAAACATGCACGGCACTCAACAAAATAAACAAATAAACAAATTTACTGACATTTGTTTTGCAGTGTTAAATAATAAGTTAAGCGAATTTAAAATACTTAAAAAAAAAATTGTTTGAGACTCAATACTGAATACAATTCAATTCCAAATCACTCAACCTCTCC
This sequence comes from Pycnopodia helianthoides, assembly GCA_032158295.1. Classification (NCBI taxonomy): domain Eukaryota; kingdom Metazoa; phylum Echinodermata; class Asteroidea; order Forcipulatida; family Asteriidae; genus Pycnopodia; species Pycnopodia helianthoides. The sequence continues at coordinate 14,389,871 of CM063258.1, forward strand.
TTAAAGGTATTGTACACTTTTTAACAGCTCAAAATCAGTGTCCACATTTTGTGTGATTAAACATATGCATGAACAAACAAACCTGTAAAGTTTGAGCTCAATTGGTCATCGAGGTCACGAGAAAATAGTGAAAAGAGATCTTATGTGTTTTCTGTTTTTTCAAATTATTGCGCGCTATAATTACTATTGTTTTACTCGTTTCTCAGAAACGATAGCATTTTAGGCAGAAATATTTTAAGGAACCCTTTCTACCATTACTTACTTTAAATCATGTAAGTTATGTGTGAATCTGTGAACATTGTGTTTTTCGATCTTACCAATAGTGTACAGGGCCTTTAAAGGTAATGTATTGTACAGGATTGGTAAGGATAAAAAATGTAAATGTTTAATTTTAGTCTGAAAGCTTACTGATTATGAAGTGCATACTTTAACAATTTTTTTCTGTGAAATGTTTCTCTCTGAAATGAAGTCACATTCAAGAAAATTGTATCTGAAAACCTACAAAAGATTTCGGTTGTACAGCCCCAATTAATGACAATGTGTTTACATGCTGAAAATTGTGCATTGTTTTTCACTATTTTCTCCTGACTCACACAACTGATTAAAACCCAAATTTTCACAGGTTTATTATTTCATGTATATGGGTTGATCACAAAAAAAAACATGAACACTGTCTGCGACTATTTTGTCAGCTCTACCATTCCTGTGTAATACAGTTATAAATATATAAACCAATCAAGAAATAAACCATCACATTCGATACATCATCTTAAATTCACACATGACAGGCTGTGAAAGACATTCAGTATCTTTAAGAAAACTGCAACCCTGTGTGTCCCCCCCTCCCTTGACCCCTCCAGTCATAGGTTTCCTGCTCTCATGGGAAACACAGACGGGTGATTAACGGACATTGTGGGGCGAAACACAACTGTCCCCAATTGAATGCCTAGGGCACAGATTTAATAATAATTCTTGGAGACCAGGGTTCGGTCACATTTTACATGTTCTGCCCACCCCAACCCCCCCCCCCCTCCTGTCATATGCCTGATCTAGACTCTATTCTAGCTCGGTAATTAAGTACGGTCACCATTATGCCGGTGTAGGTCTACCGTTGAGTCGGTCATGGTAAATTTTAAAGATGCTAGGTCTGATTTTCGGCTGATTTTACCCCCAAAAGATCTTTTAAAAAAATTTAAAAGCTATTTTTTTCTAAATTCAAGAAAGTTGTAAGCTTCCATTTCAGGTACATGTATTGCACACCCAAAAAATTGCCAATGATACATGTAAGTGGTAGTTATTACAAAACTAAAAATGAATTATTGTTGGGATCCTGACATTATCTCGCGTCCATCAGCCATGTGCAAACAATTTTTGCATGTTAAATGTTTTTTTGTAAATTGTCCGTGAAATATTCAAAAGTATGTTTTCATTTTGTAAACAGTATCATCTGTCAAAATTTGTTCAGCGAAAAAAATCAATATAAAAATTTCTTTTGGCGAAAAACAGGCGGTGCGACTTTAAAACATCAACTGAACACTGTGTTTTACTGTAAACTTGACACATTATTATAATAAGTCGGGTTTTTTTTATACGACGGTCAAAGAGATTATGGTTAAGTGATGGTGTTTTTGTTTAAAGGCAAGTGTTTTTTTCCTACAAATTTTGTTTGAAGTGTTGTTGGCTGTAGAGTGAAGACTTCAATTTATAATTATACAGTGTTAATTAATCCAATCAACTTATCTATATACATTTATCAGACGGGCTATTGATTGAGTTGTTGGTTTCTTTACAGTTAAGACAATCTTAAATTGCATAGCCTATGTGTTTTTTTAACGACATTTAATAGTTCACCTAAATTACATGCAGTGTTTTTTTTTTCTTCAAGTCAAACTTACAGCGTACTTTGATAATAGCAAATGTTTTCTTGGTACATGCAGTTTGTATCTTAAAACTTGGCAGTAACCGTGGTTACAGCAGTAGCTAATCAACCAGCATAATTAAGCTAATCAAGGGGATTATCGGTGATCGTGACGGGCTTCTTGGTTTGACGTCATTTCAGAGGGACGCCAGTTTACTGTCGGTCAATTCGTCCGACACGTACATTTGTTGGGGGGGGGGGAGGACGACCCAACCTCGCTCAGTGTGCCACCGCGCCAACAAACGGGATCACGGCGCAGACACATTCAATTAGCATTTCATGTGAATTAATACCGCCTGGCAGATTCCTGTATTTTCATTTTCATTTTCTTCCCCGGTCCCCCGACCGACGATAGATTCCAAGCCGAGTCCCCAGGCCACACGTTGACTGGATGAATATCCAGAGTGGTGGTAGACTTGGCCTAGTCCCGCCAGGAATTGGTCAAGATAGATTAAGTGTATTCCTCCGACGTGATTATGCTGTAATGTTATCATGACTCATCCAGTGCTCTGTCTTTTTTAATGGGCACCGCTTCATGTTTTCACTCCATTGAAGCCATAGTTCCCCATACTGAGGCTTTCGGCGGAGATTGTAGCGTCTCTTAACGCTTGTCCTTAAAGGGAACATATACCTTTGGTTTTTGGATCCGTTTGATTGTTTTAATCCTATATAAATGTAGTTTTATACATAAAACTAACCTGTGAAAATATTATTTCAAATGGTGGTAGCGTTTTTGAGATATAACCAAAAATCCCTAGCGGTTATGTCCACGCAGGAAGAATAATCCGCAATTGGAATACATAATCTGAGATACATTTCTGACAGAAACGCTTCTCAGATTCAAATTTTTTTCTGATAAAAACTGATATATTTTTCCATCACCACATTACTCTGACATGAAATGATTCTCAAAATGCTTTTACTATCGAAAGCTGCTGTACTTTTAACCAAGTAAGTTTTTATTGCCATTAATTTTACGAGTGTTTACCAAACGTATACCTTCCCTTTAAAGAGGGGCTCCAAGGTCAAATTCAGTTTTAGAGTGAAAATGGGATGGGAAACAATTACAAGTTTCTCACCTTACAGTAAAACAGCTTAAAATGCCATTGTGTTCGATACCCATCAAGTGCATTTTTTGTCCAATTCCATGAACGTTCAGATTACATCACACATTTCGTATGGTTTGTACATTTTTGTCCAGAGGAATTTTTAGTTCATTCCTGAATTTTGATGATATTCATTCAAAACGGCCTTTTTTTTTTAAACGGCATCAAATAAATTGGCATTTTACACCGTTTTAACGTGAGGTTGGAGACTTGTAATTCCCCCCCCCCTTTTCGTAAGCACTCTATTTGTTGGAGAATGAGTGCATCACAAAACTGAATTTGACCTTGGAGCCCCTCTTTAAAAACCCTAACAGCATCCAAGGTCAAATTAAGTTTGGTGATGCACTCAATGTAATCGATGGAATTCTTATGAAAGTGGAAAAATTGACAGGTCTCTAACCTCGCGTTCAAACAGTGTAAAAATTTCATTTTATTTGATACTCTCTCATCGGATATCAATAAATGGGTCTTTACATTTCAAAGAGGGAATTTGTGTGTGTCACTCTGAAGGTTAAACTCAATGTGTTTTGATTGAAGATCATCCAAATTTTAGGAATGAACTAAACAATTTCCTGTAGAAAAATGCACAGACCCATAAATATATGAGAAATGTGACGTCAGTGGATGGTTTAGGATGTCAACAAATTTTGCGCTAGAAGGGTATTAAATGCGATGGTATTATTTTACACAGTTTTAACGTGAGGTTAGAGACTTTGAATTTGTTTTCCACCTTCATAAGGAATCCTATCTAAAAATGTTCACATCACAAATGTCATGAGTAGATGCGTGACAGGACAATAATTTCACTAGCAATTATTTTTATAATGAGGAACCAGACTAAATCGATATACATATGGTGGCATATTGTTTGGTTTGATCTATTTATGCTAAGCAGCGAGTGAAACCTCTTCTCACACACTCTATCTCACCACTATTTATAAATGCAGCTCTGTCCGAACTTGAAATAATCTTGTTACTCCATGACATTTTTAACGAAAAAGGAGGACAAATTGTACCTTGGGTATCTTTTATTTACTGTTTATTTACTGCAAGAGTCTTGAAAACTGAACCTCTTTTCAGCAAACTCGGGTGCTGGTCTGGGGACTAGAGGGTCTGGGGGAAAAAAAAAAAATCAGTTTGGAGGCATGCAGTACATCATCGTCAGACTCCGGAGCCCACAGGGTCTCCAGACTACAACCTTAGCGCATGGCAGAGAATGCCTGGTGGAAGGACTTAGTCAGTCATTGAATTGGAGTTAACTAGTTACCCACACGGCTCTACAGAATGTCAGGCAAAGTGTCAACCAAATGCCAGAATTGATTCGAGACCTTTATACTGGGGCATCTGCCCGACTTAAAGCGACTTGAACTTTGTGTGTTTTCCCTCTTACCTCAATCTTATTGAGTACGTGGCCGCACAATTTAAGAGTCCGTTATGCAGTGTTATTCGGTCACCGAGACATCCATTGTGGATGACCTTTTTGTGGCGTGTCGTGGCCGAGCGGTCTACCGCATTGGACTCAAGTTGTGGTGGTTCATCAGAGTGTGGGTTCGAATCCGGGTCATGACTCTTGTGCCCTTGAGAAAGGCACTTAACCATAATTGCTTCTCTTAACCCAGGTGTTTATATGGGAACCTGAGAGGGCTGAGACAGTATTGTGTTGGGTTAACCCCTTCAATGCTAATTTAAGCAGCTTGGGGTTGTATGCTCCCAAGGGAGTTGAAACAGTTAGAGGAATGGTCTCAAGGTATGCCCAATGAACAGGGATAATAATGTTGCAAAGCGCCTTGATCTATCTACTAGGATATGTGCGCTGTATAATGTTCAATTATTATATTATTATTATTATTATTATTATTATTATTATTATAATATTATTTACTGAAATCTTGAATTGGTACATATTCTCAAGGCGATAGACCTTATGCACGTGAGGTCGTTTGAGTAGGGCGCCCTCCTAAAGAGGTCAAAAGAAGCTTTCTCATTGGCCCATTCATTCGGTGCTGTGCATTTACCATTGCTTCATCATCGTTTTACCTCGCAAGATGGCGGTGCGATGCAACAATGTATACGGTCCATTGCTCTCTTCTCATAAAAAATAATCATGTCCTTTTACACAGATTATTTCTCAAGTGCTCATGAAGATTAAACACTATCAGTGTGTTTGTTATGATACCATCATGTTCGTAATCCTTTCCTTTTTCCTTTAATGCGGAAACTCATCAAAAAGGAGTGAGTGAGACAAGTTCAGTCGTTGATTGCAATTCATGCAAGTTAACCATTTACCCAGACCACTGTACAAGGAAACGAGAGCAAAAGGGTCGTCCAAATGTCAGGATTGATTCTGAAACCACTCGTCAAGTCAATCGCGGGAGAGTTGTCCCCTCCGCCTTTTGAAATACTTCTCTCCTGAAATCATCAAGGCCAACAGGTATCTGTTAACGGCGTTTTTTGTTGTGGGTTTTTTTTTTTCCTCACCGAGTACACTGTTGTATTCAAGAAGCCTCTCCCTTGATCTTTAACCGGGGGATTTTCTTTCATGAACAGACGCAAGGTGTTGAGTTTCATACCCAGAACAGAGCGCATGTCGGCTATAGGAAGAAGTCGGCTGAGTGTGTGTGTGTGTTTGTGTGACTCAGAGACGCCTTTCCCGATAGTGATGGCTGGCCTGGAATCTTATCTTTGAGATGGCAAGGCCACTTTCATTTCGCAAAAGGGCACATGGAAAATCTTAAAAGTCTATGGCAAACCATTGAAGGGGCACCGAGGCCAAGACCAAGGCCCAATTTCATAGAGCTGCTTAAGCACAAAAAGTAGCTAAGCACAACAAAATTGTGCTCACCAGAATAAGGTTACCGGCCAAACTACCATGTCATTATGTACAATTTGTGACAGGTATCCTGCTCAAAATGTTTAGCAATATTTTCTGCTTAAGCAGCTCTACATGTATTTATGAAATTGGGTCCAGGGCCCAACGTCATAAAGCTGTTAAGCAGAAAATACTGCTAAGCAAATTTCTTTGCTGAGCAAAAAATGAGTGGGGCACCAGTCGCAGCAGTGTAAATTTACGGCGCTTTGGCCGGTAACCGGTCTCTGCTAAGCAAGATTTTTCTGTGCTTAGCAAGTTTTTGTGCTGTCAGGCTTTATGAAATTGGGCCCAGGGCTGGCTGAAGTAGACAATTTTGCTGAACATTTTTCTATTAAGTAAGAATGAGCTTGATACCAGTACACGTGACATGGTAATTTGCTTGTAATCATATTTTGATATGCAAAAGTTTGTTGTGCTTGTCGGCCCTGGGCAACAGATGCTGTGGCCTCCATGTAATTACAGGCCTGTTATGAGTTAGGCACAAGTCGAAAGTATTTAACTCAATGGTAATCAATTTTAAGGGGTTATATTGTCTTTTTTTTTTTTTCATATTCCAGAAAATAGTTCAACATTATTGCAGGCTGAATAATGTAAACAATTAAGTAATTCATTAATTTTCTTATCATGACAAACACCTCTTGTGCAAACTCATCATTTTCATTTCGCAAAGGGCACTTCCATTTGGAAAATCTTGAAGGCTATGGGACACTTTTGAAGGGGCACCAAGGCCAAGACCAGGGGCAACAGAGGCTATGGCCTCCATGTAATTCCAGGCCTGTGATGGGTTAGCCATTAGCCGAAAGTATTTAACAAAATCGTAATAAATTTCAAGGGGGATTTGTTTTTTGGTCACATTATTATTATATGTATTGTTATATATTTCTTGTAATGAAATTAAGGATGCCTCATAAGTGAACTTAATCACTGTAGCTGGCAAGTCTGAGGAAACCTGTAAACAAGGGGTGCTTGCTGTGTGAACCAGAAACACAGAGATGTCCAAAACACAGTTGAATATTGTTGCAGGCTACCCACTAAATGGTGTAAACAAGCAAGTAATTCATTAATATTTCTATCTCGATAAACACCTTATCTGCAAGCATATCATTTCATAAATCATGTCTGGAATTTAAGGAAATCCTTCTCTGGAATGAGATCCATAAGGCAGGCTGACTATAGAGAAAAAAAGAAAAAAGAAGATACTTTAAAGGAACATTACAGAATTGGTAAGAAAAAATACTTTTTTGATCACAGATTTACATAAAACTTACACGGTCTAATGATGATGATAGTAAAAACATCCCTTGAAATATTTCTGTCTGGAATGCCATATTTGATGAGAAATGAATAAACGAATTTTCCGATTGGAGTTTATCGCTCAGTGAGCGTTTTATTCATTTGTTGAATCTATATGATTTCATGCAAATGTGTAATTGGTTTTTCACTATTTTCTCGTGACCTAGATGGCCGATCGGTCTCAAACTTCCACAGGCTTGTCAGTTTATGTATATGGTGGATTACATAAAGTGCTTACACTGCCAGCAACTGTTTTGTTAGCAAAAACCAATTCTGTAATGTTCCTTTAAACTATTACATGCACATCCTGTAAATGAATTTTTAATGTAGGAAAATCTCTACATGAACCATCTCCTAATTTTCTCTACACAAAGAGAAACGGTGAACTGGCAATCCTGAATCTTCTCAGGTATACAATTGCTTGATGCACCTGTTTTGTTTTTTTCCACATTAAAGATTCAGCGACTTCCCCTACATTGATATTCCAAAACAATTTCTCTTGCGATCCTGGGGGCACACGAAACAGCGTCACGCGCTCAGTACAGATATGGCATCTGTAATTAAAGTGCCCCCCACCCCACCCCCCGCCCCCTCTTCCTTGTCAGGATTATTGTATTGTTGTAATCAACAGCAATGTGTCACAACCCACGTTCACGATCGATTGTTTGGGTATTGAAAATAATTAGTTGTCATTACGGGTCATGCTCTTTAAAGGGAGGGTGCCTTTGGTAATTACTTCAAAAACTTAATGACTGTGGAAACTTACTTGGTAAGAAGCACTGCAGCTGTCGGTAAAAAAACTAAATTTTGAAAATAATTAGTCGTTCATTACGGGTCATGCTCTTTAAAGGGAGGGTATGCCTTCGGTAATTACTCCCAAAAATGAATGACTGTGGAAACTTACCTGGTAAGAAGCACTGAAGCTGTTGGTATTTTTACAACATTTTGAGAAACGACTCCCTTCCAAGGAATGTTGGTTTAGAGAGAGGGATTAAAACAAAATTAAATATGAGAAATGTTCTGCATGAAATGTTTCTCACATTGTGTTTTCCAATTACGGATTATTCTTCCTGCGTGGACATAACCGCTCCAGTTGTTCGACGATATCTCAAAAACACTACCACTTTTTGAAATGAAATTTCCATCGGGTTAGTTTTACTGTATATATCTACACTTATGTAGGATTAAAACAATCAAACAGTTCCGAAAGCCAGAGGTATACTCTCCCTTTAATGGTTGTTTTTTACCGTTGTTCCATCGTGACCACGTCTTGAGTGAACTTTCTCAAAGAGATTGTACATCATAGGGTGTTGGGAGGAGTAATTATATCTTTCCATCCTCTAGTATTGATTGAACTCACCGTATTATTGTAAAAATTACAAGCTCACTGGTCGTCCTGTTTAAATAAAAACACTGGGGGGAAAATTGTACATGTACATTTAATTATGTACAGTTTTTTGTAAGGGATTTTTATTCACATTCCTGTTGAACTTAAGGGCCATTCAGAATAGTCAATATTTAATTTTTAAAAATGATATTTTTTCGAAGTTGTGGGTCGGTCAAAAGAAAATAACTGAAAATTGAAATTCAGTCTGTATTTAAAATATTTGAGAAAAACAAATTAACAAACGAAAAAGAAAAACCCAGCTGGCCCAGATCATTGTTTGTTTAAGCCAGGAAAAGCCATTAACAACTGGTGTCGGAGACCTTTGATCTAAAATATCTACAGTATTTGAGGTAGTACTTTGTTCTTTAGTGTATAGGATATATGATTAAGTCTTTCAATACTTAAAAATCTAAATTTGGGGTGGTTGGGTGGGTCAAAACAATTTCGAAAAAAGGAAATCTAATTTTGTTTAACATTGACTTTTCTGAATGGCCCCTTACATTTGCGGCAATCAAAATAAGCGATGGTGAATTGGGAGCCATTAAATGCTATTTTCTGGGCTTTGAAAGTATTTCACACGGTTGGGTGTTTTTTCCTCTGAAGGATTTCTACTGGTGCATTTTATAATCGGCGAGCTTTCAGATCGAAGTCGTCAACGTTTTTTTCTTTCTTGATAACTTCAAATTCTGGCTTTTAAAGTGACTCTTGCTTGGAAGTGATGAAACCATTATCGATGGGGGGGTATACTCAGCGGAGTCCAACCTTTCACGGTGCATAAGTGAGTTGTGTGTGATTACCGCCCTCCACCCCCCCCCACCCCCAATACATGCCATATGGCCATCACAGCCTTTCCACCTGCTGTGACATGCACCTCACATTGTAATTCACCGTCCATGGTAACAGTGCACTGCTCCCTCATACGGGTTTCTCCCTGCGTTGACAAAAAAAAACACCGATCCTCCTAAAACCAGCATCCCAGAGATCTCTCCCTCATCATCCGCGGTGGAGATTTAGTGAGATTTAGTGGGGGATTTCTTTACAGCCGCGTTTTACGGACGAGATTTGAACTCCCGATGGCGGTAAACAACTGGAGTGTCTTAAAATATGTGGCGAGTTAAATGGTGCATGAGGCTGTGATCGTTTTAACGGGGTTTTCCATACACAGCCGAGTTGGCACAGATGTCAGTATCTAGATGCACCCACTGTTGGACTCGTAGCGGATGGGTAAACTTGAAAATGTGGCTGTGTCGTTGTTCTGCAGACACTCTTTGTGATTAGCGCCAAAATAGTATAACATCATAGTGGAAGTACCGAGAGCAAAGGTCAAATTCCTACACCTCTGCGTCTGCTTCTTCTTCGGAGCGTCCAAACAGGCAAACTCATATCCAGCTAGATCAACAAAAGTTTCCAAATCCGTTTCCCCCCATCTGCTATTTCGGCTGAGGGATTCCCACATTTCCGAGAGATGTCTTTCGCAGACGGACGCGTCTGTCCTGTCGTTGAAGAGAACAGAAATACACCACAAGTCGTGTCATCACCGCGTGTAAACAAACAGTGAGACCTCAAACTGAGTGAGAGACTACTAGGGGGTGGGGGAAATCTTCATGTACTTGTGTCTGTCACCGAACGTAGATCTGCTCAAGCTTTGAAAGGATCAGCGTCCGAACCCACAGCTTCAATACTGGTTGTCGTCTGAGAACGTAATTTTTCTGCATTTTTTATTTTGATTTCGGACATGTCATCATACTTTGTCACATCGTGCACTTCAAGTTAATGATGTTCAATCTGTACAAACGGGATTTTATTTGACGGTTCTGAGCCAATTTTCTGGTACCATGAAAAAACCTGCAAAGAAACCAGGTATGTTTTGCCAAGTTGTTTGTATCCTTCTAATGAAACGTGATTTAGGATTGGTAGAGCTGGTTAAATAGCAGACAGTGTTTTGTGTGGTCAGCCATAAAAAGTAACATGAAATAACAAACCTGTGAAAATTTGGGATTAATTCGTTGTGTGAGTCAGAAGAGAATAGTGAAAAACCGTACACGATTTTCAGCATGTAAACACATTGTCCTTAATTTGGGTTGTAACGACAGAAATCAGCTGTTGCATTTTTTTTTAAAGGTTTTCAGATACAGTTTTCTCGGATATGATTTCATTATAGAGGGTAATATTTGACAGAAAAAATGGTTTGAAGACGAACTTCATTATCAGTAAGCTTTCAGACTAAAATTATACAATGATGTTTTTTTCCCTGACCAATTCTTTACAATACCTTTCAAGATACTACTACAATTTGTTTCTCTTTTTTTTAACATTTTTTTTTAATTGAAGAGTGAACTAATTGTCATCATTAGGTATTCAATTAATGCCATACAACCAACCTGTGGGTAACATGTATAGCATCAAATTCAGTCAATGTTTTGTCTTTGATTTTTTGTTTGTTTTTGCGTGCTGAAATCGGGCAACCGAAATAAGCAACTGTTATTTTTCAGATTCTTCAAATGTTATTTTTCTCAACTCGACAGTTTTTGTGATGAAAATGTTTCTCCAGAGGATTGGTACTTCCGTGAACTTTATAATCTGTGAGCTCTCAGATTGAAGCTTATCAGTATTTAACAATTTTTATAATTACCATTCTTGTGCTTGGTTTCATAGAGCTGCTTAAGCACAACACTAAGCTAATATACAAAACAACTATGCTTGCCAGAATAGGGTTACCAGCCAAAGAACCATGTCACATGTACCGTCTTTGACTGGTATCCTGCTCATTTTTGCTGAGCTGAAAATTGTTTTAAGCACTATTGTCTGCTTAGGCAGCTTTGTGAAATTTAAAAACTGTACTCTGTCAATAATAGAAGTAATTTTGTTTTTGTGTGTGTCTGAATAACTGTTTACTGGTGACAGAATCATTTGTCATTAATGAGAAAGCTTGGCATCATTGTGGCCTCTGTTTGCCCCCGGTGCCCCTTCAAATGTTTCCCATAGACTTTCAGATTTTCCAACGGAAGTGCCCTTAGCAGAATGAAAAGGGCCTTGCCCTCTCAAAGATGAAATCCAGGCCTGTAATATCGGAGTCATTTACACCCATTTTGCAAACAGTTGTTATCCTTTATGTCTATTTTTGTTCAAGAATATTACGATGATGTTTGTGTACTGCTCTAGTTTCCTCAGCCCCTCAAGGGACTTGCATAGTTAAAGGAAGGGCCATAGATTGGTTTTTGTCACCTTAATGCTGGGCTATAATGAAGGCCAAAGCAGCACAATTCAGTGCCAACTGACCAAGAAGAAGAAGAATGCTGATTTATGCAAAATTATCAAATAAGATACATTACATGTACTGTAAAAGTCACAAGTGAAAGTTCCAGCTGAATACAGGGTCTACTTGCTGAGAAAACAGCCCAAAACTGCCACAGTGTTTTCAAGAGTGTCAAATCCACCCACGCTTAGCGAGGTGACGGCGGGTACCAACCGCATCTCTGGCCGCAGCATTTGCGAATGGACAACCCTCGGAAATCTGAGAAACGATTCATGCATATACTGTTGCTCAGATTCGAGTACTTGGGGTGAAAATTTATCCAAACCATGTTACTTCGAAAGGGAATCCTTTCTCAAAACAGTTTTTACTGACAACAGCTGCAGCGCGTCTCACCAAGTAAGTTTTGATGGTCATTAATTTTTGGAGTATTTGCCAATCTATGACACTACCTTTAAAGTACATTTACAAGTGCTTTGCCTGACACTAAACATATGTGCAGCAACCTCAAAATACTTGAAGTAATGTTCTTCCCTAATTTTTTGTCACAAGTAATGTACTTCACAGCGAACTTGAATTAATGTGTTGATGCATTTCTATATCTGTACAAAACAAACAAATCGTTGTGTGCACGGGAGAAGGGCATAAGGTTCTATGCCCTTCTTTCTGGTACACAAGGTACTTTTTCAGTAAAAAAACCAGGCCAAAGCAATAAAATTGCGCCCGACGAAAGAAATATGGCATGACTGTAACATTTATGTTGCTGGAATTACCCCCAAAGACGTGTTTTGCCATTCACATGCAGAATTTAAACGCCCCATAATGATTTATGAATGGTAAAAAAACTGATCAAACTTTCATTCTCATTTTTCGTGAAAATTTTAGTTTTGCACATTTATTGCTTACGCCCTGTCTCCGGAAATTTGTCCTGACTCCCTTCCGGGCAAACAACATAATGTTATCCTTCAAATCTCAGTGTTCCTTCATCTCAATTTTCAACTCAAATCAGTCATTTAAAATTTTCAGATTTCTTGTAATGTCATGAACAAATTTCATCTTTCAGATCTGTGATTAGGAAGAAGTTTTTCCTTAAATTTGGGATATTTTTTTCCATCTCAAATCTCATCCGACTGCAAACTTTTGTTAAAAAACTAACCAACAACAAGCAGTTGTTTATTGCATATGAAATGGCTCAAGCCTCTATTTTCTTCTTTTTTGTGAAAGTAATAATACTAGGATTGCGCTTTTCACAATCCAAGGGCACCCCAAATCCCTCTTTATTTTGTCACAGGTATGCAGAGCTACATGTACGTGTCAGATTATAACACCCATTTTACATTATTCATACATGTATAGCACCTTGTAATGGTTCACAAGGTGCTGTGGCGCAAACTTAATGCAGCCAACCATACCAGAAACACCGGGGCAAACCTCTTCTCTTAACGATATGTGTACTGGGTTATTTTATGTGCGTTACACAACACAGGGGACCTATTAAGTTCCATCCAAAAGACGAAGCAGTAATGGTTAGGTGTCTTGCTTAAGGACACGAGTGTCAAGACCGGGACTCGAACCCACACCCTGCTGATCAGAAACACCAGAGTCCAGTGTGCTTGACCACTTGGCCATGACACACTGTAGGGAGAGATATCAATTTGCAATTCTGATGTGACGCCTCTATTCCGTTTTGTCAGATTCAAGATCCAGACCCAGAAATGAAGTGGTTTGAGAGGCATTACCCTGAACAACAAATAGAGACCAAATCTCATTTCCCACCTCATAAGATTATGAACCACTTGAGGGCAGATGACGGATTTCAATGAATGTTTCGGAGCGTCTTTTTTCTGTTGGATTGGTCATGTTAGTTGACACATAACTCCGCCCCTGGATATTCCATTGTGTAGCATGCACAGGCATGCACTTGCCATGCTACACTTCATTTTTCCCCGTAGAAAGAGGGACAAAGGGTACTGGAATTCATGCTCCAAATCTCCCCTTTTCCATGGATTATTGTGTCGGCCAGGGCTCACAGTCAATGGTTGGCTGATTCACGGTGTATACGTTCCATAATTTCTTGAAAGAGATTACAAAATCCCTGTGTATTTTATGAGAACGTTTGTTATTACTTTGTTTCGTCGGGGTTTTCAATGTGACATTGATTTTCTGAAAGGTTTGTAAATAATTTGTTTTCAATACCGTCATTAAATGACACCCCTGGTCTTTTTTGTTTTACAGACTACCCAATGAAAGAGGAGCTGATGAATCAGATAGCTAGCTTCCAGCGGAGCCGTCTCAACGAGCAACGCTCCAGCATATGCAACCTCCCTGGTCTCAAGACCAACAACGAGGAAGTCTTAGGGCAACTCCTTCATAAAGGGGGCCAGGGAGTACCTGATGATGACTTCTTTGATATGCTAATGAGGTGTCAGGTGAGTTGATGAATTATGCAAGCAAAATGTAACCATCGAACATGATTATGCCTGATATTGACTTATCCTTTTTGGGCGGACGGTCGTGTTGGTGTAGTGGTATCTTTGCTCGCCTTCCGCCTCTGGGATCCCGGTTCGAATCCCGCCGGGGGCACTATGAGGTGTCAGGTGAGTTGATGACTTATGCAAGCAAAATGTAACCATCGAACATGATTATGCCTGATATTGACTTGTCCTTTTGGGGCGGTCGTGTTGGTGTAGTGGTATCTTTCCTCGCCTTCCACCTCCGGGATCCCTGTTCGAATCCCGCCGGGGGCACTTTGTGGATTGGGTTTTCAGTCTCTACCTGATTGCCTGGGTTTTCCCCAGAATAATTCTCTGGGGTTTTCCTCCCACATCTAAACTGAAACTTCCTTTGTCTTCTCTCCACGGGGTTCTTGGCTAGTATAGTGTTTAAGTTCGCTGTTCTAAGAGTCCTCAAAATCACAAACAGAATTAATAAATTTAATGAAAAAATTACTGAAAAATTATGTCGGTAAGTCATTGCTGCATATCTGCTGCATGCCCACAGTTTTCGCTGCTTCCTGCTCCAAAGCTAGCATAAGTTTGTGTGTAATTTTGCCCTAAGTCACCCAATTCATTGTTCAAAAATCAAAAGCTTTTCGTATGATGGAAACTTTTAATTCTAAGAAACCCCTTTAGTCTTTGAAGATTGTGTAAAAGCCAAATCCAATAGACACAATCGGCGACCGGAGTCACGTGACTCATAGTGGGTTTATAATGTAAACAAACCAAGCAAGCGACGCGCAGTGTGCATGGAAAAGCATGACTGCTTCCCACCATTGGGCAGCAGCACTTTGAAGCAGTCGTGCTTTTCCATGTTCACTGCGCGTCGCTTGCTTGGTTTGTTTACGCTGTACACCCACTGTGAGTCATGTGACTCCGGTGGCCGATTTTGTGTAATACGTAACTTTTCTTGCGTAAATCTTCAAGGACAAAAATAGCTCAATGCAACTGCTATGGGATTCTGGTAATCAGTAGAGCCAAAATGTGTGAAGTGGGCGTGGCTTACTGTGGAATTATGTCACACAAACAGGATACTCTTCAAGATAAATAGTACTTATGCTAATGAACTGTTAAATCAAAAGAAGATTATGCAAGCTGTTGAGTTTAGTTTGCTATTAGAGGTGTCAGGTGAGATAATGAATGCATATTCATTATCCCACATTCAAAAGCCTTTTGTATGCTGATGAGGTATCAAATGAGATAATGATGTGCATTCATAAGACTTGTATATGCTGATGAGGTACCAGATGAGACAATGAATATGCATTCATAAGACTTGTATATGCCAATGAGGTACCAGATGAGACAATGAATATGCATCCATAAGACTTGTATATGCCAATGAGGTACCAGATGAGACAATGAATATGCATCCATAAGACTTGTATATGCCAATGAGGTACCAGATGAGACAATGAATATGCATCCATAAGACTTTGTATATGCCAATGAGGTACCAGATGAGACAATGAATATGCATCCATAAGACTTGTATATGCCAATGAGGTACCAGATGAGACAATGAATATGCATTCATAAGACTTGTATATGCCAATGAGGTACCAGATGAGACAATGAATATGCAGTCATTAGTCTTGTATATGCCAATGAGGTACCAGATGAGACAATGAATATGCATTCATAAGACTTGAATATGCCAATGAGGTACCAGATGAGACAATGAATATGCATTCATTAGTCTTGTATATGCCAATGAGGTACCAGATGAGACAATGAATATGCAGTCATAAGACTTGTACATGTATATGCCAATGAGGTACCAGATGAGATGCATTCAACTTGATGCATTCAAGTTACTCTTGTACCTAGGTATCATTTACAATGAGGTATCAGATGTGATGATGATAATGAGGTATCATATGAGAAAATGAATATGCATTCAAACGCCTTTTATATTCTAATGAGGTATCTGATGAGGTATTAAATATTCAAATGACTTGTATGAGATATCACAGGAGATGAATATGCATTCAAATCATATTTGTATGCTAATGAGGTATCAGATGAGATGATGAATATGCATGATCGAAAACCCAGCCATTTAGCCCATGTATGGAATATGTTCCCAAAAACCTATAACATTTTCCCATGAAGTTGAGTATAGTTTACAAATCAGACTTCCCTCAATTCCTCACTCATAAATAATATGCACTTGCACTCGTTGCAAATGCATAAAAGGGTTGAATATACAATGAACATGTACATTGCCTGTCTACTAAGGTTGCGTGGCCTGATTTCGCCGAAAAAATTTAACATTTACAAAAAATACGGATTCCCCGAATTAATTTTGACCGATTATGCTGTGTTAGAACGAAAAACGTTCACATATGCCACGGACAGTGCACAAAATGCATGTAGCATGCAAGCTTATTATTTTGTACATGGCTAATGGACATTAGATTATGTCGGGATCTCGACAATAATTTGTTTTTAGTTTTTAGTTTAATTAGCCAATTATCATCGGCGGATTTCTGTGTGTAATACTTTAAATGAAAGCTGATAACTTTCCAACATCTCAAAAACTGGTTATTCAAATTTTTGATGTAAATTCGGGTCAAATCGGCCTAAAATCGGACCTATCATCTTTAAGACATTGCTGGTAGAGAAATAAGATTTGATGTTATTCCCACGGAATAGGTCAGTCAGTTCAAACATGATGAGGGTCCGTCTTCATAAACGAACTGTTGGAGAGGTCTTCAGGTGCAGTCCCAGCACAAATGGGTCAAGTGCCTGAAAGGCACCTATCGGTGACTTTATTTGCATTCGAGCCTATTAAGTTCAGGGGGCCCAATTTCATAGAGCTGCTTATTAAGCACACACACACACACACACACGCAAGTGTGTAATGACCTCCAATCGTGGAACCCTCCTTTGTTCAACTCTTTGTCCTGACAAACGTGGACCCCCATTGTTTTCCTTTGTGACAGCAAACGTGGACCTATTGTCCCTCTTGTTGTGAGTCCTCGATTTGAATGTCACTACAAACTCACACAAGTGTGTAAACACCTGCAATCGGGGACCTCCTATTGTCCCTCTTTTGTTTGTACTCTAACTTTTTGGCAACAGCTCTCATTGGTTTGAATGTGCATACCTGGGCCCAATTTCATAGAGCTGCTAAGCACAAAAATTTGCTTAGCATGAAATTTGTTCCTTGATAAAAACAGGGTAACCAACCAAATTTCCATGTGTTGTTGCTTGTTACTGGTATTCAGCTGTTGTTTGCTTATCCTGAAAATCACGTGGAAATTTGGTTAGTAACCCTGTTTTTATCAATGAAGAAATTTCATGCTAAGCAAATTTTTGTGTTCATTGGTTTTGTACACAATTTCCAACTGGGGACCTTTCCCCAAACGGGGACCCTATTGTCCTCTTTTGTTAATATAGGTCCCCAGCTGCTAAGCTGCTAAGCTCTATGAAATTGGGCCCTGGCCACACACACACATTGTCCGTTAAACAGGGACGAGACATTTCAGACTTCTTTCAGACTTTTTTTGTTGTGTATGTCTGCCTGGGGAGAACTGTATTTACTCTAGATATGCAAGGAAATCATGCTTTTTGATCTACCTCTCTAGCGCTGAGGATACTGTTCACAGAAGCTCCTTGGAATCTATATCTCCAGGGGTTACAAAAAAAGGTGGAAATGCCGTCATTTCAACGCACCCTCTGAAATATGGATCCAAGTTTCAGGCCGTTTTTTTGTCAGCGATGGCCCCTGATAAAATATGGTTTGCCTTAGCACCTTTTAATTATCTCTAATGAGTCCGGATGGCTCTGAAATGAAACCTGTGGTGTAACAGCCAGGGCCCAATTTCATAGAGCTGCTTAAGCACAAAAAGTAGCTAAGCAAAACAAAATTATGCTTACCAGAATAAAGGTTACCGGCCAAACTACCATGTCACATGTACAATTTGTGACCGGTATCCTGCTGATTTCTGCTCAGCAGAAAATTGTTCAGCGATGATTTCTGCTTAAGCAGCTCTATGAAATTGGGCCCAGATGTTTCGATTAGATTGCTCGGTTGTCTTCAGAAAAAAAGTCTAAAAATAGTTCAGAATGTTTTGCTTTGCTATGTAAACGGTGACCCTAAGGCGTGCCCTCACAATGTTACGTTCTGAACTGTCTGGATTGTGAAAGAATAACAAGTAACGATACTTGGATTTTTACTGATGAAGTGAACCTTAAACCTTCTATCTGAATTGGTTTACAATCATTGTAGATTTTTAATTATTTTTTTAACGTGGTTACTGATAGCCAATATCTCTGATGCATTTTGTACTAATTCTTTTTTTGCTGTAAAAAAACACACAGTAAGTAAAGAGTAATTGCTTTCCAGCTGTTTTTTGTCGGAATTGACTGATGAAAAAAAGTAATGGGAAAGTATCAGTGGCATGCTTTTTAATTAAGGATTTTGCATTTGGGCGGGTGAAAAAAAACTATCGCATTTACTTTATAATGCAATATATATTCGGGTAACAATCGTCATAAGGAAATTTTCGAATTTTTGTGTGTACTTAACAGTTCTGAAAGGCAGGATATACTTTTGGTAATTGTCAAAGACTAGTATCCTCACTTGGTGTATCCCAACATATGCACAAAATAACACACCTGTGAAAATTTGGGCTCCATTGGTCATCGAAGTTGCAAGAAAATAGTGAAAGAAAAAACAACACTCTTGTTGCACAGAATTGTGTGCTTTAAAATTCCTGAGAAAGGCTTCATGGCAAATTTTGTTTTTGCTCAAGTAGCTGTTTAAAATAATGAGCATCTGCTTTGATTGACATGCATATACTGCAAAGATGACTGTCTCACCACCAATGATGCTTTTAATTTAGGTTTAATAATAATAATTATTATTATTATTACTATTGGTTTATTCACACCATCTTGCAGCTCGAAGGCTGAACTGCACAGGGGTTACAGTAAGTAAAAAGCTAAATAAACGGTCCATAAATATAAAAACGCAAAAGAAACACAGTCAACAAAAATGTAAAAACTCACAGTTACACAGTCAATAAAAATGTAAAAACTCACAGTTACACAGTCGATAAATATAAAAAAACGCAAAGATACACAGTCAATAAAAATGTAAAAACTCAAAGTTACACAGTCAATAAAAATGTAAAAACACAAAGTTACACAGTCAATAAAGATGTAAAAATGCAAACTTACACATTCGATACAAATTTTAAAAACACAAAGTTACACAGTCAATACAAATTTAAAAAAACGCGAAAGTTACACAGTCAATAAAAATGTAAAAAACTCAAAGTTACACAGTCAATAAAAATGTAAAAACACAAAGTTACACAGTCAATAAAGATGTAAAAATGCAAACTTACACATTCGATACAAATTTTAAAAACACAAAGTTACACAGTCAATACAAATTTTTAAAAACGCGAAATGTTACACAGTCAATAAAAATGTAAAAACGCAAAGTTACACAGTCGATACAAGTACAAAAAAAATGCAAAAAAAGTTACACAGTCAATAAAATGTAAAAACGCAAAGTTACACAGCCAATACAAATAGAAAAACTGTAAATAGATACACAGTCAATAAAAATGTAAGAACGCAAAGTTAAACGGTCTGTACAAAATTTTTAAAACACCAAGTTACACAGTTGATGTTACTTTAGAAAGATACAAATCTGAATAAAACGGACCACAGAGAAACAATAAAATTGAGAATAGCGCAAGAAACAATAAAAACGCCAAACATAAAAGATTGACAAATCAATCAAAATTGTCCAGGGAAAGCTGGGATCACGTGCGGGAGTTTGTCTGTAAGAAACCTCCCAAAGGGTGTAGGGAGGGCAAAGATTAAGTGGTGGAAGGACGGCAGGATCACAGCTGGGAGTTGCCCATAAAATACCTCCCCCCCCCTTCCCCCAAGGGTAATGGGGAGGGAGGAGATGTAAGCGGGTGGAAGAAAGGCCGAGAACACAGCCAGGAGTAGATTATAAAAACATCCCCAAGGATAGAGGGCGGGAAAGGTGTAAGTGGTGAAAGGATGGCCGGGTTCCCTGCTGGGAGTTACCTGTGAAACACCCCTAGGGGTTATGGGATATAGACTAGTTTTACACTTCACTGATGTATGTATATATATGATAATAATAGCTAGTTTTTATTTATAGCGCTTTTATCTACGGGCGTTTCAAAACGCTCATCGTTATTTATTTCCAGACGGGTTTTTTTCAAAGTTTTTTAATTATGAAACCCATTTATGTAGCACCTTGTAAGGGTTTACAAGGTGCTGCGGCACATTCAGCAGCCACTGCCACAAACACCGCGGCAAACCCTTTTTCTTAGCGCTAAGTGTAACTCGGTTCTTTTACATGAGTTACGCAGCACACGGGACCAGTGGCTTTTACGTCCCATACGATAATGGTGTCAAGATAGGGACTGAACCCGCACTCTCCTTAGTCCAGTGCACTTGACCACTCGGCCACGACGCGCCATGATTGCAAAAACATTATAATATTCAGTGCTTTTAAAAAAATGTAATCCAAGGGAACTAATCTACGGAAACTTTGGTGCAAACTGAACCCCTGGTTGTTTGCATTCGTTATCCCTAGTACAAGAATACTAGAACAACATCATGATAATAATTAAAGGGGGCTGTGTTGTCGTGATCAAAGCTGGCCTGTGGCTGTACATGGAATTGTAAACTCCGACCCAGTTCCTGCACGCGCGCACTCTCCAATGATCTGATACGGAGGTAGGGCGCGCACGTGCAGTAAACTGGGTGAGAGTTCATAATTCCATGTACAGCCACAGGCCTGCTTTGGATTATGATGAAACAGCCCCTTTTCATTTTGGGTTGAACAAAGAAAAATTGATTACTCCGGTTTTAATGTGCCGGTGGTCCACCAACCGAGCCATCTAGCCCTAATGTTGGCAGTCTTCCCTATTCTATTGTTATCTTTGGTTGGGGGTTGCCAGTCCGAAGCCATCCAACCTGTAACCTATATAACCAGGGAATGCATCTAAGTTTACGATGCAACCTGGGAGAAGCGGCAGGAGATGCAACTTTTTATTTCAAGTAACAAATAATAAAGCACAAGGGAAATTAAAATTAATTACAATTAAAGATATTATACAGGTTGGTAGAGCTGACAAAATAGTCGCAGACAGTGTTCATATTTTGGTCTGAAAGCTTACTGATTATGAAAGTTCATACTAGAACCACTTTTTCTGTGAAGTATTATCTCTGAAATAAAGTAGTATTCAAGAAAACTGTAACTGAAAACGTTTTTTTTTTAATTTTTTTTAACGCAACATCTGAATTCAGTTGTTACAACCAAAATTAAGGACAATGTGTTTACATGCTGAAAACACAACTGATTCAGCCCAAATTTTCACAGCTTTGTTATTTTATGTATTCGGTTGATCACACAAAACGTGAACACTGTCTGCGACTATTTTGTCAGCTCCACCAATCCTGTATATTGCCCTCTAAACACGGTAGCTTGGCGAGTCACATCATTTTTTTCCACCGATTTCGGGAAAGTAACGAGTATACAGTGCTTTACATACATCGGTGTAAGGGTGTAAAACCAACTAAACTATACCATTGTGCTAAGCAATCTTTTGTGTGCTAAGCAGATATTGCTCAGCAGGTTTACGTGCTCGTTGTCAATGTGAAATTGACATGTGATCTAAGGACAAAGTACCCCTCCTACACCGCAAGTTCATCAATTCCACAGTATTGATACTTTATAATTGGTTAATAGCAATCATGCATAAGGCACCTGTTTCAAGTGTTCATGGTTGATGAATGTTATACAAACAACTTCCGCCGGAGCACCAGACGTCAATATTGTTAATATTAAACTAGTGAAGTGAGGCAATAACAGTCGGAATAACCCATCAGATTTTTTAATTCTGAAGTGTGGGAGAGACAGACTCAAACCACTGTGTTTAAAGGTAGGGTCATGGATTGGTTTTTGTCAATGTAATGCTGAATTATGTTCGCTCGGCCCCAGCGGCCTATCCAGGACGGCTGGGATGGGCTAATCAGCTTGCACAGATTCTTGTTCAGGAAGTACGTCATACGTGCAGTGCTTGCAGTGTGAGTGTGATGCATGATGGGACTGAGCATGGGACTGAGCATTAGCGTTAACGATACGTTTGCCCATCCCAGCGCCTTTGGTTTTAAGGCAAGGCGCTGGGGACGAGCGAATGAATTATGGGCGAAACTATAAAGAGAGATACATTAAAAGTCACCTGTGATAGTTTTCAGCTGCATACAGTGTGTACTTGCTGAGAAAACGGTGAAAAACTGTCCTTTTTTTTGGCACAGGAACGCAGAATCCATCCACGTTTAGCGAGGGACAGCGGATACCATCGGCAATTCTGGCCGCAGCATTTCCCGAACGCAAAACAGCCATCAGACCTGAGAAACGGTTCATGCTTGAGTCGTTTCTCAGATTCAAATGTTTTGGGTGGGGGTGAAGAAGAAAAAAACCCAATCCAAACCATCTTACTTCGAACGGAATCTTTTCTCAAAATGATTTATACTATCAACAGCTGCAGTGCTTCTCACCGAGAAAGTTTTTGACGGTCATTAATTTTGTTTTGGAGTACTTTACCAATCTAAGACCCAACCTTAAACTCTCTTGCCATTCTAAATTCTAAGACGTCTCGTGACAAGATGTGCCTTTTCCATTGTTTCATCATCGTTTTACCTCTAAGATGGCGGTGTGATGACGTCAATGCCTTCTAGTCCCATTGCACCCATACTCAAATTCGATGGGGGTTCAACACTTCCATAAAAGCAATGCCAGCTAGTTCTAATATTGGGTCACGCACGTTATTAGTCATCACACAAGCGCGGGTGGAATGAGACGAAGTATGGCACTTCTGCGTCCCATATCCAACAAGCCGAAGGCCGGGTCTGATCTGGGACACAGAAGCTCCGTATAATTTTCCCCGTGTTCCACGATCGGCGCTTGTGATAATGAATTTATCTTCGAGCAAACTTGGATGTGTGACTTTAAAACGGGCATGATATTCTTCCCACTTTAGTCTGATTTCCGATTTTTTTACATTTTTGTTTTGCCCTCAGAAAAATCTGCAAAAAATTAGATTAAATAGCCTTAAAAGTCTTATAAAAGACGATATAATGTGCACATGTAGGCCAGTTCTTGTACTCAATAAATTGTCCTACTGTTTTTCCCAAGGGGCAAATATAATGCCGGTTTAAATAGCACAGTACATGGAGTTAGAACAGTGCGTTAGAACAGGATGTGATATGGGCAGCGCAATATAGGTTAATATCACACTCTTGTTGCTATGGATCCACCAATCAGAATCAAGTTTGCTTGTCATGCATGTTGTTGCAACATTTGGGTGTGGAGATACCATATGGTGTAGTAATCGCTCCGCATTATAATATTTGAGTCTTTAAGTCGCTGTGGTTGATATGGGAGGTCCCTGACCAGTGGTGGCACGAATCGCTGGCCAGGGGTGGCCGAAGTCCCGGGCCAGTGATGGCCCAAGTCCCTGGCCAATGATGGCCCAAGTCCCTGGCCAATGATGGCCCAAGTCCCTGGCCAATGATGGCCCAAGTCCCTGGCCAATGATGGCCCAAGTCCTTGCCCAATGATGGCCCAAGTCCCTGGCCAATGATGGCCCAAGTCCATGGCCAATGATGGCCCAAGTCCCTGGTCAATGATGGCCCAAGTCCTTGCCCAATGATGGCCCAAGTCCCTGACCAGTGGTGGCACGAATCCCTGGCCAGGGGTGGCCCAAGTCCTGGGCCAGTGATGGCCGAAGTCCCTGGACAATGATGGCCCAAGTCCCTGGCGAGGAAGTCAAACACCCTGGGAGTTGTGGGGTGAAAAACAGAACTATTTGTCAAAAACTGAACTATGTAAGTGCAGGCCTCAAACTTAGTTTTTCCCCTAGGTGAAGGGCACTTCTAGCAGAGCTGCCAACTTTCCCTGATTCTGCAGAAAGTTCCCTGAAAATAAAAATAAACCAATCTTTCCATGATCTGATGAACGGATATGAAAATTTCCCTGATTACGGAAAACTTGTCTACTAATAAATGCAATTGTAAATTTCTCTGTGATTAGGCTAGTCGAAACGAAATGTGGAGACCAATTTTGAACTCACTCCGCGGCAGTGAAGTTAATAACGAGAAGTTGCCTCGATCCACTAAGTGAAAGCAGTAGTCCCGGCCGATTTCCTACCTTCCGCCCAGGTAGTAGTAGTTAATAAGCAGGACAGTTCTTGTCAGAGCTAACTAGTCTCCCGAATTCCGGAATCTACTCCGCGGCAGTGGAATAAATAGCAAGACAGTTCTCAACAGAAAAAAAATCCACACAGCAAAGTAGATAATATACACACTGTGTTAACGCAAACTTTATTTACATCTCCCTGAGTGTTGTACAAAATCTCCCTGATTGTAGAATGCAAATTTTGGCAGCTCTGCTTAGAATTGTATTTGTAATTTACAAAGGGCTCCATGGGCAGTTACAGTAAAAGCCAGAGGCCCCATGTGGTAAACACTATAGGTGCAGTTGGTTAATTCAAAACATTGTAGTGTAACTAACTTGATGGTTGTTGACTATCAAATGAAGAAAACATCAAAAGAACCAAAAATAATTTTAGATGGCATGATTGGCCTGTGCGTAAAATGCTCGCCTTCACCACTGTGGCCCTGGTTCGATTCCCGGCTAGGCCATAGGTGAGTAGAGTTTGGCTGGTTTCTCCTATGGCACAAGGGTTTTTTCTCTGAGCCTTTGTATCCCCTTTCTCAGGCTGTGCTCCGTGGTCATATATGGGTCGATGTGGCTGGCTGCCAAAGGCGCCCTCGCTTGCCTGCTGCTCGAACACGTTGTAGCCGGGTCCTTCGCAATCCGGCTTCTCAGCTGCGAGTAAGGATGATTAGCCTCCCGAATGATTATAATTGTTATCCTCATGAATATTGTGGTATATTTATTTATCGTGTTAATTTTGTGTTTGTCTACCGATGCAGGGGTCAAGAATAAATGACCAGCGGAGTGAGCCCCCGGTCTTGCAACCTGCCCCCACGGTGCCAGACGAGGACTTCTTCGCCCTGATTCAACGAGTCCAGTCCAAGCGAATGGACGCGCAACGGGCCGACAAGGGCCCCAAGGATCCGAAAAAGTAATGTTTGTATTTTAGTCGTCGAGCACTCTTCCCCGTTGGAGCAAGGTTATGTCATTCGAAAGATGCACACCAACCGGAGAGGTGTACCATTGACTCGGTGAGAGGATGTTGCTTTTTTTTAGTAACTGACAGTTCATGGAGTGGAAAGCACCGTGTTAGATGGCAAATGTCCACAGTATCGAGCAGGAAACGAGCTAAGCTTAAAATCAGGTGTACTCTCAGCTTAGCGTCACATGGAAGGCTAGCAACATAAATATTGAGCTAAGTCTTGCATCAAACAGGAGTTAAGCTGAGCTTTAAAAAAAGGAGCTACTATTAGCGTCATGCGTGAGCTCGGCTAAGCATTGAATGAAAGTTGATCTTAATGTCAAGCAGATTTCCAGCAGATGGGAAATGAGCTAAGCATCAGGACAATGTTTATTGTTTATCAGGAGCTACGCTTGGCATGGAAAGGAACCTGGCTTTTGATTGAAACAGGAGATTCAGCTTACTGTCAAACATGAACTGAGCTAAGCATGAAATGGGAGCTTGGCTTTATGTCTAACAGAGGCCTAGCACTGCATCAAATAAGGACTGGGCTTAACAAGAACTAGTTACCGTCAAACGGGAACTAAGCTTAGAGTCAAACGTGAGTTTAGCTTAGCTTCAAGCAGGAGCATGTGTCACAGGAGCTAAGCTGAGCATCAAGCACTAACTGATTCTTGTTTCAAAGAGGAACTGAGCTTAGCACCAAACAGGATCTTAGCTTATCATCACTCAGAAACTGAGCATTATAACACCACTAGCAACTCCTCAGCAGAATAAGCTGAAACATCACCACCTGTGGAAACCATACATCACCGGCATTGAATGCTGTGACAATGTACCTCACTGGATGCAAGCTACTTAGGAAGCCAGCTTGTGCGCACAACAAATATACAAAGCACATTATGATATATATAATAAGCAGAGGATGGCACTACATAAAAAGGAAAACTTCTTTTTCGCCCTGTTTTGGGGTTTTCAGGTTTTTTTTTTTTAAAGTAGTGGTGTGAACCTTTATTTCACTGTTCACTATGGATGCAGGAGTCGAGATATGGCATGGATTGGTTGGATCACAGAAAAAAATCAATACCTGAGCAGCCCTTGATTACCTCCCCCCTCCCAAAACCTACCCTCATTCAATTTCTCAACCAGCCCCCCCCCACACCCCTTAGCCTACCTCCACCTTGAAATCAATTAGTGTACATAAGGTCTGAAGAATTACTGGATTGAGGTTGAGTGTTTGGTAGAAAGGAGTAGTGCGGAACAAAAGTTTGGAACAAAAGTCGGCTGTCGGGTTGGTGTAGTGGTATCTTTCCTCACCTCCCACCTCTGGGACCCCAGTTCAAATCCCGCCGGGGGCACACTATGTAGATCGGGTTGTCAGTCCCTACCTGGGCCCAATTTGATAGAGCTGCTTGAGCACAAAAAGTAGCTAAGCACAGCAGGGTTATGCTTACCAGAATAAGGTTACCAGCTAAAGTACCATTTCACACGTAGCATCTGTGACTGGTATCCTGCTCATTTTTTCGCTGAGCAGAAAATTGTGAAGCCACATTTTCTGCTTAAGCAGCTCTATGAAACTGGGCCCTGACTGCGTGAGTTTTCCCTGGAACAAGTGTCTGGGGTTTTCCTTCCACTGAAACTTCCTTGTCTTCTCTCCATGGAGTTCTTGGCTAGTATAGTGATTAAGTTCCCTTTTCTGTTAGAATCCTCGGCTTCACAACCAGAATTAATGAATAAATAAGATGGAGTAAAGCACACCATATGAGTTGTGTGTGTTCTATTCTTGACCCCCCCCCTCTTTTCCATCCTCACCAACCCCCCTCTCCTTGATTTCCCTCCCCCCCCCCAATCCTACCCAAGCTGACCACCCTGCATCCGCCCATCCACCCAAATCCTCACGACAGGTTGATCGTTAGTTCATTTCAAACTCTGCTTCCAAGTTCAATTACTTTGCACTTTACCACTCACTGTATATTTTTTATGTGCCTTTTTTTTTAGGCCGTCTTAAAAAGTAGTGTGTGTTGTTTTTTTAAAGTAGGTTTTAAGTTATTTTTTAAGGGTTGGCAAGTCATCACAACGTACAGTTGGTGTTGTGTACTTGAGAAAAAATGGGCTTGCTGAATTGGGGTATTTCTTGAATCAAACTGTATTTTGTCACAAGTATAAACTAAAATTCTTAGTTACCTCTAAGCTTTTACAGGGATTACAAATATGGGTTTACTTTCATCTGTCAAAGAAAAACGTCTTTTGACTCAATTTCGTAAAACTGTGGTCAAAACACAAATTCTGTCAGGATAGAAATATTTTGCCTAGCAGCTATAATAGTGAAGAGGAAAACATTGTTCAAGAATTTTGTTTATGTTTTGAAATATTTAACCATTTGCTTAGCGCAGACACATCGTGCTCAGCAGAAGAAGAAAAAAAAGAATGCTTGTTGCTCGAAGGCTTGTTAATAATGCTCCCAGCTGATTGCCACTTAGCAGATTTAAATCATTTGTCTGTACTCTTGGCCAGACAGCTGTATGGCATAGCCCCTGTCATGGGCCCAATTTCATAGAGCTGCTTAAGCACAAAAAGTAGCTAAGCTCAAAAAAAAATCATGCCTACCGAGCAGTGTTTTCTGCTCAAGCAACTCTATGAAATTGGGCCCTGATTGTAACACCAGGCGTATGGGATACAATACCACGTTTCTATATGATATTACTATGCAACAGTCATTCCAAGGTATCTTTAATAGGCAGGGCTGATGCTTAAATAAAATTTAAAAGTAAAACCATTTCTAAATCAGGTGATGACAGTGGCACTTACTATGAGTGGAACGTTCATGATAAGTGTTTCTACTTACACATTCTAGTTGTTAACACTGGTCAACTATTCGTATAATTTTTGTTTTTAAACATTGTTCTGTTGCTAGTGGTACTTATTGTTTTATGCTTCACGCAATGTGGATGGAGTGCCACTCTTATCAAAACGAATCCTGTCAAATCGGTTGACGTGAAGAGGTACTTGGTGTTAAAAAATAATGCTGTTAGATATTTTACAAAAAAAAGGCGGGACTAGTTTTGCAAGTCTGCCCTGAGTGCTCAAACGTGTTTTGGAACCTTAAATTCCAAGCGTACACTTTTTAA
Organism: Pycnopodia helianthoides; assembly: GCA_032158295.1. NCBI lineage: Eukaryota > Metazoa > Echinodermata > Asteroidea > Forcipulatida > Asteriidae > Pycnopodia > Pycnopodia helianthoides. Next base: position 14,418,509 of record CM063258.1, read on the forward strand.
GAGGGCACTCATTTTCCAATATGTTCTTATAAATAAAGTCTCGAACCTCACGTCAAAATGGTGTAACAAGGCAGATTATTTGTCAAGTAATGAACCACAATGAACCCCCAAACAAAGATGTTGACAAAATAGGGAGACCGCCAACATAGGGCTAGATAGCTCAGTTGGTAGAGCGCTGATACGTTAATCCGGAGGTCGTTGGTTCAAGTCCCGCTCTAGTCAATTTTTCTTTGTTCAACCCCAAACCAAGGCAGATTATTTGATACACTTTCAGAGTGAAATTTGAAACATGATGTCATTGGATATCCACAACAAATGGGTCTGTAAATTCAAAAGAGGAATTTTTATGTCAGTAAAAATCAATGCCTTTTTTGATTGCAAATCATCAAAATTCAGGAACCAACTAAAACAAAAATTCCATCATAAAAAATGTACTGTCCCATATATTTGAAATGGAATGTAATTGGATTTTAGGATGTGGACAAAGTTCGCACTGGAAGGGTATCAAATACGACGCCATTTTACATCATTTTAACACGAGGTTAGAGACTTGTAATTTTATAAGGACTCTATCTATTGGAAAATGAGTGCATCACAAAACCTTGGAGACCCTCTTTAATGAGACCCAACTTTCAAATCCACATTAGACTTGCATAGTCTACCAGAGGCTGAATCTGGACCGCTTTGGCTACAGCTGCATCATTAGCATTGACAGTTGAAGTAATCTAGCCATAGCCACAGTCAACTATTGCCCAATCCCATAAAACCGGTTGAGCAAAATGAATATGCTAAGCACAGAAGCATATTGGTGAGCAGATACAGGTTGCCGTTCAAAAATGCCATGTCATTCATATTGTTATGACTGGTGCCCTGCTATTATTGCTCAAATGCTTGGCAATATTTTTTTCTGCTAAGTTGAAATTGGACTACAGGTATGCTGTTTTGTTTTTTCAAGGGCAGGGGTTCTCTTACAAATAGATTAAACATGCCATGCAAGCAGGTAATTTGCCTGCATTATAACAGCTTCAACGAGTTAAATTTTTAGATATTATTGAAGGAGTGAATTGCACTCGATCCTCACAGCAGACTGGCTTTCTTCCCGTCTGCCCGTTTTAAAAGCACCAATCCCGAATGAAGTTGGCCACCACACCCACCAACGAGCCAAACATAGACAATAGTACCACAATATTTATCGTCATTCTGTGAACTCGACGGACTGAGGGTTTTTAGACAATCAGTTTATCAGCAAACGGCACCTATGATTCAATCTTATTAACTGTATAAATAGTTGTGATAACTGTTCCCACGTTTGTAAACCTGTAAATATCTCCGATGGACTGAAATTGTGATTATATGTTTTTAGTAATTATAAATGTCATTGGGTTTTTTTTCTCTCCTTTTTTATATGTAAAATGTACAGATATAACAAACAAAATTGTAAATAATTATTTGGGGAAATTTGACACCCCAACTGTATCTATGGGAACTCTTTTATGTAGATATGTATTCCGTGAAAAGCCGCTTTAACATACAAATGAACGTTGTGACCCCATGTAACAAGATTGAATTAATTAAGCTCATAATTTTCCATAATTTGAGAATATTTTGTTAAACTTCTGAATCCAGATGAGCAGCTACTCCGGGGGGTTTATTTTCACAACTGAAAGATCTGGCCCTGGAATTTCAGAGAGACCATTTTGGCCGGAAATCCGTGTGTCCATCATGCCTTGTGCGTAATGCGTATCCCGTATTGCGGACTGCGTTATCCGCAGTATGCAATAAAGCATACATGGAATTATGTGCATTGCTTGGCGTGTACTCTCATTTTTAGGCATTACGCAATACCCAGAATGGACTCATGGATTTAAGGCCTTAGGGTAATGTTTCATATCGTCGTGTCAGTGCAAAAGAGTTGGATCTCCTAAGATGACACCTAGGTTATGCAGGAGTTTGAATTTATCATAACAGTGCATCTCGCTTAAAACAGCCCGGATGTACGCACAAAACAAGTACACGCTGAGATACGTTTTCGCACGGAGGAATTTTGCGCAAGATACGTCTTTGCACTGACTCAACGATTTGTCAAATTGATGCAGTTTACATGGAGATTCCAATCCAAGATGTCATCTGTACTTAAAGTAAATTTAAGGAACATTTTTCTAACTTAAGAAATTGTTGATCTTTGGTCTATTTATAATTGCGCTAGTACACTCATCCTGTTTTCTCTCTCTTTGTGCATAGTGTTTAGTCTTCATGTGCACAGATCCTGGTTACACCCAAAAAGGGGCCAGACTATAGATTTCCTTCCAGCCTCATTTTCAGTTACTTTGATTTACATGGGAGTAAAATCAAGATGGCTTCACCATGTTTGAGGCCTATCCTGGTGGTAAGTCATTGCGTCACACATGCGCGCATCTGCTGCGCAACCAAAGTTTTCCGCAACCTCCGGTGTCTCAGGGGATTTTGTCCCCCAGTGTATGTGTCCCCCTACGGTGAATTAACATGGGCTGAAGGAAGTTGAGTCAAAAGAGGGCGCTTTCACCAGACAAAATTTCTACACAACTCGCTGTATGGGGGACAGAATCTTTGGGGGGGACAAAATCTCCTGCCACACTGGCATACTTTGTTGTGTTATTTTACCAAAAATTGCCCGCTTCATTGGTCAAAAGCATTTCTAATGACAGGAACTTTTTATTCTGAGAATTCCTCCAGTCTTTGAAGAGCGTATGTGAAAGTCCAATTGTTAAACTTTTCTTGCCTAAATCATCAAAGAAAAGCTAGCTCCTTATGGGCTTCTGGCTGTTAATGGTGGCAGAGCTGCCAACTTTCCCTGATTCTGCGGAAAGTTCCCTGAAAATAAGCCAATCTTTCTATGTTCTGATGAACAGATTTTAAAATCTTCTTGATTATGTCGAATGTAATTCTAAATATCTCCCCGGTTGCTGTACAAAATCTTCCTGGCTGCAAGATGCAAATGTTGGCAGCTCTTGTAAGTGTAGCCAATTCATGTGAAGTGGGCGTGGCTTGCAGCAGAACTACGTCACACCTTACGAACAGGATATTCTATTCCTAGAACTGGCAAACAGAAGATAACCATGAAAGGCATGGTTCAGTAGTCAAGTACCAGTCTTCCACACCCCACAAAATGTTGATCTCAATTTGCATTCCGAATGAGACACCCCGAAACAATGATCCAGAATATTTGAGCATCCGTCCCATTTACTTTCACTTGTTCCCTGTGAAATTCAATTGACAAACTTTTACATATTTTATGCTGATGGTGTCAGTTAACAAGCATCTGGTTGAAAAAAAAGAAGAGCCACCAAAATTGGGGGAGGGTGGATTTCAGATGGGGTGGTTATTATTAAATAAAATCCTGAATACGTTTCTCTGTTAATTTAACTGATGTTATTTATTTGATCAGAAAAAGTAAACAATATTTTAATTTTGTCACAGGCAAAAATTAAGTCCGGTTCAAATCAAGTTCAACCATCAAGTTTTTGTGTAAACTGATCGAAATCCTTTCTCTTGAATTTTGGGGGGAAATACTTTTTTTTTTCAGAAAAGCTCCACACTTATTTTGATTTAGGGCTCCCCTTTTCTTGTGTTGGTTAGGGGTTACTGAAAAGAGAGGGTTACTTACACAGGAAAATTACAGGAACGTTAAAACTTGCTATCTGGGCTTCAAAACACCGAATATTCATCAATTAATAATATTGAATAACTATGTACAGTGATATTAATATTTGTAGACTCTTAAAGCAGCAAAAAATTGTAAAAGTAGCCACATTAGTCCGATCCAATTTCCGTTTGACCGTTTGATCCTAATATTGTCACAAGCACTGTAAGTCAAGAAATTAAAACGAAAATAATGTCAGTAAAGTGAATAAGCCATTTTGTGCAACCTTTTGCAAGAGTGGACACCCAAATGGATACTGTGGTGTGTGTGTTGTTGCTGTTGTTTCTGGTTGTGCAAGTGTGTTGTTTTATGCTTAAAGGCCCTGTACACTATTGGTAAGATCGAAAAACACAATGTTCACAGATTCACACATAACTTACATGATTTAAAGTAAGTAATGGTAGAAAGGGTTCCTTAAAGTATTTCTGCCTAAAATGCTATGGTTTCTGAGAAACGAGTAAAACAATAGTAATTATCGCGCGCGCGATAATTTGAAAAAACAGAAAAAAATATAAGATCTCTTTTCACTATTTTCTCGTGACCTCGATGACCAATTGAGCTCAAACTTTCACAGGTTTGTTTGTTCATGCATATGTTTAATCACACAAAATGTGGACACTGATTTTGAGCTGTTACCAAAAGTGTACAATACCTTTAAACTGCATGTTTAGAAAGCTACTCCAAGCGTTTTCATGCAGTATAATTTTTCTGAAGATTCTGAAGATGCGATTAGCCTACCTTCTTTTTAGTATTTATCATTTTATAAAAACAAAATTGGGATCGGTACGCTTCAAGGTTTTTTATTTTAACATGATGCTGTAGACATCTCTGTGGTGGGGGGGGGGGCACAGTGGGGCGGGGGGGAATTGCTTTCAAGTGTCGGGGCACGGGTTCGTCAGTGGTGGGGGTCAATGCTTATACTTTTGCAAACGAGAGCACCGCCTCAATAAGTCTATGCCTAAGCGTGTACTAAAAGTGTTGACGCGCTTTTTTTCCAGAAAAATCCAAAATAGTGCCCCTGCTGACCGTCTTTAGGTGTTATAATGTCTGTACCCCCACCGCCCGCCCCCCCCCTGTTACTTTCTAAATGCCACAGGTTGATCGCTACTCGTCGATAAGGATCTGAAGTACTGCTACCACAGTAAGAACATATCTTGACACATTCCTTTAAGCATTTTTTTTTGGTGGATGCAATCTACTTGACGCTACAGACGTGTGGCGAAAATCAGTCATTCTTCGTGGATCACGACCCCAATCCAAACTCCACATTAATCAAATTAATTTGTCTGGGTCTGCGTGTGTGCATAGTCACTTTTGCAGAGTGTGCGCGTGTGTGTGGAGGTAGAAAAACACCTAAGAACACCTCCGCTGAAATCCACACCACGGGTCGATTTGTAAAACGACTTTCTCAATAACCCAAACATCACACCGATTGTTTACAACATTGGGTTGGCCACCGACAGGCATTGCAGTTGTGTTTTTAAACATGGAGGTAGACACCCAATCGTTCATGTTTTAGTGCTTATTTTCAGATTTTCAAACGGCTAATACTTATATTTATTTCTGATTTTTGAAAAATATATAAAAAAGAGTCCCTCTGCTGAAGTGTGTGCTTGTGTCAACACTTCATAATATTTAAAATACACCCAAGCAAAAACTACCTTACGGATAAAGACAGGGGACCAGTCTTGGGTAGGCGGGGCTTGGTAAGCGGGTGCACTAGTAAAGTGATAAAATAACCCCAACCTTTTGATCATCACCAGCTTTTGTTTTTTAAAAGGTGAAATTTGATATGTATTATATACCCCAATGTGGGTGGGCGGGGCTGGAATGGGTTTGAAATGTTTCAGGCTAAAAGAAACTGATGAATTAATCTTTTGATATCACACTTTTGTTATCCTTTTCGTTATTAATTATAGCGACTGAATACTCATTAATTTATTAATAACAACTTTACAGTTACAGAGTAAAAGTTAATAATACAATACTTTTTTTAAGAGAAATACTTACTTATAAAAAACAGGAAAGTAAACCTCGAGTCGAGACAATATGAATCCAAAGTACCTTTTTGAAGTTCTGGTTCGACTATGAAAATGGAAACCTTTTAAACAACAATTCCACTGATCAACTTTTAATTTCTCATTACTTCTTTACAAAAACAGTTTTCCTTACTCAGGGATGCCAGTGACTCTTTCCTTCAGAGCCTGAAAAAAATTCGCTGCGAAGGAAAGGGGGTCACCCCCCCCCGCTCAGACCAAAAACAATAAAAAACATAACAGCGATTTTTTTATAAAACATAAAAAAGACAATTCTGACCCCCCCCCCCCATGCAAAAATTTGAATTTCTAGATGCTCTCTGCTGCATTCTGGTGCATAGAGCCTTTGAAATTGCAATATAATGGTCAAAGGCATTTATATTTAATATAGCATAAATAGAGGTTTCATTTTTAAAAAAAATTGGCCAGGGGTTCCCCTACGGGTGGTGAACCCATTTCAACTGTTTTATTCTGATTTATTTTCAGTTTACACAGAAAATAAGATTCTCTGTAAATTAAAAAGAAGTCAAAATAATTTGTTTACATAAGTGATATATTGTTTGTCAATTAAATTTCCTCAAGTAGCCCCAATTATAAAACAATAAAACGGACATGCTCTAACACGACATGCTCTAACACCGCTCTTCAACATGTATGCACAGGTTTTTTTTTAGCACGGATTACGCATGTGGGATTGAGCGAGCGATCAACGTGCTTGCTCTTTTGGAGTCGAAAATGAGCATGGTTTCGCTGGTACCCCGTCTTCGGAAAAAGGTGCACGCGGCATCGAAGGGAAACAGTTAACTGAGTTCAGTGGCCGTGTGTGCTTTTCTCAATCGTTCGCTGCACACAAGAAAGTTTTTTGTATGTGATCGTGATTGATTTCTGCGGCCGGGACAACATAGATCAAAGACACACACGAAGAAAGCATTACTAATGGATTATAAATTACGTTGGCCAAGGCACTGGACACAGACTGTGATCCGTTTGTTGCGGTCAATAAAAAATGGTATTAAAAAATTGAAAAGCGTAAATGTGCTCGGCCTTTTTGCCGGCGTATCGGGCCCCCAAAAATTGCGTATCGGGCCGATACGCTATAGCTTGTAGGTGGGGAGAACCCTGTAAACACTGTCTCTCGACTCAAGCCACCGCCAATTAACCCTATTCTTTACCCCTCGATCAATTTGTTTCAAATTAGCTTCTCTTTCAACATCCATAATGACTCGATGAACGCCAAAAACTCAGTCGGTATGTCTCAATGGTAACGCCAATCGTCCGCGAAACAAAATTCTCAGAGCGATTTCATGTACGGTCCAAAGATCGTGTATGGATGTACACACAAAATACATCGATACATACCATACGGCACCACGCACACATTCGACAGAAAAGTCTAATCTTCGCTCAATACTTCCGGCATTTACAATACATGTACGACGCTTGACGGCGCTTTCAAAACATATTAACATTAAACACGAGTCGCTCCAAACGAGCGCCGAAAATCTGTTTTCAATAAAATACATTTTCTCCGGCCTGATGAAACACGGAGCGCCGGAAAAATTTGGGGAAAATTTGAAAAAGCCGGAATTCCGGCAATAGCCGGAAAACTGGCATCCCTGCTTACTTATCAGTCGCACATAAGATGTGTTAATTATCGGATGGGTAGTACTGGTCAACTTCTAAATTCTCCTTACCTCTACTACTAGCAAAAAGTTATGGTCACTCTTCCATGGTGCATTCCATTCTCTTCAAGGGACATTATTTTTCTCTAGTCGGAAAAACTATAAATGAACCACTCAAATCCCGCTGGTTAAAGATTGGTCTAATATTTAAACGAGTGCACCCTATGCAAGTTAAACGTCTCTAATCAAAATAATAGTCTGATCCCCTATAAAAGTTAGCCAATCAAAAGGGTCAAGCTTTGTTATGCAAATAAGAAAAGGTAGCGTGACCTTGATGCAAGGTACGGTAGGGAGGGGGAACCGCTGTTTCGGCCGTGCATCAGTCTCGGCCGCTCGGCACCGTTTAGAAAAAGTGGATGAGTTCGAAAAATATAAATGCCATTCGCTCAAAAAATGTAGGCTTTTCACCGGAGTTCCGAGGATAAACTACTTAAAAAAACGTGATGGTGAGTTCTTCCTGCCATTAGTTTCAGCATGGTTTCAGAGAATCCAAAATGTCAGTTTAGCGCCCCCTGCTGTCCGTCTGTAGGTATTAAATGGCTGTGCTTATCACCAGCTTCAGCTGTGTACATGTTTAGGTTGACAGCGACGTAAAACACCGGAAAACCAGAGGAAAACAGTTGGAGAATAGGACTTAGGCCGCTCGTCGACCTTTGCCCTTGCTGCACGTCCTCCCCGGCCGGCCCTGCATGCAGTCTGTGTTATATGCTGAATGGATATATTTAGGGGCGTTGCCTGAAGACACCTTCAATGATTGGTCCCTCTTCGTCGATCATCAGCTACCGTACATCTACAAAATACAAGGCCAAGCTTTATACTCAAGTTAAAATAGTGAGGAAAGTGTGTGAACTTATTCGTACACTCGTTTCAGTTTGCAGTTTTGTCATTTTCTCAGCACTTTTACGTTGTTGTTGTTTTTGTTACAAAGGCTTCTTTTATTTGTAGGCTAAGTTAGTTTTGAGAGGGCCGTCGTTATATAACGTAAGTCAATTGATTTGTAATGTCAGATGTCATTGGCAATGATTGTTAACATTGTTAAATCATGAAATGGAGGTTTATTAATAAATCATGGAGGTAGAATTCTACATAGCCCTTTCCCTGGAGGCTGGGGTGGTCTAGTACTGGTCATGCTGGTACTGGTAGGACTCCATGGTTGCACTGCACTGACGGAGGAATCCAACCTGGGTTAATATATTTTTTTACCAGAGTTGGAGTAGTGGCATCTGGGCACTGGGTACTCCTAGAATTATGAGGTTCTCATAATTCTAGGAGTAGGCACTGGGGTGCTGTACTTGTTTGGTTTGGCTAAATTTTCACCTTGACGGTCGCACTAGTCATGCTAGTGTAGCTTTAGCCCCATGAATAGGGCCAATCCACTCCGTATCCTTGGCAATTGGCCCTGCTAGCACCAATGCAGTCCTATCTCTTTGCCCGGTGTAATTTTTTTCGATCCACTTCGTTCTTGATCAGGAAACTTACCGATCGAATGCTGCTGTACTTGTACTTGTAGATATAGACCCATTGCCGTACTTGTAGACACCCATTGCACAATGCGCAGCGCACTCACACGCGCCTATCCTGTCCGCCATTTTGGGAGTCAAAATCATGCACAAACATATATGCACAAAAGATTTGACTCCCAAAATGACGCGCATTGTACGGAGGTGCGTTCCGCGTTGTGCAAGGGGGCTATAGAAATCATTAGACCCCCTTGCATAACGCGAAACGTTACAAGTACGCAGAGGTCACGTGCACGTTTTTACGCACAAAGAACAGCTATCGACCAATGATCTGCCTCTTTTTGGCCTCGGGGATGCTGCTTCTTGAGAGTGTGACGTCATATATGCAAGGGGTCTATAGCCTGACTGCTGGAATTTGTTGTACAAACGTCATACATTTTGGGTGCAAGTTGACTTGGGTACGAGTTGACTTGGGTAGAGTTGACTTGGGTACGAGTTGACTTGGGTACGAGCTGACTTGGGTACGAGTTTGACTTGGGTACGAGTTGACTTGGGTACGAGTTGACTTGGGTACGAGTTGACTTGGGTACGAGTTGACCTATTTAACCCCTATGACCTACAATCTGTCCCAGTTCAACCATAATGTCAATGGGTTTCTCTTAAAGGCACAGTTTACACACTTGGTAATGACTCTTTAAATTAATGGCAATACAAACTTACTTGGAATAGGTACAGCAGCTTTAGGTAGTATAATGAATTTTGAGAAACTTTTAACTTCAAAGCACTACGGTTATAGAAAATATATCACTTTTTATTCCCCAAAATTTGAATCTGAGACGCGTTTCTGTCAGAAACGCTTCACAGACTGTGTATTCCTATGGGGAATATTCTTCCTGCGTGGAAATATTCGCTCCGGTTTTTCGATGATATCTCAAAAACGCGACCACCTTTTGAAGTGAAATTTTCACAGGTTAGTTTTATTGTATGTACCTACATTAATATATGATTAACAATCAGTAGGCTCCAATTAGCAAACGTGTACTGTGCCTTTAAAGGTAGGGTTATACTTCTGTCTTGACCCTGAAAATTGTTTAATTGATATCCAAAAGCTTAATACCTGTTTGATAAAGATGGTAATGTGGTAGTAAGCATCCAGCAAAATTATTTTTTTCTGAAATGCCCCCTTTTAACATTAAAAATCAATTGAAAACATTTGAATCTGCGAAACGATTCATGCATGAATTGCCCCTCAGATTTGTAAGGGTTGGTGTCCGTTCGCGAATGCTGTGGCCAGAGATGCAGTTGGTACCCGCTGTCACCATGCTAAACGTGGATGGATTCTATGTTCTTGTCAAATCTGTGACAGTAGACACTGCATTCAGCTGGAACTTTCACATATGTGACTTTCATTGTATCTTTCTTGATAATTTTACCATTAAATCAACTTTACGTTGACAAAAAACCAAAGGATGACCCTACCTCTAACTTGACTAATTTGTTACGCTTTTATTTGTTCTCCCTTTGTAGCCTGTACCTCGTCCTTGAGTGGCCTTTTGTGCCTTGTGATGGGCTTCTATATATAAACAATTATAAAAAAATTAATTGAAATGTTCGATTCTGATTACCTCAATTAAATGCTTTTGTATGATTGTGCGCTAAAATCTTGCCATTGCTTTTGTACACAACATGTGTTGAACAAAGAAAGTCAATGACAAAACTCAAAGAAGAATATTTAAAAATATCTAAGTTATTATTTTTTTCCCTTCCTAGTGTCTGCACAAGGTTAATGCGTAGATTACCACCATTGTTCAGGGCTCTCAACGTCAGAAAAGCGACAAGTTCAACTATTCTTGCCTGTCACAATTGTCTTCTACAGCAGCAGCTTTGTCACTATTCGAAGGAGGTGAGAAATGTCTCATCTACGAAACTTTTTAGAGGGCAATAGTTGCTGAGCTGGACATTTGAAATGGCTTTTCACCAGTTACTTAGTTTTATTGGTCTTCGGCCTGGGTTTTGCAGGGGAGATGCCAGTCATCTCGCTCCCTAGCAAAATTGCCCCCTAGCAAAGTCGCCCCCAAGCAAAGTCGCCCTCTATTAAAGTCGCCCCTAGCAAAGTCGCCCAGTAACAAAGTCACCCTCAGCAAAGTTCCCCTTTCAAGGTCGCCTCCAGCAGAGTCGCCCCCCAGCAAAGTCGCCCAGTAACACACAGTGGCCCTCAGACCCTTTTTTGATGCAGCATATGAATATCGGTACTGCAGCTCATTGTTCATTCCTGGCACTCCATGTTTAAATTTATGTAATCAGTTCAGAATCATGTAATTTTATAGCAGTTTTAAGTTACATTGTTCATACTGCTATCAACAAGTACGAAATCTAAAAAAATAAATCTAGTACAAATTCAGAGATCGATAGGCTGCCACCATTGTTTGTTATTGTGTTCGGCATATGGGATGTATGAGCCTGACCATAGAGCAAGGACCAGACTTACCGTGACCGATCATCGGCCGTGGGTAGGCCGATTCATGGTGAAGATCGCACCTAATTCTGGTTGGTACTGTAACCAAAATTGCTAGGTATTTACAATAAGTCGAGCATAAACAGTTTCTTCCTTTTTTTGTTGCCAAAACCTTCAAGGTTTTTTGGCAAAATATGCCGGTCACATCCGTCGCTCTTATTTTGACTCTTAAGATCGACAACTTTCATGTATATTTTGTTGCAGTCCAATATGACATCTCATGGACCAGCTAAGAGACTTCAAGGTCAAAAGACAAGTGTCTGGTAAGTTTCTTGTAAGATATGTTGGGTCAAGTGTTCACACACTGTCAGATCGTGATTGCTTCTAGCATAAAATGTTGCTGTTGCATTGTTTTTGTTCTTGTTTTTTTTTTTATAGTTGAGACCCATAAACACAATGCTGTTCCTCTATTTTCATCAGCAGTATCTGGCACACTTCAGTACACACACACATTCTATTTGTAGCGTCCCTGTGGAGACATCTTTTGTTCTTTCCTTTGTCCCTGTAGTTAAGAACCTCTCATAGACTTTGTACACAAAATTCCTTGTGGAGCAACCCAGTCTTTAGCAATTCCCTATGGAGACTCTTTGTTATCCCTTTGCTGTTTTTTTCTCTGTCTCCATAAGGTAGTGAAAATGAAATCACAGGGCACTCACACACATCGTGTTGCCCACACAATAACTATAGCTCTCCAAGCCCTTCAATCACAGTTCTCCTTTCAGAAGAACCAATCAGAACAGTGCTGACTCTACGATGAGACCTCTGAATCCCTATAAAGAGACCAGCATCTCAAACCCTCTTCAGTCTCCTGACGATGACTAGTCAAAATGTTGAGACCAATTAGAACTCACTACACAACAGTGAAGTTAATAACGAGAAGTCCCCTGAATCCACTGAATGAAAAAAGTAGTCCCGGCCGATTTCCTACCTCCCAGCTAAGCAGTATGGCTAGTATAGTGATTAAGTTAATTTTTTCTGAGAGTCCTTGGCTTCACAGGCAGAATTAATAAATGAAAAGAAATGAATGAAATGAAATGATAGGAATTTAAAACATGTGGTGTGCCATTTTGTAATAAGTTTTACTTCTTTGAACAGGTTGACAGAGTTTTTGTCAATATCCACGTTGGGTTTTTCTCTTCGCAATGTTACGATGAGAGTTGAGTGATGCAGGGGCAGATTTCACAAAGAGCTTAGATTGATCTTAACTGTGTATTAATCCTCATTGCTAAGCAAAGTGGATGTCACAATACGAATCACTATGGCACTACTGACAGCTCATCTTAAGATGAATCTTAGTGCTTTGTGAAGTCGAGCCCAGATGAGCTTAAATTGATGTGGTGTGCCATTTTGTGATTAGTTTTTACTTTTATGAACAGGACGGAGTTTGTCAAGTTGAGCTCCGAGGCAAAAGCGATCAATCTTGGACAGGTGAGACATTTCCCTATTATTAAAAAAATAAATAAATAGATAAATCCCAGTTGAATCCTTGAAAAGCAATATTGTCTCTAATAAAAGCAGGGCTTGATTTCACGTAGAGCTGAGATTGTTGTTAATAATAATAATAATAATACGAGATATTTATATAGCGCATAATGCAGGAGCCTCTATGCGCAACACAAATATAAAAACAAACAAAAAAACAATGAAATGAAATAAATAAAGCAATTGTTACAAAAATGAAGATTCAAACAAATGAGTCTTTAAAAGTCCCTTAAAAATCTGAAGAGAGTCAGTTTGACGAATTTGAAGGGGTAAGTCATTCCATAACGAAGGTGCAATGAACTGGAAGGCTCTTTGACCATAGAAATTAGTGGGAAAAGTAGTCGGAGTCAGAAGGGATTGGCCAGCTGAACGAAGAGGACGAATCAATCACAACTGGTAAGCAAAGCGTGATGTCACAATACAAATTGCTATGGTGATACTGACAACTCATCCTAAGATTAACCCTCCTACTGTCAGTGACTCTTGGCAACATTTTCCAGTGAGTTGACCAACCATTTGAAACCATTCGACTGCCAAGGTTGTGTACGGTGGCACAACTGTGCACAGAACTAACTGTGTACTGTGTACATGCATTCCGTCATGGTATCATATTGCAGGCTGGCATAGTTTATCTATCATTCCAAACCACAGTGAATGGTATTGAATGGTCAGACAACAAGAGGGTTAATGTGAGTGCTTTGTGACATTGAGCCCTGCGTCCTATTTCACAAAGCGCAAGACTCGTCTTAAAGGCAGGTTATACTTTTGGTGATTGTCGAAGACCAGTATCCTCACTTGGTGTATCCCAACATATGCATGAAATACCACACACTGTGAAAAGTTGGGCTCAATTGGTCATGGAAGTTGCAAGAAATTAATGAAAGAAAAGAACACCTTGTTGCATAGAATTGTGTGCTTCCAAATACCCAAGAAAGGTTTCATGCCTGAAGCCTTTCTCAGATTAGAATTTGGGGTTGTAAAATTACCTCTTTTGCTAAAACTACATTGCTTCAAAGGGGGTAGTTTCTAACAATGTTTTATAATATCAACAGCTCTCCAGTGCTCTTTACCAAGTAAGTTTTGGTGGTCATGAACTTGTGGAGTAATTACCAATAGTACACCCTGCCCTTAAAGCTGCGTATTGGGGTAAGAGTTGTGCGCGTTATTGTATCCTCCAAAGTTAACAACTCACACGATTCTGGATTTATTGATGATCCTGACGAAACACTTACCATCCTAATCTCTTTGCTAGAGGAACAGCTCACCTATGGTCGGGATTTCACTCTCACAAATTCACAACCATCACCCTGAACCCTGAACCTTATGAGACTGGAGACCTACAGATTCGTTAAGAATCACCCACACCCGCAACTGAAGATTGCCCGAAATTGAGGCATGAAAACATGTTATTGCTAAGAAGAGGATCTGAAAAAAGTATCCTCGTAGTCTCACTCTACCACCCTCACTTTTAATGACGCAATCGTCAAAATGGCTCCTTTGGTCACCCCCCCTAATATATTCACCCACCACATTCCCCAGTCACAATAGCAAACATGGCGGATATGATAAACTGACACGGACCCCACCTATAAAACTTGGAAAAATTACTTTGCCAACTTATTGGTTTTCAAGTCAACAGTCATAAAGTGTCACTGAATTGGACAGCACCCTTATTTATTTACCATTGTATCCTCCGAAGTGAAACTTTGCAAACTTATTGGTTTTCAAGTCAACAGTCATAAAGTGTCACTGAATTGGACAGCACCATCATTTATTTACCATTGTATCCTCCGAAGTGAAGTGGTTAAACTGCCATATAACCAGGGATCACATCCAAGTTTACGGTACAACCTTTTATAAATGCTTTTGTGATTTGTTTTCCCCTCCCCCCTCTGTTTTTAGGGTTTCCCAGACTTTGCAGCACCAGAGCATGTACGCAAAGCTTTGGTCGATGTGGCCAATAGCTCCAACCCGCTTCATTTCCAGTATACCAGAGGCTTTGTAAGTATTTCAAGATATTGGGTTTATGGGCACTTTGATATTTAGTGCTTATATGGCCACCATTCTCTGCTTAACGGGTTAGCACAAAATTTCTGCTTGCAGTAGTGAGCGAAGTTGCTTTCATGTGGCCATTGAAATTTAAATTTTAGTTTCCCGTTAACCCGTTTGTGAAATTTTATGAGAGAAAATGATCATTATTTATTATTTGTTTCACCATTGCCAAAGACAAGGATCTGTGGATGGTATATAATACAAACTTTCCATGTGAACAATGTAGTATCTTGCCTGCCAAGAAATTCCCCGGCAATTTTCAAGGTCCTTTTGTATTAAAACAAAATGACATGTTCTGTTAAGAGATTATTGTTATTTGTTTGACCCTTTATAGGGCCATGTTCGTCTTGTGAATGCCATAGCAGCCCTGTATGGGAAGCATATGGGTAGAGATATCGACCCTATGAGCGAGATCCTGGTAACCGTGGGTGCTTACCAGTCACTTTTTAATGTCTTTATGAGTCTAATCAACCCTGGCGATGAGGTAAGTGAAACGTACATCCTTCGAGTTGGAATCGATGTGACCTATTCAAAGGTCAATGTTGACGTAACTTGACCAAATATAATCCGCCCCTTAATACTGCATTGGCCATCACAACCACAACTACCCACACTGAAGTCCGACAGGTTACAACCATTTTTAAGGGTGAACAAAGAAAAAAACACTAGTGCAAGAAATAAACCTGACACTTTGGGTTTAAGTGCCAGTGCTCTACTGTGGGACGCTTGAGGGCGCTGTTGCAGTGTGGTAAAAAGAATCTAGCGTGAAAGCCCATGGCTAGGAACATATTTGCAAGTGTATGTTTAACGTGTAAGGGAGTCCATGAAGTGGACCTAGTTATCTAGTCTTAATGTTGGCAGTCTCCCTGTTTTGTCAATATCTTTGTTTGGGGCACAGTTATATTACTCACATGGGTGCAGTTGCTTTGATGGATGGGTCTGAATTAATCTGGGATGAACAAATTCCTGATCGGTTTGAAAAATTAAGCTCTGACTTTTTGTCATGACAAAATCTGAGTTCATTTGTCCGTTTTGCCTTTTGCTCTTTTAGGTGATTATTATTGAGCCGTTCTTTGACTGCTATGAACCCATGGTCCAGATGGCCGAGGGAACCTCAAGATGTATAGCATTAAAACCGGTAAGATTTGAGTGGAAGTCTGAGAAAACCTTAAGTGTGCTGGGCATGGCCACGAACTGGAACACATGGAATAAACCACTACTCTTCCAGTTAAATTGCAATCACTGTAGCATGGAAGTCTGAGGAAACCTTTAAAGCAGGGTGCTGGCCATGAACTGAAACACATGGAATAAACCATATACTCTTCCAGTTAAATTGCAATCACTGTAGCATGGAAGTCTGAGGAAACCTTTAAACAAGGGTGCTGGCCATGAACTGGAACACATGGAATAAACCACTACTCTTCCAGTTAAATTGCAATCACTGTAGCATGGAAGTCTGAGGAAACCTTTCAAGCAGGGTGCTGGCCATGAACTGAAACACATGGAATAAACCATATACTCTTCTAGTTAAATTGCAATCACTGTAGCATGGAAGTCTGAGGAAACCTTTAAACAAGGGTGCTGGCCATGAACCAAAACTCAAGGAATAAAAACCTACTCCCCTCCAAGCGAACTTATTTATCATTTTAACTCTGAAGCCGGGAGGGGGGGGGGGAACTTGTCAACAAAGGGTATAAAAAGGAGCAAGAAACACCAGGGTAACACCCTCTCAATCTCTCTCATGATAAGTGTTCTGGTTTCTTCTTGGTATGCACCACCCATCCTGCTTTATGGGATTTTGTATCTGCATTAATTTAGAAAGAGAATTTTTGTCAAATGGTTGGAATTGATCTTCAGCATTTATGTTTATTTCTGCAGAACAATGACAATCCTCAGTCTGCTGATGATTTTGTGCTGGATCCTGACGAGCTGGCCGGATTGTTCAACGAGAAAACAAAAGCAATTGTTGTCAACACGCCCAATAACCCACTGGGAAAGGTATATTGCTATCTCATCAAAATGCAGTGATCGACTTGGATAATTTTACTTCCTCACAATTTATCTTACCTTATTTTTTATTTCCATTCACTGGGATGAGGGTTAGGATTAAGGTTAGTGTGGGGATTAAGGTTAAGGGATTTAAGGGTTAGGGATATTGGTGGGAGTTAAGGGTTTAGGGTTAGGGGTTTAAGGGTTCAGTTCAGGGTTGTAACTTGGGTTAGGGTGATCGATATAGGGTTGGGGATTTAAGGGTTAAGGTGAGGGTGGAGGGTTAGGGTTAGGTTGAGGTTTTAGGGTAAGGGATTTAATGGTAAGGGTTAGATTTAAGGGTTAGGGTTAGGTTGAGGGTTTAGGGTTAGCAGGGATGCCAGTTTTCCGGCTATTGCCGGAATTCCGGCTTTTTCAAATTTTCCCCAAATTTTTCCGGCGCTCCGTGTTTCATCAGGCCGGAGAAAATATATTTTATTGTAAACAGATTTTCGGCGTTCGTTTGGAGCGACTCATGTTTAAAGGCCCAGTAC
The DNA here is from genome assembly GCA_032158295.1 of Pycnopodia helianthoides. NCBI lineage: Eukaryota > Metazoa > Echinodermata > Asteroidea > Forcipulatida > Asteriidae > Pycnopodia > Pycnopodia helianthoides. The sequence goes on from CM063258.1 coordinate 14,435,937, forward strand.
ACTATTGGTAAGATCCAAAAACACAATGTTCACAGATTCACACATAACTTACATGATTTAAAGTAAGTAATGGTAGAAAGGGTTCCTTAAAATATTTCTGCCTAAAATGCTATCGATTCTGAGAAACGAGTAAAACAATAGTAATTATCGCGCGCGATAATTTGAAAAAACAGAAAACACATAAGATCTCTTTTCACTATTTTCTCGTGACCTCGATGACCAATTGAGCTCAAGCTTTCACAGGTTTGTTTGTTCATGCATATGTTTAATCACACAAAATGTGGACACTGATTTTGAGCTGTTACCGAAAGTGTACAATACCTTTAATGATAATATGTTTTGAAAGTGCCGTCAAGCGCTCGTACATATATTGTAAAAGACTATACTTTTCTGTCGAATGTGTGCGTGGTGCCGTATGGTATGTATCGATGTATTTTGTGTGTACATCCATACACGATCTTTGGACCGTACATGAAATCGCTCTTAGAATTTTGTTTCGCGGACGATTGGCATTACCATTGAGACATACCGACTGAGTTTTTGGCGTTCATTGAGTCATTATGGATGTTGAAAGAGAAGCTAATTTGAAACAAATTGATCAAGGGGTAAGGAATAGGTTTAATTGGCGGTGGCTGATGGAGTCGAGAGACAGTGGTAACAGGGCTCTCCCCACATACAAGCTAGCGTATCGGCCCGATACGCATTTTTTTTGGGCCGATACGCCGGCAAAAAGGCCGAGCACATTTACGCTTTTCAATTTTTGAATACCTTTTTTTATTGACCACAACAAACGGATCACAGTCTGTGTCCAGTGCCTTGGCCAACGTAATTTACAATCCATTAGTAATGCTTTCTTCGTGTGTGTCTTTAATCTATATGTCGTCCCAGCCGCTGAAATCAATCACGATCACATACAAAAAACTTTCTTGTGTGCAGCGAACGATTGAGAAAAGCACACATGGCTACTGAACTCAGTTAACTGTTTCCCTTCGATGCCGCGTGCACCTTTTTCCGAAGACGGGTACCAGCGAAACCATGCCCATTTTCGACCCCAAAAGAGCAAGCACGTTGATCGCTCGCTCAATCCCACATCCCTCGCGTAATCCGTGCTAAAAAAACCATGTGCATACATGTTGAGAGCGGTGTTAGAGCCTGTCCGTTTTATTATGTTTTATAATTGGGGCTACTTGAGGAAATTTAATTGACAAACAATTTATCACTTATGTAAACAAATTATTTTGACTTCTTTTTAATTTACAGAGAATCTTATTTTCTGTGTAAACTGAAAATAAATCAGAATAAAACAGTTGAAATGGGTTCACCAGCCGTAGGGGAACCCCTGGCCAATTTAAAAAAAAATGAAACCTCTATTTATGCTATATTAAATAAAAATGCCTTTGTTTGACCATTATATTGCAATTTCAAAGGCTCTATGCACCAGAATGCAGCAGAGAGCATCTAGAACTTCAAATTTTTGTAGGGGGGTCAGAATTTTCTTTTTTTTATGTTTTATAAAAAAATCGCTTTAATGTTTTTTATTGTTTTTTGGTCTGAGCAGGGGGGGGGCGGTGACCCCCTTTCCTTCGCAGCGAATTTTTTTCAGGCTCTGAAGGAAAGAGTCACTGGCATCCCTGGGTTAGGGATTTAAGGGTTATGGTTAGGGTTATGACTAAGGTTAGGGTGGGGGTTTTAGATTAGGGGTTTAGGGGTTATAGGGTGAGGGTTTAGAGTTGAGGATTGAAGGATTCTTGGGTGAGGGATTAGGGTTTAGGGGTAGGGATTTAAGGGTTTTTGTTCGGCTGAGATTTAGAGTGTAGTGTTAAGGGGTTTAAGGGTTAGGGTTAGGGTTAAAATGGTTGAGGGTTTGGGGTTAGGGACCGGATGCCATCACTATTAGGGTTAATAGGTTTATGGTTAGGGTTATTGGGCCGGTGAGGCAGATAGGGGAAATATTTTGGGGAGGTGAATGTGCCAGGGTGCAGTGTTTATCTTATAATTTCTTTACTGATAACAGCTGATAAGAATCAGGGTTTAACTGGTGAGCGGAATTCAGAGTTTGGGCTAATGGGAGTTTCATGTAATGTGTTGTTTTCATTTTGGAAGGTGTTCAAGAGATCTGAACTTGAGATGATTGCCAACCTATGCAAGAAACATGACGTGATTTGTATCAGTGATGAGGTGTATGAGTACATGATTTACTCTGGGCATGAACACATCAGACTAGGTGAGAATAAGCAACTGACCCTTGACCTTTTAAAATTCCTTTGTTTATGACCAGGGCTGCGGCTCAGTCAAACGTTTTGCTGTTGCTGTATATTCGGTATTTGCTTTTGTATCTATAACTTTGTTCATTTTTTTTGTTATACAGTGCGTTTGCTTTTTAACCTTTTTAAGTTTGTTTATTCCATCGGTATTTCCTTCCTTGTTGAGCACTTGGGGGTTGATGCTTTAGATGTAAGGCGCTATACAGCTTCTATTTATTATTATTGGTCTGTCACCTTACACAGATGTCTTTATTTGTTTTATCAGCCACCCTACCTGGCATGTGGGACAGGACGATAACCATTTGCAGTTCTGGCAAGATCTTCAGTGTCACTGGCTTCAAGGTAAAAAAAAAATAATAAAATTGTCGGCTCGGTACTATAAGGTCTATGGGATTTGAGGCATTGCATGACGAGGTATCAATGTAAATTCAGTTTCCAATAACACCATGTGTATATATCTACTATGTCCTGTAGAAATTGTTCTTTGAGAACTTGTCTTGCTATTTGTTCTACTGCCGTGGAGTAGATTTCGAAATTTGAGAGACTACTTAGTTCTGAAAAGAACTCTCCTGCTTATTAAGTACTAATTTGGAGGTAGGAAATCGACGAGGACTACTACTATTGCTTAGTGGATCGGGGGACTATAAACTTTATTACCGCAGAGTGAGTTCTTTATTGGTCTCAATGTTTGGACTAGCCTGCTCTAGTCATCGTCAGGAGACTGAAGAGTGTTTTTTAGATGCTGTTCTCTTCGTACATGGTCTATAGTTTACCAAAAAGCATCTCTGTTTCCTTATAGGTTGGCTGGACGATAGCTCCTCCCCACCTGATGAACATCATGAGAGTAGTACATCAGAACTGCACTTTTAACGTGGCCACACCCCTGCAGGTATGTTGTTAGTCAAATTGCACTTGCAAATGCCTCCACGACTCTTGCAGTGTAAGATGTTTATTACTGTTTTCAAAGTTGTCTTTAACCCCAACTGCAATAATAATCAGAACTAGTTCCTATACAGCGCATTTTACAATAGCGTATCGATGCACTTTATGCTAGTGCCCTGGTCATTGGGCCAATAACATGAGTGTATTCTCTCTCAGCTCCCTGAGGAGTGTACAGCCCCGAGCTGCCGTGGCACTCCAAAGGTGTTCTCAAACACAATATCAACCTCTACCCTCACAGGTACACATTTACACCCCTGGGTGAAGAAAAGCATTTACAGTAAAGCATCTTGCTCAAGGACACAAGTGTCATGACCGGGATTCGAACCCACAGTTATCCACTTTTAGCATGGGGTCAGACATACCAACTTTTTCAGAGACTCAACGCTTGGGTTTTTGAGTTACTAAGTGGGGCGAAGCCTTACGTGGGAGAAGATGTCTCTCCTTCGTGGACATACTGAAACAGGAAACCGGCTTGTCCAGCACTGAGGAGGTGCAGACTTGCATGCTTGACCGGGTCATCCGGACCAAGATCACTGGGCAGGCTCGAGATGCGGGATGGCCTCCACTTGATTGGTTGATAGAGTGGAGTGTTTTGAGGGGTTTGGGACATCTTCTTGCAAATACAAACAGGTAGTTGGGGTTGATGTATCAGTTGATTGCCTTTCCCAGGAAGCCCTTGCCATCAGCTTAGAGCTGGAGTTGTCACGGCTCAACAAACCAGAATGCTACTTCGTCAGCCTTGCCAGGGAACTGGAGGAGAAGAGAGACAAGCTGGCCGTAATGCTGAGGGAGATTGGGATGACACCGATTATTCCACAGGGAGCTTACTTTATGCTCGCTAACGTCTCACACCTTGGTGAGTCTCACTTTGTGAAACAGTTTGTAAAAGCTTTGTTTCTCCTTTGCATAAAGAGAGTTGTCATAAAGTCTTGGAGGGCAAGTTTCAAGTCGAGGTCGGTCTTCAAAATGGGTGATCCAAATACACTTTTTGAAAATAACTTAAAACAAGTAATGGGATGTCCGTTAAAATTTGTATTTCCGATTTTAGTGTGTGTAAGAAGTAACAATAACGAGTTAACTTTGCGGGTACAACCATGTGTAAATCTCTTTTTACAGATATGGATTTGTCAGATGCTGGTGATGGGCCCAGAGATTACAGGATTGTGCGTTGGTTGACCAAGAAAGTGGTAAGAATCTTGCATGAGATTTATCAGGATTCTTCCTGAGTTGAGGATTTTTCTTTGATCTCCCTGTGCCTTAAAATGTTCTTGAAGAAAAGAAAAAAATTGCCATCACAAAGATGAAAGACTCTGCCCTTGTTTCGACCAAACCTTCAGATATCTATTTGTAATGATGTAGAGAGTCTTAAACCTCTAAACTGTAACACCCAGTTGCTTCAGGGGTTTCACCTCCACACCAAGAGGAAACTTTTTCTCAATGTTTCAGGGTTTTTCATTTTTATACAATCTCACCCCTGAAGAATGTCTAAATAGATGTTAAATTTGTATTGGGGATAAAGAATATTGTTTGTGTTATTCTGTGGAAACAACGGTCTCAGAAATGTGCTGAGTATCCACTGCTAAAGACGAATTTACAACAACAACAACAACAACAACAACAACAACAAAACAACAATGAAACAGTTAATATGTTAATATCCACTGCTCCCAAATGTGCACAAGATTTGCAGGGTCTGTAACAAATATATATTTTTTTAATCTCCAAGGGAGTTGCAACCATTCCATGCAGTGCGTTTTATTCTGACGCTCACAAGTCGATCGGAGAGAAGTATATCCGCTTCTGCTTCATAAAGGTAAATTATTTTACTTCTGGATTTCTATTCTTCCATTTCTAACATCATATCGGACGGCTGGTGCATACAGCGCTAGCCTCTCATCACTGTGGCCCTGGTTCGATTCCCGGCCAAGGCCATATGTGAGTAGAGTTGTGCGTTGGTTTTCTCCTGAGCCACAGGGGTTTTGCTTTGGGCCCTCGGTTTTCCTCCCTCCGGAAAAATTCAACACTTAAGATCTCTGGCTGCTGGAATGGCTCTTCGTTCTATATCTCAGCAAAGCAATAGCGTATGGGTGAGAAGAAGTAGAAAGCCCGGTTTCACCTCGAACATCGTGATGGAGGAGGAAACCATGGTGGCACATTAACCATGAAAATATCTGTCCAAAAGACAGAGGCTGGCTACAGACCTACGGTGGGAAGGAGGTTGTACCGTTGATCCCAGCCCTTCACCAACAAGATTAACAATACGCTTCTGCACTCTTATCTAATAAAGATAAATTGAAATTCATACCCACACACTCCACAAGTACAAGGCACTTTATCGAGGTGGAACTCAAACCCAGAACCACAGAGGTGAAAGTCAGGGAAACATTTTACGAGCCAACTTTCCTTGATTAAAACTGAAAGTTCTTGTATTTATAATTTATTTTTCATTCCAGGAGGACCATACTTTGGAAAAGGCGGCAGAAAAACTTAAGAAGTGGAGAGATTTTTAGTGGGACTGCTCTTTAATTTCAGTATTCTGCAAATAAACCAATGTACAATCACAGTAATTCAATTCAGAAATGGTTTCTACTTTTTAAACTTTGTATAAACTGTTTGTCATATTAACAATAATGATATAATACGCAATTCTTACACCGTGCTTTTCACACCCGAAGGTCTTTTGAAGCACTAATATTTTTTGTCTAAAAGTATGCAGAGCTGTGTTTGGAATTTTAAGACCCTTGTAACGATTTACAAGGTGCTGTGGTGTGAATTTAATGCAGCCAATGCAATGGTCTGGGGCCCTTAACCGGGCCCCAGACCGTTACTGAAATTATTGCTCTCTGGTGCAATTTGGGAAATTTCTGAAGAATATGTAATGAAGTATTATTATTATATTAGGTATATTTTATTACAATTTAAGTAGATTTCAGGTGATTTTTTACTTATAGCAGGAGCAGGTAACACCAAAAATTTCCATAGATTGAAATTGCATCTGACGGCCTGTGACATGTATCCTTTAAATTGCTTACATTGTACACAAATTTCTCAGGCAATGGGGGAATTTTGGGGCGCTTGGTGGCAGCAGACTTACCAGGTAAATCCATTGTTCTTGGCAATGTGCACATGCTTTTACCTGGTATGTCTGCTGCCATCTAGCATTCAAAAGTCTCACATTTGATCTGCTTTCAGGTTTGGCGCATTGTGCTATAAAAAAGCGCTTGTTATGAATTTAACATAGTTGGAAAGATGTTTTAAAAGTAGAATATAATGATCCACACAAATATCCCAAATATGTGTGGTTATCCTTACTTCATGAACTAACACGGTCCACCCTTAGTTTGTGAAGTCAAACATTCAGACTGATCGTGTTATAGAACATAGGCGTCCGGATGTTGTAGTCTTAGATGAGACGAAGATGTGTCATCTCATTGACATAGCTGTGTCGAATGATACAAGGGTGGCTTCGATGAAGATGGAAAAGATCTGGAAGTACCAAGACCTGGCCAGGGAACTCCGTACGATTTGGCAGATGAAAGTGTGCACAGCCACAATCATGGGTACACTTTTTGTTACATAGACACCAAATGAACAACACATAAATATTGAGTAACTCTTTGCAGATCTTGTATCCGTCAAACTCAAGTACTTTCTACTCTTCATTCACACAGCCCTGGTTAATTATTTGCAAAAAACATTGAAATAACTGTTACATCACTGGTTTTCAAAGTGTTGTTCATAACATGGACACACACAAAATGTGTACCCATGATTGTGGCTGTGCACAAGTAGTCCTTGTGGTGGTTGGAGCACTTGGCACCATTCCGAAAGCACTGGGAAAACATAGATCAAATAGGCACAACTGTGAGGGTAGATCTGTTACAGAAGGCGTCGCCTTTGGGAATAGTGAGTATCCTGCAAAAGACATCAAAGGCTACGGGATAGCCCAACTTGCGGAGTTACCAGCACAAAAGAAAATGTGATCTTTCTTTTGCATGCTGCGATAAAATGAAATAATAATAATAATAATTTGGAAGGCTAATCATTCTTACTCGTCAGTAGCTAAGAGGCTGAATTGCGAAGGACGCGGCTACAACGAGCTGCAGGCATGCAAGGGACCCTTAGGCAGCCAGCCACATCCACCCATATGACCACAGACCACAGCTAGAGATCAAAAATTATTTTTTGAGGGCCCGGAGAAAAATTACCCCCATTGCATAGGAGACCAATCCACAACTCTACTCACATAATATGGCCTTTTGCCGCAAATCAAACCAGGGCCACAGTGGTGAGAGGTGAGCGCTTTACGCACTGGCCACCCATGCCACCCAAAATGCAGGGCCACAGTGGTGAGAGGCGAGCGCTTTACGCACTGGCCACCCATGCCACCCAAAATGCAGGGCCACAGTGGTGAGAGGCGAGCGCTTTACGCACTGGCCACCCATGCCACCCAAAATGCAGGGCCACAGTGGTGAGGGGTGAGCGCTTTACGCACTGGCCACCCATGCCACCCAAAATGCAGGGCCACAGTGGTGAGAGGTGAGCGCTTTACGCACTGGCCACCCATGCCCCCCAAAATGCAGGGCCACAGTGGTGAGAGGTGAGCGCTTTACGCACTGGCCACCCATGCACCCAAAATGCAGGGCCACAGTGGTGAGAGGTGAGCGCTTTAGCACTGCCACCTAGCCACCCAAATGCAGGCCCAGTGTGAGAGTGACGCTTTACGCACTAGCCACCATGCCACCAATGCAGGCCACAGTGGTGAGAGGCGAGCGCTTTACGCACTAGCCACCCGTGCCATACTACATGTATCAAACTTAGAGCTACAAAATATTCATTGACAAACTTGCCTTGTGTTTTGAAGTGTTTTGGGCACATCCGTGTCTGCGTACAGTACCCTTAATTGTAAAATGGGGTGTCATGGCTGAGTGGTTAAGAGCATCGGATTCAAGTTCTGGTGGTTTAGTCATCGGGGTGTGGGTTCGAGTCCCGGTCATGACGCTTGTGTCCTTGAGCAAGACACTTTGCTATAATTGCTTCTCTTCACCCAGGGGTATAAATGGGTACCTGTGAGGGTCGAGGATCGATGAGCGCTGAAAATCGGCTGCCGCGTGGTCCCATGGCCTGATGAACGGGGGAATAATATTGTAAAGCGCTTTGAGATTGTTGATACGATGGAAAGCGCTATATAAGCACCACAATTAATTTTTTACTTTTTAAAAGCTCGAAACTTGGTACAGCTATTGTCCCAGCCGTTTGCGTTTTAAATGGAGGTACATTCAGGGATGTAATAAAATGGGCCCTGACAGAAGTTTTTTCCCCCGTTGTTTACAATTATCTAGTGACTTATAGGGGGTGGACAAGGGGTGTTGGTGTGGTGGGCGGGTGCAAGAGTTAGGAAGCTCAAAGTATGGGTGTCATTACTGTTATATTGTAAAAAGTACTTAATTAAAACATTGGATATAGCAAATATAGCACCTGTTGTCTTCACTATTTCTTGATTTAATTAGATTTGTACTGATTATTTATATTAATTAAACTTGACTTTGACACGTTACAACTGAATTTATTTATATTTTCATTCTGTTCAACTTGTATAAGTATTTAAAGTTAAAGGGGGACTGACTGTCAGTGTCAGCATAGACTGCTTCACAAAAATACTTTTTACGCATGTGATGGAAAGAGCTGCATGCTGGTTTAATACTAGAACCCTAGCTATAGTCTTGTCAAAGAGGTTGCACGAATTTCCAATAAGTAACTAGCGCTCTAAAGCCCGTAGGAATAAGTAACCAACTCCGCCACCAGAACGCACGTAACACTCAGGAGTGAAGTTGGCTACTTATTACTTATTGGATTCACGCGTAATTGCATACCACTAGTAACTGTACACGTGCGCACACGTGATTGCGAAATCACTGTTGTGGATGTGTGTGGAAGATGGCGTCTCGGTTAGAAGCGGACAGCGAGAAAGTGGAGATTTTCTTCCAAGAAAATCGAGGAAGAGGAGTTCGGGCGACAATTGTAATCGAACCAGGGACTATCCTTTGTCAGGAGGATCCTTATGTGTTTGTTTTGGACGGCAAGGAACGGAAAAAGTGGTGTAGTTTCTGCTTTCAGAAAAGGTAAAAAGTGCATGACCATTTTTGATTTATTATTCACACTACATGTACCACAGCACAGGCATGATGATTTGATGATTGATGCTTTTTGGTTTATCTATTTCGTTCATTCATATTTTAATCATAACGTTAGTTTTCATGTTTCACTGATAAGTCTGTGTAAAACTCCTGCATCCAACTGTTTATTGGTCACTTGCTGTAGAGGAGATGATTGTCCACCAACTATGGACTAATCTGGTTGAACCACATGATTTTATTTGATGAGTGAAGAGGGAGGGGGCGAGGGGTAGCATGGAGGTAGAAATTGTAAAAGTACTAAAGATCTGTCACTTTTGCACAGGTCAGATTTTCACTCACTAGCACAAGCAGCTCTCTGGAGACAGTAGAAAAGAGGCTGACTTCGACCGTAACTTTTTCACTTAATAATAATATTTTCATGTGAGTCGACTTAAACATGTAAAGTCTTACTATAAACTTGTGAGATGAGTTGCGGACAACTCGTGTTTGTCGCAGTGATAGCGTACTAAACTAAACTGTTGTAGTGTAACAGCTCTCCTGTGACTCATGCGATGCAGCTGAGCTCTGGCTACCGCTCTGGCGAGACTACCACTCTGGCGAGACTATCGTCCTAAACTCCTAGGGGCCGTAGTCACGAAAGCAGTAGTCTCGCAGAAGCAAGCAGTCTCGCAGGAACGTCGCCAGTGTCTCGGGATTTGCTGAGAGAGTTGGTATGCTGTCACCACGTCAAGCATTTAACAAAGTTTTCTTATGTGCCAATGGAAACTAAATTTCTGTATTTTTTATGATGCGTACAATAAAATTATAATTCTAATTCTAACTTTTCCTCAAGTCTTTAAATTACAAAGACAAGGTTTTTGCCAGAATTTGGTAAGAGGATGTCCAAATTTGCTGGAAATTTTAAAAATGGGTGTCCAAATTATTCACTTACAATACATTTAAAGTAGGTTTTAAGTAGTTCGTTGATTTAAATTTTGATTAATCTTTATAAATCTTTCCTAGACTTAGTTTCTCGTTAGAAAAACAGAATCAGAATGAGTCAATTCACTTTTTTCTTTTCTTTTTCTGTTTTCAGAGAAAAACTAAAGCGGTGTGGGGGCTGTAACTATGTGTATTACTGTGACCGACAATGTCAGGTGAGATAAGTTGCTGTCAAATGCTGTCAAATGCTGTCACTGTCACTATCAAGTGTAGGACAAGGTATTGCAATATGCAATATTCAGTCATATGTACCAATAAGGTACTCAATGCGCTTGAACACACAAACATTCTGAAGGCAGTTGATACATTTGGTAATTACTCGAGAAAATACATGTACATTACCACACCATAAAAACTGATTTGGTAAGGAGTACCTGAGAGCTGCTGATAGTATAAAACATTGTGAGAAATAACTCCCTATGAAGTAATGTAGTTTTTGAGAAGAGGTAAGATTTTTTTTGGGGGGGGGCACAAGTGGGGCACCATTTTTTCTAGGGGGCACTTCTGGCAACAACAAAATGTAGCTTCCGTTTGCATTTCTCTGAAACAAGCCCCTTTTCAGCACTCTTCTTATGTCATGTAAATAAAAATTGTAAGATAATCCGATGTGATCGAGAAACATACATTGTGTGAAAATGGAAAAATAGGTTTTAAAATACTGATATTATCACATCAAAGCTCATAAAATGAAGCATTTTTAAAAGTCCAGATTTCAAATGGGGGAGGGGAGGGGGCAGGGATATCAATTGGGGGACTCACGCCCCCCCCCCTTAGTTACGCCACTGTTGCGGTGAATTCAGCAGCCACTGCCAGAAACACTAAACTGAATTACAAGACTAAATAAATACATTAAGGAGTCGGGGGGTTAAAAGGCGTTTCATTTTATTTTAAATTTTTTTTTTACAGTCTCCAACTATGCCAACCATCAGTACGAGTGTAAATTCTTGAAAAGTGCAGAATGCGACGTCCAGTTGCGAACGAGGCTACTGTTGATGTGTGTGCAGAAACAGCTGGTAAGTAAACTTGTGTTCATGCGTCGCCCTTTTTCACAACAATGGCTTTCGGCTTCCACTCTGTGACGTAGGCCCCGTCAGTTATTTTGTAAAACAAACCTTTTTCGGTACGGGCCTTCAAACGGGCTTACGGAGCGTCAGCCAGTGCCGAAGCTGTGGTTATGAACTCTTTCCTTACCGTAGGCAACTGTGGTCGACCAAGCTTACACCAAAACAGAGCACCCAATCCTGAACACAAAGGCCATTTGCAACAGAAATGTAATTTCTCCAAAAGATCTTTGGAGATTTTAAACTTTGTGGACATAATTGTTTTGATTTTGAATCAACGGGGGCTGTTTAGACGAAGTGATTTTGCTTACTACCATTCTTACCATTCTTATAACAAGTAGGCTTTCGGATAAAAAATTACACACTTTTTTTAAGAGGTCATTTCCAAGTATCCCTACCTTTAATTTCATTCTGAAAAAGCTCATTGATTATAAAGTTCATAACTAATTATTTGTATTTGTTCTGAAGGAAAGGCTTTGCATCGTGAAAGTTTGAAATAACTTTTCTGATTTTGTTTGTTTTGTCTCTTCTGTTCTGGATATTGTGCAGAAGCGGTCCAAAAAGAATTCAGCTTTCAACTCTCGGGGATTTCCGCTGAAACCAGAGGGCCTGTATGAAAGTAAGTTAACTTGAGTGTTTTTTTGTTTTTGTTTATTCTGTAAATTCTGATATTTAAGGGACACTTTGCCTTCGGCTCTTTGGGCTATAAAATATGTTTGTTATGAAACAAATATGGTTGGAAAGGTATTTTAATAAAAGTAGAATATAATGATTCACACAAACATCCCTTGAGAATTGTGTGGTTTTCCTTTTACTTTGTGAACTATCATGGTCCGCCATTTTGTAGAACCAAATTTTTGACTCCACAAAATTATGGACTGTGTTACATGTGTATGTAGTTCACCCCCCCCCCAAAGGAAACCAGACTCCGCAATGATGTTATTTTCTCGTTTGCTTTAGAAAAAGAAGAGGATTACGGCAAAGAGACATCGGAGCAAGGTCCTGACATGGTATTCCTCATGGAATTCCTTGCCAGTCTCAAAGGCGTTGACGTTAGCGCCGATAGCGTCTACCGCTGCCTGAGACTCCTGAATGCAAACACGTTCTCTATCTACGACGAGACGATATGGAAGGGAATCGGTGAGGGCCTCTTCACGAGGTGAGTGCTGTGTAATGCCTTTGAGATTGTGGTGTGTCGTGGCCGAACGGACCCAAGCTCTGAAGTGTTGTCAGCAGCAGAGTGTGGGTTCGAATCCCGGTCATGATGACACTTGTGCCCTTGAGCAAGGCACTCAACATATAATTGCTTTGTAAAATGTTGGGAAAGTAGTGCATTCTGCTCTACCAGCCAGGCTCCTAGTGGATGATACCCATGCCTACATCCTTACGGACTGTGAAGGGGGGTATAACCCTGTTTCAGCCCCAGGAGTAGGTGACAACGTGCCCCTGGTGACAGTTGATTTGGGTTGACAGCTTTGGGATTAAAAATCGTTGCCCATGGGGATTATTTTCAGTCAAAAGCAACTTTTTGTCCTAGCCATTAATAGTTTGTTTTGTCAATGAAACTCCGTTTGGACACCCATGTAAAAGGCGTTTTGCAGACTTCAACCCTCTTGCTGTCTCACCATTCAATACCATTCAAGTGGTTTTGAATGATAGATAAACTATGCCAGCCTGAAATATGATACCATGAGGGAATGCATGTACACAGTACACAGTTAGTTCTGTGCACAGTTGTGCCACTGTACACAACCTTGGCAGTCGAATGGTTTCAAATGGTTGGTCAACTCACTGGAAAATGTTGCCAAGAGTCACTGACAGTAGGAGGGTTAATGGCCAATATATTTTGTTATGGTCGTGGTTCTGAAGCACTCCCAGACCATTGGTTCACTTACCGTGTTTGTTTTTTCCATTACAGGTTGGCAATGTTTAACCATGACTGTCGACCAAACTGCACATTTGTCTTCGATGGCGTACGATTGTCGGTCAGAAGTTTAAAGCTGATCAGCCCAGGAGAGGAGGTTGTGTATTGTTATTATTTGTATTACTATTAATATTATTATATTGATTTGGGTTGAAAAAGACAAATTGACCAGAACAGGATTTGAACCAACGACCTCTGGATTAATGTGCCGGCGCTCTACTAACTGAGCTATCTAGCCCTATGTTGGCAGTTTCCCTATTATTATATTATTTATATTTTATCTCTGTGGTGATGAAGCCAAGAAACCCTTACAAGTGTTTTGCACTGTAACCATGGTAACCTGTACGTCTGAAGATACCTGTGAAGAGAAGATGTTGAGGAAATGTCAGTTTTAGACGTGGGAGGAAAATGCCTACTTGGGGAAAACCCACGCAATCAGTCCACGTTTTCTTTGGTCTACACTTGACATCACTCACTTGAATGTTTTATGTGCAAACAAAGCTCTGGCTCAAAAAGCATTCAGTGCAGCTGGACCAATGATTTGGAACAATTTTCTTCCTGGCATTAGGGAATCTGTTAGTTTATCTGTATTTTGTAAAGCTCTTAAGACTCACCTCTACAGGCCTGTGAATTACACAGAGGCCACGCAGGCTCTGGCCTCTGTTGCCCTGGTCTTGCCCTTGGTGCCCCTTCAAAAGTTTCCCATAGACTTTAAGATTCTCCAACAGAAGTGCCCTTTGCAAAATGAAAATGGCCTTGCCCTCTCAAAGATGAAATTCCAGGCCTGCCTCTATCCATAGAGCAAGGTCCTTGCTCTATGCTCTATCCATGTTAATTTCTATTATGTGCGCTATGATCTTGATGGAATAGCGCCTTATAAATTTTGATTGTTGTTGTATGTTATGTTTTGAAAGAGATTATTGAGAAAATAGAATTAGCTGTTGCAAACTGCTTACCAACCAAAAGGACCTATGGTATAAATGCAAACAATAGTTAATGGCCTGACGTTTTGACTCTAGTAGAGTCTTTCTCAAAGGCTAGGTGACAACACACCACACATAAACAGGTGTAACAGAAGCAGTCAAGTGAAAAGAAATGTATAGAGAGAGAGGCAGAAAGCACTCAAAAAAAGCAAGGGATGAACAATGAAAGAGATTATTTATTGCATGGTGTTCTCAAAAGGATATCAATATGTAATTCCACCACCACAAAGCCTCAAGTCCTAAAATAACAATTGCTGGGTATGTTTTTTTTCTCTTTGGTGAATGGTAGTGTGTGATTAGCTACGTCAATCTGATGAAACCAGCTGCTGTTCGGCAAAACACTCTCAGGAATTGGTACGACTTTGAATGCGACTGCAAACGATGTACGCAGGGCTCTGAAAAGGTATAGTCACCAACTTCAATATTTTTTGTTGTGGTACTAATACTATGATGATGCACAGATATGTGTAAGTTTTAGGGGTCCTGTCTTCATTAAACACTTAGAGTCCACAAATACGAGCTGTTAAAATCTGTAAATTTCAAAGAGAAAAGGCCTTTATTTCATTGACAAAACAACTTATTAAAGGTATTGTACAGAATTGGTAAGGATAAAATGTAATAGTTTAATATAAGTCTGAAAGCTTAGTGATTATGAATTTCATACTAGAACCATTTTTGTCTTTGAAATATTTCCCAATGAAATAAAGTCATATTCATGAAAACTGTATTCGAAAACCTATAAAAAGCACAACAGCTAACTTCGGTTGTTGCAACCAAAATTAAGGATAGTGTGTTTACACAATGCTGAAAAATGTGCATGGTTTTTCACTTTATTCTCCTGACTCCCACAATGGATTCAGCCCATTTTCACTGGTTTGTTATTTCATGTAGATGGTTGATCACACAAAACATGAACACTCTCTGCAACTACTTTGTCAGCTCTACCCATGCTGGATAATACCTTTAAAAACATCTACCAACTACATATGTGAAAGCTGTCAATACACTTGTACTAATGTGAGCTATTGGCTACTTGCACGGATCCGCAATGTGCGTGTAGAGCCTCGACTTCATTTGAATTGTGTTGGATGAAAGTGTCATTACATTACCAAGACAATACAGAGTTATATAATGCTTCTATTCACTGCTGTCCCCGATTCGAGGCTCTACACCCAAATGGCTGACTGCAAAGGGCGATCGTCCTTTGCACGGTGCAATGAATGCATGACCTTTTGAATATGCATGACTGTTTGAATATACATGACCTTTTGAATATGCATGACCTTCTGAATAGGCATGACCTTATGAATATGCAAGAAGTGTACCTTATATTAACCAGTGTCTTGTTTTTTCCTCCAAATGTGTCTTGTCTGTTGTCCTTTTTTACTCTGTGTAACAGGATAGGTTAATGTACGCTATAAAATGTCCGCAGATGAACTGTCTGGGGACTGTGGTACCATGTCAACCAGGAATAGTTATGAGTATGAACCCTGATCCCCCCCAAAATAAAATTTAAAAAAACATTTACACTTTTTGGAAGCGTGTGTCGTGGCCGAGCGGTTAAGAGCACCGGACTCAAGCTCTGGTGTTTCTGATCAGCAGAGTGTGGGTTCGAGTCCTGGTTGAGGCACTTGTGCCCTTGAGCAAAGATACTTTACCGTTATTGTTTTGTCCTTCGGATTGGATATTAAGCCTTAGGTCCTGTGTACTTGGATTGGTAGTGCACGTTAAAGAACCCAGAACACTTATCGAGAGTAGGGGTTAACCCCGGTGTTTCTGTTTCACACAGCAAGCATCCTTGTTTACAGGTTTCCTCAGGCTTGCGAACTGCAGTGATTAAGTTCACTTATGAGGCATCCTTGGTTTCATTACTAAAAATATATAATAATATTAATAGATCAATATTTCATAAACATTTTCTTTTCAATGACTATGACCAGGAAGAATTACTTGCTCAAGTAGGCTTCTCAAAAGGATGTGCTTTTTCCCCAATACCCAATACGTGTTAACTTCGATCGCTCCTCAATGCATATAACTTGTACACGTATTACGCATTGCGTAATACGCAATACGGACACATGGAGCAAGTTCGGGTGGGCGACTAGAGTGACTAGACTAACCAGAAGCAGTGTGATCGTAGCTAGTCAATCTCCCTGTGGTCTATGGTTTCTAGTAAGTCTAGTCACTCTAGTCGCCCACCCGATTTTGCTCATAGGCGTATTTGTGTTGCATGGTGTGTGCTTTCATTTATATGGATTTTAGGACTTGGGCAGTAATTATTTCTCACTTGATGCCAAACTCTTTCAAGTCGGCCCTCTCTAAAGGCAGCGATGAATTATTTTGAACACGCAATTATGCATTATGCATGAATGCCACGTGCAGCACGCGGAAGTGTTATAAAAATCCTTGCATAATTTGTCGGTGACCCGCTTGGCTGCGTAAAAAAAAATAAAAACAGTTAATGCAGCTCAAAGCTAAAATCCAAGTTGCCTGTAAAGATGACCTATATCGAGAACTACCTGTACTTAAAAGTTTCCACTTTAAGTTGAATAGCCCAACTTTTTGTTTTCCTTTCTTCTTTCTGAAATAATTCTGGCAGATGTTGCTGTTTCAAAACGGAAAACATACAAAAACTTTTGCATGTGCCACGGACGATGCACAAAAACTGTGTGACATGAAAATTTGCTTGTACATGGCTGATGGATGTAATTAAATGTTGGGATCCCAACAATAATTCATTTGTAGTTTTTAATTAGCTACCACTAATCATTGGCAGATTTTTTTTTCAGGCAATATAGTCTATAAAAAAAACTATTAAAAATAAAAATTAAAGTTTTCAGATCAAGTCTGCTGAAAATGGGACCTAGCATCTTTTAGTCCCGGGGGCCGGGGCCGATTTCACAGAGCTTTTAAGCACTTAATTTTGCTAAGCCTTCCCAATAACATGGGTTGTCGTGGTGGTGGACTCGGGCTCTGTTATTTACAGAATGTGGGGTTCGAATCCAGGCCTGGTCAGTTGAGACACTTTTGTCCCAGAGCAAGGCACCTTTATCATAATTGGCTCCTCTTCATCTCAGTTGTTTAGTGCCAATGAAACCAGATATAAACACCAGCCTGATGAGCCATATTGGAATGGGACAGACTTTTTTTTTTTACTGCAGAAAAAAATATAACAATAATACTTAACAGAAACAGGATACCGTTCAAAATCTATGTAATGTACACTGCTTGTGATTGGTTACCTGCAATTTTTCACTAAGGGGAAGAACGTCGCCGCAAGGTTTTCTGCTTAAAAGCTCTATGAAATATAACCCCAGTCCATTAACCATTTTTACCATTGGCAAAGGGTTGGTGTTTTATGGTCGAAACTATCATTTTTACAATATTAAAAAGGAATTTTCAGTTAATGTATTTTGTTTTTGTTTTTTTGTTTTTTCCCTCCACTTTATGTTTTCTTTTCTCGCTTCTTTTCCTCATAATCCTTTATCTTCCCCTCCTCGCTTTTGCTCTCTCTTCCCCCGCATGTCCTCTCTCATTTAGACGAGGAGTTTGAAGCGTGCGATGCGTGTGGTTTTGACATCAGCACCAGCGATCATCCAGACAAGATGAAACAGGCAGAGGAGCAGGTGAAGAGCTTCCAGGATGCCAACCATGGAGATATCCTTTTCTTGTAACTAACTTACTTGTAACCGAGTCCCCAGTGGCACAAGGCCCTTCCCATGAAATATGTAAATTGAACATCGCGTGTGAGCACTTTCCCTACTGGTTGGCAAAATGAGGGAACATCGCGATTTTTTGTGTGGGACTGATGGTGGCGTGACGCACACGCGTTGTCTAGTGCACAACTCTGTGGCGTTTGCCAACCAATAGTGACTGTACGCATGCGTGAATGTAATTAGCATATTCCATGGGAAAGGTCCATTAGCATAGAGTAGGAGGAGGCTTGACAAAATAATTTAGGTTTTGCAAGGTTTTGAATCGATATGGATTAACCATCGTAATCTGAAGGCATTCTATCGAACACTTAATACAAAGCACGAACTTGATACACTTTTTAATGTCACGATAGTATCAAATCCGTCACGATAGTATCAAATCCGTCACGTTAGTATCAAATCCGTCACGATAGTATCAAATCCGTCACGATAGTATCAAGTCCAGCCAAAAATTTCGGTAAAATATGTTAAACCTGCTTTGCAGCAGGTTGTTTAAATCATACTAATTTGTTTGATACAACTCACGCGTAGATCCTTGTCATTTGCTTTGTTAACAATAGTCACAAAATAACCAGGAAATACATCCACCTCACACTCTGAAAATTCTAAAATCCCCCTTCTAACCAAAATGGAAAACTCCATGTAGACACCAACCTTGTCTACCATGACACGACATTGAATTGTTTGTACAAATAGGCGGGGAATTATTTTCTGGAAATGACACTGTGAATCGTCCATTAAGTATCAAAATTTGACAGGCGACTAGTCTAGTATTCAAGTTTGGAGCGTCGCAGCATTAAATACATGGCAAAATAATGGATGACATGTGACGTGTGCTCCACCAATCAGTCTTCTCTAGTCTTCATCAGGAGACTAATGTTATAACAGTTCTTTTCTGAGCCAGCACATCCCTGATGAAATGCATACGCGATCCAGTTCCCCTACAAGATTGTACATTCCTTAACTGGTATCCCTCACATGATGCACTCTTCTTGGATGGATGCGCTCCACTTGTGTCACTTCTTGATTCCGTGTACCAGCCACACCACATGTCTGTCTATCAGTTGACTAAGAGGGCCTTCAATGCGTCTTTGCGGCTGTCCCGTGATGATGAGCAAGAGATGACATTGGAGTACGGACTGAGAAGTGTGTCTGCTTTAAGGTTTGTATAATAGCATTGTACGGGGTGGTGCTTTAAAGAAGAAAATCCAGTTTTTAAAGTAACTTTAATCTACTTACTTAAAGGTGTTACACAGAATTGGTAGAGCTGACAAAATAGTCGCAGACAGTGTTCATGTCCTTCGGATGGGACGTAATGCCGTTGGTCCTGTGTGTTGTGTAATGCACGTAAAAGAACCCAGTGCACTTATCGAAAAGAGAAGGGGTTCGCCCTGGTGGTCCTGGTTTGATTGGCAGCATATTGCGCCAACGCACCTTGTAAACCATTACATTGTGCTATGTAAAGGAATAGGTCTCAAACTTCAAAAAGTAGCTCCACATATATACCTTGTAGGAAAATACTGACTGTTGAAGCGCCTTGAGCGTCACTGAGTGACGGATATGAGCGCTATATAAGAAGCCACTATTATTATGTATTGTGTTATCATCCAGATTCATGAAATAACAAACATGCACAAATTTGGGCTTTATCCGTTGTATGAGTCGGGAGAAAATAGTGAAAAACAAGATGGACACATGTGCGCTGCGCGTTGTGAAATGGTCAATATGGGAACCTGCGAAGGCTCAGACAGACAGGCCTCGAATTTCGCCACAGCACCACAGCAATTGCTGTGGATGCCCTTAAAAACCTTCAATACAAATTCAAATTTTTCTCATTGGGTGCCCTTCATTTTGGAGAAATTGCCGCGCCCTTTTGAACACTAAATTCGAGGCCTGGACAGATATATCCATCCTCCCCTAAAAAACGTTAAGATTTGACTGACGTTTCTGATTTTGCCCCACGACAGAACACAGCTAGATGATTGCGATGCTTTCTTGTGTTACAATCTATGGCGTATTGGGCAGCTACAGGCTCAGCTCGGCCTCAGCTTGAAGGCGATTCATACCCTGGAAAAGGTTGGTATTTGATTTTTGAGTTAAGATGACGATGATCTTCGTTATCAAGTTGTGATGCTCATGTAACTCATGTAACTGATATAATTTTGTGTGTAGGATTTGGCAATTGGGTCACTAGTGCATGACTAGTGGACCCCGAGGGACTTTGAGTGACCAGGAGAGGGTCCGATTTCCAGAGGCCGAAGGCTGAGGGAACTAGGACCCTATTCTGGTCACTCACTGGCCCGAGGGTAGAGGCGCACGAGTGATATGGAATTATGCCAGACTATAGACCCATTGCATATGGCGTCACACCCTCAAAAAAGGAGGCAGATCATTGGACGATAGCTGTTCTCTGTGCGTAAAAATGTGCGCGTGACCTCAGCGTTATGCGTTTCGCGTTATGCAAGGGGGAGCTATTGATTTATATAGACCCCTTACACAACTCTCTTGTGTGCATGTTTGTATACAATTTTGACACCCAAAATGACACCCAGGGTAGGCACATGTGAGTACGTTGCGCGTTGTACAAGGGGTCTATATGTGTGTTTTATGCCGCACCTCAGTCAAAAAAGAAAGTTTTCAGGATTTTATTGCTGAACTGTTTTAGTTCAACAAGTATCCTAAGAAAAGGAAAGCTTTCAGGTTCCCCAGATTGTTTTCAAGTTGCTGGTCACTGTTCATATCATGAGAGGGCGCTGCAACCAGTCAAAAGTATATTGCCTTGTTCGGGAACTATATTCTTGGAAATGACACATGCTCGAAGTCGGGACGCGCATCTTTTTTCATGGTGGCGCAAATCTCACGCGCTCAACTCTATCAATGAACCCCATGTGATCTTGGTTTTGGCCAACTAGAATATAGAACCAGCGAGAGGTGTGTTATAAAATTGTCTATCGTTCGTAGGCGCTGACGAGCATGAGGATTGCGTACGGTAGTAACCACAAAGTCACCTTACTGGCGGAGGAGCTACTGGTTACACTAAGAGTGGGAAAAGACAACCCCGGGAACGACAACACTGTAACTCAGGAAGAATCAAATCTAACCAATTGAATACCAAAGAGCGCTCAACACTTAAAAGTATAATGTGATTTTAAGAATGTTTTATTGATGATGCAGATTTATTTTTCACTGTTGAAGAAACAGTTTTTAAAGTGCAACAGTTTGTTGATTGATATATTAATTATTGGTTATAAATATATTGATAAAAAGCTCTATTGATGTTGTATAATATGATATTTTATAATATTTTATTGATTGGCATACAGGTTTTATTTATGACAAAGTATAGGCTTATAATTGTTAATTGGCGAAAAGGGGAATGGACAGTTTCAATCTGAAAGCTCACTGATTATTGAGGTCACACCAGTACCAATCCTCCAGTGTGGAAAGGTCAACCAAAATTCCTGGGAATTTGTCTCGTGTGTGAAAGGGGTTAAAGAGGGGCTCAAAGGTCAAATTCAGTTTTGTGATGCACTCATATCCCAATGGATAGAGTCCTCTTGAAAGTTGGACAAAAAAATTAGAAGTCTCTAACCTCACATTAAAACGGTGTAAAGTGTCATTTCATGAGATACTGTTTCATTTTAAAGTTAGAGCGCGACGTCATCCAACATTTAAAAAAAAATGGGTCTCACAATCCAAAGACATTTTTTTGTGGCAGGTATGAGGTCAAAACCAATTTCCGTTTTGTTTTGATTGAATATCATCAAAGTTCGGGAATGAGCTAAAAATTCTCTGTACAAAAAAAAGTAGACTAGATATTTGAAATGTGACGTCAAATGTTTTGGGAATTTGACAAAAATTGCACTTGGAGAGGTTTAGGGACTAGACCTATTGGAAAATGAGTGGATAACACAACCTAATTTGACTTGATAAAAATTATCGACAGGGCTGTATTATTTCCCCAGAATGGTGAATTGAGCTCAAGATTTTCTGTATGTTTAAGAAACAATTAGTATTAATTTCCACAGGGATACACTTTTAATTTCATGTCTCTCAGGAAACTATGAATTTTAATATTTAAACTTTTCCTTTATTTAAGTGCAAAAATGCAAGTCGGACTTATCTTTACACTTTTGGGACGCTGTTCGGCAAAAGCATGCAAGTGCCAAACGGTAGCTTCGTACAAAATAAACAACACCAAAAAACACAAATATTCCATTGTTTCCACAGGGAACTGTTCGTTTTTATTTACTTCCACTATCTCTTGGTTTTATTTTACACTCGTTCTCAAGAACACTAATCATTGTCAAAATGTTCAAGATTGAAAAAGCAAAAGGTTGAGAGTTGGCGGCCAGTGCAAAATCCAGCCGAGATAATCCAAGGAGGAAGGCATGAAGCATTCCTAAGTATTTTTGAAGGTTTTCTTTAAGAGAACTTTGTTTATCAAGTTTATGTCCGGCTTGCCAGCTCCTTGGCCTTAATCTTCTCCAGCTTGCGGATTCTGTCGTTGCTCTTGCTGCCGAGCTGTCCACCACCCCAGTGACGGCGGATCTGAGGAGGAGGAAAGTAAAGACAGAAATGTTACGCATTGATAGTTTTTACTTTAGCGAGTACTCACTCGGCCAGTTGCCTACAGGCAACCCCTCAATCCTCTACTCTACAATCACTCAACACCCAAACGGGTTAAACTTCGACAATAATGGTATGCCTGGCCCAGTAATTGTTATTTTGGCCTACAATCCTCAACTCTTTACAATCAAACAACGTCTCCTGAAGGGGATTTGTGAGGGTTTTGGTCACCGACTGAAATGAAATTAATACACATTTTCCTTGAAATTTCTTTTAGCTACAGCTTTCATGTTTACAAAGTTAACGGAATTTCAATGTATCTTTGTATGTTTTCAGTGCCACTTTAAAATGTCCGCTGTTGGTCAACAGCTCCTGTACATTCCATTCCAGAGTATAGATTCGCTAATAGATTGCCGATGCCCCGACTGACTAACTTTTGTTTATGAACGTTCCTACTCAGATTTAAAAAGCTCGGTTGTGATTGGATCCACATAGCGAATGCTTCAGGTGAAGAAATTCAATACATCACTGCAGGAACTTGTGTACGGTCAGTCTCGCCAAGACAGCACCCGTGCTGTAAGAAAAAACACGCCCCAAAAACCAACTTTCTTTGTACGTACCTCCTCGTATCTGTCATTGTAGTTGGTCTTGACTGCCTCAATGATCTTGGCCAGGGAGCCCTTGTCCTCGCTGGGAAAGAAGAGGAGGATACAAGTCTTAGTCTACGGTTCTTACTTGATAAAGACAGGAGTGAGCACCACTGCTGATAAAAAGTCTGAAACGTGGGATCTACATTGTAGGAGGTATGTTGAAATGACGAGATTTCAACCTTTTAGTAACCCCTGGAGCTATGGATTTCAAGGTGGCCCTAGCGAAAGTGTTTTTTCGGTGCCAGAGGAGAAGTAATCCATGAGCAAAATTTCTTACAAAACAAAAAACTGTTGTTTTCATTCTCACTAGGCAGGCATAAAAAGCTCCGGATTCAGCTGAAAGTCTGAAATTTCTCATCAATGCAAACGCCCATTGATTTGACTTGAAACAGATCTTTATTTAAACCTCCACAACAAACCAAATAACCTTCAACTAAACATATTGCGCTCGAGGCGTTCTCAGGCTTCCTAGAGTAGAGAAAGACTATTTTACCTGTTGACATTGCTGAATGCCAAGCACGTTGCCGTCTTGCGGTGAACGACAGCTCCAAGACGTGCCTTTCCCTTAACGATGCAGTAAGGAACTTCCATCTTGCGGCACAGGGCTGGAAGGAACATCACCACCTGGGGAACATTTCAGAGGAAAAGACATGAATTTATACTTTAACAATCAAGAACCGAAATGCTAGCGAGTGAAACTGCCAAGGAGAAAACAGTTTTCGTCCTGTGGGCATTTCATAGTCGCCCTGGGGAATGCAACATGCTGCAAAAACAGAAAAAATTACTCATCGTACAGTTCACCATAATAACATGGAGTGACAATTAATTTTGGTCTCCGGCGAGGGTGATAATTTATCATGTTTCTATTTGCATCAACAAATTTATAGCCATTTGACAAACTTTCTTTTGATCGACCTTACTCCTGCTCAGATTTAAAAAGCTCAAGTTTAATCCACACATTAAGCTCAGGGGCTCTTCAGGTGAAGAAATTCAAACATCACTGCAGGAAGCGAAAATGATTAGATCAAAAGCTCTTTTTTTACAGAATACAACATCCCACTCTTTCACTTAAAGGCCAGCCTACCTCGATAGGGTCCACATCGTGGGCGATCATGACCAGCTGAGCCTTCTTGGACTCCACGAGTGAAGTCACTGTGTTCACGCCGGACCTCACGATGTTGGGTCGACGAGTTGGGACGTCTTCTTTGCCCTCGGCGCGCTGGGCGGCACGAGCTCGCAGGCGCTGCTTCTTATCCTGCTTGGTCTCGGGGCGGTACTTGTTCATCAGACGGAACAGCTGGGTGGCTATTGGATTGGGGGGGGGGAGATAATACAGTCAACAATACAGACATTTCTAGGCTTTAAGTATTAACGTTAATACATTTCAGCTAACAAAAATTTGTTGATCATCCTGCTCAGATTTAAAAAGCTCGGGTTTAATCCACACATTAAGCCCATGGGCTCTTCAGGTGAAGAAATTCAAACATCACTGCAGGAATCGTTAATAAATCCAGCTTTTAGATAACCCAACTTCAGTATCGGCTTATTAATATAACATTTTTGTTGTACTAATTAATTAGTACTCTGCGATGCAAAATTTGTACTTCTGTTGATGTTGATTTTAATGGATTTGGCAGAGGGTGAAATAAGCGATCTATGTACCTGTCTGACGGTCCAAGGTCTGGTTGAACTGATTGATGGAAGGTGGGACCTTCAGACGCTTGAAGAGGATGGCACGCTGACGCTGCAGACGGACATACTTGGGCCACTTGACAAAGCGGGACAAGTCACGCTTCGGCTGGATGCTTTGGCCTGAAAACAATATAAAAGTTAGATTTTATGGGTTAAAAAAAAAAAATGTTCTCACACCAAGTTAAGAATACAAAACCATTGACTCGATAACACCTACAGAAAGCACGCTGAATCAAACTTGTCCACTTGACGAAATTACAAAAGCTATAAATGTAACCTTACCAAAATGGATAGGAAAATACAATTAATAAATAATATAATTTGGATTCAGAGATGCTGCACTCTTTGCACGATACAGTTACACGTACTCGTCTACAAAACTGTCACGCGATGAGTTAAGGGTTACGATTATCACAACAATATTCCAGAAAAAGGTCTCCTTAGTTTTTTATCTTTTACTTACCGATGCCGAAGTTCTTGGGGCGCTTCTCAAAAAGGGGGTTGACAACCTTCTTGGGGGCAGCCTGGCGAGCTGCATAAGGGGCCGGAGCCACCTTCTTCCCCCTCGGAGCTTTCTTGGTTTTGGGCTGAAAAGTCAAAGCAATTGATTGTGGGTTTATGATGGGCCATTGCTTTATCTACAGTACTCTTTTCGAACATTCTAAGTTTCCTTTCCTAAAACATTCCCAAAAAGTTTACTAATTTTCTTTAAAACATCAGTCTTTCAGCTTCAAATGCAATTCAATTGCCAAGCACTTCATTGATTCTGTCTCAACAATATTAAACATATTCAATTTAACGTTTAAATTAATTTGGAATAATTCGTGACCGACATGTCTTTTTTGTATGCATGTGATGGAGGAAGTTAATACAATTATGCCATCATATGGACGTTTTTCCAGTATGTTAACAAGTTGTCCCTACATTAATAAAACTCCATATGGAATAATGGATAATAATGCGTATTTTTGTGATGTGGCCCTCGCGCACCGACCAACCAATGCAATAACGGGTCTAGAAAAAGATTGTAATGGCCGCACACATTGGCCTACTCACACGTAAGAGATTTGTAGCATTTTATAGTTATTACAAATACAGTTGAAAACAAATAAAGACATATACTTAAAGATACACCATTATTAGGTATGATAGTTCAATTAAATGTAATAATTTTAAACGATGTTGGAGATTCAAAGGTGATTTATTTTCCACCACAACGACAACGTCCAACCTACCATTTTGGCTGCCACGGAAAGAGGACGATCTCGCGTGGAATCACGAGAGTTCGAAAATTAGTAAGCGGACCGAGAGTCGTTGTGCCCTGACTTCATATACGAAAGGGAGGTATAAAAGCACTATGGGGCCAGTCTAAAAAACACTCGGTGCTGTTGTTTGGCATGTTTACTGCACGCACCGACGAAGTGAAGGGGCTACTTTGTTCATTTATTTCACTTTTCACTCAAGTCAACGGGACATGAGCGGCAATCTCAAATTTGAGTGCAGGTAAGAATTGCCATTTTTATTTGCATTCATTATTTTAATAATTTTGACTTATATTTACCATTTTGCTCGATTGTTTACTTGTGTACATACTGTATTTTTTGTGAACTTATTGTCTTTGAATTTTGGCCGAATAATTAATAATAATAAGGTGTCAAGGTTGTAGCTCTGGTAGGACGCCAGTCTCCGTTGGCGTTGCATGTTGTATACAAAAAACGGAGTTTTACAGTGATATCGCTGCATGGGCATGGGTGAGGGCGCTGTTTACCTAAACTGGACTGCTTTGTTTTGTTTATCATTTTTCCAGTTTTTGGTGTGTGCTCTTTTTAGCTGAATCAGCATGTCTCAAGGAGGTGCTCAGAGGTCACTACCACAAAGTAAAGACAATCTCTTGAAGACGTACGCACGACGTCTCCGTGGAGATGTTCAATCAATTCAGGATAACTTTACGGAAATATTAAAACTTGCAAAGGTATGTATTGGAAACAGAAAGCGACTTGGTACAGTCAGTTTTCTTCAAATAATCAAGTATTTAATTATCTGCTGTGAAATTACGCAAATTGGTTTGTGATTATGTAGATAATTGATATTCATCATTTATTGATACATCTGCGTTAAATTAAACACACAAAAATACCCATGCTATGCACAACTGTCCTGATGATAGACTGTCATGACTAATAGAGTTTAACCCTCGCTGCTTTCAGTTGCTTAATGAGTTTTGCACTCTGCTTGACCAACACTTATCACTTTATATCAAAAGTCAATAACCGCACAATGTTTACCTTCCCTTTCTTTATCCTTGCCTTTGAAAGTTTTATGTCACAAATTCGTTAACCATAAAGTAAAACATGTATTTCCCCAATGCTCAGGTACTTGATGGCTAGGTTTTAGCCAGGATTTGGTAAAAAGGGTGTCCAAATTTGCTGGAAAATTTAAAAACTGGGTGTCCAAATTTAAAACACAGTGTCC
Source organism: Pycnopodia helianthoides (assembly GCA_032158295.1). NCBI lineage: Eukaryota > Metazoa > Echinodermata > Asteroidea > Forcipulatida > Asteriidae > Pycnopodia > Pycnopodia helianthoides. The sequence goes on from CM063258.1 coordinate 14,463,328, forward strand.
AGACACCCCTCTGGCTAACACTTATGCTTGATGGTTAGATAGCTTGCAGTTTACTTATTTTATGAACCTCAAGATAATGGTGTCCGATATTCAGGCCATTACAATTCTTGTTTCATTTGCTTACAGGTTGAAGAGGAGACCCAAGTAGCGAGACAGACCCAGGGGGAGCAAGAACAAAATGAAATGCACGTCAGAGCAGCAAATATAGTAAGTTATCAATGGCAGGTCTGGATTTACACGCACAGGCCTCTGTTGCCCCTGGTCTTGGCCTTGGTGCCCCTTCAAAAGTTTCCCATAGACTTTAAGATTTTCCAATGGAAGTGCCCTTTGCTGAATGAAAAATTGCCTTGCCCTCTCACAGATGAAGTGCTGACTTATTGCCAATTCTAAAGATTTCCAGTAGTTGCCTGCTTGAATACTTAACGATCCAATTAGAACACTCCTACCATTTTGACTTTAAAGACGCTCCCCATACTTGTTTTTGAAACTCTTACTTTTCTGTTTGAAATTTGAAGATGGATGTTGTCTCTAACAAATGCTTTTTGTGTTTCACTCTTTTTACAGGTCCGTGCCGGCGAATCTCTCATGAAGCTCGTCTCAGACATCAAAGAATTCCTCATCTTAAACGACTTCCCCTCAGCCAATGCAGCCATCGCCCAGCGTACACGGTTCCTGCGCAATGTTCAAGCGGAGGTGGATGAAAAGATCATGCAGCTACGGGACGAAATGTCGTTGAATTTATTTGAACTTGAAGAGGAGTATTACGCTTCGAGATACAAGTTAAAACTTCCCGACGAGATGCAATAAACACTTAACACTCCAATAAACTGTGGAGTACGTCCACACCCAGAACAGCTTCAACAGGCTGATGTGTAATAAATGCGTCGGGATATTTTTGATGCCATCATCATACACTGATGTATGAAAAGGCAAGGCATGCTCAGTCATGGAATTACACAAAGGGAATGGCCTCTGTTGCCCCGGTCTTGGCCTTGGTGCCCCTACAAAGTTTCCCATAGACTGCAAGTTTTTCCGATGGAATGCTCATTGTGAAATGAAAATGACCTTGCCATCTCATAGATGAAATTCCAGGCCTTTGTCTTGGATCTTTCTGAGTAGAGTTCTCAATCATTAAACCACTGAGCTTACCCAGCAGGGCTCGCCCTTAACACTAGCCCGGCGTACACTGTCTAGGTAAAAAAATGCTACAGGCTAGTAAACACCACTTCTCAACTTGCCCTGTGGGCTACTAAAAACTGTGCAACCTACTTAATTAAAATGCTCATTTCTTTCTCTTCAGATGTGAAAAATTAATGTATAAAATGTGTTGATCGTTATTGAGTGTGTTAATATAACTTCATTTGATCATTAAACTGGTTGTGATCATTAACATTAACACATCAGAGCATTACATTTATGGCAATTCCTGTTTATATCTGGGCTACTAAAACTTCCCGGGGGAAAGTAAAATGCACAGTTTACTGGCCCGACGGGCTCCTTTACAAAAAGCTTAAGCGCAAGGCCTGCCTAGTGATTAGAGTGCCAGCTGATGTTTCCACATTGATGATAAATATGAGCCCCTTTTGCGATAAGAACTTTTGAAACAAGAATTTTCCAGGAAATGTTGCCTGGGCCAACCCCTGATAAACTTTCGGTTACACCTGCTTGGGTGTAGGGTTAAGGCGTGTTGTGGCTGAGGGGATAAGAGCACCCGACTCGAACTCTGGTGTTTCTGATCAGCAGAGTGTGGGTTTCGAGTCCCGGTCATGACACTTGTGTCGTTAAGCAAGACACTTAACCGTTATATTATATTGTTTCGTCCTTCGGATGGAATGTAAAGCCTTAGGTCCCGTGTGTTGTGTAACTTACCAAAAAACATTTCTGGGTTGTTGAAATAAGGGTATTTTAACCACCAAACAAAATGTAAATTTTGACATTGTTTTTGGAACATTTCCTTTCATTTTGGGGATTACTTTACATGGGGAAAAAAGGGACACTCATGCTATCTGCGAACTCTTTCTTTCTTGTTAGCCTTGTTGAATTTATAGTAACTGTCTTGTATGTTACACGATACAGTTGTTGCACGCTGTGATGGGGTCCATGGGTTTTGTACACCCGAGGGGGACAAAAAATTGCCCCCGAGTGTGTACACCCATGGACCCCATCACCACAGCATGCAACTATTGTTTCAAAATTGATACCATGGTAATAAATAAAGAGGCGATCTGTTGTCATCATCTTCCAACATTATTACGACGAAATTGGCACATGAATTGTAAACAACAATGGCGGTTGTTGACAGAAATATTGTTTCACTCTTCCCTATGATACATCGGACAGGAATGTCAATCAATTTACCAAGTACCAGTGTAATTATTACAAATTCATATCTGGGACTATTTCTAATACATGTACATGACGGTGGAAACGACCAACAAGGTAATGTACCCTGTGGGGTACATCACTCATGTTGCCTTGAGCCATGTACATGTGTCTTTGTAGCACATCACTGATTGGTTCTCGACCAGTTAGATTAATAATTTATTACCCTGGCATAACAATATGATATTGTTTACTTTTGTATACTTGCTTTATATGGAAGTGATATGATAATAAAATAAATTCTGAATGAACTGTATTTTGCTAATCTTATTCCTCGATTTTTAAGTTTATTAGTTATTAAAACTTCTTGAAAAGGATGTCCATCGTTGGCTTCCAGGAAAAGCCACGATAGCGTCCTTTTTGGGGGGTGGGGGATCCCTAATATTGTTGAGAGATATTATTATTTTCAAGAATTATGTTTTTTTTTAATCGCAAGAGGGCGGGCGAGCGCACGAATGGCAACTTCTCGCTGGTACCCCGCGTTCTTTAGTGACAAACCAGTCAATTTAATGCAAACCAGGGAAAAATGTGTCCTTGGCCGGCTAGCTGGCTGACGTTGTGAATTTGCATATCGTAAAACACATGTTTTCTCGTCGCATTTTGTGTTATTTTGATTACGAAACCATACTGTTTTTGTCTTAAATAACGAAAAAAGTTTACTTTTTTCATCCACCAAGTTGTGCAACAAGGTTTCAGAGTCTCTTCTACCACTATTTAATCCTTTTTTTATCCGAACAAAATGCCGAAAAAGAAAGACAAGAAAAAGGCTGTTGAAGAGGAATGGTACGACGACGAGGCAGAGAAGAAGGCAACGGCCAACGGGAGTGAAGAAGTAGCAGACGGCAGCGGTGGAGACGGTGACGAGAAGTCTTCCACAGCTGGCAAAACCAAGAAAGGTACTGTGACGCTCCAGGGTATACCCCTTCATTCTACTTCTACTAGTGTTACTGATTTGAGGCTGCCACTGTGTTTTATCTGTTTATGTTTTAATTATTCACTTACTTAGTTCATGAGTTTGTGGTAAATTACACCAAACCAATGAGTATGTATGTAAAATGATTGCCAGTCATCTCGCCCCCGGCAAAGTCGCCCCCTGCAAAGTCGCCCCCTCGCAAGCCCGCCCCCTCCAGGTACAAACTCGCCCCCTCGCAATGTCGCCCCCTACAAAGTCGCCCCCCCCGCCAGAGTCGCACCCTGACAAACTCGCCCCCTAACAAAGTCGCCCCCTAACAAAGTCGCCCCGACACACAGTCGCCCCTCCCTATGCATTTTTTTGCTATTGTTGCAATTATTTTCTAAGGGAAAATTTTTTGTTGTTTTTAACTTGATTCAAGAAAGGGGAATGCTTAAAGACTTTATACATTTTTGTTGCAATTGTTTTCGAAGGGGAAATTTTGTTGTTTTTAACTTTTACATTTTTGTTGATGGTAAATAACTTAAAAACTTTTACTAGTTGAAAAAATAACGCATTTTCTCCCGTTGTAACTCTTAAAAAGAAATTAAAGAAACATTTATTTAATCCTAAAAGACTTTATACATTTTTGTTGAGGATAAATAACGTAAAAAACATATCATAAGTACTTATGCATGTACTTTAAAACTATCAAAATACGAAAAGACAAATTTACAGGAGACATAAATAAATAAATAAATCTTGCACGGTAATGTTTTATTGTATTTAACACAATCGGTAGGCTCTATATTACCAAACGTGTACTGTGCCTTTAAGAAGAAACTCTCCCCAAAAAGAAAATTATAAAAAACCCATGAATATTAATTTTACACTCTTTAACTTCACATGCTCCATCACAATTCTGGTACTGCATACTCTTGGGGCACTGCATGCTGGGACAGCCGTGCTTGCGTACTTTCAAGCAAATACCAAGGGGGTGACTGTGTCGGGGCGACTTTGTAGGGGCGACATTGTGAGGGGGCAAGTTTGTACCTGGAGGGGGCGAGCTTGCTGGGGGAAACTTTGCAGGGGCGACTTTGCCAGGGGCAAGATGTTAGGGTCCTACTAAATACCATCAACTAGGGGGAAACATTGTGAGGGGGCAAGTCTGTACCTGGAGGGGGCGAGCTTGCTGGTGGGCAACTTTGCAGGGGGGCGACTTTGCCAGGGGGCAAGATGACAGGTCCTACTAAATACCATCAACTTACCGTCAACTCGCCGTCAACACCTCCAATACACATTTTAAATCGACAAAAGAGGCATACAACTGTAAAGTATGGGCTAAAAGAGAACGTAAATTGGTTTGAGGTTACATTTCTTTAATGAAAATCGGGTTTATTTCACACGAAAAAAATTATCTCTAAGCTGCATTGCCGTTGGCCGCCATCTTGCAATCTCACGTAGCTTGGACCATACCATTACGCTAAAGGGGCAACACATCTTGTCAGGATATTTCTCAGATTTTACTGAAAGTGTTGCCTAATACCCGGACTGTTTAGTGTCTCTCAATATCCACTGCTTGTATGGTAACAACGAAAAGAAATAACACGAACAATTCAATTGATTTCACAATATTCTTATCTACCAACTTCCTCAGTGGGCATTATATTTACATTCAATTATTCACTGGCTCGCTTATAGTTATTTACAAACTTCCTTTTATTTTCAACTCATTGGATCATTTATTTAAAGTCGTCACAGTTTTATGCACGATCACAAAAATTGTTAATTGCAGACTTCTATGCAATTTAGTTCAGTGGCTAATAGTCAAATACGTTTTAAGCCATCACAATTACTATTATACAGTGGCTAATAGTCAACTACGTTATAAGCCCTCACAATTATTACTATACAATATTAAGTTCACCAAGTCTCGGGGATGGTTCTGGACTGGTTGGCCTATGTGTAGAAGAGGGTGGTCGTTGGCATCATTGGCAACGCCGTTGGCCTGCAGAGCCTTACATTCGGTTTGGTGTTGGGCGCGGCCTTCTCATCTCTACATGCACATATATAGCCTACATGTATCATCAGTGTCCGGACTAGAACGCGGTTCAATCCTCGTAGCTCGGAACCATCTATAATATTAAAACAATCAAGGATTCCAGGAATAGTATACAATCGCATTTGCTCAAATAACTTTCTTAGTTTCAATATTTAACAAAATCACGTAAGACATGTGGTCTTCTAATTGAAACAAGTCAAAATATCAGTGATCATCATCTGTGGCCTAATTCATCCTTATTTACAAGCCAGTTCCAGGTGATACATCTTTCCTTTAAATCAAACAATCTACTATTCGTTTTAGATAATTAGTACAATCAACAACTCCTAATTCAACACTGATTCTTAGAATTAAACAATTATAACTTACGGTTGTTCTATCGTGGTGTGTCTTATACAGTAGCAACAGTGGCCCTGACGATTATCTCAAATCTGCAAATAGACAAATACATAATACACTAGTATTGTCTTCAATGAATTCGCTGCCTGACTGTGTCTGCATTAGCTCTGCGCTATGCCTGGTGACAATATTTCGAGGCACGATCACTCCATCATACTCAAACTTGATTCGAAAATCATCTGACCACTTTCTCTCTCTCCCTCTCGGTATACTCAAACATAATTCACCTGTTCGCAATTGTTGTCGGTGGTTGGTGGTCAGTCTCAAGTACAAATGGTTTGCCATAGAGATAGCGCTGAAATTTGTGCACTCCCAAACTACTGCTAAGCATTCCTTTCCATGGTACAATATGCCTTTTCTCGCTCTAGAAGTTTACGACTTGCGTATGCAATAGGAAATGTATGGCAGTCTCGTTCTTGTAACAATATGGCTCCGATTCCTATATCTGAAGCATCATTCTTAGTGTGAAAGGTTGATCACAGTCGCTAAATGGAGGATTGGCGCAGTTGCTAAGCTTGATTTCAATGTTTCAAATGCTTCTACCGAGCTATCCGTCCACATAATTTTGTTAGGCTCAACGTTCTTTGTTTTGTCTGTAAGTGGTGCTGCTTTCATGGCATAATTTGGGATAAATTTCCTGTAGTATCCTGAGAGAGACCCAAAAATGACCATAATTCTTTTTTAGTCTTTGGAAGAGGTGCAGCTTGAATTTTTTTGATCTTTTCTTCCTGTGGCGCCAGTTGACCATAACCGACTACATGGCCAAGAAATTCTACTTTCTCCATTCCTACTATACATTTACTCGGTTTGGCGGTTAAGTTTGCCCTTTGTAGTCTGTGCAAGAGTTCTTTCAGAGTTTCAACAGAATTAGTATTGAATTAGGGATATCGTCGATGAAAATTGTCAACATACTGCATTCCATGCAATAATGTTCGCATTATTCTTGTGAATGTGGCTGGTGCATTAACTAAGCCAAATGGCATCATGTTAAAGTGGTATAGCCCATTTGGGGTAAAGAATGCAGTTTTATTCTTGTCACTTTGTCTCATTGGAATCTGCCAGTAACCTTTGCTTAAGTTAAATTTGGTAAAATAACTGATCTTTCGCTAGTTTAGCAATATTTCTTCTTGATTGGGTATGGGTTCTGCTTCAAATGTGGTGATTTTGTTAAATTTCCGGAAATCTATGCAGAATCGGTTAGTTCCATCTTTCTTTTTGACAAGCACGATGGGTGAGGCGTATGGTGAGTTCGAAGATTCAATTATACCCATTTTCAACATTTTCTTAACTTCGGAATCAACGGTCTCTTTGAGAGCATAAGGAATCGGTTACGGCTTACTTCGTATTGGCTCGTTGGTGGTTATTTCAATACAATACTCGTCCAAATTTTAGTTCGGTCAATATGCTTTGAAAATTACCAAGAAGTCGTTTTACTCTATTGGTTTGCTTAGATTTTTACCTATTTTCACATCAGCTATTGTTTCTACTGCGTCAAGCGATGGAAGCAAGATAAGTTCCTCGTTATCTAATGCTATGTTTTCATTCAGCACATTACTGACAATTTCTGCTTCAGGTTTTAGTGTCTCATAGTTGGGTTCGGCTCTAGTGATGTTTTACTTTTGCCGTTGATGTCAATTTTGTAGTCAAGTTTTCCTACTCTCTCTAGGATGCGGAATGGACCCTTCCATTGCAACAATAGTTTGTTATGATCTGTCGGGAGCAAGAGTAAGACATAACCATCTACATCTTGAATGATCTAGTACGGGATTTGATGTTGTAGTATCGCCTTGAACTTTCAGTGGCTTTGCTTAGTTCTGTTTGTGCAAGTTTGCAAATCTCTTCGAGTCTTTCGCGAAGGTCGAGCACATACTGATATGTCGTTTTCGTTTCAGGATTTTCTACTTTCCCAGTCCAAAGTTCTTTAAGTATGATCATGGGACCACGTACAGTTCTACCATATAGGAGTTTGAATGGTGCAAATCCTAAGCTACTTTGAGGGGTTTCGCGGTATGCAAAGAGAAGTGGCGCAATATATCTATCCCAGTCTTTTGGTTTGTCTGCGCATAGACGTTTTAGCATGGTTTTCAGTGTACCATTAAACCGTTCCACGAGACCGTTACATGCAGGATGATAGGGGGTAGTTGTGAGCTGCCGGATTGACAATAACCTGCTTATCTCTTTCATGTGTACTGAGGTAAATTGAGCACCTTGATCGGTGAGAATTTCATTCGGAATTTTTACCGACTCGGGAGAAAACATTCACCATTGCTTCTGCTACTCTTGTTGTCTCTATACAGTACGGTAATGGGATAGCTTCTGGGTATCGGGTTGTGTAATCTACTAAAGTTAGTATATAGCGATTTCCCGTTCAGTCATTGGTTGGATAGACCTACTATATCTATAGCGACTCTTTGAAATGGTGTGTCAATGATTGGCATTGAACCTAAGGGTACTTTGGTAACTCTGCCTTTTGAAATCGTTCTCTGGCAAATGTCACATGATCGGCAGTGACGCAAAACATCTGTGAATTCAGGCAGAAAAACTCACACCCTTTTCTGTTTTTCTTTGGTCTTTGGTGTCCGCCTAACACTGACTCATGAGCTAATTTCATAACGTGAATTCAAACTTTTTTGGCACTACGAGTTGGTGGCCTGTATCACCGTGATCTAATTTTGGAGAATGAAATTCGCAGACAATCAAATCATCTTTGATAAAAAATTGTGAAGTTCCATATCTATTAATTCGCTTGTCATCCTTTTCAGCTAGTTCTCGGATGTGATTTAGTGTCAAATCTTTAGCTTGTGCACTTTGAATTTAATTTTTGTCGATTTCAGGTAACCCATCGGGTACTTTTAGCATTTTTAGGGGCTTACCCTCCGCTTGTTTTTGTGAACGAGCTTGCACAGCATTTATCTGTTTCAGTTTCGGGGTTTGCAATTCTAACTCACTCTTGCTAATAGTTTGCTCGCCTGATTTCAATCTATCTGTTCGAACTTGAGTTTGACTTTCTTCTGGAAACTTACTTGGCAGCCAATTAGAGTTCGGTTCTCCAGGATGTGTAGCGCCTTGTATATTACCAAGTAATACTGTACATCATACACCGGTTTCGTCATGCATACTGCTTCTACTCTTCCTACAAAAAAGGAGTATCAAGACTGATTATTGCTACTGGCAATGTACTACTGGTGCCGTCGGCCATAACACAGGTTCGTTTTTGTCTAGTGAATTGATTTGGTAGGACTAAGTCTTTTCGGATAACGACTCCGCTAAAACCACTATCGCGTAGAATTGTTGCGACTATTTCGTTCACTAAACCTTTAGCTACTGGCATGCATTTTGTGTCTGCACTACTACACGCGGCACTCATAAGCGGTAATTCATTTCCACATTCAAGTTTTACCATGCCATCACAAGTACAACATTCACTGAGTTTATGAGAGGCTGGTGTTATCATACATGCTACAGTTTTAGTCGGGCAAGTCTCATTTTCTTCCCTTCACTTACTTTGTACTTCTGCTCTTGCGCTTTGATTCATTTGAATATCGTGGTACTGCTCATCGTCTAATACGAGTTTATAACAGAGGTTATAACATTTGCGATCTTTGTGAATCTAGATTCCCTACTTCTGCAGTTGCGTGCAAGGCGACCTACTTTGTGACAAATGTAACAAGACCCTTGCGTTCTATCATGCTGTTGCGACGTAGATCTGTTGTAATTAGTATTTGGTCTATCAAATCGCTGAGGTTGCGTTTGTCTCACATGCGGAACTGAACCTAGAGCTTGTGTTGGCCTACTATACTGCACATGTTGTGGAGCGTGTGACCTTACAGCTGGGCGTGGTTGGTATTTGCGATTTGCTACGTTCCCATGAGTATTAAAACCACCATGCGCTTCAGTGTATTGTTCAGCCAGGCGTGCCATTTCTTTTATATTTTGAGGTTTACGTTCCTTCAAGAATGTTGCTAGCTCATCATTTCAACTTTCCAAAAATTGCTCCCTGATAAAAAGATCTTTTAGACCATCATGACTTAGTACTTTTGGACATATCTACCCAGCGACAATTCTAAATTTGACTTGGAAACCATACTCTGTTAGGTGGAAACGTTTCAACAATGCATCTTTTAGTGTGTTGTAATTCGAAACATCATCAAGTGATAACCTAGAGTATACTTCAAAAGCTTTACCCTTAAGTAATGCACTAAGATTGATAGCCCATTGGTCTGTATCCCAGTCTTGCGATATTGCATAGCGCTCAAACCTTTGCAAATAAGCGTCGAGATCGTCTAACTTATCATCAAATGCGGGTAATTTGGGTATGCATGCTTTCAGACGCGTGCTTGCATGATGAGGAGCTTCGCTGACACTTTCGCATTTTACCAATTGTAATCTTGCCTGCATTTCAAGTATTTCGCACTCTTGCCTACGCAGCTCTAATTGATAAGCGCGTTCAACGCGGTCCTTGTCTTTTCTAAGTTTGTCTCTCTCTTTACACACAAATTCTAACAATTCCTTTCCTTCAAGACCACACTTTTCACCTAATACTGTCAAACCTTGGATTTCTGACGTCCATTATTACAGCCTCTACACCTATGGTCACTAAGCATAACGCAAGGCTAACTAGACTAGTGTACTGCATAGGAGCTTTTTGCGCAACACACCAGAATATGACAAATCAAATTGGCAATTGTAAATCTATAATCATTAGTAAGGTGTATACTTTCTGTTGTTGTATAACAGTGGAGACACAATCATGGCAACATTTTATTTTTCAATTTAATTTCCCGGACAAGCCCCCAAATGTCAGGATATTTCTCAGATTTTACTGAAAGCGTTGCCTAATACCTGGACTGTTTAGTGTCTCTCAATATCCACTGCTTATATGGTAACAACGAAAGGAAATAACACCAACAATTCAATTGATTTCACAATATTCTTATTTACCAACTTCCTCAGTGGGCATTATATTTACATTCAATTATTCACTGGCTCGCAGTGCGCTTATAGTTATTTACAAACTTCCTTTATATTCAACTCATTGGATCATTTATTTAAAGTCGTCACAGTTTTATGCACGATCACAATAATTGTTAATTGCAGACTTCTATGCAATTTAGTTCAGTGGCTAATAGTCAAATAGGTTTTAAGCCATCACAATTACTATAGGTTTTCCCGGCCAATTTCAACAAAAATCCATTCATTTTAACTCCTAGCTCATTCAATTTCATTTGAAAACGAATACTCCCTTGAATCAGCATTCAACAGTCAAAAAGAGTAATTCAATTTCACCAGTTTAGCATTCACTGGTCAAATAAGATCATTCAATTTCGTTAGACTGCAAGACTCATTCAATTTCGTCAAAGCCATAAGTAAGAGCTGGTCAACCATTCAATTTAATTAATGAGCAAGGTCATTGAAGGTTAAAGAAACCAACTTCAGATATAATCAAACGAACAGAAGAAATATATAACTGGTCAACCATTCAATTTAATTAATGAGCAAACATTTTCCAAATGTTTGCATTCAAATTCAAATTCTATGTTATGTGCTTTCTGATTTGTAGCTCCCAATATAAAGGCAGATACTTTTAGGGAAAACTCATTTCTACACTAGTTTGACGTTATCTCCAAGCCTGTAAGCAATTTTGAATGAATCATAGCCAAACTTAGATGCCAAGATGTCTGGCACGTCAGGTCATTGAAGGTTAAAGAAACCAACTTCAGATATAATCAAACAAACAGAAGAAATGTATAACAAACAAAGAAAAGGACTGTGAACAAAATCCACAGGAAAACAACATGATTAATTTTCTTTTAAATTAATAACGACCCCTTATAATTTAAGCTTTTGTTTCCTTTAAAACCTTTTTTTAACTTAAGTGTAACAGCGCAAAAGGAACAACTATTTCAATTAAGAAAAAACACATGATGTAAATAAAATGAAAATCACATGGAAACACCTCTTACAAAAGACAACTTATGTGCCAGTAAAGGGGTTATAACTTCCAGCTTACTCATAAAGCCACAACTCATGTTTGATTTAAATGCCAAGATGTTGAAATTCGTTGCCCATAAACGAAAAAGAAAACGCAAACTAGCAACACAATCATGTTTGCTTCGGTGAGTCTTAATTGGAATGCCTCCATTGCAAATAGGTAGTAGAAATTCAACTTAAGAATGCTCAAAGTGCAGTCTCGAATGCCTATAAATGAAATAGAATGACTGAAGCGAATCTGAACGAGAAAAACGAAAACATGTTTGCACGAAAATGAAATTGAATGCATTAAGAGCTAGAACGAAACCCTAGTTTGAGAGGATTAGAAGAAAATGCGTGACTTTGAATGCAAGTTAATAAAATTGAATGAATTTTTGCTGAAATTGGCCGGGAAAACCTATATTATACAGTGGCTAATAGTCAACTACGTTATACATGTAAGCCCTCACAATTATTACTATACAATATTAAGTTCACCAAGTCTCGGGGATGGTTCTGGACTGGTTGGCCTAGGTGTAGATGAGGGTGGTCGTTGGCATCATTGGCAACGCCGTTGGCCTGCAGAGCCTTACATTCGGTTTGGTATTGGGCGTGGCCTTCTCATCTCTACATGCACATATAGCCTATCATCAGTGTCTGGACTAGAACTCGGTTTTACCTCTTAGCTCGCAACTCGGAACCATCTATAATATTAAAACAATCAAGGATTCCAGGAATAGTATACAATCGCATTTGCTCAAATAACTTTCTTAGTTTCAGTATTTAGCAAAATCACGTAAGACATGTGGTCTTCTAATTGAAACAAGTCAAAATATCAGTGATCATCATCTGTGGCATATTTCATCCTTATTTACAAGCCAGTTCCAGGTAATACATCTTTCCTTTAAATCAAACAATCTACTATTCGTTTTAGATAATTAGTACAATCAACAACTCCTAATTCAACACTGTGATTCTTAGAATTAAACAATTTTAACTTACGGTTGTTCTATCGTGGTGTGTCTTATACAGTGGCAACACTGGCCCTGACGATTTTCTCAAATAGACAAATACATAATACACTAGTATTGTCTTCAATGAATTCGCTGCCTGACTGTGTCTGCACTAGCTCTGCGCTATGCCTGGTGACAATATTTCGAGGCACGATGACTCCTCACACATCTTACTCAAACTTGATTCGAAAATCATCTGACCAATTCTCCCTCTCCCTCTCGGTATACTCAAACATAATTCACCTGTTCTCGACTGTTGTCAACGCAGGGCCCTAGTAACTATTGTTAATTTGAATAGTTCTTTAAGATGCTAAGTACATCTCTTTTAAGCATGACAACCATGGTTAAAGCAAGATGCAGGCTATAATTAAAGTTAGGTCTAAAGTAAAAAGCTGCATGCTGCATGCATCTCTAAACGCTGCTACTGTGTTTTTCTGGGCAAGGGATTAAGATTTCAAAGAACTACTGAATTGCACAATAGGATTACACAATTACTGGGAATTACTGGGATACACAATGGAAGTAAAGTTGCACAGACTCTTCTATTACTCCAATAGGGGTGTTCGGATAATATTCTGACACAGCTCACAGTTTTATGATTCATGTGCACCATCAGTCACCACCCAGCCATCAGCTGCAGCAAGGCGCCCTCTGTTGGCATGATAATTGCATTATTTGCACACCCATACATGAATGGTACAGTTCAAGCTCCCTGAGAAGGCAAGATGGCGGCCAACGGCTTTGCTGGTTAGAGATAATTTTTTCCACGTGAAATAAACCCAATTTTCATAGAAGATATGTAACCTCAAACCAATGTATTTTCTCATTTAGCCCATACTTTACAGCTCTATGCCACTTTTGTCGATTTAAAATGTATATTGGTGGTGTTGACGGCGAGTTGACGGTACCGAGCATTGTGAGTTGACGGTACCGGGCGTGTTGACGGCGAGTTGACGGTATTTAGTAGGACCGTAAAATCATAGTAAAATAGATTAACTCATTACCTGAACTGGACACCGGGGGGGGGGGGGGGGGGGGTTTTAACTAGTAGAACTATGACTATGAAGTTCGTACCGCTATCGATATCGCAACGATTTTAGGAGTAGGGGTGTTGATACCTACCTCGGGGGACTATTGCATTGGGCATGCTGGGGGTTATTTTCAATAAAACTAAAGGGGATGATTTGAGGAAACTGGTGTGTGTGAACGACTCAAAGTCAAAACTAGAAGTAGAACTAGAACTTAGAAGCAGGAGTATTTCACTTGGGGCTCTTCATCGTATCAAATAGTAATGTATGTTTTCTCCATGGTTTAAGCTGTGTTTGAAACGAATGTGGAGTGTAGACTCTGCTGGAGAATCACCACTTGATTTAAAGATGTGTGGACTTTTTCAGGTTTGTGGCATGATGGGCAAGTTCTGAATTAAGGAAAACTCCCTTTTGAATTTGAAACAATACCATTCAAGTGGTTTTGAATGATAAACTATGCCAGCCTGAAATATGATATCATGAGGGGATTGAGGGAATGTATGTACACAGTACACAGTTAGTTCTGTGCACAGTTTAGCCCAGGGCCCAATTTCACAGAGCTGCTTAAGCAGAAATTATTGCTTAGCAATTTTATGCTAAGCAAAAAAGAGCAGGATACCACTCACAAATTGTACTTGTGACATGGTAGTTTGGCTGGTAACCTTATTCTGGTAAGCATAATTTTGTTGTGCTTAGCTTCTTTTTGTGCTTAAGCAGCTCTATGAAATTAGGCCCAGGTTGGACTCCTCTGTTGCATATACAATGCGACGGAGTCCAGGATATAAAAGACCGTACCATTGCGAAAAAATTTATAACAACATTTTTTCATATTTTTACTTTTTTGAGGAAGCTGAAACTTGACTCACATATTCCTTGTGTCCTAAACCTTACGCCTGCTCTATTCAGAATTGCAAATTATATCCTTGGATGACATTATTGTGAAAATAAAATGAAAAATTTACGCATTCTCGGCGACAGCCTAAACTGACAAGACGTGAATGCTTCAGCACATGTGCGTCCTCAGACACGCCCACAAATCTAACGCAGAAGTCCGTCGGGTTGCTTTGCATGCCGCGCATGCGCACATGAGCTTTAACGGTCACTTGGTACACGATGGTCACAACGCCAGTACACAACTCGGACTTATTTTCGGAAATAATGTCAATAAGAATGGCAGGCTTAATACTCTCCGATCTCTCGTTAGGGACCAGAGAAGAATGTGTATTTTCTTGCAGTGCTCAACCCTTTCCCTAAAATATTTGCATTTTACATGAAGTAATGAACTCATCTGTGGACATTCCTTCTAAAACATCTACTCTCTTTCAAATGTGCCAACATGTTTTTTTTAGAGAACTTAATAAGAGTGACATTTTGTCTTTAAAAAAATTCTAGCTAAGAAAAAAGACAAGAAGAAGAAAGACAAGTCGTGGATGACAGGAGAAGATGACGATGCTGAGGACAAGATGCTGGAACAGAAGATGCAGAGTCTGGCTGTTGATGAGGATGAGGAAGACGCTGCTCCAGTAAAATCGAAAAAGAATAAAGGTAATGTGACACTTTGAAATATCTGCCACTCCTAGGGAAGTCTTGTTTCCAAGATCATGGTGTTTTGCCTACAACCAACGCTTAACGGGTTATGAATAAACCACAGAGGGCGCTTTGACTTTTCCACAATCGAACAAAAAGTCAAATGGAACCAATACCCATTAAGATACCATGCAATCGGTTCCCATTAGAGAATTGGTGTACACAATGAGGGCGGGCTTGTAAAAGAATTTGAAGGGAGAAAAAAACACACTTCTGTCTTGGAACCAAGACTACTGCAAGGTACTCCTAGAAATATGAGGTTTGTTCCACAATCGTCTCCACGAACCTCATAAGCTATCATGTACAAAATCCTATTTAAACTTTTTGCCCTTCACAATTGCATGCCTACAGTTCTTTGTATCGTAAAAATTGGGTGTGATCCCTGGTTATACGCAGTGTTGTAGTCGAGTCACCTGTGTCGAGTCCGAGTCACGAGTCACTTGGTCCGAGTCCAAGTGCGAGTCCCGAGTCATTTGGTCCGAGTTCGAGTCATGAGTCATTGGTCGAGTCCGAGTCACGAGTCACGAGTCACTTGTCGAGTCCGAGTCACTTGGTCCGAGTCACGAGTCACTTGTTTAAATATAATTGCAAACCAAAAATGTTGTAAAATAAGAATTGGAAATGATTTACACATTTATTTTAAACAAAGTTCTGTACCTGCAGTTACAATTTTCTTTTAGGTTTTACTCCTTGCCCCTTATCCAGAATATCTTTTGAGGGTTTAAAATTATTTGTTTTCTCTTCAAAATAACCAATTATATACTGATTTAATTTATTTCAGAAAGCTTGGTAGCCAACAAGTTTTATTGTTTAAAGAAACTTTCTCTGAACCATAAAACCTTGTTGGCTACCAACCTTTCTGAAATAAATAAATCAGTATATTGGTTATTTTGAAGAGAAAACAAAATCATTTTAAATCCTTAAATTCTTAAAATTTGAAGTTAGTGTGCCGGTCCTTTCTTTAATTTTGCGCTTGCAAAATTTGCACACTGCACTCGATTTTGAGGTTTCAACATTTTTGCTGAAGTTGGTGTAACCCAAAAGAAACAATACGGGGCGGAACGGCAGAACTTGTTGGCTACCTACCTGATTAAATAAATGTTCGTGACCAAACTTGACGTGTGTGTTTGTGTGTTTGTGTGGGTGCGTTTGTGTCGACCATGTGTGGAAACTGGTGCAAACACCACACAGCCATCACAGTGCAATTTTACAGGTACAAGACATGCCATTTCCCTGGTAATATTCATCAAGCACAAGCAGTGGCTATGTTTTAACGTTGACAGAATACCAGCATTGATATTGGTGTCGTGCATCTCAGTGTTATTATGCGTATTAAACATACAAATCGAACATACACGCGCTGTACGTACATGGCCCTTTGCTACACAATAATCACGAACACTATTACTTGCAACACCATACAACAGTGTACTTATTTATTGTGCTAGACGTTAATATTCCTCCATGTGCACTCCAGGAATGACAATCGGATCATCGGAATTGTTTTTAATATTTAAAAAAGGTATTGTTTGTGAAAATACGTGACTCGAGTCACGAGTCCTCGGGGACAAGTCCGAGTCATGATAGTCGAGTCCGAGTCCGAGTCTTTTGCAGACGTGACTCGAGTC
The DNA here is from genome assembly GCA_032158295.1 of Pycnopodia helianthoides. Classification (NCBI taxonomy): domain Eukaryota; kingdom Metazoa; phylum Echinodermata; class Asteroidea; order Forcipulatida; family Asteriidae; genus Pycnopodia; species Pycnopodia helianthoides. The sequence continues at coordinate 14,480,289 of CM063258.1, forward strand.
AAGTCCGAGTCACCGAAATTGTGACTCGAGGCGGACTCAAGTCCGAGTCCTGGACTCGAGTCATACAACACTGGTTATACGGCAGTTACAGGTTGAATGGCTTCTGACTGGCACCGAACAAAGATATTGACAAAATAGGGAGACCGCCAATAAAGGGCTAGATAGCTCAGTTGGTGGAAATATTTTTAGTTGACAAAATGTTCACTGAAGAAAGAAAGGTATTATTAACGGAAAGTTTGAGATACTGATATTTGTTTGTTGTTGCAGGAGGTTTTGCTGCTCTGAGTGTTCTTGAAGATGAGATGGCTGACAGTGAGGAGGAGGAGACAGAAGAAGTTGAGGAGAATTCAAAGAAGACAAAGGGAAGAGACAAGGATAAGAAGGGAAAAGGAGGCAAGGCAAAAGGTACAACTTAAAGTTCTGCCATCCTGACATTACTTTGATTTATTTGCTAATTCCCCTGCTGTCCTACCATTCAATATCAACCACTGTGGTTATGATTGATAGATGAACTATGCCAGCCATTTTATTAGAACTCATAAGTACACATTCAACCCTTCTACTTTCTTACCATTCATTATCACCAATCACTATGGTTATGATGGATAGATAAACTATGCTGTCCTGTAAGATAATAGCATATGTTGAATTCATAAGTAGACAGTCAACCCTCCTACTTTCTGACCACTCAACATCCCCCACCACTGTGGTTATGATTGATAGATAAACTATGACAGGCTGTAATATGATATCATCTGTTGAACTCATAAGTACACAGTCAACCCTCCTACTTTCTGACCATTCTTTATCGCCCACCACTGTGGTTATGATTAATAGATAATCTATGCCAGCCAGCAATATGAGATCATGTTGAATTCAACGACACAGTACACAGTCAACCCTCCTACTGTCTGACCATTCATTATCACCCGCTGTGGTTATGATTGATAAATAAACTATGCCAGCTAGCAATATGATATCATAATTAAGTTGAATTCATCAACACAGTACACAGTCAACCCTCCTACTGTCTGACCATTCATTATGACCCACTGTGGTTATGATTGATTAATAAACTATGCCAGTCAGCAATATGATATCATAATTAAGTTGAAATCGTTGACATAGTACAAAGTTAACCCTCCTACTGTCTGACCATTCAATAATCACACACTGTGGTGATGGTAGATAGTGTGATGATAGATAGATATTCTGTGCCAGCCTGCAATATGAAATCATGTGGTGAATGCATCTGTGTTTTCTCAGCAAACAAGTCATATTCTTCCCCTCAAACAAGTCATGTGTTTCCTCTGCAAACAAGTCATGTGTTTCCCCTCAAACAAGTCCTCTTTCCTCTGTAAACAAGTCATGTGTTTCCTCTGCCAAGTCCTCTGTTTCCCCTCAAACAAGTCATATGTTTCCCCTCAAACAAGTCATATGTTTCCTCTGCAAACAAGTCCTCTGTTTCCCCTCCAACAAGTCCTCTTTCCCTCAAAAAAGTCATGTGTTTCCTCTCAAACAAGTCATCTGTTTTCCCCTAAACAAAGTCCTTTTTCCCTTAAACAAGTCATGTGTTTCCTCTCAAACAAGTCCATTGTTTCCCCTCAAACAGTCCTTCTTTCCCCTCAAACAAGTCATGTGTTTCCTTGCAAACAAGTCACTGTTTCCCCTCAACAAGTCCTCTGTTTCCCCTCAAACAAGTCTTTTTCCCTCAAACAAGTCATTTTTCCTCTGAACAAGTCTGTCTTTCCCTCAAACAAGTCTTGTTCCTCAAATCATATGTTTCCCTCAAACAAGTCATGTTTCTCCAATCTGTTTCCTCTCAAAACAAGTCTCTCTTTCCCTCAACAAACAAGTCATGTGTTTCCTCTGCAAAACAAGTCCTCTGTTTCCCTTCAAACAAGTCTGTTTTCCTCAAAAAGTCTTGTTTCCTCTCAAACAAGTCATGTGTTTCCTCTGCAAACACAGTCATCTGTTTCCTCTCAAACAAGTCATGTGTTTCTCTGCAAACAAGTCATGTGTTTCCCTCAAACAAGTCCTCTTTCCCCTTAAACAAGTCATGTGTTTCCTCTCAAACAAGTCTTGTTCCCCTCAAACAAGTCATTGTTTCCCCTCAAAACAAGTCATGTGTTTCCTCTGCAAACAAGTCCTCTGTTTCCCCTCAAACAAGTCATAGTTTCCTCTAAACAAGTTTGTTTCCTCTGCAAACAAGTCACTGTTTCCCTCAAACAAGTCTTGTTTCCCTTCAAACAAGTCATTGTTTCCCTCAAACAAGTCATTGTTTCCCCTCAAACAAGTCATGTGTTTCCCTTCAAACAAGTCTTCTCCTTCAAACAAGTCATGTGTTTCCTCTGCAAACAAGTCATCGTGTTTCCCTAAACAAGTCATTGTTTCCTCAAACAAGTCTGTTTCCCTCAAACAAGTCTGTTTCCCCTCAATCAAGTCATTGTTTCCTCAAACAAGTCATTGTTTCTCTGAAACAAGTCTCTGTTTCCCTTTAAAAAGTCCTTTTCCCCTAAACAAGTCATTTGTTTCCCTGCAACAAGTCATTGTTTCCCTCAACAAGTCTTTGTTCCTCAAACAAGCATGTGTTTCCTTAAACAAGTCCTGTTTCCTAAACAAGTTTTTCCCCTCAAACAAGTCATTGTTTCCTCTCAACAAGTCATTGTTTCCCTCAAACAAGTCTCTTTCCCTCAACAGTCATGTGTTTCCTCTGCAAACAAGTCCTTGTTTCCCTCAAACAAGTCATGTTTCCCTCAACAAGTCTTGTTTCCCTCAAACAAGTCATGTTTCCCTCAACAAGTCATGTTTTCCTTCAACAAGTCATTTTTCCCTCAAACAAGTCCTCTGTTTCCCCTCAAACAAGTCATTGTTTCCCTCAAACAAGTCATTGTTTCTCTCTAAACAAGTCATTGTTTCCCTCAAACAAGTCTTGTTTCCCTCAAACAAGTCTCTGTTTCCCCTAAACAAGTTCTGTTTCCCTCAAAAGTCATGTGTTTCCTCTCAAACAAGTCTTGTTTCCCAAACAAGTCTTGTTTCCCTCTCAAACAAGTCATTGTTTTCCTCAAACAAGTCTGTTTCCCTAAACAAGTCCTCTGTTTCCCTCAAACAAGTCATGTGTTTCTCTCAAACAAGTCCTGTTTTCCCTCAAACAAGTCATTGTTCCCCTAAACAAGTCTTGTTTCCCTAAACAAGTCCTCTTTTCCCCTCAAACAAGTCAGTGTTTCCCTGCAACAAGTCATTGTTTCCCTCAAACAAGTCTTGTTTCCCCTCAAACAAGTCTCTTTTCCCTAAACAAGTCATTGTTTCCCTCAAACAGTCATTGTTCTAAAATCTTGTTCCCTCAAACAAGTCTTGTTTCCCCTCAAACAAGTCCTTTTCCCTTAAACAAGTCATTGTTTCCTCTGCAAACAAGTCCTCTGTTTCCCTCAAACAAGTATTTTTTCCTAAACAAGTCATTGTTTCCTCTGCAAACAAGTCCTGTTTCCCCTCAAACAAGTTTCCTCATTGTTTTCCCTCAAACAAGTCTCTGTTTCCCTCAAACAAGTCATGTGTTTCCCTCAAACAAGTCTTGTTTCCCTGCAAACAAGTCTTGTCTCGTTTTCCCTCAAACAAGTCTTGTTTCCCTCAAACAAGTCTTGTTTCCCTCAAACAGTCTTGTTTCCCTCAAAAATCATGTTTTTTCCTCAAACAAGTCTTGTTTCCTTCAAACAAGTCATGTTTTTTCTAACAAGTTCTTTCCCTCTGTTTCCCTCAAACAAGTCTTGTCCTTAACAGTCATGTGTTTCCCTGCAAACAAGTCATCTGTTTCCCCTCAAACAAGTCTATCTCTGTTTTCCCTCAAACAAGTCATATGTTTCCTTCAAACAAGTCATTGTTTTCCTCTGCAAACAAGTCTCTGTTTTCCCTCAAACAAGTCCTTTTTCCCCTCAAACAAGTCATGTGTTTCCTCTGCAAACAAGTCCTCTGTTTCCCCTCAAAACAAGTCATATGTTTCCCCTCAAACAAGTCATGTGTTTCCTCTGCAAACAAGTCCTCTGTTTCCCGTAAACAAGTATCAAAAGTCATTTTTCCCTTAAACAAGTCATGTGTGTCCTCTGCAAACAAGTCCTCTGTTTCCCGTAAAATAGTCCTTTTCCCCTTAAAACAAGTCATGTGTTTCCTCTACAAACAAGTCATGTGTCCCTCAACAAGTCTTCTCTCCTCTGCAAACAAGTCATGTGTTTCCTCTCAAACAAGTCATGTGTTTCCCTCAAACAAGTCCTGTTTCCCTTAAACAAGTCATGTGTTTTCCTCTCAAACAAGACATGTAATTCCTTTTCAAACAAGTCCTCTGTTTACCCTCAATCGAGTCTATTTTCCCTTCAAACAAGTCATGTATTTCCTCTGCAAACAAGTCATTTGTTTCCACTCAAACAAGTCCTTCTTTCCCCTTAAACAAGTCATCTGTTTCCTCTGCAAACAAGTCATCTGTTTCCCTAAACAAGTCTGTGTTTCCCCTCAAACAAGTCCTTTTCCCCTCAAACAAGTCATGTCTTTCCTATGCAAACAAGTCCTCTGTTTCCCTCAAACAAGTCATATGTTTCCCGTCAAACAAGTCATGTGTTTCCTCTTAAACAAATCATTGTTTCCTCTGCAAACAAGTCCTCTTTTCCCCTCAAACAAGCCATGTGTTTTCCCTGCAAACAAGTCCTCTGTTTCCCCTCAAACGAGTCATAAGTTTTCCCTCTAACAAAACATGTGTTTCCCTGCAAACAAGTCATATGTTTCCCCTCAAACAAGTTATGTGTTTCCTGTGCAAAAAAGTCCTCTGTTTTCCTTAAACAAGTCCCCTCTTTCCCCTCAAACAAGTCATGTCTTTCCTCTGCAAACAAGTCCTCTGTTTCCCCTCAAACAAGTCCTCTTTCCCCTTAAACAAGTCATGTGTTTCCTCTGCAAACAACTCCTCTGTTTCCTCTAAAACAAGTCCTCGCTTTCCCTTTAAACAAGTCATGTGTTTCCTCTCCAAAGAAGTCATGCGTTTCCCCTCAAACAAGTCCTCTTTCCCCTTAAACAAGTCATGTGTTTCCCCTCAAACAAGTCTTCTTTCCTCTGCAAACAAGTCATGTGTTTCCTCTGCAAACAAGTCCTCTGTTTCCCTCAAACAAGTCATACATGTATGTTTCCCGTCAAACAAGTCATATGTTTCCTCTGCAAACAAGTCCTCTGTTTCCCCTCAAACGAGTCATATGTTTTCCCTCTAACAAGTCATGTGTTTCCTCTGCAAACAAGTCACCTGTTTCCCGTCAAACAAGAAGTCATGTGTTTCCTCTGCAAATAAGTCACCTGTTTCCCGTCAAACAAGTCATGTGTTTCCTCTGCAAACAAGTGATCTGTTTCCCCTCAAACAAGTCATGTGTTTCCTCTACAAACAAGTCCACTCTTTCCCCTTAAACAAGTTATGTGTTTCCCCTCAAACAAGTCCTCTTTCCCCCTAAACAAGTCATGTGTTTCCCCTCAAACAAGTCATGTGTTTCCCCTCAAACAAGTCCTCTTTCCCTTTAAACAAGTCATGTGTTTTCTCTGGAAACAAGTCATGTGTTTCCTCTTCAAACAAGTCCTCTGTTTCCCCTCAATCGAGTCATATGTTTCTCTTCAAACAAGTCATGTGTTTCTTCTGCAAACAAGTCCTCTGTTTCCCCTTAAACAAATCATATGTTTCCCATCAAACAAGTCATTTGTTTCCTCTGCAAACAAGTCCTCTGTTTCCCCTCAAACAAGTCATATGTTTTCCCTCTAACAAGTCATGTGTTTCCTCTGCAAACAAGTCCTCTTTTTCCCATCAAACAAGTCATTTGTTTCCTCTGCAAACAAGTCATCTGTTTCCCCTCAAACAAGTCATATGTTTCCCGTCAAACAAATCATGTGTTTCCTCTGCAAACAAGTCCTCTGTTTCCCGTAAAAGAAGTCCTCTTTCCCCTTAAACAAGTCATGTGTTTCCTCTGCAAACAAGTCCTCTGTTTCCCCTCAAACAATCCTTTATCCCCTTAAACAAGTCATGTGCTTCCTCTGCAAACAACTCCTCTGTTTCCTCTAAAACAAGTCCTCTCTTTCCCCTTGAACAAGTCATGTGTTTCCTCTGCAAAGAAGTCATGCGTTTCCCTCAAACAAGTCCTCTTTCCCCTTAAACAAGTCATGTGTTTCCCCTCAAACAAGTCTTCTTTGCTCTGCAAACAAGTCATGTGTTTCCTCTGCAAACAAGTCCTCTGTTTCCCCTCAAACAAGTCATATGTTTCCCGTCAAACAAGTCATATGTTTCCTCTGCAAACAAGTCCTCTGTTTCCCCTCAAACAAGTCCTCTGTTTCCCCTCAAACAAGTTATGTTTCTTCTCAAACAAGTCATATGTTTCCTCTGCAAACAAGTCCTCTGTTTCCCCTCAAACAAGTCCTTTTTCCCCTTAAACAAGTCATGTGTTTCCTCTGCAAACAAGTCCTCTGTTTCTCCTCAAACAAGTCATATGTTTCCCCTCAAACAAGTCATGTGTTTCCTGTGCAAACAAGTCCTCTGTTTTCCCTTAAACAAGTCCCCTCTTTCCCCTCAAACAAGTCATGTGTTTCCTCTGCAAACAAGTCCTCTGTTTCCCCTCAAACAAATCATGTTTCCCATCAAACAAATCATTTGTTTCCTCTGCAAACAAGTCCTCTGTTTCCCCTCAAACAAGTCATATGTTTTCCCTCTAACAAGTCATGTGTTTCCTCTGCAAACAAGTCCTCTTGATAGAGAAATGATGGCGCTGTCCCATTCAGTGACACTCCAACACTGTTGACTTGAGATTTACATAAAACTGTAAAAGTGTTTTTACATGCTTTATGGGTGAGGTTTGCGTCTGGGTAATATGTTCGTATTTTTGTCAAATTGACGGGGGTGATATGACAAACATAAATAGGACCAGAGGAACTGGTTGACAAGTGTCAACAAATTGGTTTTCAAGGGGTAGACCGCGAGGATATTTTTTCAGATCCTCTTTGTGTATAGCAATAACATGTTTTCATGCCTTCTTGGCACTCATCAGTTGCATGTGGGTGATTCTAATAGAATCTGTAGGTCTTATGTCTTGTGAAAGACATATTATTTGTGTAGTTCGCTTAGGTTCAGGTAAAATGTAATATTTTCCGTATGCGGATTTTTAGTCCTGAGTTGAGTTTTCAGTATATGTGACCTGTTCCTCCAATAAGGATATTAGGATGTTTAGTGTTTCATCCGGGTCTTCAAAACCCGAATCATCAGGGGGTGGAGCGAGCTGTTTAGAGGTTGAGTCGGTTGGACTCCGGTTTAGTTTTGCTCTGATCATCTTTTCCCTTATGTTTTGATCTTTTCTATACGCAATGAAAGGAGGGTCTGGAAAGATCCCCGAAAGTGTTTCATGATTGCGTATTAGAGACCAGTTTTGTTTGATGGATTTGTTTAGGTCACTTTGGTTGATGTACGGGTTGTATGTCGTACTGAAAACCAATGGAGTTTTGCTTTCCGTTTTTTCTTGTTGTTTATGAATCAAATTAGATCGTTCTCTGTGTGATACTGTTTCCGTGATTTTGTTTATCTCTGAAAGGTTATAGCCTCTTGCTATTAGCTTTTCAGAGAAATTGTTGACTTTAATTAAGAAATCATCTTCGTTATTTGTGTTTCTGGCATATCGGAGTGTTTCTCCGTATATGAATGCTTTGAACACATGTGGGGGGTGTGATGATGTCTTGTGTAGGTATTGGTAGGTTTCAGTAGGTTTGGTATATACTTTTGTGTCTAAAATACCAGTTTCACTGAACCTTTTACCTTTGAAGATTGTTAGGTCAAGGTAGTTGATGGCAGTATCAGAGGCCTCAAAAGTGAATTTGAGGGTTGGGTGTATTTGATTCATGTCGTTGATAAGGCTCTTGAAATTGTCAAGGGTGTTGTTATAGATGACAAGTATGTCGTCTCTATAACGCCACCAGGTTAGGATGTGATCAGCTTTTTCCAGGATTTGTTTTTCCAGAACATGTAGTGTAATATCACAGATTTCAGGGCTTGCTGTTGAACCCATGGCGCATCCGATTTTTTGGAGATAGTAGTTGTTACTGAAATGGAAGCAGTTTCTTCCTAATATCAGTTCCAATAGCTTACGGATGCAGTTGGAGGGTGGTTTTGTGATAGAGTATGGGTGGTTGGTTCGGTCTAGGGCATCGCAAACACTGTTTATTGCTTCCGTTTGACGGACGTTTGTGTACATTGAGACAACATCAATACTTGTTATCAGAACATTGGGTGGAAATGTGGAATCCTCAAGTTTGCGCAATATGTCTGCGGTATCGCGGACATATGTTGGTTGGGCGGTAACTATCGGAAGAAGGAAAAAGTCCACAAATTCTGATATTTTGGCTGTAGGGCTTGAACATCCACTTATTATAGGTCTCCCTACGAAAGGCGTGCCCGCGGGTGGTGTTTTGTGTATCTTCGGCAGAAAATACATAGTAGGGCAGTGGCCTGGTTGTGAGAGTGGATCAAGATAAGCCAGGGTTTGTTTGTTGATGTATTTGCTTCTATGCATATTGATGAGTAGGTTGTGGACCATTGTAATGGTCTGTTGTGTGATATCTTGGTCAAGCTTTGTGTAGTGCTTGGATTCAAGATGTCGGTAGCCTACTTCAAGGTAATCAGTGCGGTTCATTATGCAAATGCCTCTTCCTTTGTCGTAAGGTTTAATTACGATGTCTGGATTGTTTTTTAGTTTGGTTATGGCTGATATTTCTTGTTTGGTCATATTTCTGAGCTGATTGCGCAATCGAATATGAGCAAATTGGTATTTTGTGGCTTCCAAATAATTCTCGAGTGTCGCACATTGTTGTTGAATTTGGATGCCATTTTGAGGGTGGTTTGAAAGGTTGAGCCTTGGTAGGTTTGTTGTGCATTAGGAAGGCAATTCTCATTCTTCTTTGGAAGATATTGAAATCACTCAGAAGTTTTTTACGGGTGGGTTTGGCCGGAGTGGGAACAAAGTTGAGACCTTTTCCTAAAGCAACTTTCTCAATTGTGGAAAGGTTTGCCTTGGATAGGTTGGTTATGAAATGTTCACTTTCTTCTGCCAGTTGTTTAAGAATATTATTCTTTTTGAACCGTTTAGATTTGGAGCATGTGTGTGAAAAGTTATTGGCTTTTCTTTGGGAGCTGTTTGCTCGTTTATCAAACTTTCGTTTAGTCATACTTATGAAAGAAGAGTTATACCAGTAGTTGTGTTCAGTAATAATATATACTTGGATTTGTCGTATTATATTATTATTATTAGATTATTTATTTAATGAAAAATAAATAACAAAGCTGTATATTATCTCTCTTTGGAAGATGGGGTGGTCCTGAAAAGGACCGGTTTGTTTGAAAGTAAACGAGTTACAGGTGCTCCCGTTTTCTCTTCGAGCCCTTGCTTGCCGGTTGTCTTGGTCTTGTGAAGTACCCGAAGAGTTGAGTGGCCGTTCTCAGGTTGGCTCCTTCAAAGTCTGCTACAAGCTTGGTTCTTGCCTCTTTCCTCGCCGTCCCCAATTTCTGTTCGATCTCCTTCTCCTGGAACTTGTACTCTTCCAGTGCTAGTTGTACTAGAAGCAACGAGGCTTTTGACGTGAGTCTATTCCAGTTCTCCGTAAAGGAGGGCTGAAAGGTTAGGCCTCGGTGCGGGTGTGGTGGTTTCGCCGTTGATTTTAGGTAGACCGGAGGTTTGTTTGTTGTTATGGCTTGGTTGTAAACTCCTAGTTGACTAGTGATGTGGCTTTTGGCGGCCGATAGTCTGTTGACTGGTTCCGCCAAAAGTTTCACGTTGTTGAAGTCAGTTTCTGATAGCCTGATACGAGGGACAGGGGTTTCGTTTGCGAATTCCTCCCTGACCTCGAGAGATGTAATTAGGGAGTCCTCTAGGCGGTCTATCAGGGGCAGTTGTCCGCACTGGAAGTCGCTAGAGTTGGAGGATGCAGGAGATGGTGGGTCCTGGCTGGGAGGAGGTTGAGGGCTTGTTTTGGTGCGTCGCTTGAAGGATTTACTTAGCTTGGTCGACATGTTGTCAGTGGCGTGATCGCCGTGGTGACAGGGTATATATCCAGAGAAAAAGTGGACGCTGCGAAGGTCACTCAGGTGTATGCTTCCAGGAGTTGCGGGTAGTTGATTGGTTGGTTGAAGTTCCTTTGTGTTCAGAAGGTGTTAGTGTCCAGTAGTTCCGGTGGTTGGCTCGCACAAAATGCGCGGGAATACTGAATGTGGGATTCTGGATTCCGTGGCAAGTTTGTGTTTGTTTTTTTGTGGAAATGGCGAAATTTTCCCTTTTCGAATGCGAAAAAATGAGAAATAAAATTGTAGTACCATTTCTACAGATGTGTGGAGTACTAATTGAGTATATGAGCCAGATTATTTGTTCCCTTCCGGTTGCGGAATTGGGAAAGGTATCATGGGTTGTTTGTGTGTGAAGGGTTGTAATGATTTTCTATTGTTTTGGAGCAAATATTTCTGTTCTGTCCCGCCTGCGGGTGTGTGAACGGGGAGTGGTTATACTTTTTTTTGCTCGTGTTTGTTTTTATTTTGGAAGATGTTCCATGATTTGATTTTGAAAATCTCATTTCCCGAGGAAATGGTATATATACCCGGTTGCGGGTAAATTGTAGTATTGTGGTACCTTAGTTATATTATAAGGTGTATAAACGGGTTTGACATCGAGACAAGGGTTTATGGGTTGTGGGTAGTGTTTTGTAAAGAAAATAATGGATTGCTGTTTGCGTTTACATTATAATCTCTTATATGGTAATTAATTATTAAATAATAATTAATTCAAGAGTGTGGGTACCCATTCATTTATGTGTTTTCCATCTGAATGCAGAAAGTTTCGGAAAAATATTGAAAGGTGTTTGGTGTCCTTTTTAAAACCGGATTGCGGAAGGAAAAGGTTTTGAGTTTATTTTCAATATTTGTATTTATGTGGATGTCAGGTTCGTTCTTTTTTAAGAAGAGCGGAACGGATTTTGGTTTTGGACATCATGGTAATGATGTTATTTGGTCATGTTTTTAGACGGACCGGTAGGTATCAAGTCGTGTAGTGGCATAAAGTATGTCTTATACCTGTTGTAGTGCAGTGTGGAGCAACCTGAAGATACCAGTCTCGCTAAACGAGTGGTATACCCCGGTAGCTTGTGTAGCCATCGACCCACAGTACCTCCTAAAAAGGCAAGGAGTATAGCAGTAAATGATAGAGAAATGATGGCGCTGTCCCATTCAGTGACACTCCAACACTGTTGACTTGAGATTTACATAAAACTGTAAAAGTGTTTTTACATGCTTTATGGGTGAGGTTTGCGTCTGGGTAATATGTTCGTATTTTTGTCAAATTGACGGGGGTGATATGACAAACATAAATAGGACCAGAGGAACTGGTTGACAAGTGTCAACAAATTGGTTTTCAAGGGGTAGACCGCGAGGATATTTTTTCAGATCCTCTTTGTGTATAGCAATAACATGTTTTCATGCCTTCTTGGCACTCATCAGTTGCATGTGGGTGATTCTAATAGAATCTGTAGGTCTTATGTCTTGTGAAAGACATATTATTTGTGTAGTTCGCTTAGGTTCAGGTAAAATGTAATATTTTCCGTATGCGGATTTTTAGTCCTGAGTTGAGTTTTCAGTATATGTGACCTGTTCCTCCAATAAGGATATTAGGATGTTTAGTGTTTCATCCGGGTCTTCAAAACCCGAATCATCAGGGGGTGGAGCGAGCTGTTTAGAGGTTGAGTCGGTTGGACTCCGGTTTAGTTTTGCTCTGATCATCTTTTCCCTTATGTTTTGATCTTTTCTATACGCAATGAAAGGAGGGTCTGGAAAGATCCCCGAAAGTGTTTCATGATTGCGTATTAGAGACCAGTTTTGTTTGATGGATTTGTTTAGGTCACTTTGGTTGATGTACGGGTTGTATGTCGTACTGAAAACCAATGGAGTTTTGCTTTCCGTTTTTTCTTGTTGTTTATGAATCAAATTAGATCGTTCTCTGTGTGATACTGTTTCCGTGATTTTGTTTATCTCTGAAAGGTTATAGCCTCTTGCTATTAGCTTTTCAGAGAAATTGTTGACTTTAATTAAGAAATCATCTTCGTTATTTGTGTTTCTGGCATATCGGAGTGTTTCTCCGTATATGAATGCTTTGAACACATGTGGGGGGTGTGATGATGTCTTGTGTAGGTATTGGTAGGTTTCAGTAGGTTTGGTATATACTTTTGTGTCTAAAATACCAGTTTCACTGAACCTTTTACCTTTGAAGATTGTTAGGTCAAGGTAGTTGATGGCAGTATCAGAGGCCTCAAAAGTGAATTTGAGGGTTGGGTGTATTTGATTCATGTCGTTGATAAGGCTCTTGAAATTGTCAAGGGTGTTGTTATAGATGACAAGTATGTCGTCTCTATAACGCCACCAGGTTAGGATGTGATCAGCTTTTTCCAGGATTTGTTTTTCCAGAACATGTAGTGTAATATCACAGATTTCAGGGCTTGCTGTTGAACCCATGGCGCATCCGATTTTTTGGAGATAGTAGTTGTTACTGAAATGGAAGCAGTTTCTTCCTAATATCAGTTCCAATAGCTTACGGATGCAGTTGGAGGGTGGTTTTGTGATAGAGTATGGGTGGTTGGTTCGGTCTAGGGCATCGCAAACACTGTTTATTGCTTCCGTTTGACGGACGTTTGTGTACATTGAGACAACATCAATACTTGTTATCAGAACATTGGGTGGAAATGTGGAATCCTCAAGTTTGCGCAATATGTCTGCGGTATCGCGGACATATGTTGGTTGGGCGGTAACTATCGGAAGAAGGAAAAAGTCCACAAATTCTGATATTTTGGCTGTAGGGCTTGAACATCCACTTATTATAGGTCTCCCTACGAAAGGCGTGCCCGCGGGTGGTGTTTTGTGTATCTTCGGCAGAAAATACATAGTAGGGCAGTGGCCTGGTTGTGAGAGTGGATCAAGATAAGCCAGGGTTTGTTTGTTGATGTATTTGCTTCTATGCATATTGATGAGTAGGTTGTGGACCATTGTAATGGTCTGTTGTGTGATATCTTGGTCAAGCTTTGTGTAGTGCTTGGATTCAAGATGTCGGTAGCCTACTTCAAGGTAATCAGTGCGGTTCATTATGCAAATGCCTCTTCCTTTGTCGTAAGGTTTAATTACGATGTCTGGATTGTTTTTTAGTTTGGTTATGGCTGATATTTCTTGTTTGGTCATATTTCTGAGCTGATTGCGCAATCGAATATGAGCAAATTGGTATTTTGTGGCTTCCAAATAATTCTCGAGTGTCGCACATTGTGTTGAATTTGGATGCCATTTTGAGGGTGGTTTGAAAGGTTGAGCCTTGGTAGGTTTGTTGTGCATTAGGAAGGCAATTCTCATTCTTCTTTGGAAGATATTGAAATCACTCAGAAGTTTTTTACGGGTGGGTTTGGCCGGAGTGGGAACAAAGTTGAGACCTTTTCCTAAAGCAACTTTCTCAATTGTGGAAAGGTTTGCCTTGGATAGGTTGGTTATGAAATGTTCACTTTCTTCTGCCAGTTGTTTAAGAATATTATTCTTTTTGAACCGTTTAGATTTGGAGCATGTGTGTGAAAAGTTATTGGCTTTTCTTTGGGAGCTGTTTGCTCGTTTATCAAACTTTCGTTTAGTCATACTTATGAAAGAAGAGTTATACCAGTAGTTGTGTTCAGTAATAATATATACTTGGATTTGTCGTATTATATTATTATTATTAGATTATTTATTTAATGAAAAATAAATAACAAAGCTGTATATTATCTCTCTTTGGAAGATGGGGTGGTCCTGAAAAGGACCGGTTTGTTTGAAAGTAAACGAGTTACAGGTGCTCCCGTTTTCTCTTCGAGCCCTTGCTTGCCGGTTGTCTTGGTCTTGTGAAGTACCCGAAGAGTTGAGTGGCCGTTCTCAGGTTGGCTCCTTCAAAGTCTGCTACAAGCTTGGTTCTTGCCTCTTTCCTCGCCGTCCCCAATTTCTGTTCGATCTCCTTCTCCTGGAACTTGTACTCTTCCAGTGCTAGTTGTACTAGAAGCAACGAGGCTTTTGACGTGAGTCTATTCCAGTTCTCCGTAAAGGAGGGCTGAAAGGTTAGGCCTCGGTGCGGGTGTGGTGGTTTCGCCGTTGATTTTAGGTAGACCGGAGGTTTGTTTGTTGTTATGGCTTGGTTGTAAACTCCTAGTTGACTAGTGATGTGGCTTTTGGCGGCCGATAGTCTGTTGACTGGTTCCGCCAAAAGTTTCACGTTGTTGAAGTCAGTTTCTGATAGCCTGATACGAGGGACAGGGGTTTCGTTTGCGAATTCCTCCCTGACCTCGAGAGATGTAATTAGGGAGTCCTCTAGGCGGTCTATCAGGGGCAGTTGTCCGCACTGGAAGTCGCTAGAGTTGGAGGATGCAGGAGATGGTGGGTCCTGGCTGGGAGGAGGTTGAGGGCTTGTTTTGGTGCGTCGCTTGAAGGATTTACTTAGCTTGGTCGACATGTTGTCAGTGGCGTGATCGCCGTGGTGACAGGGTATATATCCAGAGAAAAAGTGGACGCTGCGAAGGTCACTCAGGTGTATGCTTCCAGGAGTTGCGGGTAGTTGATTGGTTGGTTGAAGTTCCTTTGTGTTCAGAAGGTGTTAGTGTCCAGTAGTTCCGGTGGTTGGCTCGCACAAAATGCGCGGGAATACTGAATGTGGGATTCTGGATTCCGTGGCAAGTTTGTGTTTGTTTTTTTGTGGAAATGGCGAAATTTTCCCTTTTCGAATGCGAAAAAATGAGAAATAAAATTGTAGTACCATTTCTACAGATGTGTGGAGTACTAATTGAGTATATGAGCCAGATTATTTGTTCCCTTCCGGTTGCGGAATTGGGAAAGGTATCACGGGTTGTTTGTGTGTGAAGGGTTGTAATGATTTTCTATTGTTTTGGAGCAAATATTTCTGTTCTGTCCCGCCTGCGGGTGTGTGAACGGGGAGTGGTTATACTTTTTTTTGCTCGTGTTTGTTTTTATTTTGGAAGATGTTCCATGATTTGATTTTGAAAATCTCATTTCCCGAGGAAATGGTATATATACCCGGTTGCGGGTAAATTGTAGTATTGTGGTACCTTAGTTATATTATAAGGTGTATAAACGGGTTTGACATCGAGACAAGGGTTTATGGGTTGTGGGTAGTGTTTTGTAAAGAAAATAATGGATTGCTGTTTGCGTTTACATTATAATCTCTTATATGGTAATTAATTATTAAATAATAATTAATTCAAGAGTGTGGGTACCCATTCATTTATGTGTTTTCCATCTGAATGCAGAAAGTTTCGGAAAAATATTGAAAGGTGTTTGGTGTCCTTTTTAAAACCGGATTGCGGAAGGAAAAGGTTTTGAGTTTATTTTCAATATTTGTATTTATGTGGATGTCAGGTTCGTTCTTTTTTAAGAAGAGCGGAACGGATTTTGGTTTTGGACATCATGGTAATGATGTTATTTGGTCATGTTTTTAGACGGACCGGTAGGTATCAAGTCGTGTAGTGGCATAAAGTATGTCTTATACCTGTTGTAGTGCAGTGTGGAGCAACCTGAAGATACCAGTCTCGCTAAACGAGTGGTATACCCCGGTAGCTTGTGTAGCCATCGACCCACAGTACCTCCTAAAAAGGCAAGGAGTATAGCAGTAAATGATAGAGAAATGATGGCGCTGTCCCATTCAGTGACACTCCAACACTGTTGACTTGAGATTTACATAAAACTGTAAAAGTGTTTTTACATGCTTTATGGGTGAGGTTTGCGTCTGGGTAATATGTTCGTATTTTTGTCAAATTGACGGGGGTGATATGACAAACATAAATAGGACCAGAGGAACTGGTTGACAAGTGTCAACAAATTGGTTTTCAAGGGGTAGACCGCGAGGATATTTTTTCAGATCCTCTTTGTGTATAGCAATAACATGTTTTCATGCCTTCTTGGCACTCATCAGTTGCATGTGGGTGATTCTAATAGAATCTGTAGGTCTTATGTCTTGTGAAAGACATATTATTTGTGTAGTTCGCTTAGGTTCAGGTAAAATGTAATATTTTCCGTATGCGGATTTTTAGTCCTGAGTTGAGTTTTCAGTATATGTGACCTGTTCCTCCAATAAGGATATTAGGATGTTTAGTGTTTCATCCGGGTCTTCAAAACCCGAATCATCAGGGGTGGAGCGAGCTGTTTAGAGGTTGAGTCGGTTGGACTCCGGTTTAGTTTTGCTCTGATCATCTTTTCCCTTATGTTTTGATCTTTTCTATACGCAATGAAAGGAGGGTCTGGAAAGATCCCCGAAAGTGTTTCATGATTGCGTATTAGAGACCAGTTTTGTTTGATGGATTTGTTTAGGTCACTTTGGTTGATGTACGGGTTGTATGTCGTACTGAAAACCAATGGAGTTTTGCTTTCCGTTTTTTCTTGTTGTTTATGAATCAAATTAGATCGTTCTCTGTGTGATACTGTTTCCGTGATTTTGTTTATCTCTGAAAGGTTATAGCCTCTTGCTATTAGCTTTTCAGAGAAATTGTTGACTTTAATTAAGAAATCATCTTCGTTATTTGTGTTTCTGGCATATCGGAGTGTTTCTCCGTATATGAATGCTTTGAACACATGTGGGGGGTGTGATGATGTCTTGTGTAGGTATTGGTAGGTTTCAGTAGGTTTGGTATATACTTTTGTGTCTAAAATACCAGTTTCACTGAACCTTTTACCTTTGAAGATTGTTAGGTCAAGGTAGTTGATGGCAGTATCAGAGGCCTCAAAAGTGAATTTGAGGGTTGGGTGTATTTGATTCATGTCGTTGATAAGGCTCTTGAAATTGTCAAGGGTGTTGTTATAGATGACAAGTATGTCGTCTCTATAACGCCACCAGGTTAGGATGTGATCAGCTTTTTCCAGGATTTGTTTTTCCAGAACATGTAGTGTAATATCACAGATTTCAGGGCTTGCTGTTGAACCCATGGCGCATCCGATTTTTTGGAGATAGTAGTTGTTACTGAAATGGAAGCAGTTTCTTCCTAATATCAGTTCCAATAGCTTACGGATGCAGTTGGAGGGTGGTTTTGTGATAGAGTATGGGTGGTTGGTTCGGTCTAGGGCATCGCAAACACTGTTTATTGCTTCCGTTTGACGGACGTTTGTGTACATTGAGACAACATCAATACTTGTTATCAGAACATTGGGTGGAAATGTGGAATCCTCAAGTTTGCGCAATATGTCTGCGGTATCGCGGACATATGTTGGTTGGGCGGTAACTATCGGAAGAAGGAAAAAGTCCACAAATTCTGATATTTTGGCTGTAGGGCTTGAACATCCACTTATTATAGGTCTCCCTACGAAAGGCGTGCCCGCGGGTGGTGTTTTGTGTATCTTCGGCAGAAAATACATAGTAGGGCAGTGGCCTGGTTGTGAGAGTGGATCAAGATAAGCCAGGGTTTGTTTGTTGATGTATTTGCTTCTATGCATATTGATGAGTAGGTTGTGGACCATTGTAATGGTCTGTTGTGTGATATCTTGGTCAAGCTTTGTGTAGTGCTTGGATTCAAGATGTCGGTAGCCTACTTCAAGGTAATCAGTGCGGTTCATTATGCAAATGCCTCTTCCTTTGTCGTAAGGTTTAATTACGATGTCTGGATTGTTTTTTAGTTTGGTTATGGCTGATATTTCTTGTTTGGTCATATTTCTGAGCTGATTGCGCAATCGAATATGAGCAAATTGGTATTTTGTGGCTTCCAAATAATTCTCGAGTGTCGCACATTGTGTTGAATTTGGATGCCATTTTGAGGGTGGTTTGAAAGGTTGAGCCTTGGTAGGTTTGTTGTGCATTAGGAAGGCAATTCTCATTCTTCTTTGGAAGATATTGAAATCACTCAGAAGTTTTTTACGGGTGGGTTTGGCCGGAGTGGGAACAAAGTTGAGACCTTTTCCTAAAGCAACTTTCTCAATTGTGGAAAGGTTTGCCTTGGATAGGTTGGTTATGAAATGTTCACTTTCTTCTGCCAGTTGTTTAAGAATATTATTCTTTTTGAACCGTTTAGATTTGGAGCATGTGTGTGAAAAGTTATTGGCTTTTCTTTGGGAGCTGTTTGCTCGTTTATCAAACTTTCGTTTAGTCATACTTATGAAAGAAGAGTTATACCAGTAGTTGTGTTCAGTAATAATATATACTTGGATTTGTCGTATTATATTATTATTATTAGATTATTTATTTAATGAAAAATAAATAACAAAGCTGTATATTATCTCTCTTTGGAAGATGGGGTGGTCCTGAAAAGGACCGGTTTGTTTGAAAGTAAACGAGTTACAGGTGCTCCCGTTTTCTCTTCGAGCCCTTGCTTGCCGGTTGTCTTGGTCTTGTGAAGTACCCGAAGAGTTGAGTGGCCGTTCTCAGGTTGGCTCCTTCAAAGTCTGCTACAAGCTTGGTTCTTGCCTCTTTCCTCGCCGTCCCCAATTTCTGTTCGATCTCCTTCTCCTGGAACTTGTACTCTTCCAGTGCTAGTTGTACTAGAAGCAACGAGGCTTTTGACGTGAGTCTATTCCAGTTCTCCGTAAAGGAGGGCTGAAAGGTTAGGCCTCGGTGCGGGTGTGGTGGTTTCGCCGTTGATTTTAGGTAGACCGGAGGTTTGTTTGTTGTTATGGCTTGGTTGTAAACTCCTAGTTGACTAGTGATGTGGCTTTTGGCGGCCGATAGTCTGTTGACTGGTTCCGCCAAAAGTTTCACGTTGTTGAAGTCAGTTTCTGATAGCCTGATACGAGGGACAGGGGTTTCGTTTGCGAATTCCTCCCTGACCTCGAGAGATGTAATTAGGGAGTCCTCTAGGCGGTCTATCAGGGGCAGTTGTCCGCACTGGAAGTCGCTAGAGTTGGAGGATGCAGGAGATGGTGGGTCCTGGCTGGGAGGAGGTTGAGGGCTTGTTTTGGTGCGTCGCTTGAAGGATTTACTTAGCTTGGTCGACATGTTGTCAGTGGCGTGATCGCCGTGGTGACAGGGTATATATCCAGAGAAAAAGTGGACGCTGCGAAGGTCACTCAGGTGTATGCTTCCAGGAGTTGCGGGTAGTTGATTGGTTGGTTGAAGTTCCTTTGTGTTCAGAAGGTGTTAGTGTCCAGTAGTTCCGGTGGTTGGCTCGCACAAAATGCGCGGGAATACTGAATGTGGGATTCTGGATTCCGTGGCAAGTTTGTGTTTGTTTTTTTGTGGAAATGGCGAAATTTTCCCTTTTCGAATGCGAAAAAATGAGAAATAAAATTGTAGTACCATTTCTACAGATGTGTGGAGTACTAATTGAGTATATGAGCCAGATTATTTGTTCCCTTCCGGTTGCGGAATTGGGAAAGGTATCACGGGTTGTTTGTGTGTGAAGGGTTGTAATGATTTTCTATTGTTTTGGAGCAAATATTTCTGTTCTGTCCCGCCTGCGGGTGTGTGAACGGGGAGTGGTTATACTTTTTTTTGCTCGTGTTTGTTTTTATTTTGGAAGATGTTCCATGATTTGATTTTGAAAATCTCATTTCCCGAGGAAATGGTATATATACCCGGTTGCGGGTAAATTGTAGTATTGTGGTACCTTAGTTATATTATAAGGTGTATAAACGGGTTTGACATCGAGACAAGGGTTTATGGGTTGTGGGTAGTGTTTTGTAAAGAAAATAATGGATTGCTGTTTGCGTTTACATTATAATCTCTTATATGGTAATTAATTATTAAATAATAATTAATTCAAGAGTGTGGGTACCCATTCATTTATGTGTTTTCCATCTGAATGCAGAAAGTTTCGGAAAAATATTGAAAGGTGTTTGGTGTCCTTTTTAAAACCGGATTGCGGAAGGAAAAGGTTTTGAGTTTATTTTCAATATTTGTATTTATGTGGATGTCAGGTTCGTTCTTTTTTAAGAAGAGCGGAACGGATTTTGGTTTTGGACATCATGGTAATGATGTTATTTGGTCATGTTTTTAGACGGACCGGTAGGTATCAAGTCGTGTAGTGGCATAAAGTATGTCTTATACCTGTTGTAGTGCAGTGTGGAGCAACCTGAAGATACCAGTCTCGCTAAACGAGTGGTATACCCCGGTAGCTTGTGTAGCCATCGACCCACAGTACCTCCTAAAAAGGCAAGGAGTATAGCAGTAAATGATAGAGAAATGATGGCGCTGTCCCATTCAGTGACACTCCAACACTGTTGACTTGAGATTTACATAAAACTGTAAAAGTGTTTTTACATGCTTTATGGGTGAGGTTTGCGTCTGGGTAATATGTTCGTATTTTTGTCAAATTGACGGGGGTGATATGACAAACATAAATAGGACCAGAGGAACTGGTTGACAAGTGTCAACAAATTGGTTTTCAAGGGGTAGACCGCGAGGATATTTTTTCAGATCCTCTTTGTGTATAGCAATAACATGTTTTCATGCCTTCTTGGCACTCATCAGTTGCATGTGGGTGATTCTAATAGAATCTGTAGGTCTTATGTCTTGTGAAAGACATATTATTTGTGTAGTTCGCTTAGGTTCAGGTAAAATGTAATATTTTCCGTATGCGGATTTTTAGTCCTGAGTTGAGTTTTCAGTATATGTGACCTGTTCCTCCAATAAGGATATTAGGATGTTTAGTGTTTCATCCGGGTCTTCAAAACCCGAATCATCAGGGGGTGGAGCGAGCTGTTTAGAGGTTGAGTCGGTTGGACTCCGGTTTAGTTTTGCTCTGATCATCTTTTCCCTTATGTTTTGATCTTTTCTATACGCAATGAAAGGAGGGTCTGGAAAGATCCCCGAAAGTGTTTCATGATTGCGTATTAGAGACCAGTTTTGTTTGATGGATTTGTTTAGGTCACTTTGGTTGATGTACGGGTTGTATGTCGTACTGAAAACCAATGGAGTTTTGCTTTCCGTTTTTTCTTGTTGTTTATGAATCAAATTAGATCGTTCTCTGTGTGATACTGTTTCCGTGATTTTGTTTATCTCTGAAAGGTTATAGCCTCTTGCTATTAGCTTTTCAGAGAAATTGTTGACTTTAATTAAGAAATCATCTTCGTTATTTGTGTTTCTGGCATATCGGAGTGTTTCTCCGTATATGAATGCTTTGAACACATGTGGGGGGTGTGATGATGTCTTGTGTAGGTATTGGTAGGTTTCAGTAGGTTTGGTATATACTTTTGTGTCTAAAATACCAGTTTCACTGAACCTTTTACCTTTGAAGATTGTTAGGTCAAGGTAGTTGATGGCAGTATCAGAGGCCTCAAAAGTGAATTTGAGGGTTGGGTGTATTTGATTCATGTCGTTGATAAGGCTCTTGAAATTGTCAAGGGTGTTGTTATAGATGACAAGTATGTCGTCTCTATAACGCCACCAGGTTAGGATGTGATCAGCTTTTTCCAGGATTTGTTTTTCCAGAACATGTAGTGTAATATCACAGATTTCAGGGCTTGCTGTTGAACCCATGGCGCATCCGATTTTTTGGAGATAGTAGTTGTTACTGAAATGGAAGCAGTTTCTTCCTAATATCAGTTCCAATAGCTTACGGATGCAGTTGGAGGGTGGTTTTGTGATAGAGTATGGGTGGTTGGTTCGGTCTAGGGCATCGCAAACACTGTTTATTGCTTCCGTTTGACGGACGTTTGTGTACATTGAGACAACATCAATACTTGTTATCAGAACATTGGGTGGAAATGTGGAATCCTCAAGTTTGCGCAATATGTCTGCGGTATCGCGGACATATGTTGGTTGGGCGGTAACTATCGGAAGAAGGAAAAAGTCCACAAATTCTGATATTTTGGCTGTAGGGCTTGAACATCCACTTATTATAGGTCTCCCTACGAAAGGCGTGCCCGCGGGTGGTGTTTTGTGTATCTTCGGCAGAAAATACATAGTAGGGCAGTGGCCTGGTTGTGAGAGTGGATCAAGATAAGCCAGGGTTTGTTTGTTGATGTATTTGCTTCTATGCATATTGATGAGTAGGTTGTGGACCATTGTAATGGTCTGTTGTGTGATATCTTGGTCAAGCTTTGTGTAGTGCTTGGATTCAAGATGTCGGTAGCCTACTTCAAGGTAATCAGTGCGGTTCATTATGCAAATGCCTCTTCCTTTGTCGTAACATCCTAACCTGGTGGCGTTATAGAGACGACATACTTGTCATCTATAACAACACCCTTGACAATTTCAAGAGCCTTATCAACGACATGAATCAAATACACCCAACCCTCAAATTCACTTTTGAGGCCTCTGATACTGCCATCAACTACCTTGACCTAACAATCTTCAAAGGTAAAAGGTTCAGTGAAACTGGTATTTTAGACACAAAAGTATATACCAAACCTACTGAAACCTACCAATACCTACACAAGACATCATCACACCCCCCACATGTGTTCAAAGCATTCATATACGGAGAAACACTCCGATATGCCAGAAACACAAATAACGAAGATGATTTCTTAATTAAAGTCAACAATTTCTCTGAAAAGCTAATAGCAAGAGGCTATAACCTTTCAGAGATAAACAAAATCACGGAAACAGTACCACACAGAGAACGATCTAATTTGATTCATAAACAACAAGAAAAAACGGAAAGCAAAACTCCATTGGTTTTCAGTACGACATACAACCCGTACATCAACCAAAGTGACCTAAACAAATCCATCAAACAAAACTGGTCTCTAATACGCAATCATGAAACACTTTCGGGGATCTTTCCAGACCCTCCTTTCATTGCGTATAGAAAAGATCAAAACATAAGGGAAAAGATGATCAGAGCAAAACTAAACCGGAGTCCAACCGACTCAACCTCTAAACAGCTCGCTCCACCCCCTGATGATTCGGGTTTTGAAGACCCGGATGAAACACTAAACATCCTAATATCCTTATTGGAGGAACAGGTCACATATACTGAAAACTCAACTCAGAACTAAAAATCCGCATACGAAAAATATTACATTTTACCTGAACCTAAGCGAACTACACAAATAATATGTCTTTCACAAGACATAAGACCTACAGATTCTATTAGAATCACCCACATGCAACTGATGAGTGCCAAGAAGGCATGAAAACATGTTATTGCTATACACAAAGAGGATCTGAAAAAATATCCTCGCGGTCTACCCCTTGAAAACCAATTTGTTGACACTTGTCAACCAGTTCCTCTGGTCCTATTTATGTTTGTCATATCACCCCCGTCAATTTGACAAAAATACGAACATATTACCCAGACGCAAACCTCACCCATAAAGCATGTAAAAACACTTTTACAGTTTTATGTAAATCTCAAGTCAACAGTGTTGGAGTGTCACTGAATGGGACAGCGCCATCATTTCTCTATCATCTCAAACAAGCCATGTGTTTCCTCTGCAAACAAGTCCTCTGTTTTCCCCTCAAACGAGTCATAAGTTTTCCCTCTAACAAAACATGTGTTTCCTCTGCAAACAAGTCATCTGTTTCCCTTCAAACAAGTCTTCTTTCCTCTGCAAACAAGTCATGTGTTTCCTCTGCAAACAAGTCCTCTCTTTCCCCTCAAACAAGTCATATGTTTCCCGTCAAACAAGTTATGTGTTTCCTCTGCAAACAAGTCCTCTGTTTCCCCTCAAACAAGTCCTCTGTTTCCCCTCAAACAAGTCCTCTTTCCCCTTAAACAAGTCATTTGTTTCCTCTGCAAACAAATCCTCTGTTCCCCCTCAAACGAGTCATATGTTTTCCCTCTAAAAAAAACATGTGTTTCCTCTGCAAACAAGTCATCTGTTTCCCTTCAAACAAGTCTTCTTTCCTCTGCAAACAAGTCATGTGTTTCCTCTGCAAACAAGTCCTCTCTTTCCCCTCAAACAAGTCTAGGTTTCCCCTCAAACAAGTCATGTGTTTCCTCTGCAAACAAGTCCTCTGTTTTCCCTCAAACAAGTCCTCTCTTTCCCCTTAAACAAGTCATTCTTTCCCCTCAACAAGTCATGTGTTTCCTCTGCAAACAAGTCCTCTGTTTCCCTCAAAACAAGACATTATTTTCCCGTCAAACAATCATGTGTTTCCTTGCAAACAAGTCCTCTGTTTCGCGTAAAACAAGTCCTTTTTCCCTTAAACAAGTCATGTGTTCTCTGCAAACAAGTCCTCTGTTTCCCCTCAAACAAGTCATATGTTTCCCTCAAACAAGTCATGGTTTCCTCTGCAAACAAGTCTTGTTTCCTCATAAAAGAAGTCCTCTTTCCCCTTAAACAAGTCTGTGTTTCCTCTGCAAACAAGTCCTCTGTTTCCCCTCAAACAAATCCTCTTTCCCTTAAACAAGTCATTGTGTTTCCTCTGCAAACAACTCCTCTGTTTCCTCTAAAACAAGTCCTCTCTTTCCCCTTGAAACAAGTCATGTGTTTCCTCTGCAAAGAAGTCATGCGTTTACCCTCAAACAAGTCCTCTTTCCCCTTAAACAAGTCATGTGTTTCCCCTCAAACAAGTCTTCTTTCCTCTGCAAACAAGTCATGTGTTTCCTCTGCAAACAAGTCCTCTGTTTCCCTCAAACAAGTCATATGTTTCCCGTCAAACAAGTCATATGTTTCCTCTGCAAACAAGTCCTCTGTTTCCCTCAAACAAGTCCTCTGTTTCCCCTCAAACAATTATGTTTCCCCTCAAACAAGTCATATGTTTCCTTTGCAAACAAGTCCTCTGTTTCCCCTCAAACAAGTCATATGTTTCCCTCAAACAAGTTATGTGTTTCCTGTGCAAAAAAGTCCTCTGTTTTCCTTAAACAAGTCCTCTCTTTCCTCAAACAAGTCATATCTTTCCTCTGCAAACAAGTCCTCTGTTTCCCCTCAAGCAAGTCCTCTTTCCCTTAAACAAGTCATGTGTTTCCTCTGCAAACAACTCCTCTGTTTCCTCTGTAAACAAGTCCTCTCTTTCCCTTTAAACAAGTCATGTGTTTCCTCTCCAAAGAAGTCATGCGTTTCCCCTCAAACAAGTCCTCTTTCCTCTGCAAACAAGTCATGTGTTTCCTCTGCAAACAAGTCTCTGTTTCCCTAAACAAGTCATACATGTATGTTTCCCGTCAAATTAGTCATATGTTTCCTCTGCAAACAAGTCCTCTGTTTCCCTCAAACAAGTCATATGTTTCCGTCAAACAAGTCATATGTTTCCTCTGCAAACAAGTCCTTGTTTCCCTCAAACAAGTCTCTGTTCCCCTTAAACAAGTAATGTGTTTCCTCTGCAAACAAGTCCTCTGTTTCCCTTTAAACAAGTCATGTGTTCCTCCCCAAAGAAGTCATGCGTTTCCCCTCAAACAAGTCCTCTTTCCCTTAAACAAGTCATGTGTTTCCCTCAAACAAGTCTTTTCTTTCCCTCATTCAATTCATGTGTTTTCTTTGCAAACAAGTCATGTGTTTCCCTCAAACAAGTCCTCTTTCCCCTAAACAAGTCATGTGTTTCCCTCAAACAAGTCCTCTTTCCCCCTAAAAAGTCATGTGTTTCCCTCAAACAAGTCCTCTTTCCCTTTAAACAAGTCATGTGTTTTCTCTGGAAACAAGTCATGTGTTTCCTCTTCAAACAAGTCCTCTGTTTCCCTCAATCGAGTCATATGTTTCTCTTCAAACAAGTCATGTGTTTCTTCTGCAAACAAGTCCTCTGTTTCCCCTTAAACAAATCATATGTTTCCCATCAAACAAGTCAATTGTTTCCTCTGCAAACAAGTCCTCCCTCAAACAAGTCATGTGTTTCCTCTGCAAACAAGTCTCTGTTTCCTCTCAAACAAGTCATTGTTTCCCTCAAACAAGTCATGTGTTTCCCTCAAACAAGTCATTGTTTCCTCTCAAAACAAGTCATGTGTTTCCTCTCAAACAAGTCTTGTTTCCCTCAAACAAGTCATTGTTTCCTCTCAACAAGTCATTGTTTCCCCTCAAACAAGTCATGTGTTTCCTGCAAACAAGTCATTGTTTCCCTCAAACAAGTCATATGTTTCCCTCAAACAAGTCATGTGTTTCCTCTGCAAAAAGTCCTTGTTTCCCTCAAACAAGTCATATGTTTCCTCTCAAACAAGTCATTGTTTCCCTCAAACAAGTCATGTGTTTCTCTCAAACAAGTCTGTGTTTCCCTTAAACAAGTCTTTTTCCTCTCAAACAAGTCATGTGTTTCCTCTCAAACAAGTCTCTGTTTCCCTCAAAAAGTCATGTGTTTCCCTCAAACAAGTCATGTTTTCCTTTTCCTCAAACAAGTCATGTGTTTCCTCTGCAAACAAGTCCTCTGTTTCCCCTCAAACAAGTCATATGTTTCCCTCAAACAAGTCATGTGTTTCCTCTGCAAACAAGTCTTGTTTCCCTCAAACAAGTCATCTGTTTCCCCTAACAAGTCATGTGTTTCCTCTGCAAACAAGTCCCTTGTTTCCCTCAAACAAGTCATGTGTTTCCTCTGCAAACAAGTCCTCTGTTTCCCCTCAAACAAGTCATATGTTTCTGCAAACAAGTCATGTGTTTCCCTCAAACAAGTATCTGTTTCCCTGCAAACAAGTCATTCTGTGTTTCTCTCTGCAAACAAGTCATGCTTTTCCTCTCAAACAAGTCATTGTTTCCCTACAAACAAGTCATGTGTTTCCTCAAACAAGTCATTGTTTCCCTCAAAAGTCATTGTTTCTCTGCAAACAAGTCATGTGTTTCCTCTGCAAATAAGTCCTCTGTTTCCCCTCAAACAAGTCATATGTTTCCCCTCAAACAAGTCATGTGTTTCCTCTGCAAACAAGTCCTCTGTTTCCCCTCAAACAAGTCCTCTTTCCCCTTAAACAAGTCATGTGTTTCCTCTGCAAACAAGTCCTCTGTTTCCCCTCAAACAAGTCATATGTTTTCCCTCAAATAAGTCATGTGTTTCCTCTTTAAACAAGTCATCTGTTTCCCCTCAAACAAGTCATGTGTTTCCTCTGCAAACAAGTCCTCTGTTTCCCCTCAAACAAGTCCTCTTTCCCCTTAAACAAGTCATGTGTTTCCTCTGCAAACAAGTCCTCTGTTTCCCCTCAAACAAGTCATGTGTTTCCCCTCAAACAAGTCCTCTCTTTCCCCTCAAATAAGTCATGTGTTTCCTCTGCAAACAAGTCATTTGTTTCCCCTCAAACAAGTCATGTGAAAAAGCTTGACGACCAGTGAAATGACAAGGTAACTGGTTGTGCTGTTAAGTCACTGAACATTTTTAGGCCAAACACCTGGACACAGTTTTGTGCACTCTTGTGCCACCTTACACAACCCATGCAGTTAAATGGTTTCAAATGGTTCGGTCAACTCGCTGGAAAATGGTACCAAGAGTAGGAAGGTTGATCAAGACGTTACATTGCTTGGTAATCAAGGCTGTTCACATAGCTCCATAGCTGTGCCATAAAATCTACCTCTGGTTATTAACCCTCTTGCTGCCTGACCATTCAATACCATTCACTGTGGTTTTGAATGATAGATAAACTATGCCAGCCTGCAATATGATACCATGAGGGAATGCGTGTACACAGTACACAGTTAGTTCTGTGCACAGTTGTGCCACCGTACACAACCTTGGCAGTTGAATGGTTTCAAATGGTTGGTCAACTCACTGGAAAATGTTGCCAAGAGTCACTGACAGTAGGAGGGTTAAGCTTTGCATTTTGATTTGAAGCATAACTGTGTAAAAAGAAATCCCAAAACTTATCTCGGATAAAAACACCAGTTAACATTTTGCACAATGTTAGAGGACTCTGGATGTTTCAGTGTTTGTCTAATAATTGTATTGATTCGATTCTGTTGATGTATAATGGTCAAATGTTCCCTTGTAACTACAGGTCGCCCAATGGAAGACGATAATGATGAAGATGATATGAATGACCAGGACGAAGACGAAGCTCAAGAGCAGAGTAAGGGAGTCAAGATTGAATGACTAGGCACAGCATTGGGGCATTCAGGGTTCTACTTTGCCTGGAGCTTCTGTGATCCGGGTTCGAATGCCATACTGGACCCTTGCATGTGGCATGAGTTTTCAGTCTCTACCTGATTGCCTGGGTTTTCCCTATTTGTGGGTTTCTTCCTACGCAGTGTTCTCCTACATATATAAAAAGCTTGGCGCACCACCATGCTTTCTGTGGCACACGCCACATTTAAGAAGTCGCCGCCAAGGTTTAAAATTTGTCTGCCAAATTTTTCCCAACTTTGTGTTTCAAGTTCATGCATTTCACAGTTCAAATGCAATCTTTCAAACCTTTGCTCAAAGAAGTCAGGAGGAAGTGGCCACCGGGAATCATCACAGAGTGCATCACCATGATCACAAAGCATGTACAATAAAACATTTGCGGGCCCTTAGGCGGGCCCTTAGGTGGGCCCCTGACCCAATGCCGTAAAGGCTTTGCACTTGCATAGGCCACCTAGAAACGATTTTTACGTTTGTCTCATTTTAAAATTATTGTTTATTCTCTTTGTGCAACAGGTCAAGATCCTTCTCCTGAGCCAAAGCTAGCCTCTTCGGAGACAGCAGAAAAGACGAAGAAGCTCAGCAAGAAAGAACTGAAGAAACAGAAGAAGCATGTATGTTAAGTTCGTTGTACAAAGTTGTCCCAGTGTTCCAGGATTGATTGGCTGCATATTGCACCACAGCACATTGTAAACCATTGCTATGTAAAGGAAAAAAGATTCATACTTCAAAACCTAGCTCCGCACACCTTGCCCATAGTGTGTGATAAAGCACATTTTTATGGCATATTTTTATTATCATGCCATGTGTTGGGTGATTTTCATATAAAAATGTAAGGTGATCCCTCTGCTGCCATTTCGCAGGATGTATCGTTAACTTGGGTGTGATCCCTGGCTATACGGCAGTTACAGGTTGAATGGCTTCTGACTGGCACCCCTGAACAAAGATATATTGACAAAATAGGGAGACCGCCAACATAGGGGCTAGATAGCTCAGTTGGTAGAGCATCTGCATGTTAATCTGGAGGTCGCAGGTTCAACTCCAGCTCTAGTCAATTTTTCTATGTTCAATCCAAAATTTATTTTTATAATGTAAATGGTTGACAATTAGAATGGAGGTACTACAATGACAATTTTTTCCCGTGACTATTGACAGCAAGAGTTTCTACAGTCGATGCAGCTGGCCAGCGTAGGAGATGACCTGTCACAGTTCTCGCTATCACAACAAGAGAAAACGACCAAGGGAGCATTGCTAGAGAATGCCACAGACATCAAGGTAAGCTGTCACTCCATGAGCCATCAGTGAGTTAAATGTGAACGATGTCTAGTACGACCACTTACCTGGTCACTGTTACACACAGTAAAATGAGCAGGATACCAGTCATAGATGGTACATGTAAAATGGTACTTTGGCCGGTAATCTGATTGTGGTAAGCATATATTTTGTTGTTCTTAGCTACTTTTTGTGCTCTATGAAATTGGGCCCAGGTCACTTCCAATGTTATCCCTTCTCTCACACTTAATCTAAAACCGGAAATTGCTTTGTGCGGCAATCGGTTTTGTTTACCTTTTCGATGCTCAATTAATCAGTGATTTTAATTCCACAGATAGAGAAGTTTTCAATATCTGCAGCTGGTAAAACCCTGTTTAACAATGCAACGTTATCCATCGCACAAGGAAGACGATACGGTCTCGTCGGACCTAACGGGTAATCCAATCAGTCCACACCTTAGGGACACAACTTGAGTTGTTAGAGTTTGTCACTTTGAATATTCATAAGTACACTTGTCAATCAATCAGTCAATCAATTTTCTTTGTTTTTGTAAACTCTGTATATTTTGTGTTTGAATAAAGTATTTGTTTTGAAAAGAAAAAAAAAAGTCAATCAATCAATCAGTGATACAGTATACAGAGTAATAACAAACAGAATAGACTGAGATATTGTAGACCAATCCAAGCGCATACAAGCTACACGCCGCTGGGACGCTGGCAGCACAAGATTCTGTACACAAAGACATGGAAAAACCATGTAAAAAACCATCGTCCTTTTAACTTTTGATGTGTCTTTCTCAACGATTTACAGAATTTCCCTGACAGAATTTCTCTGCGGGGCTAAAAAAGATTGGTCTGTAGGCTTGAAAAAAGCAAAGAAAGACACAGTATGGAGGTTGATTCGATAAGCCAAGGCTTGTAGTAATCAGCCTGTGGACAGACAGAGACAAGACAAACGGAAAAAAACAAAGGACGTACAGAAATGAACAAAAACAACATACAAACAACAACAACGCTTAAAGGCACTGGACACTATTGGTAATTTCTCAAAATAATTGTTAGCATAAAAACTTACTTGGTAACGAGCAATGGAGAACTGTTGATAGTATAAAACATTGTGAGAAACGGCTCCCTCTGAAGTAACGTAGTTTTTGAGAAAGAAGTAATTTATTTGAATTGATTTTGAGACCTCACGCGTGAGATCTCGAAATCTGAAAGCACACAACTTTGTGTGACAAGGGTGTTTTTTCTTCCATTATTATCTCGCAACTTCGACAACCAATTGAGTTCAAATTATTACAGGTTTGTTATTTTGTGCATATGTTGAGATGCACCAAGTGAGAAGACTGGTCTTTGACAATTACCAAAGGTGTCCAGTGTCTTTAGTTAACTAGAGTGAAATGAAAATGATGTTTTAGAAGAGGAACAACGATCATGATGTACCTTGCAAAGCAGTCAATGGAGATGATGGCTCTTTTCAATACTATCTGTATTTTATTCATGGTTTATTAAAAAATAATCAATTTGGCATTTAATCCTTTGGCATTTCCTGCCCTGTTTGAGGAGTAAATGAACCGATCTTTTAGTGTGAGCAGATTTGGAAGGGGTTAAGTTTTCGTCGTTGATGTGGCCATTTCCCTTTGATTTGTATCGCAGTATGGGAAAGACAACTCTGCTGAATCATATTGCAACGAGAGCCTTAGCCATTCCACCTAATATTGATGTCCTACTATGTGAACAGGGTAAGCAGGTTTGGAAACAAAACAGTAGGGTTTGCACCAGTTTTGCTACCATAGGCTGCGCACTGTACCAATACCTCTCGTCACTAACCCCTCAGCCTCGCTACCATGGGCAGCACGCTGTATCGATACCTCTCATCACTAACCCCTCAGCCTCGCTACCATGGGCAGCACGCTGTATCAATACCTCTCGTCATAAACCCTCAGCCTCGCTACCATGGGCAGCACGCTGTATCAATACCTCTCGTCATAAACCCTCAGCCTCGCTACCATGGGCAGCACGCTGTATCAATACCTCTCGTCACTAACCCCTCAGCCTCGCTACCACGGGCAGCACGCTGTATCAATACCTCTCGTCATAAATCCTCAGCCTCGCTACCATGGGCAGCACGCTGTATCAATACCTCTCATCATAAATCCTCAGCCTTGCTACCATGGACAGCATGCTGTATCGATACCTCTCGTCACTTACCCCTCAGCCTCGCTACCTTTTGCAGGGCATTGTACCAATACCTCTTCACTAACCCGTCAGCCTCGCTACCATGGGCAGCACGCCATATCGATACCTTTCGTCAGTAACCCATGGTAGGGATGTACTGACAAACAGCGCTGATTGGCTCCTCATAGTGACTGAACTCTTTTAGGGCACATATGGGCTCTTGGCACGCGCTTGTCAAAATGCAAGTCCTTGATGCGATCAAATGTAAACCAAGTTTTTACACAGTCACCCTAAACAGCAAACAGTTAGGCATGTCACAAGATTTTAAAAAAGAACAAGAGGGGACCAGTTGATCTTTGACTTGATGCCCCTTTGCGGGCTACCAAACCCTATCTGACGTGGCGGCTTATATTCCGGGCGGCTTATACACTGACCTCTAAAAAAAGCTTTTGTAGTGCTGCGGATTATATTCTGTGTTTCTTATAGTTCGAAAACTCTGGTACAGATAGTGATATCACACATAAGTACAATACCGTGAACCCATATGTTAGTCGGCCCTTTCATGGCAAAATGGCTTAACTCGAAAAAGATAAAACGTACATGACTCAAGACAGAGATGAGCTGTTTCGCCAGCTGGTTACGTTGATTTCTGTTCTCATTTGTAGAGGTAAAAGCTGACGAGACGCCAGCCTTCGAAGCCGTCCTGAACTCGGACACCAAACGGTTGAAGCTCATGAAAGAGGCAAGTAGGAAGGGCTCATTTCCAGCTAAATTGGCTGAATTCCAATCTGTAATCTTTATTTAAATTTGGCTGTTTTTCTATTTTTAATATTGCTCTTAATCAATATGTTTTTATAAATATATTTTTATATTAATACAGTTTTAAAATTTCAATGTGTTTGTAGTTGCTGGGCACCTCTGAAAAACAGTGTTTCACTGAGAGGTTTCCCCAGGGTAAATAAGAAATAAATAAATAAATAAAATCTACTGCAACCATGAAGTAGGGGTCTCATCTCGGCAACCAATCATTCATGGAGTTACATTTTAAAGTTTGGCCCGAAATGTTGTGCTACTGCCAGGGTGTTTTACGTGATTCAATACTAGACGTGTGTTTGTTGACTTGGAGTTTCGATTGTAACAAGGTAAAAGTGTCACGATGATGTTGTTAGGTTGTCACATTCCATGGCGATCGATTATTGTCCAGAAGTGAAAATGTCAAGTTAAGTATGGAAATGGAACCTTAGGGCCTTGTCACACAGGGCGATTGTTACAGGCAACTTGGAGGCAACCAACTGCACTGCCTGCACAAGGAAAGACTGGGGCAGCACAACATGCTTTTGTTGTTAGTGTCTGAGCGTCCCCAACACAATTGTGTAGACAACTGACGTGTGAATGTTTTGTTTTCATAGAGATTGCCTGGAACTGGTAGCCTGTAAATTGCCCCGTGTGACGTGGCCCTTACTGTTTACATATAGTCTGCATTCTATCTGACAAAACAAAGGTGGTTTTTGAAACCCCCAACAAATGTGCAGTTCATGTAATGTCCGTGGTCATATACTTGTGCATTAAAGGAACATTACAGATTTGGTAAGAAAAAAACTTGTAAAATATCCTTTTTGATCACAGATTTACACAAAACTTACACGGTCTAATGATGATGATAGTAGAAAACATCATTTGAAATATTTCTGTCTGAAATGCCATATTTGATGAGAAATGAATAAACTAATTTTCCGATTGGAGTTTATCGCTCAGTGAGCGTTTTATTCATTTGTTGAATCTATTGATTTCATGCAAAATGTGTAATCGCTTTTCACTATTTTCTCGTGACCCAGATGGCCGATCGATCTCAACTTCTACAAGTCAGTTTATGTATATGGTGGATTCATAAAGTGCTTACACTGCCAGCAACTGTTTTTAGCAAAAAATGCAATTCTGTAATGTTCCTTTAACAGAGCTTTTTTATTGAATTTTCTACATCACTAGGGAAAAATTATGCTTACAAATACACGTGATTGTTGTCAAAGTTTCATCTCCATAACCTTGTTGATGTTACCTCATGCTCTACTTATATATTGTTGAGCATTTCTAATTATTTAGATTTTTATTGTCTCTCGTTTTTAGTTTTGTATACTTTGTTACTTTTTTCATTTCTGTGGTTTGCTGCAGTACTTTAAGGAGATCCACTCAATTTGATTTAAAGCTTCATATGTAAAAAAAAAAAAAAAAAATTTAAAGAAAATTTTCGTTCCAATTAAGAACCAATTTCACTGAGTAGCCAAGCTTACAAATTTGACAGACATGAACAAATCTTGCTTAGAAACATGTTGCCCACCTAAACACCACTTAATTTATACTGTTTGCGATTGGAGCCCTGCTGTGTTTTTGCTTGGAAGATCAATTTCTTAAATAGTGTTTTCTACGGAGGAGCCCTTCAAATTTGGAGCTGGAATCCAAAGAGTTTATAAAGACAAATTTTGTTGGAGAAAGGGATGTCGTTGAGTAAAATCTACCAACAATTGTTCTGACTTTGTCAGGTCTATGAGGAAATGGAAGCAATAGGAGCCCATTCTGCTGAATCAAGAGCTAGAAGAATACTGGCGGTGAGTCATTTTAATATTTAGTCATTTTCTGAACCGATTCTGAGATTCGATTCCCATGACTTCACATTCTAGAGTGGATATCGTCACAACAAGACCACTGAGCGTATCTAGTGACGGGAAGCCAATGCGGATGAGGCCGTGTCCGCGGCTACGGCTACGGCCGGATCGCCCCGTCATCATGCGTTGAAGTATAGGACATCCTTAGGGACACCCTTAGCAACAGTCGTAGCTGTAACCGTAGCCTCCAATTCGGATACGGCCTTCGCATCAGTTGCTGCAATTGGAAACGTTTGTGGACACTAGGTGGCAGCAGACTTACCAGAATTCAATCCATTGTTTTCTGGAAATCTGCGCATGCTTAGAACTACGTTGACAATGAAAATTGACCTGGTATGTCTGCTGCCACCTAGAGTTCCAAAGCCTCCCATTATATCGCGTTTAGGTTAGCTCAGAGGTTTCTTCCCTGCCTTTCATCTCTGTGACCCCCGGTTCGAATCCCGGGCTGGAGCCTTGCATGTGGATTGGGTTTTCAGTCCCTACCAGATTGTGTGGGTTTTCCTCCTAGGGCTCAATGTCATAAAGCTATTTCCGTGATCCTTTTTAAGCACCAACAAAAATTGCTCAGCACAGAAAATTCTTGCCTAGCAGAAACAGGTCACCAGCCAAAGTACCCTGTAATGTATATTGTTTGTGATTGGTTCCCTGCTAGTTTTTGCTTAGCAGAAAGAATTGCTAAACATTATTTTCTGCTAAACAGTGTTATGAAACTGTCCCCGCATCTAAAAACTGAGAATTCTACAGCAGCTTCTCAACACAGGTACCTTCAGGCCTACAGGTCACAGAGCTAGTCGCTTGCAGGGATCCCTTGGTTTCGTTACCAGAAAGACATAATAATAACGACACTAATCAGTTTAAAATTGAAAACCCGACTTCATCGGTTATGCTTTGTGGCGTTTATGTTTTCCATTCCAGGGTTTGCAATTTACACCAGACATGCAGAAGAAATCAACACAAGACTTTTCCGGTGGGTGGAGAATGCGTGTATCACTAGCAAGGTGAGCCCTAGCCACTGACAAAAGTTGTCAAATTTAATTCTCTCCCCAATAAGCTTGGGCGATATCGCTTTTTTTCATCTACAATATATCGTTGACATTATATCGTGATATTCAGGATTTATTATCGAGATTAATTTTTGATGATGTAATTCTTCTACAAATCTCACAGAGCAAGTTGTAGCTACAAATTACTGTTCAATTAAACTTTTGTTCCAATGAAGTATTCTTCGGGTTTTACTGTAAACCTATGGTATGAAAACCTGGGCCTATAACTTACACACATTTAATGTCAAGTAATGAACCACAAGGGAAACTGACTGGGTAAATTTCAAATGGTTTGGGGTTGAACAAAGAAAAATTGACTAGAGCGGGATTTGAACCAACGACCTCCGGATTAACGTACCGGCGCTCTACCAACTGAGCTATCTAGCCCTATGTTGGCGGTCTCCCTATTTTGTCAATATCTTTGTTCGGGGGTGCCAGTCAGACGCCATGCAACCGTTAACTGCCGTGTAGCCAGGGATCACACCCAAGTTTACGATACAACCTGGGAAGCGGCAGCCACGGGATCACCATGAGGGGATGCAACTTTTTTATTTTAAATGTCAAGTAATGAACCACAAGGGAAACTGACTGGGTAAATTTCAAATGGTTTGGGGTTGAACAAAGAAAAATTGACTAGAGCGGGATTTGAACCAACGACCTCCGGATTAACGTACCGGCGCTCTACCAACTGAGCTATCTAGCCCTATGTTGGCGGTCTCCCTATTTTGTCAATATCTTTGTTCGGGGGTGCCAGTCAGAAGCCATGCAACCGACTTTTTTATTTTAAATGTCAAGTAATGAACCACAAGGGAAACTGACTGGGTACGGTACGTTAATCCGGAGGTCGTTGGTTCAAATCCCGCTCTTTAAATCCCACCCAGTCAGTTTCCCTTGTGGTTCATTACTTGACATTTAAAATAAAAAAGTCGCATCCCCTCATGGTGATTCCGTGGCTGCCGCTTCCCAGGTTGTATCGTAAACTTGGGTGTGATCCCTGGCTACACGGCAGTTAACGGTTGCATGGCTTCTGACTGGCACCCCCGAACAAAGATATTGACAAAATAGGGAGACCGCCAACATAAGGCTAGATAGCTCAGTTGGTAGAGCGCCGGTACGTTAATCCGGAGGTCGTTGGTTCAAATCCCGCTCTAGTCAATTTTTCTTTGTTCAACCCCAAACACATTTAATGTGTTAACTACTGAACTACAAGATTGTCTCGGCTAGGAAATGCATCGCGATACTTAACGATATCGCAATTTACCGATATCACTATAAAAAAAACATGACCCGATATCGTAATCGTTTCAGAACTAGTATCGCGGTATTCGATAATATCATGGTATCGCCCAAGCTTACTCCCCGAGACTGTCAAGGTTGTTACACCACGAGTACTTTTTCTACATGTGGGTTTCATTTATAAACATAGTTTCCAGATAGTTTATGAGTTTTTGGAATAAGATTACCGTTCTTTATAAATTGTCTTTTTACGCATTTCAAGGAGCATTGATAAGGTTTGGGCCTGTATGCCTTCATGCTGTGGTCTAGTGGTTAGACTGTAGGACTTGCAATCACAAGGTTATGGGTTTGAATCCTACCAAGCTAACCGCTGATTTCACAATGACTAGAACGAGTATTGTGGTCTAGTTACTGAATTACAATTTCTTGATTTGTGCAATTCATAATCATAGACGTTAAACCAATGTTTGTATTGAGAGAGATTGGCTGTTTGCCAGCTTGGTGTTTATATCCCCTTGTGGGAGTTTGCCAAGCTCCCTTGAACAAGAGGATTGCGAGTTGAGACACCTGTAACGTGCAAGATATCTTAATAATAAGCAATGATTTTAAAATGTTTAAAATTGTGGAGGCTGCTCATCCATGCTCCAGCCTCGGCCGATCAATGATGACGATGAATCTTACTCCTTTGTACCTATACATGGCTCTCTGTTTTCTAGTCTAGAATTTATCTTTTCTTACGCAGAGCATTGTTCATGGAACCCACGTTACTCATGTTGGACGAACCTACAAACCATCTCGATCTTAATGCTGTAATCTGGCTCAACAAGTAAGTTTCTTTCACCGGGGCCCCATTTCGTAGAGCTGCTTACAAATGTTGTGCTTAGCAAAACGTTTGCAGGATACCAGTCAGAAGTGGGTTGCGCGTGACATGGTATGTTGGCTGGTAACCTTATGCTGGTTAGCATATTTTTGTTGTGCTTAGCTACTTGTTTTGCTTAAGCAGCTCTTTGAAATTGGGCACAAATTTGTTTTCAGGATTTCAATTTTCTTTTACATTTTCTGTTCTGCTTTAGCAGCAGTCAATGCTTGTATACTGTTGTGTTATACCCCTAAGTTCACCCCAGATTGCACTCTCTTGTAGCCTACTGCCCTTGGGCTCGATTTCACAAAACACCAAGGTTCAAGTTTGAGATGAGTAGTCAAAATTGCCATGGTAATTTGTATTGTGACATCACACTTTGCTTAGCCATTAAGTCCAACCTTCACTCACTCACTCACTCACTCATTCGCAAAGACAGCGTTGGTCCGTCGTGCTGATTTCCAATGCCCACAGCTGACAGCATGGATCCAGGCACTCTCTACTTCGCTTGGTCAACACAGTTGATTGGCCCAGAGATTTCTTGGGCATCCTCCTGGCCTCGACCAGCCAGGAGCTTGGGGTTGACCTTTCCAAGAGTTGATCGCAATGTCGAGTGCCTTCCTAGTTCAAGTGCAATCTTAGTTCTTGTGAAATTGACCCCTGGTCCTTTTGAGTTGTCTAAACATAGTTCATACATTGTTTGCTCAGTGCTTTAAGGTCGTTAATTGCATTTTTCATTTCCGTAATGATCAGAAGGTCATTAAATGAAAAATGGATATAAATTTGAAAAAATAAATCAAAATCAGCAAATAATTGTTTTACTTTAGGAAATGAGACCAAGAGCTCCAAAATAAGCAAAATGACTTTTATGAAAACCATACGAATTGCACCAACGACCTTAAAGTCCTGAGGGGACGACCATACAAGGAATAATCACTAGGAATATGTAATGCTGTGTCTTCAAACCTAGTTGTTACATAAATGGTTCCAACTCCCAGTTGTTTTTTGTAGTTTTTTTTTTTACAGTGGACATGTTCGATGTTGATTTTTGTCCACCTTATTAATGATTTCCTTCTCTTTCTCAATCCAGCTATTTACAAGGATGGAAGAAGACGCTTCTCGTCGTTTCTCACGACCAGCAGTTTCTTGACGACGTCTGTACGGACGTGATCCATCTAGGTTAGTTCTTGATCAATAATAACAATATTAATAACTTTCGATTTATTTAGCGCATAATAATTAATGCATAAATCTCTATGCGCTTTACATTCAACATTCGGTATTTTCCTGCAAGGTATTGTGGAGCTACGTTTTGAAGTATTAGACCTATTCCTTTACATAGCACCATGTAATGGTTAACAAGGTGCTGTGGCGCAATATGCAGCCAATCAAACCAGGAACACCGGGGCGAACCCCTTCTCTTTTCGATAAGTGCACTGGGTTCTTTTACGTGCATTACAAAACACACGGGAACCAACGGCTTTACATCCCATCCGAAGGCCGCAGCAATAATGGTTATGTGTCTTGCTTAAGGACACAGGTGTCACGACCGGGACTCGAACCCACACTCTGCTGAACAGAAACACCAGAGCTTGAGTCTGGTGCTCTTATCTACTTGGCCACAACACGCCACAAGCTTTTTACTGATAGGAAGGTTGTCTGTTTGAACCCACGTCAAATCACAAACCCCTCTAGGGCCTCAACGAATGCTAAGGTATTATAAAATTGTCAAGTATTCCACAAGGGAAACTGACTGGGTATATTTTAAATAACTTTGGGTTTTGTCACCCCGAATGGGTTCGAATCCCACTTTAGTAGCATGTGGATTTTCTCACCCTCGGTAGGTTCAAATCCCATCTGAGTAGCCTGGGAATTTTTTTTTAAAACTGGGTGGGTTTGAATCCAGCTCGAGTAGCAAGTGGATTTTTTTCAAACTGGGTGGGTTCGAATCCAGCTCGAGTAGCATGTGGATTCTTTCATCATGATAGGGCTCTAATCTAAGTTAAAAAGACAACGTTTTTTTCCATCTCTTTGTGTACAAAACCTTGCGTGCGGGCTAAAATAGATCGGCCTGTAGAATATTAAGACAGCACTTCACCTTGATATCATGACTGATGTTGCGGGTGTTGTCATTTGTTGTACTGTTTCACAATTTCTGAGAAGTTCCCCAGTTTTGGCGTAGGGTGTCACAGTTGGTGGCTTTTAATTCTGATTTTGTCATTTTGCTTTTCAGATATGCAGAAACTACAATATTACAAAGGAAATTACAGTAAGTTCAAAATATCTGGTTTGTAAATCAAATCCCAATGCAAGTTGTTCCTACTACCTGCTTAAAGGGAATGTATACCTTTTGTTTTTGGAACCGTTCGATTGTTTTAATCCTATATAAATGTAGATATATATATATTAAAACTAACCTGTGAAAACATCATTTCAAAAGGTGGTAGCGTTTTTGAGATATCGCCGAAAATCCGGAGCGATTTTTCTGACAGAAACGCTTCTCAGATTCTAATTTTTTCTGATAAAAACTGATATATTTTTTCATAACTACATTACTCTGAAGTAAAATGATTCTCAAAATACTATCAAAAGCTGGTGTACTTCTAACCATATCAGTTTTTATTGCCATTAATTTTAAGAGTGATTACCAAACGTATACATTCCCTTAAACCCTTCTACTTTTGGTGACATTTTCCACGAGCTGAACAACCGTTTGAAACCATTTTGACTGCATTGGTTGTGTTTTGGCATGACTGTGTACATCCTTGCACTGTGTACATGCATAATACTACATTGCAGGTTGGCATACTTTATTTATTGGTTAAAACCACAGTGAATGGTATTGAATGGTCATACAATAGGAGGGTTAAATTGGAAAAGATTTACTGTATGTTACAATTTATTTGTATCCAAAGGAACAAGTTAAATCAAAATGAGAAAACTGTTGTTTTCAAATTAATTTTGACTAAAAAGAACAAATTGACTGCCTAGTTCTTGTCTGACACATTTTTATTTCATGTTTAAATTGATCAGATGCCTTCAAGAAAATGTTCAAGCAGAAGAGGAAAGAACAGGTCAAGGAATATGAGAAACAGGTAAGAGGCTGGGTACCAGACTTTAACATCATTTTATTATAAAAGAGAACAGCATGGTGTATTGGCTGGTAATGTGTTGATTTGTGCAGATCATAGCCATAGACGTTAAACCACTGTTTGTATTGAGAGAGATTGGCTGTTGCTGGCTTGGCGTTTATATCCCCCTTGAGGGAGTTTTCCGAGTTCCCTTCTTGGGAGGATCATCTCAACATGCAATTTGACTATCCGAAAGGCAGACCATGGACAGAGTGTAGCCAGGTGTGACGGCAGTGCTAAGGGTCTGTAAGTGCTATGAGTAGAACCCAAACTCACACTCTGACAACATCGGCACTTGAAAGACGTCATTCTTTGTTGCTGCTTCCTCCTATTCACAACGCAATGTGCCACAGTTTGAGCGAAAGGCCGTATCCGAATTGGTGGCTACGGTTACGACTGTTGCTAAGGGTATTGCTAAGGACTCTTATACTTCAGCACACGAAGACCCAATGATCCTGCTGTAGCTGCCAATTTAGACACGGCCTAAGATCGGTACTACTTTGATAAAACCTTCTCAGAATGTGCACAATCTTGTAACACCTTCCAACTTCCAAGTAATAAACCACAAGGGAAACTGACTGGGTAGATTTTAATTAGTTTTGGGTTGAACAAAGAAAAATTGACTGGAGCGGGATTTGATTCAACGACCTCCGGATTAACGTGCCGGCGACAAAATAGGGAGACCGCCAACATAGGGTTAGATAGCTCAGTTGGTAGAGCGCCGGCACGTTAATCGGGAGGTTGTCGGTTCAAATCCCGCCCTAGTAAATTTGTCTTCGTTCAACCCAAAACTTCAACTTCCAATAGTTTTTGGACTTGTCTTCCAGCAATGTTTTGTACAGAATTCTCTGTATGAAAAACATACAGACCATATATTTGAAATGTGATTTCTGGATTTTGACAACAGTTGCACTTGAAGGAAATCAAACACGGTGGCATTTACACTGTTTTAACATGAGGTCAGAGACTTCTAAGTTTTCCCCATTTTCAAAGGACTCTATTTATTGGAAAATGAGTGGATCACAAAACTGAGTTTGACATTGAAGCCCCTCTCTGAACATGTGAGACCACTTTCTTTGAGTTTTTGCTACTTTGAGTATATTTTTTGGGTTCAACAATCAGAAATGAATGAGAACCTTACGTTAATCTGTTATCACTTCATTTAATGTCGACAGGAAAAGAAAATTAAGGACCTCAAGTCAAGAGGAAAGTCAACGAAAGTCGCTGTAAGTGGATTTTGTTTGATAATATATCATTTATTTAAAAATTAACTTTTAGAGATCATACCACATGACATAGACCATTTGTTTGCCCATGTTTCATATTCCCCTTTTTATCTCTTTTTCCCCCCCCCTCAACTAGGAAAGGGAGACGAAGACTCAACAGGGCAAGAAACAACAGAAGAACAGAAAGAAGGGCGACCCTACAGAGGATGAGCTAGAGATAGTGGAACTCCTACAAAAACCACGAGAATACGTCGTCAAGTTCACCTTCCCCCAGCCTCCAAAGCTCAACCCGCCAATCCTTGGTCTCTATTGTAAGTCGGTTGATGGAGCTGTCAATGTTTGGTGTCTCAGAGTATTGTAGCGTTGACCGGGGGGTTGCCATGCACACAACTTTAAATGACACAAGAAGACTAACTGGCTTTTCTGTCCCTCGTTCCGGAGCGATTATTTTACTCAACAAGTCTTTACTTTTACACGAAGAAGAAGGCCGAAGCCAGAGGACGCCCTCTCTGGCGAGCGGGTTTCCCCGATCGACCGGCAGGAGCAGCCAGCAGTGGAGTCGTGCTGGCGCCCCTTACCGGTCGATCGGCACCGTCGCTGCAGTATTTCCATTTTACCACTGCGTTCTTTAAATTGCTCTGATATTTGTATTCCGTTCGAAGAAAGGATCAGTGTGCAAAATTCCTAAAGGTCATGTCACACGAGGCAATTTACAGGCAACAAGTTCCAGGCAATCTCCAAGAAGAAAATTGATTCACATTTCAGTTTTCTCATTATTTTTGGGGGGATTTCGCGTTACAGCTAGATGATTGTCTCTTGTGCTGCCAAAGTGTTCCTTGTAGTGTAGTTGGTTGCCTCCAAGTTGCCTGAAAAAATTTGCCCTGCGTGACATGGCCTTAAGTCTTTTCAGTTTACAGAAAGTTGGTCGAGGTCGAGCCCAGTCCGTCTTAAGTTGTATCGATTGACGTGTAGTAAAAGTTCATTTATTGTCCGGGGGTCGAGGTTCGTAGTATTCCTTACTTGGTCATGATGTTTGGTCCTGGGTATTGTTACTGGTCACACCAATCAAAAGAGACATCAAGTCAGCCTCGCTACCTCGCTACCATGGGCAGCGCGCCGTATCGATACCTCTCGTCACTAACCCCTGGTAGGGATGTACCGAAAAAACAACGCTGAGAGAGTCTTGACCTGGTCTTTTACGAATACTAGTGCCCTCTGGAAACCACGGCTTCAAACAATGTTGAGAGAATCTTGCCCAGGTCTTTTACGAATACTGGTTCTCTCTAGAAACCATGGCTTCAAACAATGCTGAAAGAATCTAGACCTGGTCTTTTACGAATATTAGTGGCCTCTGGAAACCAGGGCTTTCGGCTTTGGTTCCAGCTTCCATCTGCCTGTTTGAAACACTGCACTGAAAGTATGATGTGTAACTGTTTTGTGTTTGTGGTTTTGTCTAACAGCCGTGGATTTTGGGTATACCGATCAAGAACTGCTCTTCAAGAAGCTGGACTTTGGTATAGACATGGAATCTAGAAGTAAGTCCTTTTCACTAAAGTGTCTGAAATGTTTCAATTTTATTCTGGCGTTCTTGATTTGGACAGAATTTTAAAGGTATTGTACAGGATTGGTAAGGATACAAAATATTGTTCAATTTTAGTCTGAAAGCTCACTGATTATGAAGTTCTTACTTGAACCATTTTTTTCTGTGAAATATTTTCCCCCAAAATGAAGACATATTCAATAAATCTGTAGGCCTATCTGAAAACCTTTTAAAAAAAACACTTGGTTGTTTCAACCAAAATTAACGACAATGTGTTCACATGCTAAAAATTGTGCATGTTTTTTCACTATTTTCTCCCGACTCCCAGTTAATAAGCAGGAAGGTTTGTTTCAGAACTAAGTAGTCTCCCAAATTCGGAAATCTACTCCGCGGCAGTAGAATAAATAGCAAGACCAGTTCTCAAAGAACATATCTACACGGCAAAGTAGATATACACACATGGTGTCACTGCAAAATGTGTATAGACATTGACACCTCACCATGCAATGCCCCAAAACCCA
Organism: Pycnopodia helianthoides; assembly: GCA_032158295.1. Classification (NCBI taxonomy): domain Eukaryota; kingdom Metazoa; phylum Echinodermata; class Asteroidea; order Forcipulatida; family Asteriidae; genus Pycnopodia; species Pycnopodia helianthoides. The sequence continues at coordinate 14,523,877 of CM063258.1, forward strand.
TATACAATTCAAATCATATTGTCTGGATAGAACACTGTACCTTGGTCGAGTAGTAGTGAATGATATTGTCTTCTTTTTTTTCCAGTTGCCATCGTTGGGCCAAACGGAGTCGGGAAAAGTACGCTACTGAAATTACTGAAGGGAAATATAGTTCCGGTGAGTCACATATTGATTGAAATTGAACTGCTTCGTCTGTCAGATGAGACTAAAGCCTAGGTCTGTGTGTTAGGTTAAAACCAGTTCGGGTATTGTTATGTGAAGGGGTTTGGTCACAAGGGTTGGCCGCGTCACCTCGTAACACTTACTAGGTACTAAATACCTTATAAATCCTTACAAGGTACTCGATACCTTATAAATCCTTACAAGGTACTCAATACTTATAAATCCTTACATGGTACTCAATACCTTATAAATCCTTACAAGGTACTCAATACCTTTTAAATCTTACAAGGTACTCATATCTTTTAAATCCTTACAAGGTACTCAATATCTTATAAATCCTTACAAGGATCAATACCTTATAAATCCTTACAAGGTACTCAATATCTTTTAATCCTTACAAGGTACTCAATATCTTATAAATCCTTACAAGGTACTCAATACCTTATAAATTCTTACAAGGTTCTAAATAACTTATAAATCCTTACAAGGTACTTAATACCTTATAATCCTTACAAGGTACTCAATACCTTATAAATCCTTACAAGGTACTCAATATCTTATAAATCCTTACAAGGTACTCAATACCTTATAAATTCTTACAAGGTTCTAAATAACTTATAAATCCTTACAAGGTACTCAATACCTTTATAAATCTTTACAAGGTACTCAATACCTTATAAATCCTTACAAGGTACTCAATACCTTATAAATCCTTACAAGGTACTCAATGTCTTATAAATCCTTACAAGGAATCAATACCTTATAAATCCTTACAAGGTACTCAATATCTTTTAAATCCTTACAAGGTACTCAATATCTTATAAATCCTTACAAGGTACTCAATACCTTATAAATTCTTACAAGGTTCTAAATAACTTATAAATCCTTACAAGGTACTCAATACCTTATAAATCCTTACAAGGTACTCAATATCTTATAAATCCTTACAAGGTACTCAATACCTTATAAATTCTTACAAGGTTCTAAATAACTTATAAATCCTTACAAGGTACTCAATACCTTATAAATCTTTACAAGGTACTCAATACCTTATAGATCCTTACAAGGTACTCAATACCTTATAAATCCTTACAAGGTACTCAATGTCTTATAAATCCTTACAAGGTACTCAATACTTATAAATCCTTACAAGGTACTCAATACCGTTTAAAAAAAACACTTGGTTGTTTCAACCAAAATTAACGACAATGTGTTCACATGCTAAAAATTGTGCATGTTTTTTCACTATTTTCTCCCGACTCCCAGTTACTAAGCAGGACGGTTCTTTTCAGAACTAAGTAGTCTCCCAAATTCGGAAATCTACTCTGCGGCAGTAGAATAATTAGCAAGACCAGTTCTCAAAGAACAAAAAAATACCTTATAAATCCTTACAAGGTTCTAAATGACTTATAAATCCTTACAAGGTACTAAATACCGTATAAATCCTTACAAGGTACTCACTACCTTATAGACACTTAAAGTTACTAGGTACTAAATAACTTTGTTTATCCTAACAAAGTACTTAATACCTTGTATATCCTTACAAGGTGCTTTATGGGTCTCATTACTGAAAACAGCTCTTCATGTTTGACGTAAAATACTGAGCGCTTTCAGATGCCTGTAATGATAATAATAAAGTAATATCTAGCGCTTTATCTACAGCGTCTCAAAGCGTTTACCATTATTTAATTCCGGACAGGTTTTTGAAGTTTTTGGTAATGGTTTACAAGGTGTTGTGGCGCATTCAGCAGCCACTGCCCGAAACACCGGGGCAAACCCCTTCTTTTAGCGATAAGTGTAACTGTTTTTTGTTTTTTTACGTGCATTTCACAACACAGAGGACCTTTGGGTTTACGTCCCATCCGACGGCCGAAGCAATAATGGTTAAGTGTCTTGCTTAAGAACACAAATTTCAAGACCGGAACTTGAACCCACACTCTGCTGATCAGAAACACCAGAGCTTGAGTCCGGTGCTCTGAACTGCCTGGCCACGGCACGCAATAATGAGCGCTTTGAGATGCCTGTGGGTTAAATCACTAAATGAAAATTGTTAATGATGTGGATGGATTATTCGAGAGAAATATTTAAGATTGCTGATTTAAAAAGAATTGATAATTTTCACAGGAAATTGGTGAGATGAGAAAGAACCATCGACTCAGGATAGGTTTTTACAGTCAGCACTCCGCTGATCAGCTGGACTTAGACGAGACAGCAGTAGAGTATCTACAGGTGAGAGTAGCAATAACTAGCATCACGCTCAGACATCATTCCCTGGAGATGTTTTTATCGTGTGTTTCACTACGAGGAAGGTTTTATGATCAGATCCAGAAACTGTTTCTACTAACCCTCTTGCTGTCTGACCATGCTATACCATTCACTGTGGTTTTGAATGATAGATAAACTATGCCAGCCTGCATTATGATACCATGAGGGAATGCATGTACACAGTACACAGTTAGTTCTGTGCACAGTTGTGCCACCATACACAACCTTGGCAGTCGAATGGTTTCAAATGGTTGCTCAACTCACTGGAAAATGTTGCCAAGAGTCACTGACAGTAGGAGGGCTAATAAAGCCATCTTCGAGTTAGATTTGAACAAAGTCTGGTACGGTAACTTGCATGTTTTACTATTAAACGCTCAATAGGTCACGTGCACGAGCGCCATCTTTAAAAACATACCGCGATTCATCTTGGGAAACCGAGTACAGTTCAAAAATAAATCAAGCTGCCATTACGGACGCCATGCTGTAGTTTACATGTAACTATGCCGGGTTTTATAGTTGTGTATCGCCTCAAAATCAGCGGGCTTTGATGGTTGTTGCCGGTGTTGCTTGGACTCGGATTTCACCCAGAATCCTTTGCGCGCCGATCATGCACATTGGGACAAGCATATTACTTGAACTCCTCAGACTAAACAACAACAGTGTTGCTACATCACATGGTTTTGGACAAGCTTTAGCGACCTCCAGATCAGCAGAGACTGGTCTCCTTGTGCCATACATTTCATTGAGAGTTGTGTAGGAGCACTTTTGTAGATTTGTGCGCTTAATAAGTTTTTAATTGTTATATTATTATTATTATGGGTGTACGTCGTCTTCCAAAATGGCCGCCGTGTACAGATGTCAATGCAAGGGGTCTATAGAGCTCATCAATTAATACTGTTTGTTCTGCTATATGGAGTGTCGTGGGCCGGGCGAATAAGAGCACCGGACTCAAGCTCTTGTGTTTCTGTTCATCAGAGTGTGGGTTCGAGTCCTGGTCGTGACACTTGTGTTCTCAAGCAAGACACTTAACCATTATTGCTGCGTCCTTCGGATGGGACGTAAAGCCATTGGTCCCGTGTGTTGTGTAATGCACGTAAAAGAACCCAGTACACTTATCGTAAAGAGAAGGGGTTCGCCCCGGTGTTCCTGGTTTGATTGGCAGCATATTGCGCCACAGCACCTTGTAAACCATTACATGGTGCTATGTAAAGGAATAGGTCTCATACTTCAAAACTTAGCTCCACAATACCAAGTGCCCTTTGCAAAATGAAAAAGGCCTCGCTCTCTCAAAGATGACATTCCTGGAAGAGGCTTTCCTCCTGCAGGAGAGTGAAACAGGCTAGAGAGATACTCTTCTCTTATTTGTTAATATTTTGTTGTTGATTAAACTGTGATTTGTTTTTTTATCTTCACAGAGATGCTACAATCTAGGGTACCAGGAAGCTCGTAAGACCCTCGGCCAGTTCGGATTGATCAGTCACGCTCACACCATTAAAATCAAGGACTTGTCCGGCGGTCAGAAGTCCCGAGTAGCGTTTGCTGACATGTGCAAGAAGGAACCGGACGTCATCATACTTGTACGTATTGTTAAATCACCTGGTGGTTTTTTGTTCACCTCTCGTTTAATCGTCGTACTACGTCTGGCAAGGGTGGCTTGTGCGTAAAGCACCCGCCTCTTACCAATATGGCCCTGGTTTGAATCCCGGCTAAGACCATAGAGTTGTGTGTTGGTTCTCTCTTATGCCACAAGGGTTTTTCTCCAGGCCCTCTGATTTTCCTCCCTTTCGGAAAAAAACAAACTCTTTCAATCTCTGGCTGCTGAAGGCACCCTTGCATGCCTGCTGCTCGAACACGTTGTAGCAACAAAGGTTGTGAGTTCCAAGCCCATCCGAGTAATACGCCTGTGGATTTTTTTTTCACAGGACTCGGGAAAGTACTGAGTATACAGTGCTTCACACACATCGGTGTGTGGGTAAAACCAAATAAAATTCTTTATTCCCGATGGAAATTTAACATCTATTCAAGATTAAAACTGGAACATATTTTTTTCCCCCTATTTCCAGGATGAGCCGACAAACAACCTGGATATTGAATCTATTGACGCATTGGCTGATGCTATCAATGCCTTTCAGGGAGGTGAGTAAAGGCAACCGTGCAAGCCCCTTTCAGTCTGACCCAAGCCCAACCCCCCTCCTCTCCCCCATGAATACAATCCAAATCTATAGAAAGAAGAAACAAATGAGTTAGTTTACCAAAAACCCGACCATCCTAAGTCATCAGGATGGCTAAGTAATCCAGATATGGGTTCGAATCCCGGTCATGACACTTGTGTCCTTGAGCAAGACACTCGATGATAATTGCTTCGCTTCACCTTGGGGTAAAATGGGTACCTGTGAGGGCAGAGATGGTTCTTGTGATTGATTTAGCTTGGTGCGCTACATATTTGGCAGTATTTAAGGAATTCAATAATTAATGACCTTGGTATGTCTGCTGTCACCTGGCATCCCACATTATTATTATTATTTGTTTCTGGTAATGAAACCAATTGTGCCTCATAAGTGAACTTAATCCCTGTAGCTCGCAAGCCTGAGGAAACCTGTAAACAAGGGTGCTTGCTATGTGAACCAGAAACACTGGGACTAACCCCAATTCTTCCACGATGAGTGTTCTTGTTTTTTTTTATGTGCACTACCAATGCTAGTATACGGGACCGACGGCTTAATGTCCCATCCGAAGGACAAAGCAATTATGGTAAAGTATCTTGCTCAAGGACACCAATTTGCCATGACCGGCACTCAAACCCGCACTCTGCTGATCAGAAACACCACAGCTTGAGGCTCGTGCTCTTAACTGCTCGGCCTCGACACGCTAATGAAATATTGCTACACTGGCCCTATATTATGTGGAGAGTGTTCATATTTATCGGTCTCTGTAATATTTTCTTTCCAGGGGTGATCCTTGTTAGTCACGACGCCCGTCTCATCACAGAAACCAACTGCCAGCTGTGGGTTGTGGAGGACAAGGGCGTTAACGAGATCGACGGAGACTTTGAGGACTACAAGAGAGAACTCCTAGAGGAGCTGGGAGAGCTTGTAAAAGAATAGGACGAGGAAGGTACTCTTGTTACTACCTTTCTAACTCCATTGCACTGTAATGCGAGCGCAGGGCAATATAAAACACTAGTGGCCTTGGTGCTGAGGGCAATATAAACTACTTTATTTGAGGTTGGTCCAAATGAAACACTAATGCACCGAGACAGAGGTTGATAGTAACCAGTATTTGAAGTTGACCAATATGAACGACTGTTGTCCCTGTACACATTTCCATGCAAGTTCTTCAGGGTGGGCAATATGAAATGCACCAGTTGTACAGAGGTCATTATAACGACTGTTGGCCCTGTACACAGGGCAATGCAAAATACTTTCTAGGATTGTCAATGGGCAAGCTAAAGTTTTGTCTACATACTGTCTGAGCAAGCAACGTTTTTTTCGAGGATGGGCAATATGACACACTAATGCCCTAGCTTAAAGGTCGGTACAAACCATGCAAGGTTAAACAATGGATTGTATTTTTTGTGATACATTTTACCTCCATGATACATGTAGACGGATTAATCAAACACTTAACCTTCCCTTTAAAGAGAATGCTTTTCTGGTATTGAAAAGGTGTTCTTAGAACTGAGGGTTTATACCTAGAATTTGAAATGCTGGGCAGTAAAATCCACTCATGCCCTGGCAGAGTAATTTATCAACTATTAAAGGTCCAATGAGCTTCCAGTCAAAGCATGAACACATTGAATAAGAAATAGGATTGGAATATTGCCTTGCTTTCTTTAAAAAATGCCCCGGAGCTTTTTGTATTGGGGCATTATAACTCACTTAAGACTTAAGAGGTGTAAAAACATGAGGCAATAGTCAACTGCCGTTGGACTATTCAAGGTTATATTGATCTCAAAGGAAATGCATGTAACTAGATAAGGTAGTATGGAAACAGGCTGGAATTTTGGAATTATCAGTATGTAAAAGTTCATTTCAAAATGGCTGGATGGTTGGAGGAGGGGGGGGGGAGGGGGTAATCTCTGCAGAGGTACAAATATACCAGAATTGCTCACTCAATGTAAAATTAATCAGGACAGTTTTTTATTCTTCAATCCTGTACAATACCTTTAATGTAAGAATTATAGAAGTGTAACAATTTGCTGAACTGTCAGTTTTGTTGGAAGTGTGCAGAGATTTTTGGAAGTTTAAATGGTCATATCTGGGCTCAATGTCACAAACCTGTTAAAGCAGAAAATGGAGCTAAGCAAAAAAATAGCAGAGAACCAGTCACAAACAATACACATTCCATTGTAGTTTGGCTGGTAACCTGTTTGTTCTAAGCAAACTTTTTATGTGTTAAGCATCTTTGTGTGCTTTAACAGCTTGACGGAATCGGGCTCTGCACATTGCACCCACACATATGCCAACTAAACAAGTTGGTTTAAATTTTATTTATGTAAAATTCAATTTGTGGTTAAACCCAACTTATGTATCTTACAATATGACAGGCTTGAATTTAGTTACACCCAAAGATTTATAGAGTGCCGAAGGCGCAAGATGGGGAACCTGGAGCTCTATCTAAGGATGGAACGTGAAGTATGCATGTGCGGCATTTTGGTAAGCAAATGTTTTGTTGTATCACTGATGGTCTTTGTCTGCACTGATCCGTTGTTGCACCAAAACAGAGTTGCTTACTGAAATGGCGTCCAGTGCATACTTCACATTCAGCGGGAGTTCAGCGATCTTGCGCTCTTCAATCATTGGTTACATGAAGAATGCTGTATGTGTGTCTCTGCTTATCTGCAATTTAGCACTTGAGGCAATTTCAACGTGCCGCTCTTTTAGCTGTATGGTAAATTTCTTCTTTCCTTTTGGTCGCTGTGGATAATTTCGTCATACAGGCATGTCACATGGTATCGGTACTCTATGTCCACAGCTGACATAGAGGGCGCTTCCCAGCAGACACAGATAATCTAGCTCAGCGTTCTACTAGTCCTTTTTTTCTGTGGGTTACACAGAAATCACTTGAACTAAACTTTAAACGATTAAAGACGGAATAATTTAGAGGAGTATTTAATGATTGTGTAATTTTTATTTAGGCTATCATGAAAATGATTTGTGTTCATGGGGATCCAATCAAACTAGATTTGACCTTAAAAGGGAGATTAAATTCTTTCTTTTTTTAAGTCCATAAATGATCAGTAACCATGGTTTATGGTCAGTTAAAATTATTATATAAATACTTGAAAGGAAACTTACACTTGGGAACAAATTAACAATGAACATCCACTTAATTATCAACAAAGGAATGGGATTTATTTTCATAAAATTATTAGAATTTAGACTTTAAAATAAACCAGATGGGGCAACGATCACATTTTTTTATGGCCTGGTCAAAATTTTAGTTGGACAAGATTGACCAAAAGAGGGAGCTATTTAAACTAGTGGTTCATAATGTATGGTTATAGAGGGCGCTATTTCATTCTATTTCCCCATTCGCCCGCCCCCTATTCTCCCGCCCCCATTCTCCCCCCCTTGGGTTTGTCTTGTCCCCCCCCCCAAGATGGGGCAATGATCACATATTTTTATGGCCCAGTCAAAATTTTAGTTGGACAAGATTGACCAAAAGAGGGAGCTATTTAAACTAGTGGTTCATAATGTATGGTTATAGAGGGCGCGATTTCATTCTATTGCCCCCATTCGCCCCGCCCCTTGGGTTTGTCCTATCCCCCCCAAGATGGGCAATCATCACATTTTTTTATGGCCCAGTCAAAATTTTAGTTGGACAAGATTGACCAAAAGAGGGAGCTATTTAAACTAGTGGTTCATAATGTACGGTTATAGAGGGCGCTATTTCATTCTATGCCCCCCCATTCGCCCCGCCCCTTGGGTTTGTCCCGTCCCCCCCCCCCCGTCCACCCCCACATACACACACCCGTTTTCTCCCCCCATGATGTTTGTTCCTAAGGCCCTGCCCCAAGACCAACACCATTTTGCCCCTTAGGTTCGACCCCCTAGGCCACCAACAATTTGTCCCTTTGTTTCATCCCAAAAGCCCACTAGATTCGAATACTATTTGTTGGCGGGTCGAAACAAAGTTTTTCTAGCCAGTATGTCGTAAATGTCTCTCGTTCTTGTTTTGATATAAAAAGTATTTATTTCAGAACTTTCTTTTGTGAGTGTTACATAACACATAAACATTATTGGGTGTAAAAAATAAAGACATTACAAAATATGGAATATATCAGAAACTTTGTATATTTATTGTGTCTGTGTGCTTTCAAAAACAAACAAAAAATACCAACAAAAGATCTTTAAAAAACGATGAAGTCCTGGTAAAATTCAGATCATAAAAATGGCCGCAAAGATCATAAAATAGTTTCTCTGTGTGGAAGAGCGTTCCAGGAAAATATTGGAGTCAGTCATGTTCGCGTGAACTTGCCGATAAGTCGAAGGTTATTGCTTTCCAATTATGAGCTTTTTGCGTTTCACAATATAATAAATAATAAGGTCAATGCGATTTGAATCACCATCCGGATATTAAAATATGAACATTAATTTGTAACTTGTGATGGCACGATCCCCAATCATTCTCTGCGGACCAATCATGATAAGCACAAATTTAAGATGACTGAACGTTTTTTGTTTAAACTCATAATTTTAAATTTAACAAATAACGTATGCAGCTTAATGTTCGAGCAACATTTGGGCATGGTATACTTGTTATCAAACGAGAAGCAAACATTTTTAAGGCAGTGATGATTATGAAATAGTAAAACCATAGAGCAAACTAAAATAGACAAATAATAAAGTCATGATTTTTGTAGCGAACAGTCCGGTTCTCCGTTCTGTTTATCAAGCGATAAACACTGTTTTTCGATAAACAAGTTTCGCCAACGCCAAATGCTCAATAATTCGATAAACTCTGTTTATCACTTGATGAAGAGTTTTTCGATAAACTCTGTTTATCACTCGATAAACATAGTTTTTCGATATATACATATAATTATTTTCTCGATAAACAGTGTTTATCGGCGATAAACAGTGTTTATCGAATTATTGGGCATATGGCTTGCCATAAGAGGCACTCCACGCGTAATCCCGTATTACGTAACTAGTCTTGGTTTGTACAGAAAATCACAGAAATCTTTACGGAAAAGTGTGTTTTTGGTTTTAAAAAATTGGAGGAATATGACTACTTAATTCCATGATTCAACAGGCTTCTGAACCTGGCGAGTTTTAGTTCGTTAAAAGTATATTTTGAAATACAGAAAACTAGGTAAAGGAACCTTGCAAACTGTTGACAATTTTTTTTTAATTATCGTTTTCCAGTTGTGATATAATACAATATTTGTATTGCAACCTTGAAGTTTCTCAATAAATAGCAGTATAGTGAGGCTTTGAATAAAAGAAACGAACTCTTTTAAAAACGGACACGTTTATGTGACGGCTGTTTACTGTAATATGAAACGTTGCAAAGGGTAGTTTCGTATTTTAATTGAACTAACACCAGGTAAAGTATACCCCGAAATACAAGAAACATGAACGTTTTAGTATGAAATCATTGGTTTCTCTCTGTGCGTTTGCTATTTTGATATTCTACTCAGATCTGAATCCCTAATTCATTTACCATGCCCTGTTCCGAAGGCCAACTATTCTTTGAAAGCAAGATTAGCATGTTTTAGTTCTGTGGGAAAGATTTGCAAACACGTGCAGTTTTATGGTTTTGGATACCACAGGAGTTACAGGTGTTTGGGATTATCCAAGATTATCCCTCAAGAGGGATATTTTGAAAGGATTATCTTACCACAGTGGGCTAAGGGAGGCCTGCTCAATATTCAGAGTGGTTAAGTTATACACTAAGATCCGGTATAGCTTTGGTTACTTCTAAAAATGGTTGCTGAAAATATTCTCAAGTTGGTTACAGATTAACAATGTTTAATCATCAACTTTGACAATTCTGATCTTGTTTATTGCGAAGAGAAAACGTAATTTCAACTAGACCTTAGGTGTTTGTGAACAAACACAAAGCTGTTCCGTTTTGTTTTAATTTGATTAAACGCTCTGTATTAAGCTAGCAAGCGTCACAAATATTATAACTTTATGACATGTGGTTCAGAAGATATGATTTTTAATAATTGAACTTCCGGAAGGAAAGGTCAACATGGGGTCGTGGAACCGAAGTTCAGTGTTTAATGCTCAAAGGATCTATTAACGAAAAGAAATTGAAAATCAGTTGTTTAGTTCTTGAGATATGGTCCCACTTCCGGTTGACCCAGAAGTAAAGGCCATCAAGGGGTCACGGTAACAAAAAGTCAATTTTTAATGCTCAAAGGATCTATAACTTTAAAAAAATGAAAATCGGTTGTGTAGTTCTAAAGATATGGTCCCACTTCCGGTTGACCCGGAACTAAAGGTCAACATGGGGTCACGGTAACCCAAGTTCAATCTTTCATGCTCAAAGGGTCTACAACTGAAAAGGATTTAAAAATCGGGTGTGTACTTCTTGAGATATGGTCCCACTTCCGGTTGATCCGGAACTTAAGGTCAACCCGGGGTCATGGTAACTGAAGTTCAATCTTTAATGCCCAAAGGATCTATAACTGAAAAGAAATTGAAAATCGGTTGTGTAGTTCTTCAGATTTGGTCCCATTTTTGGTTGACCCGGAACTAAAGGTCAACATGGGGTCATGGAATCAAAGTTCAATGTTTAATGCTCAAAGGATGTATAACTGAAAAGAAATTGAAAATCGGTTCTTTAGTTCTTGAGATATGGTCCCACTTCCGGTTGACCCAGAACTAAAGGTCAACATGGGGTCATGGAATCAAAGTTCAATGTTTAATGCTCAAAGGATGTATAACTGAAAAGAAGTTGAAAATCGGTTCTTTAGTTCTTGAGATATGGTCCCACTTCCGGTTGACCCAGAACTAAAGGTCAACCCGGGGTCATGGTAACCGAAGTTCAATCTTTAACGCCCAAAGGATCTATAACTGAAAAGAAATTGAAAATCGGTTGTGTAGTTCTTCAGATTTGGTCCCATTTTTGGTTGACCCGGAACTAAAGGTCAACATGGGGTCATGGAATCAAAGTTCAATGTTTAATGCTCAAAGGATGTATAACTGAAAAGAAATTGAAAATCGGTTCTTTAGTTCTTGAGATATGGTCCCACTTCCGGTTGACCCAGGAGTAAAGGTCATCAAGGGGTCACGCTAACCCAAGTTCAATCTTCAATGCTCAAAGGATCTATATCTGAAAAAAATTGAAAATCGGTTGTCCAGTTCTTGATATATGGTTCCATTTCCGATTGAACCGGAAGTAACGGTCAACATGGGGTCACGGTAACCCAAGTTCAATCTTTAATGCTCAAAGGGCCTATAACTGAAAAGAAATTGAAAATCGGTTGGATAGTCCTTAAGATATGGTCCCACTTCCGGTTCACCCGGAAGTAAAGGTCAACATGGGGTCACGGTAACACATGGTTAATTTCCAATGCCCAATGGCTCTATAACTTAAAAAAGTTTGAAAATCGGCTGTGTACTTCTTGAGATATAGTGCTGCAAAGATTAACTAATTACAGCTTTTAATTACTGTAATTTGACACCTGATGACGTCACAGTAACCAAAATTTGTTTTCATAGTAATAAATTTTTATAAGGTACAAGATTGTTTGTAACTTATCCCAATAAAATGCCTTTAAAAAACATTATCCCACAAGTTTATAATCGAAAAAAGTGTTTGACGATCGGAAGTGTACTTTTTGAGTTGTGGTGGTCTCAAGATTGGCCAATTAAATATTCATGTCATTATAACTAAGTAAAATAATTAATTAAGTTAAGCTAATTACACTTATACACAACTTCATGACCTAAGCTTTAATATGATATATGATCTGACTCTTTTATACTAAGCCAAGTTTGACTTTTGAAGCTCACAAAATGCGTGTACAAATCCTATGGGTTTGGGGGAGAAAGAAAGAATAATAATAAGAAGAAAAACAAATAAAAATCCTGACGAAAACAATAGCTGTTCCGACTACTATGTCGGAACAGCTAATTAACATTACACAGGTTAGTTTAAGGCATGAATGGATGTACTGTTCCAAAACCCAGTGGTGTTCATGCCCTTGCCAAGATTTTCTATTTAAAACTAAATTCTTATAAGCCCTTTGATTTTGTCAAATTCTGCAGTCATTTCTGGTTATTTTGGCAAATATACACTATATCATATCACGCTAACCTTTACTCTTATGGTAGAAAGATACATACAAATGTAGACAATTAATAAAACAAATAACAAGTTGCGTTTAGTTTAGTTTCTTCAATTAATAAACCGTCGTCAGCTTACAGCAGATCGGACTTACAAGAATGACCTATATAGAAAGACACAGTCGGCTCAGAGCAGAAAGGACTTATACCTATTATCAGTACTGAGTTCTCTTAGCTCCGAGCTGACTCTGTTTTTCTAGGTTGTTCTGTATCTTTCTTATAAGTCATATCTGCTGTAAGCCACGATATATTCACATTTGAGAGGGCAAGGCCATTCATTTTTCAAAGGGCACTTCCATTGGAAGTCTATGGGAAAGTTTTAAAGGTGCACCTAGGCCAAGACCAGGGGTCATGGCCTCCGTGGCCCTTGTACATGATGACCCTGTATAACTCCAGGCCTGCCGTTGCCTCTCTTGACAACAGCAAATTGAAGTCTCCTGTATTAAAACAAGAAAGCGATCGCAAACATCGTAGATATTCTTTATGGGTGAATACCTATGACACATGAAGGTCTCGTTGCATTACAAATTGGATTCCAGTCAGACAAATGGCAAGAATGCTGTGATGCTCGTAGACGGAGTAACCTCAGAACCAAGTCTGTCAATACAAAAAACAGTCAAATATTTCAAACTTAAACATGGCAACAAAAAACTCAAACTAAACGAAATACGAAGGCAGAGGCAATACTCTTCATCTCGTGTTTTGACAGTTTCAATATTTTCACTAGAAATACAGATATGGTGTAAACAAATTGCATACAAATATCGGGGAATTCACAAAAACAGTTGTTTAAAGCCGAACTTCAGGAGGTTTAAGGTCTAAGAACAATTTAAACCATTCTAAATTCTTAAAAGCAATTTTAAAAAGTTCGTAATACACCTAGATTTTAGTGAACTTTGACAACCTTAACATACATTTTACGCCTTAGTATTTCTCATTCACCAGTGCAAGGAGGGCAGACCTGAACTTGGCTGTTTTAACCGTACTTAGTAATATTTGTTTGTGAGAATTCTATAGATGTTAAATTTTGCATCGGGGATAAAGAATATTAATTTTGGTTTTTACCCATACACCGATGTGTGTTAGCACTGTATACTCAGTACTTTCCCGAGTCCTGTGAAAAAATATCACAGGCATGTTACTCGGGTGGGATTCGAACCCACGACCCTTGCAATTCTAGAGCAGTGCCTTAGTGTGACAATTCTGTTGTAAATTGTATTTAAACCAAACCTAAAATGTTTCTTAAACAAATGTCACTTTCCAGTCTGTAGCTTACCACTTCGCAGACGGCAATTGGGCGGTTGGAATTGGCAACCATGTCTACAGGTGAGCTGTCGTCCACCGGTTTCTCTTTGAGTGTAACCCGATAAGATGTTTTGTTCACTTCCGGTGAGGTGCTCCTGGCGTGTGCTGGAGCTGACCTTACGTCGAACGGCGAACAGGTCGGCGCTTCTATGGTAATGAAATGAGTCTCTTTGGTGGCAGAAGTGGGATCCGAGATTGTGTACACGGGGGTGGTCTTACTTGAGGCGGTGTGGTGTTTTGTGGTGTGCAGCTGCGAAGCTGACTTGTAGGTGTGTTGGGTGGGAGGGGTGCTCACCCCGCGCCCCTTTATGTGCACTTGTACGCTCGGTTGGTGGGGTGGAGGCGTAGACTGTGGTGATTTCTTGGCAGGTGTCTTACTCGGTGATGTTGCGTTGGTCACGTCATGGTGCATGGTGAGAGTTGGCCAGCGTGGAAGTTCAAACTCAAAGTCTGAGGATGAATACTGCATAAAAGATCATAAAGAAATAGTTGTCATCGAAATCAAGAACACTCGTGTGTGACTTGCATGATTCCACATGCAAATACTGGACACATTGTAATTTCACTTTAACGTTTAAAGGCTAATAATTGTAATGGGGAAATTAAGAACTTACATTTTTAGCTAGTCGCAGACAGTGAGCAGCGTGCATGAGTTGTGAGTAGAAGTCCTGATGAGGGCCCGGGTTAAGTGAAATTCCAGTCGAAGAGCTTGTCACGGGAGTTCTGAATACGGGAAAAAGTAAATGTGATATTAAAGAGACTCCATGGGAAGAAAAATTATCTCTGCTTCGGTCTTCATTTCGTCATCCACGCAGTCTGTCTTTCTTAACCTTTTCCCTACAGTTTTCTTTATTCCTAGGGAGGTAATCTATGACACCCTTGCTCTGTGATTACACCTTCTGTTTTGTTTTCATAGATTGATAAGTTGTAGTGTCCCAACCATGTGTTGTAGGTCTTGGGACCTCCCCGTCTCGATCTCGGACTATATTCCCAATGTGATGGTCGTCCCAACATGACCTGACAAGAAGACTTGAAACTCAGGCTGGACGTGCTCTCAACAAGTTGAAGATTGAAATCACCCCGTCAGGCCCTTTTCGAAACCACTG
This sequence comes from Pycnopodia helianthoides, assembly GCA_032158295.1. Classification (NCBI taxonomy): domain Eukaryota; kingdom Metazoa; phylum Echinodermata; class Asteroidea; order Forcipulatida; family Asteriidae; genus Pycnopodia; species Pycnopodia helianthoides. The sequence continues at coordinate 14,539,019 of CM063258.1, forward strand.
TTTGGGTCTGGGCTCTGACTTTAGCCACCGTCCGCATGTGTGAAGCCCAGTACCGAAAGCCTATAGTTTTCAAAATGACCGCCGGAGTTGAGCCGTGTTATCGAAAAGGCTCATAACCAACTTGAAAACACGGGACGAACTTATACTGACATTTGGTTCTGGTTCTTGTGCGTTACTGCATAATCTCCTCATTAATGTAACACGCAGGCGCTCGTGGCTAGGTGGTTCTTAGTTATGATTAGTAAAACATTAATGTTTAATATGCAATATTATTATATCATTCCTCTCATGTTTATATCATTATGAGATTCTCCAGACAATCATGCGGTATTTTGTTTTTGCGCTTCGTAGGTTTTACCAAACGGTGACTTATAGAAGTTTGCAGCCATCAAGGTACAAAAATAGGTCTTTTGGATTAATTCACGAATCTCAACACTGAAAATATACTTCACCAAAAGTGTGTATGGTATTTTGGGACACATTTATGTTGAACGCAAGGAAAATGGAAGTTTGGTCTGCCTGTAAAAAAAACAATAGCACTCAGTGTTTGTATTATCAAAAATAAAGTTCTGCGCTCTTCTGGGACAGGTTGCAACAAGAGAAATAGGTGAAGTGTTCAAAATACTTGTAGTACATTAGTCCTGAGCTGCAAACGTTTGCATGTTTCACCGGGGAAATTTTGTACAACAATCAGGGAGATATTTAGAAGTACATTCAACATAATAGAGAAAACGCTTCCTTAATCAGGGAGTGTCAAATTTGTTCGTCAGTACTCAGTACATGGAAAAATTGCTTATTTTCAGGGAACTTTCTGCAGGTTCGGGGAGAGTTAGTACTGAGACATCACGCACACACGAGAACAAGAACTTAAACTCCACGGCAACATCACGTTGAAATAATTAGTTATTGTTTGTTGACATGCTCGGTTCAGATTTCAAAGCCACACGGGTAAAACCATAGCGAGAAAATTCATGAAAACTCACGCGTTATGAGCGAAAAGTTAGCAGGGTTATATCAGTGAAAAGGATTGATGTTTATATAATTTGCAAGGAAGTATAGAGTGTACCACTTACGAAAGTTAGTTGTGTTTACAGTTGGTACAGGAAACTGCACGGTAGGTTTGTTACTTTTATTTGACATACTGAATATTGTTATGAGACTATTTTCCAAGCTCATTTATATTACGTTTTTTAATAACACTATCTGTGTAGTAACATGCTAATTGAGAAAGGTAATATCTGTATTTTGTTACCGATATTCAACTCGTGGCCGAAACTGTAATTGTGAGGGTGGACTGTTGTTGTTTGTTAGCATTTTGTTATTTGAAAATCACACAACTTTTTATGGCTGTCTAATGGGTTTATTTGCTTTAAAAAATATCTGGAAAGTTCTTCATTACCATACGTCAGCCTGACGTCATCTACTGATGGGCTTTATTGAATGGGTTCTGAGTCGACCATCTTCGTCTGTCATGAAATCGTGCTCTTTTGTGTGTGAAATTTACATAAATAGCAATGTGACATGACATATAGGTGCGTTGAAAGTGGGAAAAATCACCAGAGTGTGCACAAATTGATAAACCCCGCCTTTGAGAGGGCGGGGCTTATGTGCCTCGTGATGTAGATGCAAGGCTCCCATTGGCCCACCACCAGAGTGTTTTTAGCCAATCAGTGTGGCCTGTGTTCGTCACAAGTGGCCGTCAAACAACAGACGCATGAATATTACCCGTCGATCCAAGCGTAATGGTTGAGGCCTCGTATGCATGAAACTGAACAAGCATGACACAAAAACAACAATTAAAAAGTCTATTATCTATCATAAAATAATTCCAAACACTGCAACAAATATTCAAATATTTAACTACCCCCCCCCTAAAAAAAAAGGTAAGTGGCCTGACGTTTCGACCCTAGCAGAAGAGTCTTTCTCGAAGGCTTCGAGAAAGACTCTGCTAGGGTTGAAACCTCAGGCCACTTACTATTGTTTGCATTTATAGGTCCTTTTGGTTGGTATGCAGTTTGCAACAGCTAATTCTTTTTTTTCTGAATTATTTAACATAATCACTATTTTAAACCTCATTGTGGAAACAATAACAATCACTAATCCACAATTTAACAAAATCAATCGGTGGAATGACATTCTTAAATTTAACTATTTAAAAATTGGTGATTTTTTCTTTTTCTAGAAGAAATTATCATGGGACCTTCTCTGAAGAAAAAGATCAAAATTCTCAAAAACCGAAATCAATATTTCTCGAAGGAGTTGGCAAATTTGTCTCCTAAATGGGAAATGGAAGTACATGTATTTGTCAGCAAATTAAGACCTATGTATAGCTCTACGGTTTAGGACGAGATAGCTAAACTAAATACATGTAGATAGTTCAGAATGTATGTTTATTCAACAAGAAAATTGAACGGCGATACCCCAAACAATGGATTTCCAATCCTTTAAGATGCAAAGCATGTATGAGTTAAGGTGATTATTGTGTGAGGGATTAAGGTGGTCAATATCACACTCCATGCGGACAATCGTGTGGGCTTAGAATTGGCGAGCCATTGTTGGGCATTACGATTAGGCAGTCCAATATAATGGCAATGGAGGGCAATAGCGACAGGGTAGGACCTATAGAGATGCTGAAGCACAACAAATTAGCAAAGCGCAATTTACTTTTGCTTACTATAGCTAGGGGACCATCCAAAATGTTCAACATTTTTCAAAGAGTACAACGGGGAGGGGGGGGGGGTCAGAGAACACATTTTAAAAGGTGTGTAAAATGTTGATATTTTAATAAAATGCACACATTTTGAAAGAATTCGTATGATAAGTAGGGGCCTACTGCTTTTTTTCTTTGGGGGGGGGTCTTCAAAGTAGTACTCTCCGTACGACCTGAAACAAATATTGAAAACTTTGGACGGTCTCTAGAACATTTTCAGCGACATTGCAATTTTGTTTTACTACTAGCGACTGATAGTGATAGCGAGTTCGTTAGGAATGTTTTCTGCAATTTTATAATATTGGACCAGTCAGTTGTAGCGGACTCAGTATACGGCAACATTTTTCCTGGTCAACATTTTGAATCAAAAACCAATTGTCATAGTATGACCATGGAGGTAGAATTCTAACCTCCATGGTATGATAGATCTTGGTGTGGGGGAGGGTATTTGACCGTTAAGTGTAGGAAAGCGTCTAATCTTCAAACAAAATTACCCGTGTTTATCTATGTGTGTTTTTGTTTCTTAGTTTGCATCCATAAGTTATCAATGTGTTATCATTTTTTACCTATTTATTAGGATCATTATAGTTGGCAGATGATCATGAATGTGCGACGAGTTTGCAGGAAATGCACTCAAGTGAATGAATCGCTTACCCAAGTGTTTTGTCCAAGGAAAATCCGTTGTGCAGCAAGTCGTTGGTGGGATTCGAACCGGGAGGCGACATCCTCGTCGCCGGCGTCGGAGTTGTTTCAACGGTTGTTGGCTGGGGAAGAAAGGCAAGTGTGGCTTTGGCGGGCTGGAGGAGGGGGTTTGGTGGGGCGATGGGAGCGCTGGGGCCCGGGAGGTGTAGACGGTCAGCGTCTGGTCGTTCACGCCGATGTTCCAAGGCTGGCCTCCGGGGTGACCTGCTCCATTTTTCTGGAGATGTGTCCAATTCATCGTAGGATGTCGTTTTCTTTGAGCACTGTCCGATAGCAGATTATAACGTGGAGAGTTGACTGATATATCACTGTAAGTGACCACCGGTTGGTTGTTGGAATTCGGTACTTCGGTTGCGCCGCGGGCTACGTTCACACCATGCCCCGGGCCAGATCTGTTCATGGACGGCTGCTGCTGACGCAGAGCGCCGCTCCTGGTGATCACACCCCCTACTTCCACTCCCGCGTCCGCCGTCGCATCCCCGGCGTAGTAGATAGTCCTGGACCGGCCAAAGGCGGACTGGGTCAGCTTCTGCAAGGGGCCACCGCAGGTGTGGAACCGACGGTATTGTTCGCTGTACTTCCGGATGTTGCTGTAGTGTTTAAACTCAAAGTTTGGGTTAGCCGTCTGCTGATGGCTTTGTCCATGTGTGCTGCGCTGGTGAGAGAACCTCCGAGAGGCGCTTAACCCTCCAGCACCATCCAGCTTTGTAGTCTTGCCGGCTTTTGGTGGTGGCTTCTCCACCGGCTGCCGTCTGTGTTGCACGCTCGGGTCGGGCACCCATCCACACATGTCCCCCATGAACTTGATGAGGTTCAGAGAGAGACTCCGAGCCTCAACTGCTGCCTCATCCAGTGCCTCCTCATCTTCAAGTTGCAGTAGTGACCGCTGGAGGCGGTGGTCATGGATAAGAGATGGACACACATTGACCTCCTTAGGTACCTCCTCATCTGAGCCAACCGCGTCATCGCTCGATTTATCTGCGTCCTCTGTTGATGGTGATTCGGCATCTTCAGCAACCATTCCGGTAGCCATCTGGCAACAAACGTCAGTGATGACTGATGAGAGCTAGTTATTAAAGCTGGCAATCAGACGACAATTTCCATCTTTTTATGAGTTCCAACTAACTACAACATGTCTACACCACGAAGCTACGAATCCATGCCTTCACTGTGATACTTAATATTGTGTGTTAAGTGTGTCTGGGGTATAAATCTGAACAGACACTCGTGCTTTTAGAAGTTCAGATAATACTTAGACACAACTAAGTTTCACAAGTTCTGTCAACTACTTTCTGACAGTAATTCACCCTTATCATCACAGCCACATAGATTCCAACTCAGGTAGTCATCTCACTCAGTGAGTCAACATGTATCCTGAAGTCGAGGTGCTTGGCGCTGTCCCGGGCATGAAAGCGAATTTATCACGGTGTGGTAACCCCACTGTATGTAGTGTCAACATGGATTCCTCTACCAAATTGTCGTTCACAAACCATGAAAAAAGTACACCCGATCCACTTTTGATATTAACAACCATTCAACCGTGCTTTGTGTTGTGTATACAACCAACACCAACTAACGACTGATATCATAATCCGATCAGAGTGGCTCGAACCTCAAGTGCAAAATCATACAGACTCTGTTGGTAATGTATGCAAGATGGCAAGACTGTCAGCAGCTCCACGATGGGATACAGTAGGAAATAAAACAACCAGACAGCCTGATGTTGAAGGTCATGCACTCACGTGTGGTACAACAAGCTAGATCCACTGCAACTGTGCGTCCCGTTTAAAGTAAAGCCCTTGGGCAAAAATCCTTGCATTCCCCTGTGAGGGGTTCAAAAGTTACCCGCGTCCCATGGCAACGGGAACGCCGTATGATCGATCCGGTCAGTCGCCTACATTGTGTTGGGCTCTCCCCCGATCAATGCTCCTATATTTTTTTTAGGGGAAGGCACAACTTGGATATTTTATGAGCTGTACTTGTATTGTGTTCTTCACACACAAGCCAAACTGAATCATTGATTTGATAAAGAAAATTGATTGTTATGCCTGTCAAAGTTGAATGTTTATTCAAAACACACTGTGTATACATGTACAAAATGTACTTAAAGGCAGTGGATACTTTTGGGAATTACTCAAGAAATACTTGGTAAGGAGCACCCTGAGAGCTGCGATGTTATAAAACATTGTGAGAAACGACTCCCTCTGAGTCTGAAGTAATGTAGTTTTTGAGAAAGATGTAATTTCCCACTAAAATACTTGAATCTGAGAAAGGCTTCAGGCATACTTTAGGAAAAGCACACAATTCTATGCAACAGGTATATTTTTTCTTTCATTATTTTCTTGCAACTTCAATAAACAATTGAGCCAAAATTTTCACATGTGTGTTATTTTCTGCATAATGTTGTTGGGATACACCAAGTGAGGATACTTGTCTTTGCCAATTACCAAAAGTACAGTATGCAGTTTGTCCTACCTTTAACAATGCAACATCGTCAGCAGGTCGCCTTAAAAAATTGTGTCCTACCTCTATTTTTGTTTACATTAAACACAAAGTACACATTGTCAAGACTTTTATGACCTACCAGTTTGTACGTAATCTGATAACACAAAATGACATACACAAATTGTTTGATACGATAGTACAGTGACAACTTAATACCACCCTTGACTCTGATAACTGCCCTCTGCTGTTTACTGTGGAAACTGGGGGGGGGGCGGTAAAGGGGGTACATTAAAGGGATATGTTAATCATTTGTATTATACAAATTAAAAACTTTCTGACGTTTCATCGAGCCATAACAGTTACCTTATAGGGGCCATTCAGAATAGTCAATGACAAAAATCGATTTGTTTTCGAAATTGTGGGTGGGTGGGTCAAAAGAAATAACTGAAAATCAAAATTCAGTTTTGAATTAAAAAATAATAGAAAGAAGAAATACAATACAATGTTTGTTTAAGCCAGGAAAAGCCATTGAAAACTACTGATGTTGGAGACCTTTGATCGCAAATATCTGCATCATTTGAGGTATTACTTTGTTCTTTAGTGTATAGAATATACTTTTAAGTCATTCAATATTTAAATATCGAAATTTTGGGTGGGTGTGGGTCAAAACAATTTCAGAAACAAATCGAATTTTTTTTAACATTGACTATTCTGAATGGCCCCTTACCCCTCTGGGAAAAGTAACTGTGGTTTTTGCTATTCATCAATTGAGCATTTGAGTGGTAATATTGTGACATTATCCATGATTTTGTATCATTGATGGAGACCTATAACATCATAATATCGTAAGGATTAAGAGCCATGTTAATGGTATCAAACACCGGTGCTAGGAAAAGCTAATAACAATTTTTGTTCTTGTAGTGATTCGTCCTCTGGTTGATAACACAATTATGACGACGTGTGGGTCCAATTTCTAAGAGAAATGTATCTTTATCTGCGATGAAACAATTTCACTTTAAAGCAAAAATGCTTATTTTGAAAGGATATGTAGGCCCCTACAACATTGGAAAGATTGAAAACATTCTTACAGGTTTGTAGACAACTTTGGTATAAAAATGGCTATGGTGGAAAGTAAATGTGTTTGAAATTTGTGCTTGAAATGCTACTGTTTTTGAGAAGTGAGAAACACACAAAGTTTTTATCTCGAGTTCAGAACTCGATCTTTGACTAAACAGTGAAAACGTCAGTGTTTTTTAAAGGCTATTTTTTTTGTTTGACTCAGATGACTGATTGAGCCGAAACTTGCACTGTTTTATGTATACGATACATGGTGTGTGACAATATTATTACCAATGTTGCCTGCGTGGTTTATGTTTCACTTTTAATTGTTTGTAGGTGTCTATTTACAATCTGTATGTATATTTAATTTATATTCTAATGTAAATTGTGTTGCAGTCCATCGGCAGGCTACAATGGGCAGATTTTTAAATAAATAATCAATCAATCGATCAATCAATCATCAGGCATTTGTCGAGCACCATCATCCCAGTAGCCCACTCCGATGCACTTAGCAAAAGTGAAGAACAATTTAAGAGGAAGAGTTCAAAGAATTTTATGTGGAGATGACAAGTGCAATGGAATAAATGCAAGCAGATTCGAAGAGATGAGTCTTACTGATGTCTTTTGAAGATATGTACGGTATATTTGAGCAAATAAAAATGTAAATGCAATTTTTGTTTAGTATTGGGAAGGAGGTTGCTGTCTTAGACAGTGATGTGGGTCGTACTTGGGATAATGCTTGTTTATTTTCATTCTTTATCATGTTGCGATTGAAATTTTCAACCCGATTTAATCAATTACCAAGCAGGTAATTAATTGTTTTATTATAAAACTCATTAACTTTGTGCGGGGGGAGAGTCTTCAATGATTATTCCCTTTTTACGCCGACAGAGGGCGGGATAACTATTCAGATACCCTAAACCCAATTCAACGCTTAACAACCGGATGAAGTCCAGCTTGATAAACCACGTGTATCAACACATGAAGTTACACAACAGTACAGCACTGCAGGCATGGAAGGGGTTGGTGCATTTGCGTCTTCGAGGGAATTTTGCCCGCAATGTGGCTCCATTTTACCGTTTCCTGAGAATGGAACGGTAGTTATGAAATGCAAGACATGTCCATATAAAGTTGATGCAAAAAGTAAGTTGAAAATGTGTATGTTTCTTGTTGGAATCGAGGCTTGTAAAATTTACCCCATGAATGATAGGGCCAATCCACTCCGTATCCTTGGCCCCAGCACCACTTCAGACCTATTCTTTCGCCCTATGATGTTTTTAATCTGCAAAGATCTAGATCGTGAAACTTACCGATCGAATGCCAATGTGCTCGTAGATAGCCGGACTGCTGGAATTTGTTTGAAAAACATCACACGTTTTGGTGAAAATTAAATTATTTTCGAGAGTGAACTTTTAAAACGATCTCAACGATCTTGATTATTTTTCACTCGATCGCGGCGTCTGCGAGTAAATTAGTCTGGTACCAACTTAATCGTAGCAATTGGTTGTATCGTTTTTTCTAATGCTATTGAGGGAGCCAGACAAAACCTAGTTTTCGAACCCAAACATTTCGATCCCGTCGTACAGTAACCCGGAAAAGCACCTTTTTAAATGTAATTATGAGAACGTGTGTACTACTTCAAAATAATCAATTAGCAAGTTGTCAAGATCGTTGAGACAATTCTAAATATTAACTCTCGAAAATCATTTAATTTTCACCAAAAACGTGTAATGTTTTTTAAAGAAATTTTAACAGTCCGGCTATCTGCAAGTACATAAGCATTCAATCGGTAAGTTTCACGATCTAGATCTTTGCAGATAAAAAACATCATAGGGCAAAAGAATAGGTTTGCAGTGGTGCTGGGGCCAAGGATACGAGTGGATTGGCCCTATTCATGGGGCTAGTAAAATTACATGTGTGGTCGAATACAAATATTCAAAATTATTATAAAAAATATTTTAATGTTAGCAGCCGTGACTTGTCGTGCGTTAGGGGTAGGTATGGGCGGGACGTGGTCCAAAAAGGGGGGGGGGGTATGTTATTGCCGATCACACCATGGATTCTATTTCTACCTCCATGATTACACCAAAGTTGATTATTATTGAGTCTGACTCTGAGCATAGAGCAAGGAAATGATCTGAGTTACGTGAATGACGTCTGTCATGCCATATGGCCTGGTGTACTGTGCTTGATGATGTATGTAAAATGCCACTGTGTTAGGTACCCTTCGTGTTCAATTTCCAGTTCATTCCTGAATTTGGATGATGTCCTTTCAAAAAAATAGCAATGAATTTGACCTTTTTGACTCTCTCACAAAGATTCCTAATGACTCTCACCTCTATACTAAAAATATCAACTGACTTTTGAAAAAGATTTTTAATGAGAACTCACCGATCTTCTCATTCTAGCTGCATTACATGGTGTGGTCTATCATTCCTACTTACGTCTCAACTCTCGGAAGCAAGTAGAAGGTCGTCACGAGGTCGTCAGCCAGAAAGACCTTGGCCCCCTGGTGAGCATGGAGTATTCCTAGGAAATATCCAAATCATTTGGGTTTAAAGTTAGGGTTATAGGTTGGTTTTTGTCAACGTAATGCTGATTAATAGGCAAAATTATCACGGAAGATACAATAAAAGTCACAGGTGAAAGTTTCAGCTGAATACTGTGTCTACTTGCTGAGAAAACAGCAAAAAACTGTCACAGTATTTTCACAAGAGTGTCGAATCCATCCACGTTTAGCGAAGTGACAGCGGGTACCAACCTCATCTCTGGCCCCAGAATTTCGCGAACAGATACCAACCCTCAGAAATCTGAGAATGAATTCTTTCTCAGATTCAAATGTTTTTTGGTGAACAATTATCGAAGGGAATCCTTTCTCAAAATAGTTTTTCTACTATCAACAGCTGCAGTGCTTCTCACCAAGCAAGTTTTTATGGTAATTAATTTTTGGAGTACTTACCAATCTATGACCCTACCTTTAATTGCTGATGTTGACAGGAGTTTTACGTCTCTTCATTTGATTTCCTGCCTATTCAGATTATGGCCTCACCTTTAATATAAATTGTTCCGCCTGTTTACTCTTCATCAAATCTTATTTTTGAGTTTTGTTTCTGGTTCGTTTTAGATTGACAGGGCATGTGCTAAGTGTGGTCATGACGGACTTCATTTCCACACCAGACAGACGCGATCAGCTGATGAAGGACAAACCGTCTTCTATTTCTGCCCAGCATGCAAGTAAGTTGATCACTATTTAGGCTCGTAGACTCTTGTAGGTATGTCATACAACATTGTACAATTTGTGGCATTTTGTGGAGCAATGTTTTTTGAACAGTCGTTCGCTTTGTCGTGAACAGAGCAAGCAGAAAATAGTACCAAGTTTATTTTTCTGCTAAGCAAAAATTAGCAGGGAACCAGTCACAAGCATTCATTACATGGTATCTTGGCTTGTTACCTGTTTCTGCGAGGGTTAGGACGTGCTGGGATTAGGATGTGCTGGGATTGGAACGGAGAATTGAGCAACTCAATTCCCTTCTTGAAGTGTCCCATACCATAGCACAGCATCTCAAAATGGCCTCCCCTAAACCGAACCCAACTGCCTGGCTTCTCGTGCCGACCCTGTTTTCACTAAATGGCAGTGGGTGAGGCCAAGTTCCTGGTGCCAGGTGCTCCAGGTGGATGGAACTTGTCAGCCTTGGGTGGCTGTCTTCCTATGTGGAGAACCCAGAATCCAAACCTGGGTGGCTGGAGCTCACAGCCTAGGTCAGCAGTCTTTAGAAGGGCTACTCTGATTTGAAACTCGGGCAGATGGAGCTCATTAGCCTTGGCTGGCAATCCACCACTGATTTGGGTGGAGGCTTAACTTTATGCCGTGAAGAGACCCGAGTAGCGTGTCTTGTTTCTGCGTGAGGGACTGGTACTCCTACTCCAATGGCCTTAGTTTATCCCTACATTATTGCTCAGGTAGCTTTATGATCAGTCATGAAGGGTGAAGGTCAAAAACATGTTGCAGGTCATGGACGCCTGATTGTATAGGGTCCCGAACTCATTGGTAGTGCACGGAGAGGCTGACCTATCAGCAGGTGTTAAACATTGGGCTAGTTGTACTGCTAGTTGACAAGCATGGATGGTTGGTCCGTGCATCGGGTCTGATCCCATGTAAAGCATAAATCAGTTTACTAATTCATTCCTCAGTCCAACAGAATCAAACACAACATGCAATTGGATTTTGAGGGATTTAGTGTGGTCATGGAGGGTACATTTTCTTTGTAAAAGTAATGTTTTGATTTTTGCTGTCGGTTTACAGACACCAAGAGATTGAGTACTCCTAAGAAGGACAGGCTGAATGGAATCAACGTCTTCAGATCAGTCTGCATTTAGAGGACCTCAAGGCAAGAGCTCACTGGATCAAGGAGGTGACATCATCGACGACGACAACAGCGACGACCACCTGATGCCAGACTGTTGCCTCATTGATAAGGAGACCAGACATCTGTTCGTCTGCAGTAATCACAGTACGAGTGCCGAAAGTAAGACCAGAATCCTTTATCACTAACGGTGCCATCAGAATCGTCTCAAGAAGCGAAAAAGGATGCTGGCATCAAAACTAGTCTGGTTCCTGTCAAACTTTGAGAGTTTCAGGGGTGGGTTTTGATCGGTACAGAAGGGAACCAGACAAAATTGCGGAACTGTGGTAAAGGTGTTTTAACTATCAATGTGCTTACATTTGTTTGTGATTTAACTCATGCTGTATAGCTGTTGTTCAGCAGAAGAGAATACAGGCTGAGATAATCTAAATTTATTTGTTTACCTTCATTAATTTTGGTTAATTACTGATTCTCCCCTAATGCTCCTGGGGTGGGTTGATCAAACAAAAGAACAAGACACTTCAATGCACATCTGCTATGATCAAATCCTCCCTGCTCTGGTTAGGATCAGGGCATACTTTGTTACTTTTTAACCATACAGTTGGTGTAAAGACGAGACCCAAGTTCCCTTTTCCCTGGGAGTGGGTCATTACAAATGTCGTCTGTTATAGTATTAGTTACTACGGCAAATCCTGATACTTCAATCCTGATACGTTGCCCCTGGTCATTGCCTTGGTGCCCCTTACAATGTTCTATTAAAAAATTTTACAATTTCCCCATAGAGGTGCCCTCTACTAAATGCTTAAGTACATGTAGCTTTTCTCTCTCACTTTCCTGTTTGGGAAAGGAGTGCGCCAAACTTTGGTGCGTTACATTTGTTATGGTTCTATATACTCGCTGTGGCCGACTGGCATACCACTGCCATGCTCATAACGTGTAAATAAGCTCTGCCTTTTTCTGCTAGGGATTGGGTCACAGAAAACTTGGTAGCCTACTAACGTTTGTAGTGGCATACTGTCGCACCACTATCGTCGGACATGACCTCTGCCCTTTCTGCTAAGGATTGTGATTGTGTCACAGCAACCTTGGTACTAAGTTTTATAGTGGCCTACTGTCGCACCACTACCATAGAACATGACCTCTGCCCCTTTCTGGTAGGGATTGGGTCACAGAAAACGTGATAGCCTACTAATGTTTGTAGAGCCCTACTGTTTAACATCACTACCATCGTACATGACCTCTGCCCTTTCCTGCTAGGGATTGTGATTGTGTCACAGCAAACTTGGTACTAAGTTTTAGTTAATAGTGGCCTACTGTCACACTACCATAGAACATGACCTCTGCCCTTTTCTGGTAGGGATTGGGTCACAGAAAACGTGATAGCCTACTAACCTTTGTAGAGCCCTACTGTCACACCACTACCATCGTGCATGACCTCTGCCCTTTTCTGCTAGGGGTTGGTACTAAGTTTTAGTTAATAGTGGCCCACTGTCGCACCAGTACCTTCGCAAAACCCTCTGCCCTTTCTGCTAGGGATTGTGTCACAATCGTGTGCTTTGGTACTTTAATAGTTAGAAATGGCCACCTGCCATGTGAACTCTGCCCCTTCCTGCCTGGGTAGGGCTGCCGCAAACATTGGTACTTCATATTAGAAATGGCCTCCTGGCATGTGGTGTGTTACGCGAAAAATACCTCAATTTTTTTCCTCGGTTTTCAAAATATTAAAATCTCCTTAAAATCTCCTGTGTGCATGCTTGAATTTTTGTTGTCAACATCACCACCTCGTTGTGAAGATTTGTCATGAAGACTAGTGGAGAAATGTTTATTTTATTTTATCAATTTTTATCTTGAGCTTTTTCCTTACCGCTTAAGTACCAATGAATCACAATTTGGATCATCGTGCTTATGTCATGTATGTGTGAGCGCTGCATTCTTGTCAGCTTGCAGACTGTGTCAATTTTGCTTTGATCCTTAAAGGAACATTACAGAAATGGTTTTTGCTAACAAAACAGTTGCTGGCAGTGTAAGCACTTTATGTAATCCACTATTTACATAATCTGACAAACCTTTAGAAGTTTGAGATCGATCGGCCATCTGGGTCACGAGAAAATAGTGAAAAACCGATTACACATTTGCATGAAATCATATAGAATCAACAAATGATTAAAACGCTCACTGAGCAATAAACTCCAATCGGAAAATTAGTTTATTTAATTCTCATCAAATACGACATTTCAGACTGGAATATTTCAAGGGATGTTTTCTAATCATCATCATTAGACCGTGTAAGTCTGTAACCAAAAGTATATTTTACAAGTTTTTTTCTTACCAATTCTGTAACGTTCCTTTAAGTTGAAATTATAACACCTCGCTCAGCTCATCAGCCAGAGGAAACACTGGTTCCATTGGTTCCTACGGAGAAATCAGTTGGCTTTATTTAAAAACGGAACAGCTTTGTGTTTGTTCACAAACACCTAATGTCTAGTTTCTATTAAGATCTTGATATTGCTAATGATAACTACATACTTGTAACTGATTTTGTAAGTAAGTGCACCATATGTTAACATGGATGCTACTTCAACTCATAAAGTTGGAGATCTTGCCATGATGTCCTAAGCTGGACCATGCCACATGCCCTAGAGGGTGGAATCAATGAACTTCAGATTAAAATTAATTATTCCCCCTATTTTCTTTTTACAAACCCTGTACTTTACTTTTAAATATGTATTAAAAATTTATTAAATTGTATGGGATGCCTATCTGACTACAGTGTTTATATTAAATTCTAACGAATAATTGTGAACAATTGGTCCGAAACGATCTCAAAGCCATTAAAAGAATTTGAATTCTAACAAACATCATGGTGTAGTCATTTTGTGACATTTAAACCAAACCGAAGAAACAGGGAAACATAGACTGGCTCCCTTTTAATCAATGACCATCAGTAATAGTAATTAAATTGCCATTCCTATTAATGTATACTAGCTATCAAACCGTGCCATAACGGGGGTTGTGGCAAGCGGGAGCAAGGAATTTTTTACGGGGGGTAGGGGTGGCTATGTAATGTTTCGAGCCGTTCATTTTGTGTATGTTTTTGATCTCACGGGGGGACAAGCGTTTTGAGGTGGGGTGGCATCAACCCACCCCTCTGGTTAGCCACTGCTTTCAAACATTGAATTGTCCTTTCTAAACTTGAGAATTATGGAGTCTTATTCTTAACCCTCTAGTCCCTAGACTGCCCCAAAAAGTTATGCAAAGACTTGAAATAAATTTAAATAATTCAAGTTTAAACTGATCATCCAACGTGAACAACTTTTTTTCCTCAAATTTTACTCGGGCCCCGCGCCCCTGAACCCCTTGATCCGCGCATGGTCAAACTTGCAGTTTCCACTCTTAATCGCAAACCTTGCAGTTTTCGATCACACTTTTACTACATTTTTGTTGGATGTTTTTTTTTTTTTGGGGGGGGGGGAGGATGGTGAAGTGTATTGAGACCCGAAAAGTTAAATTATTTGTATTTTAACGATATTTGTTACAAAATTCAACAGTAAAATAATGAAACTTTCAAATTTACAAGTTATATATTAATACTAAATTGAGAAAACGAAAAATATATATAAAAAACACCCGTAAAACCTAGACCCTACTCTATTATTTTACATTAAACAAACTTTAATTGGTTTATTTTAACCACCATTTGTTAAACTTAATGTTTGTTTTTATCATTAAACATTAAAGGAACATTACAGAATTGGTTTTTGCTAACAAAACAGTTGCTGGCAGTGTAAGCACTTTGTGTAATCCACCATATACATAAACTGACAAACCTGTAAAAGTTTGAGATCGATCGGCCCACTGGGTCACGAGAAAATAGTGAAGAACCGATTACACATTTGCATGAAATCATATAGATTCAACAAATGAATAAAACGCTCACTGAGCGATAAACTCCAATCGGAAAATTAGTTTATTCATTTCTCATCAAATATGGCATTTCAGACAGAAATATTTCAAGGGATGTTTTCTACTATCATCATCATTAGACCGTGTAAGTTTGATGTAAATCTGTGATCAAAAAGTATATTTTACAAGTTTTTTTCTTACCAATTCTGTAATGTTCCTTTAACCAGCCTTGAATGTTCAGACTAGCGGCATTTTAGTTCATTCACTACCGCGAAATCATACGGGGGCCAGTTGCGTGCCCCTATGGTCGTGGACAGGCACAGGTAGTTGGAACCAGCCAAAGAAAACAACAGGTACCCGATCACCATTTAACACCAGATAAACATAGTAGGGGTCGGGATACTTGACGGCTTGATGCCGTGATGCAATATTCAAAATGGCCTCCAGCCATGCTGGATTTACGTTAACACCGTGGATGTATTACGACCATTTGATGTGATTTAATGTCTCTAGAGGTAAGCTTTATCGTTTAGTTTATAAATATTCAAACTGTAGAATACGAATAGGCCTTGTGGAACCCGTGTAAACACTGGAATTGTCATATAACGGGTAGTTTTGTGGACTTTCTTTTTCTACCGAATGCACGTAAACAACGGCGCTTGAATTGAAAGTACAACGGCCAGAAGTAACTGTAACGTTGGGCCTGTATAGGTCATTGTATTGTGCCAGTCAATGGCGACTTGCTGCCAATCAAAGAAAACAATCAACCTGTCATTTTAGAGTATCATGGTTACATAATCTGTTTTTTACCAATTGTAGTTTTCATAATATTGTATTTCTACCTTAATGCTTGGATGTTGTATCTGAGAATATGTAGGCCTGTATATTTCTGAAATAAAAAATTTGATATGAACGTCAGCTGTTGTAAACTGCTTACCAAACAAGATGGCATTTGGTATTATCGAATGGCCTCACGTTTCGACCTTTGCAGAGTCTTTCTCAAAGGCTGACTTTATGAAACGGGTTAAAGTTTTGCACCTACAGTCCTACACGCAGAACTGACAAAATTTTTCGTCTTTTTAAGACAAGGTAGTTTTAATAAAGGGGTTGGGTATCGATTTGAAAAAAGAAGAAGTTGGATTTAGTTTGTGATTTCTTAAAAAGAATTATCGAATAAAGAGAACGTTGATACCGTGTAACCCTATTTCTGTTTGATAATGATATATTTATGTGTGTATTTACCTTGTCCAATTCACTGTGAATAGATACATTTTCTTTTTCTTTTTTTAATAAAAAAAACAAATAAATGAAATAAATGAAATCTTTTTTTTTTTTTTTTTTTTTTAATCGTTCATCTTTGGGTTAAAAAGGCAGAATATGTTCGCCTTTTTCTTCAAAAAAAAAGAAGATAAAATTCTCAGTTAGATTTCCAGTTTCAAAAAATAAATAAATAATGGAACACAGGCAGCAAATTATTTTTGAAATTGATAAATTGGGTCGGGCGGGCGTTTCAGAAATTTGTTTTAATTTTTGTTTTTTAAATTTATATTTCATAGTATCCCCTTGCCTCATCTAAAAAATTCTTTGGCGCACAAATCAATTATTATTATTTTTTGTTAAATGCAAAAACTCTCCTAAAAGACGCTCAATGCGCTTTGCCAAATAACAATTAAAAGCAAGGCTATACAAAATAATCCAATGCGTCATCACAGACGATACCACAGCGAGTACAGGACAACCAACTACCCACCAAAAAACAACGCTGTAATTCCCGCTAAGTCCTGCCGTCATAATGATGCGATCTAGCCCACTGAAGACCCACCACCATCTCCTCGCACCCCCCCCCCTTGTATCCCCTTCAATAGTCAGGCCAATAATTCCCCATATCATTTCTTTAGTGAACTAATTAATAGTCTATACCTACAGCGTGCGCCTTCCACTCGAATTATTTTCCAAGTCCGAACCAAAGAGTCCATGTCTATGCTTGCGCCTTCCACTCGCGAATATTTACTAAGTATAAAGCAAGCAATTCCCATGCCCTAGTAACCTTCGTAAAGCAATGGCCCATGTTTCCTAAGTAAACCAATGGTATATACCTACAGCGTGTGCCTTCCACTCGCATTGTTTTTAAGTCAGAACCGTTTATACCTATTCCTAAGTAAGCTATGGTATAATAGCGTGTGCCTTCCACTCGCAAATATTTATTAAGTATAAAGCAAGCAATTCCCATGCCGTATAAATAGCGTGTGCCTTCCACTCGCAAAATATATATTAAGTATAAAGCAAGCAATTCCCATGCCATATAAATAGCGTGTGCCTTCCACTCGCAAATATATATGAAGTATAAAGCAAGCAATTCCCATGCCATATAAATAGCGTGTGCCTTCCACTCGCAAATATATACTAAGTATAAAGCAAGCAATTCCCATGCCATAGCAACGTGCGTAAGAATGAACCGAAGGTTTATCAAGTCCAAAATGGGGAATTTTCCTGGGGGGACCCATATAGGTGTCGTGGGTTGGTGTCGGACTCCAAAGGTAGGGGTCCCAGGTTCGAATCCCGGTGGGTGACCGCGAGGTGGAGACGAACCGCTCTCGCTCGCTTACTAAAGAAACTTAAAACTTAAAACGAACCTCTGCACTTTTTTAATTTGAAAATTTTTAAAAAATAAAAAGAGTTTTTTTAAAAGGACTCGAGATTTTTCATAGCCGGGATTCGAACCCGGGACCTTTCGGTCCAGAGTCCGGAGCCCTTCCACTGGGCCACTGCTCCTCTTACTTAATATGTGTTCGAGTTTAATTTTATACCTTAGGATGACCTTTTTTTATCAACAACGTATAAAAAGAACACCCGAGAATCGAACCCGGGACCTTTCGGTCCAGAGTCCAGAGCCCTACCACTGGGCCCACTGCTCCTCTTACTTAAAGTGCGTTCTGTTTTGATTTTATACCTTAAGATATATATATTTTGTATCAATAACGTATAAAAAGAACACCCGAGAATCGAACCCGGGACCTTTCGGTCCAGAGTCCAGAGCCCTACCACTGGGCCCACTGCTCCTCTTACTTAAAGTGCGTTCTGTTTTGATTTTATACCTTAAGATAATATATTTTGTATCAATAACGTATAAAAAGAACACCCGAGAATCGAACCCGGGACCTTTCGGTCCAGAGTCCAGAGCCCTACCACTGGGCCCACTGCTCCTCTTACTTAAAGTGCGTTCTGTTTTGATTTTATACCTTAAGATATACATATTTTTTTTTATCAACAACGTATAAAAAGAACACCCGAGAATCGAACCCGGGACCTTTCGGTCCAGAGTCCGGAGCCCTTCCACTGGGCCACTGCTCCTCTTACTTAAAGTGCGTTCTGTTTTGATTTTATACCTTAAGATATATATATTTTGTATCAATAACGTATAAAAAGAACACCCGAGAATCGAACCCGGACCTTTCGGTCCAGAGTCCAGAGCCCTACCACTGGGCCCACTGCTCCTCTTACTTAAAGTGCGTTCTGTTTTGATTTTATACCTTAAGATATATATATTTTGTATCAATAACGTATAAAAAGAACACCCGAGAATCGAACCCGGGACCTTTCGGTCCAGAGTCCGGAGCCCTTCCACTGGGCCACTGCTCCTCTTACTTAAAGTGCGTTCTGTTTTGATTTTATACCTTAAGATATATATTTTTTTATCAATAACGTAAAAAAAAGAACACCCGAGAATCGAACCCGGGACCTTTCGGTCCAGAGTCCGGAGCCCTTCCACTGGGCCACTGCTCCTCTTACTTAAATTGCGTTCTAGTTTGATTTTATACCTTAAGATATACATATTTTTTAATCAATAACGTATAAAAAGAACACCCGCGAATCGAACCCGTTACTTTAGGCTTCAGAGTCCGGAGCCCTTCCACTGGGCCACTGCTCCTCTTACTTAAAGTGCGTTCTGTTTTGATTTTATACCTTAAGATATATTTTTTCATACCAACAACGTATAAAAAGAACACCCGGGAATCGAACCCGGTACTTTAGGCTGCAGAGTCCAGATCCTTTCCACTGGGCCACTGCTCCTCTTACTTAAAGTGCGTTCTGTTTTGATTTTATACCTTAAGATATAATTTTTCATATCAACAACGTATAAAAAGAACACCCGGGAATCGAACCCAGTACTGTAGGCTTCAGAGTCCGGATCCCTTCCACTGGGCCATTGCTCCTCTTACTTAAATTGCGTTCTATTTCGATTTTATACCTTAAGATATATATATTTTTTATCAATAACGTATAAAAAAGAACACCCCGGAAACAAACCCAGTACTTTAGGGTTCAGAGTCCGGAGCCCTTCCACTGGGCCACTGCTCCTCTTACTTTTTGTGTGTTCCAGTTAAACTTTATACCTTAGGATGATTTTTTTATCAATAACGTATAAAAAGAACACCCGGGGATCGAACCCAGTACTTTAGGCTTCAGAGTCCGGAGCCCTTCCACTGGGCCACTGCTCCTCTTACTTAATTTGCGTTCTATTTTGATTTTATACCTTAAGATATATACTTTTTTATATCAACAAGGTATAAAAAGAACACCCGGGAATCGAACCCAGTACTTTGGGGTTCAGAGTCCGGAGCCCTTCCACTGGGCCACTGCTCCTCTTACTTAATATGTGTTCCAGTTTAACTGTATACCTTAGGATGATTTTTTTAAAATCAATAACGTATAAAAAAGAACACCCAGGAACCCGGTTATACTAATATATGGCTAAGAAAAACTACATTACCAAGGGGAAAACGATTTAAAATTTAATTTCAAGGATTCGAACCCCGTAACATTTTTATTTAAGACCCAGGGATTCGAACCCGGTACCTTGGGGTTCGGAGTGCTGATCCTTGTCCACAAGGCCAACGGTCCTCTGCCTAATTTGCATTTTAATGTAGTATATAATATCGGAATGAATCAACACAGGTAAAGTATACGAGAGCTACGATAAAAGGACCGGGACGGAGTACAACCACGGAGTTGTAGCATGCACGGGGCCAGTCATTTCGAGGGTGTTCTGGATAAATAAAATGCACAGGACCAAAACGAGGGATAGCTTTATGTGTTTGAAGTATTTAACTGAAAAAGTAACAGCGTCTGAAAACGTCGCTAAAAGTCCTACTCTGTGTTAATGGTGATTTATAAATATCGGATAGGCCTTTTATATAAGAAATGGTTGTTTAAAGTTAATGGTTATATATAACAATGGTTGTTTATAAATAATGATTATATATAAATAGTGGTTACATAAAAATAATGGTTATAAAATATATAAACTACGGTTGTATATAAATAATGGTTATTTATAAATATCGTTTAGGTCTATATAAATAATGGTTATCTATAAATAATGGTTGTTTATAAATAATGGTTACATATAAATAATGGTTGTTTATAAATAATAGTTTTTTTAAACAACCATTATTTAGTGGTTCGGATGTATATTTCTTGAGATATGATGGACAGAAGAGTGACTAATTAAATATCCACACCGCTGTCATGTGAATAATTTATTAGGAATCTTAATCTAATTACACCTAAAATTCACGTCAGGGCATAAGCTTTTATGGTCTACTTCTGATAATTATAAGAGGGGCATATGCCCATCTTATAATTATCAGTGTAGACAATCATGTACCATATTAAAGCTTATGCCCTGACGTGAATTTTAGATGTAGTTAGATAAAAATTCCTAATTAATTATTCACGTGACAGCGGTGAAAGATTATGTGGTTCAGGAGATATGATTTTTATACTTTGAACTTCCTGTTTGGAAAGGTCAAACAAGACAACACAAACATTAAGACTTTATGACATGTGGTACAGGAGATATGATTATTTGAATGTTTGAGCTTCCTCAAATAAATAAATAAATAAATAAATAACGGTTATTTTCAAATAATGGTTATATATAAATAATGGTTGTTTATAAATAATGATTATATATAAATAGTGGTTATATAAAAATAATGGTTATATAAATTACGGTTGTATATATTTTTAGTTAAATACTTCAAACACATGAAGCTATCCCTTGTTTTGGTCCTGTGCATTTTATTTATCCAGAACACCGTCAAAATGACTGGCCCCGTGCATGCTACAACTCCGTGGTTGCACTCCGTCCCGGTACTTTTATCGTAGCTCTCTTATACTTTACCGGTGTTGATTCATTCCAATATTATATACTACATTAAAATGCAAATTAGGCAGAGGACCGTTGGCCTTGTGGACAAGGATCAGCACTCCAAACCCCAAGGTACCGGGTTCGAATCCCTGGGTCTTAAATCAAAATGTTACCGGGTTTGAATCCTTGAAATATAATTTTAAATAGTTTTCCCCTCGGTAATGTAGTTTTTTCTAAGCCATATATTAGTATCAGAGACAAAGAAGTATGAAGACCCCTTAGCCTAGTGGAAAGGCCTTGGATTCTGGAATGATGGGTCCTCGGTTCGAATCCGCAGAATTCTTTTTGAAATTAAATTACAAAAAAAAATCTAAGTTTAACTTATAACGCAATTTAAGTAAGTACTGGGTTCGATTCCCGGGTGTTCTTTTTATACGTTATTGATAAAAAAAATCATCCTAAGGTATAAAGTTAAACTCTAACACATATTAAGTAAGAGGAGCAGTGGCCCAGTGGAAGGGCTCCGGACTCTGAAGCCTAAAGTACTGGGTTCGATTCCCGGGGTTCCTTTTTTACGTTGTTGATATAAAAAATTAATATCTTAAGGTATAAAAATCAAAATCAAAAGCAGTTTAAGTAAGAGGAGCAGTGGCCCGGTGAAATGGCTCCGGACTCTGAACCCTGAAGTACTGGGTTCGATTCCCGGGTGTTCTTTTTTATACGTTTTTGATAAAAAAAAATGTCATTCTAGGGTATAAATTTATGTTCGAACGCAAAATAAGTAAGAGGAGCAGTGGCCCAGTGGAAGGGATCCGGACTCTGAAGCCTACAGTACTGGGTTCGATTCCTGGGTGTTCTTTTTATACGTTATTGATTTAAAAAAAAATCATCCTAA
The DNA here is from genome assembly GCA_032158295.1 of Pycnopodia helianthoides. Classification (NCBI taxonomy): domain Eukaryota; kingdom Metazoa; phylum Echinodermata; class Asteroidea; order Forcipulatida; family Asteriidae; genus Pycnopodia; species Pycnopodia helianthoides. The sequence goes on from CM063258.1 coordinate 14,561,251, forward strand.
GGTATAAAGTTTAACTCGAACACATTTTAAGGAAGAAGAGCAGTGGCCCAGTGGAAGGGCTCCGGACTCTGGACCTAAAGGTCCCGGGTTCGAATCCCGGGTGTTCTTTTTTTACGTTGTTGATAAAAAAAGCATTCTAAGGTATAAATTTAAACTCGAACGCATATTAAGTAAGAGGTGCAGTGGCCCAGTGGAAGGGCTTCGGACTCTGAAGCCTAAAGTACTGGGTTCGATTCCCGGTGTTCTTTTTATACATTGTTGATATAAAATATATACATAAAAAATCAAAATAGAACGCAGTTTCAGTAAGACGAGCAGTGGCTCAGTGGAAGGGCTCCGGACTCTGAAGCCTAAAGTACTGGGTTCGATTCCCGGGTGTTCTTTTTTTACGTTGTTGATATAATATAATATATATATATAAAATCAAATAGAACGCACTTTCAGTAAGAGGAGCAGTGGCCCGGTGGAAGGGCTCCGAACTCTGAAGCCTAAAGTACTGGGTTCGATTCCCGGGTGTTCTTTTTTATACGTTGTTGATAAAAAAAATCATCCTAAGGTATAAAATTAAACTCGAACACATATTAAGTAAGAGGAGCAGTGGCCCAGTGGAAGGGCTCCAGACTCTGAAGCCTAAAGTACTGGGTTCGAATCCCGGGTGTTCTTTTTATACATTGTTGATATAAAATATATATTTATAAAATCAAAATAGAACGCACTTTCAGTAAGAGGAGCAGTGGCCCAGTGGAAGGGCTCCGGACTCTGAAGCCTAAAGTACCGGGTTCGATTCCCGGTGTTCTTTTTTATACGTTGTTGATAAAAAAAAAATCATCCTAAGGTATAAAATTAAACTCGAACACATATTAAGTGGAAGGGCTCCGGACTCTGAAGCCTAAAGTACTGGGTTCGATTCCCGGGTGTTCTTTTTTATACGTTGTTGATAAAAAAAATCATCCTAAGGTATAAAATTAAACTCGAACACATATTAAGTAAGAGGAGCAGTGGCCCAGTGGAAGGGCTCCAGACTCTGAAGCCTAAAGTACTGGGTTCGAATCCCGGGTGTTCTTTTTATACATTGTTGATATAAAATATATATTTATAAAATCAAAATAGAACGCACTTTCAGTAAGAGGAGCAGTGGCCCAGTGGAAGGGCTCCGGACTCTGAAGCCTAAAGTACCGGGTTCGATTCCCGGTGTTCTTTTTTATACGTTGTTGATAAAAAAAAAATCATCCCAAGGTATAAAATTAAACTCGAACACATATTAAGTGGAAGGGCTCCGGACTCTGAAGCCTAAAGTACTGGGTTCGATTCCCGGGTGTTCTTTTTATACGTTATTGATTTAAAAAGAAATCATCCTAAGGTATAAAGTTTAACTCGAACACATTTTAAGGAAGAAGAGCAGTGGCCCAGTGGAAGGGCTCCGGACTCTGGACCGAAAGGTCCCGGGTTCGATTCTCGGGTGTTCTTTTTTATACATTGTTGATATAAAATATATATATATAAAATCAAAATAGAACGCAGTTTCAGTAAGAGGAGCAGTGGCCCAGTGGAAGGGCTCCGGACTTTGGACCGAAAGGTCCCTGGTTCGATTCTCGGGTGTTCTTTTTATACGGTGTTGATAAAAAAAAAGTCATCCTAAGGTATAAAATCAAAACAGAACGCACTTTAAGTAAGAGGAGCAGTGGCGCAGTGGAAGGGCTCTGGACTCTGGACCGAAAGGTCCCGGGTTCGATTCTAGGGTGTTCTTTTTATACGTTGTTGATAAAAAAAAAAGTCATCCTAAGGTATAAAAATAAACTCGAACACATATTAAGTAAGAAGAGCAGTGGCCCAGTGGAAGGGCCCCAGACTCTGGACCGAAAGGTCCCGGGTTCGATTCTCGGGTGTTCTTTTTATACGTTGTTGATAAAAAAAAAGTCATCCTAAGGTATAAAATTAAACTCGAACACATATTAAGTAAGAAGAGCAGTGGCCCAGTGGAAGGGCTCCGGACTCTGGACCGAAAGGTCCCGGGTTCGATTCTCGGGTGTGATTCTCGGGTGTTCTTTTTATACGTTGTTGATAAAAAAAAAGTCATCCTAAGGTATAAAATTAAACTCGAACACATATTAAGTAAGAGGAGCAGTGGCCCAGTGGAAGGGCTCCGGACTCTGGACCGAAAGGTCCCGGGTTCGAATCCCGGCTATGAAAAATCTCGAGTCCTTTTAAAAAAACTCTTTTTATTTTTTAAAAATTTTCAAATTAAAAAAGTGCAGAGGTTCGTTTTAAGTTTTAAGTTTTAAGTTTCTTTAGTAAGCGAGCGAGAGCGGTTCGTCTCCACCTCGCGGTCACCCACCGGGATTCGAACCTGGGACCCCTACCTCTGGAGTCCGACACCAACCCACGACACCTATATGGGTCCCCCCAGGAAAATTCCCCATTTTGGACTTGATAAACCTTCGGTTCATACTTACGCACGTTGCTATGGCATGGGAATTGCTTGCTTTATACTTAATATATATTTGCGAGTGGAAGGCACACGCTATTTATATGGCATGGGAATTGCTTGCTTTATACTTAATATATATTTGCGAGTGGAAGGCACACGCTATTTATATGGCATGGGAATTGCTTGCTTTATACTTAGTATATATTTTGCGAGTGGAAGGCACACGCTATTATACCATAGCTTACTTAGGAATAGGTAGAAACAGTTCTGACTTAAAAACAATGCGAGTGGAAGGCACACGCTGTAGGTATATACCATTGGTTTACTTAGGAAACATGGGCCATTGCTTTACGCAGGTTACTATAGCATGGGAATTGCTTGCTTTATACTTAATAAATATTCGCGAGTGGAAGGCGCAAGCATAGACATGGACTCTTTGGTTCGGACTTATTAATTGGTTCACTAAAGAAATGATATGGGGAATTATTGGCCTGACTATTGAAGGGGATACAATTGGGGGGGGGGGGATGCGAGGAGATGGTGGTGGGTCTTCAGTGGGCTAGATCGCATCATTATGACGGCAGGACTTAGCGGGAATTACAGCGTTGTTTTTTGGTGGGTAGTTGGTTGTCCTGGTACTCGCTGTGGTATCGTCTGTGATGACGCATTGGATTATTTTTGTATAGCCTTGCTTTTAATTGTTATTTGGCAAAGCGCATTGAGGGTCTTTTAGGAGGGTTTTTGCAATTAACAAAAAATTAATAATAATTGATTTGTGCGCCAAAGAATTTTTTAGATGAGGCAAGGGGATACTATGAAATATAAATTTAAAAAACAAAAATTAAAACAAATTTCCGAAACACCCGCCCGACCCAATTTTTCAATTTCAAAAATAATTTGCTGCCTGTGTTCCATTATTTATTTATTTTTTGAAACTGGAAATCTAACTGAGAATTTTATCTTCTTTTTTTTGAAGAAAAAGGCGAACACATTCTGCCTTTTTAACCCAAAGATGAACGATTAAAAATAATAATAATAAAAAAAGATTCAACTAAAATTCCCATGGTTACGAATAGCTACGCTTGCTTTCATTTATTTGTTGTTTTTATTAAAAAAAAGAAAAAGAAAATGTATCTATTCACAGTGAATTGGACAAGGTAAATACACACGTCAATAAATATATCATTATCAAACAGAAATAGGGTTACACGGTATCAACGTTCTCTTTATTCGATAATTCTTTTTAAGAAATCACAAACTAAATCCAACTTCTTTTTTTTCAAATCGATACCCATCCCAACCCCTTTATTAAAACTGCCTTGTCTTAAAAAGACGAACAATTTTTGTCAGTTCTGCGTGTAGGACTGCAGGTGCAAAACTTTAACCCGTTTTATAAAGTCAGCCTTTGAGAAAGACTCTGCAAAGGTCGAAACGTGAGGCCATTCGATAATACCAAATGCCATCTTGTTTGGTAAGCAGTTTACAACAGCTGACGTTCATGTCAAAGTTTTTTATTTCAGAAATATACAGGCCTACATATTTTCAGATCAACATCCACGCATTAAGGTAGAAACGCAATATTATGAAAACTACAATTGGTAAAAAACAGATTATGTAACCCTGATACTCTAAAATGACAGGTTGATTGTTTCCTTTGATTGGCAGCAAGTCGCCATTGACTGGCACAATACAATGACCTATACAGGCCCAACGTTAGTTACTTCTGGCCGTGGTACTTTCAATTCAAGCGCCGTTGTTTACGTGCACTCGGTAGAAAAAGAAAGTCCACAAAACTACCCGTTATATGACAATTCCAGTGTTTACACGGGTTCCACAAGGCCTATTCGTATTCTACAGTTTGAACATTTATAAACTAAACGATAAAGCTTACCTCTAGAGACATTAAATCACATCAAATGGTCGTAATACATCCACGGTGTTAACGTAAATCCAGCATGGCTGGAGGCCATTTTGAATATTGCTTCACGGCATCAAGCCGTCAAGTATCCCGACCCCTACTATGTTTATTGGTGTTAAATGGTGATCGGGTACCTGTTGTTTTCTTTGGCTGGTTCCAACTACCCGTGCCTGTCCACGACCATAGGGGCACACAACTGGCCCCCGTATGATTTCGCGGTAGTGAATGAACTAAAATGCCGCTAGTCTGAACATTCAAGGCTGATTAATGTTTAATGATAAATACAAACATTAAGTTTAATAAATGGTGATTAAAATAGACCAATTAACGTTTGTTAAAATAATTTAAGAACTAAGAGTAGGGTCTAGGTTTTACGGATGTTTTTTATATATATTTTTTCGTTTCTCAATTTTATAATTAATATATAACTTGTATATTTGAAAGTTTCATTATTTTACTGCCAATGTTGTAACAAATATCGTTAAAAAACAAATAATTTAACTTTTCGGGTCTCAATACACTTCACCATCCCCCCAAAACAAAAAAATGCAGTAAAAGTGTGATCGAAAATTGCAATGTTTACAATTTAGAGTGGAAACTACAAGGTTGACCATGCGCGGATCAAGGGGGTTCAGGGGCACGGGGCCCCGGTAAAATTTGAGGAAAAAGTTGTTCACGTTGGATGATCAGTTTAAACAGGGATTCTGTAAATTTATTTCAAGTATTTGCATAACTTTTTGGGGCAGTCTAGGGACTAGAGGGTTAAGTATAAGAGTGATACCTCCTGACTCCATAGTAGAATTATGAAGTCAGGTTTATAGGAGAATTAAATGTTTGAAAGCAGTGGCTAACCAGAGGGGTGGGTTGATGCCACCACCGCTCAGAACGCTTGTCCCCCGTGAGATAAAAAACATACATAAAATGAATAGCTCCGGCTTGATACATTACTTACCCATCCCCCCTGTAAAAAATTCATTGTCCCTGCTTGCCACAACCCCCGCTATGCCATGGTTTGATAGCTAGTATACATTAATAGGAATAGCAATTTAATTACTATAACTGATGGTCATTGATTAAAAGGGAGCCAGTCTATGCTTACACTGATTTTTGCTGGTTGCTAACTAATTTTTGCCAAGCAGATGTGCTAAGCATCCAAGCCATTGTTGCTAGTTGCAAACTCATTTTTGGCCTGCAGTTGTGCTAAGCATACCATTGTTGCTGGTTGCAAACAAATTTTTGCCAAGCAGATGTGCTAGGCATCCAAGCCATTGTTGCTGGTTGCCAACTAATTTTTGCTAAGCAGTGTGCTAAGCATACAAGCATTGTTGCTGGTTGCAAACTCATTTTTGGCCTGCAGTTGTGTGCTAAGCATACAAACCATTGTTGCTGGTTGCAAACAAATTTTTGCCAAGCAGTTGTGCTAAGCATCCAAGCCATTGTTGCTGGTTGCCAACTAATTTTTTCTAGCAGATGTGCTAAGCATACAAGCCATTGTTGCTGGTTGCAAACAAATTTTTGCCAAGCAGATGTTCCAAGCATACAAACCATTGTTGCTGGTTGCAAACAAATTTTTGCCAAGCAGATGTGCTAAGCATCCAAGCCATTGTTGCTGGTTGCAAACAAATTTTTGCCAAGCAGATGTGCTAAGCATCCAAGCCATTGTTGCTGGTTGCAAACTCATTTTTGGCCTGCAGTTGTGCTAAGCATACAAACCATTGTTGCTGGTTGCAAACAAATTTTTGCCAAGCAGATGTGCTAAGCATCCAAGCCATTGTTGCTGGTTGCAAACTCATTTTTGGCCTGCAGTTGTGCTAAGCATACAAGCCATTGTTCCTGGTTGTATTTTAAATATAAAGTTGTTGAAAAGATGTTTAACAAATTGACCCGTGGTGTGGATATTAACATACACATGACAGTGTATTACACGTACACACTTCAGCCATAGCGCAAGCATGCTTCAGCAGAGGAACTCTTTTTTTATAAATTCAAAATCAAAAAAAAATATAAGTAAGCTGTTAGAAAAAAATTAACAAATTAATAAGCAATAATACATGAATCCTAGTCTTTGATTGAGTGTATTTTAATCAGTGTTGGAAAAGTCGTTTACAAATCGACCCGTGGTGTGGGAGACTGCAGTTCAAAGTGAACGCATTTATTAATTAAAGTATTTATTTTATCAGAAATAAATATAAGAGAACTTCAACAAAATCTGGTAAAATCAGCATGAAAACATGGATCCCTTCATTGAATATGGAATGCTAGTCTTTGATTGGATGTGTTTTTCAAAAATAAAGTGTTGCTCGACCCGTGGTGTGGGAGACTGCAGTTCAAAGTGACGCATTTATTAATTAAAAGTATTTATTTTATCAGAAATAAATATAAGAGAACTTCAACAAAATCTGGTAAAATCAGCATGAAAACATGGATCCCTTCATTGAATATGGAATGCTAGTCTTTGATTGGATGTGTTTTAAAAAATAAAGTGTTGCTCGACCCGTGGTGTGAATTTTCTGCTTATTAGTACATACACATGTCTGTATTACACACGCACACACTCTGCAAAAGTGACTACACACACACGCAGACCAGACAAATTAATTTTATTATGGACCTTATACATTGACGCCATCAAGCCGCCATCCTAAATGTAAATAGATGTTGAAACAATGGAAATGCACAGATTTGTACACGCGGCGCAGTGTTGGCCAATGAATATCTTCCTTTAGACCTATAGGCAAGGGCGCCCGACTCAAATGACATCATGTGCATAAGGTCTATTGAATGTGGAGTTTGGAGTGTGGTCGTGATCAACGGAGAATGACCGATCACCACACGTACGTAGGTCAAGTAGATTGCATCCACCACAGAAATGCTGGAAGGACTATGTCAAGTCAAAATATATTTTTTTCTGCGGTAGTTACTTCAGATCCTTCTATGCTTGAGTAGCGATCGACCCGTGCTGTTCAGAAAGTACCATCTACCGCATCAGAGGACGACAGACGGCAACCCGACTCTTAAAAACAAACAAACAAACAAACAAAAAAACAAACTGCAGCATGGGGGGGGGGGGGGGGGGGGTCTACAGACCAACAGCAGGGGGGCGCTAAACTTTAATTTTAGACTTTCTGAAACTGTGGGCTGAAGTAAAAGCATGTCAACACTTTTTGTACACATTTAGTCACAGGCTTGCGGCATTACTCCCATTTTTCGGAAATCCCTAAAATAATTTCTCATTTCCAAACATGATTTGTTCGAGTACAGAAGGTAATTATATAGCCAGTTGTCAACAACTGATAAACAAAAGGCCGATGTGATGTTAAGTTACAGTTAAAAATAAATCAAAGAGACAAAATGGAAACAAAAGTATGACTTTGTATAGATACCTGTAGATTAATATTTATTTTAAAAACTTAACAACCCCCCCCCCCAAAAAAAAGGTTAGACAAGCATGAATAAGAACAAAATGGACATCTGGATTGTATAAAATATTAACTTATGAAAAAAAAAGAAAAAAAAAGAAAAACACCCCAAAACACCCCAACATGAATGCATTTGGGGGAATTGTTATCTAAACTGATGCTTATTTTTTTTTATAGCAAAGTACCAACTTTATGCCTACTAAGCTAGTAAGCTTTCACGATAATAAAAAACAACTTATTTTTCTTATACATACAAACTCAATACGATGTCTTTATTTATCTGTGATCTATAGTCCCTGATGGGATGGGGATGTATTCTAATTACAAGGAGTGTCATGGCCGAGCAGTCTAGTGTAATAGGCTCAAGTTCTGGTGTTGTCAAAGTGTGGGTTCGGGTCCCAGTCCATGGCACTTGTGTCCTATGGCACCTATGTGTCCTTTAGTTGGAACATAGCGCTGTAGGTCCTGTGTGTTGTGAAACGCATGTAAAATAAACCACTTGTTGTTAGGAGTAGGGGTTTGCCCTGGTGCTTCTTGCATGGTCGGCTGCAGATAGTGCCGCATCACCTTGTAAACCCTTACAAGGTGCTATATTCATGGGCTTCATAATTCAAACTTAGCTCTGTACACCTGTCGTCGTTTACACGCCTGTGACCCCCGTAGAAATAGTGTTTTAAAACAAGAACCGAGTATATTAATTAGCTACACTCTATCTTATCAGAGTGTGGGACGTCACGTTCTTGTCTCCTCTTTGCTCTTGCCAGTATTCTTGGGCATCTTACGGCTTGATGCATCCTCTAGCTCCTTGGCTTTGTAGTAATGAGGAGCTACTTCAAGGAGCCATGCATTCTCAATCTCAATCACCTGTAAATACACATCCAAAATATTATCAATTATCACCCACGCCAGAGTGGATTACGGGTTCCTAGACCCTCATTGTGCTTTTTACTGAAATAACCCAAATGGCTCAATTCTACCAACAGGGCGCACCGAATTTGATCTCGATTTCTGGCGCTAAGATAGAGGTTCATGAGTGTTGGTTTTTTTTTTCTTCACATAGCCCCCTCTATTGGTGATAGTCTGTGATAGTCTGTTCAGAATTTAATGTCTGGCCACAGACTCGCTGTGATCACAATGACACTGCCCCTTTAACTTTTCAGTGACTAGCCAGCTGGATCAGTTAGCTTGTCCCCCAGCTTATTCACAAGTCCATATTTCACATTAAATAGTGATGTTTGTCAACACTGAACAAGCCAACCGGACCACTTGGAGAGAATTCTGACTGGCCCTCGGGTGTGTCAACCAGCATTTGGCCAGAGGACCACTGTTAAGGGAGAACGCTGTTCTCATGGTTGGATTACAATCAAAGCCCCCTTCCATACCTAGATGACTTTCCTGAGAAAATTTGGTTAAACTTTTCACACTTGAACACCGGCAAACTCCAAGGAAAAAAATAAATAAAAAATTCCTGGAAATTGCATCTCCTGCTTGGTAGTAGGGTTAAACCAGATACCCCCAGCATTAGCATGCGAGAGTTCAGATTGCCCCAGCATTAGCATGCTGAGAGTTCAGATTGCCCAGCATTAGCATGCTGAGAGTTCAGATTGCCCCAGCATTAGCATGCTGAGAGTTCAGATTGCCCCAGAATATGGCCTCAAGTGTGAAACAGAAATGGGTAGCAGTGAGGTTAAAATTCCCCTGGACTTTCGATCCCGGCAAATGTGCATACCCCGTGAAATACCCACCCCTGCTTCTGAGTAGGGATAAGCAATAAAACCTTGAGTATTTGTATACAAAAAAACACAAAGAAGTCCCTGCTCCATTCAACAATACCTGGCGCATGAATTCCTTGGTAGTGAAGACAAGTTCATGATAGATGAGCCACCGAGGTTGTTCTTCAAACAAACTGCTGTTGGGATGGACCATCACTGTCTGCTGATGCTTCACTGTCTTGTACTGACCGCCTTTACTGAACTTGGCCGTGTGGTAAAAGAAGCCCGCTGTGATAGCCTTGTACAAAGCAACAAACCAGACAGTTTGTGAGTTAAAGGAACATTACAGAATTGGTTTTTGCTAACAAAACTGTTGCTGGCAGTGTGAGCACTTTATGTAATCCACCGTATACATAAACTGACAAACTTGTAGAAGTTTGAGATCGATCGACCATCTGGGTCACGAGAAAATAGTGAAAAACCAATTACACATTTGCATGAAATCATATAGATTCAACAAATGAATAAAACGCTCACTGAGCGATAAACTCCAATCAGAAAATTAGTTTATTAATTTCTCACCAAATATGGCAATTCAGACAGAAATATTTCAAGGGATGTTTTCTACTATCATCATCATTAGACCGTGTAAGTTTTATGTAAATCTGTATCAAAAAGTATATTTTACAAGCTTTTTTCTTACCAATTCTGAAATATTCCTTTAAGTGAACAAAGATTAAGTACCATTAAAGGTAGGGTCATACTTTGGTAGTGACCCCTGACCCTGAAAAAAAAAGGGTGTTTTCTATCCGAAAGCCTTTTTATGTTCTACAGATGGTAATGGCTGTGAAATTATTTCGTCTGCAAATGCCCCCATTGATTAGAAATCAATAACAAAGTCTAAATCTGAGAAACGACTCATGCATGGATCGTTTCTCAGATTTCTGAGGGTTGGTGTCCGCAAGGATAAGGACAGGCACAGGTCTATTAATTACGGCACATCCCTATATATAACTCTACAGTAATGTATGTACGTTCATACAGTAGACTACCATGTGAATGGGATGCGAGGTCAAAGGTGCGTTTGTCAGGATCCCTCCAAATGCTCAAAGCCGGTCTTTGGCGTTATTCATGAGCCTCGATGTGTGACGTCTGATTTTGCGGGCTACACAAGAGGCCACTATTAGTAAATTTTTCATGCAGTTTGACTCCCGGACCACTGGAAGACGACAGCTGCGTGAGACGTCAGTGCACTAGGTCTTACTAACAAACAGATATCAAACCCTTAAAGGGTGTGTACAACATTGGTAAGGTTGAAAATATAAATGTTCATAGTTTTTATATAACTTACTTAGTATAAAAGATGGTCATGGTGGAAAACTTCCATTGAAATAGTTTTGCTTGAAATGCTATAGTTTTTAGGAAATGAGTAAAACAAGTTGTCTTTATCACTGGTGATAAAATCTGATGTTTGAAATTCAGTGAAAAAACATAAGGTGGGTTTTGCACTGTTTTCTCATGACTCCGATGACCGATTTAGCTTAAACTTTCACAGGTTTGTTATTTTATGTATATGTTGGACCACATCAAGTGTGGGATACTGGTCTTTGACAAATACCAATGTTGTACATTTGCTTTAATCACCTTTCTGATAGCGACATTATCATGCATTGATGAGCTGGAAGGAATCTCAACTCTCTCCACCAGTCCTTTGATCTGATCTCGGACATCTCTGGCTCTTCGCATCGACCGATGCTGGATAAAGTTCTCAAAACACCACTGGGTAGAAAAGTCCGTCTCCAACCACTGATATCGAAGCAAAGTAAACGATTAAGGAAACATGTTCAAGACATCAGGGGTCTTGTTTGTGTTTACCCATACACCGATGTGTGCTAAGACTGTGGTGTGTCGTGGCCAAGCAGTCTACTGCATCTAACTCAAATTCTGATGGTTGAATCATTGGAGTGTGGGTTCGAAACCCGGTCATGACACTTGTGTCCTTGAGCAAGGCACTTAACCATAATTGCTTCTCTCAACCCAGGTGTATAAATGGGAACCTGAGAGGGCTGAGACAGTATTGTGTTGGATTAACCCTTAGCGCTAATTTAAGCAGCTTGGGGTTGTATGCTCCCCAGGGAGGTGAGAAAGTTAGAGGAATAGTCTAAAAATATGCCTGATGAACAGGGATAATAACTTAATAGATGATAAATTTGCATCGGGGATAAAGAATATTATTTGGTTTTTACCCTAACACCGATGTAGGTAAAGCACTGTATACTCAGTACTTTCCCGATTTCTGTAAAAAAATCCACAGTCATGTTACTTGGGTGGGATTCGAACCCAAGAACTTTTCCATTCTAGAGCAGATGTCTTACCAACTAGACCACCAAGATTGCCCATAGCTAGAGGCAGGTCGTGGGTTCGAATTCTACCCGAGTAACATGCCTGTGGATTTTGTTCACGCCGGTATTATTATTATTATGGGCAGCAGCATGGCCAGCAACTTCGTTCTTCGGTAAGTTTGATCACAGCTCGTTCAAAACTACACTACGTACAGTTAAGGATCGATTGTAATCAAATGATAATACGTAGGATTACCCTAGACGAACGAAAGGCTTATTTTCCAGTATAAATTTAAGATTTGACACAGTGATCATTACAATGATCTCAACCAGATAAGGCCGTTAGATAAGATGCAGTGATTTTTATTGACCTTTGAAAGTCAGATAAGCCGCGTCTTATCCGCAGAAAAAATATGGTACATGTAGTTTTGTAACAATAACACTTTCATCAACAGTGTGATGTCATCGAAATAGTTCAACGGCAGATAGTTTCTCTTCACTTACTTCATTGTAGACTTTGAGCAGCGTCAGATGGTCTCCCCCCGGGGTGAAGAAGTTGACCCTGGCGTTATCGGCGTGAACGATCTTATCTTTGGGTCGATAGAAGATGGCATTGTTGACTGACAGCATGGCAGTGATGCTCAGAATCTCCTCGGTACACTGGTACCTATCGGTAGAAAAAAACAACGTTACAGCTGGACATGGCTAGCAGTATAGACCTTTGTCATGATGCGGCCATCTTGCTTTTCTTCTATTCTACCCGATGTAACCAAACTGAGGCTGGAAGAAAAAGACAGTCTGGTCCTTTCATGATATGCGAATTAGAACTGCCACTGTCACTGTTGTGTATACAGTGTACTAGGTTTGGCAGTGCACGTAAAAGAACTCAGAACACTTATCTTGGAGGAGTAGGGGTTAACCACGGTGTTTCTGGTTCACATAGCAAGCACCCTTGTTTACAAGTTTCCTCAGGCTTGTGAACTACCGTGATTAAGTTCACTTCTGAGGCATCCTTGGTTTTATTACCAGAAATACATAATAATATAATAATAATAATTGTCTTGTGATAAAGCATCCATAGATGTCTTACTTTTCCGAAGCTAAGATCATCTTAGACATCATTGGCTCCACGGGAAACTCTGCCATCCTACGGCCCAGTTTGGTGAGCTCCCCTTTGTGGTTGAGCGCCCCCAGGGCATAGAGCTGCTCCAGGGCCAGGACCAGTGTCTCATGGGGCGGTGGATCCATGAAGTCAAAGTGGATCAGGTCGTTGATGCCCAGGCTCTTCAAGAGGAGGACCACATTGCCCAGATTCGTTCTCTGGATCTGAAGTGGAATCATGTCGCTAGTTTTTAAAATTCCAGTTGTGATGGCCCGGTAGAAAGTTTATACGGCCCTCATATAGGTACCTTTTAACAGTGAAAAACTGACTTGCCTCTACAACAGCAAAGTACAAAGCTTTTGATTCCATCATGCCTTCAATAAGAATATTATTATTCTGGTTTATTAAAAACACTGCACTTGTAGCCAAAGGCTAAAATGAGACAATGTATACAAGATAAAATAGAAAATATACATCTAGGCAGGCCAACAGGTTATCTCAAGTTTCGTGTAAAACTAACCGTTTTAAAAATAGTCCGATTCCCTATTTTGTTAACATTTTAAATGCCGATAGTGCTGCTTTCTAAACTTTTTGCATTGTTGTGCCTGTTTGTGTTTTACTGTGTTGATATTGCACATTGGAATTTCTTGGTTGTGGTAACCAGTCCCTAAATGAATGAGAGTCTTTTAACGACCTGGCCAAATTTAAGCATAATTTCCTTCTGCGGTCTTGTAATGATGATAAATTACATTTGATTAGAGATGATTTATAACCAAGGTAGTCAGAGCCAAGTATAATTTTTAGAGCTCGTTTCTGAATTGACTCCAGCCTATCAATCTGAGCTTTTTTAGTTAACCCTGCGTTCCAAGCTCGAGTGGCATATTCTGTAATTGGCCGGATGTAACCTTTGTATATTGTCAACAAGTCAGAAAGGGATAAATTAAATTTGGTTATAAATTATATATATTCGGTTTGCGGTAACACCATGTGTATATCTACTTTGCTGTGTAGATTTTGTTCTTTAGAGAACTTGTCTTGCTATTTGTTCTACTACCGCGGAGTAGATTTTCGGAATTCGGGAGACTTCTCAGTTCTGAAAAGAACTGTCCTGCTTATTAACTACTACCTGGGCGGGAGGTAGGAAATCGGCCTGGACTACTACTTTAGCTTTGTGGATCGGGGGGACTTCTCATAATTAACTGCACTGACGCGGAGTGAGTTCTTTTTGGTCTCAACGTTTCGACTAGCTTGCTCTAGTCATCGTCAGGAGACTAATAAGAATTTTATAAAAAGCATGGAACCTTTTCCAGTTGACATCAAACCTAATATCAACATTTTGGAGTTATTATTATTATTATTTATTCGGCCAAGATTTCAACAAACAGTACAAGATACAATATTAATGAAAAATATTACAGTACAAGGAACAACGAATGTAAACTTAAAGACCATGTGACACCTAGAACACTTGTAATCCAATGATGAAATGGAAACAGAACACTGACAAATCGAGCAAGACAACTATAAAATCAGACAGGACAAGCCCATTCTAAGAATGACCTACATCTGGGCAACTTGTTTACACAGGGAGTAACATTGTGCATTCCAGGGCATTTTCTTGCAGGCAAGTTACTACACTAGACATATGAGAACAATTTACAATTTGTATACACAAAAAAACCAAGAATTGTAAACATAACAGCTGAAAGAGGTTTTAGACGTGCCCCCTTACTTTATAAAAAAAGTTGAGACTAAAATTGTACGGTGCAATCTCAATAAAATGTAAGAAGTAAACATTTTGCCTGCATGAAATCTGGGCTATTTTGTGAACGTGTGGTGTCACAGGTAATGTGCTATTGACTCAATTCACCGGGCGTCATCATCCCGATGATCTTGGTTGCGCCATTTTGGGAGTCAATATTATACAGTGTGATGCACGTTTTGAGTAATGCAATGATTGCAGGATATTTCTAAACAGGACAGTCCTTTTTAGAACTGAGAAGTCTCCCGAATTCCGAAAATCTACTCCGCGGTAGTAGAATAAATAGCAAAACAAGTTCTCTAAAGAACAAATCTACACAGCAAAGTAGATATTTATACACATGGTGTTATCGCAAACCGAATATACATTGATACCTCACCATGCAATGCCTCAAAAACCATATACAAATAACTTGTTAAAGTTAACATTGAAACAAACTTAAAACTTGGGATATGGATGCTTGTTTTTCAGAAACCCCATTTGCCATCACACCCAAATTTGTGCAACCATAACATGAATGATACCTCACCATGCAACGCCTCAAAACCCATATATGATGATTGTATGCTTCCCATCAACTCCCAAAACCGAGAGCATGACAAATATTAGCGCGTGTGACATTGGTGCAAGGGGTTGATACTGTGATGAAATTACAAATTATTACGTTTGTGCTTTTTGTAAAGCGGCATGTGCCCGGCAGAAGGGCCTAACAAAAGATCAGTAAGCAGTTTATATGCAAAACTGTGAAAGTTGCAGTGTTTCTCAGCCATTTGGTAGTCATTGTAGGAAAGCTAAATTCTGATCGGGGATCGAGAAACATGTCTTTCATGTAATTCTAGAAACCAACATGTACTAGTTGTGCACCTTTTGTTTCAGGTAACCATTTTATTGCTGACGACCTTCCGCTGGGACATCATGTTCTACTTTGTGTGTCGAGCAGAAAGTCAGTCAGGGTCCATTTTCATACAGCTGTTTATCAGTGAACAAATTGTTTTGCTTAATACAGCAGAAAAACATGCCTAAGCAAAAGTGCATTTCATAAACGATCAAGAAGATGGAATTGCATTGTTGCGTTACTCATCTGCTTACAAGAACAGCTTTTAAGCTAGCATGCCTTCTGCTTTGCTTACGGTTAGCAGTGCTTATGAAATAAAAAAATCTGCTAATGGCCGCTCCGTAAGCAGAAAATGCCAGCTTACAGGCTTTATGTAATTGGGCCCAGAGCGCCTTAGGCTTTGTCCGAATTGGCCGCTACAGGTACGGCTACGGCTAGATTTCCGCGTCATCATGCGGTGAAGTACAGTACATCCTTAGCAACACGCTTAGCAACATTCGTAGCTGTAGCCACCAATTCAAATTCATCCTTACTTTCTTCTACTGGACGCCCAAGGAAAGGTAAACGCAAACAGACTAATGAAAAGGAATGACTTTCACTTACTTCAGGGATGGTGTTCTCCTCCAGTTCATTCTTGTAAGCCCAGGCTGTGTAGAGACGGAAACACTTGCCGGCAGCTACCCTGCCTGCCCTGCCAGCTCGCTGATTGGCCGATGCCTGCATTCACATCATAACAAATTAATAAACCGTTGAACTAATTTGATGGTTTTAGCATACAAAAAAATGCTAATGGCTTCATGTTTCTACCGTAGTCTTTCTTAAAGGTATTAGTAGTTGCAGACATGTTTTGTGTGATCAACCATTTCATGTAGATCTCATATACATGAAATGACAAATCCGGCCTAATCCGGTGTGTAAGTCAGGAGAAAATATTTTGGTTGTAACAAACCAAAATCAGCTGATTGCATCTTTTTAGGTGTTCAGATACAGTTTTCTCGAATATGACTTCATTTCAGAGGGAAATATTTCACACAAAAAATGGTTCAAGTATGAACTTCATAATCAGTAAGCTTTTGACTAAAATGAAACAATGATGTTTTTTATCCTTGCCAATCCTGTATAATACCTTTAAAGGCTAAATGACAACACAACACACACACAAGTTTTATACTTTTCTAAATTTCTAAATGAGTTGCCACACAAGATGATTTACAGAAAATAACACATTCACATAAAAACATTCTGGAGCATGACAACTAATTTGTTTACTTGAGAGCCCCAAAAAATGAGTTGCCACACAAGATGATTTACAGAAAATAACACATTCACATAAAACATTCTGATGCATGACAACTAATTTGTTTACTTGAGAGCCAAAAAACATCGCAATAATGTATAGAATTTGCTGACACATGACCTCAAATGAGTGCCACACAGTGATTACAGAATAACACATTCACTAAACATTTAAGCATGACACTAATTGTTTACTGAAGCAAAAATCGAAATATGTATAGAATCGTCTGTGACTGCAACATGACTTGCACTGGTCACCACCAGGGACTCCATCCCAGTCCTGGCGTTATAACTCTTCTGCTTGTTGAATCCTGGATCGATGACAAAGATGATACCGTCTATAGTCAGGGATGTCTCCGCTATGTTGGTGGCGAGGACCACCTTACGAGCCCCCGGCGGGGTGGGCTCAAAGATCTTGGCTTGGAGCTCAGAGGGGAGAGTGGAGTAAATCGGGAGGACGATGAGCTCTCGGATCTTGGTGCCTAGTTTCCTGACTCTCTCCTGGATATAACAATTGAAAGAATTGGATTGAACAAAGAAAAATTGACTAGAGCGGGATTTGAACCAACGACCTCAGGATTAACATACTGGCGCTCTACCAACTGAGCTATCTAGCCCTAATTGAAAGAATTGTGAGAACAACTTGTTTGTTTAAACGTAGGGTCATAGATTGGTAATTTGTCAAAAAAGCATGAACATAAGAACTTACTCGGTGACAAGCACTGCATCTGATAATAGTATAAATTATTTTGAGAAAGGATTCCCCTCTAAGTAATATGGTTAATTTTTCACTCCCAAACATCTGATTCTGAGAAACGATTCATGCATGGATTAGTTTTTCAGACTTCTGAGGGTTGGCGTCTGTTCACGAATGCTGCGGCCAGAGATGCGGTTGGTACCCGCTGTCACCCCGCTAAACAAGGATGGATTGGACGTTCTTGTGAAAAATACCTGACAGTGTTTCTGTGTTTTCTCAGCAAGTAGACACTGTATTCAGCTGAAACTTTCACAAGTGACTTTTATTGTAACATTCTTAATAATTATGCCAATACATCAGCATTACGCTGACAAAAACCAATCTATGACCCACCTTTCAGTGAACAAAGATTGAGTAGCAGTAAGTGCAGAAGAGACCAACAAGTCAAGTATAGATCTAGAAAGGCCAGTGGCATACCTAGAAATTTTATGGGGCAGGCCGGGGCAAAGAAATGATTTGGATAAACTTTATCAATTCACTACAATGCATATTAGCTTATGCACTGGATGGATGGATTGGACGTTCTTGTGAAAATACCCTGGCAGTGTTTTTCTGTTTTCTCAGCAAGTAGACACTATATTCAGCTGAAACTTTCACAGGTGACTTTTATTGTATCTTTCTTTATAATTTTACCTATAAATCAGTACTACGTTGGGACTGAGACAAAAACCAATCAATGGCCAATCAAAATGCAAAAAATAATATGTATACACAGTGTAACAATTAAATTTCTTATATTTGAACAAGCACTAAGAGGAGACTTCTTGTTTGTCTGATGAGTTAATGAGTTATCAACATTGCCTTAGTGATTTGTATTGTGTGTCACACTTTGCTTAGCAATTTAAAGATTGATTCACAGTTAAGATCAATCTAAGCTCTTTGTGACATCGAGGTCTGGTACCCGTTTTACCTGTAGGATCTCCATGCATGTCTCAATCTCCTCCTGACCAGTGAGAAACACAAGGACGTCTCCCTCTGGCTGTGAGACGTGGATCTGAAGAACTGAGATGACACAAGCATCCAAGTAGTCTGCCTCTGGTGCCTAGAGGGTGGAACATCACACAAAATAAAAAAAAACATCATTAAAGGAACATTACAGAGTTGGTAAGAAAAAAACTTGTAAAATATACTTTTGGATCACAGATTTACGTAAAAATTACACGGTCTAATGATGATGATAGTAGAAAACATCTCTTGAAATATATCTGTCTGAAATGCCATATTTGATGAGAAATGAATAAACTAATTTTCCAATTGGAGTTTATCGCTCAGTGAGCGTTTTATTCATTTGTTGAATCTATATGATTTCATGCAAATGTGTAATCGGTTTTTCACTATTTTCTCGTGACCCAGATGGCCGATCGATCGAAGGACAAAGCAATTATGGTAAAGTGTCTTGCTCAAGGCTACAAGTGCCATGACCGGGACTCGAACCCACACTCTACTGATCAGGAACACCAGAGCTTGAGTCCAGCGCTCTTAACCGCTCAGCCTTGAGGCACAATATTGATTACCTTGGTATAGAAGATATCAACTGGGAAACGGCGCCCAGGGATACGGAATATAGGAGCGTCGTCGAAGAACTCGGCAAACTTGTCAGTGTCCAGCGTGGCGCTTGATATGAGCAACTTGAGATCCGGTCTGAAGCGAGAGATGTCCTTGACGAGACCGAAGAGGATGTCCGTGTGTAGGGTACGCTCATGGGCTTCATCAATGATGATAACACTGTGGTAGTAAGGAGAGAAATATTCAGAGGCTTATTAGCGTGAGGATTATTGGCATGTTGTGGAGGAGCGGTTCCGGCGCTCTATCAACTGAGCTATCTAACCCTTTGTTTGCGGTCTCCTGATTACTATACAACTTACCTGTAGCCAGCCATGTCAGGCTCACCCAGAAACTCTCTGAGAAGCATTCCATCTGTCATGTACTTCAAGATGGTTCTATCAGATGTGCAGTCCTCAAATCGGATACTGTAGCCAACCTGGAGAGGAGTAAATTTCAAAGTAATAGACCTCATGCATTGATGTCATCAAGCCGCCATCTTACAGATAAAACTATGACGAAACAATGGAAAACGCGCAGCTATGTTCACGAGGAGGAACATGATCAGCCAGTCAGATAGCTTCTTTTGACCTCTAGCCGAGGGCGCCCTACTCAAATGACGTCGTGTGCAATAAGGTCTAATTGCTTGTTAAACGTCTGGTTACAGTGACTTGCTTGGTCATGAGTGAACGCTCAAACCAAAGACAGTGTTGCTTCATCACACATGGTTTAGGGTAAGTTTTTGCAAAGTTAAAGAGGGGCTCCAAGGTCAAATTCAGTTTTGTGATCCACTCATTTTCCAATAGATAGAGTCCTTATGACTGTGGTGAATTTCTTTTACAAGTCTCTAACCTCATGTTAAACTGGTTAAAATGCCATTTTATTTTATACTCTTTTAGAGCAAAATCAGACGTAAAAAATAAATGGGTCTATACATTTCAAGAGGAATTTTTGTCAAATTCAATGCTGTTTTTATTTAATATTATCCCAATTCAGGAATGAAGTAAATGTTCCCCTGTACAAAAATGTACAGACTGTATATATATGAAATGTGACATCATCAAACGTTTTGGGATTTTGACAGGGTATTAAACACAGCTGCATTTTACACCATTTTAATGTGTGGTTCGACAATTGAAATTTTCTTTTCCATTCTCATAAGGACTCTATCTATTGGAAATAGAGTGGATCACAAAACTGAATTTGACCTTGGAACCACTGTTTAAATAGAGATGATACAGAATTTCTAATGACTGTTTATGGCAATTACACACACATTTCTAAACATTCCAATATTTTTAAACTGTTCAGTCTCTTAACCATTGACTATAGTAGGCAAGTCGAAGCATTGTGACCAAAATATCTTGTTTCATGGTAGTTAAGATAATTACCAGAAGTCCCCCGCTCCACTAAATGAAACTAGAAGTTGCCTGGTTTCCATTTTTTTTTTACTAACCTCATTTCCGAGTTTGAAATTCATCTCCTCAGCAACCCTAGCAGACACGCTCATTGCGGCGACACGTCTTGGCTGAGTGCATCCAATTTTCTTCCCATCTTTAGTGTAGCCCTAAAATACATAATTATGACAAAACCTGCATGATATAAATCTAAAAACTGGGCTTATTTGCTCATCAAAGAGATGAAAAGAAAATCTTTATGGCGTATGGCGTGTCGTGGCTGAGCGGTCAAGGGCATTGAACTCAAGCTTTGGTGTTTCTGATCACCGGAGTGTGGGTTCGAGTCCCGGTCTCGACACTTGTGTCCTCAAGCAAGACACCTAACCATTATTGCTTTGTCCTTTGGATGGGATATAAAGCCGTAGGTCCTTTCATTCTTGTAAGCTACATTTGTATAGCAAATGGGAAAGGTCAGGAATTGGGAATACACAATAACACCTTAAATAGGGAGGTTTCAAGCATGAATTCCAGTTCCATCTGTCCCTCTTTGTATGGAAGAAACGAAGCGTAGAGCGGTAGGTGCATGGCTGTGCACACTGAAAATAAACATCAGCGGTCCAACTGACCACATCAAAAAAAGAGGGCGCTCCAAAGCTGTTCCGGGCATTTATAAACGTCCGCCGTACGTCAGTTTAGAGAAGTTTGGCGGAAAAATACCTCTTCCGGCGTGAAGTTGTTAAGACTTACCGCTTCATGCAGGTACTGTGGTATCTGTGTAGTCTTCCCAGATCCCGTCTCCCCTTCGATGATCAATATTTGATGATCTTCGATGGCCTGAAGAAGATCCTCCCGAAACTTGAAGATGGGAAGACTCTTGCGAGTTTCTGCGATACTCAGCCGTTTCCTCTGAGCTGCTGATAACTCACGCTCTTCTGGTTCCGACTGAAAATGAAAAAAAGCCAGTTCAGTGTTAACCCTCCTACTCTTGGTTGACTGTGTACTATTATGTAGATCTATGTAATCTTTGAATGGTATCATATTTCTGGATGGTATAGTTTATCTATCATTCAAAACCACAGTGAATGATATTGAATGGTCAGACAGTAGGAGGGTTGACTGGTGTACTGTGTAGATGCATTCACTACATGATAATAATGCAGGCTAGCATAGTTTATCTATCATTCAAAACCACAGTGAATGATATTGTATGGTCAGACAGTAGTAGGGTTGTCTTACATTATGCCCAGCACCTGAGGTGCAACAATAGAAACACACCCACAACTACACGCTTGCAAGTAAGCCTAATACAACTATCAGTCAACGCAGCACCTTCTTTGACCTCAGCGAGGCCACCAAAAAAACTTGTAAAGTCATACATGTATGACAGGCCTGGAATTTCATCTTTGAGAGGGCAAGGCCACCTTCATTATGCAAAGGGCACTTCCATTGGAAAATCTTAAAGTCTATGGGAAACTTTTGAAGGGCACCAAGGCCAAGACATGGCCTCTGTGGCCTCGTGTAATTCCAGGCCTGATACGCGATAGGTTTTGATAGAGGGAGTGGATACCATACTTGGAGTGAACTCACCCTATCTCCAGTTCCAGGCATCTGCATTGCGCTGACAAATTCAATCTCTCCCAGCTCATCCACAACTAAATCATATTCCTTGGCCTTGAAGGCAAAATCAGAGCAATATTAACATCAAGATATATATGCACAATTGCGTGCAGTGGTCTAGCGCACAGACTCTCACGTTCCGGTGGCTGAGTTATTGGAGTGTGGGTTAGAGCAGCTTTTAATTGCTTCTCTTCACCCAGGGTAATAGGGTTCCTGCTAGTGCAAGGGTAGGGATTGTTGGTGTGAATGACTAGCAACTTGTGCACCCGAACAAGGTTATTGACAGAATTAGAGATCGCCAACATCAGGGCTAGATAGAAGAGTTGGTTGAGGGCCGGCACATTTATCCTGAGGATGCAGGTTCAAATCCCGTTCTAGTCAGGTTTTTAAAATAAAAATTTACCCAGTCAGTCTGCCTTGAAGTTTATTACTTGATATGTTTCACATTTTGTCAAAGTTCAGGTAGAATTTGGTAGCCAATCACATATCTCGCTTCATAATTGCTTGTTTACTTAATAATAATAATAATAATAATATACTTGATTATTATTATTATTTAACATCTCTCCACAAATTCATTAAAATTACACATGAAAGAGAGACACTTAAACGTAAAATAGATATGGAGAAAGCTAGACTGAGGAGGAAAATGAAAAACTTTCCCATGAGCAAGAGATTCAATCTGCCAATGAAAATATTTCTAAAAAGTTCAGACAGGTAGTATACACAAGAACATTTCAAAAACATAAACAATTAACAACATTTAGTTGTATGGGTTGTATCAAGGAGAATACTGTTGACTGCTGCTTTAAATAAAGAAATAGATGTTAAGCAACGGATATCTATGGGCAATGAGTTCCACAAGGCAGGTTGACTATGAAAAAAAAGAATACTTCAAACTAAAACATCTTGAAAACGGAATTTAGAATGTAGGAAAATCTCTACGTGGGTTGATTTGAAACTAAGAGTTGTCAATGCTGGTGTGATTTCCCTACCCACAGAAGTGTGGGTGGGGTCTACGAGTGAATACTTACCTGTAGAGCGAAAATTACTACATTTGCATATTTCCTAGACCGGCAGGTATAATCGCTAAGAGTTTGCCAATAGCGCCCTCCAGAGGCCACCCCATAGAGCCCGTGCATGCGTGACCCGTGAACGTCCTCTTTTCTCGAGCGCCATAAGGTTATACTAACACCAAGAGTCATCGAGGATATAGTGGGGAAGGAGGGCGGGATGCTCTACAGGTAAGTATTCACTCGTAGACCCCACTCACACTTCTGTGGGTAGGGAGTCTACTTCGCTCATACATTACCTGTAGAGCGAATTACTACATTTGCATAGAATCGCACCGGATGATGGTGGAGGGTCTACCAGATGCAGCAACTAACAGAGGGGCACGCCAAGAGTGCGCGCGCCGCACTGAGATAACATTGACCGAAAAACCCGCCGGAGCGCCGGAGCGCCGAAGCGAACGGGGGAGAAAGAACACAACATGTCAATGTTAATTAGTACATCATCACAATAAATACACATCAACATAAAATCTATTTGCCAAAGCAAAAGAAGGGAGACTCACCTATTGACGGGAAGATCCCGGCTGGGGTGGGTCGTGCCATTTGGTAGAAGCCCGGCTAGCTGATGTTAGGACTGCCCGTCCAACTCTGCCCTCTGACTGG
This sequence comes from Pycnopodia helianthoides, assembly GCA_032158295.1. Lineage (NCBI taxonomy): Eukaryota > Metazoa > Echinodermata > Asteroidea > Forcipulatida > Asteriidae > Pycnopodia > Pycnopodia helianthoides. The sequence goes on from CM063258.1 coordinate 14,585,054, forward strand.
AGCACATCCCGGAGATAGCAGTTAGTGAAGGTAGTCGGTGACTTCCAACAGGCAGCCTGGGTGGTGTCACCTAAGGATATACCGCAAAAAAAGGCCAACGATGTGGCCGCGGCCCGAACCTCACGCCGGACCGTGAGGCGGGGTCGAGGTGATAAATAGGTGGGAACGAGCCGTACGGAGCGCCTCCGTACAGCGGATATACCATTTACGGGCCCGGACCGGGCACCAAAAATGATCCTCCGGGACAGATGACCGTGACTTAATGTCTGGGACAAAGATGTTCGGAGGAACAAATGACTCGGACTGGTTCTTCACTAGGAACCCGGTCCGGGGAATGAGGCGAACCCCGTCAGGTTCCCACCTGACATGGCCCGCCTCAGTTGACAATGCATGGAGTTCGCTACGTCGGCATGACGTAGCAACTTCCAGCAGAAATGCCACCTTGATGGATAGGTGGAGCAAGGTCGAGCTGCCCATCGGCTCAAAAGGGGGCTTCACTAGCGTAGAAAGCATGCTAGGGAGGTCGCAAGCCGGAACCAGCCGACGCGTTGGGGGTCGAGAGACAAACATGCCCTTCAGGAGTTGGCTGACATGGAGGTGCCATCAGGGAATCCCCTTTGGACCGCTCCAATTGCTATAATTTTTAATAGTGCCGACCGAGAGCTCGCTCTCGAACAGGGACACAAGGAAGTCGGCAATGTCCCCTAGAGAAGAATCGGGGGGACGAACAGACCGCTGTCTGCACCATCTAAAAAAGTGGCGTAGTCGGCTGTCATATACCCGCCGCGTGGAGGCCCTTCGGCTACGGGCTGCGATTGACACAGTCCGCTCAGAAAGGCCTGCCGAGCAGAGGGATTGTGTGACAACACCCAGCACGTCAGGTGAAGGTCCTGAGGAGCTGGATGAAGAAACCCCGACCCCGGTTGAAAGAGGACATCCGCCTGTCGGGGCAGGACCACCGGGCGGTAGACCAGCAGCCTGGTCAGCCGCGTGACCCAAGGTTGACGAGGCCAGAATGGGGCAATGAGGAGGACTTTGCAGGCCTCCTCCTCCAGCTTTGTGAGAACCTGTGGGACCAGCGAGAACGGGGGAAAAGCGTACGCTAATAGCCCGTCCCACCGGAACGACATGGCATCCGTCCGCCATTCGTTGGGGTCTTGACCCCTTGCGCAATAGGCAGGGAGCTGGTGGTTGGTTCGCGAGGTGAACAGGTCCACATGTGGCCGATCGATCAGCCGGAAGAGCAACTGAACGATCTGCGGTCGGATGGTCCACTCTGTGGGGCGGATCCATCCCCTGGATAGAGCGTCCGCTTCCACGTTTTCGTCGCCCGGAAGGTGCACCGCCGAGAGGTCGACCCAGTGGAAGAGTTCTCACGTGTGTGCGCAAAGCTGGGGGGAACGAGTGCCCCCCTGGCGGTTGATGTAGGCGACCACCGTGGTGTTGTCGCACCGGATCTGCACCGCCCGCCCGCGGACTGAAATTCCCAGTGCTCCCGTCTGATGGGGACATGCAGATATGCGTCCTTCAGATCGAGGCTGGCCGCCCACGCTCCCGGTTGGAGGGACTTGAGAATGGTCTTGAGTGTCTCCATCCGGAAGTGTCTGGGTCGGATAAATTTGTTTAATGGTTTTTTAGGTTGAGTATCGGCCGCCAAACGCGGGCGTCCTTCTTGGGAACCAAGAAGAACGTCGACATGAATCCCGACTGCACCCGCTGATTGGGAAGAACTCGCACTGCGCCCTTTTCGAGGAGGGAAGAGATCTCTCCCTCGAGGGACGCGCGTCGAGCTGCGTCGGTCGGGATTGGCGTAGGCCGAACCACCATGTCCGATGGGGGGGTGCTCGTGAACTCAAGCGCATAGCCACGCTCTAGTCTCGAGCACCCACCGGTCAGACGTGACGTGAGTCCAGGACCCCATGAAGTCTTGCAGACGGCCCCCCACGGGTCCGAGGGTGGGAGGCCGCCACCAGTCCGCGGAGTCACTTGCACCAACCCCCAGGATAGCGGGGGGCAGGCGCGCGAAACCCGCGGCCGGCCTGCTGTCGTTGTTGGCCCGAGAATGCTTGGGGCTGGGCGGGCCGCGCACCTGACGAGTTGTCGGCACGGCCACGAAAACTCCCTCTGTTTGCCTTCACAGGTCTGCGCCTAGGAATGGTAAATGACGCCTTCTTAGGCTGAGAAGGGGCCTTTGCAGTTCAAGGCTTCTTGAGATTAATTTTCTCAGTTGTTTTCAGTCGCTTGGCCTCGGCCCGCATCAACTCCTCAAACTGGCCTGCCGGCAAGTGGGAGATCCTCAAAACGTTTGCGTGCCGCAGGAGAGGGCAAGAACAATGCGTCCAGCACATTCCCGCGGCGGGCCAAGGTCATCAGAGTTGAAATGCGTGCGAACTGGTCGAGGACCACGCGCAAACCCTGATCCAAGCAGTGAAAGGCGGCTTGCATCATATCAGCTGGGACCGCTCCGTCATCGTCCAACCCCGAGACCAAATACTCCGAAAGGAGTAGAAGGAAAGAGGTGGAGCGCATACCGAAGCGGGAGGCGGTGTCGGATTTCTGCAACGTCTCCTCAAACTTCTCTCGAACCTTGTCCGAGAATATGCGTTTCTCTGTCGTTGCGCCTGCATCGGCGGCAAGCTTGTCTTTTGCCGCATCGGGTACAGTAGGCACAGCGAAAAAATTTTCATTATCCGCCGGCGGGAACTGGTAATAGTCCTTGGTCCGAAGGGTGAAGGCGGACCACTTGTTGTCTGTCCTCATGATTTTTTCAATATGCTCCACGCATACCTGGTCCAATGGGAGAACGGGAACAATTTTTTCCCGAGCTCGCCGCCGGTCCAGTGCGCCGCTTGAACGATTTATGCTCAGGCTTCGGCGCTGACTCAACCAGGGGCAGTTGGAGAACACGACACATGTCACGCTGGACCAGACACAGCTCCGTTTCCGAGATGGAAAAGCGCTGCATCCGTACGACCTCCTCCTCCTCTGAGGCCGAGTCCCCCGAAGGGGTGGGTCGAGTTGAATCGGTGAACGTGAGCTGGCCGGCCCATGAAGCGGGGCAGACAGCGCCACGTCACGGTCCAGTGGCTGGGCCTTATCCTCAGGGTCAAGAGACATCAAAGGATGCAGACTAATGGCCGGTGGGGACGGCGGCGCACGGCTGACTGTGTGCGGTGCGTCCCTTTGTACTTGAGCCACCCAACCGTGACCGATAACGGAAGGTTGAGCAGCGTACCCAAGCGGTGCCACTGGGCCGTCAGCTGCGGCCCTCTGCCGGGGGGCAGACAGTGAGGCCGAGATGGTCTGAAAGGCCTGTAAAAACTCGGTCCGGGAAACACTGTCACCATGGTGACGCTTCCACAGCGGCCCGACGAGCTGCTTGAGCAGGACGAGGAGGATGAACGGCGTGAACGCCGGCCCGACTTCCCCTTCTTGTGTCTCGAGCGGCCCCGGGAGACCTCCGATAAGAAATCGGACGACTCCTGGGGGACCGGGACCCCCGAACACCGGGTAAAATCCGATGCGGTGGTCAGCCCTTCATAGCGGGCTGTAACGCCCGGGGGCCTGTACGCCTGCCCACTCCATGACTCTGCGGCATTCACTGCCAGTGAGCTGGGGGGGGGCACGGGGCATTACGGCCCGCCGAGCTGCATGGGCTCGTCACACCAGACGGGGGTAGGGCGGGTATAGCGTGCGGGTCGGTAACAATTGACCCTGGCTTTTTATTACCTCGCCCCCTCTTGGGCTTGGCTCCGGCAGCAGGGTCCGCCTTGCGACCCTTGCCGGATTCACCCTTGCGTTTAGCTGTCCCACCGATGATGGCCGGAGGGGAAGACCGGACCTGGTACTCCCCCTGCTGACCGGTGGGGCTGCCAGTGCCCTCAGCCGACTGTGGCTGTGAGCACTGGCTGGGGGAAGAATTGGGAAACGGCGCAGCGTCTCCCGCATCAACCCCCGAGGGCAACGGCTGTCCCGAGGGGGTACAAATTCCCTCGGTTCCGACAGCTGAAGCTCTCGCCAAACGTTTCATGTTTAATCAAATTACTTCACACAACTAAACAAAACACTCTACAATCACAATATAAAACACGTTCTTTATTTTTATTGACTCTCTTTGCGAAAATACAGGTAATTTAAGTGTAAAAGGCGGAGCCCAAAATAACACGTCTTACCACTTCTACCGCTAAGAGAAAAGAGGACGTTCACGGGTCACGCATGCGCAAGCTCTATGGGGTGGCCTCTGGAGGGCGCTATTGGCAAACTCTTAGCGATTATACCTGCCGGTCTAGGAAATATGCAAATGTAGTAATTCGCTCTACAGGTAATGTATGAGTGAAGTAGACTCATTTATTTTCATTTACTAATTCTGGTTGTGAAGCCAAGGACTCTCAGAAAAGCAAACTTAGTCACTATTCTTGTTTGCTAACATTTGATTCAAGCAGTGTAAGATTTAGTAGAGTCAACTTTTGGGGCAAAGCCAGCCTGATCTTGGTTAAACTGAATTTTGTCTAAAAATGAATCTGGTAAAATCACACTGGTCTATTTAGAACATGAACACTTACTATTAAAAAATGAAAGCTTACTAGTGGTATGTGTTGGTCATGGCCAAGCGGTCTAGTGCATCGGACTAAAGTTTTGATTACCTTGTGTTTCTGTTTGGCATCTTTAGCCCCAAACTTCAAGGAGCCAAGCTTGACGTGTTCTTCCTCCCATCTCTGTTGCTCGGACCGTGGTGCCATCTCCAGCTCCTCATACATCGGCTCCACATACTTGTCCGACGGTTTCTAACGCAACAAGAAAAATAAAGACATTTCAGAAGTTTGCAATTTTATTATTTATTTTAATGCAAGCTTGTTCCAAACAAGGCTAAATCCACTTTTGGGTAACCTTATCATCTTTAGGCATGTAGTAACGCCTACTTTTGGTAAGGGGTCAACTAACCTCATCATCTTTAGGCATGTAGTAACACCTACTTTTGGTAAGGGGTCAACTAACCTCATCATCTTTAGGCATGTAGTAACGCCTACTTTTGGTAAGGGGTCAACTAACCTCATCATCTTTAGGCATGTAGTAACGCCCTTCTTTCTGTTTCTCTCCGGCCTTCCTGTGATCTTTTGCAAGCTTTAGAACCCGCTTCTTGTAGTCTAATTCTTGCTTTTCCTTTTTCGTTAAGCTGTTGTTCACAGAAAGAAAATAGTTTTGGGGAATTTTTTTTGCTCTGATTGAATTTTGACAGAAGGTGCTTTTTCAAAACATAAAACATGCAAAAACTTTCTGAAGAAGTCAGCTTCATTCTGTGCCCAATTTCATGGAGCTGCTTAAGCAGAAAATATTGCTTAAAAAATGTCTGCTCAGCGAAAGTAAACAGGATACCAGCCACAGATTGTACATAGGACATGGTATTTTAGCTGGTAACCTTATTCTGATACGCATAATTTTTGTGTGCTTAGCTTCCTTTTGTGCTATAAATTTGAGCCCTGGTAACAAAATGTCAATGATAAGCAGTCTCTGAAAGAGCAGTTTGAAAAAAAGTTCAACTTCAAGTGAGATTTTCTCCACATTGTGGCTGTGCGGTGGATTCATCACTTCATGAAAACAGTCAAGTTCCGTGATTAACCGGCGATAACTTACTCCGTGGACGAGAATAGATACTCTTCATCGATGATGTCTGCCTCAATCTCCTCTAGTTTGTCCTCCTCTCGTTTCTTCACGTACTTTCGTCTCGATTGTTTCCTCAGATCTGGAACCATCTTCCTCCGGTCCTGCTCGGCCATTTCAAGTCTCTTCTTTGCCTCCTCGTAAGCCTGGGATGAAGAAATGTCCACGATATCAGATTTTCAATAAAACAAAACAAATGTGTTCCTGTGTACTGATTAAAACGTAAAAGCTCCTAAGAACAATTTGTTTCTCCAGAAAATAAATTACTGCCAATAAGAGACAGGGTCCACCCTTAACACTAGCCTGGCGTCCATTGTCTAGTAAAAACTGCTATGGGCTACTAAACACCACTTCTAATCTTGCCCTAGAAGATGTGTACGAGTTGGTGTACAAGTCGGTGTACGAGTTAGTGTTTGAGTTGGTTTACGAGTTGGTTTACGAGTTGGTGTACGAGTTGGTGTACGAGTTGGTATACGAGTTGGTGTACGAGTAGGTGTACGAGTTGGTTTACGAGTTGGTGTACGAGTTGGTGTACGAGTTGGTGTACCAGTCGGTGTACCAGTTGGTGTACGAGTTCATGTACGAATTGGTGTATGAGTTGGTGTACGAGTTGGTGTACGAGTTGGTGTACCAGTCGGTGTACCAGTTGGTGTACGAGTTCATGTACGAGTTGGTGTACGAGTTGTGTACGAGTTGGTGTACGAGTTGGTGTACGAGTTGGTGTACGAGTTCATGTACGAGTTGGTGTACCAGTTGGTGTACGAGTTCATGTACGAGTTGGTGTACGAGTTGGTGTAGGAGTTGGTGTACGAGTTGGTGTACGAGTTGGTGTACGAGTTGGTGTACGAGTTGGTGTACGAGTTGGTGTACGAGTTGGTGTACGAGTTGGTGTACGAGTTGGTGTACGAGTTGGTGTACGAGTTGTTGTACGAGTTCATGTACGAGTTGGTGTACGAGTTGGTGTACCAGTTGGTGTACCAGTTGGTGTACCAGTTGGTGTACCAGTTGGTGTACCAGTTGGTGTACGAGTTGGTGTACGAGTTGGTGTACGAGTTGGTGTACGAGTTGGTGTACTAGTTGGTGACCAGTTGGTGTACGAGTTGGTGTACGAGTTGGTGTACGAGTTGGTGTACGAGTTGGTGTACGAGTTGGTGTACGAGTTGGTGTTCGAGTTTGTATGTGTACGAGTCGGTGTAAGAGTCGGTGTACGAGTTGGTGTATGAGTTAGTGTACGAGTTGGTTTACGAGTTGGTGTACGAGTTGGTGTACGAGTCTCTGATGAGTTGGTGTACGAGTTGGTGTACGAGTCTCTGATGAGTTGGTGTACGAGTTGGTGTACGAGTCTCTGATGAGTTGGTGTACGAGTCTCTGATGAGTTGGTGTACGAGTTGGTGTACAAGTCTCCGATGAGTTGGTGTACGAGTTGGTGTACGAGTTGGTGACGAGTTGGTGTAAGTTTTTCTTTGTTAAACCCCAAACTAATTAAAGTTTACTTCTGTCCGAAAACTCTCATAGCATTTACACGTGAACGTTGTAATAGTTCGTTCTCAGGAACTACAGTCTTAAAAGACACAAACAATACATCACATGAAAGCCTGTGCTCTAATATAGATCCAACGTCAGTTCTATCAAGGGTTTTTGTTCCTTTGTTGACGATATTAACGATTTAAAAACATGCATCGTCAAAAAAGCACTATCGCCATGTGTGTACATTGCTAGTAAAACACACTGTAAACTGCATGCGGACTGTACCTACACAGAGATGCGTGTCACACGCTTGGTGTCGTTCCGTTTATTCATGCATTATTTTGGTTCACTGCTTCGCTTCTAACAACGGTGAGCTTGTATAGCGCCCTCTTGCATTGTTAATCTAACATAAAATGAACGACGGTGAACTTGTATTGCGCCTTCTTGTTTGTGGAGAGTCCTCGAACTATCGGAAGCGTTTGGGGATATTATCAACGGTTTATACTCACGTTAATTCATTGAATTTTCCCACCACAATTAATTTCAAGGTCTGTGCGGTATAGTTTATTAATAAATAAAGCCTTGGCACAGTTGTTTAATTTATTATTTTAAAAGTTTAATATTTAAAACTTGTTAACGTCTGAACCATAATTTTGTTAAGAGTTATAGATTGTTTGTGCCATCTTGTAACTTGGGGCACACTTAACAAGTTACTAAAAAAGATTTCACCCTCTTTGACTTCCGGTTCAAACAGAAAATTGAAATACAAAAATACATTTCCTTAACCATGTGTCATAAAGTCACAACCTTTGTGCCGTCTTGTAGCTTTTTACAAAGTTAGTACGAAAAACATGTTTTCGTCATCGTGATGTCATCAGGTGTGAAATTAATTATTACATTAATTCAAAGGTTTATTATTGACAATACAACCGAAACCCAAGTGTTTTTTTGTTACAAACTCATGTCTAGTTAAATTTGTTTTGGGTTGAACAACAACAAATTTACTAAAGAGGGATTTGAACCTGTGACCTCTGGATTAACGTGCTTTACCAACTGAGCAATCTAGCACTTATGTTGATGCCTGGTCTCCCTATTTTGTCAGTATCTATGTTTATGGCAGTTACAGGTTGAATGGCTTCTGACTGGCACCCCCGAACAAAGATATTGACAAAAAAGGGAGACTGACAACATTATGGCGAGATAGCTCAGTTGGTAGAGCACTGGCCACTAATCCGGAGGTGATTGGTTCAAATCCCACTCTGGTAAGTTTTCCTTTGTTAAACGCCAAACTATTTAAAGTTTACTCAGTCAGTTTCCCTTGTGGTTTATTACTTACTATTAAATTAAATTTGAACACCATTTTCCAATTTCTTGCTAATACCCAGGAATACAAAAATGTCATTGAGTGTTCTCTATAAATTTGTAATTTTCAAACATTTGGCAATAAACCACAAGAGAAACTAACTGGGTCAACCCAATATTGTCTCAAATATCTGTAAAATTTCCTTTACAAAAGGAATTATCTAAACCTAAATAAAATATGGCAGATCTACAAGTGAATAAAGTGGGAGAAAGTCAAATACTTTTTTCAAAGTTTTAAGAGCACTCCTTTAAAATGCACACGCCACGCAATGCACATAATTTTTTTTAGGAATAAGCAATACTCAATATGGACCCAGGGAATTATGTGTGTTGCTTGATGTGTACTTTCATTTTCATGCATTGTACACTACGCATTGCGCACAACGCTTGACGAACACATGGATTTTCCGGCCTCATACCTTTTTATTTCCTTTGTCTGTCACATTCTTGGTCTTATCTTTGTCCTTGTTTCGTAGCCGTTCAGCGAACGCATCCCTCTCCTCAAGATCCTGCAGTCTCTTCTTCTCCTCTCGGTCCCACTCATCAGACTCCGAGTCCGAGTCCCCGTCTTGCTTGGCATGCTTACTGGACCTGTCTCAAGAAAAATTATTTGAAGTACATCGGTCATGTGCAATAGATGTATACACATGATGGTGTTACTGCAAACTGAATATACATTGATACCTCACCATGCAACGCCTCAAATCCCATGAACCTTAGGTCTCTGTGCAAATCTAGTCCTGCAAAGAGAGTAAGGCTTTGTCCGAATTGGTGGCTACGGCGAGGGCTGGATCCCCACGTCAACATGCGTTGAAGCATAAGCAGCTCTAAGGCGCACGGTCCAAATAGAAACGGTAAGGCTACCGTCGAACGGTTGCCAAATGGTACGTGGCCCAAACGGTTAAACAGCATTTGCCAAACGGTTTGGAGGATCTCTTGTACAACGCTTGAATGCCCTCAGCTTATTCGGTCCTTGGGAGTGCGAGGAGTCAGAACGGAGCGGCTATAATCGGATTACTTTATATTGTAATGGGATTATAGCTCAAGTTAAAAGAGCTGTGACTAAAATAATGTATTTATAAATTAAAACACATTTACATTTTACACTTGTCTTCCGTTTTGTTTTTTCCAAAGTGCTTGAAAAATGTTGTTACACATTTTATTTTAAACCATACAAAATTACCAAGCATTACCTGAGATCAGAACTAATAGTGCTGCAATCAACTCAGTGCCACCGCCAATATTGTCCCCAATATACTAGCAATGGAGACGCACGCATTGCGATCACATTGCACATTCGTATTGCCAGCAATTGTTTGGTTGGGGTGCAAACTTGGTATCCAACCCTGGTGCGTTCCGTACAAGAACATGAAACAACGGCTGGAAATTCATATGTCTGTCGCAAGCATAAAACGTAGTGCGCAATTCAGAAAATGCAACCAAAACATATTCACGGGTAACACAGTGTGCAAACAGTGTGCATTGCTTGTCGTTTACATGTTAACGCGTTGCACACTATGAATTATTATTATTTTAATTTTACTAAAAGGGCACGAATATTTTCTGGATATGAACAGAACGTCTGTTTCCACATAGGCACTTTGTTGAAAGCCCAACCTTACATCAAACGTTGGTTTAATTTATATATTTAAGTCAAACGAAAAATGATGAAGCTCTGAGATTTTAAAAATGACAAACACATAAACAGCAAAAACTAAAAGCTAAAAGCATGGCATCCCACCATACACCAACCATTGTTCGGGACATCCTTGGCCGTGGAGGATTAGTAATGATTAGTAACAGATTAGCAGCGGCCGTGCATGAGTTATGTCCAGACTGGCTGACACTCCTTTGTTAGGTGAAACCAGTCAAGCATAATTTATTTTGTCCCAGCGTGAGTCTTAAGACCGAGGATACAAGGTGTGAAACGGTTCCCTTCAGATTCACAAACGGTCGAAGCTGAGAAAAGTAACCGTTTGGGGCTACCGTTCGGCGGTAGCTAAACCGTTTCTATTTGGACCGCGCGCCTTAGCAACACCCTTAGCAACAGCCGCAGCCGCCTTACTTTCTTAATGATTGACAATAATAACAACATTAATAGCTAGTTCTTATCTAGTGCATTTTACAATAACATATCAATGTGCGTGCTTTACATTAGTGCCCTGGTCATTGGGCCAATAGCATTCCTGTAATCTTTCTCAGCTCCCTGAGGAGTATACAGCCCCGAGCTGCCGTGGCGCTCCGAAGGCTTTTTCAAACACAATATCAACCTCTACCCTCACAGGTACATCGATGGCATCTTACCTGTCAGGCTGAGGATCACTCTCGCTGTCACTGCTCTCCTCTTTCTTCTTCCTGAGATGTTTCCGCTTGCTTCCCTTCTCGCGCTTGTCTCTTCTCTGTGAATCAGATTGACGAGAAGAGAAATAAGGAACATTGAGGATGATGTTATTTTCAGTGAAACCAAGGCACCCTCAAAGAGATGTCAAGAGAAGATGATGAAGACATGTCAGTTTTAGATGTGGGAGGAAACCCCCAACTTGGTGGACTGTGCATGTGAAACATTGATCTGTTGTGTGTGCGTTCAATATGGTGTCGTCTTGAAGGATTGTGTTTCGTACATTCTGTCATCGTGGAAGTGCCCTTTGCAATATGAAATGGCCTTGCCCTCTTCAAGATGAAGTTCAAACTTAAAACTTGGGATATGGATGCTTATTTTTCAGAAACCCCATTTGCCAATCACGCCCAAACTTGTGCCACCATTACATAGGTTTAATGATAACATGAATGTCAGTTGGGGAAAAACAAAATCTTAATTATTTAAAAGAAACTGGAAACGGAGGACTAGTCTTGTTCTTGGGTTTTATTTGTTGATTTGTTTAATTTATTTCACTTTCATATATGTCACGGCAAAATTTTACTTTCCCAACAATATGATATATTTTGTTGAGCCATAATCTACATTAAACTAAAGTATTTGAAGAAACGGAGTTGCGCACACGTAAAACTCAATATGGTTGGGACCAGCTTGGTCCCGGAAGTTTGAATTAGTGCAAGACTTGCACAGTCTATTGGAAAAGGAGTGCATCACAAAACTTTGTTTGACCTTAAAGCCCCTCTTTTAATACATTACCTTTATAGGAGATGTTGGAGTGTCAACGACATCCTGTTCATCATCAGATACCAGAGCATAACTCTGATTGTGTTTGGTACTGGCTATGGCAGCCTGCTCCTTAGCTCTGTTCAACACCCTGCTTGATGTCTTCCTTGGTAGCTGTTCATCAAGACAAACATTAAAGGAACATTACAGAATTGGGTTTTGCTAACAAAACAGTTGCTGGCAGTGTAAGCACTTTATGTAATCCACCATATACATAAACTGACAAACCTGTAGAAGTTTGAGATCGATCGGCCATCTGGGTCACGAGAAAATGGTGAAAAACCGATTACACATTTGCATGAAATCATATAGATTCAACAAATAAATAAAACGCTCAATGAGCGATAAACTCCAATCGGAAAATTAGTTTATTCATTTCTCATCAAATATGGCATTTCAGGCAGAAATATTTCAAGGGATGTTTTCTACTATCATCATTATACCGTGTAAGTTTTATGTAAATCTGTGATCAAAAAGATATTTTACAATTTTTTTTCTTACCAATTCTGTAATGTTCCTTTAAACACAGATGAAAAGACAGTGGGAACAAAAGGAGACGTAACACTTTGAAATTCACAATTTTCATCATAAAAGTGATTTTTACCGAGAGGTTTAAAGGCAGCGGATACTTTTGGCAACTACTCAAGAGCTGCTGATAGTATAAAACATTGTGAGAAACGACTCCTTCTGAAGTAATGTAGTTTTTGAGAAAGAGGTAACTTCTCACTAAAATATTTGAATCTGAGAAAGGCTTTAGTCTCAGGCATTTGAAAGCACACAATTCTATGCAACAAGGTTTTTCTTCTTCCATTACTTTCTTGCAACTTTGATGACCAATTGAGCCAAAATTTTCACAGGTGTGTTATTTTATGCATATGCCCAGCAGTCCGACAGCACATTAGTCTGATGGCTCATTACTCTGACAGTTCAGGTTACGACATCGGACAAATGAGCTGTCAAACAGATAGGCAGTCAAATTACGGGGACAAAAAGGTAATCTATCATATTTATGCCGATGGCTCTGTAGTCCGAACGGCCCATCCAGTCTGATAAATACAATTCTGTTGACTATCGAAGACTACTTACCCATAATATACAAAATAGATAAATCTTCTCTTAGTGCTTTTTCAAATTCAAACGGTTCAATTAGTAATCTGTGCATTTATTCTTCTCACTTCAATTCTGGTCTTGTACTCAGAATACCGGTCCAGTAAGTATTTTGAGCTACAAGCCCTGTGGGTTTTTCCCCCAAATTCTAGCCCTGATCTCCCCAGTGATTAAAGTTCCTGCCAGCAATCACCTTCTCGTACAGCTCCTCTGCAAAGTTTGTGATGGATTTGTTGACATCGATCGTTCCCGTGTCTTTAATCCTCCGGATGAAATCCCCTCCACTGCTGGCCTTCCCTGCTAGTCCAATGAGGTAGTCTGCTATGTAGTGATCACTGATGCCTAGGATGTCGTGAAGGCTGTCCCGTACCCACAAGTTAACTTCCTTACTGGCCATAATGATGGAAAGTCGTCTTCAGAGGGTGATACTGTATTGAACACAACATTAATGACAGCTTACGATTTACAGAATTGGTATAAGACCTTTACAGTTACACCATTGGTAATTAAGTAGTTGTGATGATTTTAAGTCTTCTCCCGACTGTGAGGAGGGTTTCTGTGAAGAGGGTTTACCTACTTAACATCAGATCACGTGTATCCGCCAAATTCTTCTAAACTGACATCTAGAGCAGATAACACAGAGCAACAATAAAATGGACCATGCATGACTTCTGTTGTGCATTGATGCTCATAGAATGTGTGTCATGTTTTTTGAAAGTGGTAAAAATTGGGCAAATCTGGTGACTAGTCTGACAAAAATAGTAGAAATTGCAATTTCGCCACTTTTTTGCACTGTTTGACTCGTAAGGCCATGAGAATGAAAGTTATAGATTTGCGTCCACCGCCTGCATGCTCTGAAAGCTACCGCCGAAAAATTTCATTATTTTCACAAAATTTCATTATTTCCACAAAAAAGACTCTGCATCACAAACTTTCAAGTTTCAATTCAGGCCAAACAATAAAAGGGTTCTGTTTCCGATTATATGTCATTAAAATTGGGTCGGTAGGTCGGAAAGTTTTTTTATTTCGCGTTATTTTTTTATTCAGACACGATTGACGAATACGTCCACGATCGTTTATGTGTTGAGCGCAATTAACGGATTTGCACAACGAATTAGGCAAAATTGCGCGCAAACTGCAGTTTGCGCTCTGCAGATTTGGCAGTTAATCTGCCCGACCTTGCAAATTGTGCGCAATCTTCAGTTTGCGCTCTTTATACTGGCAGTTCAAGCGGCCGATTTTGCAAAAGTGTGCGCAATATGCAGATTGCGCAAACCCGTGGAATGCGCTTCACACAGCGCCGTGTACACACGCGCGCGCATTAAATTGTAGGTCGTTGAAGAAGCTTCTTATACTACGAAAAAATAATAAATAATGAAAAATGAAAAAAAAGCCTCATGTCATTTCAAAAATGCCCGGACGCAAATCTAAAACTTTCATTCTCGTGGCCTAACCCTCCGGTCTCCGACCGTCGGGAGGATGGAGGGGGTGGTTACGATTATCGCAACTAGTGCCGAGTTTGCGAGGTGTCCGGTATTCTTTATAATGAACACTGCCAAAGTCCTAACCCTTCGGTGTACGGCCATCAAGAGGACAAAGGGGCAAGGATTATGATTAATTCAACTAAGCCTACTGGCTGAGTGCTCATGATACACAGCTAACAGAGGCAGAGCCTAATTTATAGTAAATATAGCCTAAACTTTGCTTTGAAAATGATTGGGACATGATGATTTGAATAACTTGAACATTTCTAGCAAAAACTAATAAAACTTAAAAAAATAAAAGTAACAGAAACAAAACTAGGGGAACATTATTTTTGGCTCAATTGCAGAATACCCCGCCGGTTTGTGGCTACAGCGTTACAACGGTTAAAGAACGATGCTCCATTGAAGTATGCAAGTGAGTGCATGCAAGGTGAGTGGCGGGGTATTCTGCAATTACTCCTTAATTTTTATTTACAAATCATACAAACTTTTGTTTTCTGTGGTTCGCAATCAAGACGTTTCAAGTTCCGTGGGCGCCGCCATGTTTGGTCGAATAATAAAGTTCCAAAATGGAAACGAGGTTGAAGTAGTCATGGGAAACTAATGGCGCCGGTTATCGTTTGCATAGTGATTGCGTATTCCCTTGCAGTCTACCAGTCAGTTTACCAGGGGTCTAAGTCGCTGTGCTGCGCCAGTTCCACTAATGTTTATATTTAAGGAGTTCACTGGGGCTAGAGGTTGAGTGTGGCACATTTTGGACTTGAGTTTGTTTGTTTTGCTGATGGAAAAAGACTGATTTATCGTCATGTCTCAGCAAGGAGCAGCATTACAGTCGTATAATAATGAACTTGTAAAATGTAAGTTTGCTTGATTACCGGGAATATCAACGTCAGTTGGATGGAATTTATTCTACACACCCGCTACAAAAATATATTTTTTATGCTCTTCGGTTTGGCTATGTATGTGTGTTGTTCGCGGTAAAATACAACTTTAACAAATAACAACTTACAATACATCTTAACTTTGGGGTGGGGGCTGGATGGACTTGTTTTTGGAGTTGAAATTAACAGAGATTTTTGTCATCGAAAGTCAATGCTAAGTTCTGGATCTAGTGCATTGCTGACCAAAGTAAAAGAGACTGTCATTGCTCTGTGAAGTCTAGACTGCATTATCATAAATTCTCCTCTAGCTGTACACTAGTTGTTCATTTTGTATTGTCATGTATTGTAGAAGGTAGTTGCGATATTTATCCTAACCCTCTGTCCTCCGACGGTTGCAGGCCAGACCGTCGGGAGGATGGAGGGTTACGCTTATCACAACTAAATCTCCTCGAACTGGATGTAAACATGCAGGGTGTTCTTACTGGCACTCTGCATGCTGCACACCACACCAGCAGACGTGTGGTTGCCACCCCTGCCGACATCTACCGGCAACTTGTAAAATACAACATTTTATAGTGTAGTTACTAGTTGCGATTCATGATCAAATCCTTCCTTCCAGATGTACCCCACTGGGAGGAGGATTTCGATCATTGCAACTTGGCTTGTAATTTTGTATAGTTGCGGTTGGGAACCAGAGGGTCACGATCATTAAAAACATAGGCTTAGAATTTAGAACTATGAGGTTCGTTCCGCTATTCGTCTCGTATTGACGATAGCGGAACAAACCTCATAGTTCTAGGAGTAGGCTAACCCCAGATATACATTTTGAGCACAATAAGACAATGCAGATAATATAGTTACAGATAAATGCCAGAATCCATTTGATTGTTGGCTTTTTATTTTTTTAAACCCGATGATAAGGTGCTTGGAACTTTGAAGGCAATAGAGGGTTCAATCGTTTGATCTATTGAAATAATATTAATAATCAATTGAAATATAATCATATAACACAACAGCATCATCTCATATTATGGATGATCAGGGTTCTGCCTACATTGGTTGGTGCCGGAAAACCCGCCCAACACTCTGGATTCCCCAACCACCACTGGCAGAATTTTCTCTGTTTCCGACCACCACAAATTTTCAAAATTTTGAAATTACACTTGCTATTTTCTTTCAAATGTTTTCAACAAAAAGTAAAATTGGGTATGTACCAGTAAAAATGGTATCTGAAGCCATGAATTTTGAGTACATCTTTGATTTGAGTCTATTTATATGATATTCCGTGTGACTGATCCATCTCGCAATATTTTCCAGGGAAACATTTTTCCACCACTAAAGAAATCCTGGGCAGAACCCTGGATGATCAACTATTAAATACTGGATTTAACAGTTGGAGTTTGAGATGTCAGAAAAGAGTAAAATTTTAACCTTCTTAGTTACCATTTTGTACTGGTTTTCAACTCATTATTGATTTCATTATTGATTTCATTATTGATTTGATAGTAATAATGGAAAATCTGTGAACCAGTTCTGTAAATTTTCAATTCCTGTCACATCCTTTGGCTCCGTTGTGCGAAGTGTCAAATTGCATGCGACGCTCAAAGGTTGTGTATACGCATGCGTACTAAAAGATTTTACATTGAGTACTGATATGTATTGATTGCGTTGCGGTAAATTACGGGCTTGCACGCCAACAAGCATATGCTTAAACTCTTTTTACCATGGCAATACTACAGCTTTAAACATGCCCACTTGATCTCCCCTCTCTCGATCAATCAGAATGGACAAACTGTCTGCAGGGTATTTATGAATCTTTGATAAAAATTGGTTTGATTGTATTTCATGCAGGTATTGAGGAGCTATGCACTAAGCGAGATGGTCTTCACAAACTCATCATCACTGAAGAGGATGAGAAGCAGAAGATACAGAGCGACATCCGCATCCTGACCGAGAAACTCACCAAGGTCAACGAGAGTCTGGCTAAGAAGATAGCTACTCGAAATGAGTATGATAAGACGATAGCAGAGACGGAAGCAGCCTATATGAAGGTTTGTGAAAATTAGTAAACCACAAGAGAAACTGACTATAAAAAAATCGTTTAAAAAAGATATTGCCTAACTCACAAGGCCGGACGGCCACTTCAAGGTGAGGCCTACACTTAACTGATTTGGGCTGTGGACCCAAATCAACTATCACCAGGGGCACGTTGCCAGGTCTACTCCTGGGGCTGAAACAGGGTTACCCCCTTCACAGTCTGTAAGGATGTAGGCATGGGATTCATCTACTAGGAGCCTGGCTCGTAGAGCAGAATGCACTACCATCCCAACTTTTTATGGAGCAATTATGGTCAAGTGCCTTGCTCAAGGGCACAAGTGTCATGACTGGGATTCGAACCCATACTCTTCTGCTGACAACACCAGAGCTGGGGTCTGGTGAACTAAATCGCTTGACCACGACATGCCACAAACTGGGTAAACTTAAATTTGAATTTGGGTAGGACAAACAACGGGATTTGAATCTGTGACCTCCGAATAATATAATAACAATAGTAATACTTGGTTCTTAGACTAGTGCACATATCCTAGATAGATCAAGGCACTTTACAACATTAATATCCCTGTTCACCAGGCATACTTGGACCATTCCTCAAACTTTCTCAACTCTCTGGGTAGCATACAACCCAAGGCTGCTTAATCTAGCACAAAGGGGGTAATCCAGCACAATACTTTCTCAGCCCTCTCAGGTTCCCATTTGTACACCTGGGTTAAGAGAAGCAACTATGTTCGAGCGCCTTGCTCAAGAACACAAGTAACATGACTGGGAATAGAACACATATCATTCTCTGGGTTCTATGATGGAACCTAGTTATTTATCAATCTAGGACTGAGCAGTTTATGGTATCAGCAGGCCTGAAATAACATGGAGGCCAGTCCACGGAGGCCATTGCCTTTGTGCCCAGTATTGGCTTTGCTTGATTCCCCTTCAAAAGTTTGCCATAGGCTTTAAGATCTACCAATAAGGTACTCAAGGCACTTGAACAAACAGAAACAAATTTAAGATAGGTTTTTGAATGTTTTGAATTATGAGACCAATTTATGTAGTACCTTATAAAGGTTTACAAGGTGCTGTGAAGCATTCCGCAGCCACTGTCAGAAACACCCTGGCAAACCCCTTCTCTTAGCGATAAGTGTAACTGGATTCTTTTTCTGTGCACATGAGACCTATTTATGTCTCATCCTGAGGACAAAGCAATAATGGTTATTAAGTGTCTTACTTAAGGACACAAGTGTCAAGACCAGGACTCGAACCCACACTCTGCTGATCAAGAAACACAAGAGCTTGAGTAAGGTGCTCTTAACTGTTCGGCAACAACACGCCACCACATTTATTGATAGTATGGATGCTGCACCAATATTTACTGTCATCTTGTAATTTTGTCACTACAGATCATAGAGAGCTCACATTCATTACTCAACGTTCTGCAGAGGGAAGCTTCCGTTCTCAAAGACAAAGGTGTGCCTGGTTTTGCAAACAATGCATCCACATCATAGCATTTGTGTTACGGTCAGTGGCAGAGTTTAGGGAGACAATGAGGGCAGTGTTTAGTATAATTTGGAGAGATCCAGGTTTGGAAAGGATTTCTTCCTCTAAAGTATAATCCTGGCTGTGCCACTGATTATGAAATTGTGTAATGATAAAGTGCCTTTGTTTCTGGCAGTTTTGTATTTAATTTTGTCATGAAGGGACAACAGTTTTGAAGAACTATGTAAAATACTGTATAGATGCCTGTAACAAAACTGTGTTTATACCTGTTTAACCCTCCTACTCTTGGTACCATTTTCCAATTCCAGCGATTTGCCTAACCGTTTGAAACCCTTCGACTGCACAGGGCCCTATTTTCAAAGCTGTTAAGCAGAAAAATACTGCTTAGTAAATGTCTTTGTTCAGCAGAAAATGAGTTGGGCACTAGTCGTAGCAGTGTAAATCTCATGGAATTTTCTCAAGCAAGTTTTGTCTGTGCTTAGCAAGTTTTTGTGCTTACAGGCTTTATGAAACTGGGCCCCTGTTGTGTATTTGTGTGCACCCTTCAGATGCACTGACCACATGTTATCACATTGCAGGCTTGCATACAAGTTTATCCATAGAGCTATTTGGTTGATCTATCGTTTCAAACCATAGGAGATCATATTAAATGGTCAGACAGTAGGAGGGTTAACTATTCAAAGAGTTTGTTAGTTTGATAAGTTTAGACTCCGGAAATTTCAAACACAAGTCATCCAAATGAAATTGATATTTATTATCTGTATGGGCAAACTTGGGTGATGCATGCGTCTCTGATTTCTGAAAACTGTGTAAATGCAACCACCACATCATATCATAGTCCTGGCTGGCATGGCTTATCTATCTTTCCAAATCATAGTGGATTACTTTGAAGGCTCAGACAGTAGGAAGGTTAACCAACAAACCAGTTGCATACAAACTAGCGATGCAATAAAAAGTGAATAGCCCCCTCTGTTGGTGAGGTGCATCACAGCCAACAAAAAGCTCACATCCGTTTTGGTTCTTTGTTAGTCCACAATTGTTGGATAGTGTATTCAATTCATAACCTTAATTCCATTCCTAAAAGACTGGATGTGAAAGTACGAAACCATTCAAATGCGTTTCCTGAATCCACAATGCTTCTTTTAAAGAAGTGGGTAGTGAATGTATATTCAGAACAAGAACTGAAGGAAGAGGAACAAAGAAATCCATTCTCCCACTGAATGGCAAGTTGAAAATACTCTGTAAGAAACCTAGGGGAAACCACCTGGTGTTTTTTTTTAACCTGTGTATTTTTTTGTACCTGTGGTATTACCTAGAAAATGAAATGCCGGTATACTACAGGCTGAAGAGTTGTGATACTTAATCAGTAATCACAACTACCTTAGACCTAAATATACTGAACAATGCCCATGTAAACAAGCCAGTGAATCAATAGATTGGAGAGTTTTGATTCAATACACCAGTTCATCAGCCTTAATTGTATTACAGACCTACGTAGATTGTAAACTTCATGGTCATTACATCAATAAATTTCCGGTTTTGATATTTAAACAGCGCTAACCCAGTACAACGGTCATAGACAAGCCTACATCATAACACGCATTTAATTGAAGACGAGTCAATAGAAAGGGAGATTGTTGACACTCCGATGACGGCACACCGGTGCGGCTTCCGTAAATTATAGACCTCTGTAAATCTATACATTGCATCATTTCAAATCAATACATTTTCTGTAAATAAGTTTCTGTGTGTGATATATGCGACTGGCGTACATACGTCACATCAGCATGTGATGAAGTTTGACGTCGTCGCGGGGAAGGGGGATTTTGTTTCCAGGAAGACCATTGTCACTTGACATTAAAGGGAGGGGGGAATGTCCTGTTTGCACATGGTAAGAATAATCCATTTCTCCCATGCATTATACATAAACTTTGACAGGGTTCAAAATTAACGCTGGACCACATACAGGCCCAAGGGCAAGTGATTTTAGCATCCGGCCACAAAAAGTAGCTAAGCACAACAAAATTAATGCTTACCAGAATAAGGTTACCAGTCGAAATACCATGTCACACGTACCACTTGTGACTGTTATCCTGCTCATTTCTGCTTAGCAGAAAATTGTTAAGCAATATTTCCTGCTTCAGCAGCTCTATGAAATTGGGCTTTGGTGTTTTCAATCATGGGTACACTTTTTGTTACAAAGACACCAAATGAACGACACATAAATATTGAGTAACTCTTGGCAGATCTTGTATTCGACAAACTCAAGTACTTTCTACTCTTCATTCACACAGCCCTGGTTAATTAATTTGCAAAAAACATTGAAATAACTGTTACATCACTGGTTTTCAAAGTGTTGTTCATAACATGGACACACACAAAATGTGTACCCATGATTGTGGCTGTGCACATAAGACAAATGAGATAGATTTTCTCTTAGTGCTTGTTCAACTCATTTTGATTCTGGTCTTGTGAATGGAATTCTGGTCCAGTAAACAGTTTGAGCTACAAGCCCTTCAGTCTTGTGGATATTTCCCCAAATTCAAGCCCTGTTTGAGGGCAAGTGGGTATTTTATTTACCTGTGGTTTTATCTCATCAAAGGATGTCCTAGGTGACAATCGGAAAAGTCACTTATACCTGCCATTAAAAATGACATGGGTTTGATATTTGTTTGTTTATTCTATCAGCAATTTGGATCAATTCTCTTCTCTGTAACCAATACTTGGTCTTTACAAGGGATTGAGGGGCGGGGGAAGGAAATTACGTCAGGTGGTTTCAAAGTCCAGTTGAGGAATTGATCATGTGCTTGTCAAACTACATACTCTTGATATTTCATAGTCGGGTCTGTTAAATGATGTTTAAAAGTCTCAAAAAATAGCTTGTAAATAAAAAGAGCAAAGTGAGTACTTGAATTTCATGTGAATAAAAGGAGAGAGAAGAATTTTAATAATATATTTTTTTCTGACATCAACAACAACATTTAATTTTGAATTATCGGTGTATCGAAAAGGGGCCAGACTAAATGTTTAAACACTTCCAGCCTCGGTTGGTTTGCATTGATTTGAATGGGAGGAAATCAAGATGTTTGGTTCATGACTACGGTCCACACACACACAGACTTTGTTGTTGGACTTTGGCAACTTCTAGTTCTATTGGTTCTGTTGACAACTGGGTTCCCAGGATCTCCATCAGAACCGACGAACAAGGACATAGGCCTATACTCTTTTGTAAAAAGCCCCCCTGAAGTACATGCCCACGCATTATTTTTCGAGTTTGCACAACATCAAACATATTGGACAATTTAAGTCCTTATTTTTAATGTCAAACCTGTTGGAATGTTATGTTAAGATTGACATTTTATTTGTGTAGTATATTGAAGGGGTGGGGGGGGGGGGGGAGAAAAGAAAGTTATTAGAACTTTTGACGTCAAAACCTGTAGGGGGTGTTAGACAATGCATATTTTCAACATAATCGAACAATCGCTTGTAATGTAAATAAACACCTTTCAGTCTCAAGTGGCCCCACCAACATTTCGAGCAACAAGCTTTTTTGGAAAACAAAATGAGTTCCTTATCATTTCTTCTTAAAAAATTCATCCCGAACAATCGCTTTTTTCCACCTTAAATAAATAAACAAGTTCAGGCTATACAGCTATACACGGCCACATTCTTGATTAAAAAAACATTCCTTGCTTAAAATCATAAATTCTTTAAATATTTAGCGCACAATATTTAGCGCTCACCTGTACAAATAAACAGGCTTCAACTCAAGTACACCCACGAGTACATATGCCCTTCTATCAAAAATAAAAACAGGGTTATTGTAGTGCAGCTTTCGGAACGTTTTTTACTCAACTCATTCACGACGGTCTTTTTTGTCACAATCGTTTTTTTTTTATGTGTGGCGAAATATGTCAGGCAATTTTCTTTTCAGCGGGTGATCGATTTTCTTCCGTTTGCTTTGAAGAGCTGGCCTGGCTGGGGAGGAACAAAGCCGGTACATTCCTCCTGCCACCGTGAAGTCTTCGTCGCGGTGGTTGATACTTTCAACTGATTATCTCAAATTAGAGCAATATCTGTCACTTTTAGACTGCGGTTACAGGAATTCTCATGTATAATCAGTAAAAGTTGAGTACAGTGTTAATTGTGGATTTCTTGTGGTTTTTTTCAATCATTTTCTTTTCTTCATTTAGCCCCCTGCAAATATTTGTATTTTCATTTTTTTAAAGAAACCGCAATACTTCAGAGTTCTTTGTGTTTACTAAACAAATTTCAGAGACGAAAAAATTGTACACTATAATGTTTTGGTCTTTGAGGTTATAAATGCATTTAGTTTTATTGGTTATTGGGTCTTTTGTATGATTGTAGTCTGCTTTCCAATGGGGTTGCCGGTGGCAATGCGTTTAGGAATTTCGTTAGAGCACTTTTAAAGTATGCAAAGCCCTTGTGCTCTTTTAAAAACTTAAGTTACCACAACTAGGAGCGTGGCTCACCTGACATTCTGTTAAAAAAAAACCACCATTGCAATACCCGAGGTGGCTAACCATTGAAAATTACTCAGAGGACAGTGCATTTATGTTTCAGTCAGACCTTAAATCTATTGCATGAAGTTTAAAGGAACATTACAGAATTGTTTTTTGCTAACAAAACCGTTGCTGGCAGTGTAAGCACTTTATGTAATCCACCATATACATAAACTGACAAACCTGTAGAAGTTTGAGATCGATCGGCCATCTTGGTCACGAGAAAATAGTGAAAAACAGATTACACATTTGCATCGGAAATCATATAGTTCAACAAATAAATAAAACGCTCACTGAGCGATAAACTCCAATCTGAAAATTAGTTTATTCATTTCTCATAAATATGGCATTTCAGACAGAAATATTTCAAGGGATGTTTTCTACCATCATCATCATTAGACCGTGTAAGTTTTATATAAATCTGTGATCAAAAAGTATATTTTACAAGTTTTTTTGTTACCAATTCTGTAATGTTCCTTTAAGGCAGATACAGTGTTAACGATCGCTTAGCCCTTGGTTGTGGGACTATAGCTCAGCCCTTGCATTTGGCTAAGGTTCTAAGCATGGCATAGACCTTTTATCATGCTTAGCCAATCTTTGTATAGTGCCCCGTGTGCAACTAACAATAATGAACATTATTCGCATTGTACCAGACTATTTTTGTCTCAACAATCATAAAACATTCACGTTGAATAATATCGTTTTCTAATCGGAAATCCGTGATTGGGCACCGTGAATGAGGGACGTCATGCACGAAGCAGCTTTAGGCTCCGGCTTAGGCTACTCCAGTAGTTTCGAAAACGTACACCTTTGGTACGGGACTTCAAAGAGGATTCGGTGGCTAAGCTAGAGCCCAAGATAAACTATGGTTTCGAAACAGCCATTATTGATGTATACGCAGGTGTGAGCTCACCATCCAATTTTGAAAGATTCTGACATTTTCAAACAGGGGCACACTTCCTTTTACGCCTACGTACCCACGTACATAACGACCAAACACCACCCATATCATCAACTACTACTTATAATGAGCATGCACCATTGATTAAGTCATTGTGCAAATTTGAAGACTTTTGACATTTTGACGTCTACAGTAGCCTCTGCAAATGTACTTCTGGAACACCCACGTGTACTCCAACATCCTTGTTCATTTGGTGTTTTTTTTTTAGCGCGTGTTTGCGGCGCGGTTCTTTCATCACAGACAAATTTAGAATTTGGTTGGACAATTTTTGTTTTGGTCATTGTGTCTGCAGCGTCTTCATCAGGATATAGAATGAGTAATAGTTGTTAGGCGACGAAGTGGTTTTTTTTATCCGCGATATCCTGGTTTGAAATGAAAGTGTGGGACTCTCTAGAAAGCGGTGGCATTCCGATTGCAGCGACAGAGGGCGGGAGCTCTTCCTTCCCGCTCAGAACCCTTGCCCCACCCGTACCCCCAAACGAGATCAAAAATGCACATAACTCGATAAATGGAAGCTCCATAGTTATTTGTCACCCCCCCCCCCTTAAGCTCTGTAAACATTTGGCGCTGAAAGCTTCAAGTTGTGTGCAGCAACCAGTTGGCTAGAGCATAATAAATAGATAAAGGTGCTTTCTCTATGGCTAGAGTGATTAATTAACACCGTGTGAAGTTTAGATTAAACTTAGTGAAACATCCGGGCTGCGAACACAAAAAACTCAGAAAACCCGCATGGCTCATTGAAAAACCGTTCATCTGTATCACAAATTACCTCATCCCGATCTTCAAGGATACACCCCCAAAATGAGAGCCCCAAGTTGCAAAGTGTGGACAGTACCACTACCTAAACATATAAAGTGCGTTATAGTAGTGGTATGAAAAGCAAGTGTGATTAGCACAAGGACTTCCGCAAGGTGATCAGGTACGCCCTCCCTAAATGTTTGATGTTTGATGGCGAGTTATGAACCGGGAAATGTCCCCTTATTGAACAAGGGGGGGTCAGGAGTTGTGTTTGAATGGAGAACAAAAACCAGCTCACCATCGAAAAGGGGAATTAGCAAATGACGTCAGGGTAAAAGCACACACGTAAATTATGGTTGATATAACTTTAACCTAGATTAGTACAAACTATTATTTTGGAGTTGATTTAGAAAGAAAATATAATGTGCAATATATCAAAATATTTTGGGCTCTTGATATAACTTCAACCTAAATTAGTTGAAAATATTATTTTGAGTTAAAGGGGAAGTTTGCGTTGTGCCTTCTTGTACAATTTTAGATTGATTAGAATAATTTGAGGTGATTTACAGGGAAACTATATCCAAACAGCGATTTGGGCCTTCTGGATATTTCAATGAGATTGGTTGAAAATAGTTCAAGTTATTTTAAAGGGGAAGTATGCAAACATCATTAGGTATTCTGATACTATTATTTGCAACTAGATTAGTTCAACATTTTGGGAGTTGGTTTTATACAGGGGAGGTATGCAAACCGCGTTTGGCATCTTGGGGTATCATTTTAACTATAGTTAGAAATGCTATTTTAAAGGAACATTACAGAATTGGTAAAAAAAAACTTGTAAAATATCCTTTTTGATCACAGATTTACATAAAACTTACACGGTCTAATGATGATGATAGTAGAAAACATCCTTGAAATATTTCTGTCTGAAATGCCATATTTGATGAGAAATGAATAAACTAATTTTCCGATTGGAGTTTATCGCTCAGTAAGCGTTTTATTCATTTGTTGAATCTATACGATTTCATGCAAATGTGTAATCGTTTTTTCAATATTTTCTCGTGACCCAGATGGCAGATTGATCTCAAACTTCTACAGGTTTGTCAGTTTATGCATATGGTGGATTACATAAAGTGCTTACACTGCCAGCAACTATTTTGTTTGCAAAAACCAATTCTGTAATGTTCCTTTAAGTTGAAGGGGAATGAAAACAGTATAGGGGGGGGGGTTCTGATATAATTTCAACCAGAATGGTTGAAAATATTTCGAGTGGATTTAAAGGAGAAGTTTGCAAACATCATTAGGTATTCTGATACTATTATTTGCAACTAGATTAGTTCAACATTTTGGGAGTTGGTTTTATAAAGGGGAGGTATGCAAACCCGTTTGGCATCTTGGGGTATCATTTTAACTATAGTTAGAAATGCTATTTTAAGTTGAAGGGGAATGAAAACAGTATACGGGGGGGGGGGTTCTGGATATGATATAATTTCAACCAGAATGGTTGAAAATATTTCGAGTGGATTTAAAGGAGAAGTTTGATAACAGCGTTGGGTCTCCTGATATAATTATTTCCAACTCAGTTTTGGAGTTGGTTTAAAGAGGAAGTATGGAAACAGTGTTTGAGACCTCCTTTTCGATTGTATTCATCCCCACCATGTGTCGATTCAGTTTCGAAACAAACAGCATGTAAAGACCCCATCCAAATAATACGGAGCTGTGAAGAGGGGAGTGGGAGGCATTCCGATGTGCCACCTGTTAATCCACGTGTATAGCAAGTCAAGAATGAAATCGCATTGCTTCAAATGTCAACATTTTAAAACATCTACAGCAAAAAAAAAGAAAACACAGGAATGCTTTTCTTAACGAACCAGTAGTCTGCGGTTGACAATATATAGGTCCTGGCGCCCCTTTGCACCGCCCCTTAAAAGTACGATATATTGCTCGACATTCTACGATTGTATTAGTATGTGTAGTAACAAAAAAACAATTGTAACCACCAGACAGTGCCATTGTACAGTCTGGTTTGCTTAAATTCTATTCAGCAATTTTTATCTTTTAGTAAAAAATCATAACCACAAAAATGCATACCGGCACACAGGTAGACCTGTACAAACACAGACCTTGTACTTTACTTTTGTGGTAGAAATTCCAACGCACATATAGATTTGGATAATAATGATATTGAGAAAACTTCCACAAAAATAGGGGTGAGATTTGATATGGAAAGCTGATGAAAAGTGGCTTGCTGAGTGGCCTGGGTTCCACTTATTCTAAGACCAAGAACCTCCTAGATGTTACAATCCAAGAGGTTTACCAAGACTCTGTGCATGAGCAGAAATACAACTATATACGGGTTCACAGCTGCCAACATTGCATCTTGCAATCGGGGAGATTTTCAAAATCTGAGTACACTCAGTCAGAGATATTTAGAGTTACATTCAAATAGCGAAAAGTTTCCATACTCGAGGACATTTTCCAATTTGTTCATCAGAGCACAGACAGATTAGTTTGTTTTCAGGGAACTTTCTGCAGAATCAGGGAGAGTTGGCAGCTCTGCAGGTTTGGACACAATGTGGACTATTTCTTTCTCTCTTTGACGACTGCTTTCTACTGTCTTTTTTAAAGAAAATTGAAAGGTTCAGGGAGATTGAAAAAATCCTGAAATCAGGGGGGGGGGACACCTCTAAATCAATCACATGGTTTAAAGAGGGACTCCAAGGTCAAATTCAGTTTTGTGATACACTTATTTTCCAATAAATAGAATCCTAATAAAAGCGGGAAACAAGTTGCAAATCTCTAAACTAACGTTAAGTTGTAAAATGTCATGTTCTTTTGTACACTTTCAGAGCAAAATGTCAAACATGACGTCACTGGATCAACAACAATAGGTCTATACACAGGCATCGGTGCGTCAGTCAAAAAGTCAAATTCAATGCATTTTCGATTAAATATCTAAGTTCAGGAATTAACTAAATGTTTTTCTGTCCACAAAATAATGTACAGCCCATATATTTTGAAATTTGACGTTACTTTATTGGTTATTTGTTAATGTGCGTACTGGACACAATGGCGGTTCACACAGTTTTAACTTGAGGCTAGAATTTTGTGATTTTCACACTTTCATGAGGACTCTATCTATTGGAAAATGAGTGCATCGCAAAACTGAATTCGACCTTGGAGCCCCTCTTTAGGTTGAATTCTTTTATTTCTTTGTAAAAAGAGGATGTACACCCACGCAAAATAATTATAAGAACAACCTTTAAAAAGGGTTAGGCTGGTATGTTTGTACTTTTATGTTTTTTTCAAAGACATTATTGTTTTGTTTATTCGAAGAAACATTTAATCTCGTTTTTCAATTCGGAAGGGTTGGTTGGAACTTCCTATCCTTTATATTTACTAAACGAAGTGTATTTCTCCCCCCCCCCCTCCAAATTTATGTACAGACAAGGGTTGGTAAAAATGTCATTTCTTTACAAAAACAATACCGCCCTCTTATGGCCAGATTTGTCGGTCATCCCACTTAAGACGAATGCATCAAAAATAGTGAAAACCTAAACAGCTATATTGTGTTGTTATCGTTGCTTCATTAGTTTCCTTTGGATTGGATAATGTTAGTCACGTTTTGTTATATAAAAGACCGGGTGATATGAGAGGAAAGTCGGGCACAAGCTGTGGAAGTTTCTGATAAATCAATTCAACTGTTTTGGAAAAAGAAGAAGAAGAAGAAGATTGAAACGGGCTCGAAGCCTTTCTCAGATTCAAATATTTTAGTGAGAAATGACCTCTTTCTCACAAACTCCATTACTTCAGAGGGAGTCGTTTCTCACAATGTTTTATACTACTGTGTAATTACCAAAAGTATCCACTGCCTTTAAGGTGACTGAATTGGGTTTTGGGTTTGGGTGCACTCCACCAAATAGGAAAAAACAGAGCGTCGAGCTCATATACAGATTTGAAAGCCCCCAGAAAGTGTTTCAGTGTAAAAACGTTGCCCAATTGTGACCTGGGGGTTGTTGACTTCCAACTTGAGGTATTTGGATGACATAGGCCCTGAAATAAATGGTCCTATTTGCTGAGAGGTGTAGGGACATTTTTCAAGATTGATGCTCGGACGTTTTGAAAATAATTACTCCTGTGTAAGGGTGTTTTTACTTGGAGGGAGAATAACTCGAAGGGCCCGGGGACTCCCCATATAAAATTGAGCAGAGATTAAAAGTTCAAGAGTCAATTAATAATTTTCCCTTTTGTTAAAAGCTGTGAGACTTTTTCGTGTATTTTTGAATATTTAGCATTTTGCACTATATGCTATGAGAGATTATTTGGTGGGGTGCACCCTGCAGGACAGCGTTAAATACTCATTATGCGCAATGGTGCACACTTATTGCCAATTGTCAATCATAGATTGTGTTTATCATTTTACGATTGACTCTGTCAATATTATTGTCGTGTATATTCGCAACCGTGGTATAACAATCAGCTATCGACTATCGCACGTTATTTGTTCGGCACTTTTTTTGTACATGTTGGTTCTCCCTGATATACACCAAGTGCAAACAAAGCAAACCCCAATAACGGTATGTATATTGAGAGTGGCCATGCACCACACATTCCTTTGGAATGAGAGTTGAGTGCTAATATTATTGTTATTGTGTTGTTGAAATCAACCGGCAAAAGTTCAATGACTCTAGTATTGTGTTGGGAGAGCGGGATAATTCAAGTCACACTTTAACATATTTTATGCAAGCCGGGAATATTTGCAATCTCATTTTGAATTACAAGTTATTGGGCTGGGCCTTTGGCTCACTATGGAAAGTTTCGCCTCATACTATTATTGTTTTCTTTTAAATTTTATTTTGCCGTAAAAATAATTGTAATTTTATCGTATGGACAGATTGCTCCCCCAAGATAAGGTCTTTCAAAATTAAAGGTTTTTACAGGATTGGTAGAGCTGACAAAATAGTCGCAGACAGTGTTCATAATGTGCGTGTTCAACCATATCTACATGAAATAACAAACATGTGACAATTTGGGCTTAATCCTTTGTGTGAGTCAGGAGAATATATTTGAAAACCAATGCACAATTTTCAGCAAAACACACTGTCCTTAATTTTGGTTATAACAACCGAAATCAGCTGTTGCTTTTCAGAAGGAAATATTCCAGAGAAAAAAATTGTTCTCGTATAATAAACTTTAAAATCAGTAAGCTTTCAGACTAAAATCAAACAATAATGTTTTTTTTTTAAATCCTTACCAATCCTGTATAATACCTTTAACTCACTACATTGTTTTTGGTTAATAATTTGTGTAGGGACAATTATGCCGTTTGTCGCAGCACCGATCGGTCTTTTCTAAAAATGTCTAGACTAGTTTACGCTAATGGCAAACCCGATAAACAAAGACGTGAAGCTCTGATGGCTGTACAGATGACGAAAATTAATCGCACGCTGATGCGATTTGAAACAAAAATGAATCACAGTGGAGTGGAGTGCAGAAAGTGAAACATCTGCAATTATAATCAAGAATAATGACATGGACCATCATTATTTGGGTTAACTTACCCGGACTACCGCCCTATCACCGGATACATTGGCTCTCCGGTTTGACTGTAACCCGGAAGGAAACTCTCCGTAGCGGATCCTAAACATCGCGAGGCCTTGGGGCACCACGGGTGAGTATTACGAAGCGTTGAGGCAAAACTGAAGGGGTGCTCGAGTAAGGGGCTATAGGTCACACAGGAACGCGTAACTTGGTCTATTTTTAGGCATAGACCCTCCATGCCCTACATTTGTGAAGGAGGGAATTTTCCCCATTTGAGCGCAACAAACCAGTTTCTTCTTTGGATCATGTTATGCCTCCTAAAGAAATGATTATTTTACAGTAACCGGATTTTGTTTAAACACAAGGTCTTTGTGTGAGTTAATATTCGCTGGACTACTATTACAGATGACGCATTTAATATAGTATTTTAAAGGAATAATAGATTTTGGAAGAGAACATTCATTCACATCCGCTAGTATTCAACGATTACACAATTCACACCAACCTGTGAAAGTGTCGTAAAAATTGGTGGTCACTTTTTGGTGAATGCAACGAATGTTTTGTCAACGACTTTTGTGTGTGAACATAATAATACGTGATTCTCCCCCCCCCCCCCCCCCCCACTGCAATGGACTCCTATGCAACGTTTTTGAGATGTCATTCAAAACTTATTTTCACGACCTGGTCAATATTCTAGTCAGTACAATCTCTATTGGGAACTGAACGGTGGTGATTGCCCCCTGATCATTGCCTTGATGCCCCTTGAAATGTTCCAGTATACAAATTTTACATTTCCCACGATGGGGGTGCCCTATTGCTAAGGAAATTCTCCATCGCCTTTACAAGACTGAAGTACCCGGTATCAGCCTAAGAGTGGGATTGTTATACATACTTTGGTAAGCTTGCCAGAAGGGGGCCGGGGGATGCACATAGTTATTTTCTTTGCCCCTCCCCCCTATTCCCACCTCAGTTTTTCCCGATGTCCGAAATTTAATTTGATTTGATTTGAATTTATTCGGATAAAACACAGCAAGAACCTGGCAAAAATACCTACACAGTAACAGGAGAATAACAAAAACGAAAGCAGAAAGAAAAACTGCACAAAATCATCCAAGAAAAGCCAACAACCGTAGACTTATTTCCATTGGGGTCCTATTTTAACCATTGCCCTCACATTATGTTCGCGTCACCACAGCTCAAGAATATGGCTTGTGTGAGTTCGTCATTGTAGTTAGGCCTAAGTCAATGTTTTTCCAGCAATACAAAAATGCATTAAAGATTAATGTACCCCCACCCTAAATTTAAACTTCCCCATCCCACCCCCAACAGGTTTGGTGCCACTCCCGAAGCTTTCAGATCAATTTTCTTTTCCACAACAAATTCCTGTAGCCTACCTTCGCATCAAACCATCTCAATACAAATTTGCGATATGATTTCCAACCATTATTTAGTTATTGTTATAGCTTTACCTCGTGTTCGAGATAAACAAGCCGAACCAAAACAAATCAAGCTCAAACCAAAACAAGAAACACCTTTTTTATAGATATGATAACTACTGAGTGGGTGTTGAAATCATCTGCTTTCCTTGGGACAGCAGAAAGTTGACGGTCAATCAAGTTTAGTGCACCAGCTTCATTTTCGGTTGCCTGTGGTGGGCGTGATCTTTGTACCTTTACTCTTTTGAGTGTTTACGAACCACCCACCTGAAAAACACACTATCTCGCACGTTTAGGGAAACTGTATTTTGGGGTCTTTGAAAGGAATGTTTTTGTACAGGGACAGTCGGAGTCGGAATGGGGACGTCGATAAGAGCTGTTGTCTCCCTTGTACGATTTACTCGTGGTAGAACAAACAAACATCTTCATCGCATGAAACAGATATTTTATCTCCTGATAGTGTGGGAATTATTATATGGAGTATCATGCTATGCCCTCCTTAGTCTTGATTGGCGAATCACTGGAAAGTAGACTTGCCCAGTCCCTCCTAAACAGTCGATGTTGCGCCCTCTACCGGCGACTAAAACAAAAACAAGCGTCATTAATCAAGCCTAATGTCTCCTTGCATAATATAAATTCATATCAAAAGTAGGTGAACAAAATAAAACCAATGTAATGAACATGGGTAAAAAGTACATTGCAAACATAAAGACTGTGCTCATTTAGGCCAAGTAAAAAAAAAACCAGACTCTGGCGTCCGGGATTGTTTTCGAAAAGGAAGGACCAGCCCCCGAAGGCGGATTTTCCTTCAAAGATGGCGGGAGTCTTTTCTTACATTATATCTTAATCAAACAAGATTGTTTTTTGGTGTTTTTCAATGTGAATTTCTTTGAATTTAAAACAAAAATATCGCGGAAGCCGTGAACAAACTTTTATTTGGGAATTTTTTGTTAAAAGAATAACTTGTTAATAATAAATTGTGACTATATACATCCCTGCCCCCCCCCCCTCCATGTGAGTGTGACAGTTTGAAGGTCTATGCGATTGACGACTATTAACTACAATTCTACAACAACAAAGTGTGTATGTCAAGCATGAAATAAAACTCAAAGTAAAATTGTTTATGTTATTCCTCTATCATCTAAGCATAAATCCCATAAAATCTTCTACATCCATTACAACGTTCGCGTGATCATTCTTTTAGAGTTATTATATATTTTATCCCACGCCCACGTCGTAAACTGAATAAATATAGAGGAACCATGAGGTTATAAGGGCACGCCGACTTTTGAAAGACTCTGTTATTAAGAAAAATAATACATAGGAAGAAGAAAGAAAGAACGAAATTATGTATTCACATAATCTAAGGCACATCAGAAAGCTTTGCCTTTGATCAGGGCCAAATTTCATAGAGCTGCTTCCACAGACAATAGTTCTTAAACATTTCCTGCTAAGCAAAAATAACCAGGATACCAGGCACAAATGGTACACGTGACATGACATTTTGACTGGTATATATCTTATTATTAGGCCTATGCTTAATCATTTCCTGCTAAGCAAAAATAACCAGGATACCAGTCACAATTGGTACACGTGACATGCCATTTTGACTGGTATTCTTATTCTAGTATAAGCATAAACATAATTATTCATATATAGTCATGAATATTTACAATGCATATCAGATAACTTTGCCGTTGATAGAGCTGCTTAAAGCAGACAATAGTGCTTACACATTTCCTGCTCAGGAAAAACAACTAGGATACCAGGCACAAACGGTACACGTGACATGCCATTTTGGCTGGTAACCTTATTATATAGTAAGCATAATTTTGCTTAGCTACTTTTTCTGTTTAAGCAGCTGAAATTGTTTCCTGAGGTTTACTGAAAATGTTCTTAGTCTCACTAAAGTATCATTTGTAATTTTTTGAATACTGATCAGTGTTTTTAAAGATCTTGTAATCTAAAAAACACTAAGGTACAATATTTCATAACAATGTAAAAATATTGCAAGAAAAGTGAACGGATACCTTTTTGAAATGTATGAATTTGCAATTACAGCAACAGAGACACCAAATATTGATCCTAATACTGAAATACTGATCCATGAATTGATAACCCAACCGGAGATCCGGATCGGAAGTTTGTCCAGAAAATCCGTATTAGGGTCAAGTTCGCACAAGTGGTTAACTAATGGTTGTTTAGTGACATGTAGGGCTTGCACACAGAAGTTGAAGTGCGAACGACTCAAGTCATGTCATTTCAACGCGACCGGCGGCTCGCAAATTTATGTTCTGCAGCACACGTCGGCTATGGAGTCAACAGTTAAGGGATATTTAACTGTTGACTCCGTAGCCGACGTGTGCTGCAGAAAAAAAAAATCGCCGGCGGCTCAACGTATACGTTATTGTTTTCTGATAACTGGCCCACTCTGCACTGTGCTATGAACACGGCTATTGATAATCAGCGATGCGGCCATGCCCAGTAGGCTGGTTCCAAATAGTCGACTAGCGTAGTCCAACTATCGTCGACTGGACAGAATTCGGGTTAACTTAGTAGCACTATATGGTCAACGATATAGTTTATGCGCGAACTTGGCCGTTGAGACCGGATTGCGGATCTTAAATGCAAACCTGAGCTATGCAATTTACACAATTTACCAACGTCACATCTTTTCTTACACGTCTTTTTTGAACAAGACACAGAAACTGAAACTCTACCCCAGCGACCGTCCGAATCATTTGCAGGCATGCAGACATTTCAATCTTTGAAATATTTTCCAGCAAAAGGGTTAATCCCCTTCTCATCCCGAACAATTCCTTAAGGCAATTCTTATCTTGTTTAAAGTTCAACACATACTTGCCGGTCGTAGCAGACGACACCGGAACAACACAAAGAAATGTGTGTCTTACGTTACCATAGCAATGACCTCAGTGCACGAGTTACAGAGGGCCGGATGTACTAATGGCTATGTAGCTCTCTTTAATTTGGAGTGTGCCGGGTACCGGTCTAGTAGTAGAACTACACACCGGAAACCAATGTTTCCGCTGACAACCGGCTTTGTGTATTATTCACTATATCAGAACAGGGGATGTCCTCAGGATTTCCAGACCGGAAGGACGTAAAGCAATAGACGGACTGTGACCTTCGGTCGACTTGACTACACCATAACACAGTCTAGTAAACGCCCCATTATACGGGAAGGAAGGAACTACACTATCCAACGAAGTCTACTTCTCGTGCTTGGAGGACTTATTTCGAGCAGACAGCCTTTTATGGCAAACCAATTATATGACATCAATATTGATTTTATTCTGGTTGAATAATACTGGGGTATCAATTAGCTTAAAAATAACCCACAACAAAAAAATAGACGACTTCCGAAACAATTGTACCTTTCTGTTCCTCTGAGGTTCAAGACAGGCCTGTTTGGCCAACGTAGTCCATTAGCCTCTGAGAGATATGGCAAACACCAATAGAAGTGCACCGTTTGGTTTGGGTTTCTGCAGATAGATTTACCCAAATCAAACAGTGCAAATATAACGTGTCCACCATAATCTTAAAATGGCTTAAACAAACACCACAATGAACTGCACCAAATAAGCATCTTGCTCCACAACCAGCACAGTGAGCTGCACATGAAAGCAAAAAACCTTGGTCCAGAATTTTCTCATGACCTTCAACTAAAGTAGACTATTTATCAACACCAGAGAGATTTTGAATAACCCGCCTACGAAATAAAGTGTCTGGGGGTGTGCACGCCCCCACGGTTCATAAACACCGCTTCAAAGGAAAGTTATTATTTAACACAACGAAGAACAAAAATGGCATCAAGAGATAATGGAAGAAGGCCTTGTGACCGACTTCTCATGAAACTAATTTTTTGAATATTGTGCCAAAAAAAAAAAACTTCGTGGATTGGAAATGGGGTCATCGGAGCATGGTAGTATGGGAATGTGGAGGTTGGGGACACTCCCCATTGGAGAGTGAGCTAAAATTACAAAGGGTGCACCACACTAAAATGTGGTACCAAAAAAATATATATCATGCGACAAGCCTCATAAATAATTTCTAAAACAGCAAATATGTGAAGTGCATGGCTTTTAGGGGTTGTTGAAAATGGTCCACGATTGTGTACCGTGGGATTGTTGCTCTCAACCTGGGGGCATTTCGGGTACCGGGTACCAGTATACCAGGCCCAGACTTCTCTTTTCGCTCACCAGCGTAAAGGGCCATTTTCCCGAGGTGGAGTCTGGTCTGTTACGGGTGTTTTCATTTGGGATGGGCATAGCTCAAAAAATAAGCGGACCCACCTCACAAAAGAAAAGAAAAATGAAGTTTAGTTGTCAGCAAATATGATTGGTTTTGCATCATGCGGCTGAGAGACTTTCAAATATTCTTTTAAAGGCCAACTTGTGTTTAAGAATAATATAAATGTACGTATATTAGCTTTTAGCTCTGGTTGATAAGGGACCTAATTTAGTGGGATACACTCCAAATGATCAGGAGCGTACCACCCCCTCCCCCGCTCAGAACCCTTGCCCCACCCCACTCAGAACCCCTGCTCCACCCCCGCTCAGAACCCTTGCCCCACCCCCACTCAGGACCCTTGCAAAAAATATATATTTTTGGGCATAACCTGTAACCCATTGAACCAATGATTCACCTGACGTCACCACCACAATGAATCTGGGCGCCTGTTTCCTTGTGTGTTATGGATAGGACGTGTAGTGTGCGTTTTAAGCGACGTGCGCGTGTTTGCACGCTCACCATTGTATTGGTACGCAATTTGACTCACGTATTCGAACATGTTTGGGACATACTATATCTATGGTTTGGGACCGCGGGACCAACGCGTTGGTCCCACGTACATTGCTTTAACGCGTGAAGAAATCAAACTCGCGAGACTTGCACAGTCTATGACAGACCAGCATGAGCACACGGTACCCGCGTGTGACGTCAGTGTTGGGGTTCAATACAAAACTGATAAACAAATTCACATCGGCTCAGTACATCAACTTATATAATTATAGCAGAGCAGTAAGTGTATGCATAACGTTTTTCACTTCGTGCATAAGGTTTCTCTTGGTAAAGTATAACCCCCACCCCCTCCGTTGCCCCACCTTCCCCCGAATGAAAACGTCTAGTTCCACCGGTCCTTGCTCTATGGTTCCACCAATGCAAAGGATCCTTTACTTGAGCTAGATGGCCCTGGGAGGTAGATAAACAAGTATGATATGATGGTCGCCATGAACTATACCGGTCTGTTGGCTCGATGGTGGCTCGATTCCAAAAAACACGACTGTTACAACAATTATCATTACATCGTTAATGTGTTTGAAAGGACACACTGCGAGGAACGCTTTAACGGTTCATGTTTTTAAATGAATAAATAATAGTGGCTTCTGATATAGCGCTCATATCCCTCACTTAGTGACGCTCAAGGCGCTTCAACATTCAGTATTTTCCTGCAAGGTATTGTGTGGAGCTATGTTTTGAAGTATTAAACCTATTCCTTTACATAGCACCATGTGGTTTACAAGGTGCTGTGGCGCAATATGCTGCCAATCAAACCAGGAACACCGGGGCGAACCCCTTCTCTTTACGATAAGTGCACTGGGTTCTTTTACGTGCATTACACAACACACGGGATCAACGGCTTTACGTCCCATCTGAAGGACGCAGCAATAATGGTTAATTGTCTTGCTAATTATGGACACAAGTGTCATGACCGGGACTCGAACCCACACTTTACAAAACAGAAACACCAGAGCTTGAGTCCGGTGCTCTTATCCACCCTTTTCTGGGTCAGGCTGACCCAGAAACTGATTAAAATGGGATTTAATATCGTATTCTGCGTCATTTTTATCCATTTTGGGGGTAACTTTGACTCAGATTTTGGGTCATAAAGACCCAGAAATGGGTCAGCCAACCCTGCACCCCGGAACCGGGTCAATTTTTTTCAGTGTACAACACTGCGCGTACAACACTGCGTGTACAACACTGCGTGTACAACACTGCGTGTACAACACTGCGTGTACAACACTGCGTGTACAACACTGCGTGTACAATACTGCGTGTACACACATACTTTTGCACACACCGTTGTGGGGACTTCCTATTGTTGTTCTATTGTTCCCTTTTCTAAAGAATTACCTTGTGGGGACCCAGTTTAAGAAAGAAAAACGTTCGGTGTGTATGCCTACCCAACACTGCGTGACAACACTGCGTGTACAACACTGCGTGTACACACATGCGTGTACGACACTGCGTGTACACACATGCGTGTACAACACTGCGTGTATACACTGCGTGTACACACAATGCGTGTACAACACTGCGTGTACTACAACACTGCGAGCACTACAACACTGCAGTGAAGTAAATCACGAGAAGTCTCCTCGACTCCAGTAAGCTTAGCCCAGGCCGATTTCCTACCTCCGGGTCCCCACCGCAGAGTGGATTCCGGAATTCGGGCGACTGCTTAGTTCTGAAAAGAAGTGTCCTGCTTATTAACTACCTGGGCGGAAGGTAGGAAATCGGCCGGGACTACTGCTTTCACTTGGTGGATCGCGGGGACATCTCTTTATTAACTTCACTGCCGCGGACTGAGTTTGAAATTGGCCTCAACGTTTGGACTAGCCTCCTATATCTATAGTCATAATCAGTTTCCTGACGTACTTCACCACGGGACCATCAATTGGTTCAGAAAAAACTTTTGAAAATGTGATAAATCCCCCTTCCGTTCCCCGTTTGTCTCCCAGTGGAACCCTGTCACCTTGGCTCGAGATGCTGTATTGCCTTGTCGACTTGACTAGAACCTTTTCCTAGAAACTAGCATGTTTATCACATTAAAATGGCCCCCAAAATAGTCCCCCTTGACTCGTTACTTGACATCATGTACTTCGAAGTAAATCGAACCTTGATATTTTCATTATGTCAGCTTCCGTGCATCGCCTGCTGTATCGATTGTCGTGAAGTTTACGTCAACCCTCCTCCATTTTAGCTAAACAAGATAATTGTGAACGCTTAACGCCCCCTTAAACACCTTTTAAGTGATTGGTTTGACACAGTAGTAGCAGATCTCACAGATGGCGGTGCACTCATTCATGATTCGTTTTATGAGGTTGTTTTTACCACCAGCATTGGATTTCTCGGTTTTGTGAGTTAAAGACAAGTTACATAGAGTGAAAAGAAAACCATGTTTCAATGTGAAAGCTCTCTGGTTTTAAATGTCACACTAATAGAAATCCACCTGAGAATAATTTCCATTAATTCCCGAAGACCCTCAAAATCACCCTTGCCTAATTCGATTAGAGCATTACGCATTGCCGCAAAAGTGCAAACTCCCCGTTTTATCACTATACGTCACGTCAACGTGACCCCCCTAATATGATGAGATTTTGTACAATTTGTACACAGGTTTATTGACATCATGGTATCTAGAGGACACCGTACACGAACCTCCCTACGATTTGTGGTGGTTTCTAAAAAAAAAAAGTGGTTTAACAAAACGACGTTTCGATCAGTGTGCTCTGATCGTCTTCAGGAGAATGCTGGACTCTGAACTAGATTGTCAACACCATTCAAAGTCCCAAAGCTGACTTAAGATGATGGAAATCAATTCACTCTTCCGAAACAAAAACATCTTCCCTTTAAAACAGATACCTTATGTCAACTTCCTCGTCATATGTAAAACAACTTTCACTGCACGATCATCTCCGGTGTATGACATCATTCTGTAAACATTACACTTCCTCTTTTCTTCTTGGAAGGAAAGGTACATCTTTGTTTATATTTTGAAGCGGATGGAGAGTCCAGCTCCTGGTGCAATGGTTTATGCATGGGGAAGCGAGATTCCTTCCTCCGGGGAAGGTTTTGGGATGACACGGACTCTTCTCCTAGTTTGCTATTTAAAATGACCTACGGGTAGATTGCATTTTTTGTATAGTAATCATTGAGTGACTGTCCACTAAGAATATTAAACTGCGATTGGAGTGCTCTATCTATAAACGGGGTGTTAATTTAATACGTCCTGGAAATGACAATATTATATCATTATTACACCGTCATTTAGCAACAAGATACAATATTCTATTTCACTTTTGCTTGACTCTTTTTCTTGACTCTTTTCCTTGAGAACTTCAAATATATACGGTGCATAAACGGACATGAAAGCAACTCGTAGCTTACTGTGAACAATTTGTGTGCCCATGTTTCCTTTTTATAACTCAGCGCTATTGAGCTGATCTTTTCTTTTAGAACACTGTATAAAAAGTTACTGCTTAAGATGAGCAGGGATATGGTATTGCAGTTATGCAAAACTTCCAGCATTCTTTATCGACTATGAGCCTTCCACAAAACCATGAGAGAATCTTCTATTATTATAAAGGCTTATACCTCGATAAAACGAAAGCCAATTGAAGGTCATTCGTTGAGGAGTAAGGATGGCGTAACAGCGCGCACCCCTGAGCCTCCGGTGCCTCCCCCATTTGAAATCTTGACTCTTGAGACTAAAAATTTCCATAATAAAATGTAACATTTAATAAGCTCTTATGTAGTAGAAACTGTAATGTTTTGACAACTGTTTTTTTTGTTTTACCTTCACGACAGATTATCTTATGAAAAAAAAGCAAATGAAGAAACAAGAGCGCTGAAAAGGGGATCGGAGAGTACAGTTTTAGTTGGCCAGAAGTGCCAAGTAGAAATGTTGCACCCCTTTGTGCCACCTTAAATTTCACCCTATACTTTCCTCGCACTAGTACAACAAATTATTACGAATCCTATCAGGTGTCAATAGAGCATAGATATGGTACTTTATAGTTGCGCAATAGTGCCACGATTTTCATCGTAGGGCTTACATAATAATTCCATGAAAGAACCTTACACTATTATAAAAGCCTATTTACCGCGATAAAGCGAAGGCCAAATGCAGACCTTTTACCGAGGAGTAAAGCTGCTCAACAAGTCTACACTTGTTTTGGCTTCAGAACCTGAACAAGACGTCAGGTGCGATCTAGGGACCTGATTATGGGTATTGAGTGTGTGCCAGACAGAGAGCCAGCAAAGGTCGCGTTCATCGACAATCTCAAACAATGTCTGGTTACTTTTTGTTTTAATGTTTTTCCAGTTACGCAATGGGCGATTTGTCAGGGATGGGCCAGTGTTAGAACTACGACCTCGCGCGCAAGTATCGCTTAAGTGGATGATGGGACATACAAAACTGTGCATTACTTACGAGACAACAGTTAATTTTATTGAGAAGAAAGAAAGAAAAAACAAAAAACAAACAAGTATTCTACCATGGTAACAGAACGTCAGGGCATTTTCCCCCTATCCCAGAATTTGCAAATTGGGTGAGGGGTGGTGGGTAGGCATACACACCGTTGTGGGACTTTTACACAATGGAACAAAGGTCCCCACAACGTTTTTCTTTGTTAAATTGGGTCCCCACAAGGGAATTCTTTAGAAAAGGGAACAATGGAACAACAATAGGAAGTCCCCACAACGGTCTGTGCAAAAGTGTGTGTGTTGATGCGACCCTCTTAAAAAAACACCCTATAAATTGTTTCAATAAACTTTTTAATGAAACAACAAAGTTTGGACCAAAATATATATATATATATATAGGCACGGCTGTACACCTAGGCCATGGAGGGGGGGGGGGGGGGGGGCGCGTGAGTTATACAGTGTAGTGCGCATTTTATTCAGCGCGGAGTTTACACACTTTTAACCAAAATGTGTACATGCAATTTAAAGGGTCTACACTCAGTTCGTTCTGTTCTGACAGTTAACAAATGCGGAAGTGCACATATTGGAGGTGAATTAATGCAGTATGCAATAAGACACAACACCATATCGAATCTAGTCCCTTTTTGTTTCAACGACAGTCATTCTTGAGTACATTCTTAATATTCAATCCGACAATGGAGTTATCTCTATTACGAGCGAGCAAAGTCAACAGTTAGTAGCGACATCTCCATTGTTAATTGAGATATCTATTTTGTTAATAGGGTCGGCAATCTCTATTATTAATAGAGATATATCCATTGTTAGCAGTGACATCTCAATAATGTGAACATGTCTTCATAGTAGGGATACTCCATTGTTAATAGAGATATCTCAATCAAAAAAGATGTTTTCATAGTAGGGATACTCCATTGTAATAGAGATATCACAATCAACAAAGATGTCTCCGCTGTAGGGATACTCCATTGTTAATAGAGATATCCCAATCAACAGAGGTGTCAGGGATATCTCCATTGCTAATAGAGTTATCTCAATCAACAGACTCCATTGTGAATATCCCTAGAGTAGGCAAGCACCCTTCATTACAGGTATCCTCAGGCTTGCGAGCTACAAGGATTAAGTTCACTTATAATATACATATAAAAATAATAGAGATATCTCCGTATTTAAAATATCTCCGTTGTTAAGACATACCCATTGTTATTAGAAATATGGGTAGAGGATTGGTATACTGGCTTGAGCTTTCTATTCATAGAGCTTTCAGATTGATACGAATTAGGGTTTTTGTTCGAACTATGAATCCTGTTATTTGTCTGTAAGAGTCTCAAAGATTTTGCTTTTTATTGATGGGTCATGCCTCCCGTCTGTGAACTAATCGAGTTGTTCATTTAGATCTTTGTAGGGAAAATAAATGGTGATGATTGATGGATTGATTGATTGCATCCGAAAGTACAGTGTCCAATATTATGGAGTTACAGCAAACCATCAACAATAACTTTATTGGAGGGAAACTATACAGCACAAAACAGTACCTAAAAAGTAATCAATGGTTTGTCATGAGCTCATATTACGAGGGACACCGGGTACAAACTTCCTGCCAAAAGCGACACCGCTGGTGCTCTTCTCAGAACGTACTTTGAAGGTCACAATAATAAATGGCAGTGGCACTCACTAATTTGTCTCTGTCAAATTATGGCCCTAGAATGGTTGTGGGTTTACCACTATACCCGAAGGTCTATAGGCTCGGGAAATGTTTAAGCCAGATTCTGAGAAAAAAAAGTGGCGAACATTACTTTGCATTACTGTGCATTACTGAAGAAACCTCAAAACCTCAGTTGCTTCTTCATCACAATGATTATTGTTCTGATTCCTGAGGGCGAGCTATAGAATGAAACCTTGGTAGCTTGTATACTGTCAATAAATGCATTATACGTTTTCTGTCCTCCATAGTTTCACATACTGATTCTCAGCATTTATGGTCCATCTCGCGTGAAATCACAATGGGGTGATTTGAAAAGCTTGCCGCCAGTTGGAAAAATGCCCAGGACCGGATCCAGGGCTCCAGATTCATGGGTCAGCCTGACCCGATCTTCGGGTTCAAACTACTGCCATGCACAATAGAGCTGTCCCAGGTCCGAATTTAACAGATGAAGGATCCCAATTAGCCCATGCTCATTTCCGGGAGACCGTGGCCCGTTTTTTGGGGTCACACTGACGGGTCAGTATTGTGTTTTTTGATAGATTATGTGTAATTTTAACCCCAGGCAGGTCATTCAATTCGGGCCATGGCCAACCTCGTCCCCATGGTTTACTTTATTTCCCAACTATGTTCACAATAGTAAACCCTGGGAGGGAAACTCCTTACTCGGACCGTGATTGGACAAAACCAAGTGTTAACCGTTGTCAAAACAGCCGACCGGCAACCAATGTACAAACAGGCTATTAAATCTGGTACCGGACCACAAGACCATGACGAAGATGTGAATTTCGAAAAGCAGCCAGACTAATCTAATTTGCATACGTATCCAAAATTTTTGGATATGCAAATGATCCAATACTAGGGTGAGAGAGCGGTCAACCTGGTACTGCTCGACACACCCTGGGG
Source organism: Pycnopodia helianthoides (assembly GCA_032158295.1). Lineage (NCBI taxonomy): Eukaryota > Metazoa > Echinodermata > Asteroidea > Forcipulatida > Asteriidae > Pycnopodia > Pycnopodia helianthoides. The sequence continues at coordinate 14,628,772 of CM063258.1, forward strand.
ACGAGGTTGGGCCATGGCCCATTGAGACCCTTCTCTGGGTCAGTTCTGACCCGACACTTTGGGCTGTTGAGACGTTCCTGAACCGAATTCCGAGTCAGCTGACAACGGAATCCACGACAAGCTGGACCAGAAATGGGGTTGACCGCTTTAAAATGAAAGTGGGTTAATACCTTGACCGTATTACCAGCCTCAACTCCCTAGGTCTGTTTTTTTTAAAACTTCTGTGGGTCCTGCTTCATTCTAACTTAACCAATGTGGTAGCTCAACATCCAATCTGTTGGACTCTGATTATGGCACATAGTGCAGTTCTCTGTCCAAACATAGCACCGTGGTCCAACAGTATATATATCTAACAAAACATGCAGTTTGATTTTAGAGAAGTCGTAATTTAAATATGAGGTTTAAAAGTCAAACAGCAACTCAACACCCAAACTGTTGGATTCTAACAACGAGTGATATGCCTGATCCCACGTATTGTAAAGCATGACCAGTTTGCAGTCATCAGTCCAGCATAATTCAACAAAAATGCTGTTGGATACTGATGGTCTGGGGGCGGTTGTTGGCCCTGTAAAGGTTTTTACTGCGAATGAGTCAGTACATCGAGGCAACATCGCCCCTCCCCCCTCCAAAGTGCAACCCTGGAGCTTCAAAAACGATCAGCAGACAAAAACAAACTCCGACGATGTCAGGGCAGACACTGTTTACATGACGATGTCAACTTTCTCAGAAACGCACAGCCAGACCGAGTTCTTACCAGATAAACCTTTCGTAACCAAGACTTTTCGGCTCCCTATGTCTTATTATTTAGTCATCATGGAGGTATTAGTTCAGGGAGCTTGACCTTTGACCGAGATGGGTATAACTTATACACTTGCGCATGCTTCTTATTGCATCAACGATGAGGCAAGTGTTGGTCACTACCATCCTACCCCCGCCCCCTTACCTACTTGGCAAAACGCCAGTTGTTTCTCAGAAAATCAGGTAATGACAAATCTCGAGCTCGGAGAAATATTAAGGGGTGACTAAGGAGGTTGCCTGTGTAAACCTTGCTGGAAAGGGAAAGTGTAGCTGAGCTCAGGAGGAAGTTCGACACTGCGGCCAAGTGACAGGTAAACGAAATAATCCCGCTGGCGGTGAGGTTAAAAGAAAACACCAATTGTTCACCTGTCACAACCAAAACAATGGACAACAGTAGGGCATTGATGGGGTCCAACAAAAATATAACAATGGATCCTTACAGAGAACGGAAGAAAGTTGCTCAGATGGAATAATGATGGATATTGTGCTCTGTTTCCTTTTTGCCGTCCTAATACAAACATGGGATTGGGGGATGATCAATTGTGTACACAACTCGCGCGCCGACAATAGCGGTGAAAGCCCCCCGTTAAGAGGGGGGTTAAGTGTGGGTATACATCACAGCTGACGATGAGTTAGCAGTGGTGGAAGGACATTGTATTGAACTACTGCGGTAGTCATCCTTAACGAAATCAATTTACTAAATCACGCTTGGACATCACACAAAAAAGAAGAACATTAAGTTCCCAGGAAGATTGATCTGTTGTTACACTTTATTCTTCATTTAGGGGACGTTGAGCTCGAGTATCCGTGTGGAAGTTCGGGGAGGGGGTTGAAGGAGAGGTTACTGACTTGTCTTTTATCCATTTTTTGGGGGGGGGGGCAGAAGCACGTACGCAAGATGTTCAAACTGTACTCAACTCATGATGAACTGAATACAAATTGCTCAATCCCACGCCCCCTCTCCACTCCCATTTCCCATCTCTCTGATTTGATAGGATCCGTGGTCTAACCATGGACCTAAATGGTTTAACCCACTTATCGTTACCCTTGTGACAAAATGATCACATCGCGGGAAAGACACGAAAAATATGATCGGCCTCGAGTTACACCTTTAAAAAAAAAGTCAACAGCTCGGCAACTTTCTTCTAAACAATGAAGAAAGCCCCGGTTATTACTTCTCGATAAAAACCACCCGCTGAACATGTCATCACACTTAAACGTGAGGAACCTTGACGGGTTCACCCATTGTTCGGGCTATTCGCGGTTATTGCGGTCTCTCTTCTCTAAAATAGACCCTCTTTATTTTACAGCCCCTTGACAGGTTCCCTGTAAAGACTAGGGTTGTTTCGAACGCTTAGTTCATCAGGGGGCCAGTCTGGTGTATGTCTAGCCTCGGTTTGATCGCTTGCATTTCAATGGGGATGACATGGCAAGGGAAAATGTCGCTATCCTATATAACTTATATCTTATTATTTAGTAGAGGTTTGCGGTAACACTATAAAGTACATACAGAACTCTCTAATGAGTTGTGGTGGTTCTGAAAAGAACATGTGGTGTGAAAAAAACAGCTCAACGTTTTGATTGGAGTTCTCCGATGGTCTTCAAGAGAGAACTAGACTTTGGTAATACAGGCTGTATTATTGTAGATGAGGATTGCTCTATATACCCAGTGCAGCTCTATATACAACGCGCAGCGTGCATACACGCCATGTTGGATGTCAAAACGTGCACAAAAGGATGGTACACGTGTTAACGCACCAAATGCGCGTGCAAACACGTGTGCCATCCTTTTGTGCACGTTTTGACAACCAAAATGGCGGACAGGAGACGCGCGTGCAAGTGCGCTGCGCGTTGTGCAATGGGTCTATATAAGAATGATGCGTGAAGTAGGGAAAACTTATATATGGATATTGAATTGTCTCGGTTTATGGCTTACAGTTTAATTTGGATGTAGTGTATACAGGATAAACATAGCTGAGCTTGAGAACTCATGCATAATGTTTGAATACGGCAAATGCATCGCCTGAAGAAAAAAAAGGTACGCAAACCCGGGAAGTGAGTGAGGAGATTTGAGGACAGCTCAACGGGGAAGAAAGTTAAGAAGCATTATGGGATAGCTCCTGCTGTGTTTTGTAATACAATTTGCAAGAAGTATTAAGAAGATCGCCACGGCTACACACTGGGCACCTACGGTGGGATTTACACAAATTATTCCCGAAATTGATTAAGCCGTTAATGCAACAGAGAGGACGAGGAGAAAGTTCACGGGGGAGGGGGGGGGGTTGTCCATGAAGTACACTTGACTTATATATTGGTAACAGTATATCAAGAGCTTATACGTGCGCAATTTTTAATTACCTGCAAAGTTTGCCGACGGTTTGGTCTACAGGTTTTAAAAACAAAACGGTAAGATCCTTTCCAATCAATCGTCATTACTTACGCCTCTTTATTTTTGCCCTCCCACACTTTACCCAGAAACGTTTCTGGGTAAACTTTACCCAGAACCTATTGAATGTTTCTGGGTAAATTTAGTGCCAACCTCGATTGTTTACTTCGAGGACCCTTACGATCGTGTTACCAGTGCGAACGTCATGACGCGCTTGAATCATGATTTCGGAGCGGGGGGGGGGGGGGACGCCTGCGTATATTTTGATCGTGAGGTCGACGCGTGGGAGCGATAATCGGGTGAACGACTTGCTCGCAGTGGTGCCGTGACCCGTGTGATTACATACGGCATGTGCAATCTCCAGCGAGTCGACGTCGTCGATTTCTCAACATCGAGCCCTGTGTGCCTAGAGGCACCTAACAACACGCAGCTTCCACTTTGCCAGTTTGTTTGGGTTTGTTTATACACACTGATCCCTGGTGATACAGCCTTAATGTGCGACAAGAAGGTTCATCATCGCTGAGGTTATAGCAGCGGGATTTTCAACGTCATTTCACGGTTGAAAAAAAGTCTCGACAAAGTTTACGTTTTTGTAACATATTGAACTTTTTCTTTTAAAATTAAATGGGGATTATTTATTGTGTTTACTCTTAAAGGTACTCCACTCCTAGCCTTGGCTTATTAGGATCGTACCTACACAGGATGGAAATAATTAATGTTATATTGAAATGAATTTAATTTGAATGTGAACTATGCTTTCGAAACCGTTTCAAGTCCAACCGGCTATAGAGATCAAAAAAGGCATTTACTTCGTAAGGGCGAAACTTTTTTCTTTAGTGGTTGTCATCTCTATCATTAGTGTCAGTGATATTAAAATACCGTTTGAACATTTCGAGGGGCACCAAGGCACTGGCCAGGGGCACTGGAGGGAAATTGTTTCAGTGAAACCGGACCTGGAATGCTCTCATTCCGAAGCGTTCCGTTTCAGTCTGATTTAATGTCATTTATCTAATGCATTTTGCACGTTCAATGCACCTGTATGTTTGATTGGTGCTTAAAGCATGATCTTATGATGTTGCTTTGTTATGCTTAGTTAAGAATATCATATTTGATTTGTTCCCATATTTTGTACTTTGTGTGCCCATAACCGATTTGTCTTTTAAACCACGCAGACACCATTGGTAATTGTCAAAGAACAGTATCCACACTTTGTGTGAACCAATATATACATGATAAAACAAACCTACTATAATTTAAGCTCAACTCCGTCATCGGGAGTAACGAGAAAATAGTGAAAACCACATTGTTTTCCTTGTTTTCAAACATCGAGTTTCAAATTTACGAGATCAAAACTAATTGTTTTACTCATTTCTGAAATACTATAGCCATGCAAGCAAACATAAATATTTCAAGTGAAGTTTTCCTCTATGACCATCTTTGTGTTATGCGCAAATCTGTGAACATTTTCTTTCCAATTTCCCAATGTTGTGCACACGCTAACGCGAGCTATTGCGAAATGCGCGTTTATTGCACTGTCCTGGTGAAAGATACAATTTTGCGTGAGAATACCAGAGAACGTACATCAAAGGCAGCTTGCCTTACGAAATATTCACTTTTCTTCTTCTTTCTTGGCCTGATTGTGATGGGACAACCGGGGTGCGGACGTGGACACAAGGAGGTAATTGGAAGCTTAAGTTACACCACCCTTAATCACAGACAGGTTAAGAAAAGGCGGCACTAGATCAATAAGATTAAAGGGGGCGTGCACTGGCAAATGCCAAGTCAAATCGACCACTTTGCCGGAAGTTTTGATTCCGGGGCCATCGGCATGGATATCGGCCTCGGTCGGTTGTTGGGGCGGCGTTGAATTCATCACCAGCTCTCGGGGTAGGGCATCAAACGCGGTGCTCGCTACGGGTGGTCTGCTCTGACACAACCCGATACAATCGGGAAGTTACACATGCACAGGTCTACGACCGGACAAACTTAAAGATTTGTGTAAAGCCCACAAAATGGGGGATTAATAGACCGTGAAGAAATGAATGAACAGAGGGTGGTCTTGCGGGGGCCCAGTCCATAACCCTGCTCTATCTACAGTGCAAGTCAACGTGCTGGAAACGACTTTATGGTTAAATGTAAAAAAAAAAAAAAAACCGCGAAGAGCGTAATATTAATAATTTCCAGGCAGGCTTGCACCGACTTCTTGTAGAAGCGTGGGATTGTTCCTTGGTGAGTGGCTCACCGCTGTGAAGGGGCGGACGGGTTATACCTACAACGGGGTGAAATGTGGGTCATTTCACTTTTGGGTGTTTCTTTTCAACTCGTGTAATAGAAGAGACGGCTTTCTCTCCGGCAGCAAATTGCGATACTTGTAATCATTTTCTGTAATCTTGTTGGGACAAGCAGTCTTTTCATCGCACTTCAACCGCAATTTGACAGTTGTACTTCAAAGCAAAATCAAACCAGGTGTTGTGAAACAAAAATTGTCATTATGTATTTTAAAAAAATGTTTTAGTATGTTGTGCGTCTGGTTTTGCTAAATAAGTCAGACAATCGACTCTTTGAGAAAGAGTAGTTGGTACAATTTTCTCGAAATTTTTGCAGCGGTGACACTAGGAAGCAGTTGAATACCGTTACATACCAAATCAATTTTCTTCACAAGCCAACTTTAAAATGACTAATAAAATAAAAAATAAAGTTACGTTGGTATTGAGAACCCTTATTGGTTCTGCAATGATATCAGTACAAAACCGTCAACTTTTGATAACAAAATCATGTTGAATGGTTGATAATGTCATCATCATCATCATCATGAGTTGCTTAGCGACGAAGACTGCTTCCACTACTTCACAGCGGCTCTCCAGTCAGGAACCAATTTCCTTCAGCTGTTAAGCAGAACAAAATTGCTTAGCGCAGAAAAATATAGCTTAACAGAAGAAACAAGTTACCAACCAAACTACAATGCAATGTATATTGTTGTGACTGATTCTCTGCTAATTTTGGCTCAGCAGAACTTAATTTGATAAGCATATTTTTTTCAGCAAAACAGCTTTATAAAATTGGGCCCAGCTCTTTGGCTTGCTAGGGATGACCATGACTTCATCAATCAATCAATTCACTTTATTTCACATCACATGGTGGGAGTAAAACAAACGATGAAAATGTATATAGGTGAAAAGTGACAGAGAAGAACAGGGTGGCAAAGATGTGGAGTATGTTTGTGTTTGCTTGTCACGTGTAAGCCTCCTCTTTTAGAAAAATCAACACAAACAAAAATACAGTTGACACAAAAACAAAGCAAACATAAAATAATGAGTAAATGAGTATATGAATATAAATAAATAAATCAACAAATAAATAAATACTTTGTGGTTCATAATATCTTTCATAGTGAATACAAAGTAAGACAGATACAAAATTTGAGTTTGAAAATAACAAAAATATTTCCAAACTCATTTTCAATTTTGTTATCAATACACAAAAGAATGCAACAGCTGGCTTGTTGTATATATTTTGTTTCTTCACGGTACACCCATGGTTGCACAATTAGACACAGTTGTCAAACTTCAAGCCATTTCTGTATAAGAAATGAAAAGTTACTTTACCAACAGGTTGTTGATTTTTGTGGTATCTCGGATTTGGATAACACTCGCCTGCAAGTGTACAAACAACTTTATTAAGAGATATCCGACCGCAATGTAAATATACAACCGGCTCTTATAACAAGATGGTCCTCAGGGGGAATGAATTTATGATTCCATTGAGATTCTTTTCTATCGCTAGCACCGGAATTGTCGTGGATTAAACACCCACCGGACCGCGATAAGGAGGCATTCCTCCGGCGGTTTACGCCACCGGACCTGGCGACATACGGACGGGGCGAGAGCCGGTGGTGGTGTACACGAGTGCCGGTCATGTCCTCAACCCGCCGGATAACATCCACACGTCCGTTGACGAATTTATTTCCAACAGGAATTAGCAAGTCAGGAAGTTTAGGAAACGAGGGGGTGGGGTGCAGTTTAATAGCCTGTACAGCAATCGCCACTTTAAATGATTGATTGGCCTTTTACACAAAATGCAATAAAGCTTTATCAGATCAGAGAGACCGTTCTTGTGGCTTAATTTTGACACCAAGCTAGTTTCGAAAGGGATCTTTACGAAATTATTTATAGTATTTCAAAATGAATCAATGTATACTTAATTAACAACGTCCTAACTTTCGTTCGCGTATTACAGGTCCTACAATCAAAACCGGCTGAATAACTGATAAACAACTTTAAAATGTTCCATTTCGAGAACCGGAACAAACGTATTACACCCAACAAATTTGTGAAGGCATGGATTATGTCACAGCCAATAGTTCTCTCCATCCCCGGTCAGTACCCCCTTCTTAATACTCGCAGATAATCTAATTCGTTGATTGACGCGCACCCCTCACCCAAGACCATAAATGTGACATGCCCCGACATGAACGAAATTTAAGATCTGAAATTAAGTGGCATTTAACATACTAAGTAACCCTTTGCAATATTTGTTATTGGGGTTGTGTTATGTCCCTTGTCTCTATTTGTTTTGACCTTATTTACTTTCTTATTCGTTTACTGAATTTGATGTTTTGACTTTGATTTTTGCCATCTTGTTTCAAAGTAACCTTTGCTCCTTTTGAGTTGCCTCTCTTTTGCTTAACTGCAGTGCGATGGTGTAATCATTTGTGCATGTAAAGTCGGTATTGTTTTGTTCATGTTTTAACTGTCATGCTTTGTGATGTGTCTAACTTTCTTGTAATTGTTCGTCTTACCTTGTAAGATTTATGTTTTTGTTTCACACTCAGTTTTCTGTTTTGATTCATGGGTTTTCTTATTGCTCTGTATTCTACAATTTTACTATTATTGTTTGTACACAGGGCCCTTGGGGATAGCAGTTGTAACACTGATAAGGCTAAACCCTGTCTAAATAAATAAATTAATAAATAAAAAAATAATAGTACCAGTTGTATATACATTTGTATAACCATTTGACCCCATTTGAAAAGGAGATGCCCAAACCACCTAGCCCCCTTAACTCCCAGGCCCCCTTTTGTGTTTCTCCGCGGACTTAGGGAGTATCAGTATCGCCATAGACACGATGACGTCAGAGTCTACCCTCGCATCAATATTCCTATTGATTCTCATTGTGGTTTAATTACCCAAGAGTTAAAATAATCCCTTCCCTCCTATTGCCGGTAAAAGGAAGTCGCAATATTTGGCAATTGATCATCTTTTGCTGGCCTGTCAGCTCGCTTGACTTGAAAGGCTCAAAGCACCGACAAGACAGCCCGTGGATAAGCGGCTTTTGTCCCGTGATAATCTGTTGAACGAATGCCCTTGTCCGGCCAGCGCGAGTGCCTAACAACGAAACTGTATTTTTCTATGACTGCCACAAACAAATTTTCCAGGCCTTGTAAAAACTTTAACACCCTAAAGGAATTACAGCACAATACGATCTTTATTAAAGGCTATTAATTTGATAGTGAGGGATATCAAAGCAAGTAAATGCCGCCGATAGATGGGTGCGATATTTTGACAAGGGACACCCCTCTCAGTTCGGCACTTTTTTGTGGGTAAAATGGCGGGATTTCCCGGGGCACTTTCCCTCTACGTGCCGGGAAGACTCACATTATGTGGAAAGTGATGTTTCTTTCATTGACGATGTGATCAATTAAAGTTGAATTTACATTTGACGGACACAACTAGTTTGTGGGTCAAAAAGCACTTTGTGTCGAGATCTAGTTCGAAAACCATGCCGACACTGCAAAGAGGCCCCAATAAACAACAATTTATTATATGGGAAAAAAGGTTAATGGCCTGATATAATCGACCCTATAGTAGAGATTTTCTCGAAGGCTAACTGAGCCGTCAAGAAAGACTCTGCTAGAGGGTAACTTTTGGGGGTGCATTTATACCATAGGTCTTTTTGATTGGTAAGCAGTTTGCAACAGCTAATTTCATTTTCTCGTTTATTTTATTGTTAAGTTTATTAAGAAGAGCAGTCCGCCCGAATAGGATCCAATTTCAAATGCGATTCTTCCAAAGGTTGCTCCATTTATATTCTTAAATCTGTGTCGTGAGTTTGGCAGTTTTAGGACACCGTCCGATTTTATCAAATAAGGTCTTTGGCTTGAGGGGCTATGTCCAGTAAACAAGGTATCATTTTTCTGTGAGACCCGAGGAGCGGCTTCGGCATGAAAGCAACTCAGACGAAGTTGTAGGCGCACCTTTCTTAGGTGTACCTGTCCCTCCCCCATCTGTGCCTCATTATTACACAATTTGCACCCGTTAATCTGCAAGGAACGGGGTTAGGCCCTCGACCGTCTTTATCAGCAGAGTGAGCGGCACCGGGGCACTTTGTAAAAAAGACTTCCCGCGGTATGTCTTGCGGCGGATCACGGGGTAAACTGTCGCTTCCGATCCCGTTTTCTGTCAAGTCATGTTCCGCCGTCCATTGTCGACTGTTATCGTTACCGGAGTGATCAAATTCCTCGGTAGGATTACAACCGTTTGCACTCCTCGGCGAATCGATATTCGCCTTTTAAATACATTCAAGACTTTTCAAGATTTTGGTTGTGAAGTTTAGTCAACCATTATGTTTCCGTCGCTCCCATTTTCACTTTCTGTTCGGGCCAAAGCCGCTCCCTGATGGTATATCGGCATGCCTTCCGTTTTTGCCCCCGGCAAGAAACCAAAAACGGCGGTGAAGGTAAGCCCTGTAGACCGGCGCCAACCCCTTTTTCTCGAGATAGTGGACACTTTTCGGTGAACCTTTGTACAGGGTTCATTCGTAAATAAAGGGTTCAAATGATTCCAAATACTAATATTACTGCACAATTTCCAGATAAAGATATACGATCCTTAGGTTTCTGGAATACTGACAATACAAAGTTTCCGATTTAGGTCTTTAGCAAAGTTTTAACATAAATATACCCAAACAATGTATACAAGTTACTCAAATACAGTGAATTATGTTTTCGGGATAGTCCTTCGCCACATACTTCACTTCTGGTTCACTGTGAAAACATAACACAGCTAGAAAAAAAAGCATATGTCACGATGCAGGCGTCCTATCTCCTATATGCAAATCAACGTAGGCCCTAACCAAAGTTAGACTGTGGTGGAAAAACAATATGGCGCCTATAGATTGTGAATAGTTCAGTTTTCATTGCACAGAAAACACGTAAATATACATTTTCATTGGTTGAGAGAAGGGGGGGGGGTTGGTGAGGACAAAGAAAAAGTTGGGAGAGGGGATTTCTAAACACTTTGCCTTCTTCATCAGCATACAGTGTCTGCAACATTCACAACCAAGAAATACTGCCTGGACGTTCCGATCGCGTGTTACCTTAAACTTATTTTTGTTTTGTCTGGTAAGGGGGAAATGGGGGTGGGTTCTGAGCGGGGTGAGGCGAGGGTTCTGAGCGGGGTTGGGCGAGGGTTCTGAGCGGGGTGAGGCGAGGGTTCTGAGCAGGGTGAGGCGAGGGTTCTGAGCGGGGTGAGGCGAGGGTTCTGAGCGGGGTGAGGCGAGGGTTCTGAGCGGGGTGAGGCGAGGGTTCTGAGCGGGGTGAGGCGAGGGTTCTGAGCGGGGTTGGGCGAGGGTTCTGAGCGGGGTGAGGAAAGGGTTCTGAGTGGGGTTGGGCGAGGGTTCTGAGCGGGGTTGGGCGAGGGTTCTGAGCGGGGTGAGGCGAGGGTTCTGAGCGGGGTGAGGCGAGGGTTCTGAGCGGGGTGAGGCGAGGGTTCTGAGCGGGGTGAGGCGAGGGTTCTGAGCGGGGTTGGGCAAGGGTTCTGAGCGGGGTGAGGCGAGGGTTCTGAGCGGGGTTGGGCGAGGGTTCTGAGCGGGGTTGGGCGAGGGTTCTGAGCGGGGTTGGGCGAGGGTTCTGAGCGGGGTGAGGCGAGGGTTCTGATTGGGGTGAGGCGAGGGTTCTGAGCGGGGTTGGGCGAGGGTTCTGAGAAGGGTGAGGCGAGGGTTCTGAGCGGGTTGGGAAAGCGTTCTGAGCGGGGAGGGGCGAGGGTTTTAAGCGGATGGGAGGAGCCGAAGCCCTCTAGGTACACAACTGAATGCGACATTGAGGGTTGCAGCTATACCGAAAGCACTTTGCTTATATACAAATGACATAATCATGCATGACTTCTAGCGGACTCAATAGGATTTGTTTGACACACTGCACACGTACAATGTGGGACCTGGTGCTTGACAGCTGCTGGCACCCCTCATGCACTCTTAAGCAGCGGATCATGAATGCACATTCCCCGGCCTTTTCAGGCAGTTTTTGATAATAGTAATAAAATGATAACTATGAAAGTCTGATGATGAATTTAAGAACAAGACACACAGTGAATCAATCACCCATGAAACTCCACGTTTATGTAATAATTCGAATGTTGAGAAATACATAAAATTTGGTATTGCAAAAAGAAGAGGAAAACACAATCAAACAGAAAACGGATGGGGGGTGGGGGCATCATTGTATCGAGGCATTGAGGAATGTTCTGGAACACGGGTACCCCAGTGTTATGATCATTGAGCCCGTGCCTGGCACCAAGCTTTGATCAGTTTCAATTTCCTTGAACACTGAGTTCCGGTAGGAGGTTTTTTTTTTTTTTTTTTTAAATTTATCAAAGACTCAATGTCATGACATTTCCCGGACACTCAAGTCATTCATTGTGTACGTGATGATGACACTGTCTAAAAATTAAACATTTGTCATAACTTCGTAAAAAAAAAAACAGCATTAGTGTCAAACCATGATACACCCTAAGTTGGTTGAAAAAGGTATCAGTGAAAAAGTGGTCTTAAAACGCCGCCACTTCCCGGCACTTTCCCGAAGACGACCACAGCAAGCTAGTCGAAACGTCGATAACGAACCAGCGGCTCATCTCAGCACCAACACTCCTCCCAAAAGAGACTGTTCAACGTCATCATCAAGAGTTCCCATGGCCATCAGAGATACCATTCAGGCAAACCCTACAACTCCCCGTTGGTTGAAAACTCAAGTTTCGGGATCTATGGCGTGTCGTGGCCGAGCGGATAAGAACACCGGACTCAAGCTCTGATGTTTCTGATCGGCAGAGTGTGGGTTCGAGTCCCGGTCGTGACACGTGTGTCCTTAAGCAAGACACTTAACCATTATTGCTTCGTCCTTCGGATGGGACGTAAAGCCGTAGGTACCGTGTGTTTTGTAATGCACGTAAAAGAACCCAGTTACACTTATCGCTAAGAGAAGGGGTTCGCCCTGGTGTTCCTGGTTTGATTGGCAGCATATTGCGCCACAGCACCTTGTAAACCATTACTTGGTGCTATGATAAGGAACAAGGTCTAATACTTCAAAACGTAGCTCCACATTATACATTGCAGGAAAAATACTGAGCGCTTTGAGACGCCCATCGGACGTGATAAAGCGCTATATAAGAACTGCGTATTATTATTATTATTATTATAAATAATTTGCCCAATGGGTCGAGTTCGACACCAGATAAACTTCGTATTGACTGGTTGATACGAGTGAATTTCTCTGGTTCAACACATGTGTAAACATCAGTCAAAAACGCTGATTAAGCACAGCATACTGTGTGTATGAACCATGTGCTCAAAATTAACTGACATTTTGTCTTGTCATAATTTTTTTTACATTTTCTTTTGAACAGGATGAGTGTCGGGAAAGGGTGTCCCGGGATTTTTTTTCATCAATTTACAAAACGGAACAGTGACTCTGGTGAAATACTTCACAAGTGAAGTGTAGAGATTAACCAAAGAGCTTATATCTAGCACTTTTTTGAAAAGTGACAATTTGTGGGGAAAAACCCTCATTTTCCATTTGGTATGAAACTGCCTTCACGATTGCTGCCCCGGACGTGCCGTCCATTGAGCGTGACATTCGGAATGAATGGTTGGACAGCTTGTATTGTGGTAATGTTGCGTTAATAAATGCACTTTTAGTAGAATAATATGTGAAATATTTACATCATTCAAATAAGGGTAGGACTGCTTTATAACCTACTACAGTTTACAATGGAGCTTTAAATATAACTTACAACCATTTCAGGGGGAGGGGTGGGGTTATTTTGTACATGAGCCTCCTAGGTATAGCCTACACAATATGTGACCAATGCATGATGTGGAATCGGACTCACACACTGAGGCCTGAAACTTGTTTAATTGTCAACAAGTGGACACTTCATCCAATTAAACCCAATTGTGAATTAAATTATAAAGAAACAGAATTTACCCGGGTTCAGCGTCCAAAGGTAAGGAAACTCCTTACTTGGACCCTGATTGGACAAAACCAAATGTTTACCTTTGTCAAAACAGCCGACCGGCAACCAAAGTACAAACAGGCTATTAAATCGGGTACCGGACCACGAGACTGTGACGAAGATGTGAATTTCGAAAAATTAAAACCTCCAATACTATTCACTCATTCAAAAAGTCTCTCAAAACTCACCTCATGTCAAAAGCTTTTAGTTCCTCCAAACTGAGTTTTCTTTTGGTCCCTTCCCCCTTTTTTTTGCTTCCTTTGTCACAGCGCCTTGAGCACTTTTTTTGGTGGATATGTGCGCTTTATCAGACCTCGTTATTATTATTATTATTAAGCAGCCAGACTATTCTAATGTGCGTGCGTATCCAAAATATTTTGATATGCAAATGATCCAATACCAGGGTGAGAGAGCGGTCAACCTGGTACTGCTCGACACACCCTGGGGACGACGTTGCCCTGTTTCATGTTCGGTCAGGCTGACCAGGAAACTGGTAAAAAAATGAGACTTTGGCCAGGATTTTGCGTCGGTTTGATAAATTTCGTTGTCATTTTTGTTTTGACACAGATTCCGTCTCACAGTGACCCAGAAATAGGTCAGACCACACCCGGGTCAATTCTGACCCTGGTTCTTTTTTTTAAGTGTAGGATTTCTCAGAAAGGTTCCGAATCGTAGCTTAAAATAACCGATTTGGGTAATCGTTCATGTGCATTTTTATTATCATTCCAAAGTTACAATCCCTTTACCTTTATGTGGATAAAGGCCTCGGGTCTGCCTCCAACAAAGGTTTCAAACCAAAAAAAACTTTATATTGGGGAAAATCTGGGATTTAGTGACGATTTGAAATACCCGTCAGGTTAGTTGGAAAATAATATCCTGAACTGCTTTTCATTTTGAGGGGTTTGTCTTTCTTTTAGTGTTAACAAAACTAACCATTCGTTAGATCCGTTTTCAACATATCAACGCTATTGTGTCGAGTTGAACTTGTCAGGTACAGACCAGAACATGGTCTCTACAGAACATGGTCTTTACATACACGAAATCCAGGGGGACGTGAAACGATCAGCTTTTATGCCATATCCGTTTATAATCACATCAGTCAATATTATTATTTTGACATTCAGGTTGGGCTCAGTGGTTTCTTCCCTGTCTTTCATCTATCATGGACCCAAGTACGACGAACCGGAGCCTTTGGATCACATAGAAGTTGTGACTGGTATCCTGCTTTAAAGGAACATTACAGAATTGGTTTTTGCTAACAAAACAGTAGCTGGCAGTGTAAGCACTTTATGTAATCCACCATATACATAAACTGACAAACCTGTAGAAGTTTGAGATCGATCGGCCATCTGGGTCACGAGAAAATAGTGAAAAACCGGTTACACATATGCATTTGCATGAAATCATATAGATTCAACAAATGAATAAAACGCTTACTGAGCGATAAACTCCAATCGGAAATTAGTTTATTAATTTCTCATCAAATATGGCATTTCAGACAGAAATATTTCAAGGGATGTTTTCTGCTATCATCATCATTAGACCGTGTAAGTTTTATGTAAATCTGTGATCAAAAAGTATATTTTACACGTTTTTTTCTTACCAATTCTGTAATGTTCCTTTAAAGACAGGGTATACTTTTGGTAATGTTTTCAAAGACCAGCATCCTCACTTGGTGTTTCTAAACATATGCATAAAATAACAAACCTGTGAAAATTTGGGCTCAATTGGTCATCAAAGTTGCAAGAAAATAATGATAGAAAAATTCACCGTTGTTGCAAAGAACTGTGTGCTTTCAGATGCCTAAGAGATTCAAATTTGGGGTGAAAAATTACCCCTTTTTCTAAACTACATTACTTCAAAGGGGGGTCGTTTCTAACAATGTTTTATAATAACATTAGCTCCCTAGTGCTGTTTACCAAGTAAGTTATTATGGTCATAATTTTTGGAGTAATTACGAAGGTATACACTGCCTTTAAGAGTATTTTCTGAACAAGCAGCTTTATGAAATTGGACTTAGCTTTCTACCAACCTCTGCGTGTTCGTTCGTCGTTTCTCACATCAGGCTTTGAAAGTATTTGTAAGCCCAGAACTCAATTTTAAAATGTTCCGGAGACTCTACGTTAAAGGTGTGATACAGTTTTGGTAGAGCTGACAAAATAGTCACAGACAGTGTTCATGTTTTGTGTGACCAACCATACATGAAATAACAAACCTGTGAAAATGTGGACTTAATCCGTTGTGTGGGTCAGGAGAAAATAGTGAAAAAACCACGCACAATTTTCTCAGCATGTAAACAAATTGGCCTTAATTTTGGTTGTAACAACCCAAACCAGTTGTTGTGTTTTTTATAGGTTTTCAGATAAGCTTTTCTCGAATAAGATTTAATTTCAGAGGGAAATATTTCACAGAAATAAATGGTTCTAGTATGAGCTTTATATTCAGTAAGCTTTAAGACTATTAAACAATGATTTCTTTTGTCCTTACCAACCCTGCATAATACCTTTAAATCTAATCTTTTAGGCCTATATGGATGGCAACAAACTATTTCGATCGATGACTTTCTACAAATTGCACCTTAATATTTGACATTTTTGGCATAGTTTTCATATTATTTCAATGACATTTTCGTTTCATTCTCTCTTTTTGTTAAAGCACCATAAAATGTTGGACATTGTTGGGTGAAGCCCCTTCCGTGCATTGTTTAAACACTTTATCTCAAAGCGATATGCGAAAAATGTGAAACACATCCGGTGTGGTTTCCTTTTCAAATACTGCCGCGCCGTCAAAGACCTGCTTAGCGAAATGTGTCAAACGAAAAGAACATTTTCGTTGTGGCACGGGTTCATGACACATTGGCTTAGATAATGCTTAGCATAATGTGTTATCGGCTTAGCACTCTTCCAAAGTCTGGGTATCATTATACCTAGATAAAGAAGACTATTTTTAAACCACTTTTAAAAGCGTAAATTTACACAAGTGCTACTTATAAAGAGGACTGTTTGGTTTTAAAAATGTTGCACTATCTGTGATGGAAATTCCCCAAATTAACCGAGATGTCCTCATGACTTGTATACACCAAACCAATATCTTAATAGCACATGATGTTGTAACACAGTTTACATGAAATCGTTCAGGCGGAGTAGAAAGGAGTGTTTCTAAATGAAGTTGTGGTTTAAACCACTGTGCATCAGCGAAATCAGCACACTGGGTCAAGGCATGCACACATCATTTACATAGGCAGACTTAATATTTATAAGCCATGCTTCTTTATAATGTGATAAAGATGCATGGCCCTCTTGATGGTAACTTGACTAAAATTGGTATATACTTCAAATCAGCTGGACACTAAACTTCAGAAAGTTCGTACTTGATCTTTTTAACCACAGAAACACGTTCTCACGAAACTTACCCCCCCCCCCCAAAAAAAAAACCACAACAACAACCCCACAACAACCCCACAACAAACCAAAAACAACAATTTCGAGTGTCTTTTTAACGAGCTGTGATCCGCATAGTGGAATCACACTTTACTCAGGAAGTTTTTAGGTCTAGGGGGACATGACTAATAAATGTGTTGCAAAGAGACCAAGCACACGGGAAGGACCGAACGGTGATACGATCGTCCACGCGACGGACAGTCCGGAAAGATAATCTCCCAAAATACCACATCCGAAATCCTCAAACCGACAGGCCCACTACCGTCGTAATTAAGATCAAGGTGAAGGTGAGACGAGCAAGAAGAACCCACACCATGCCGCACCAACACGTCGTACAGTGACGTCACCCTACAAAATTCCCCTGACGTGACCTCCGGCCCATCCAGAGAAGAAAAAAAAACTACCATGAACATGACACTGATTAATCTGGTTAACCAATTTAATTTCCTGTAACCCTCATCATGTTTTAGTAGTACTTCCCTTTTTGCAGCAAGTGATTTTTCCCGGACCCGTTGCGGCTTTGAGTCAACGGAATTGTTTTAAACCGCATAGCAAAACGGGGAAAGTAGGGGATTTGTTGAAGTAAATCATTGACCAACCCTCCACAGATTGTGGGTGACATAGCAATGTTCGTGTGTTCTCTTTTTAGTGATGAGAGAGAATGGTTGTTTATGTTTAGGAAAAAATTCCAACAATACTTGGTTTTTTCCTCACTAAATTGTGCATTTGTTCTGCTACCGCAAAATCATCCCGATTAGTTAATTCAATAATTTATAGTTCTATCTAGACATGGTAGCTTTATCAGTATTACACCGGTTTGTTATCCCTAATGGTATACTATATACAAAACAGTGAAAAGTAAACATAACTGATGTATTTATTATTTATTTTTTAACATTCAAATTATCGTGCAGTACCTAAAGAATCCATTATTTGTTTAAACTGCAGGTAGTTCAATTATTTGATTGGGGGGGGGGCGACAGATCGTATCAGCTTGTGTGTACCCAAACGGGTTGATACTTGCCTCTAATTCTACCTCCACGTACAAACGGTGTGAGGATGGCAGAGCTGTACGGTGACACATTGAGTAATTTGTTTGTCTAGTACTTCAGCATAAGCCGAGTGTTCGGTGATATCCGGAGAACAGAAGGACTTCCCCTTTCAATGGGGATCATTACACAGTAACGCTGTTCACACTGGTGACCACTAAACCCTTGTTTCACCCGGTTGAACGAGTCCTCATCAGTCGCCCCATGACACATCCTCACTTAATCAAAAGTCATTATCCAATCAGTCAAGATGAACAATTACCCAACAATTACCCAACATCAACAGACCCGTGAAAAGGAGCGGCTCGCATATTGCGGCCCGCTAATCCTCGGCCGTTCTCAGTCGCTTAAACTTTCCTTAATTATGATAAGTGAACACCGCCTTCTTCCGGACTAAGGGGGACTACCCACGGTACGGTCAGACGACGTGGCGGCCGTTGGCAAACAGTGTTTTGTACGTCTCTGCATTCACGAGAGCTCTCGAGTACGTGTTAAATGCTCAAGTGTGTGATTACAATTATGTTTCCAATCTCTTATGCAGTAACATGAGATTAGTCATTACAAGTTGATTGGAGGAGAGCGGGGGGGGGGGGGGGTGATGGTTCAACCCTCTGCCACTAAGGTTTCTTTTTACAGTGATGGAATACTTTTCTAGAGCGTAGATGTGTTACTACGCTCTGGAATTACAGTAAAACGGTCGTCATTATTAATTCGTCAAGCTTGATCTCTTATGAGCAAATAAGCTAAAATCACATTTCAAGGGCACACCCCCACTACTACTAATTTGTACTTATAAAGCGCTGTTTCATTTAGATCACAGCGCTTTGACATGCATCAAACCTCAGCAGACAGATAGAACATTCCAGAAAAAGAATGATCTCACATGCAAATTAAACAAATTAGTGTGTCTTTAAGTGCTTCCTGAATGATTGAATCAATCTGACTTGAGATGGAAGAAAGAATGAATTTCAGTCCGTGTACTTTCTAACAAAAATACTAAATGAATCAAGCATCAGCCCTTAGTGTTTCCTTCCCTTAGTGCCAACAAACCCTGACAAACACTTTAAACTTTAAGTTTTGTGTGGTACAAGTTTCCATTTTCCATGTTGCATAACTAGTGTGATTTCCCTTGTTCAATTTGCTTTTTTTGCTTGTTTGATGGTTACGACTATTTCTTTTTTGAACATGACCATACTGTTAAACAGCCTATGCGCTGATGTTTTTCCTTTATAAATAAATAAACAAATAAATATATATACAGTTAATAAATAGATAAATAAATAAATAAATAACAAACTAACTAACTAACTAAATAAATAATATACAGAAAAGCAATCAATCAATTAATAAGTTGCATCTCTGATAAATAAAACCAAAGTTGCATCTCTGTTTTAAGTGTGAGTTTGTTCATTTCTTTGCTCAGTCAAATGCTTGACGTATGTAACTACAGAGGGAAAAAAGAGTTAGATCTTGATTGGCAATTCGAACAAGTTGTTGCAATGAAACATCAGAGGTCACTGTGTATCCAGCCTGAATAGATAAAACAATGCTGTTTCCCATTCAATAAGAATGCACGGAAACAACACTTGCTTCCTATTTTGTAATACAACAGTAGACATTGTTTAATGATATACAACAAAAGGACATAAGGAAAAGTTGTGAAATCTTTTTTGTATATGACCACAACGTGTCAAGGAAATTTATCCTTTGGTTTACACAGCTTCAAAAAGCAAATTAATTAATATAGAAAACAAGATATATTATATAGGCTATTATCGCTTGGTACAGAGTGGTTTGTGATATCATCCAGAAAGTGGTTAAAGAAACGACAATGATGGTTGCAAAACACATTACCTTCTGTTTTTTAAAGAGCTGTCTATTCAAGGTCAGATTAAGTTTTGTGATGCACTCATTTTCCAATAAAGAGAGTCCTTGTGAAAGTGGAACAATATCACAAATCTCGAACCTCATGTTAAAATGGTGTAACATTTCATTATATTTGACACTATTTCAGAGCAAAGATTTGAACATGACGCCATTAGATAGCAACAACAACTCATAATATGTACATGCAAAACGGGAACTTTGCGACAGTTTTGATTGAATATCAGCAAAATTCATGGACGAACTAAACATTTCATGTTGAAATATGAGGTCATTGAATGTTTTAGGATGTTGACATAATTCGCACTGGAATGGTATCAGACACAGTGGTATTCGGCACCGTCTTAACGTGAGGTTAGAGACTTGAAATGTTTTCCCCACTTTCATAAAGACGCTTTCTATTTGAAATTAGTGCATCGCAAAACTGAAACTGACCTTGGAGCCCCTCTTTAAATAAAAAGAAATACCGTTGGTATAAATTTGGTGTTACTATACATAATTACAGAAGAGCTGCAATCTTTCCAATCTTAAACAATACACTGGAACTTTCGAGCTGACCACCAAACGTGGAAACACAGTTGACCAACGTGCTGTGACGTCATTGCATGCCCTAAAAGGCTGACGAAACTGCATGCATTTAGCAAATGCTTTTATCAAAATAATATCAGCATTTATCTTTTAAAAGGATTTAGATATGCCTGATAGGGGCGCTTAATATGGGGGATTACGTCACCGGTCAATTTTTTGTCTCCTCTTTGTTTCCTCAAGAGTAAAATTTACCATAATATTCTCAACGCCCTCTCAGGTCAGTTTACTAGGTTCATGGCCACACGAGTTCTTTTGCAGAAGATACAATGAAGGTATTGCATCACTGCAATGCAACGGTACGACCACTTTCCCATGAACTTCAAAGTCATAAATCATAATAAATAACAAACTAATGTACGTGACTGTGGTAGTTCCTGTTTGATATTGTCTTATCGTATTGATACTACTATGCAATGTGACGAGCAATACGTGCAACTCGTTCGGTTGACTGTACGGATTATTTTCGTGCGACACCATCCCCAACATCAAAATTATTTTTTTACTTTCACATGAGCTTTAAATGAGAACCCTTCATGCTTCCTGCAGTCAAATTGTTCGGGGCAATAATGCCTTAATCTGAAAACTCAATGATTATATACATTTCATAATACTCAATATCTCCAGAGAAATATTTCCGCCTGTGGAATGCTGCCAAAATCCAGGCAATTGCGTTTGCTTAATTTTGGTTTGCCGCATTCGAAGTAAGCCCATACGAACGTGCACAAAGTTGCAAAAATTGTTTTCGTTAAAGGGTTTGCACAAAATAAGTAAGACTGAAAATAAATGATGCTCCACAGATTTACACATAACCGACATGGTATAAATATGGTCATGGTGGGAAACTCCCCTTGGGGAGTTTGCCTGAAATTCTAGTTTCTGAAAAATGAGTGAAACAATTAGGCCTACAGTTTGATCTTGAGACCAAAACTGTTCTAACATTGTGAAAAAAACATATAAGGGAGTTTTCATTACTTTCTCGTCACTCTAATGACCGATTGAACTTAAATTGATAAGCAAAACGATTAGTAAAACAATTACAGTTTTGATCTCGAGACCAAAACTGTTCTAAGATTGTGAAAACATAATTATTAGGGAGTTTTCACTATTTTCTCGTCACTCCAAAGACTGATTGAACTTAAGATGATAAGTAAAACAATTAGTAAAAACAATTACAGTTTTGATCTCGAGACCAAAACTGTTCTAAGAAGGTGAAAACATATTAGGGACTTTTCACGATTTTCTCGTCACTCCAAAGACTGAATGAGCTTAAATTTACACAGGTTTGTTATTTCATGTATTCGTTGGGTCACATAAAGTGCGGAGACTGGTCTTTGACAATTACTGTAATTGTACGTCATGTGCTCCAACTCCCTATAGGTCACCACCCAAGTATGGCCTAATTAAACTCAACCAAACTGTTGGACGCTGTGTGTTTATTGCAAACCAGATGATGGGGAGTAATTCACTTTTTCACAACCAGGAAGATGAACCTTCCCTTTGAAGTCACACCAAGAGCGACAGAGCAGTTACTAAAGGTTGTCCTATAGTGTAAAAGACAGTTGATCTTGTTATAGCCATGGATTATTCAGTCGATTGACTTCTCTTTGTCCGTCAGATGACAGCATGTCAAGATCCCAAAATAGCACCAGTACTGCTTCATGTGCTGTGATCCCGCTGTTCTCGCAACAGCTATACTAACCTCAAAAAATTATATGGGCTTAGCCTACACACAACTTTCATTTTCTTTAAAGATAATGACGTTAGGCTGTAGCCTATAAATGTCTATTTTGTTTTCTTGTGACACGGTATTATAATCCAGGCCTAAACAGTTTGAAACCATCTTTGAAACCTAAAAGAATGTACACAGTGGTACAGTATTTGTATAAACAAATTAAATAAATCAAACACAATAAAAAAAAAGAAAAAACTAAAAAAAGAGTGAAAAAGGGAAAAAGTTCACATTACGTTCAGTTTTTGCACAAACAGTTTAACAAGGAAAATGTAAACAAACAGGCAAATGGTAAATGGCAAATGGTGCACGTGCATGCCGAAGCACTTGCTCTTTGGCCCAAGATATATTCCCATATTTGTAGCCCTTCAACGAAGCCCGTTTTATCGGTTCCACTTATTAACATTACAGAATTGGTAAGAAAAAACTTGAAAATATACTTTATGACCACAGATTTACATAAAACTTACACGGTCTAATGATGATGATAGTAGAAAAAATCCCTTGAAATATTTCTGTCTGAAATGCCATATTTGATGAGAAATGAATAAACTAATTTTCCGATTGGAGTTTATCGCTCAGTGAGCGTTTTATTCATTTGTTGAATCTATATGATTTCATGCAAATGTGTAACCGGTTTTTCACTATTTTCTTGTGACCCACAGATGGCCGATCGATCTCAAACTTCTACAGGTTTGTCAGTTTATGTATATGGTGGATTACATAAAGTGCTTACACTGCCAGCAACTGTTTTGTTAGAAAAAAACAGTTCTGTAATTTCCTTTAAGAAGCTCCGAACGACCCGGCTCTACATGGTTTCTATTATTGAGCAGGGGGTAGATAAAATATCACGAACCTATTTATGAATTGGGGATTTTTTCTACACGGGAATTATTCACAGAAGTTTGATTAAAGAAAACTTTCGTTTTAGGTATGCTTATTAGTGTAATTCAGTCAAACATATACATGTACTTACAACCAAATATTGATGCTATTTATCCACATATACCACAATACTATTACATCAATAATGACACAGTTTTTGTTTCAACCTCTTAAAAAGAAAACAAATGTATATATGTATAAATATCGTCATGTATATTATGACTCTTTTCTCGTAAGTGTTCCAGGGAGTCCCCATTATGCGGACTTGGTTACACTGTGACTGTGAGTGATATCAGTTATATTGGGAAAGTAAAAGTGACATGACAAAATTTGACATGAGAGGGGGAGCCAGGGAACCAGATCGTGAGACGCGAACGTGACCGGTGGCATTGGTCAGGTTGCAGTCAATGTTCCGGGTTTTGTGCGGTAACAATGAGCAGTAATCGCGGAGAGGATTATTGGTTATCTAAAGGTTCATCGATCGCACCAAAGGATCCTACGAAGATTGATCAATCAAGTGTGACAACTTCCCCCCTTTTCGATCGAGTATGAGGTCCTGAGGTTTGCACAAGTACCACCCGCCTTGGGAATTGTAGCCGCAATATACTGGCACGGATCTTCGATATTAGGGTCATTCAGTAAATTATAGAAACCGCGTAATGATGATGTCTGTAGCATCATAGCGGAATGAGTACAAAATCTCACTCTAACCCCCCCCCAAAAAAAATCCCAACAACAACAAAAACCCAAACAACGGTAAATCGATTAAAGCATCCTCAGAGTACTTCGTGAAGAGTCTGGATCATTTCCCGCAAACCACTCACGACCCTGAAATCGTCAATTAAATATTGTAGACAAACCCTTAACTAACTGAACTGATGTATCCCCGCATCAATATTCTCCAAACAATCTAGTTTTGCACTCTCTTGTCTCTGTCACTGCAGTGATGCATTAGTCATCGCGCATAATAGATCCAACCAACACGTAACACAAGGGGCGCTTGTTGCTAATGTCAGCTACCAATCCAAACGGCCCTTTGGGCTAGCGGATATAAGCTTGCTGTCGCGCAGGCATGCGTTATCGGGTGCCTCGTGTCCCAACAATAGAAGGGATACCCCACTGGATGACGTCATGGTATGGCAACCTGTTGGTGACTATATGCAAATGACATACACCGGTGGACTACCGCGGTCTTCCGTGTGATACAGCCCATATAAACGGGTTCACTCCAGGTGTGTAAGACAAACTGACAACCAGCGTGGACTAACACACACACACACAACACTGATCAAAGCGGAACGACTTGTAGGGAACAGTTCTTAATAAAAATCATCGTGTGTAACAACCCTACAATATAATTTATTTATTACTGTGAAGAAGACCAAGTGCAGCTTTGAATATTAGAATACAATGGATCACAACTCCAGAACAGCATTTTACAAACAGGCGCAAGGTAAGTTTCTCTACTTTCCATGAAGTTTACAACTTCATTTTATCAAACCCTCCGTCGACCTCCGTTTCTTTAATTTGTTTCACTGCCTATACCAGAAACAGTTTAACCACTATTGTGTTTATGCGTATTGGCTTATTTTTTTATGCAAGCTTACTCGCTATGCACGAAAGTTAAGGCAGTGTGCCCAAATCTATGGCTATGCCTAACTTTCCACGAGTGGAATCTTCATTACTGGAAAAAACAACTTTCGTCCAAGATTTGTTTTGAGATGAACAATATTGTGTGATTGTTTTATCGAATTGACCTCCTTGAAAAATTAGGACCCCAACTAACAACACACCTCTGGTTGCCACCGTATCACTGAAGTATGCATTTGCCAATGCATTGGAATTCAGGATATTTACAAAAAAAGTTGGCCATGGAAGAGTTCAAATGATAGGAAGGTATCAAAAATGTTGATATGGTTACACTTCCTCTTTCAACAAAAGCAAACGAAAGACCTGCTGTCACAGCATAACGATCGGAAACCGTTCGTCCCGGTCTGTTCCCTGCGTTGACAGTAGGATCAAGGCCATAGAATGGAATGCCTCTTTTATGCTCATTGCGCAATCGTAAGTACATAGTGATGAAACGGCTTCTAGAACGCACGTGCCCGCTGCGCCACATGGGCATTGTTTGCACTTGCACGTGACTATTGCTCAGGAAACGTCTCCTGCGCCTCTACGAGAGTATGTACGTGTGTATAAGTGTTCTAAACGACAGCTAAAATTAATACAAACCATGGTTCCAGTACTGGAGATGGGTTTGGCCAGTGATAGACTTTCATTGTGTTGCGTACTCAAGGACGTCGCGTATATATCACTAGGAGTATTTTGAACATATAAGGGCATGTGTTGCATAGTGTCCGTGTGTCGTGTGGTTGCCATAATAAACCACAATCACCCATGCCTATCCGGTCAATCTGTTAAGCCAAAAACTTCAGTCCAATCAGACTGTACTCTTATCATGCTTGCAAAAGCTATAATTTTATTGGTTTGTCCCCACGTACGTTGAGAGCTACGAGGAAAAAAGGCAATTTAATCATGGTGGTTCACGCAGCTCGGCCATTACAAATCATTAATAATTGAGCGGTAATTAATATCGATTGCAAACCTCTGTCGACCACAACCGTGAACAGGCTAGTAGTAGTGTACAACTACTGAGAAATGTGGAGAGATTAAACTCAAAATTTAAAACGGTGTTTTATTTTTTGTTGCTTTGTTGTTTTCTGAATGGAGGATTTGTCAGGTCAATCCCCTTCCCTGGAGAAAGTGTCGCTTTATTTCCGACCGGATAGCTACAGATTTAATGGTTCAGTAATACATGAAAGTACTGCAATCATGGTATTGTTGTCCAACTGTGCGTACACAATATTTTTGGTTTGAGATGAAACCGACCCTGCCTGACAAACAAAAACTCGACCTTTTAAATATCGATTTGCCACCGGTGGCAATAAATTCCATTGCCCGTCCAATTTATGGACAGCACAGACGTGTCGTCACGGACGTCTCGGTACTAAACATATATACACCTATACAGCGTGTGATTTACTGTGATCCCAATACCATAGACTTCAATTATGGTGGATTACTGTATCCGTGTAAAAGCATATAAATCAGAACTAGTGCATTCCGCAGATATTTGTTGTTGCTGTGCAACTTCATTTTGGGTGGTACGTATTATTAACAAACACAGGTGATTCAAGCATGCAGCATCACGTTCACTTGATGAGAATAAATGCAATTATTTATCACTGACCCGGTCGTGTTTTTAACCACAGAACATATATTGACAATACAAACTTGCTTTTGACCCTGCGACCCGGATATTTTTTGTTGTTACATGCACTATATACGCTGGGTATACGGGCACTTTACAAGAAAGTCCTGTTTAGTATAGTTCAGCTATGACGTGAATAATAGTCAAAGGTTACGTATTCGAAAGCCACTTCTCAGAAATAATCCTGTGTGTATATTTTTACGCAGCTTGTAAAATGTATTTTACAAGGCCAATAATGCTATTTTTAGTCATGGAAGGGAATCATGGGCGGCTGTAGGTCTATGTAAAGGCGTACACGTGTACGTGTTCGCTTTGGTTGTTACCGATTTATGTTTACCCCCAATAGGGACTTTCCCTGAAATGCACATAACTCTAAATATGAACAGATCTGCTAAACAAAAGTATTATTTTCATTCTCAAACATGATCAGAGATTCATCAATACTTGATATTGGTTATCTACCTTTTCAGGTGCCATTGTCGCAAGCCTGCTAATCATCGTGTCCTCACTCATAACTGTTTGTACGTCAACACCGATACCGCCGCAGGAGCAAGTTCACCCCAGAGTACATTACGACCGGCTAGTCCGCGACACAGAAGCACTGCACGACAGACACGCAGTAGTGTACAGTGAATTTGTAAGTATACAATGTTTAAATTAATAGCAAACTTTTTTCCCCGTAACAATTCATACAGTATTGAACAATTCTTTTAAATCATGAAAAATAATTGCAAAGGTAATATATATTCTGCCATTCGTAGTTTCGCGACTGGCCAAATTTTAAATATTGTTACCATTTCATAATTTGAAATACCTGTGCAATATTGCGGTACTAATTAGGTACACTGACAAAGCAAAAATCACACAAAGCCAAAAATACTTCCATTCCAATACAGAAAGTGTACTCTCGAACAAAAACACAATGGAAATATGTTCGCTCGGCAAATTCAATTCCAAGCAACAATGGTGAATAAACAGTTGGGCTACACTCATAACACAAATATGTTCAAGATCAACAATGGGTTAACTTTACATCACCTCTGAAATATGGAGGCGGGTAAACATTTTGGTAACAGTTGGGCAAGAGTAGATGGGTTCATAATGCAGGGGGTTTCCCCGAGGTGTCACTGGCCAAAGTCAACCCAAAATGGTTAACGTTTTGAGTCATCCACGTTAACAATGAATGTGGTGTGAAGTACGTCTACGATGTAATACAAAACAAAAACGAACGACTTGCAGAATGACGGAAGCTCTTATTGAGCTTGTAGATTCATGTTCGTTATAAAAAGGTGTTTTTTGATACTCTATGAGGTAACGAAAGGTGGACTTTTAGTCAATTCCATTTGTGAAGTTCAATACACTGTTTCACTCTACAGTTGACATCATGATGATTTGTGATGTTGGTTTCTATACTCAATATAGCGTGACCTCGTAAGCGTTTGGAGTGACCTATAGGCGGCCTATCCGCACAATTGAAGTTTTGAGTGGATAAATTGTTGAACTTGCTTCACTCTCGCAAGTAAAGGCGTCATTTGTATCTCGTCTGTCGGCAAAATAAGTCATGCGACCCGAGGAATGCAAAGGTGTACCATCTATAGAATTTACGCAATATTACATTGATAAATTTAGAACCCTGATCACCACCCACTTTGTATTGTCTTGTATACACCAATTCTTCTACACACATTCCAATGAGGAATTTAATTGGTTTGATCAACCGTAGAGGGAGTGCATTGCTTTATAACTTTGACTTACCCCAACATACATTTTTTGTTGTTCCTGACTATACAGAGATCTATCCGCCATAACGACCCCACCATTAGGTTTGATGACTTCAGAATTGAGGGTGTCCCACAAGTGGAAACGCTACCATCGGGTCAGGTGCGAAACAGTATGCCGGTAAGTACAACAACAAATCTTCATTTGCCACCACAGTAAAATCATGGTGTTTAGGACTGTAATGTACACAACTTTGGTTCAATGTGCAAAGATCTAACAATGATTTTAAAAATGCATTTCAACATGTTCAATTTCATATTTCAGTTGGCACTGAATTGATTTACAACCAGATCAAGCTTATTACCTGACTGTATTCAATTGAACAAAACGACCGGTGGTCATAGGGGATTTTGTCCTCCGGTGTGTGTGTGTCCCTATAAGTATGGGTTGAAGGAAGTTGATTCAAAAGAGGGCGCTATCAGACGAAATTTCTACACAATTCGCCGTGTGTGGGGACAGAATCTCCTGTCACGCCGGCAAACATCTCTCAAGTCTTACAAGTTCAAATAACTCCCTAATAGTGTTATATAATAATTTCTTATATGAATTAATTCTACAGGAGTCAGAGTTGCTGCCCAATCACTACAGAAGAGTACAAGCCTTCGTGACCAGTCTTACACTCGCCATTCAGGATGAGAACATGTTGAGGATGACCGGCGATCAAGATTTCGACTACCGACTAAGATCGGTCCTTACACTTATGCGGCGAGTGGAATTGAAACTCAGCCAAACGGTAAGCCATTGTCACATTATTCCTTAAAACAGGGTGTATTCCTTTTACGAGTATATCTCACTCAAAATCTCTTCTCATCGGAATATGGATGGGTACACTTTTTGTATAGTAAAGCATCGGATGATCAGGCGTTTTGAAGCTACCACCTTTCTATACAGCTGCTGCTAAGCACAGACAAAAATGCTTATCGCAGGTGTAATATGTAATGTACATAGTTCGTAACTGGTTCACTGTTGTTCATAAGTTGTTTTTGGTTTAATTCTGCTTAGTTGAATGTGGGATTTATTTCGATCTTTCTTTTTCCTTCTTTACAGATGCAGCGTCTTGAAATCGAATTGGACTATTACACAAGACCGGCGGTTAACTTCACAATCAACGAAAACCACACGTACCTCAACATGAGAATTCTGTTTGTCTTACAAGAGCTTAGTCATTACATGGTACCCCTCACACAAGACTTTGTCAACTACAGGAGCATGCATAACACAACATCGTCATAGCAACTCGGTTGATCATTTAGAAAGCCCGCCATTTCTGAGAGGACAGTGAATGCGGCCCATGGTTCGCAGACAATGACGCTTCGTCAACATTTTGTGTTTGTTTTTGTTTTGCAATCGGTCGGTTAAAGACCCGTTCCCATCGGTGTGGACAGCTGGAAATCCTTCCTGCGTGTTTTCATCTGATCATCAAAAAAGCGAGCCTTTGTTTTGTAATATTGTATTCATACAGCGAGAAGTGAGCGTTTATAATTATTTATTTTTAATTTATGCTAAGTTATTCATACTTTTGTATTTAAGTGCCTAAACACCAAGAGTTACATGGTGATATTTATTTTAACTTAAGTAAAGCAGAGAGGACAGAGGACCGACAGTACTGTTTGTGCCGTTTATTAAAAAAAAACAAATATTTATTATAAATTAATTTATTTTGTTATATTGGAGGACTTTGTATTAAAACGTGAGATTTCCAATGAACAATACACCAAATAGCATGAATTGATGAATCGATTCATCATATTCATCAAGTTGTACTTCAATTTTATAAGTGTTGAGATTTCCAGCTGGGAAATTATTAATGAAATAAAAATAATTTTAAAATGCGACGAGATTATTCTCTTAGTAACGAGAGGATCATTTCACAATGAATATAATGAGACCCACATTTTTAACAATGTACATATTTATTTAATATTTTTATATGTGAATTAATAAAAAATTTAAAACCGTCACATGTGTCTAATGTGGACGTCAATGCACAATTCATCACGTACTGTTGGGTGCCCGACTGAAGCCAGTTCGTACGGGCCTTCATGAGATCATGCAGGGCACGCGACGTACAACACGTTGTCTAAGCAGCAGAAGGTCGTTCGAGACAGTGTCATTGAACAAATTATAAAATAATTTGGCAGGAGTGTTATGTTTGAAGACCCCGAAGAGATGTTTTCCCATTCCAATGCGGAATTTATTTTCCATCTACATGTATATATGTATACAGCATTAATTGTGTACGGCAGAACAAATGTGAAAACTTTTCAATCAGTTTTCCATAAACACAATTTTACATTTTAATTGGTTATGATCTTTTGCCGAACCCACTTTCATTACGCCCTTCTGGTGGGCCCACGACAAAGGAAAACCTTTTTTTAACAACAAAACAGATAAATAATTAGTATTTTCCGGTCAATAATTGACTATATTGTGGACCCTTGTTACTCTTATCCTTATGTGACAAAGAGCTAAACGATTTGAGTTAAATGACTGAGTCAATGATTGGGTAATTTTCAAAACACTGTTTTCAGAAAATTATTCATAAAAAAAGAAAACCCCCAAAATTGTCCCACTATTTTTTTTGCGAAAGATGTGTATAAAACATGTAGGTATAAACACTAAAAGCAAGGAATTTTAATCAACATGGCAAAAATAAACTTACTGTTAAACTTCGGATGTTTGACCATAATAATAAATTATCATTTTCATAAGATAAAATCTTCCTTACATATGTTATATTAATGTACTCAGCTGGTTCTGGTGTTTTTAACATTGGAATTAAAAAAAATTGTCTTCCTAATTTAGCAATTTGTCCAAAGTGATTTTAATTTGTCCATGTGTGCCCTACCTATTTGTTCAGGTGTTCTTTTTCAATTTTTTTTAATTTTGCATTTAATTATTTTGGGTTCCTACTAGTACATGTACATGTAACACGCGTCATGAAACACAGGCTAAAATGTTGCCAATTGCGACACTTAAAATGCAATACGTTCAACAACAGAAAACACATGTAATCTGCTGAATGATCTTTTCGAAAACCGGCTTTCGGCTGTCTTAGGCTTTGCTATTTTAAAAACGTTTGCATTCGGCACGGGGATTCAGAAGCCCGAGGGGGGCCTGAACCGTGGTTTCGGAAAGGGCAATCAAATGATTGGACAATACGGCAAATCATATTTTTATACCGGACGTGCATGAAGATGCCAAAATCAACCCTCGACCCTGATCCTCCCAACGGTCGTGAATGGAGGAATATTGCTTCATATGGTTACGACGAACCCTAGATTAAAATTGTGCAACTTTTATCAACATTTTACCTTGCACTCAATTGCTCTGTCATTGTAACACAAATGGCCCCTCATACTTCATTTGCAATAATATTAAAAAAAAAAAAAAAAATTGAAGTTAGTTTAAAAGAAAACTTTACAAAAAAAAACACTTTCCTCTGCAGCTAAATTAATTGATGGACTTAATATGAAAACATTAAGTAAATTCCAAACAGGTACATGTACAGCAGCTTTACTCTTTTTCAATTGTTCATGGGGCCCACATTTCTTCAGACCACCACCCCTCTTCGTCCCGACCCAACTGAAAGTGGATGGTTTGCACATATTGAGGGCGCACTTTACCTCGCCTCTATAATAATCGCGATTATTTTGGTGATCTTTTCGAAAACCGGCTTTCGGCTGTCTTAGGCTTTGCTATTTTAAAAACGTTTGCATTCGGCACGGGGATTCAGAAGCCCAAGGGGGGCCTGAACCGTGGTTTCGGGAAGGGCAATCAAATGATTGGACAATACGGCAAATTATCATTTTCATAAGATAAAATCTTCCTTACATATGTTATATTAATGTACTCAGCTGGTTCTGGTGTTTTTAACATTGGAATTAAAAAAAATTTGTCTTACTAATTTAGCAATTTGTCCAAAGTGATTTTAATTTGTCCATGTGTGCCCTACCTATTTGTTCAGGTGTTCTTTTTCAATTTTTTTTAATTTTGCATTTAATTATTTTGGGTTCCTACTAGTACATGTACATGTAACACGCGTCATGAAACACAGGCTAAAATGTTGCCAATTGCGACACTTAAAATGCAATACGTTCAACAACAGAAAACACATGTAATCTGCTGAATGATCTTTTCGAAAACCGGCTTTCGGCTGTCTTAGGCTTTGCTATTTTAAAAACGTTTGCATTCGGCACGGGGATTCAGAAGCCCGAGGGGGGCCTGAACCGTGGTTTCGGAAAGGGCAATCAAATGATTGGACAATACGGCAAATCATATTTTTATACCGGACGTGCATGAAGATGCCAAAATCAACCCTCGACCCTGATCCTCCCAACGGTCGTGAATGGAGGAATATTGCTTCATATGGTTACGACGAACCCTAGATAAAATTGTGCAACTTTTATCAACATTTTACCTTGCACTCAATTGCTCTGTCATTGTAACACAAATGGCCCCTCATACTTCATTTGCAATAATATTAAAAAAAAAAAAAAAAATTGAAGTTAGTTTAAAAGAAAACTTTACAAAAAAAACACTTTCCTCTGCAGCTAAATTAATTGATGGACTTAATATGAAAACATTAAGTAAATTCCAAACAGGTACATGTACAGCAGCTTTACTCTTTTTCAATTGTTCATGGGGCCCACATTTCTTCAGACCACCACCCCTCTTCGTCCCGCCCCAACTGAAAGTGGATGGTTTGCACATATTGAGGGCGCACTTTACCTCGCCTCTATAATAATCGCGATTATTTTGGTGATCTTTTCGAAAACCGGCTTTCGGCTGTCTTAGGCTTTGCTATTTTAAAAACGTTTGCATTCGGCACGGGGATTCAGAAGCCCAAGGGGGGCCTGAACCGTGGTTTCGGGAAGGGCAATCAAATGATTGGACAATACGGCAAATTATCATTTTCATAAGATAAAATCTTCCTTACATATGTTATATTAATGTACTCAGCTGGTTCTGGTGTTTTTAACATTGGAATTAAAAAAAATTGTCTTCCTAATTTAGCAATTTGTCCAAAGTGATTTTAATTTGTCCATGTGTGCCCTACCTATTTGTTCAGGTGTTCTTTTTCAATTTTTTTAAATTTTGCATTTAATTATTTTGGGTTCCTACTAGTACATGTACATGTAACACGCGTCATGAAACACAGGCTAAAATGTTGCCAATTGCGACACTTAAAATGCAATACGTTCAACAACAGAAAACACATGTAATCTGCTGAATGATCTTTTCGAAAACCGGCTTTCGGCTGTCTTAGGCTTTGCTATTTTAAAAACGTTTGCATTCGGCACGGGGATTCAGAAGCCCGAGGGGGCCTGAACCGTGGTTTCGGAAAGGGCAATCAAATGATTGGACAATACGGCAAATCGTATTTTGTTTTATACCGGACTTGCATGTAGATGCCAAAATCAACCCTCGACCCTGATCCTCCCAACGGTCGTGAATGGAGGAATATTGCTTCATATGGTTACGACGAACCCTAGGTTAAAATTGTACGACTTTTATCGACATTTTACCTTGCACTCAATTGCTCTGTCATTGTAACACAAATGGCCCCTCATACATCATTTACAATAATATTTAAAAAATTGAAGTTAGTTTAAAAGAAAACTAAAAAAAAAAAACCCACTTTCCTCTGCAGCTAAATTAAATGATGGACTTAATATAAAAACATTAAGTAAAATTCTGATGTTTAAATTCCAAACAAGTACAGCAGCTTTACTTTTTTTTCACTTGTTCATGGGGCCCACATTTCTTCAGACCACCACCCCTCTTCGTCCCAACCCAACTGAAAGTGGATGGTTTGCACATATTGAGGGCGCACTTTACCTCGCCTCTATAATAATCACGATTATTTTGGATGTTTTTCAAGGCAATGTTTGTTTTCGAGTTAAAAATGTATCATTCGACATCAAGTTTTGAAGTGGAACTGGATCCAAAGGATAGAATAACATTTAAGGTAAAAATTTAAATGACTTTTGACAGACATTATCAACGAGAAAAAAATAGTTAAATAGGACCAATGACAATGATTTTACATGGAAATTAATTATATTTTCAAAATAATGTGGGGCCTCCAATTTAAAAAAGGGAAACAATGATTTTACGATCAATATTGTTTTTTCCTTGGATACTTTTTGTATGGTTTTGTCCAAGCGCCTTTTGACCTTCTGTGCACATGCACTATCACATAGATCAAGCAAGGTAAGACAAAAACGAGTTGCGATGCTCCTTCTGCTCAACATTACACCATTACACATTGTGGTAAACTGGGCCTCCATACAACACATTTACATATGTAGCCAGGGGTACAACTAAAACTCCAAGCAATGTCACCTTTACTGTAGCTGACAGCACAACATCACTAATTAGTTAATTACTAATTACTATTCAAATCAAATATTGTGAACTTTTGTATAGTCTATCCTCATATCAACGCAAACAAACGCAAACAAACAGGAAACATTTCATTTGCCTGAGAAACTTCGTTAAGCCTGGTTCAGCTGTTTGAATGCTTTGCCCCAATGCCTTTGTTTACAAATCAGTGAGGGCATAATGTATTAAAAAACAACAACTAGCCTTTCGATCCGGAATAAAAACCCATTTCCAAAATCTGTTTTTAATTGTTGATATCTGCAGACTCCCAGAGAAGAAAAAAAACATCAAGAAGATGT
This sequence comes from Pycnopodia helianthoides, assembly GCA_032158295.1. Taxonomy (NCBI): domain Eukaryota; kingdom Metazoa; phylum Echinodermata; class Asteroidea; order Forcipulatida; family Asteriidae; genus Pycnopodia; species Pycnopodia helianthoides. Next base: position 14,663,550 of record CM063258.1, read on the forward strand.
AAACAAATGTTTTTGATCAGCGCAAACAACGTGTTTTCCTCGCTACTGTCAGCTACAGCAGTCCTTTAGAATGTGTAGTGAAATTTGATATCACCACAAGTTGTAGGCCTTTACTTCAAACAAATCCCACTTTTTTGCATGACGGCTATCACGTCCACAATATCAACAGAAATTTGAATAAATTCATAGTGAAACTCTTTGGCGAATTGTGAGTCTATAGTGGGGTTTTGAGACAGACTAGTGACGCTAAACATGGATGGATTTGCTGTTTTTTTCAACAAGTTGATGCTGTATTCAACTGAACCTTTCATGGGTGACTTTTATTGTACACCTTTCTTGAAAATTTTGCCAACATCAGCATTACGTTGACAAAAAAACAATCCATGACCCTATCCTTAAAGTCTATAGGATTAAAACAAATTAAAACAAAATCTCTTATTATAATGGCATATTAGAGACGCTAGGCGGCAGCAGACATATTGGCCAGTGTGCCGTTGGTGTCATTTATCTATATTCATTTTATAAATAGGTCCTATACATATTTACATATCCAACAGCGCAAGCGCCAAGATTAGTTAGGAGACGAGAAGAAACGTTCAATTTTAGATGTGGGAGGAAAACCCACGCAATCAGGTAGGGACTGAAAACCCAATCCACTTGTTAGGCTCCAGGACTGAAGTGGGATTCGAACCGGGGTCCACAGAGGTGAGAGGCAGACACAATTCGGCCGCTGGGCTGCAATGTTTGATTTGTAATAAACTAATAATAATAATAAGACGGGAGACTACTTTACAATAATTCTGTATAGTCATGAGAGAATTAAGTCCAACAACAAGTTATATTTAATAATTAAGAACATCCAAAATAATTGTCAAATATAAAAAGACATGTATTAAAGCGATCCAACGTGACTAACACACAATGATGCATCATAACGTTTAATATTTTTCGCGGGTTAATTTCTCACAGACAATTTCCACGGCCAATCGAGGCTACTCAAACCATAAATGCAATTGACAGACAAAAAGAAGCGTCGATCTTCAAAACAAGGATCACAGTTTGTGAAGAAACAATACCCCATTGTTCGGTATGATCCAAGCTGGAAGTCAACAACCCATGCCACTATAATTCGGCTGTTTTTCTTTTTTAATCTTTCATTCAAAGGCAATCTTCTGGACCTTTAAAAACTAACGAGACTTGGTAAAATGAACAGGAGAAGATACAAATCTCATTCCTTGGATGAAACAGTTTAATATGAAAACTAAAATCACACAGCCACACAAACAGCGCCACCATTGCCAAAACTAATTGAATCGCGAGTTGATCATTATTATCGTGTGCATTTTCACATTCTGCGGACGCGGCTCACTTCCTTTGAAGAAATAGGCACCGCACAAAATGTTTAAAGATGCCGTACTGATCATCAAAAAAGCGAGCCTTTGTTTTGTAATATTGTATTCATACAGCGAGAAGTGAGCGTTTATAATTATTTATTTTGAATTTATGCTAAGTTATTCATACTTTTGTATTTAAGTGCCTAAACACCAAGAGTTACACGGTGATATTTATTTTAACTTAAGTAAAGCAGAGAGGACAGAGGACCGACAGTACTGTTTGTGCCGTTTATTAAAAAAATAATATTTATTTTAAATTTATTTATTTCGTTATAGGGCACTGAGTGAAATAAATGTTGGTTTTAAACACAAAAATAGCAATGGTCAAGGAAAAACAAATGAACCAGAGACCTTTCAGGAAGTTATTCCGAAGAGAGAGACAGAGGGGGAGCGGGTTGAGAGTGGGAGAGAGAGAGAGGGGGCGCCCTTGGACTACCATCATACAGGCCATGGGTGATTATGCGTGGCTAATAATCCATCACCTCAAAAACATTGCCCTTTTGCTGTCAGGATCAAGTGGTTAAAAAATTGGAACTGCGCAAATATTGACTTGGCCAAAATTTCATGATGTTTTCTGCTAAAACTTGTCTATGTTCCCACTAATTCAATTTGTCAATCGGGTGGATGTACCCCCACTTTAAAACCCTCGGAGAAGCAACGTGGTGAAAAAATTCTCCACATATTCCAAATATGGTCATAATTTTTGTTTCAATGGGCCAAAAAAGCCACGATTCTTTGTATTCGACACCCCTTGTATACACCACAAGCCTGTAGACTCCCATTGGCCAGGCTATAACCACTGCCGAGTAAGAATTATTTAATGACAGCAGTCCCAAGGGACAGCTATGCCCTTGGGAATTGTAACTTGATATCTTAGTGAGCCAACTCCTTGTGCCATTATCTCTTTGTGTCAACCCTGTGCCGCCCAGAGCTAAAACAGGTCGTAAATAACACACACTGCTGGCCCAGACAAAAGCCCTGTGGAGATTAAAATTGCTTTGGGCTTGCAGGAGGGGGGTCATTGACCTAAAAAACTGGGTGGTGAACAAATTCTCCACCTGGATCCACCGCGTTTTACAGAGGGGCCCGCTGCTCCGAGGGTTAAAATGACGCCATAATGTCACACTGACTGCATCCAATGAAGTTTGTTCGTGAAATTATTCCCGTTACAACAAAAACTCGTACGAGTTGCTATAGATCCAACAGCGCCCGCAACGGAGACTCTTATAGTAAACACTTTTCTTGACAGACAGTTCATGAATTATTGACCAAAATATATAATTAGTTCTAATAAACGGTCACTGATAGTCCGTCTGTGTCAATCCTACAGAGAAAATGTTTCCGTGTAATACCGTCAAAGTCGAGAATAATTAGCGAATAATTAGCATTTGCGGAACCCGTACAAACATTACAAATAAAAACAACTTATTTTGATTGCCACAATAGTTTTAAGCCCAATATAAATGTGCACAAAAATCCATAGCAAAACATGAATTTTTCTCCCGTTGATCTCACTAATCTAACGCAACCACAGGTTGGTTGTGAATTATGTACGGTATACGGTGTGAATCATCAGTGCGGATCAAGGATTTTCAGACAAGGGGTGCAAACTCTGAGGTTTAATTCTCAAGGTCTGACCAAATAATTTGAATGACAAATGAGGTGTTACACTGAGAGGTGATACAAGCATGCAAGCAAGTCCGTGTTGTGACCGAGCGGTCCAGAGCACCTGACTCAAACAAACCCTTTGTGTGTTTCTGATCATCATGAGTTCGGGCTCGAGACTCAGTCGTGACACTTGTGTGTCGCAAGACACCATTATTCCGTCGTCCTTCGGATTTGACGTAGGTCGTGTTCTTGTGTAACGCACGTAAAAGTAACCCAGTTACACTCATCGCTAACAGATGGGATTTTCCCGGTGTTTCTGGCAGTGGCTGCTGAAAAAGTGCGCCACAGCACCTTGTAATGATACATAAATTGGCCCCATATAAATTAAAACAATTTAAAAACCTGTCATCAAATGTTTCTGTTTGTTCAAGCGCCATTAGTACCTTAGTATATTTTTTTATTATGAGTTTAAACCATTGGTCAGTCCCATCACAGCTCTCTGTGAAATCGGCCCAGATAGGCTCAATTTACAAAGCACGATTCACCTTAAGATGAGTTGAAAGTATCGACGTGGTGATTTTGTATGGTGACACCACACTTTGCTTAGCAATAAAGATTGATACACAGTTAAGACAAATCTTAGCTCTATGTGAAATCGGACCCAGGGTCTGCATAAAGACCCCGGGAGAATATTGCGCGTTTTTTTTTGCTATAATATGATTATATTTTGGAGGCAAAGTTTATTTCTGACCAACATCAGATGGTCTCTGTTGCAATCTAGAACATTTCAGAAACATTTTTTTACATTATGTTTTCCCCTTTTTGAAATGAGGAATTTGCTTTATAATTGCCTCTCAGTTGCCTTTTGTTTTCAGTAGGCGAAAATAAGGGAGAGGGGGGGGGGCTGCGCCCACCCCTAATTTCGCGCCTGCCATCTCTTCACAAATTCAACCTGATTTTTGTTCAAGCAATATAAAGCTATCGGAAATGTCATTAATATAATCCCCAACCAAGTTACAAGTCCAAATGTCACTTCAAATGTCCGGAAACCAAGGACAGACGGACGCCGTATGGGGCTGAGGGGTGAAAACCCAAAAGAAACCAAAACGGATGTCAGGTTACGTTTCTTCATTCTTCAAAATGAAAAGGTATTCTTTGAATAATGACATAAAATGAGTTTTCCCCTTTTCTGCGGTTACATGTTTCGCACCATTGGTCCACTGATAGCCTTATCCCCATCCAAACCACAAAATGGAGGCGTTGCTTATGTGCAAGGTATGTATCCGTGAACGCTTTGTTTTTGCAAACTCCAAAACAAAATTTTTAAAAAGAGGGGGATTCCCAATTTCTGACCAGTTTCACACCTGTAGTAGGCAATGCTTAACACGTATTTTAACATTTCTTTGGCGGCATGCAACAACCGGAAGTTCCGTTTCTGTTTACGCATTACCACGAGACCCCACGAGTCAATACACATTGTACACGTTCTTTTATCATAACCGCCTCCTGTTGTTTGATCCATACATTGTACAGTTTAGACTAGAGAGTAGAGGATTTTGTGTGATATCAAGGGAAACAAAAGGATAACTAAACAGTGTCGCTTTCGTAATCTTTGTTTCCCGTACACAATGACATTCAAACCAACTTTGTTTTCTAATCTACTGTTTATTACATTAAGTAAAGATGCTAAAAAAACACACACCAATAAACACAGCCAATAGTAACAAGCCTACACAAAATATGTTGCAATGATTAATTACGAAAGTGTGCCGAAGATGCTCTGTTAACGACCGACAAAATGAACAAGGCGAGGGGGTGCTTGGTTATCGCATTTGATGACATAGCCAAAAAGGTTGATATAATGTGCAAGTCTCGCGAGTGTTAAAAACGAGAAGACAACTCAAACGAAGATTATATTTTTCTATGAAACCAACACTCCGTTTAAAAATTATATTTACTTAAAAATTCTTTAAAAAAAAATACTCATACCAGTTTGTTGAAAGTGCAATTTCAAATTTCAAATAGTTTGTTCAAATTGACATTCAAACAAAATTGTAACTATGGATGAGGACGCTTATTGTATAGAAACCCCAATTGCCAATCACGCCCGAATTTGTGCGACCACTTCATTGGTTTAATGATAACATAATCGTCAGTAAGGCAAAATTCCTATTGTTTACAGGCAACCGGAAACGGATGTCAAGTCTTATTTTGGGATCCTTTTATCTGAGATCCTTTTATGACTGGAGAGGGCGGTGGTCCAAGTAACATGTAACCGTGTGCCACACCCTTTGCTGTATATTATATAGTGTGGGACATTTCTAGGAGACGAACTAGCAAGCGAAGCGCAAAGCTTTACGGCGTGGGGTCCGGGGCCCGCTTTAGGGCCCCGGGATTTTTATTTATTATTTTTGTTTACATTAGGTGCTCTCTGGTGCAATCTAGGACACTTAAGAGGCGTTTAACACACTGTATTTACCCATGTTGATAGAAACTATGCTTTATTTGCCTTTTAGCAATATGATTGTTTTGCTTTAAAAAAGGATTAGTCGGCTAACATAATGTGGGGGGGGGGGGCACACACATGATTGCCATTTTAATGTAGAAACAGCAGAAGTCATGGTTAATCGCCCTCAGCCATTAGTGCCCTATATGAGATAGACGTCGAGTTAAAAAAAAAACTGGGGGCGACATTTGATATATTTGATATTATACACTTCCGTACTACGCACTTCCGTAAGTGTAGGCCATATATGTTGTGAACGACTTCGTATGTCGTTCGAACGATTTATTATCTCGTTCGAACGACTTATTATCTCGTTCGAACGACTTATTATCTCGTTCGAACGACTTATTATCTCGTTCGAGCGACTTAATTATTTCGTTTGGACGACTTATTATCTCGTTCGAACGACTTAATTTTTAGTTTTTTTTAATTCAACTTGACAGCAATGCGCTTATGTAGTGGTTTCGCCACATGGTGAGAATGGAAAACAGCAGACTTCCAAAAGCATCCTACTTGAAACAGTAACTGGAAAAATAGATGGGGAGGCCAAGGAAATGGTGGGGAAATATATAACAGCACCTTCTATACCTGGAACACCGAAGAGGGGAAGATAGGCAAGAGAGAGTGAAAATTCGTGGAGTCAACGTCCTCCGGGATATGGTGCAAGGTTGACTGATTGATTGAATTATTTAGCATTTCTCATTGGCCGATATTTCGTGCACTACCTTAAATGAAAGCTTATAACTTTCTCGAATTTCTAAAAGCAGCCATTCAAAAGTTAACTCTACATTTTCGGGTCGAATCGGCCAAAAACTTGACCTATTTTTAATACCAACTTAATGGTGGTCCATTGGCCAAACGCCACACCTAGGAATTGAGTCACAATTCTCACAGAGTGGTCCACCTAACTTAGCCAGTTCAAATAATGAAAAGGAGCCCAGTCTGCAGTTCCAATACCAATTAAAACTGTCCTCATTATAAAAAGAGGTGCGCTTAAAGAACCATTACAGAATTGGTAAGAAAAAATTTGTAAAATATACTTTTTGATCACAGATTTACATAAAACTTACACGGTCTAATGATGATGATAGTAGAAAAAAATCCCTTGAAATATTTCTGTCTGAAATGCCATATTTGATGATAAATGAATAAACTAAGTTTCCGATTGGAGTTTATCGCTCAGTGAGCGTTTTATTCATTTGTTGAATCTATATGATTTCATGCAAATGTGTAATCGGTTTTTCACTATTTTCTCGTGACCCAGAGGCCGATCAATCTCAAACTTCTACAGGTTTGTCAGTTTATGCATATGGTGGATTACATAAAGTGCTTACACTGCCAGCAACTGTTTTGTTAGCAAAACCAATTCTGTAATGTTCCTTTAAGTTTAAGACCAGGGTCCAATTTCATGAAGCTGTTTGGCAAAATACACTGCTTTGCAATTTCTTTTGCCGAGCAGAAAATGACTGAAGCACCAGTGGCAACAGTGTAAACTTAATGGAATTTCGGCTGACAACCTGTTTCAGCTCAGCAAAATATTTCTCTGCTTAGCAAGTTTTGGCCCTGAAATTAAAAGAGACATCTCAACACGGCGGATGTCTACCCCATCACGTACAAACTAACCGCAACCTCGAACCACGGCCGTGCAACCGTGGAGACAAAAATATTGAATAAATTATTCCGATCAGGAATGAGGTAGCAATTTCGAAGAATTCAATCGAGATCCTGTGATAATAGACCGTGCAATTCTTACACGTATCACAAAGCGAGAAAACAACTAGAACGAAGACTACTTAAAAACAAAACAAAAATGAAATCAAACTAATAGCCTTCTTTTTAGTTTCTATCTGTACAAACATACACAATAAATATATCACGTTTCTTTTCAGGATCATTGCCGAAGTTTCACCTTATTATATTAGCAACGATAAATCTTGATTGTGCAATGTAGTGCCCACCAGATTATCCGTGTAGTGGGCACGTCGCATGTGACGTCATTGCAAGGGGTTAGTGTAGCCTAATCAAAAGAGATTCTCGAATTGGTGCAAAGAAAATCCGATAAGTGGAAGTCCGGCACAAAAGAAGATGTACTGAATACACAATAAATGGTAAATCTCACTACCGCCTTCACGGCGACTAAAAAGTTTCGCTATTACTTTTAATAGTGAGATCCGGGGGGGAATAAAGGTATGGTCATAGATTGGTTTTTGTGAACGAAATATTTATTTATAGGCACATTTATAGAGAAAGATATAATAAAGGGTACATGTGAAAGTTTCAGCTGAATACGGTTTCTACTTGCTGTGAAGAAAACACATGTCACGGTGATTTCACTATAACGTCCAATCCATCCATCCAGCCATCCGCAGCATTCGCAAACGGACACCAACCCTCAGAAATATGAGAAACGATTCATGCATGAATCGTTTCTCAGATTCAAATGTTTTGGGGTGAAAAGTTAACCAAACCATATTACTTCGAAGGAAATCTTTGCTAAAAACAGTTTATACTATCAACAGCTGCAGTGCTTTTCATCAAGAAAGTTTTTATGTTATGGTATTTAATGGTATTTCCCTATAATTTATGACCCACCTTTAAGAAATATAATATGCCAATGACCTACGGTACTACTGGTACCTAGTAATTCTATGCGATCTCACACTGAAGAGTTAAAGGGAGGGTATACCTTTGGTAACTACTCCAAAAATTATAACCATAAAAACTTACTTGGTAAAAAGCCATGGAGAGCTGGTAATATTATAAATCATTGTTAGAAACGACACATATAGTTGAAGTGTGTTGTGTAATGCACGTAAAAGAACCCAGTACACTTATCGAAAAGAGAAGGGGTTCGCCCCGGTGTTCCTGGTTTGATTGGCAGCATATTGCGCCACAGCACCTTGTAAACCATTACATGGATGCTATAAATGATTAGGCCTCATACTTCAGAAACGTAGCTCCACATACCTGGCAGAAAAAAAATATATATCAGCGCTTAGAAACGCCTGTATTAAGCGCTATATAAATGTTGTTGTTGTTGTTGTTGTTATTAATTTAGTTTTAGAGAGAGAGGTAATTTTTCACCAAAAAATTTGAATCTGAGTAGGCACCTGAAAGAACACAAAATTATTCTATGCAATGGGGTCGTTTTTATTTCTTTCCTTTCTTGCAACTTCAATGACCAATTGAGCCCAAACTTTCACAGTATTGTTACTTTATGCATATGTTGGGATACACCAAGTGAAGATACTGGTTTTTGACAATTACCAAAAGTAAACCCAGCCTTTAACAGAGAGTCAGCCAAATTCAACTGAGTAAAAATGGACTGTTATTGGATACTTGTAGATCTTCTTCATCACATGGAATAGGGATTCTAATTCAGTGGCAAAGTCTGATAGCTGTCATTACGGTATTATGTAATATTATTTTTGCATCAATGTAAAAACATACGACACCACCGAGATATGAAAGGAGAAAATGAAGTAATCATACATAACTGTTACATGAACTTATCTAGTCCCAAACTATTTATTAATAAATATTACTTCGAATTTATACAATTTCTTTGTTTTTAGACATTCTGAAAAGGTTGTTACAACTGGAGACACATTTCACCACGAGACGTAACGGTGTTGATGATCCGCATCATAAAAAAACAAGCAAACAACGTGTTTTCCGCTAAAAGTGCACCCTGCAAAGTTCACTCGCGCCGGTTCTCATGACAAGGTGGGAGAGCAAATATTTCGGGCAGAATCGGCGAACTCGCAAATACGCCTCTCGAGGTGTTTTCTAAAAACTCACACACGCGCGTGCGCACTCTTCGAGGAAACACGACATACTTTGGTGTTCAGCATTTTTTTTACGACAAGTTTAAAGGAACATTACAGAATTGGTTTTTGCTAACAAAACAGTTGCTGGCAGTGTAAGCACTTTATGTAATCCACCATATACATAAACTGACAAACCTGTAGAAGTTTGAGATCGATCGGCCATCTGGGTCACGAGAAAATAGTGAAAAACCAATTACACATTTGCATGAAATCATATAGGTCCAACAAATGAATAAAACGCTCACTGAGCGATAAACTCCAATCGGAAAATTAGTTTATTCATTTATCATCAAATATGGCATTTCAGACAGAAATATTTCAAGGGATGTTTTCTACTATCACCCTCAAAAGTATATTTTACAATTACCAATTCTGTAATGTTCCTTTAATAGTTGTTTTTGCTTTACGACACTAATTGATCAGTGGGGGTAACCATATATTTTCATTGGGGTTCACGGGGGGAGGAGTGGGGAATATACATATGTTATCAATATTATACATATATTATTTATTTTATTATATTAAAATATATTGTATAACATTTTGTGTGCATTAATGTTTGTTTGTTTGTTGGTGGGTGTTGTTTATCATTTTCTTCTGGGGGGGGGGGGGCTATTTAATGTGTCGAACCATTTGTTTATCGAACTCGTTAAGTTTGTTGGTGGGAGGGTTCTGAGCAGGGGGAGCCTCCTCCCGGTTACGCCACTGTTAATTTATTATTCGATTTAATGTCAATTGATTACTTTATCAATACGAAGATAACTCTATTTACGTTTAAAAAAATCTCAATGGTAATGACAAAATATTAAAGAAAATTGTTCATCGCCTCTTTAAATAATTTAATTCTGCTTGAGTTTCAGTTTTAACAGTAAACTTTAATTAATCTTAGAATTTACACTAGTATTATAAGTAGGCCTACCTTCAAAATTATCGTTGTAGTTTGTTTTACGTAATTTTGTTTGGGACGAGGGGAATATTGATAACTGTAGCCTTAGTAACCTTTAGTTGCCGCTATTTTCACAACGCCATATTTTGGGCAAATAGGTTATGCAATGCGAGGAAGTAAACCAAACGCCCACTTTTTTGCCACATACACAGTGTTTACTTTTGCATCGTCATTAACCATAAAAATAATACACAGAAACTTCCTCAAAAAGGCCATCAATCGCTAAAAAAATAAACACACACAGATCGAAAAGCCACAAACGCGTAAATCTTAAAATGACAAAATTATTGATTGATACAGGGGCCTTTATCTCAATAACTGTATTTTTGCGTTTTCACGAAGAGCCACAGGTCCCTGAAGATGCATGTAATACATTGTAGTAGAGGAGCGTGTATTCCAATTACGAATTATTTTTCCGTAACCGCTCCAGATTTTGGGCGTTATCTCAAAAACGCTACCACCCTTTTAAATGACATTTTCACAAGTTAGTTTTGTTGTACACATCTACATTTATGTAGTACATCTACATTTATGTACACTTCAAGTTTAACGGTACAAAGCTGAGTCTGGAAATGTTTAACTCAATGTCATAAAGGGCATTTAGTGAGAAATGCATGAATTTAAACGAGTTTGCATCATTGTTCTTAATGGGGGGGGGGTTCTCCCGGCAATTTATTGTAGAAAAATGAGATATTTACCAGGGGACCAATGTTTCTGGTATTTACCTATAAAGTTTAACGACACAAGCGAGCTCATTTTCGTTATGAGGGGTATGCTGTTTCGCCGGTATGCCGGTATGCTGTACCGGGGGTTCACCTAAAGGTATTATACATGATTGGTAGAGCTGACAAAACAGTCGCAAACAAAGTTCATGTTTAGTGTGATTAACCATATACATGAAATAACAAACCTGTGAAAATTTGAGCTCAATTGGTCATCAAGGTCACGAGAAAAAAGTGAAAAGAGACCTTATGTGTTTTCTGTTTTTCAAACATCGAGTTTGTTATCGCGCGCGATAAAAACCATAGTTTTATTCATTTCTCAGAAACGATAGCATTTTAGGCAGAAATATTTTCAGGAACCCTTTCTACCATTACTTACTTTAAATCATGTAAGTTATGTGTGAATCTGTGAAGATTTGTGTTTTCCGATCTTACCAATAGTGTACAGGGCCTTTAAACACAGGGAAACAAACAATTTGTGGGAAAACAAATACAGTGACCATGCATCGTTATGTCAAGGCTGTGCGCACTAAAGCTACCATCTTCCTCCACTATAAAAAAAAAACTCCGGCAATTTATCGTATGCAATTTTTCCCACATCCTATTCGACACATATCTGAGGTTTTAGCCTTTGAATGAACCCAATTTTTTGGAAAACAGTTTGTTAAAGGTTGAGATAATTAATGAGGAAAAAATGAGATAATTACCAGGAGACCACCGTTTCGGGTATTCACCTGTGAAGTTTAATGACAGAAACGAGCTCATTTTCGTTATGAGGGGGGCATACCGGTATGCTGTACCGGGGGTTTCACTCAACCACAAGAACTTAGCTTAACCACATCTTGGTTGCATCCTCTTTTTACTTAATTAACAAATAAATAAACAATTTCTGGGAAAACAAATAAAAATACCATCGCTATGTACGTCAACGCACGCTGTGCCTTCGCTGAAACTTCAAGAAGAGGTTATTTCATAAGTTATTATTTTTCTTAAAGTGGACAATATCCAAAACATTTCAAATGAAATGAAAGTTCGGAAGTGCTGCACGTCTGTGAAAGGTACTGTTGTTACTTCCGGGTATCCCCCAAATGACATGGAACTCAGGACTAAACTGGAGTGTTGAAGTGAATGTACACAGACCGTCTGTGGTTACACAGACCACCACTAATAAGGGTATCAGTCCCGGATCTTGGAACTGTATTTTTGCTCCCTGATGAGGTAACATAATATTTGCATATTTCTCGAAAGATTTTTTCTGTTGCAGATGTACGATGCGAGAGCATAAAAGAAGAAGCATCGCTGCAAAGTGAAGCAGAATCAAAGTGAATCAATGCAATCAGAACCTAAGTCAGAGTCAGCATCCAAGAGAAAAAGCAACCATGAAGCACCAATCAGCATTCTTGTTATCCGTCCTGCTTGTACTGGGCCTCACCCATGTGAGCGCATCACCAGTTGGTCGTGTCCTCTCGAGGTTACGGAGGACTGCCGGAGCGGGGGGCTCAAATGCATCCTGCCTCAGGTTCCACTACAGACAGCTCCACGCAAGAACGCTCGACATAGTCAGACTCCACAGGACTCTGTTTACAAACTTTGTAAGTATTCATTCAGGGAGAAAATAATTTACCTCGGTTCATGACATATCGGTATACTTTAGTGCTAGGCCTGTGTATACATGTTATATTTTCCTATTTTCGTCAGTTTTCGTTTATCCAACAAAGTTCATTATTGAATTGGTACACTTAAAGGCGCGCAATGTGAGTTCTTATTTATGATATATGTCGTTCGTTTTGCGAATGTTTATTCTTTTGGACAACATAATTGAAGCGTTTCATCATATTGGTAACTTCATTTGTGTACTTCAGTAGTAGAAAACATTTCAAGGCAATTTTTGTAAACTTGCTTTTCAGCACCTTCCACACATATCAAATCAGTAACTGTATTTAAAAAATCTCCACCAGCTTGTTTTCCCCCAATTCCAATCAAACTCATGCGCTTTGGTGTGGCAAAATCACGATTGCAATGGTAATTACAGCACAAAAATGTCATTCCCATCACAGATTTATATGAATCGACCTATTACTCTTACTTCGTTAAAATATTTATGTGTTTTCTTCCCACACCAGAAAAACGAGAGGTACCCAAACGTTTCTAATCCTCGCGTCCAAGATATGGTGTTAAACCTCCCTACACTAAGAAACTTCCCCCAGCAAGAAGTCAGGATAAATCACTCGGTAAGTTTGCTGAAAAGTATGGTAGAATGAGACACCAAATGCTTAGAGGAAACAAGACTCTTCTTTTTTCCCCTGGTCGGATCCTCAAATGCAGTAGTCTTCCAGCAGTCGTACTTTGGACACTGTGTGGGCAAACTATTGAGGGCATGCCCACTCGACATGGAGACAGATTGCCTCAATTTATCCAGTGGCGTCCTGGCTATATAGTCACTCCGAGGAGCTACCAGAAAGGTGGAACAAAAAAGGCAAAGAGAGAGAGAGAGAGAGCCTTTTTGACCATACATCATGTCATGATCATACACAGATAAATTACCAGCAATCTCTACCATGCTGCCGTCCAGCTTGACTGCAGTTATTGAACATAACATGTGTGCCGTATACAGCTACAGGTCTCCGGTGGCTGTTCGGATAACGGCACGTATTATTTTACAAACCAAGAAAAGAAAATTTTAGAGTGAAAGTTGAATTGTGGAGAGACCAGCGTTGTCTTTTGTTGACATTTAATGTGTGGAAATTTGACTGTGACTCATTGGAGGGAATCCCTGTTTTTACGGTTCACTGATCATCAGGCTTTAGTGCTCAGGAAATCACGTACCACAAAGTATTAGTTTAGTTTTCTTTCTTAATGGTCGGTATTTAAAAACAAGAAAATCCAACGTCATAATGACAAACATTTCGAAATTTCAAGGGCGATTATAGGAGGTGGGAAATTACATGTCTAAAAACGAAAGATACTATGTTGCACAAAAAGGGTTTATTCTCCTGAAGATCCCAACGTAAACCACTACCAGTTCCTTTCAGAACCTCTATAATATTAGTATGAGAGATAAATACATATGGTGTTACCGACGATTTTAAACATACGTAACCTTTTAGCCTAACAATTTCCGTTTCATTCTTAACAGGACTTTGAACTGCTTGATCATCACTACCTCAACCTTATTATCTTCAAGGATACGCTGAATCGAGTCGAAGAAACAGAAACCGGGAACATTACAGATGCACTTATTACGGTAGCCGAAAAGCTTCACGAAATCATTCGTAGGCTGGAAACTACGGTACGTTAACAAGATTTCATTTTACTTCAGCCTAGACCCGTGCACTATATAGGTTTTAACGACAGTGTCGCAATTTTTCCCTCCCACGTAAATCAACGTAACTAAACTGAGCTATAGAAGAGCTCGCGTGTATCTATTGATTTTTTTTTTGCGAATCTAGGGCCGTGTCCAAAATGGCTACAGCTAAGACAGTTGTTAAGGGTGTTGCTAAGGACGTCCTATACTTCAACGCATGGCGACGTTGCGGTCCAGTCGTCGCTGTAGCCGGCCGTATCTACCCGGCTTACAATTTGCACAACGCGGAACGCACCTCCGCACAATGCGCGTCTACCATTTCCACCTCATAAAGTGTACATTTTGACAGGATAGCGCGTGTAATTGCGCTGTACGCCGCGCCGCCATTAGTGGGATGCTGGCACTGCAAGGTTGCGTACACTAATGAAAAAAACGTAATCTTTTATACTTGTTGTGCAAATTAGGTGTGTTGCTCAGTGTTTTGCAGAATATCCCTGACAGGACAGCATAAAATCATATTCTCTTGGATATCACGGAATGGCCGCATTGTAAATAAATGCTGTTTCAGTCCCATTAAAAAACAACAATGATTAAAAGCCATCCAGTTATAGCTAGAAACTTGCCTCTCTTGTACCGTTTATTTATATCCTTGTGGTACGAAACTGAACATGCCCTCGTAAAATAGGCTGGTCATATCAGACCAGACAAGATTGTTAACAATAAGAACTTATTTAGTTGATAAAACATCAATGATCTGCTGTTTTACACCTTCTATAAAGCGTCGAAACAAGCGCACCTTTTATTGAAAATTTATTCTCGTAATAGATCAACAGTGAAATGGCTCTAGCCATAAAAAACATATTTGTATAACAAAACTATTAAAATTAAACGCAGGCATAATCCATCAGGAAAGCTAAATCTAAGAAGCAAACTTAGAAGCAAACAGTTTTTCAAATTGTCAATACAGCAGAGTTAAGAGGTCTTGCCTTTCATTATTATTTACATTATTATTTGTTTCCAGATTATGCAGATTGGACACGAAGTGGACAGATCAGAGCACACCACCACCACTCCTTTCCACACCAACGTCACCACAGAGGAACAAAACACACGTACTCTCTTTGTTCTGCAGGAGTTTGAGGGATACATTGCCGAAGTACTCTTCGACTATAAGACGCTCAAGTTGCGCAACCCAGCATGCGGTAATTAATTGACGCTGTTAATGACTCTCGACAACCCAAAATGCCATTCAAGTGTGTGATTTAAAATTATTTATTCTCTTACGGGCCAATTCAGTTTATTTAGTTACAGAAGGATACGACTTTATGACGATTTCAATGTATGGTGTGCTCATCATAGTTTTGCAAGGAACAAGTGGCAGCGGATGCATACAAGGACGTCTGGGTACCGGGAATTTATATGAATACAGTTTTGACTCATGCAGTCCAATAATACAATAATATCACAACGAGAAAAAACCACCCCAATACACGAAAAAACACACATACAAAAACACAGACGAGGTGGTCAGGTTGCTCTTTAAAGGGAGGGTATACCTTTGGTAATTACTCCAAAAATTAATGACCATAGCAACTTACTTGGTAAAGAGCACTGGAGAGCTGTTGAGATTATACACACATTCTTGTTAGAAACGACACCCTTTGACGTAATGTAGTTTTAGAGTAGGAGGCATAAAAAAGCACACAATTCTATGCAACAAGAGGGCGTTTTTTCTTTCATTTTGTTTCTTGCAAGTTTGATGATCAATTGAGTCCACACTTTCACAGGTTTGTTATTTTTTGCACATTTTTGGATACTGGTCTTTGACAATATTACCAAATATACCATGCCCGGCCTTTGCAGTGGCTATACATCGCAGTGCAATATACCATTTTAACGTAGTTTTATAATGCTGCATATAATCGCTACTACTGCTGATACTTGGAGCTGCTTATGCAGACAAAGATTCTCAACAATTTCCCGCTAAGCAAAAACAAGCACAAAACGAGTCTGAATAGCACATCTTGACGTGGTATTTTGGCTGATAACCCTCTTCAGGTATGCAAAATTGTTCTGTTGAACAGTTACCTTTGGCGCATAAGAAGCACTTTGAGTTGGGCAGAGAATGTTTTACCGTTAGCCCCGGTAAAAGTTAGCCTAATATCTAGTTTAATGAGCTTTTAAAAAGTTATTTATGCATTATATATTTATTGAAAACAAAAGGAGTGCAATGAAAGCTAGCACAAAACTATTGTATACATTCCAGCAAGATCACTTACACATTATTTATAATTCATATTACTATTGCGTCCACATTGATTCCAAAGTACGATTAACTTAATTTTCTACAGTCTTGTATTTATACGTTCTTTTAATATTTAAGTTCCCACTTCAGTCAAAAATATTGAATATTTTTTATATGGTATGAACTCACACTGTTTTTTTTTTTAAAGTGCGGCATGTGGTCGTATTCAGTGTAGTTTTCAGGTAACCCGGTCAGCCGGTAAGGGTTGAACGCGTAAACATAGAGTGATGAAAAGTTTTACTAAAAGTAAGGCGATATTCGCCTCTTATATGTGGATCAGACCGTATCCAAATTGCCTGCTCGGGCTACGGCTATGGCTGTTACTAAGGGTGTTGCCAAGGGCGTCCCATACTCCAACGCAAAATGACGTAGCAATCTAGCCAAAGCCGTAGCCGTCGGCCTTTTATTGAATATACATTTTCTAACGACTGTATCACATCCTGACGTCATATTCATGTTTATCTCTTGACGCAAATTAAGTTGTGTAATACGAAACCATTATTTGAATTATAATATTTGGGTATAACTTGAATACCTTCAGTTTTTTATAATCAAATAATAAACCTTACTGTCTTGTGTATAGTCATCGAAGTATTTGTTTTAACAAGCTATTTATTTTTACTTTAATGTAAAAAAAGTCAAATTTTATTCACGTACCCAGTTCTTCAAACTTTAACGATATCCAATTCATATTTATATGTGTTAATATTTATTTTGATACTAATATTTAATATATTTATCTTAGTATTTAAGTAAAAAATTAATTGAATTTCAGTATTCTACTTATTTTGTTTTGCTTATGCAATCACTGATTTAGTTTAATGTTGATTCTATAAGCTAAAATGATTGATGAATTTACTGAGACTAAAAATAGTATTTATTTGAATGTGATATGTAACAACTAAGCACATAACAGTACACTGGCTATATATACTCTTGTGTTAAAACACACAAAAGCTCTAACCTACAATACATTTCATACCAAAGTAAAACATTAAATAAATTCTAAATTTTTATTTTTTATGTATAGGGCTATATTGAATACGATTATGGCATTTTATAAAAGTATCACTGTACTCAGATCTTCCGCATGTTTTCATTGTAGTTCTTGTTTGATTTTTGCTAATAAATCATGGTTCAACCGATTTTGTGGAATGTTTGTCTTTGTTGTTCACCAAATATTAATAGTTTTAAAATTTTAAGTTGAAATTATTTTTATAACAAATTGCCATGGGCATTTCTACTTAAATTTTGCATAGATTAAATATAATTTTTTTAAATAGTTGATTTTGTACAAAAAAATCGTCTTCGTTCGAGTTGTCTTCTTGTTTTTGATACGCGAGAGACTTGCGAAAGTCTATTAAAACACACATTCAACTGTTCATTTAAGCGGGATTAAGCAACATATCCTTCAAATAAAGGGTAGATTTTGACTTCATTTGTTAATGTTATGTTCTCTTGATACATGTTGTCAAATAGTTTTCGTACATATTGTTGTTTTTCTCACAAATAAATTTGTTTCCGACAGGGCCAATGATTTTCCATTTCAAAAAAGTGCAAATTCCGTTTCAGACAAAATTAATTCCGTTTCATGTTCTTTAATCGATAAAAGGTTGTCAATGCCCAGGGAGTAGATTATTAACATAACTTTTGTATAAGATGCACTGCTGACTTCTTAAAATATTAATTTGAATTGAATGTTTTCCTGAAAATTACTGTAAATTTACTTGTTGGATTGTTACATACAAGCCTTATATCAGCAAAACACAACTATGATCAAACAGGCAAAGTTTTTTTGAAGCCAGCATTGTGATATCTTTTCTCAATTGTTTGCTTTCTTTAAACTTTTTAACGGAAATAATTGAGATGCAGATCGTAAATTATTTGTTTAAATTAACGGCCGAATCAGTTCCGGAGTTGGCAATTTCTAAAACGTAATGCACTGACTCACTGACTGATCGCTGCAACAAAAAAAGAAACATGTAACAGCCGTTGCACTGCATTATCATTGCATATGACGTCACCGTGTTCTTCTCGGTTCTTCTCCTCCACACAGAAACAAATTGTCAGCCATTTTGTTTTCGCTTTGGCGATAAAATGTTGAAAGTTTATGGTTGATTTTAGACCTTTCCGAGATGAAAAATCAATGTGTGTGTTCATATAGGTAAGCTTGTTTGAGTATAATTGTTGATAACAGGAGGGAGAAAATGCAATTTTGGGTATAAACAAATGTAAAGATAGTGCCGTGAATGTGACGATTTTTGCTCTCCGTCTATATAACGTGTATTCATTTGCAATGTATGTACATCTGGTCGAGTCAACGGTACGATCTCGTAACTTTTTACGGTCTGATTTCTGATGCTTTTTTAGTTTAACAAAAAGAAGCTTAATAAAGAATACAGTGTTAAGTTAGCTTGCCTGATCAATTTCAATGGCCGTAATAACATGAACAAAAAACCAACGTTTTTGTCACTAATATTTACAAAAAATGTACTTCAAACTCAAATCCCGTTTTCCGTTTCAAAGGGCAGATTCCGTCCGTTTTCCGCGATCGCGGAAAATCATGGGCCATACAACTTGTAATGTTGTTCCAAATTTCCCCCTATTCGCAAATCATACGAATCTGACGGTATTTTTATAAGGTGTATTTTTTGGTTTACGAAAGTCTTATATATCGTCAGCGTTTTCACGAAGTAGCATGCACTGCTATACAGCAAAAAAATAACAATCAGAGAAAACGGCCTCTGAAGTTGAACATTTTTTAGAAACCCACTTTCCTTCAAAACTTCGAAGTATTTCCATTTAAATTTCTTAATGTAGATACTTGATGACTTGAACTTAAAAATTAATCTTATTATGACTCATTTGCATAATTAATTAAGAAACTAGACACGAGAGAAGTTCCGTGCTACTTCGTGAAACCAAAAAAGTGCGAAATATGTCTTTTTTCGTTTTCACGAAGTAGCACGCGCCTATAATAAAACACACAGCATTTTGTGTTACTTCATGAAAACTAGGTCAGCGCGCGCGCACTCACACAAGTTGCGTGCTACTTCGTGAAAACGTTTTTACCTCACTTTGACTTGAGTGCGTGCCGTGTATTACAATGGCAAACAGAAGTCGGGTGCTACTTCGTGAAACCAAAAAATGCCACAATTGTGCCAAAGTCGAAAACACTCATTAGCTTAATTGAAAAAGTAAAGCTGTCTGAGCTTTGAAACTTCATGGAATTGTAGGTCTTCATGCATTATCAACAGAAATGTAAAAAAATTAAAATGTAAAAAAAAAATCCTTAAAGATCTACTTCAGCAATAACTGCGAAATAAAACAAATTGCTGAATCTTATACATAATGTTATTAAGTATTCTGACCTTGTAGATTGGATTGTTTTAAACATATATTTTTTTCGTAATTTTAACCGGAAAAAATAATCCGATCTTAGGGTTTTTAAAAACTCGCGCGCTTCCATGGCTCCCTCCATAGGCACCATGCATGTCCCATACTGAAGTTCGTGTATTTACGCTCACCACGAACCAACTATAAGATACGTGGGTGAACCAGCGAATGATGACGTACTTGTAAGAAAGGGGAAACCAGGAAGTAGCGACGTGTCGTGTGTTTACACGGTAACTATGTGTGATGATCTCATTATTCGAAGACATTCACCAAGTTAAGACGTGAGAATTGACCATGCCGAACTCATGTTCTGTTGGTGGATGTACATGTACTCGGAACGCAGATAGGAACCCAGATAGATGTGAGTTTTTATTTCGATTCCCAAGAGATCCTGTCCAGAGAAGGGAATGGGTGCGTTCCGTGACCAACACACGGAAGGGTTTCACGGTGTCAAAATGGACCATGATTTGCAGTGCCCATTTTACGGACGACTGTCGGGTTGCAACATCGCAACTAAAGAGCAGTTTTGGATTAAAAAGCTATAACAGGCTTAAGCTAGGTTCAATCCCAACCATGAAAGCCCCATCTGCAGTGCCATCATCTTTTCAAACAGAGAGTAAAACAGGCACAGCCAAATGAAACTAAGCGATTCAGCCAACACTCGTCTGGCATAAAAGAGAGAAGAGCTGGGTAAGCAACTTTTAAGTTCTAAAACTAAGTTCTATGAGTATGTAGTTGATATTTTACCATCGTTTCTTTTCATTTCAAAACATGCACTTCTCGCAAGAGATTTCAAACTCAATAGTAGGGCTACCACAACCATCAACAATTTTCCTTTTCACTCGATGTGATTGTGAGCATGATTCGAGTTTGAAGTTTAGGAAAGTTTGTAACTAGTTACCAATTCTACTTCACCTCCTTGACCTTGTCATCCCAGTGCACATACATGTGTACAAGACTCCCCTTCAACTTCAAGTACAACCTACAGACTTCATTATTGACCTTACATTGCTTTTCCAGTTTAGTTTGCTTTCAACACCATTGTATCCCTGGGGGAGGAGTACGGGGGAAGGACCATGGTAAAAAATTACTTGTGCCTACAAAGGGCAAAGCCATACATGTGTGTGAATACAATGCCCAAATTATGACATTTGACTTAGAGGTTAAATACAATGTTTGTTTTGATCTTTTGTTCAGGTTTTGCAAGAAGCTTTTGCTGAATATATGCTAAGTATGGTGACAGGAGCCCACTGGTGAACAACTTCTCCCATCTAATGTGATGGAAAGTTCAATCACATCAGAGGAGGTAATGAAACGGTTTACTGGCTTGTTGCAGAAACAACCTTATGTTTAGGGGAGAAATATTCAACCGCGGGGGATGGGGGTCAGCTTCAAAATGCCTGGACCCCGAGTTGGATATAGGGTTATTTTTATTTCATTACACATCAAAATGTGCAGTATCGGAATAATAATTAACTTTACTTTGCATAATCATACATTTGTCAGGCCTGGAATTTCATCTTGGAGAGGGCAAGGCCATTTTCATTTTGTAAAGGGTACTTCCATTGGAAAATCTTAAAGTCTATGGGAGACTTTTGAAGGGGCACCAAGGCCAACACAAGGGCAACGAAGGCCATGGCCTCCGTGGCCTCCATGTAATTCCAGGCCTGACTTGTGAATATCTTAAAAGTTAACAATTTCCCTCAAGATTTTGAACAAATTTATAAACCCCTAGATTTGAGATGCATGATTCATGTCTGTTTGCAATTTTGTTTCAAGCAGAATTGTTAAAATGAAAGAAATGTTTATTTTTTCCTCCTATTACATGTATTAAAGAGATACTGTTGACATAGTTTAAACACCTTATTGTTAATGCAGAGGATTATTTCTGATGGTAAAATATGATTAATTTATCAAGCCATTGTGGATTGTTTTCTTTATTGATTATACATGTATTTTACATATTTTTGGTACACCATTTTTTATCTTATGAGAAGAATTGTTTTAATGCCCATGTAGCTTTTATTTGACCACAACAACATCTGGTAATTTAAATGTAGGGTTTTATTGAGTACATGTACATGTACACATGTATACCGTACTTATTTGTTATTGTTATTCTTATTTGTTAGAAGGGGGATCAACCACAAACTTGTTTGCTATGTAAAATTAATGAGCAGCCCCAGTTTGTGCATATTGCATGGTGAACTAAAGGAGTTTGGGGGGGGGAGGAGAAAAAGAGGAGTTGGAGTACATTTTGGGGTTTGCATATTTCATGTGTAATGTGTTTTCAATCCAGGGCAAACACAAAACAATTACACTTCTTTTTGACAATTTGCCAGACAACCTGTCTTTCTAAGCTTTGACTGAAATGTGAAATGTTTGTTTACATTTTCTTAAAAGTCTACATTGAACTGAACATTTTGATAAGGAGGTCTTTTAGAATGTCTGTAGGCAAGAAGAGTAAGGATCGCATGGAATTAGTTTTGCAACATTCCCTTTTAATTTAGCTGTTTTCTATTTAATTACTCAATGAAAATTGAAACTAGACAGAGAGGTCAACTTTGGTAATACAACTTTTCTTGACATTAAGTATTACATGTACACTGTACTCTTAACTCCAAAAATATTTCTTTGTGTACATAAGGTGGTCATTTACATTACCATGTAGAATATCTTTATGCAAGAAGGGTAAGGAACTCATAGTTACATTTTCTTTTAATGGCAACGTGTCCCTTTAATTTATTAATTAAGCTGCTTTCTATTTATTTACTTCACTTGAAGAGGGGTAGTTGATTGCAAAAACAATTGTTGTTTTATTATATTTTTCTTGAAATAAAATAATACTCATAAAGACTAAAGACTGGTATGTGTATATTATTCAAAGTGTTTATTGTCATTTACTCATGGATCATCTAAAAATGATTGTAACACACTGAAAATTTAGAGTAAATGGAGGCCACCAATCCCACCTTGTTTGTATCCTCAATTCTGAAAACCTTCCTGAAAACCATGTACCACCACTAGATTAGCAGAACATGTTTTGATCATAGTATGATTTGAAACTTTGCATGGTGGGATCAGGTTTGCAGTGATGCCATGTGTAAAATCTTGTTGTGAGTAGTGGTGGTTTTAAAAAGAACAGGTGGTTTGACAACTTCCTGAAGAGGATCAGGGCATACTGATCAAAAAATCAAGTTGTGAAACCACTGTTTCGTTACAGAACCACCACTACTCAAAAGAGATTTTACCTATGGTGTCAGCGCAAACCTCACCTGATTATAGACATTGTTCTTGTAATGACACACATCCCATCTCAGTGAGCCAAATATTAACAGATTTTTATCAAAGATTGTGGTTCTCAAAAAAGTTCCCCTTTTGAAGCCTCTTTGCTGTATAACTTCCATGTTTGTAATATGTAAGTTGAATGCATTTCACTGTTTTCCAGTGAGAGACACAACAGCATGAGCTTTATGTTTGACAAATAATTTGTACATCTATTTTTTGAGTCTCATTTACAAACATTTTCTCAACTATAGGGGCTAAAAATACCACACTAAATTCGAGTGAGAAGAGGAATTCTTACAATATGATTGGCAATAAATTTTAGGTTTTTTTAAAGTTACTATTAGTCAAGTGGCAGGTAAACCCTTTATATTGTCCATTGGGGTTGGGATATGTCCTTCGGATGGCGTCCATGATACATGAAGGAAGTGGCACTCTGTTGAACCTTCCGAGGTAGCCCGTACACCATCTGACAACTTGCCTGTAAGCAACATGGCGATTTCTTCTGCAAACAAAGTAGTAGAAGAAAATCAAATTAGGTAAACAGTTGATATCAATTTTTGTTTATAACACAGTTTTCCCATTTTGAAGAAATCATGTACGAGTAAGGGTGGAAATATACTCTTCTGATTTGTCCAGTCGACCAACTTGTAGGAGAACCCCCCCCCCCCACACACACACACTTCCCTACATAATGGCAGTTACAGGGGTACTTGCATTGTTCTAATATTCCTTTTTCTGAAGAAATCCTATTTGGGTCACCACCAGAACAAAGAAAACCTTATGGGGTAGCATTGCTGCGTAAGTTGGCATGTGTAAGCTCACACACACACACACACACTCAAGTGTGTCATGAGCTCCAATCATGGACCCTCCTTTGTTCAACTCTTTGTCCTGACAAACATGGACCCCATTGTTTTCCTTTGTGATAACAAATTCTGACCTATTGTCCCTTTTGTTGTAATGTTACTACAAACTCACACACACACTTTTGGGTTCTGTAAAGAAGCCATAAGCTGCAACAGAAGTGTCCCAACTATTTTTCTGTAACATACTCAACAATTGTGACAGAGATCAAAGTGTTTAGAAAAAATCTTGTACAGGTTTTACGGTTATTCGTTTTTCTGAGTTGTATAAATCTAATCCAACAGTCAATTATACTCAGGGTCAGGTAAGAGGCGTAATAATTTTTTTTTTTTTTTGGGGGGGGGTTTGCTCCTCACATTAATTTTACAGTTCAATTAAAAAAAGACACTTACTGGTCTAGAGTCCCTTCAACTGCATCTCTGCCATAGTATTCACCGGTTCTGTAAATACGCGGTTTGAAGTACAGCCGGGTGCAGACAGACTGCTTCAAACCAATCATGCACAGCAAGGCTTTGGTTTTCATCCTCTACATCAATGTTTAATGCTGCCATTTGGGCTCTTGTCTTCTGCACTTCCTTAAAGCAGATGCAGTTCACTGCCATTGGTTGGACCACACAGTGTCCGCATGAGCACCTGAAAGAAAAATTTAAATAACAGAAAATTAACGGATGAAAGTGTTGCTGTACTGACATAGGATGGACTATGTTCATGACCATTAACTAATTTTACATGAACGGGGGTAATACAAAATGAGTGGGGATTGAAACGATGCGTGTCTCATTTATACATCTAAGTAAAAAATCACGCATTGTTTCGCATAGTTTATCAATGGCCGTTGTTCTTACTCTGTGTCTCTGGGAATTTTATTTTTTATTTTTTTTATTTGAAAAGTGGTTTGTAATTGTAGTTCTGTTTTAAAGAATAAACATAACATATCATACTAGCCTAAAAGAAAATTATGAGAAATAATTAGCAAATGAGCTTGACATAAAAACTAATCCAATTAGGCTAGGACCTACCTCAATCATTTGCTAAAAATTTTTTAAAAATCAATGCGGTAGAACACTGACACTGACAGAAAATACGGCTTGTCAGGATCAGTGCGGTACTGAAAATAAATGTTATCTCCGACACACTGAGATTTGATGATTGTATTGTGAAAAAATTAATGGATAAACGAGGAATTACAGAAACAAATTTGTTTTATTAATAAAACAACATTCATCCATTTTCCTTTCTTCATGGAACCCAGTTCTCCGATAAGGATACCTGCACTAACCCACAATGGGAACAATTTTTGAGTGACACCGATTCAATGTAACATGAAAACGTGAACCATATTGGACAACAGCAACCATTTCGTGAGAGAAAAAAAACTACTTTCTGCTGCTATTTCTATCCATTATAGCGGCCTCATATGCCGCATAGATAAATAAGTACTTCATGACGATAAACAACAGTAAACAAAGCATTGTTTGTTCTTCAAAAAATCTGTGGGACTCACCATTCAGTATTGTTTAGTCGACCTCCTGCATCGGGATTCGCACGTTCACGATCATCGGCGGCCAGTGGCAGGTTTGGCACCTCGCACTTCCTCGTCAAGCACTCCCCAGCTTTATCAACGCCCTCTTCGTCTTCGGAAGAGCTCCCTCCACCGTCAGAGCTATCCTCACTATCAATACTATCATTTGTATTTCCTAATTCTTCTTCGTCCACACTGTGTTCCTCCCACGATCCGCCAATGTCTGACATTTTGTCCTCGTTTACCGTGTGGATAGCTATAGACGCGTACAATAAACACACTTCGCTGCGCGGGGGGTAAACAAGCCGTCTCCATTCATGTACGTCATCAGAGTCTACGGTATATTTTCATCACGTGACATGCTGTTTCCAAAAACTCGGTATGAGGAGCTGCTGAACGCTGGCCTAAATGACCTTTTTTTTAAATTACGCAACTACCGCTAAGTATTTTCCTTTATATATACGTAATCATGAAACACAAATTGATTGGATTTCGCCAAAGTTTAAATTATCTTAGTGCCGTTGAAGTAGATCTTTAAGCACATAGTGTGCTACTTCGTGAAAACGCTGACGATATATGCAATTGAACAGTTTTCTCATGGTTCATTACGAATCTCAGTACATGTAAGCTGCTGTTGTGTGTGGATTCGTAAACATAATACTTGATACTTGATGGAGTAATTCCCTTTGCAGCCGGTGACAGCTAAACTGGTATGATGTGCTGTGCGTGACGCCATGACCAGCGGTGCAATAAAAGTGCAGGACAAGACAAAATGAACATTATACACACTGTACATTGGAGGGGGCAACTAGATGAATCTGTCGTACACTTGCGGCCTATACTTTCCTCTACATAAAAAGTTTAAATGACGAAAAACTAGCCAGCCTCTCAAACTTTTCCCGCGGGTCTTTGAAATCACTGCTTCATTATTTAGAGTAAGTAAGGCTGGAGAATTTGTTCAGCAAGTTTGAAAGCAGGCATTCCAAATAGACAATTCTGCGCCAAGATTATTGCATGGGTGCAGCAAGTCATTAAAGGTACAATATACCTTATATGCACATGACGTCGTCATTGAGAGGGCGCCCTCGGCTCATTTTCATTATGAGGGGGGCATTAGCTTAACCACATCTTGGTTTCATCCTCGTTTACTTAATAGAATTGGTAAGAAAAAAAACTTGTAAAATATACTTTTTGATCACAGATTTACATAAAACTTACACGGTCTAATGATGACGATAGTAGAAAACATCCCTTAAAATATTTCTGTCTGAAATGCCATATTTGATGAGAAATGAATAAACTCCATCAACAATTTTCCTTTTCACTCGATGTGTTTGTGCGCATGATACGAGTTTGAAGTGTAAGGAAAGTTTGTAATAGGTTACCAATTCTACTTCACCTCTTGACCTTGTCATCCCAGTGCACATACATGTGTACAAGACCTCCCCCTTTCAACTTCAAGTAAACCTACAGACTTCTTTATTGCCTTACATTGCTTTTCCAGTTTAGTTTGCTTTCAACACCATTGTATCCCTGGGGGAGGGAGTACGGGGAAGGTACCATGGTAAAAAATTACTTGTGCCTACAAAGGGCAAAGCCATACATGTGTGTGAATACAATGCCCAAATTATGGGACAATTTGACTTAGAGGTTAAATACTAATGTTTGTTTTGATCTTGTTGTTCAGGTTTTGCAAGAAGCTTTTGCTGAAATATATGCTAAGTATGGTGGACAGGAGCCCCACTGGTGAACAACTTTCTCCATCTAATGTGATGGAAAGTTCAATCACATCAGAGGAGGTAATTGAAAAACGGTTTACTGGCTTGTTGCAGAAACAACCTTATGTTTTAGGGGAGAAAATATTCAACCGCGGGGGATGGGGGTCAGCTTCAAAAATGCCTGGAACCCCAGTTGGATATAGGGATTTTTTATTTCATTACACATCAAAAATGTGCAGTATCGGAATAATAATTACTTTTTTTTGCTTAAACATACATTTGTCAGGCCTGGAATTCATCTTGAGAGGGCAAGGACCATTTTTCCATTTTGTAAGGGTACTTCCATTGGAAATCTTAACGTCTATGGGAGACTTTTGAAGGGGCACCCAAGGGCTCAATACAAGGGACAACGAAGGCCATGGCCTCCGTCAGGCCTCCAGTGTAATTCCCGGCTGACTTGTGAAATATCTTAAAAAGTTAACAATTCCCTTCAAGATTTTGAACAAAATTTTATAACCCCTAGATGTTGAGATGCATGATTCAGTGTCTGTTGCATTTTTGATTTCAAGCAGAATGTTAAATGAAGAATGTTTATTTTTTCCTCCTATTACATGTATTAAAGAGATACTGTTGACATAGTTTAAAACACCTTATTGTTAATGCAGAGAGATTATTTTGATGGTAAAAAATATGATTAATTTATCAAGCCATTGTGGATTGTTTTCTTTATTGATTATTTACATGTATTTTACATATTTTTGGTACACCATTTTTTATCTTATGAGAGAATTGTTTTATTTGCCCATGTAGCTTTTATTTGACCACAACAAATCTGGTAATTTAATTGTGGGTTTTTTTGAGTACATGTACATGTACAAAATGTATACCGTACTTATTTGTTATTGTTATTCGTATTTGTTAGATGGGGGATCAACCACAACTTGTTGGCTATGTAAATGAATGAGCTTGCCCCAGTTTGTGCATATTGCATGGTGAATAAAGGTGTTTGGGGGGGGGATGGAGAAAAGAGGAGTTGGAAGGACGTACATGTATTGGTGTTTTGCATATTTCATGTGTAATGTGTTTTCAATCCAGGGCAAAACACAAAACAATTACACTTCTTTTTGGACAATTTGCCAGACAACCTGTCTTTCTAAGGCTTTGACTGAAATGTGAAATGTTTGTTTAATTTTCTTAAAAGTTACATTGACTGAACATTTTGATAAGGAGGTCCTTTTAGGAATGTCTGTAGGCAAGAAGAGGTAAGGATCGCATGGAATTAGTTTTGCAACATTCCCTTTTAATTTAGCTGTTTTCTATTTATATTACTCAATGGAAAATTGAAACTAGACAGAGAGGTCAATCTTTGGTATAAACTTTCTTGACATTAGTATTACATGTACACTGTAATCTTAACTCCAAAAATATTTCTTTGTGTACATAAGGTGGTCATTTACATTACATGTAGATTATCTTTATGCAAGAGGGTAAGGAACTCATAGTTACATTTTTTTTAATGGCACGTGTCCCTTTAATTTATTAATTAAGCTGTTTCTATTTATTTACTTCACTTGAAGAGGCGGTAGTTTGATTGCAAAAACAATTGTTGGTTTAATTATATTTTCATGAAATAAAATAATATCATTAAAGGACTAAAGACTGGTATGTGTATATATATTCAAAGTGTTTATTGTCATTTTTACTCATGGCATCATCTTAAAATGATTGTAACACACTGGAAAATTTAGAGTAAATGGAGGCCACCATCCCACCTTTTTTGTATCCTCAATTCTGAAAACCTTCCTGAAAACCATGTAACCACACTAGATTAGCAGAAATGTTTTGATATAGTATGATTTGAAACTTTGCATGGGTGGGATCAGGTTTGCAGTGATGCCTTGTGTAAAATCTTGTTGTGAGTTAGTGGTTGGTTTTAAAAAGCAAACAGGTGGTTTGACAACTTCTGAAGAGGATCAGGGCATACTGATCAAAAATTCACGTTGTTGAAACCATTGTTTCGTTACAGAACCACCATACTCAAAAAGAGATTTTACCTATGGTGTCAGCGCAAATCCTCAACCTGATTTTAGACATTGTTCTTGTAATGACACAATCCCATTCAGTGAGCCAAATATTAACAGATTTTTATCAAAGATTGTGGTTCTCAAAAAAGTTACCCTTTGGAAGCCTCTTGCTGTATAACTTCCATGTTTGTAATATGTAAGTTGAATGGCATTTCACTGTTTTCCAGTGAGAGACACATCAGCATGAGCTTTATGTTTTGCAAATAATTTTGTACATCTCTTTTTGAGTCTCATTATCAAACATTTTTCAACTATAGGAGACTAAAAATTACACACTAAATTCGAGTGATGAAGAGGATTCTTCCAATATTGATTGGGCAATAATTTTTAGGTTTTTTTTTTAAAGTTACTATTAGTCAAGTGGCCAGGTTAAACCCTTTTTATTGTCCATTGCGGGTGGGATATGTCCTATCGGATGCGTCCATCGATACATGGAAGGGAAGTGGCACTCTGTTGAACCTTCCGACAGGTAAGCCGTACAACCATCTGACACTTGCCTGTAAGCAACATGGCGATTTCTTCTGCAAACATGTAGTAGAGAAATCAATTAGGTAAAAACAGTTGGATATCAATTTTTGTTTTTAACACAGTTTTTCCATTTTGAAGAATTCATGTACCGAGTATGGTGGAAATATACTTTCTGATTGTCCCAGTCGACCAACTTGTAGGAGAACCCCCCCCCCCACACACACACACTTCCCTACATAATGGCAGTTACTCAGGTGTACTTGCATTGTTCTAATATTCCTTTTTTGAAGAAATCCTATTTGGGTCACCACCAGATACAAAGAAAACCTTATGGGGAGCCATTGCTGCGTAAGTTAGGCATGTGTAAGCTCACACACACACACACACACTCAAGTGTGGTCATGAGCTCCAATCATGGACCCTCCTTTGTTCAACTCTTTGTCCTGACAAACTTGGACCCCCATTGTTTTTCCTTTGTGATAACAAATTCTGACTATTGTCCCTTTTGTTGTAATGTTCTACAAAACTCACACCCCACACACTTTTGGGTTCTGTAAAGAAGCATAAGCTGCAACAGAAGTGTCCCAACTAGTTTTCTGTAACATACTCAACAATTGTGACAGGAGATCAAAGTGTTTAGAAAAATCTTGTAACAGGTTTTACGGTTATTCGTTTTTCTGAGTTGTATTAAAATCTAATCCAAACAGTCAATTATACTCTGGGTCAGGTAAGAGGCGTAATAATTTTTTTTTTTTTTTTGGGGGGGGGTTTGCTCCTCACATTAATTTTACAGTGCAATTAAAAAAAAGACACTTATCCTGGTCTAGAGTCTTCAACTGCATCTCTGCCATTGATATTCACCGGTTCTGTAAATACGCGGTTTGAAGTACAGCCGGGTGCAGAAGGATGCTTCCAAACCAATCATGCACGCAAGGCTTTGGTTTTCATCGTTACATCAATGTTTAATGCTGCATTTGGGCTCTTGTCTTCTGCACTTCCTTAAAAGCAGATGCAGTTCAACTGACCATTGGTTGGACCACACAGTGTCCGCATGAGCTCCTGAAGAAAAATTTAAATAACAGAAAATTAACGGAATGAAAGTGGTTGCTGTACTGACATAGGATGGACTATGTTCTGATGACCATTAAACTAATTTTACATGAACGGGAGGTTTTAAATAATACAAATGAGTGGGGATTG
Organism: Pycnopodia helianthoides; assembly: GCA_032158295.1. Classification (NCBI taxonomy): domain Eukaryota; kingdom Metazoa; phylum Echinodermata; class Asteroidea; order Forcipulatida; family Asteriidae; genus Pycnopodia; species Pycnopodia helianthoides. Next base: position 14,694,705 of record CM063258.1, read on the forward strand.
AAACGAAATGCGTGTTCTCATTTATACATCTAAGTAAAAAATCACGCATTGTTTCGCATAGTTTATCAATGGCCGTTGTTCTTACTCTGTGATCTCTGTGAATTTTATTTTTATGTTTTTTATTTGAAAGTGGTTCTGTAAATTGTTAGTTCTGTTTTTAAAGAAATTAAAGAAATAAACAAAAAATATCATACTGCCTAAAAAGAAAATTATGAGAATAATTAGCAATGAGTTGTCATAAAAAACTAATCCAATTAGGCTAGGACCTTCCTCAATCATTGCTAAAAATTTTTTTAAAAATCAATGCGTTTTAGAACCACATGACACTGACAGAAATACGGCTTGTCAGGACAGTGCTGGGTACTGAAAAATAAATGTTATCTCGACACACTGAGATTTGATGATTGTATTGTGAAAAAATTAATGGCAATATACGAGAATTACAGAAACACATTTGTTTTATTAATAATACAACATTCATCCATTTTCCTTTCTTCATGGGAACCCAGTTCTCCGATAAGGATACCTGCATAACCCACAATGGGAACAATTTTTGAGTGACACCGATTCAATGTTGTAACATGATACGTGATACATATTGGACATCAGCAACCATTTAGTGAGAGAAAAAAAACTACTTTCTGCTGCTATTTCTATCCATTATAGCGGCCTCCATATGCCGCATAGATAATAAGTTCTTCATGTCGATAAACAACAGTAACAATGATGTCTGTTCTTCAAAAAATCTGGTGGGTGGGACTCACCATTCAAGTATAGTGTAGTTCGACCTCTGCATCGGGATCGCTGGCGACGTTCACGATTCAATCGGCGGCCAGTGGGCAGGGTTTGGCACCTGCACTTCCTCGTCAAGCACTCCCCAGCTTTATCAACGCCCTCTTCGTCTTCGGAGGAGCTCCCTCCAACGTCAGAGCTATCCTCACTATCAATTCTATCATTTGTATTTTCCTATTTAGTCTTCGTCCCAACTCTGTGTTCCTCCCACTGATCGCCAATGTCTTCGACATTTTGTCCTCGTTTAACCGTGTTGGATAGCTATAGACGTGTAAATAAACACACTTCGCTTGCGCGGGGGGTGGTAAACAGCCGTCTACATTCATGTACGTCATCAGAAGTCTACGTATATTTTCTTCACGTGTCATGCTGTTTCCAAAAAACTCGGTTATGCGGAAGCTTGCTGAACGCTGGCCTAATGACCTTTTTTTGTAAATTACGCATCTACCGCCTAAGTATTTTCCTTTATATTACGTAATTACATGAAAACACAAATTGATTGGATTTCGCCAATGTTTAAATTATCTTAGTGCCGTTGAAGTGATCTTTTAAGGCACATTAGTGTGCTACTTCGTGAAAACGCTGAGTTATAGCAATTGAAACAGTTTTCTCTGTGGTTCATTACGAACTCAGTACCTGGTAAAGCTGACTGTTGTGTGTGGATTCGTAAACATATACTTGGATACTTGAGGAGTAATTCCCTTTGCAGACGGTGGACAGCTAAACTGGTATGATGTGCTGATGCGTGACGCCATCATGACCAGCGGTGCAATAAAAGTGCAGGACAAGACAAAATGACACATTATACACACTGTACATTGGAGGGGGCAACTAGATGAATCTGTCGTAAACTTGCGGCCTATACTTTCCTCTACATAAAAAGTTTAATTGACGAAAATATAGCCAGCACTCTCAACTTGTTCCGCCGGTCCTTGAAATCACTGCCTTCATTATTTAGAGTAAGTAAGGCTGGAGAATTTGTTCAGAAGTTTGAAGGCAGGCATTTTTCCAAATAGACATTTCTGCGCAAGATTATTGCATGGGTGCAGGCAAGTCTATTAAAGGTACAAGTATATCCTTATATGCACATGACGTCGTCATTGAGAGGGCGCCCTCGGCTCATTTTCATTATGAGGGGGGCTTTAGATTAACAACATCTGGGTTTATCCTCGTTTACTTAATAGTAATTGGTAAGAAAATAAAACTTTGTAATAGATACTTTTTGATCACAGATTTACATAAAACTTACACGGTCTGATGATGACAGATAGTAGAAAAATCCATAAAATATTTCTGTCTGAAATGCCATATTGATGAGAAATGAATAAACTAATTTTCCGATTGGAGGTTATCGCTCAGTGAGCGTTTTTATTCATTTGTTGTATCTATATGATTTCATGCATAAATGTGTAATCGGTTTTTTCACTATTTTTCTCGTGACCGATCGATCTCAAAATTCTACAGGTTTGTAGTTATAATGTATATGGGGGTGGATAACATACATTGGGGGGCGTACACTGCCAGCAACTTTTTGTTAGCTAAAATACCAATTCTGTTAATGTTCCTTGAAATACAAATAATCCATCGTTTATGTCAATCCACTTGCTTCGCTTGAAAGTTCAAAAAGAGGTTTATTTATTTGTTATTGTTTTTTTTTAAAGTGAACAATACCCCAAAACATTTCAACAATTTTCCTTTTCACTCGATGTGATTGTGAGCATGATTCGAGTTTGAAGTTTAGGAAAGTTTGTAACTAGTTACCAATTCTACTTCACCTCCTTGACCTTGTCATCCCAGTGCACATACATGTGTACAAGACTCCCCTTCAACTTCAAGTACAACCTACAGACTTCATTATTGACCTTACATTGCTTTTCCAGTTTAGTTTGCTTTCAACACCATTGTATCCCTGGGGGAGGAGTACGGGGGAAGGACCATGGTAAAAAATTACTTGTGCCTACAAAGGGCAAAGCCATACATGTGTGTGAATACAATGCCCAAATTATGACATTTGACTTAGAGGTTAAATACAATGTTTGTTTTGATCTTTTGTTCAGGTTTTGCAAGAAGCTTTTGCTGAATATATGCTAAGTATGGTGACAGGAGCCCACTGGTGAACAACTTCTCCCATCTAATGTGATGGAAAGTTCAATCACATCAGAGGAGGTAATGAAACGGTTTACTGGCTTGTTGCAGAAACAACCTTATGTTTAGGGGAGAAATATTCAACCGCGGGGGATGGGGGTCAGCTTCAAAATGCCTGGACCCCGAGTTGGATATAGGGTTATTTTTATTTCATTACACATCAAAATGTGCAGTATCGGAATAATAATTAACTTTACTTTGCATAATCATACATTTGTCAGGCCTGGAATTTCATCTTGGAGAGGGCAAGGCCATTTTCATTTTGTAAAGGGTACTTCCATTGGAAAATCTTAAAGTCTATGGGAGACTTTTGAAGGGGCACCAAGGCCAACACAAGGGCAACGAAGGCCATGGCCTCCGTGGCCTCCATGTAATTCCAGGCCTGACTTGTGAATATCTTAAAAGTTAACAATTTCCCTCAAGATTTTGAACAAATTTATAAACCCCTAGATTTGAGATGCATGATTCATGTCTGTTTGCAATTTTGTTTCAAGCAGAATTGTTAAAATGAAAGAAATGTTTATTTTTTCCTCCTATTACATGTATTAAAGAGATACTGTTGACATAGTTTAAACACCTTATTGTTAATGCAGAGGATTATTTCTGATGGTAAAATATGATTAATTTATCAAGCCATTGTGGATTGTTTTCTTTATTGATTATACATGTATTTTACATATTTTTGGTACACCATTTTTTATCTTATGAGAAGAATTGTTTTAATGCCCATGTAGCTTTTATTTGACCACAACAACATCTGGTAATTTAAATGTAGGGTTTTATTGAGTACATGTACATGTACACATGTATACCGTACTTATTTGTTATTGTTATTCTTATTTGTTAGAAGGGGGATCAACCACAAACTTGTTTGCTATGTAAAATTAATGAGCAGCCCCAGTTTGTGCATATTGCATGGTGAACTAAAGGAGTTTGGGGGGGGGAGGAGAAAAAGAGGAGTTGGAGTACATGTATTGGGGTTTGCATATTTCATGTGTAATGTGTTTTCAATCCAGGGCAAACACAAAACAATTACACTTCTTTTTGACAATTTGCCAGACAACCTGTCTTTCTAAGCTTTGACTGAAATGTGAAATGTTTGTTTACATTTTCTTAAAAGTCTACATTGAACTGAACATTTTGATAAGGAGGTCTTTTAGAATGTCTGTAGGCAAGAAGAGTAAGGATCGCATGGAATTAGTTTTGCAACATTCCCTTTTAATTTAGCTGTTTTCTATTTAATTACTCAATGAAAATTGAAACTAGACAGAGAGGTCAACTTTGGTAATACAACTTTTCTTGACATTAAGTATTACATGTACACTGTACTCTTAACTCCAAAAATATTTCTTTGTGTACATAAGGTGGTCATTTACATTACCATGTAGAATATCTTTATGCAAGAAGGGTAAGGAACTCATAGTTACATTTTCTTTTAATGGCAACGTGTCCCTTTAATTTATTAATTAAGCTGCTTTCTATTTATTTACTTCACTTGAAGAGGGGTAGTTGATTGCAAAAACAATTGTTGTTTTATTATATTTTTCTTGAAATAAAATAATACTCATAAAGACTAAAGACTGGTATGTGTATATTATTCAAAGTGTTTATTGTCATTTACTCATGGATCATCTAAAAATGATTGTAACACACTGAAAATTTAGAGTAAATGGAGGCCACCAATCCCACCTTGTTTGTATCCTCAATTCTGAAAACCTTCCTGAAAACCATGTACCACCACTAGATTAGCAGAACATGTTTTGATCATAGTATGATTTGAAACTTTGCATGGTGGGATCAGGTTTGCAGTGATGCCATGTGTAAAATCTTGTTGTGAGTAGTGGTGGTTTTAAAAAGAACAGGTGGTTTGACAACTTCCTGAAGAGGATCAGGGCATACTGATCAAAAAATCAAGTTGTGAAACCACTGTTTCGTTACAGAACCACCACTACTCAAAAGAGATTTTACCTATGGTGTCAGCGCAAACCTCACCTGATTATAGACATTGTTCTTGTAATGACACACATCCCATCTCAGTGAGCCAAATATTAACAGATTTTTATCAAAGATTGTGGTTCTCAAAAAAGTTCCCCTTTTGAAGCCTCTTTGCTGTATAACTTCCATGTTTGTAATATGTAAGTTGAATGCATTTCACTGTTTTCCAGTGAGAGACACAACAGCATGAGCTTTATGTTTGACAAATAATTTGTACATCTATTTTTTGAGTCTCATTTACAAACATTTTCTCAACTATAGGGGCTAAAAATACCACACTAAATTCGAGTGAGAAGAGGAATTCTTACAATATGATTGGCAATAAATTTTAGGTTTTTTTAAAGTTACTATTAGTCAAGTGGCAGGTAAACCCTTTATATTGTCCATTGGGGTTGGGATATGTCCTTCGGATGGCGTCCATGATACATGAAGGAAGTGGCACTCTGTTGAACCTTCCGAGGTAGCCCGTACACCATCTGACAACTTGCCTGTAAGCAACATGGCGATTTCTTCTGCAAACAAAGTAGTAGAAGAAAATCAAATTAGGTAAACAGTTGATATCAATTTTTGTTTATAACACAGTTTTCCCATTTTGAAGAAATCATGTACGAGTAAGGGTGGAAATATACTCTTCTGATTTGTCCAGTCGACCAACTTGTAGGAGAACCCCCCCCCCCCACACACACACACTTCCCTACATAATGGCAGTTACAGGGGTACTTGCATTGTTCTAATATTCCTTTTTCTGAAGAAATCCTATTTGGGTCACCACCAGAACAAAGAAAACCTTATGGGGTAGCATTGCTGCGTAAGTTGGCATGTGTAAGCTCACACACACACACACACACTCAAGTGTGTCATGAGCTCCAATCATGGACCCTCCTTTGTTCAACTCTTTGTCCTGACAAACATGGACCCCATTGTTTTCCTTTGTGATAACAAATTCTGACCTATTGTCCCTTTTGTTGTAATGTTACTACAAACTCACACACACACTTTTGGGTTCTGTAAAGAAGCCATAAGCTGCAACAGAAGTGTCCCAACTATTTTTCTGTAACATACTCAACAATTGTGACAGAGATCAAAGTGTTTAGAAAAAATCTTGTACAGGTTTTACGGTTATTCGTTTTTCTGAGTTGTATAAATCTAATCCAACAGTCAATTATACTCAGGGTCAGGTAAGAGGCGTAATAATTTTTTTTTTTTTTTTGGGGGGGGGGTTTGCTCCTCACATTAATTTTACAGTTCAATTAAAAAAAGACACTTACTGGTCTAGAGTCCCTTCAACTGCATCTCTGCCATAGTATTCACCGGTTCTGTAAATACGCGGTTTGAAGTACAGCCGGGTGCAGACAGACTGCTTCAAACCAATCATGCACAGCAAGGCTTTGGTTTTCATCCTCTACATCAATGTTTAATGCTGCCATTTGGGCTCTTGTCTTCTGCACTTCCTTAAAGCAGATGCAGTTCACTGCCATTGGTTGGACCACACAGTGTCCGCATGAGCACCTGAAAGAAAAATTTAAATAACAGAAAATTAACGGATGAAAGTGTTGCTGTACTGACATAGGATGGACTATGTTCATGACCATTAACTAATTTTACATGAACGGGGGTAATACAAAATGAGTGGGGATTGAAACGATGCGTGTCTCATTTATACATCTAAGTAAAAAATCACGCATTGTTTCGCATAGTTTATCAATGGCCGTTGTTCTTACTCTGTGTCTCTGGGAATTTTATTTTTTATTTTTTTTATTTGAAAAGTGGTTTGTAATTGTAGTTCTGTTTTAAAGAATAAACATAACATATCATACTAGCCTAAAAGAAAATTATGAGAAATAATTAGCAAATGAGCTTGACATAAAAACTAATCCAATTAGGCTAGGACCTACCTCAATCATTTGCTAAAAATTTTTTAAAAATCAATGCGGTAGAACACTGACACTGACAGAAAATACGGCTTGTCAGGATCAGTGCGGTACTGAAAATAAATGTTATCTCCGACACACTGAGATTTGATGATTGTATTGTGAAAAAATTAATGGATAAACGAGGAATTACAGAAACAAATTTGTTTTATTAATAAAACAACATTCATCCATTTTCCTTTCTTCATGGAACCCAGTTCTCCGATAAGGATACCTGCACTAACCCACAATGGGAACAATTTTTGAGTGACACCGATTCAATGTAACATGAAAACGTGAACCATATTGGACAACAGCAACCATTTCGTGAGAGAAAAAAACTACTTTCTGCTGCTATTTCTATCCATTATAGCGGCCTCATATGCCGCATAGATAAATAAGTACTTCATGACGATAAACAACAGTAAACAAAGCATTGTTTGTTCTTCAAAAAATCTGTGGGACTCACCATTCAGTATTGTTTAGTCGACCTCCTGCATCGGGATTCGCACGTTCACGATCATCGGCGGCCAGTGGCAGGTTTGGCACCTCGCACTTCCTCGTCAAGCACTCCCCAGCTTTATCAACGCCCTCTTCGTCTTCGGAAGAGCTCCCTCCACCGTCAGAGCTATCCTCACTATCAATACTATCATTTGTATTTCCTAATTCTTCTTCGTCCACACTGTGTTCCTCCCACGATCCGCCAATGTCTGACATTTTGTCCTCGTTTACCGTGTGGATAGCTATAGACGCGTACAATAAACACACTTCGCTGCGCGGGGGGTAAACAAGCCGTCTCCATTCATGTACGTCATCAGAGTCTACGGTATATTTTCATCACGTGACATGCTGTTTCCAAAAACTCGGTATGAGGAGCTGCTGAACGCTGGCCTAAATGACCTTTTTTTTAAATTACGCAACTACCGCTAAGTATTTTCCTTTATATATACGTAATCATGAAACACAAATTGATTGGATTTCGCCAAAGTTTAAATTATCTTAGTGCCGTTGAAGTAGATCTTTAAGCACATAGTGTGCTACTTCGTGAAAACGCTGACGATATATGCAATTGAACAGTTTTCTCATGGTTCATTACGAATCTCAGTACATGTAAGCTGCTGTTGTGTGTGGATTCGTAAACATAATACTTGATACTTGATGGAGTAATTCCCTTTGCAGCCGGTGACAGCTAAACTGGTATGATGTGCTGTGCGTGACGCCATGACCAGCGGTGCAATAAAAGTGCAGGACAAGACAAAATGAACATTATACACACTGTACATTGGAGGGGGCAACTAGATGAATCTGTCGTACACTTGCGGCCTATACTTTCCTCTACATAAAAAGTTTAAATGACGAAAAACTAGCCAGCCTCTCAAACTTTTCCCGCGGGTCTTTGAAATCACTGCTTCATTATTTAGAGTAAGTAAGGCTGGAGAATTTGTTCAGCAAGTTTGAAAGCAGGCATTCCAAATAGACAATTCTGCGCCAAGATTATTGCATGGGTGCAGCAAGTCATTAAAGGTACAATATACCTTATATGCACATGACGTCGTCATTGAGAGGGCGCCCTCGGCTCATTTTCATTATGAGGGGGGCATTAGCTTAACCACATCTTGGTTTCATCCTCGTTTACTTAATAGAATTGGTAAGAAAAAAAACTTGTAAAATATACTTTTTGATCACAGATTTACATAAAACTTACACGGTCTAATGATGACGATAGTAGAAAACATCCCTTAAAATATTTCTGTCTGAAATGCCATATTTGATGAGAAATGAATAAACTAATTTTCCGATTGGAGTTTATCGCTCAGTGAGCGTTTTATTCATTTGTTGAATCTATATGATTTCATGCAAAATGTGTAATCGGTTTTTCACTATTTTCTCGTGACCGATCGATCTCAAACTTCTACAGGTTTGTCAGTATATGTATATGGTGGATTACATAAATTGCTTACACTGCCAGCAACTGTTTTGTTAGCAAAAACCAATTCTGTAATGTTCCTTTAACATACAAATAAATACCATCGTTATGTCAACACTGTGCCTTCGCTGAAAGTTCAAAAAGAGGTTAATTTATTAGTTATTGTTTTTCTTAAAGTGAACAATACCCAAAACATTTCAAATGAAACGAAAGCTCGGAAGTGCTGCACGTCTGTGAAAGATATTGTTGTTACTTCCGGGTATCCCCCCAAATGACATCATGGAACTCCGGACTAAATTGGAGTGTTAAGTGAATGATACAGTGTTGCATACACAGACCGTCTGTGGTTACACAGACCGACGCTAATAAGGGTATCATTCCCGGATCTTGGAACTGTATTTTTGCTCCCTAATGAGGTAACATAATATTTGCATATTTCTCGAAAGAGTTTTTCTGTTGCAGATGTACGATGCGAGAGCATAAAAGAAGAAGCATCGCTGCAAAGTGAAGCAGAATCAAAGTGAATCAATGCAAGCAGAACCTAAGTCAGAGTCAGCATCCAAGAGAAAAAGCAACCATGAAGCACCAATCAGCATTCTTGTTATCCGTCCTGCTTGTACTGGGCCTCACCCATGTGAGCGCATCACCAGTTGGTCGTGTCCTCTCGAGGTTACGGAGGACTGCCGGAGCGGGGGGCTCAAATGCATCCTGCCTCAGGTTCCACTACAGACAGCTCCACGCAAGAACGCTCGACATAGTCAGACTCCACAGGACTCTGTTTACAAACTTTGTAAGTATTCATTCAGGGAGAAAATAATTTACCTCGGTTCATGACTTATCGGTATACTTTAGTGCTAGGCCTGTGTATACATGTTATTCTCCTATTTTCGTCTGTTTTCGTTCATCCAACAAAGTACATTATTGAATTGGTACACTTAAAGGCGCGCAATGTGAGTTCTTATTTATGTCGTTAATTTTGCGAACGTTTATTCTTCTGGACAATATAATCGAAGCGTTTCATCATATTGGTTACTTCATTCGTGTACTTCAGTATAAGAAAACATTTCAAGGCAATTTTTAAAACTTTTTTGGGCACCTTTCACACATATCGAATCAGTTTAACTTATTTATTTTTAAAATCTCCACCAAATTGTTTTTTCCTCCAATTCCAATCAATTTCATGTGCTTTGGTGTGGCAAAATCACGATTGCAATGGTAATTACAGCACCAAATATTCCCATCACAGATTTATATGAATCGACCTATTACTCTTACTTGATTGAAATGTTTATGTGTTTTCTTCCCACACCAGAAAAATGAGAGGTACCCAAACGTTTCTAATCCTCGCGTCCAAGATATGGTATTATCTTACCTCCCTACAATAAGAAACTTCCCCGGCAAGAAGTCAGGATAAATCTCTCGGTAAGTTTGCTGAAAAGTATGGTAGAATGAGACACCACATGCTTAGAGGAAACAAGACTCTTCTTTTTTTCCCTGGTCGGATCCTCAAATGCAGTAGTCTTCCGGTAGTCGTACTTTGGACACTGTGTTGGCAAACTATTGAGGGCATGCCCACTCGACATGGAGACAGATTGCCTCAATTTATCCAGTGGCGTCCTGGCTACATAGTCACTCCGAGGAGTTTTTACCGGAAAGGTGAAACAAAAAAGGCAAAAAAGAGGAACCGTTTCGACCATACATCATGTCTTGATCATACACAGATGTCATGGGAGGTGTACCAGTTTGTTACACATGCTACATTACTAACCGAGTGATCATGACCCACCATAAATTACCAGCAATCTCTACCATGCTGCCGTCCAGCTTGACTGCAGTTATTGAACATAACATGTGTGCTGTATATAGTTACAGGTCTCCGGATAACGGCACGTGTTATTTTACAAACCAAGAAATCAATACTATACACTATCACTAGTATCAGTCCGAGTGAAAGTTGTATTGTGGATTGTTGACATTTAATGTGTGGAATTTTGAGTGTGACTCATTGTTTTACGATTCACTGATCATCAGGCTTTAGTGCTCAGGAAAACACGTACTACTAATAAGTGCTAGTTCCGTTTCTTTCTTTTTGGTGAAAGTTGTATTGTGGAAAGACAGGCCTTTTGACAATGTGTGGAATTTTGATTGTGACTCATTGGAGGGAATCCCTGGTTTTACGGTTCACTGATTATCAGCTTAGTGCTCAGGAAACACGTACCATTAAGTGCTAGTTCCGTTTCTTTCTCAATCGTCAGTATTTCAAAACAAGAAAATGCCAGTTCATAATGACAAACATTTCGAAATATCAAGGGCGATTATAGGAGGTGGGAAATTACATGTCTAAAAACGAAAGATACTATGTTGCACAAAAAGGGTTTATCATTTTCTCCTGAAGATCCCAACGTAAACCACTACCAGTTCCTTTCAGAACCTCTATAATATTAGTATGAGAGATAAATACATATGGTGTTACGACGTTTTTAAAAACTATTACGTGACCCTAACAATATCCGTTTCATTCTTAACAGGACTTTGAACTGCTTGATTATCACTACATCAACCTTATTATCTTCAAGGATACGCTGAATCGAGTCGAAGGAACAGAAACCGGAAACATTACAGATGCACTTATTACGGTAGCTGAAATGCTTCACGAAATCATTCGTAGGTTGGAAACTACGGTACGTTAACAATAGCTCATTTTACTTATTAATAGCCTAGACCCGTGCACTATATATAGACTTTAACGACAGTGGCGCAATTTCCCCTCCCACGTAAATCAACGTAACTAAACTGAGCTATAGAAGAGCTCGCGTGTATCTATTGAACATTTTTTGCGAATCTAGGGCCGTGTCCAAAATGGCTATAGCTAAGACAGTTGCTAAGGATGTTGCTAAGGACGTCCTAGTCGTAGCTAGCTGTAGCCGTAGTTGCAAATTCGTACACTAATGAAAAAAACGTCATCTTTTTATACTTGTTATGCAAATTAGATATGTGGCTCAGTGATTTGCAGAATATTCCTGACAGGACAGCATGAAATCACATTCTCTTGGACACGGGAAGCATGAAACATTATGGCCGCATTGTAAATAGATTATGCTGTTTCAGTCTCAATTAAACAACAATTATTAATAGCCATCCAATTAAAGCTATAGACACTAAAATGCCTCTCTTGTACCGTTTATTTATATCCTTGTGGTACGAAACTGAACATGCCCTTGTTAAATCGGCTGATCGGGTTTTGAATTGACTTTCATAGCAATTACTGCACAAAGGTGACTCTCTGGGAACCAGACAAGATCGTCAACAATAAGAACTTCTTTAGTTTATAAAACAACAATGATCATTACTGTTTCACACCTTCTATATAGCGTCGAAACAAGCGCACCTTTTATTGAAAATCTATTCTCGTAATAGATCAACAGTGAAATGGCTCTAGCCATACAAATAATTATTTGTATAACCAAACTATTAAATTTAAACGCAAGCAAAATCCATCAGGAAAGCTAAATCTAAGAAGCAAACTTATGACAGGTGAACTCATCAACACCATACACCACGGATGTAATGGTGAATATAAGGCTGTCATACAATATGCCCACTTTCGTGTTGTGTCGATTGATGTGTTTATTTATTTATTCACTTTTTTTGCTCTACCGGGTAGGACAATCGTCATCCATATGTTGTTACTAGAATGTTCTATTGTACGGTGTAATAACTCCAGGAGCATCTAGTTTACCAAGTATTGCAATAACCAGAATAATATCACGACGTTTTTGTATGCAACGGTTATGTTTAGGGAGGATGTGACAGAAGGAGCATCACAGGTGTGGCGACCTGGTTCAGGGAATCTAGTTTGTCCAATTGTCAATACAGCAGAGTTAAGAGGTCTCGCCTTTCATTATTATTTACATTATTATTTGTTTCCAGATTATGCAGATTGGACACGAAGTCTCAATCGTCCGATCAGAGCACACCACCACCACTCCTTTCCACACCAACGTCACCACAGAGGAACAAAACACACGTACTCTCTTGGTTTTGCAGGAGTTTGAGGGATACATTGCCGAAGTACTCTTCGACTATAAGACGCTCAAATCGCGCAACCCAGCATGCGGTAATTAATTGACGCTGTTAATGACTCTCGACAACCCAAAATGCCTTTCAAGTGTGTGATTTGAAAATTATTTATACTCTTACGGGCCAATTCAGTTTATTTAGTTACAGTAGGATACGACTTTATGGCGATTTCAATGTATGGTGTGCTCATCATAGTTTTGCAAGGAACAAGTGGTAGCGGATACATACAAGGACGTCTGGGTACCGGATATTTCTAATTCAGTTTTGACTCATGCAGTCAAATAAGACAATAATAACGAGCAAAAGAAAACCCAAACAAACGAAAAAACACACATACAAAAACACAGACGAGGTGGTCAGATTGCTCTTTAAAGGGAGGGTATACCTTTGGTAATTACTCCAAAAATTAATTACCATAACGTCAACTAACTTGGTAAAGAGCACTGAAGAGCTGTGCAACAAGAGGGTGTTTTCTTTTTTTCATTATTTTCTTGCAAATTTGATGACCAATTGGGTCCACATTTTCACAGGTTTGCTATTTTATGCAAATAATGGGATACTGGTCTTTGACAATTACCAAAAGTATACCCTGCCTTGAAGGGCAATACATCGCAGTGCAATAGACCATTTTAACGTTGTTTTATAATGCTGCATATAATCGCTACTACTGCTGATACTTGGAGCTGCTTATGCAGACAAAGATTCTCAACAATTTCCCGCTAAGCAAAAACAAGCACAAAACGAGTCTGAATAGCACATCTTGACGTGGTATTTTGGCTGATAACCCTCTTCAGGTAGGCAAAATTGTTCTGTTGAACAGTTACCTTTGGCGCATAAGAAGCACTTTGAGTTGGGCAGAGAATGTTTTACCGTTAGCCCCGGTAAAAGTTAGACTAATATCTAGTTTAATGAGCTTTTATAAAGTTATTTATGCTATATTTATTGAAAAAAAAAGGAGTGTAATGAAAGCTAGCACAAAACTATTGTATACATTCCAGCAAGATCACTTACACATTATTTATAATTCATATTACTATTGTGTCCACATTGATTCCAAAGTACGATTTTTTTATTAATTTTCTACAGTCTTGTATTTATACGTTCTTTTAATATGTAAGTTCCCACTTCAGTCAAAAATATTGAATATGTTTTATATGGTATGAACCTTACACTGTTTTTTTTTTTAAAGTGCGGCCTGTGGTCGTATTCAGTGTAGTTTTCAGGTAACCCGGTCAGCCGGTAAGGGTTGAACGCGTAAACACAGAGTGATGAAAAGTTTTACTCAAAGTAAGGCGATATTCGCCTCTTATATGTGGATCAGACCGTATCCAAATTGGCTGCTAAGGCTACGGCTATAGCTGTTACTAAGGGTGTTGCCAAGGGCGTCCCATACTCCAACGCACAATGACGTAGCAATCTAACCAAAGCCGTAGCCGTCAATTCGGACACGGCCTTTTATTGAATATACATTTTCTAACGACTGTATAACATCCTGACGTCATATTCATGTTTATCTCTTGACGCAAATTAAGTTGTGTAATACGAAACCATGATATTAAATTTATTGTTTGGGTATATATTGAATACGTTGTTTTTTATAATCAAAAAATATACCTTACGGTCTTGTGTATAGTCATCGAAATATTTGTTTTAACAAGCTATTTATTTTTAATTTAATGTAAAGAAGTCAAATTTTATTCACGTGCACAGTTCTTCAAACTTTAACGATATCCAATTCATATTTATAGACCTATGTGTTAATAATTATTTTGTTACTAATATTTAATATATTTATTTTAGTATTCAAAAAACCATCCAGTAAAAAATAAATTGAATCTCAGTAATGTACTTATTTTTATTGCTTATGCAATCACTGATTTAGTTTAATGTTGATTCTATAAGCTAAAATTGATGAATTTATTGAGACTAAAATTAGTATTTATTTGAATGTGATATGTAACAACTAAGCACAAAACAGTACACTGGCTATATACTCTTGTGTTAAAACACACAAAAGCTCTAACCTACAATACATTTCATACCAAATTTTTTCTTAAATTAAAATAAATACTAAATTTTTATTTATTTATGTATAGGGCTATATTGAATACGATTATGGCATTTTGTAAAAGTAACAATGTTTTCATTGTAGTTCTTGGTTGATTTTGCTAATAAATCATGGTGCAACCGATGTTGTGGAATGTTTGTCTTTAGTTTTGTTGTTTACCAAATATTAATAGTTTTAAAATTTTAAGTTGAAATTATAATTATAACAAATTGCCATGTGCTTTTCTATTTTCTATTGTCTTCTTGTTTTTGATACGTGCGAGACTTGCAAAGTCTATTAAAACACACAATCAACTGTTCATTTCAGCGTGATTAAGCAACATATACTTCAAATAAAGGGTATAGATTTTGATTTAATTTGTTATATTATGTTCTCTTGATGCATTTTGTCAAATAGTTTTCGTATACAGATTGTTGTTTATCTCACAAATAAATCTGTTTTGTATTCCTTGTAATGTTGTTCCAAATCCCCCCCCCCCCCACCTATTCGCAAATCATACGAATCTGACGGTTTTTTTCATAAGGTGTACTTTTTGGTTTAAGAAAGTCTTATATGCAATTGAACATTTTTCTCAGGGTTCATTACGAATCTCAGTACATGTAAGCTGCTGTTGTGTGTGGATTCGTACAAATAATCTAGGCCTAGATTATTTGTACGAATCCACACACAACAGCAGCTTACATATACTTTCCTCTACACAAATAGTTTAAATGACGAAAAACTAGCCAGCCTCTCAAACTTTTCCCGCGGGTCTTTGAAATCACTGCTACATTATTTAGAGCTAGTGAGGCTGGAGAATTTTGTTCAGCAAGTGTGAAAGTAGGCATTCCACATAGACAATTCTGCGTCAAGGTTATTGCATGGGCGCAGCAATTCCTTATAGGTACAATAATATACCTTATGCACATGACGTCGTCGTTAAGAGGGCGCCCTCGGCTAGAGGTCAAAAGAAGGTTGCTCATTGGCCCATCCTGTGCGCAGCGTATACATAAATAATGTGTTTTTGTCAATTGTCTCATCATCGTTTTACCTCTAAGGCCAAATAAAATTATAAAAACATGTTTAACATCCCCGCCGCCTCCTTTTTCTTTATTTTTCGAAAAAAAGAAGATAAATTTTAACAATGTCAAGTAATGAACCACAGGGGAAACTGACCAAAAAAATTTAAAATAAATAAGCTCGTATTTTCAGACTTTAGCACACCGAAAAAACCACACCGAAAAAGCTGGCAACCATCTTGAAAACTAGTCCGGTTTATTGTCTTGAAAAATGTGTCGGGAGGGCTTATAATTTTAAACTTTTTTTAAAGGCCCTCCTCAATCCTTTATTCAAAAAGGTAGGACGCTAAATATGTTGTTTTAAAAATATTTTGCCTATGATAGCGGCGTGATGACGTCAATGCATAAGGTCCATTGCGTAATATTCCTAAATGATGAATGATGTGTCATCATTACATACAAGGTTTTGTTTTTGACCTTTATAAAGCGTATGAGTTCCCCACTCAAGTAATTTCGAGTTCAATAGTGTAAAACCACACAATACGGTTAACAAAAGTTGCGGAATTGACTTTAGAAAAGTGCAGTTCCTGTTTATTTATTTTCTCGAGATTTGTTGTGATTGACTCATGACCATGCGCCTCATCCCTTCATCCTATTAATAGGTGTAAATAAATAGGAACTACGTAGTCGGGACACAGACTGATGGACTTACATAGTACAACCGTTTTAAAAGTTTTTTTAAGCGAATTATATTTATTTTAGTTTTGTGTACTTTGGAGGGGGTATCACAATCCCATAAAAGGGTATGGCATAAAACGGGAGAAAATAAGCACAAAATAAATGAATAAATAAATGAATAAAATAACTAACATATATTAACAGAAAATAAACCAAAGTAATGTTGGAGACAGTCCCTTATTGCCAAGCGTAATTGAACAAGATTGACGTTGAAGAATATCAAACCGAAAATGTATTACAAAAACAAAAGAAACATAATATATTTTGGGTGAACAAAGAAAAGTTGACTGGAACGGAATTGAACCTGCAACCTCCGGGTCTACGTACCCAGTCCATTAAGCTTGTGGTTTATAAACTGAAGTTACTTTCAGTCACAACATACCGCATAGTCCTTTATGACGTCGCGTTTTCCTTTGTATTAATCAGTTTCCAAAGCTTCTAGAAAGGTCGCCCAATAAACACACCTCACATCCTGAATTGTTTCATACTAAAACAAAATTGGTAATACTTTGCTCTTACAGGTGGATGTCCTGCCCTGAAACGGAACAGGAAGTACAGGGAAAGCTGATAACCAGCTGTGTGACATTTAAAACATACAAATGAGGTCAGACCGTACCTTTCACTTTGTCGGATCCGTTGGAAAAAATGATATCATGGGCTATACTTCACTTGAGATCATGCCCTTTCATTGAGATTTGGAAGAGCACCACTCAGTCCATCGTGTCAGAACTATGCAAACAACCCACGAAAGTTTTATCTAAAAGATGTGCACTAAGTACGTTTGTAATTTTTTTCTTCAATTTTCGGACACTTGCTGACTCAAACTAATTGATATGGCAGTTGAAATACGAGTGGATTTATGCACAAAAATCTTGCCTTTCAAGGCAAAAGTAATTCTCTAGAGGAAATGAACCAATATCAACTTGATTCCATTTAAACTTTCAAATTGAAACCGACTAGTTTTCGCCACACATATTATCACAATTGTCTCCGAGGCTGCCGTCTACAGCAAAACCTGAGCTATTCGCGTTCGTCATAAATAATAGAAAATAATGAGAAACAGACAAAACAAAAACAAACAAAAAACAACTAGCATTACTTTATTTAATCGTTTTGACACTAAGTAAATTCAAATCTTCCATTATATTGCTCCCCTTAAAAGAAGGTCCTGACAACATGGAATCTTGACTAGACATGATGTCCACAAACTTACCATACTGACATAGCATGGTTCACACCAAAGACATCAAGCAAATTAAGTTTTTCCATAAAGTTAAGTTCTTATATGTAATAATTATATGCCTTTAAATTCTGGTTGAATTACTAAAATCCGAGTTTTGTATGTGAGTTTAGTGAGTGTATGGTCACTAAGCAAAGCTTCGGTAGGCCTATAGTAATTGTTATTATTATAAAGCGATTAGTCAAAATCGTTTAAAGATTTTCACATTTTTAAAGGCAAGATAAACCTTGATGGTAATACTCAAAAGTATATTTCTTTAAGCTGTAAAAACTTCATAATGAAAAGTAATGTTTGTTATTTTCTTTAAATAAATGATCGTGTCATAAAGTTTGTTGTTGATATTTTGTGTTACGATATTCAAGTTCTTTTTGTTTTACTAAGACTTAATAGTACACAAGACACCAGTACTTGGAAATTTGATCAGAATATTTTATACGGTGTATGTAATGTCATTTATTAGGTACAAATGATGAAACTTTTCTATGGCACCTTCATTTTAAGTGTATGAGTAAATAACTTCCTCAACTAGGGGGATTTACTGCAAAAGTAAAATACCATTTGAGATTAAAATTGCGAAAGGACAAGATGACATTGCTATTTACTAATTGTTTTGACCTGACTTTGGTGACACAGTATAGGCTTTTAGCAATGTGAAAGAGTCATAAAGTGCATAAAGGTTACCTCATAATATAGATCCTGTGACTCTCACTCAGTACAACCTCGCACACCCTACTCTTAAATAGGAATATATGCAAAATGCATTCCAAAGGTAACCCACTGGTTATACCCTCCAATGGGCTCTTCCTACTTAGGCTTATCAACTGTCAAGTGGTACCTAGCCAAATCGGCATCCTCAACTCTTGAGGGTGCCCCACTCATTAGATCATTACCCTCAACTGTTTTAGGAAACGCGATGACATCACGAATAGAAGGTTCCCCACAAATGATGGATATGAGACGATCAAGACCTGAAAAAATTTAACACATTTGGAGTTTAGGATTTTACAGAAACTTTTTAGCTTGAGCATGCTTACACAAGTACCGACAATTTTACACACAAGGCAGAACCCCCATTAAAAGTCCCACTTCTTGCAAAGTTCAAATCAAAATTCCTTGTATATACAATCAATGATAATTTCACATTGCTTACAAGCATAGTAGTTCCCCCCCCCCAAAAAAAAATAAATAAAAAAAAAAAAAAAAAAAATTTACACAAAAAAAACACAGTACAAGGCATAGCATTACATTAGTAATGTGCAGGAAATCCGCCATTCACTACTGGTACAATACCAGAAGCACACATGCAACGATGCAGCAATAATTACACAGAACAAGGTGTTATCTTGCCAATGAAGTGTCAGGAAGTAATACTGTTTTGTGGTGGTCATGTTTAAAGTGCAATAAAGAAATCAAATCTATGCCCTTTTAACGTTTACGTTCCCAATACTAAGACAAGCAGAAATTTGTTGACACACAAACTCACCAAACAATACTGATGCAACTACAAACTGATGCAACTACAAACATCCCCTTAAATTTAGACAATTTGTATATAAAAGACAATAATCACATGATGCCACTTGATGGAAACTGAAAGCATAGGATGACAGTGCGATCAGGGCTTTAAATTAAATGCACTGCAGTTTGTGTATACAAGTATCTGACAATGTCACACAGGAAAAACCCAAATCCCTCTTACAAATGGCACTCTCTGATGGAAATATTTTCTGTGCATTAAAAGTTGAGGTCAGGCTGCAAGACATTACAAGAGGTCATATCAAATGACACTGGAGAAAGAACTCGTGGTTATGAGATAATAGAACATTAATTTCTGTTTTCATGCTTGACAACAGAAATAAAAATACCAAAATGGAAAAAAAGTATAAACTTATGAACTCAGGGTTGGAGTCATTGCCGACAGCAATGTCTGAAACTAGGATACCAAGATAGTACGTTGAGATGGTGGCATTTCCATCTTTTAGTAACCACTGGAGTTACAGATTTCTAGGAGCTAACATATGAACAGTTCCCTCAGAACTAGAGAAGGGGATTAAAGATTGCGATTTCTTTACATTTGAAGAAAATAACAGCTGATTTTCTTTACCAGGCAGACATAAACAAAGATTAAATTTTAATAAAAGTCTGAAATTACACATTTCTGTAAACTTGTAACAACTATCCACTTAATCAGCACATTAAAATGGTAATTGAATCGTGATGAAAACTAATGCAAAAAGCCTTGCAAGGAACACTCACTGGCAGTAAAACAGGGCAAGGGCTGGGATGCATGCAGGGAGCAGCAACAGGATAAAGCTAAGGGTCATATAAAAAGAAGACTCACCCAATGCAATACCACCATGCGGTGGGCATCCTGACTCTAATGCATCCAGAAGATGACTCAGACAACTTGAATCTTCCTGTGAAAATGTTTTTTTAAAATACCCTTAAATTTTTTGAAGAACAAATTAAATCACTTTTTTAATAGTAAAAATGAAACAGGATTTACTTTTGGCATGAATGACTGTATCTCAGGGCCATATCCTTTCAAGGTGGTAATCAATTGTGGTTTGGGCAAACACATTAAAACAAGATTTGTCCACATCACATCAATTGAGCAGCTTGTGTAGTCAACCTCAAAAACAAAAACAAATAATAAAGAGAATCTGAGTGGGGAATTTTGATGCAGTATCACTAAGTTTATAAAGCTTGTTTTGTTGACTTGTTGAATATTGCTGTACTTCAATGTTAGATATGGCTTGTTATAGTATCGAAATATATGGTGGGTGGGTACACCATGCCACATATCGAGCCCTAAATGTATGGGGATGTTTTCATAAGAATCTTGATTATAGTCAGTACCTTCAGGATTTTCTGTAGAACATACTCTTGCAGCTTTGAATCATGTATTCTGATTGAACCACCACCGATCTCAGCTCCATTTAGCACAAGATCATAGTGTTGTCCTTGGACCTTAGATAACATTAAATAAGATGAACACATTTGAAAGCAGGAGTAATCAGTATAAATCTTAACAAATAAACAACATCACGCAAACAAAAAGGTCTCTATGCTTTACACACCAAAAGCAAAAGAAAATTTTATCTGATCTTACTGACACAAACACTGTTCAAATTAGTGCAGAGTATTTGAAAGCTCCAATGCAACATTAGTACAAGTCCTAATTACAATGATAATTATTTTTGCTTTCATAAATTTGTGAGTATACCTACGTGTAATTGCAGGCCTGCCACAGCAATTTCTACAGTATACTTTGTATATAAATAGCAATAAACCAATAATTGTGGTATGAAACGCAACAAAAGGAGAATTAACTCCACTGCTCGAAAGAAAGAAAACAGTTTCCCTATGAGACACAAGTTTATAAGTACCACTTTTTGCTCAGGATACCATGAAGGTATATTTGTCCATTTCGTAAATTTTACTCTTTTCAAAGAAGTTTGCCCACATTGAAATGGGAGTATTCTATTTCTTAAATTCTCAGAAGTAATCGTCCATTTTGCAAACACTATCACTCCTGGAGACCAAGCTACATACTGAGTTACATTTAGACAGAGGCTCACATGCCAATTGATTAGAAGTTTATATATTGTAAACTAGGTCACAGTATTTAAAGAATATCAAATTAAATTTTCAGTTCATATCCTGCAAACCAACACATCCAACAGGTCAATACTTCAAAGTCTAGTGTGGCTTCCTGTCTACTTAAAAGCAACACACTTATAGTGTGTGAGTCGTTCATACAAACACATTGAAACAAATTTTCGTCCAAATTGTGTAGGTAGCTTGCATGAAATAATGGGCAAAAAGATTATGTTTTTATTGATAAACTGCACTGGGGATAAAGAACATCCTATGGTTTTTACCCTTACACCAATGAGCGATAAGCCCTGTAAACACAGTAATTTTCAAGCCTGATACTGCGGGGACAAAAAATCCACACCCTACTTGGGTGGGATTCGAACCCGCGACCCCAACATATTCTAGAGCAGATGTTTTAAGAGGAATATCGATTCCTACCTTCAGCTCCCCTGAGTTATCTTCATGTTAAATGTTTTCTTCTTGTAGCCCCTTGGAGTGGCTTTAAGCCTTGTGAGGGCAGACTCGCATAAAACAAAAATGTTGACAATCTTAACTATTAGACCGCAGAGTGTGCCAGTTGTCAAAGGGGCCACTTTGAATCATGTAACTTGAACTGGCAGGGCTCACCCTTAACACTAGCCTGGTGTACTGTCTAGTGTCTAGTATAAACCACTTTTCAACTCGCCCCGTGGGCCACTAAAAACTGTGCAACCTAGTTGTTTATATTGCTCGATATTTCTTCCTTTCCAGATAAACTGGTTGTGATCGCCACCATTAGTACTTCAGAAAGATACATTGATGGCAATACATGCTTAAAATGTGGGCTACTAAAACTTCCTGGGGGCAATTAAAAGGCACAACTTATTAGCCCGGTGGGCTACTTTACAAAAAGCTTTTAAAAGTGCAAGGCCTGCCTGGGTGCCTCAAGCAATTTTGATGGATGTCATAATTGCAGAGATAAAGAACACCATTTTGATTTTAAACCCTTGAGTCACGGATGTGTGACATACCAAAACTGGCCTTACCAAAAAACTCATAGCTAGATAACACTAATATCATTGATAGAGACATGTTTGGGGAGTACTTACCTCTTGAGGGGAGGAATAAATCAGAGGGATGTGTTCAGCCATAGGAGCAGTAAATGGATGATGTGTGGATTCCAACTCCCCGATCCTGTCCTCACTAGGCAAAAACAAGGGGAAGTCTTCCACCCACAGAAAGTTATGGACATCTGGGTCTCTAATCTGGACACCTGAAATTAGAGCAACATTTTCAATAGACGTTGCGAGTATCGAGCATATTTGAACATTGGGGTCTGTTAAAGCATGGAGGTAGAAAAGTACTCTTTTGTGCGACTGTTGGTCTTTTGTGTTTGTTTATTTATTATCAATACTTTAAAAAAAAAACGATTGGCACACAGACCCTTGAAATAACTCACTGGACTTGGTTAAACAGATGATTAAATCATGACTAATTGATAGACTTAACTGAATATACTGTCAGTAATTCACTCAAGTGAATGCTGTTTGGAAAGTGGTCTGGTGTATTGCAAAATCTACCTCCCGCCCAGTTAAGTGTTTACTTGCAAAGTGGTCACTCTTTCCACATATCTCACCATACTTTATACTTGTATGTTGGAACAAAAGCCCCCAAATGTTTGAATATGTATGAGACTTGCAGTTTATTGACAGGGTTCTGTTCATGCACAAGCTACTAGTGTATCAGGCCGATACATGTGAATTTGGTGCTGATACACTCACATTTCAGCTGAGATGCAAAAAATAAATACAATTTAAAAAAAATATTACTATTATTATTTTTTCAATACACTAACTTTGCAAAAATCATTAAGATAAAACCATTTATAATGCTCCAGAAAGCACATTAGGGCTTTAAAAATCATGATAAACACCAAGTAGAAAACACTCCGAAAAACCACGTTTTAATTCAGCGTCCTTTGGCCAAACTTCAAAAATTTGGGTCCAGAATGCCCCAGTTTCGAAAAAAATCCTTAGGAGAACCCTGATTGACACAAACAAAGTCATAAGTATCTGCACTAATGATGCAATACACGTGGGTGAGATAGAATAAAAATGAAAAATCCTAAAATTTGAATAACAATATCCTCTTGGTCTTAAGATGTAGCTCCCTGTAGAAAATGGATGTTATATTTCAGAGGTTTGTAGACTCTTTATATCAGCACTAATAAAGGTCTACAGGTTTGACCAACTGTTTTCTCAGATGTGACAAACAGAATAATCTGAACAAAAGTAGATAAAAGTACCTTTGTTTTCAAGTAGATTAGCAACTGTGAGACGGAGTTGTCCAAGCAACTGACACTGTTTGGAAGACAAAAAGAGAGATATGTTCACAACAAATTGGCAAATAGTAAACAGGAATGCCAGTCATTTTGCCTCCAGCAAAGTCGCCCCCTACAGAGTCGCAGTCACCCCCTGCGTGTACAAACTCACCCCCTCTCAAAGTCGCCGCTAACAAATAGATGCAAGTATGACATGCACAATTTTAAAAATTAGATTCCAGACTTGTCTGAATTTGTTGAGTTTCAAAATTTTAAAAGCGAACTTTATCAAAAATGCCTTTAAATCTCTCACACTTTTACATGGGGCGACTGTGTTAGGGAAACTTTGGGGGCGGCTTTGAATTGGAGGGGCACTTTGTAAGGGGTGACTTTGAGAGGGGTGAGTTTGTAAGTGGAGGGGGAAACTTTGTAGGGGGTGACTTTGTGGGGGGCGACTTCGCTGAGATGCAAGATGACTGGTTTCCGTATACAGGCAAGCAACTGCAGCTTGGCAAAAAAGAGGAAAGGGCAATGCACAGTAAGACTTTGTACTGAGTTTTTTCCAGCCGAGAGACCAAAAGATAAGCAAAGTTGCATGCCTGAGTAAACTATTCTTATCCCAATGGACAAAGGTTGGTATTATTTTTGGAATGGTTTCCAGGTATGTAAATGATACATATGGTGTTTAAAAAAAACAAAGTTCCCACCCCAGTAAAAATGAAATGCCTTCTTTTATGCTCAGTTAGGTCTTTGCTACAAGAAAAAATATCAATCATGGAACAAAAAAACCGTTGTCATCAAACAAGTAACCACCTCGATTCAAGTCAAGTTTCTTCTGAAAACACTTGTTTTCAGACATTGCATTTTGTTTGGTTCTTTTATCTTTTCTTGTTCTGTTTACTTCATAGTTTTCATCGACTTTCCTCCTTTACAAGGTGCAAGACATTATACAAGCTTGGATACAAATATAAATATGTGTTCTGTGGAGGGGCACTAAACAGTTTTCTTTTAATCTGAGACTTATCTTGTGTTAATTCTACTCAGAACAATTACATCTTGCTAGACAAGATCACTATATACCTGCAAACTAGTTTATTTCTTCTGGACGTTGTATTTTTGACCTTTCCATTTAGAGCTTAAAATATGACTTATTAAAATTTAAAGCATTTTACAGCCTTGGGCTGTACTGGATCAGAAAAATTCATACCGTGCTCGTCTGAGGCCCTGCTGCCACAAGCAACATGTCCCCCTGGGAAACATCCATAACTTGAGCCATTTCTTGTCGAGCAGTCTCAGTGAGGTGTCTTGCGATCGGTGATTTCCAAGTGTGATCATCTCTGACCTGGATTATTAGAACACCATGTTGGTATCGCTTCTTGGCTTCTTGCTGGAGATGTTCATAGTCCTTGCTTTTAAGGTGATCCTGATTTAATCAAAATATTTGTGTTAACTTGTTTGTGTTAATCAGCACAATATGTTCAACATTTGGGGCCAATGTTTTTTTCACTTAACAATCTGACGTTGCTGTAATTTTATTTTTAATTTATCAAGCAACAAACCACAAAAGAAACTGACTGGGTAATTTTTTATTAATTTGGGGTTGAACAAAGAAAGATTGACAACAGCGGGATTTGAACCTGCGACCTCCAGACTGACGTGCTGGCACCCTCCCAATTGAGCTATCCAGCCATGTTGTCAGTCTCCCTATTTTGTCAATATCTTTGTTCAGGGGTGCCATTCAGAAGCCATTCGACCTGTAACTGCGGTATAACCAGTAATCATGCCCAGTTTGTTTGAATATAAAAATCCTCTTGCCTAAGAGCCAAGCTTACTTTGGGGAATGCACAGAGGGAAAGCTAACTTTGGGGAATGCACAGAAGGATTTCAATAAACCATCCAGGTTAAAAAAGAAGAAGTTTACATTATTAAATAATAAAACACTTTTACACTCCCTCGAAGGTGAAAACATTCTTAGCAGAGTAATTCATGTGTTGATTAGAAACTTTAAAAACAGAAAATTAAGATTTTTGAACAAATCTCATGAGAGACTTTGAGATTTTAAGGGACAGCAAACATAATGAGAAATTCTCAAATTATTATTTTTGAAAACACTGGATTTACCCATTAACTAATACCCATTGCCACTAACCATCCCCAACAGTTTCCCACTAGTCAAACTTATCCTAAATTATCACTAAATTTGTGGAAATGTTCACTTTAAAAGTAGTTGAAACTAAACAGGTGTCTGGCAAGGGCATAAAGAAATAGTACAACCATAAAATAAGTGCAAAAGGTGAATAACAGTAAGTGCCTGGTTTGGGCATTGAGTGTAACATATAATGTAATTTAAAGGACTCAACAAGCAAAAGAAAAGAAAACAAAAAATATGAAAACCACCTGTTTGTAAATCCCAAGAGTCACCATAAAAGTAGGTAACACATGTTAGCGCATGATTGAATCCGACAGTGAATGAAATTTGAAACGATTCTGCATGTTCAAAAGTCAATCTGTTATCAGTATACACTCAGGATAGAATTTATGTAAAGGGCTGAATAAAAGAGTTTCCTACTTTTCCAGGAATATTTCTGATATATCCTAAAAGAATGAACAGGGTGTCAATTTAGTTAGCTTTTAAGCGGATTCCTGAAAAAGAAAGAGATTATATTTCTCAATTGTAAGTGAGCCCAATTCAAATACAAATGTCCAACATTTTCTACAAATATGCAAGTAAAACTTTAAAATCAAAGAGGAAAAAAATAATTCAGCTGAAAAAACCTGTTTACGTTTCTAGAAAGGGCATTGCACATTGAACATTTCTTTAAAGTTACTTCGAATGAGGCAATTAGTCAGCTTAAAAAGCCAGTGGAAAAGTAATCTTATAGCAAAACAGAATGTGAATTAGGTTCTAAATGAGCATACCGTTGTGCCTCTACAGTTGATTGCTCTGATTGTGAAGTCTTCATCATCCGAATTGAATATTGAAGGTCCGCTGTCCTTTAAAATTACAGTCACATCTTTTATCTATATAAACAAATATGAATAACATAACCCAAATTCTACACAAATTGCACCATGAAAATGTATTTAAAAAGACCAATCACAATCAAACATAAGGTAAACATTGTCCACAAATAAGAAACTCCTCCAAATAGTTGTAAATTCTGATTATTGAACATAGTGACAATGACCATAAAAGTGTAATTACATCTGCGAGATGGCAAATAACAGAGGGAAAAAATATTCAAAAGTTCAACTTTAGATAAGTGAACCATGGAAGAAGACATTTTATAAAAAGTTCCTGAATGAGGAAGCCTTTTGGTGTTGCGGTGGTCTACAATCAAGGAAAAACCCTATTATTTTTTACAGAAGTAGTGTTCTCCAACTTTGTTTCACTGATATTTGTTCAATACAGTGAAAAAGTGAAATAAGGGTGATTAAATTAAACACAAGAGTATGGCGGTATCACATAATTCAGACTGAAATATTTCTTAGAATTATTAGTACAAGTACCAACGTTTTAAAGAGAAAGTTTCAGATTTATTCTTAAATATTGATATTTCTGGTTATTAACAATCTTTTACTACAAATTCACCATACAAGAGTGTGAAGACACAAAATATTATACAAAATATGATACAATACAATTTTTTTTAAAGGTCGAACACAAAGTTCCTTTAGAGGAATAACTGCAAAGTTACTGAAAGAACCTTGACTGAACAGACCATAATAGTTTTCTAGACTGTATCAGGCCTGGAATTTGAAAAGGGCAAACCTTTTTTTTATTTTGCAAAGGGCACTTCCATTGGAAAATTTTAAAGTCTATGGGAAACTTTTGATGGGGCACCAAGGCCAAGACCAGGGGCAACAGAGACCATGCCCTCCATGGCATCCATGTATGTCCAAGCCTGCTGTATTAATCAATAAATAGGTGACAGAAAAACGATTCTCACCTTAAACTTGAATCTTGTGTCGGGTTTGTCAGATCCATACTAACAGGAAACAGGGAGAAAAAATAATTCTGATTCATAGAAAAATGCTACTCTATAAAGTTGTAATAAACCTTCGTTTGATTGATTGTCAAGATTAAAGAGGTTAATGCATGACTGTTTTTTGGAAGGGAGAAGTATTCATGTGTTATCATTTCATTTAATTGTTTTTATCAAGGGAAAAGTGAGGGGTTCATTTGAAATCAATCAACCACAAATTGGAATCACATTTCGTTGAAAAACTATGCTATGGGTATTTTCTTACCTAATGTACCAAGAAATCCATTTGTTTTGGCCCTCTGGTTGATTACAGGGTATATAATCTGTTTTTAATCCCATCACGTCAAGTGTTGATTAATGTTTTCATGGAAATGAAACAAAGATTTCCAAAAAGTTGTAACCACAATCGTTCACGTGAACCTTCTGTACAAATGAAGATTGTAGCAGGCCCTCCCCACTACCCTCCCTCCCCCGCCAATTGAACCAATTAAATAATGTTAGGTCAATATGTTTAATCTCTAGAGGATCTTTTGGCATCACTGTCTCTGTGTAACCAGCACATTTTCAGAAAGGAAAGATGACCCCTTGTATATACTGCCATAGCTTGGGTCAGACAATGGAAAAGCCCACACATTGTCTTTTATATACCATACACATAGATCATTGTCATTTGTTTTTAAATGAACATGGTTTGAAAGATATTTTAAAAGCAAAATATAATGATTCACATATCCCTTAAAATGTTGTGTTTTTTATGTTATTTCATGACAGAATGCGGTACGCTATTATGTAGAACCAAATTTTTGACTCCACAAAATGGCAGACCGTGTGTTCCACTGGTTGTATTTAAAGAGGCAAATTTATGCTTTTCAAATCACCACTCACTAAACACAAAACATTGCAGGTGTTTTTGTGCATGAACAACTTTACAAAAAGGATAAGGAGTGATCCCAAACCAAAATTATTTTAGAGATTTTAAGGCAATATCACTTTAAAATGCTAGGGTATGTTTAAAAGTGGGGCTTACCTCATCCATGGCCTGAGAGTAGCTTATCCTTGGGAACGGCAGCTTCAACTTTGGTTTTTCTTGAGGCCATGCGTATTCTAATAGCTGCTCTATCATAGAGTAGATTCCCTCTTGACTTACAAAAGACATTTCAATGTCTACCTAAAAAAATAATGGGATATTCTGTTATAATGTTACACTATGTAGTCAGGGGTTGCAGGTCAGCTTGACAGGGTTTTTTCTTTTCCTTTTTTTTCCAGGGGGTGAGAGTCATTGATAAAAAGGTCTGAAACTACAAGTAGGATCCAAATTTTAAGAGGTAAGTTGAAAGGATGTCATTTCCACCTTTTGGTGACCTTTGGAATTAAAGACTACAAGGAGCTTTGGGGAATAGTATCTTTAGTGCTAGAGAGATAGCTGAGAGAGCATGATTTTATCATCCTATATCTGAAGAAATAAAGAGGTACTTAATACATATTGTACTACTTGTGAGAGGTTTGTGCCCCTGACAGAAAAAGAGTGTCAAGTATCAACATCGGTGCTTACCTGTGTAAACTCTGGTTGTCTGTCGGGTCTGCTGCCCTCATCTCTATAGCAACGAGCAATTTGGAAATAACGATCTATGCCACCCACCATCAGTAACTGTTTGAACTGTTTAGATCATTGAGGAAGGAACAGACAAAATGAAGTTTAATCTTACTAGAAATTTTGCTAAGTTAAATAGCCACTGTACAAAGACAAATTGAATTATTGGATAAAGCTTAAATTATTTGCCAGCATTGGTTGGTTCTAGGAGAAACTACACCTAGTGTAAATTATGTGAATTACCTACAGTACGTGATTTGTTTTTCTTTGTTGTTCACAATTGTTTTGTTGTTGTTTCTAGTTTAATGCATTAAAGGATAAAGCCTAACTCATTTACCAGCATTAGTTGGTTGCATGGGGGATCCAGTGCAATGAAAGATTACCTACAGTACACAGATTACCTTTAAAAAATATATATTTGTGTGTGTGTTTTTGTTGATTTATTTATGAATTACACAAGGGAACATTCATAAAAACACGCACCTGTTGTGGACTTTGTGGTAAGGTGTAGAATTTCCCAGGTTGATGGGTAGGTACCAGAAATTCTTTAGCACCTCCAGGTGTTTTTCTGAATAAGGAAGGAGTTTCCACATCCACAAAATCTACCAAGAACAGAGGTTTGGATTAGTTGTAACAAAATATCTACAGCCACTGACAGATACTTTTGACAGAAATATAAAATTGCTGGAAATTTGGAGGGGGGATCCGATAAAAACAAATTCACTTGCCAAAGTAACTGAAACCCTTCTAATGGTGTTAACAAGAGTTAGGGCTGCAAAACCAAAATAAATATAAAGATTTAGAATTTATTGTTATTATTATTGTTGTTAGTATAAACATTTTTGGTAATACAACCAGGGGAATCTCGAAAGGGAATCTCGAAAGGGTATAGCACTGTAACCAAAAGGTCTGAAGGTACATGTAAAAAGATGTTGCAGAAATCTTGGCTTTAGATGTGAGAAAACCTCAAACAGGGAAAACCCACGCAATCAATTACGGACTGAAAACCCAATCTACATGCCAGTCTCTCATCTGGGATATGAACCCGGGTCCACACAGCCTGGACCAAGGCTATCTTGCGCGCTGTCCCTTTTGCCCTGATAGTTATTGACGCACGGAGTATAGTCCACGTATGGAGTCCAGCAGAATGACAGCCATGATCCGAAAGCTTAGGTGTGTTTCATTTTTTTCCCAACAGATTTTCTTTTGCAAGTTGGGGGGCGCTTCGTTTTATCAGATGGCCAATCACAGGCTCGTAGCTTTGACCTCCACAATGATGTATTTGACCTGAACTTAGAACGTTCTGTTCGGCCGGCGCGCCTTGATTAAGGCTTTCCACACAGGTGAAAGGCAGGGAAGAAGCACCTAAGCCAACCTGAATACCCAAAAGCTTACGAATGCATAATGAATCTGAAGGAATGAAATTCATTAAAATGATTAATTAAAGAAGCTGTGTTACCGTGTTGATTACAAAGGAACTCTCTCATTCTCATGATTATTGAGGAACGAACTCTTAAATTATGCTGCATCCGAGTGCTCCTGAAATCCAGATATCTGAACTGCATCCGCACTGACTCCTTGACCTGTTGATGAATTAACATGCATCAAAGTGCTCATTATTTGTTTTTCAACTGGATAAGAAGAGCTATGTTTTGAATTATGAGCCTCATTTATGTAGCATCTTCTAATGGTTGACAAGGTGCTGCGGCGCATTCAGCAGCCACTGCCAGAAACACCGGTGCAAACCCCTTCTCTTTGCGATAAGTGTGACTGGGTTCGTTAATGTTCATTACACAACACAACGGACCTACGGCTTTTCGTCCCATCCAAACGACGAAGAAATAATGGTTAAGTGTCTTGCTTAAGGACACAAGTGTCAAGACCAGGCCCCGAACCCACACTTTGCTGATCAGAAACACCAGATCTTGGGTTCAGAGCGTTTGACCACGAGTACCTTGCAATATGGAATTTGGAATAGAAACCTCTTTGAAAACCTTTTAGTGTTTTTAGTCTTCAAAGTATTCCCTAGTCCCTTTAACCTTTCTGCAAAAGGATCTGTGATGTTAGACCCTTTTATGATCAGTGTCTAACCAATCAGAATCTTGCATAAGGAAAAGTTTCAATAAGTCCGACGTAAATTTGTCCACAAAAACACATCATGCAACATGAAGTGGTTATCTTCACGATAAATCAACAAAATCAACAATCTTCAACAAAAAAGTTCAAGTAAAGGTGCTTGTATTGTCATTGTATGCTGCTACTTTTTCCACTGTATTATCCACTGACTGGTTTTTCTTGTTCATTTTTTCATTTGTTTTTTTGAAAATAACTCTCTGAAACTGTTTTTGATTTACCTGTTGGAAATCATGTATCTGGATAGGAAGTTTTTCTTTACTACCATTCAGTACCTTGACTTCACTGGCAACCACTTCAATCTCACCTGTTGACATTTTCTGAAATGAGAAATAATACCAAAACAAAACAACATCTGCTTAAATGTAACAGCTACAAACTCTGCAGTATACAATACCACAAATTGTTGAAGAGTTACTAATAAACTACAAATACTATAGTCCTTCAAAGTGATGACTTTCAAAGCGGAAATAAGGTATACCACTCTAATCGCTGTGAGAAATCGTTTTCTTTTGAAAATATCATTAATAATAATAAACAGCACTTATAAAGCACACAGTATCTGACAAAAAATGCCCTTCAAGGGCGCCGGTTCGCAAAGACAAAGTCCAGGATTTAAAATGCTCATTGGAAGAGATGAGTCTTGAGCTGTCGTTTGAAGATTGATGGATTATTCTGTGTTCTTAGGTCAAGCGGTAACGAATTCCATAGATGAGGTGCAATGTTAGAGAAAGCTCCGTCTCCGTAGCGAGGCAGGATACAGGTACATGAAGTGTGAGAGCCAAGGACCGTAGACGAGGCCTAACATTACAAAGGTGTATCATGTCCCGGCTGTAGATTGGAGCCAGTTGAGTGCCATAAAAGTGAGAAGGATGATTTTGAACTGAATTCTACGGGCAGCCAGTGAAGATGATGAAGTAATGGTGTGATGTGGTCATATTTCTTGGTTACGGTAATCAGGCGATCAGCTGCGTTCTGAACTGATTGCAGCTTGTGTATAATGTGTTGTGGCAGACCAGATAACAAACTATTGCAGAAATCCAATCGTGATGATATGAGGGAACGGACAAGACATTCGGCTGTTCAGCTGGTAAGTGCACTCCTGATTGCTGCAATGTCCCGGAGATGACAGAAAGATGACTGACATGTATTTGAAACGTGCTTATCCATGGTCAAATTCTGGTCGAAGAAAACGCCAAGGATCCTGGCACCAAGGGAGGGAGTGATGAGGGCATCACCAATCTGTATTGACTGTGTGTTAAGTCTGCTTCTCAGACGAGGGGAACAAATGACTATGAATTTTGTCTTGTTGTCGTTGAGCTTCAGAAAATTTGCTGACATCCAAGACTTAATGTCGTTTATGGATGATGTCAGCTCATGAAAGAAGTTCATCAGGCTGGTAAATTATCAGCTTTATAAATGAATTTGCTATTAAACACAGCCAATTACTTACGTAGTTTGGTTTATGTTTCGACTAGTTTCACTAGTCATCCTCAGAACTGAGCACCACCAGTCGGTTGGTGGCGCTGTTTCCTGCTACGGCCACTGGATGGTGGTTTGGCCGATTGTGTCCTCCCCAAGTGGTACTTGGGGGTATGAGGGGGTCCCATATGTGTGACAGCTCATACCCTCCCTCATCTCTGTTGAGAGTTGATCGTCGTCTCCTTATCCAAAGACTTTCCCATATCCAACGTCTAAATTTGTTGCCCTCCCTGTGCAAGATTTCACTATCTGCCCAATTCATCACATGATTGTTGTCTCTAGCGTGCTCTGTTATGGCCGATTTTGTCTCTTTCCCTACTGTAAATTTTTTTCTTGCCCTCGTCATGGTACCTGGTGTTAGTTTTTTTACGTCAGTCTTATGTTCTTCGAACCGCGTGCCAAATTTTCTACCCGTTTCCCCGATGTAGGATAGTTGGCATGACTTGCATAGAATTTCGTATACCACGCCACATTTTTGTTCTTATTCAATCTTGTCTTTTGGATGTACTTGGAGTTGCCTGAGCGTGCAATGTGGCTTGACAGGACATTCCACTCCATGATTCTTCATCAACCTTTGTATCCTCTCTGACACACCTTTTTCATATGGTAGTACCACTGTTGCTTTCTGTTCGTTCTTGAGTTTGGTTATCTCTCCCCCTTGGTCTACTTGTGTTTTGTCTTTTTTCCTGATGATGTCCCGCTCTGCTTTTTCGAATGTCCAATTGGGGTAGCCGCAGTACTTTAGGGCTGTCTTGACATGCTCGGTTTCCTTGATCTTATCCTCCTCTTCAGTGATGATGTTATTCTTCCCATCCAATAGGGTTCTCACTACTGATAGTTTGTGTTGCACAGGGTGGTCTGAGCTAAACATCAGATATTGATCAGTGTGAGTTGGTTTCCTGTATACCTGGAGCTTGACGCTACGGCCTGTTTTTTTTGACAATCATGGTGTCCAAGAAAGGTAACTTCCCCTCTTTTTCTTCCTCCACCGTGAACTTGATGTTGCCAGTATCATCGATGGTGTTCAGATGGTCTGTCAGCATTCCCGTCATTCCTTTCTTTACTTTCACCAAGATGTCATCAACATATCTTTTCCAAAGACTGAGCTTACACATCTCTGGTGCTTGGGGGATTGCCTTTCCTTCCAGATCTTCCTTGAAAAGAATGGCCATGATGGCTGACAAGGGGTCTCCCATAGCAAACCCAGTCTTCTGTTCAAGTAGTTTCATGATGCCTTCTACGTTGAGTAGGGTCCGCTCACTCAGGGTGGGATCATCTTCTAGATGAGCACGGGCTATCTCCAATGTGCGTTGAACCGGTGTATTAGTGAAAAGTGATACCATGCGAGATCAAAATTTCATCTTCCAGGACTCGGGTAGCTGCTAGCTCCTCTGCTAACTGGCTTGAGTTCTTACACTGACAATCTGTCAGGCCAAGTACCGGGGCCAAAATCTGCACTAGATCTTCGGATAGATTGTATCCGATGGAGTCGATACAATCCACAATCGGCCTGAGGGGGATGTCTTTCTTGTGTATATTTGGTGTGCAGTCTAACCTAGGAACTATCTCTGCAGTGGGATACAAATAAGTGTACTGCCTGTCTGTGATCTTGTCCTCTTTCTTTAGATCCTGTAGTAATTTTACTAGTTTCCGTTTATATCTTAAAGTGGGGTCAGAAGTGAGAATTTCATACGTACTTGTGTCTCTGAGCATTTTCTCAACCTGTTCTGTATACTTGTCCATGTCCATGATGACAGTAGCACGGCCTTTGTCAGCTGGCATAATCAGGATAGACTCGTCCAACTTCAAAGATTTTATGGCTGCACATTCTCCCTTAGTGATGTTGCTCTTGTGGGGCTTTGCGGTGCGTAGAATTCCTGCTACCTCGCGCCTTTTCACCGGCGGGCATCCCTCGACACGCAACTTCAGTAGCCACGATAAAATCATCGTTGGGAATTTTGTCTGGTGCCACCGCAAAATTCAGCCCTTTTGCTAGTACTTTTGTTTCATTCTGGCTTAGGTCTTTGCTCGATGTGTTTATCACCCATTGTTTAAGATGATATCAGCTGATTGACTGCTTCTACTTCACTGCCGGGAAGGTTTGGATTACATGACACGTATATCTGCGTATCATCAGTATACATGTAGAGGTGAACTTCAAGACCATGATGTTGAACAATTCGACTAATGGAAGTAGTGTAAAGTGTGAAGAGCAGAGGGCCAAGGACTGATCCCTGGGGAACGCCGAAATTGAGATCCATAGTCTGTGATGAGGACCCCTTAATGATAACAGTTTGACGTCGTTCATGCAAATATGACTGGAACCATCCGAGGGCAACTCCTCTACCACTGAAGTCGTCGTAGAGTTTGTGCAGAAGTTTTCCATGGTCAATCGTATCAAAAGCAGTTGACAGATCTAGGAGAATTAGAAGAGCTACATTATTGTTGTCAACTGCACGCATGGGGATCATTGTGAACTGTAAGGAGTGCTGTCTCGACAACGTGATGCTTTCGGTATGCTGATTGTGTAGTTTCAAGTAGATTATGGCTGACCATATGGATAACCGTAGATTATTTGCAACCACCTTCTCTACAACTTTCGACAAGAATGATACGTTTGATACGGGCCGGTTGTTTTTTAAGTCTGTGCAGTCCAGGGAAGCCCTCTTGATGAGTGGGGTAACTAAGGCATATTTGAAGGTGCTGGGAAACTCGCCATTTGAAAGTGACACATTGATAATTTGTGTTCGGTACTGCAAGGATCTCAAGATTCTCCTTCACCAGTTAAGTAGGGATGGGGTCAAGGGAGCAGGGCTTGGATGCGGACTGTCGTATTATTGTAGTAACCTCACTGGTAGAGACTGGTGACAGGGACTCACATGAACTCGAATACGGTAGCAGAGGATTGCTGGTGATCATTCAGGGACTCTCTGATTTTCTGGATTCTACCAATGAAGTAGTTTGAGAACTCACATGCAAGGAGTCGGTCAGATGAATGTGGGGGCGAAATAGGTGAATTCTTCTTATGCATAAGTCAACACCACCCCCTATGCGACCTATACGAGGGGTGTGGACCAGTTTGTAGCCAAATAGGGTAATATCTGAGGTTCTTTGGTCATGCTGTGATTTGAACCATGTCTCTGTTAAAGCCAATATGTCAATATCATGTTCTAGAAGATGATCTTTGATCACATTAGTTTATTGCAAGCTAATTGGCAATTTATCAAGGCGAGATTTGTCATCGTAGTATTATCACATGGTAGAGTTTGTGTGACAGGTCAGTTATTTTCCTTATAATTTCTCTTCCTCTTTTAGCGACCTCTACAACCCCTATGTACAAGATTACCTTTTGCAATACCCAGATTGACAATCTGTTGGTAAACATGACATGGTAACCTCGGATGCTGCAGTGACATATCGGGTCTGAGTCTCATCAATTCATTGCTGCTGTAGTGTAACATTTTGTCTGGTTCACGCTTGGATAGTGGTGTAGAATGCATTGCCAGGGAGACAATCAACAACAGCAGCATGTCAATGCACTGCCGATATATCATGGTGCCAATCAAACCAAGATTGAAAACTGTTCTTCAAACCATTGCAATACCTGGCAGTTTCAGGCAGATAGAAGTAGATCCATTTGTTCTATGACCCAAACTGAAGCTATTGATAGACTTTTACATCTTGTTGTGATCCATAGCCAGACAGAACTTGGACATTGCAAGAACCAGAAGATGGGT
Source organism: Pycnopodia helianthoides (assembly GCA_032158295.1). NCBI lineage: Eukaryota > Metazoa > Echinodermata > Asteroidea > Forcipulatida > Asteriidae > Pycnopodia > Pycnopodia helianthoides. The sequence goes on from CM063258.1 coordinate 14,731,426, forward strand.
CTGCCTGTGAAGGCGCATACCACACTAAACATCATTGCCACAATGAACCCTGACTTGACAGAGGAAAGACAAAAAGATTCTCATAATTAGTTCTGGGATTTGATGTTACTATTTTAGAAAATTGAGTAGGCATGAACTATGGCCGAAAATTTTGTCTTGGTATGCTGGAACGTTCAGACTTACCTTCCATTGAGCCGAAAATAATGACAAACGATGGTGGCAGCCTGTCCATTCTTGTTTGTTACATTTGTAGAACAACGGGACAAAGGTCTGGAATTGGGGGTTGCACAATAACCCCTGAAAAGGGATTTTACAAGGAATGTTTTCAAGAACTTGTTGTCCCTCTTTGTACGGGTGAGATGAAGCTTATCACGGTAGGTGCATGCCTTTGCACGCTACACACCGGAAAGTCTCTGTGGATGTAAACTTCAGCCGTCCGGCTGTCAGCAAAACATTTGAGGAAAATCCAAGGTTGTTCCGGGGCGTTAAAAAACGTCCACTGTAAGTCTGTTCACCCAAAATTTGCGGAAAAACACGCCATCCAATGTGAAGTGGATAACAAGTTATGTTAGACTTCCTGGGCATGCAATGAGTGGTATATTTATAGCTTTTCCCAACAAGGTCCAGGGGTCGATTTCACAAAACTCTTCCTAACTTAGGACTAGTCCTAGGCAATGCTAAGAGATAGGACTAGTCCTAAGTACTGGTCCTAACTTAGGACTAGTCCTATCTCTTAGCATTGCCTAGGACTAGTCCTAAGTTAGGAAGAGTTTTGTGAAATCGACCCCATGAATACTAGGACATCATGCAGTTAACATCTTGTTACATTCCCTGTGTGGTGCAATGCTAGTACCATACCAATGATAACCATGTACCCAAAATGGGCCCAAATCTTCTTTTACAGCTTCATTTTAGTTTAACAAAAAATATAATTAAACAACACAAACAAAAAAATTACAAGATAGCATTACCAGGGCCTTTCCCCAAACCTCGGCTTGGGCTCTGACTCCGGCTTGGGCTCCATTTACAGTGAAGGGATGAGAAGACACGCCAAAACGAGTATTATGAGTAAAGTGTCATATAGAAGAGACACTGAGAGGGGGGGGGGGGAGACAGAGAGAGGAGAGAGACCTGCTGCCTGCATACCATGAAAGTATCTGAGGTTCCACAGTATGAGGGAAAAAGCTAGAAGAATATCTCACAGTACTGGTTTTTGGGGGACAGATACAGTGAAGGGATGAGAAGATATGCCAAAACGAGTATTATGAGTAAAGTATCGTATAGAAGAGACAACGAGGAGAGAGAGAGAGAGAGAGGGAGAGAGAGAGAGAGAGAGAGAGAGAGAGAGAGGAGGAGAGAGAGGAGAGAGAGAGAGAGAGAGAGAGGGGAGAAGAGAGAGAGAGAGAGAGAGAGAGCTGCTGCCTGCATACCATGAAAGTATCTGTAGAACAGGCTTGAAGACAGATCAAAAGACAGATCATCTAACAGAAAAAGGGTCTAACTGATACAATAACGGCAGCGCACTTACACACGCCTATCCTGGCTGCCATTCTGGGAGTCAAAATGTACACAAAGTAATTGACTTCAAAAATGGTGGCTGCACAATGTGCGGAGGTGCATTCCGCGTTGTGCAAGGAATAGTAATGGTCTGATTCAGTTGCTAGAGGAGTTTTTAGAATTTACAACCAAACAATTCATAGATTATTATTTACAATTCACTTTAATGTAAATTGATATATTTGAATAAAAAATTTGACTCACCAATACCAAAATCAGGCACTTCTCAAAAATAGTGAAATGGCCTAAAAGTAAAGCCAACCGAAACATCACCCTTGATATCAATGTGATGTAATGTCTTAAAATATTGTTGAGAAATACTTACATTATAGACTGTAATTTCATTTAGGTGTTATTTGAAAGCTCTTATTCTCATTGATGAGTAAAGAAACCCTGTTTTGCATTTTGGCAGGAAGTGCCTGGTTTTGTTATGGAGCGTCACAGATGATAAGGACATTCAATTAAAACTTACCGGATTGGCTAAGCCATCTGGCCTCAGCTGCACCTTGCCTGTTACCATGATAACTGATTCTAAATGAACCCCTTCTAAAGATTCTCCTGTCCCCTAAAAATTGTACACACAAAAGAATCATGTATCCATAGGAAGTAAACAAAAGAAAACAAGTTTAAAACAAGTTTAAAAATTCTCTTCAAGAGTCAATGCTCAAAAGCATTTTTATATTTGCATGTATAAGGAACGTGGGGAAAAGCAGTCATAATTATCAGAGACAAATCTTTGTTGCATACCTTCTTTTCTTTTGGAAGTACCACCTGAGTTACTCCATAAGCGTCCCTGAGAGTGAGCATGAAGTCATAGCGCTTGTGCTGAATCCAGCCACACAGCGTCACACCCAGTCCAACCTGTGCGATAGACAGCTCTCCACAGGAGTGTGTCCTCCATGAAAAGCTGCTTGGATCTGAAATCAAATCAAATCACTGTTACTTTTCAAAAAAAATAAAGAATTTCAAACAGTCCATCTTTTTCAAAACCCAGCATCCTGAATGAAACAACATTTTTTAAAAAGTGCCTGTTTCATAATAATAATATGGAGGTTTTTATATAGCGCTTTACACACCCGAAGGGTGTCTCAAAGCGCTTCACACTTATTACCCCTGGTCACTGGGCCATTAGTTTCATTCCTTAAACCATCTCAGCTCCTGGGGAGTATACAGCCTGTGCTACAAATATGCGCTACTAAGCTAAATCAATCACAAGAACCATCTCTGCCCTCACAGGTACCCATTTTACCCCTGGGTGGAGAGAAGCAGTTATAGTTAAGTGTCTTGCTCAGGGACACAAGTGTCACGACCGGGACTCGAACCCACACTCTGCTGAACAGAAGCACCAGAGCTTGAGTTCGGTGTTCTTAACCGCTCGGCCACAACACCCTGCCTTCATCAATAGCCGTACCAATATTTTAGTATTTTGTTTTTTCCCTCCCCCCGTAGCATTTGTTTGCCCGATATCAAATTTGAATCAAGTGAAAAAAGAAAAAAGCTTGAGCTCACAAAATCTCAACAGTAAATGAAGTGGTCTTAATTATGAGCTGTTATATAGTGCCCCCATTATCCAATTATGTCAAGGGATAGTGCAACACACACCAATACATACAGCACATTCCCCTCCTTATTTTGAAGGTGGAAACATGAGTACTTAAAGTCACCTGGAAATAGAATTTGTTTTTTTTTAAACATAAGAGTTTATGTATATTAACAATAAAACAATTTTTTGAGTAATTGTTTGTGAGGATTCAGGCCTATATGTAAAAAAAATAGATAAAGTTGTTCGGGGGTGACTACGCCCATCCCCTTTTGTGACGTCAATCAAGGCAGACTTCGCCTCGATCGAACATCGACCCCCCTCGAATTTGCTTGCGTTTACGTTGTAAACACACGTGCAAGTAGGTCCCAGTAGTAATCTTGTAGGTTTCGAAAAAGGGGTTTTTCTTGCATTTTCCGGCCATGCCGACCAGGTGTATTGCTGCTGTATGCAGCTAAACAACTAATGATGGGGTCAGTATGCATTTGTTCTTCTGCAGATCCCAAGTATAAGCGGTTGTGGGCCGTGAAAGTCAGACTAACGACGTCGTTTTTTGGCGCGATGTGCCAGCTAGTACACGCTAGCTAGTGCATGTATACTGTGATGTGGGTGACGTCCGCATACGCACATTTTTTCTTCTTCAAATATCGTGCCTTAATTGACGTCATGAACAGCGCCACCATGTGTCAAGGTAAAGGGGGGCCTACTCTTAAATTTGTAATTAAAATAAAAACTAATTTTTAAAAACCTTAATTAATTGTTTATTCACATTCCACTCATCAAAATACATATATAAATGACAAAAGCTTTGTTTTTACAAAATACCACTGCCAGGTGCCTTTAAGAAACTTTATTAGAGAGTAGACCAATATAATTAATCTTTATTAATTGCTCAAAAAGTGAGGGAAAAGTGGCCAGGATTTACGTCATATTGCACCACAGAATATCTAGAATGAACAAATTCCAGGTGCCCTTAAGCTACTCCTAGAATTGAACCTCATAATTCTAGGAGTACCCTTAAGCAGGCCCCGGACCCAACGCCATAATGGCTTCGCGCCTCGCACTTGCATTGACTCCTAACTCCGCTTCTCAAATGGGCCTGACTAATGTTTTTGAGCTTCCTACAGGCCTGTTCATCCTAATAAAAACATGAAAATTGCTCAAATACAAAAGTTCATGCAGTTCATATCAGGTGTAAAGTGTTTTTCCAGCTTCCATTTTACATACTGCACATGGTTTTACCCTATTTGTTTGTGTTACTGTCTCTGTTGTCCATGTCTGAGTTGTTGTCTTTGTTGTCCATGTCCGAGTTGCTGTAATTGTTGTCCATGTCTGAGTTGCTTATTGTTGTCCATGGCTTAGTTGTTGTTCATGTATGTTTTTAAATCATTGTTTTGGTTTTCAACTTAATTCTCTTTTATCTTATTAATGGTTAATATTTGTTCCTCTTTTTTATATTGTAAAAATAAAACTTAATTCAGCCTCCTTTAAGGCTGTGATGTTTTTATTTCTGAAATAACCCAAACAATAACAAATAATTAAGAACAACAGGCATGACAGGAGCCTTAATAACCCAACAAGATTATACAAAATGAAGAGGCACAGATAACGAGGGAAATTAAATTCAAAAACGTTTGCCATTGAATTAGGATTTAAATGACGTTGAATTGATTACTATTGAGGGGAAAAAAAGAGAGTAGGCGGCGAGGTCTTAACCACCGGCCATACTTAAAACCGGCAGATTTGTGGCCGTGTGATAAAGGGCCATGCCGCCGACGGCGAGGTCCTTTAATAAATGGGTAAATAGTTTTTACTATTTTCAGTCAGCTTTAACTCTCTTCCTATAAATAAATGTATTGTTGAAACGCACCTAAATATTAATAACTGCACTGCTGCAAGGTTCAAGTATTGTTCGTGTGTCCACGGAGGTAATTCTACCTCCATGGTGTGTCCAAACCAAAGACACTCAAAAGTTGTTACCTTTATTTTCTACGTTAAAAACTGTCACTCCTGCGTGCAAATTTCGTCTTACATGACAAAACTGTTGACGAACTAGTCTTCGGCAGCCACTGCACAACTTCAGCATTGTATTTGACTATTAATTGGACATTAAAATATACACTAAAACGGACCCAACTTGCTCCCCCAGCTCTCTGTTGAAAAACTTGACGCCCGTGCCGCCGTGCTTTTCAATTTGAACACAAAATTGTTTTTTGGTAAATATTGTCGTCTGCTTTCTAAAATTGAACATGTTTTGTCTTGTTCCCAACCATGTATAACAATTTATTAGCAAACAATATAATGGGTGCCAGACTAATTTTACGGAGAGAGCTGAGAGCTTGAGAGATTTTTGCTGGGATGGATCGCGCAGGCGCGAAGGTCACTGTATATAGCGCCCTCAATGGGGGAGTCAATTTCACTTCCAATTTTAGTCATCAGAAGGGTTGTGCAACTAACTGTAGGTAATACATAAAAATGCGAAAAATAAGAAATATTTCATTATTATTATAACTTAAGCCACTTTTTGGAACTACTGTTGTTATTTTAAAGGCTGGACAGTGTGGACCAAAAGATTAGTGTTTATTGAGAAGGATCAGAGAAACTCTGAAGGTAAAATTGTAGCTGTAGGGCTGTAGTGTACTCGTAACTCGGTACTGTTTTTGTTTATAATTTATAAAATTATACATTACCGGTACAATGTTTATCATGCATTTCTATCGTTTTTAGTTCGTAGGGCTAGGGCTGTAGCAACCAAACATACCATCATCGCGACATCATCAGAGTTTATTTTATATACCTTGCTATAGTTACTATAGCAAGGTATTAGTTAAGGCTTACCATTGGCCTCTTGGTATGTACACTAAAAAGCTGATGTTGCTTCACAGTACATGTGTACTGTCTAGCCGGCTGAGTGACTGAAAGAAATAGAGAAAAAAAAACTATTTGCAAGTCATACAGGACCGGTAAGAAATATATGTGTTGATTTTGTATTTTCAAATTTCAGATTGAAGATTGAAGATGAATCGAGTTTGCTGTCCTAAACATCCTGATGCCAACTTAATAGAGGACTACCATGCTGGAGACATGATCTGCCCACAGTGTGGTCTGGTAGTTGTTGATAGGTATACAACATGTACAAACTCTCAATCAAATAGAATGACTATGAAAAAGCTACACCCCCATCTTGATGATCGGCACATTTTTGGGTTATAATTGCTGTGATTGTAACCCCAGACATAACTGAATGGTCTGTCAGTTTAAAATTACAGTGTTATTCCAGCAAAAAAAAAAAAAGAGCTAGGGGTGCCAGTCAGAGGCAATTCACCCATAAACTGACTGACCAGGGATCCCACCTGGGTGATCCAACATGGGGGATCAACTGGATCACCTTGAGGGGATGCAACTTTTTATTTATAAAATAAATGAATAATCACAAGGGGAAACTGACTGGGTAAATTTGATTAAATTTTTCAATTAACGTGCCGGTGCCACCAACTGAGCTATCTAGCCCTGCGATGGAAGTCTCTACATTGACAAATTTTGTTTGGGGAGTGCCACTCAGAAACCATTCAACCTTAGTTAACCATAGATCACACCAAAATTCTGCTCTAGTAAAGTTTTCTTTGTTGACCGCAAAATTTAATTACAATTTACCCAGACAGTTTCCCTCGTTTTTTCTTACTTGATACTTAAAATCATGACCTTTTTTATTCCTGTAGATGTATCGATGTGGGATCGGAATGGCGCACATTCAGTAATGACAAAGCCAACGCTGACCCATCGCGTGTTGGTGCTGCCGAGAACCCTTTACTCAGCGGTGGGGACTTGTCAACACTCATCGGCAAGCCGTCTGGCTCGGCAGGATTTGGAGATGACGGCATGGCAAAATATCAAAATAGAAAACAAGTGAGAGGGAATACTGAATTTTTGTGTGAATATGTATAATTTGAGAAAAAAGGCCGATGTGTCTTGAACCTGTGACTTGCATTAAGCCGAACAACACCTAGTCCTTTAAAAGAAATGGCTTGTTTTGTTTGTTTCTGTTAAATAGATTGAGGACTGCACTAATATTTTAATAAACCGAGTTCAGGATTGGTTATCTTTACATAAATACTTTGTTAGTTTCACTCTGAAAACTAGTCCCAATCGTCCAGATAAAAACAGTTCTACCAGGAAAAAACAATACAGTGAAATTTGAGAAAACAGCTTTTGAAGATCTCAATAATCTCCACTGCTTAATTTAATTGGCGCATTCAAAATAAGGCTGTGCTGGAAATCACTGACGAAACAAAGTGTTTTCACAAAAACATTGATCATTTAATTTGATGAAAGTTTTTCGCAGGTTGGTTGACTATTACTAGTAGTAACTTACAGGTACAACCATGTATAAATCTCTTTTGGGAGGAGTGTTGGCTCTGAAAAGATTCATTGTCTTTATGTTTTGAATAGTATATTCTGTCTGTCTTCAGGATACTGTTTGAAAAGGGATACCACAACGGCTCCTTTCAGAGCCAACACTCCTCCCAAAAGAGATTTACACAAGGTTGTACGGTTGTACCTGCAAGTTACTAGTAATGGTTACTTCCTATTATCCACATCATGCAAAGCTTCAAACATCCCTTCCTATGTTTATTGAAAACTAGATGATTGGATTGAGTCGACTTCTCCAAAGACTGATGCTGTACTATCCCTTTAAACTTCCCTATCTCTCACCAGGTCAGCAGTTCAGATAGAGCCCTCATAAGCGCATTCAGAGAGATATCACAAATGTCGGATCGAATCAATTTACCAAGAACAATAGTGGTAGGTAAATATAATGTGAAGCATTGTTTCAAAAATATTTCTCAGATTTTGTCATGATGATGCTTTCATTACAGTGGCACAATTTATAACTCGCATTTACATGGGAGTAGAACTTTCTTCAGTTGATTTAATGCAGTATGGAAACGCTATTAAAATTTAGATGGAACGCATAGCTGTGTACCTGCTGTACAAATGAAGGAAACTCATTGGCCCATCTTGAGTCAGGATTGGCCAATGAGCATCCTTCATTTGATCTCTGTTGGATGCCAAATGCACAAAGTCTATAGTGAAAACAGCAAGTGAGCTTCCATGTTCACATGCAGCATGTTAAACTAATGTTACTACCAAGAGACTGTATTTTCACTTTTGGGGTCTGACTAGGATCGTACAAATGGATTGTTCAAGCAAGTTCATGAGCAGCGTAGCTTGAGGGGACGGAGCAATGATGCCATCGCTGCAGCATGTCTGTACATAGCATGTAGACAAGAAGGTGTTCCAAGGACATTCAAAGGTGAGATGGTCATTAGATCGACTCATCGACCACAAAGTATTGAATTGGATAACTATTGATTAATCTTTACTTTCAATTTCACTGATTATCATAGTCATACCAATGCAAATCACCCAGAAATATATCTCCTGTCGAAAATTCCGTCCAATTTGAAAAAATAGCATTAGATCTAAATAAGCCTGACTTGAATTTGCACAGAATCCCTGACAAAGCAAAACAATTGATTTTCGTTGTTTTCACTTATTCGTATCACCGAGTTAGATGAAATTTTCACAGGTTGGTTTGTATGGTGTCCCACAAACATTAACTTCTTGATTGACCTCTCACTTCCCTCTTTGCTCGACTTTTTTCAGAAATCTGTGCTGTATCAAGAGTCAGTAAGAAAGAGATTGGGCGTTGTTTCAAGCTGATAGTGCGTGCAATAGAAGCAAATGTTAGCCTCATCAACAGTGGTGACTTTATGGTAAATTGTCTTTAATGTTTGTTTTTTTTTGTTACAAATGAAGATTGGGTAATAAACCACAAGGGAAACTGGCTGGGGTAAATTTTAGTTAATTTGGGGGTTGAACAGATACAAATTGACTAGAGCAGGATTTGAACCTGCGACCTCCGGATTAACATGCTGGCGCTCTACCAACTTGGCTCTCTAGCCCTAATGATGGCGGTCTCCATATTTTGTCAATACTTTGTTCTCAAATAAAGATTGAATATACCTGATTTTCAAACCTGTTGAAGTTAGTTCTCATTTGTGACATTTTGTTCGCTATTTCGGGTTTGGTAACTGCCAAGGCAAACGCTTTGTGACTTGTCAGGGATATTAAAGGAACATTACAGAATTGGTAAGAACATTTTTTGTAAAATATACTTTTTGATCACAGATTTACATCAAACTTACACGGTCTATTGATGATGATAGTAGAAAACATCCCTTGAATATTTCAGTCTGAAATGCCATATTTGATGAGAAATAAATAAACTAATTTCCGATTAGTTTATCGCTCAGTGAGCGTTTTATTCATTTGTTGAATCTATATGATTTCATGCAAATGTGTAATCGGTTTTTCACTATTTTCTCTGACCCAGATGGCCGATCGATCTCAAACTTCTACAGGTTTGTCAGTTTATGTATATAGTGGATTACATAAAGTACTTTCACTGCCATCAACTGTTTTGTTAGCAAAAACCAATTCTGTAATGTTCCTTTAATGATTTAAAATCATGTGTTTTCTATGTTTCAGTCTCGCTTTTGCTCCAATCTCACCCTTCCTACATCAGTTCAGAAGGCAGCAACCTATGTCGCTAATAAAGCAATGGAATTGGATCTTGTACCTGGGTGAGCAATTTACAACTTTTTGTTTTCTCAGTCCGCTTTTTGCAAATGCTAAGTAGGAGTTTTTTCAAATGTATTTCAAATGCTCCATGTAAGCAGGTTGTGTTTCTGATTGTTTAATGCTTTTTATTCATATATAGGCGCAGCCCAATCTCGGTTGCTGCTGCAGCAATTTACATGGCGTCTCAGGCATCCAAGGACAAACGCTCTCAAAAAGGTAAGCTGCCACTTCATTGAATGTTACAGAAACGTTTATGAATTTTTCACTGCTGAAGTGAAAGGCATGGAAGCAACCGGAACATTGTGTTAGCAAGAGGGGTGTCTGGGTGTCTTTTGGACACCCTGTTTTATCTGAGTAATTTTCATGTAAATGTATTGTAAGGGAACAATTTGGACACCCAGTTTATAAATTACAAGACCGGGACTCGAACCCGCACTCTGCTGATCAGAGCTTGAGTCCGCTGCTCTTAACTGCTTAGCCATGATATGCCGTAGAGCGTTACCTTGTAAAAAGAAATTTATAACTTTCCACTGAAAATTATATTACTCGGGATTATCTATGGCAGTAATACTTTTCCTTGCAACTGACATGACTTGAGAAGTTAAATAGTTGTTTATAAAGCCCTTTCCAGGGCTCATTCAGATGACCTAACGCAGGTAATGTCAGGGAAACTAGTTGAACGCGGTAAATAACTAGTCAATGTCCATAGTGTGGATAATTTGGTTTCTTGATTTTGTTTGCACAGAAATTGGTGATATCGCCGGTACAGCTGAGGTGACCATTCGACAATCCTATAAGTTGATGTATCCTAAGGCCTTAGAGTTATTTCCAGAGGACTTTAAATTCGCTACTAAAGTTGAGGATTTGCCAACCCCATAAAACCGTCCCCCTATTTTATATTCCTCTTCCTCTTCACCCATACCTCTGCAGTAGAAGTACACAAGGGAGAAATTTATGACATCAATGTTTGTATGTTTATCAGTACCAAAATTCAAAGGTTTAAACAAAATGTAGTTTGCTGTAGAGATTTGCAAGGTGAATATGTAATAGTCACATGATCTTCGTATTTGTGCCTACATTTGTGAATTTATTTGTAAAACTTTGAACCCTTGTTACATGTATGTACAAACGGCGCCATAAACTAATAGGCAGATTGTTCTGATATCGGGATGTCCACGAATAGTAGGCTAGGTTTTTAGATAGTTAATTTTACTACTGCACAGGCTTTATCAACATTTGGGGTTCGCCGCTATTATTGAACACCTAGTCATAATTATGACTTTTGCCACACTGCCCATATTGATGACAGTACGCTGGCAAAGGAGGCACTGAACATGGCCATAAACTGCAGAGGCAGAATCCCTCAGCACCTGGATGGTCAAGACTTAGTGGCTGCCTGAGGACATCTTTGATCGAGCAACTGGGTCCACCCAGCAAGGTTGACAGGACATGGGAGATCAGCGTGACAGACCCCATATTTGCTGTGTTAGTGTGTCATTAGGCACTTTACCTGCAGCTGCACGTAAGGTGTGCAACATTTTCATTTATCATTATATTAAAAGTAGTTTGACCCTTAAATACAATTTTAACATAATTTCTTGTGGCTTGGGTTCTTAAAGGCCATGTACACTATTGGTAAGATCGAAAAACACAAATGTTCACAGATTCACACATAACTTACATGATTTGAAGTAAGTGATGGTAGAACCTGTAACTTTAGCCATTATCTAAATTTGTACTAAACATAATGAACACAACATAACTATGCAAAACTTGCCAAAAGATGATGTGCCTGTGTGTCTATTTATTTTAGAAATTTCATTTCAAAAAGCTTTGCCGTTTTGTTTCATGGTGTGTGTTGTATTGTTTGTGGTTTGTTTTACAGGAAACCAACAAGATAGCATCCATTACGGTGTAGACAACATGTAACTGTAATCAATATCTGAATGTGTACTAAATAAAAACCACACTTATTGCTTTGTAAAAGCTGCTAAAAGATGCATTGCTTGTGTTTGCATTGAAATGAGAGATTCAAATGAAAAAAAGCTTCGTTTTGGGTTTGTGTTTTTAGTTTTTATGGAAACCAACAAGAAATAATTTATGACAGTAGGCTACTATACCATTGAGTTGTATAATACTCTTTTAATAATGACAAGCAAGATTTTTGGAGGTACAGATAATCGTTCATTGCCATCAATTATGCCAAAAAATAATGATGTTTGATGTTATTTCATGAGTTTTAACACCAGTGTAACAAAATATTTTAGAAAACCAAAGACAAAGTCAATTTATATTTCATGATATGAATTTCACTTGTTCCGATGACGATTAATTAAAGGCACGTTTGGTAATTGTTGAAGACCAGTATTTTCACTAGGTGTATCCCAACATATGCATAAAATAACAAACCTGTGAAAATTTGGGCTCAATTGGTCATCGAATTTGCAAGAGAATAATGAAAGAAAACACACCCTGTCTAAAGTAAATTATTGTTTAAAGACGCTGGACACTATTGGTAATTGTCAAAGACCAGTCTTTTCACTTGGTGTATCTCAACATATGGATAAAATAACAAACCTGTAAAAACTTGAGCTCAATTGGTCGTCGAAGTTGCGAGATAACTATGAAAGAAAAAACACCCTTGTCACACGAAGTTGTGTGCTTTCAGATGGTTGATTTCGAGACCTCACAATCTAATTCTGAGGTCTCGAAATCAAATTCGTGGAAAATTACTTCTTTCTCGAAAACTATGTCACTCCAGAGGGAGCCGTTTCTCACAATGTTTTATACTGTCAATCTCTCCCCATTACTCGTTACCAAGTCAGGTTTCATGCTAATACATGTAATTATTATGAGTAATTACCATTAGTGTCCACTGCCTAGAAATTGCAGGTTGAGCATGTTTGATAAACTGTGGGTTGAAAACCACTTCTTCGAAACTTGAATATTTCTCATAGGGGAAATCCCTTTGTCAGCAATTACCTTTCCATGTAATATGCTAATTACGTTCACGCATGCGTACATACACTATTGGTTGACAAACTGCCGTAGAGTTGTGCACTGTAAGTGTGTGCGTCACGCCACCACCAGTCCCATATAAAAAGGCGCGATATAGACCTTTCCATTGTTGATAAACAAACCGCGCTGGTTGGCATGGCCGGCCGAATGTTAGCAAAACAATGAATCGTGTTAAAAGAAAATGTGACCAAATTCGACATTTTCTGTAAAGATTCATGAGCTGAAATAGCTCTTATGATTGGTTGATTTGTTTCCAACAAATTCAACATAATTTAAAATATTTGTGTAACATCGCTGAAAACTATGGCTATCTGTTTTTTATTTGCATTTATGGCTTTCTATATTTTTCGAACCTCGGTTGGCAAAAACTCGGGCTGTGACGTTGCAATAGAAAGGTCTATTCACTCATTTTGCCAACCAGTAGGGAGAGTGCGCACGCGCGATGTTCAATTTACATATTTCATGGGATATTTGAATATTTCTCACGAGGGGTAACCCCGTCACCAGAAATACGTTTCTGTTTAATGCAGGGTTGCACAAACTAAAATTTGTTCTTGATTTGGTTTTACCATAATTATTATAACTTACAATAACGTTATATTGAATAAAAAATTAAGTCAATATTATGCCAAAAAGCCAAACCATCCTTGGCTTAAAGTGCATACATAAATCACTATTGATTGTGAAAACATGATTTATTTAATCTTCTCTCGGAGTCGGTTTTTCCCCTTGTATGTTCGATGTAGGCCTATGCACAGCAAACCAAAGTACAGTCGATTTGATTTTAAAAGAATCATTTAGTTGCTGTTTTATGGTTTTTGTGTGTGTTATTGTTATGATTTTTGTGTGTATTTTTGTTTAGCTGTAACATAGACTCAACATTGAAATGTTGTACTAGTAGTAGATTAAAAAGTTCGTATTTCAAATGCAATATATCTAAGTTTTACAGTACAATTGCATCTAAATAATTATTAGGTAAGTATAAAAATACTACATAAAATGATAATAATTAAGTGGTCACATAGCATACTTATGTGAACTTGTTTAAAGTCATATAAAAATACAAATACATCTAAAGAACTGTAGGTTGGGCTATAAATGCTACATGTAATTTTAAGTGTTCACAAAGTAGTATTTCTTATTTATGTGAACTTGTTTTAAGACATCTAAAATACAATTACTTCTAAAGAACTATAGGTCAGTCAACGAATAATGCTACATCAATGGAATCTTTAAAGGAACATTACAGAATTGGTAAGAAAACAAATTGTAAAATATACTTTTTGATCACAGATTTACATAAAACTTACATGGTCTAATGATGATGATAGTAGAAAACATCCCTTGATATATTTCTGCCTGAAATGCCATATTTGATGCGAAATGAATTAAACTGATTTTCCGATTGGAGTTTATCGCTCAGTTAGCGTTTTATTCATTTGTTGAATCTATATGATTTCATGCAAATGTGTAATCGGTTTTTCACTATTTTCTCGTGACCCAGATGGCATATCGATCTCAAACTTCTACAGGTTTGTCAGTTTATGTATATGGTGGATTACATAAAGTGCTTACACTGTAGCAACTGTTTTGTTAGCAAAAAACCAATCTGTAATGTTCCTTTAAGTCATCTAAAATACAATTACATCTAATGAACTATAGGTCAGTCAACAAATAATGATACGTACAATGGTATCTTAAAGTGATCACAAAGCAGGACTTGTTTATTGAACTTGTTTAAGTCATACAACTACATTAAAGAACAGGTCGGTCTATAACGCTACATCCAATGATATCTTTTAAGTGACCATAAAGCAGTACTTGTTATTATGTGAACTTGCTTTATGTCTTCTACATCAGTTAACTGTTCTAGTAATATTCTGGTCACGTGCTATTTTAGAGAAAAACTAAACAATCACGATGCCACATTTAAAAAAAGAAATAATCACTTTGTAGTTGTTGTTTTTGAGGAGGATAGTTGGGTATATTTATGAGTGCTCTGACAACCACACATTCTCTTTGATCACCTTGAAATCGTTTCGCCAACTGTGTCGTCTGAGAAAACATGACTCTCTTTGGAGCAAGGTCAGTCCGAGGACAGGGGCAAGAGGTTGGTCAGTGATGAGCTGGTATGGTCAGCCTGGATGAGCTGTATGATCAGCCTGGTATGGTCAGCCTGGTATGGTCAGCCTGGTATGGTCAGCCTGGTATGGTCAGCCTGGTATGGTCAGCCTGGTATGGTCAGCCTGGTATGGTCAGCCTGATGGTCACCTGTATGGTCAGCCTGGATGACCATTTGAGCCAGTCGGGTTAGCCCAGACAGAATCTAGACTTTCTGCAAATCAGTTGACGATCGTTGTTGTCGAAGCAACTAGTAGTTTGCAATATTTTGATGAAAATGGGTGAAACTCTTGGCGTTTTCGTCGGCCCAGGGTACCACCGCGTCGGCCTTGTGGTAGACGATTTTAAGCAGATTCAAACAGTCTCCTTCGGCAGTATGTGCGTTTTCGGCTTCCCTACCAACGTAAGTGCTGTACAATGTACCAAGCTTGAAATCCTTCGTGTAAGGCGCGAGTCTCAATCCTTGAATGCCGTGAAGGTATCGACGCACAGAAGGCCCTTCTCAGCAGACAATTCAACCCCAACATCTCTGAAATGGTTGGCTATGATACGGAAGTCAAACTGGGATCCATTATGAGCGACCAGACAAACAGGTGGTGCCTGCATCTTCAGAAAACTGTTCACAAATTCAGCTACGGCAGAGCAGAAAACATCCCGGTTATTACGATTAAGTAACTCAGTGACAACCCCGTTAGTTCCTGCGCACGGGAACTCACTTCCCTGCCGGGTCGAAACACAGGATCAGTTTGTCCAGGACGCGCGGAAATCGTGCGGTGATAGGGCGCTCCAGCAGTGCATCCCGGCTCACGGCACACAGAGCCATCTCTGTAATTTTGCAGTCCCTTTCAAGACCGGTAGTCTCCAAGTCAAGAAAGACAAAAGTTTTTGCCATTTTGGGTAGGCCTAGTGTAGATTGAAAATTATTTTTCAAAAGTTACAGTTGGATACTTGAAATTATAGTCTGCTGGCAACCGTCTCAGTCTGCAATACCGTTCACAATGAAGTACAAACACCGAGAATGCGCAGTAACCCCAACTCGTCCCAGGGTGTGTCGAGCAGTACCAGGTTGACCGCTCGCAGAAAAAAAATCGCTGACGCTCTCTCACCCTGGTATTGGATCATTTGCATATCCAACATTTTTGGATACGTATGCAAATTAGAATAGTCTGGCTGCTTTTCGAAATTCACATCTTCGTCATGGTCTCGTGGTACCAGATTGTACATTGGTTGCAGGCTGCCTGTTTTGACAAAGTTAACATTTGGTTTTGTCCAATCAGGGTCCAAGTAAGCCGGAGTTTCACTCCCAGGGTTTACTATTGTAAACATGGTTGGAAATAAAGTAAACCCTGGGGAGGAGGTTGCAGAAACCCCCTTAGAGGCACGTGATGATGCTAACCATGACCCTAGAAAAAAAATGATTATGTATAAACATGTAACGGTTTCTGATACTAAATCATGAGTGAATCGTTTCTCAGATTCATATGTTTTTATTGATTTATAATTAACAGGGGTATTTCAGACGAAAACATTTCGCAGAATGCTTACTATACCATAAATATCTTTACAAGTAGGCCTAAGTAAACTTTTGGATAGAAATCACAAAATAAAAATTCGTAACGGTTTCTGATACTCGATCATGCATTAAATGCGTTGGCGTATTACACTTTTGCGGTTTTTTAATGACGGGACTTTCCGGTTGAGAAATTACTCGTTTGCGAAATAAAAAGGGGTTTCCATAAAATGAATGTGTAATTTGCTATAGTCATGGGTGTTTATGGAGGTGAGCAAGAAGAAGTGTGTCCATTGTTTAACGAGACAGAAAATGTATAAAAGGATTCGTATCGTCACCTGGAGCAGAATCATAAACTTGATTAGCTTAGATGCTCGATATAATAATCATCGCAACCTTGCACTGATTCTATTTTCAGATCTACAACTTGGATACACGGTGGTACCGCAAACACAACTTGTTTCTTTAAACTGGATTACTAATACAGACTAGGGTGGGTTTTTTTTACTGTCACTTGTTAACTGTCCGCCCAAAGAAATAATGGCTATTAAAACTTTTGTGTTTATGGACCTAGAAGCCACGGGCCTTGACGAGCCTGGTCGACCAAGCCGGATCACGGAGATGTGCTTCGTAGCGGTGGACCGTTCCTCTCTTTTGGAGGCACCAAATCGCCAAGGGCTTCCCCGTGTGCTAGATAAACTCGTCCTTTGCGTGGACCCAACCATCAAAGAAAACGCGCACGTACCGGGCCTGACCGGTCTTAGCCGGGAGATCCTGCAGCGCAACGGGAGGGGCGTCTTCTCCGAGAAGATAGGCAAGCTTGTGGTGGAATTTCTCGATCGCCAAGCCACCCCTGTGTGCCTTGTTGCGCACGGTGGAGACAGGTTCGACTTCCCCAAGATAGCTCGACATCTGCGTGAAGTGGGCGTGGCAATACCCAGGGGAGTTCTCTGCGGGTGCACATTCCGAGGTTTCAAAGCCGTGAAGAGCAAGCCGCTTGGTGGATGGTCTCTTGGCAGCCTCTACAGCCGGTATGTTGGTGGGACATGTGATGGTCATCGCGCTGAGGTTGACGCGGGCAACCTGTTGCAGTTGGTGCACCACACAGCGGCCGCCTTATTGCCCTGGCTGGATCGAAATGCTCGCTCGCTCAGCTTCATGTAGCCAGATCTTCCTAACCGAAGTGTCAACATTGGTTATACTTGGTACCAACACACTGAAAACTTGAACTTGAAATCACTCATCGGGAGACCGATCTTTCTCACGTGCTGCGCCACGCCTATGGAACAAATTGCCAGCATAAGTAAAATCATCCGTTTCTTAAACCCAATTAAAAAAAACCTAAAGACTACCGGTACATGTACTGTACTCTGGATTACATCTTAGCTAACAGTAATAAATAGGCCTACGTTTCCTTTTTGATTAATGATCATGTATGTTATTGTTTGTATTAGCGCCATGAGCACTTATGTTGATTTTGTGCGCTTTATAAGTTTTCATTATTAGTAGTACTATTATTATTAAGGTTTTATAGTAATTGATTACATTTTGGGTGTATTTGCATCAGTACGGCAGGTCGTCAGAGTAGATTATCGATAAATTTATGTTAATATGCCTCTAAGGTATTATACAGGATTGGTAGAGCTGACAAAACAGTCTTAAACAAAATTTATATTTTGTGTGATTAACTATATACATGAAATAACAAACCTGTGAAAATTTGAGCTCAATTGGTCATCGAGGTCACGAGAAAAAAGTGAAAAGAGAGACCTTATGTGTTTTCTGTTTTTCAAACATCGAGATTATTATCGCGCGCGATAAAAACCGTTGTTCTATTAATTTCTCAGAAACGATAGCATTTTAGGCAGAAATATTTTAAGGAACCCTCTCTACCATTACTTACTTTAAATCATGTAAGTTATGTGTGAATCTGTGAACATTTGTGTTTTTCGATCTTACCAATAGTGTACAGGGCCTTTAAAGAAATGGTCAGAGCTGAACAGCTTGGCACAACATGAAGCAACAAGAGCCCGCCTTTTGACTGTCTGGCCACAAACTTAGCTCTGGGTTATACGCACTGGCATTAGAATTCTGGAACTTCTTTTTAGTATAGGCCTAAGTATTTGCGGGCTGTGGACATTCTCTTGTGCCGGTGTGGACGGAGATTCTGTGTCCCCCCCCCCGGTGAATCTGTCCCCCATACGGCGAACTGTGTATAAGCTTCTTCTGATAGCGCCCTTTTTGAATCATCCTCCTTCAGCCCATGCTAATTTCCCATATGGGGGACAGAATCGCCGGGGACAGATTTCCCTATGACACCGGGCCAGGGGATTCTGTCCCCCGGTTTGAGTGTCCCCATATGGTGAATTAACAAGGATATAAAGGAAGTGGAGTAAAATGAGGGCGCTATCAGATGAAATGCTTCACTCAGCCTCAGCCTCCCTCCATCCTTTCCTCCCTTGGGGCGGGGGGCGGGGCGGAAGGGTGGCGGGCAAAAAGAAATTCCTACACAATTCGCCAAATGAGGGACGGACCGGCGGGACCCATAGAAACGTGCACGCAACAGTATCATTGCCACATTTATGTTCTTTGACGTTTTACCACAACAGAAGAACAAGTCGTTTCCTGTACTTTATTTGTTTTTAATAACTTTGTAATCTATAAAATTATAGTAGTTTGAGTTGAAACTATCACATTGTAACCAATACAAAAACTATCATAAATATTTTCTTTTTTAGAAACATGATGCACAGCAATCTAACTATGGTTTTAAAATTATATGAATTTATCAAAATTTGTATGCAACACATGATTGATCACCAGCGGTGATGAAGAAAACCAAGCTTAGCATTGTATGTTATGCTGATGTTTTCCTCATTTCATTATTAAATTCCGTTGATGATACTGAAGTTCATTATGATAAAGAATGCAAACATATTAATTAAACAAAGAGAAATGTTGTTTTACAAAAATTGCAAGTTGCTAATTTGATCATGATAATAAAACAACTTTGCCAAACGAATAACCGTCATTTTGTCAGTCTACATGTCAAATGCGCAATTTCCAGAGTTTAGGAGTCAGCAAAAAAAAATGTGTATGTACGTGTCGACAACATTCCGTCATGATCTTGTGACAAAAATATGCCTACTGGACCACATTAAAACAAGTCACGAGACCTTTTTTAAATTTATTATCATTGTTTAACTCCTAATACTACCGCCCCCAAATCGCCCAATGACACACCTTTTTACGACGGATTTACGTTCAATCTTTAAGATCCATTCTTGGTTTCTTCCTTGGTGAATTCATTGGTGAATAATATGGCTCCATTTGGTTGAAGCAAACCCTGTTTTTGTCCATCCAGTCTATGCAGACTTTAGCCTTGTTCATCACTATCTTGATCAGCGCGATGACATCGGACTCTGCGTTATGTGCATCTTGTACAGGCTCACCGTAAAACCGCTGGTAAATGTCTCCCAGCTTCAACGAAACACGCTTCGTACTGCTCCCTTGGTGGTTATTGGCACTCAGTTTGTCAAGTTGGGCAAAAGCTTCCAACGAATCCACACACAGTACGTCATCGGAAAAGCACTCTCCAACTTTATCCAGTTCAGTCCGTAGCAGTTTAAAGTCGAATATGTTCCCGTTGTGAGCAACAAGACAAACTGGGGCATCCTGACGGGCCAGGAAGAGTTGCAGCATCTTCGCAACCTCAGCACCAAAGTCTTTCCGCTTTGTCTCTTCTACCAGGTTGTAATTGTCTAAACCTGTCAGTTCAGATGATTTCGGAGAAACTGCCTTCTTGGGGTTGACACATAACGTCAGTTTATCTTGTACTCGCGGTAGTTTTGGGGTGGTGTCAGATTCAAGTGTAATGGGAGAATACAGAGAATTCCGATGGAGGGCAATCATACATACTTCAATAATTTTCGGTCTGTCCATCGACTGAAGAGCACTTGTTTCTAAATCAAGAAACACAAATGTTTGAATTGGGGGTTGTGGAAAGACCGGCTCGTCGTCCACGTTAGCCACCTCAGATGTCGAACAGCTTTCCATAATTTTATTTCGTTCACAATAATCGTCGTCGGCGCACAAGAGTGTATAGTATGACCGCTTTCTGCTTGTATGAAACAAAATGATAAACAAAGTTTCGCGATTAGAACCCAATGCTCGGAAACAGACACGCCTGGACATGCCATTGGTTGAAAGGTGTAAACGCTTTAAACAAACAGTTCACGTCCTTAACGAAACGCTTACTCCCCTATTCGAACCCTGTTCCACCATCTACTTGTTCATTATATTAAAGAGAATCCCCAACCACACGCGGAAACGTTTGCTCACGTGACTTAAAGCTGTTCCTTTTAATAAACTTACTTGTTGTGTTTTAACAATTTATTGGTAAATTAATACTTAAATTCTGGTATTATTTATCAATTTTAATGTTATTTCGGGGATAAAAAAGTTAAAGACTTATGAAATTCGCTTTTATAGGGAATCGATGGCATGATGACAGGGGAAAAGTATTTACAATGAGAATACTTTCTCAAACGTAAGATAAGTTTAAAGCATGGAGTTAAGCATAAAACCTTGCGCTGCATGCTTTCGCTCTCACTAGTCTCGCTCTATCGCGAAGAAAGGTTGGGCGTGGAAATTTTGAGAGGAAAAAGGTAAAAACAATTGCAATAACAATTTGTAGCACTCACTTTTATTAAAAATGAAAAAGGATTGTTTTAATATGATAACCTTTTGACATTAGTATGGTATGATTACGGAACAAGAAAATGAATAAGCTTAGAAGTTACATAAAATTACTAGTGAGCATCAGTCTAAAGAAATGCTCTAAGAGCCGTATATTTCCGACACCTATGAAACTGCCCTCTTTTTTGAAATACAAAACAAACGTTACATCACAAAACAGCACTGCGAGTCCTAGACTATAGACCTAGAACTATGACTAGAAGTATGAGGTACGTTCCGCAGTGCCAGTGGAGAAGGGAGAAGATAGCGGAACGAACCTCAGTCATAGTTCTACTTCTAAGTAAAGTTCTATTCTAGGAGTAGGACTAGGATTATCAAGACAGGTGGCAGAAACATTTCTAGAAGTAGCAGAAACAATGCCTTGCATTCGATTATTTATTGTTTGTAGGAAAATTCCCAGTGACAATCTTCTCTATGGACGATGTACACAATGTAGTTTGTAGCATATGATATTCCATGCATACTTTGTTTTGCTGTAACACATTGTTGAATTTTGGGGGTGTTTTTCCGGCTGATTTTCTGTTTTTTGTGAAATTATACAAGTTACAATGTAGAATCAAAACAAAGTGGTCAATACACAGTTAGGCCTTTGTGATTTGTCTGAAAAGTTGTAGTTTGTTTTCATTTGCTTGCTGGATTCATTGTTATGTTCATATTATCACACTGGCCTTACATGTTGCAATGTTCACTGATGTGATGTACATGTAACAGGGCGCCCTTAACACTAGCCTGGCGTACATTGTCTAGTAAAACATTCTATGGGCTAGTAATAACACCACTTCTCAACTTGCCCTGTGGGCTACTAAAAACTGCAACCTACTTGTTTAAAATGCAAATTTTTTCCCTTTTCAATTGTGAATATTTAATGTATAAAATGTGTTAATCGTTGTTGAGTGTGTGAATATAACTTCTTTTGATCATTAAACTGGTTGTGATCGTTAACATTAACACATGAAAACATTATATTTATGGCAATTCCTGTTTAAAATCTGGGCTACTTAAACTTCCTGGGGGCAAGTAAAATGCACAGTTTACTGGCCCGGCGGGCTACTTTAAGCGCAAGGCCTGATGTAATGTACACTGTCTATATAGCATTGAGCTGAATTATATCATGTACACATTTATACAAATGTATTGTTTTATTTGCAGTGATTAAGGTTTCAGTTAACCATTTTACTGACAAAAAAGAGCTGCTATTTATTAAATTTTCTCTTCGTACATAAACTTATGTTGCAATCATAGTTTTTTTGCAGGTGTTTTTTACATTGTATTTGCACTTTGTAGTATCACACACACAAGGGGCATGGGGGCATGCTACTTTCAGGAAAATTATCACATATGTTTGTGAAGTACTACAGGGCTCACCCTTAACACTAGCCCAGCATACCTTGTCTAGTAAAAACAGCTACGGGCTAGTAAACACCACTTCTCAACTTGCCCTGTGTGCTGTTAAAAACTGCAACCTACTTGTTTAAAATTTTCTTATTTCCTCCTTTTCAGATGTGAATAGGCCCCCCGTAATACATTTTTAAAATGTGTTTATTTATTTTTGTATGTGTGAATGTAAAGTTATTTGACCAATACACTAGTTGTGATCGCTACCATTTATACATCAGTGTCACACCATGGGACTGGATTTCCCCTGGCTGACTATACAGTTAGGCTGCAAGACTTTGACAGCGACACACAATAAAGGATTTTCAGAGAAACGTGTTCTACAAATTCAAAAATTGATCTAACTTAATAACAAAGAAACATTATATATTCGGTTTGCGGTAACACCATGTGTATAAATATCTACTTTGCTGTGTAGATTTTGTTCTTTAGAGAACTTGTCTTGCTATTTATTCTACTACCCCGGAGTAGATTTTCGGAATCCGGGAGACTTCTCAGTTCTGAAAAGAACTGTCCTGCTTATTAACTACTACCTGGGCGGGAGGTAGGAAATCGGCTTGGACTACTACTTTAGCTTTGTGGATCGGGGGGACTTCTCGTAATTAACTGCACTGCCACGGAGTGAGTTCTTTTTGGTCTCTTCTAGAATTGCGCCTGCTTGTACGGTAGAAAATTTGACAAACAAGGACTTTCGACTACCATGGAATGTCTTTAAATGTAGTGAGGAGCTGCAGTATAGTATAATGCTCATTTATTAAGTTGCCTGCAAAGGCATCTGTGGAGCACTTTACATCAGGCTCTTATTGGTTGCTATGGTTGCATTGAAAAAGATTTGACGTCACTAGACTATGCCAACACACACACACTTCAATGCATATTGTTCACATGAGCCTCTTGTCATGTTGTGTAACAAAAGTCTGGGCTTGTGTGCAGTGCATAAATTAAAATAACATGATTCCAAATGAAGACGCTGATTTTCTAAATGAAATGTATAAGAAATACGTTGAAGTGGTTGTATTCCTCATTTGTGTTCACTTGGTACATATACAGTAGAGCAGATCACGCCAATGCAGAACCCTGCTAAATATCACCTGCGTTATAAATTGAATTTCATTATGTACACGTACCTCGCAACACCTTGAAGCTTTTAATGTGCGTAGAAAATGACATGTTTGTGTACAAGTGTTGCGCAACTTCGTTACATTGATGTGTGAACATCAGCAAGGGACAGTTATTGCCTGAAAAGCTACTAATATTTCTTGCATGTGGGTGTCTAGTCAATGGAACCCCTGGATTCTGTGTCACACACGTCATTGCAGTTCCTCTTTGATTTTTATGTTGTTGTTGCATCTTGTTATTGTCTGATTTTGAGTTGACCTATGAAGCTCTGCTCATGATATGCATCAGGGCTGGATCATCTTCCCGAGAAGAGTCAATTACAGAAACAGTAATCACTGATGATGTCTCCAACTTCATGTCTTCATCTGCTACTGTTTGGATTCCGCCTTCACTTCAGAATTCCAGTAATTTGTTAAACATACATACGGTTCCGGAAAACGTCAAGCCACGCTGACTATGCGAAACTTAAAAACTCTTCTGTTGTAACAAATATAGTTCAAGTTGTTTTGATGTGATGAGAGTACTGAAAGCTTATCTGCAGTGTGTAAGGATGTGAGTGATGAATTCCACCGTCTTCAGAGGATGATGCAAGGTACAAAGTCACTGACATGTGGTCATGTTTTCATTGGTGATCGTAAACCCGGAAGGCACTGTCTCATCTCTGATGCCTGTCTGAGTCCGTTTTGAGTATTGTTGCACTAATGTAGCTTCAAGTCAACTGTTGTTTATGAGGAGTATGACTTTTGAGATTGTTGAGGACTCAAGGAGAAAAATAAGAGCATAATGGTAATTTGTATTTCCAGAGATAGCCTAAAAGTATTTTATTTCAGTATCTCTGGAAGGCATATTACCAGATCTCTGACGTTGTGCAACGGATCATTACCTTATGGACTCTGAAGTTCGTCTAAACGGACTCTGTTGAAGTCTATCTTGGACATAAATGACACCATGTGAACCACCAAAACAACTAGTGTCAACAAAAATCTTCATGCTCTTCTCACTGTCCATTTGACTGGTTCTACCAACAACTCTAAAATTCAGTTTCTATCAAAACATTTGATATCAATATTTTAGTGTGTTGCAGAGTACATCATCAAAATTTGCCTGCAGCCTCCCTGACTCAAACACGGCATATTTACAGCATTTCAGTATTCCATTGTGGATAACCATGCTATGAATAACCAGCTATGTTCAATGCTAATGCATTTGATCTTTGTCTTTGACTACGCCATCATCACTTCGAGCGAATGCTCAAGAATTCTCTCTCGCAGGTATTTTAAACAGCTCTGAGCATTTGACCTTTTCCCAGAGATATACTTCCGAGAATAATTTTTGAAGAAATAGTCTGACTGCGCGAGTGCCAAAGTGTTTATTTTACATCTGACATTCTTTAGAGGATGCCCTCGGAGCTAACTCTTGTCATGAAAATCCCTCCTCTCTGAAATCCTCAGAGTTTCTGCATTTACTTCACTCTGTATCTTTGCTTGAGTCGTCATCAACATCGGTGAAATTGAGCCGCAGTACCCAAGACAGCTGCTGAGAGTTTTCAGTATTCATGTATTTGTCTGTTTTTTTTTAGTGAACGTCTTCACCGCTCTGTGCTGCTCATTGTTTATGCTCGCACATTAATGAGTGCAGTCTGACACTGACAGAGTCAGAAGTTCAGGTCCGTGTGGCGTCTGAGTTGGGCTATTATAAAAAATGAACACCTAGAACAGTTTACCTTTTATCCACCTGTACGGCATCACGTGTCTTGAGAATGAGCATCTGTCTCTCACAGGCAATTAGCATTTGTGAACAGTGCAATTTCTTCTCGTACTCCAAGGAGTTTTTTCTTCTCTCCTCTGAAACTTTGTAATTTCCCATATTTCTAGTTTTGGCTTCTTAGTGTGACAGTCTCATAAAAATTGATTGAGGAATTTACCTTTTGGGTGGATTTTTTCACCCCGTCAATTCAAACCCAACTGGGAATTTTGTACCAATTGCAAGCCATAAGGTGTTCTACTTGGAGGCAGCTTTGACCAGCCCTGTAATCTGGCATGCCAGGGATCTGCCCATTTCTGGATGAGCACCCGGACTTGTTTCTCCTTCTCATGGTGTTAATTGTTGCTTTGTATGCTGCATACTACGGAATTTCTTGCATTATTGTTCACCTTCTGTCTCTAACAGGTTTGTGCTGAATCCTTTTTAATGTTTTTTTTGCAATGTTTTGTTTGTTTTTTACCCAATGACAAAGTATCCTAGACCATTGGGCTAATTAAAATAAAATGCTAATTAGATGTTTACAGACAGTGATTTTTTGTTGTTGATAATCTATTTTTTTCTGACATAGTTACTGTTCAAATGTATTAATAATGTTCAGTTATAATCCACATGATTTTTAGGAATGAATTGCACACTGCATTTGTCAGGATTTTATATTTTTGATATGACAATGTATTATGTTGAATGTAATTCTAAAAGTCTCCCTTATCGTTAGTACAAAATCTCCCTGATTGCAAAATGCATGTTGGCAGCTCTGCTGCATAGAGACTACATTAGAGAAAAACAAGTACATGTACATCAGTGTTCTCCAACTCTGAAAATTAAAGGTTGGTTCTTGGGGGCGGGAACCAATGCGAGCGCGAAGTGAAAATCCTTACGGCGTGGGGTCTGGGGCACGCTTAAGGGCCCCAGTAAAATGTTTGACTCTACATGCTCTGTAATGCATTCTGAGATGATTCCTTTTGGCAACTTCTCCTGTTTTCTAAATAAAAAAGTTTTAAACATTGTAAGGAAAAATTTTTTTTTTTGGTTCACTCTTGCACTTATAAAATTTACGTTGTACTAAAAAATGAGGCACTACTTTTCCGCTGGGAATAGCTGGATATTTGGGAGCAGTAACAGGTTTTGTCTTAAACAACATCAGTTTCCCTTAACTTGTTTTTTCACTCGCCGGCCGGAAGAATCAACCAAAATTTTGGGTCGACTAGCCCGATTGCAACAATTTTGGAAATGTAAAAAAAAAAAAAAATAAATAAATGAAGTTTGTAAAATTGCGTTTTTGGACGATCTTTTTTCATAATTTATGCCCTTAATAATAGTGTTTTTCATCAACAGCAATTTTCATAGGTTCGTAATGTGAGGATCGGTTTGAAAGAACTTCTTTTGCACTGAAATCTTCGTGATTTATAACGATCGGTCGACGACGCACATTGGAAAAGATTTGTTGTGGCGAGAGCGATGTGTTTATGAGTACGAGGTTGTAATTTTGCATAAAATATAACAAGAACGAGGTTAACATTAGACTCCATCGCGCGGTTTTTGCCCCTGGAAATTCGAGTTGTACACATGTATGTTTCCCTACTCGCCTTCGTGTTATTGTACGGAACATGGAGGAAAGAGCCAGACTATTAATGTGCATGGGTGTTTTACTGGAAATAAACATCGAATCGCGATCGCGGCATTAAATCTAGCATTGTCAAACCATTTTTCCTGTCAAACCGTGTTGATGTAAAGTTATTTTAATAACTTTATAACAGGCAGACAGGTAGGCCGCGTGAAACTTTGGTTTTAATAGAAAGTACTGTGGTCTTTCTTGTTTCTAAACTATTTCTGTTGTAAATTTACAATGCAGAGTCAAAAAATGTAAACGTGGCGGCAACATTTTAAAGCTTGGCGGCGATTATAAAGCGTGGCGCGCGCCGCAGAAAGCGTGGCGATGCGCCACGGCTTTTCTATAGGTTGGAGAACACTGGTACATGTACATGTACATGGCTCTAACAAGATTACGTACTTACAATCGCTCAATATTTTGGATTGATAATTTGATATATTAAGATCATGTCGCTGGAATAAGGAATAATAACCACAAACTGTAAAATCAATATGTCTCATTCACAAACGGTGAAAACAAACCCCGTAGATGCCTCCGGCCGGACTGACGATGAGCTGTTGCTAAGTTACAAATTCATGAACTGACGATGTCACGAGATGGATGAATAAAATGTTCCATCTTTGTACATGGGAAACTATTTGAAATTGTTCTGATCAATCTCCAAAATCTGTTTTGTGTGTGTGTTGGTGTTTGCAACTATGTGATATCGAAAAACAAAAACTAAACTGTAGAATGAGTCACTTTTTAAAACTAAGTTTTCAACTTTCCTGACCTGACAAGTTAGCACTTGTAATTTAATCTTTAAAATTTCTTTAATTCGGATATTTGCCACTTACTTATTTTTTACCAAAGTTCGTCATTATAAAACTTTGACAAGTGTGTTTCGTTTTCTTTTGCCCTAAATGTATACAAACATAACAAATGCCTCTCCCCCAATTTTTTTAAATTGTGTTCTTGTAATGTATTAGGGCCATGAGCACTCTTGTGGATTTGTGAGGTTTATAAATTGTCATTATTAATACAAATAAATAAATAGATAAATAAATAATAAGAATTACTTAACAAATAAAATATTATTTTATATCTTTATCAATCTCCCTGTTATCCTCCCGAATTAAAACCAAAAAGTATTCTTTATCCCGATGCAAATTTATCATCTATTAAATCGTTGCGGTACCCATTGCTAAAATATAGGATTTGAACTGCCTCTAGGGTCGTGGGTTCGAATCCCACCTGAGTAACATGCCTGTGGATTTTTGTTCACAGGAATAGAGAAAGTACTGAGTATACAGTACTTTACATACATCGGTGTTAGGGTAAAAACCAAATAATAACCTCACTGATCTTCCGACTGAGCTTCCTAACTTAATAAATGATAGAGAAGAGTGGGCAAATCTCAACATGGTTTTTACCTCGGTCGACTAGAGAGATAGAGAGAGAGAGTTACTTCATTTAAAGAGTCCGAAGTAACACCATTTAGTACAGTATCTAGAAATTTAAAATACATGTATAAGTATTTGGGCATCTTGTTTTAAATGACTATCGTGATTAAAATTGCCAATCAGGAATAGAAGTACGTATGTACATGTGAGTGAATGCATTCTGGGAGCACATAATACTTTATTTGTAAATTTACATAATTTGTATGTGTACATAGTAGAGCTTACATGTAATTGCTTTAAGATTGACATTCCTGGAAAATTAATCCTCATGCTGCATGTACATGTACTGTGCCGCAACGCTTAAATTATCTAGGGCCCTCATTAAAATATGAGCAATGGATATGGACTTGTATTGAATAGGCTGCATTTCTGAGCTGGTCCCTGATCAAATTTAACCTTGCTGGTTCAGACTGCCTCACGCTTGGCCTGGCCTCACATTGAGTGTTGTGTGTTGGAGGGAGCATTATATATGCATGCTGTGAGGTTGCATACATGTATACTGCAGTCTGGTTTGGGGATTATAATAAATTGGGGTGTTGGCTCATGAATTTTTTCCCAAGCTGTGCGGCTGGCTGTGTATTGGGTGATACTCACTCACTCTCTCGCTCTCTCGCATAGAATTGAATTCTAGAGGCTGACTGCTGTACAGGTGAGGTAGGAAGATCAGTTTTTGGCTTGTTCCTCATGGATTTTATTTGATGCTGTTGGCATTTTTGGTTGAAGAAATTCTCGGAGGTAAGAGTGCTCTTTGGTGGGGTTGTGACATTGAGGCATTTGTGGAGTACTGGGATACTCTTTCATGTAGTGTTGACTGGATATTTTGTGTTGGATACTGTGTATCATTTAACATGGCAGCTGGTCTAGATACTTTGTTTTCACTTGCTCTATGTTTTGATGAGTTCTTCTTTGGAATTGTCCATTGTGTAGGGCAAGGCCAACTGCTCTTGATGAGAAAATAAAGCAACACTATCATTTGAAATTGCCATCAGAATGCCACAGAGTTCTCAGGGAGTTTGTTTAATTTGAATATTTATGAACATGTTTAGGTCAGTAATACTTGTAATAGGCTTACAAATGGTCTGAAATCTGTATTCAAACTCAGGCCAGTGGTATTTTCTTTTTAATATAATAATTTAATAGATGTTAAATTTGCAGCGGGATAAAGAATAATGTTTTTAACCCTTACACCGATGTGTGTAAAGCACTGTATACTCGGTACGTTCCCGATTCCTGTGAATAAAAAAATCCACAGGAATATTACTCGGTAAGATTCGAACCCACAACCTTTGCCATTCTTAGAGCAGATGTCTGACCATTAGACAGTGCACAGTGCTTAATACACATCGGTGTAAGGGTAACAAAACCAAATAATATAATTGTTGGTGATAAGTTTACATCTAAAATGTGAATACTGTCAGTTATAACATTTCATTTTTACTACATGGATAATGTTATAAAAAAGCAAGGCAATTTTAGCCTATATTGTAATGTGCACTATTTCAATCAATTGCATTATTTCAATCAATTGCAATTTTCTCTCCACATTCTTGTAAAGAACACAATACAATAGTGTGCAAGCTTAGAAAATCAATGTGTGTACTGTAAACCTACATGTACTGTTTATGCATGACTGCAGGTTATTTATCAATTGTTTGTAAGTTATTCTATGGTTAATGCATTTCCCATCTGCGACAAACTCATAAAGGATATCCTGAATTAGTCGGCAGGGTTTGCCCTTACATTTTTTGGTTACTAGCCAGGAGGACCAGGCAGCTTGTTGTTTTACTGGCCCAACACATTTTTGACGGGGCCATATTTCTTATGAAATAGTGATGCTTTTCAACACTGAACTAGCCAGCCGGACCACTTAGAGAGAATTTTGACTGGTCCTCAGTCCTCACTTCCCAGGTGTTTCAACTAGCATTTGGCCAGTGGACCCCTGTTAAGGAGGCGGAGATATAAGTTAAAGACTTGGTATCCTGCTACTTTCATTGTTGCAAGGCATCCAACTTTTCAGTTGATTCAACTTCTAGTTTCCTTTTTGTTTTTCTTTTTTCGCGTCCTCTGTAGTGCCATAGAAAAGTTTCCTCATTATTTTTGCAAAAACAAATCTACTTTGTGTCTGAATTAATGATGTTGGTTTTAAACTAAAGACAGGGTCTGAATGATTTATCTTCTAGCCTCAGTTTGGTGACATTGATTTGACAGGGGAAGATTCAAGATGGTTGCATGGGCTACATATATGTAACAAGGTTTAACAGTTTAAATAGATCGTACTTGTTGTAGACATAACTTTGCGAAACAGAAACAGGTTTTTTTTGACAGCCATTTACTGGGACAGGCCTGGAATTAAACGGAGGCCACGGAGGCCATAACCTCTGTTGCCCTGGTCTTTGCCTTGGGTGCCCCATCGAAAGTTTCACATAGACTTGAAGATTTTACAATCGAAGTGCCCTTTGCCAAATGAAAATGGCCTTGCCCTCTCAAAGATGACATTTCAGGCGTGGTGGGAACACGTCAGAAGCAGAATGCACATGTAGTATTACATGTAGCAGAACTTGAGTAGTTTGCTCAGTGTTAAATTGAACTACATGTTTTACATACGTGTACGTGCCATGCCTTGTACAGAAGTCCAAACTCATTATCATAGTGACTCATAATCTGTCTGGAAGGTTTGCATCAATGATGTGTGAAGCAGAACAGAGATGAGCAGAATTTATCCCGCTTGCAGGAATTGCGTCCATAGGAATCACTGAATCACATGGCTCGAATCACTGAATCACATGGCTCGAATCACTGAATCACATGGCTCGAATTTTACACTGGACTGCAGGCCCGAGGCCGGTGATTTTTTGGCTTGTAAACTCACAACTGGACAAGTCCGGCAGTCTTTCAATTGAATATTAATACTTCACTGTGTAATATAAATTTAAAAAAAATAAATGTTCGTCTGTTAACTTAGAGTCTGGTATGTATCATTAAATTCTGTTGAGTATCAAAATATACTAATCCATATTAGAAAGAGGTAACTCTTCTGTAGCTCAGCTAAAAACAGTTTTCATGTTAAACTTTTTAGAAAGTTCTTTTTCATTTAGATTTTGTTCTTGTAAAATAAATTCTTGTAAAAATTCTTTGTGAAAATTTTGTGCTACTAGCTGTGCAGTCTTGAAGAATGTTACCCTGAATTTGAGCCCTGAATCAGTTGATAATATAAAATTTGTATGCACTTGGGGCTATGGTTCCTAAATAGGGAACATCCATCTGTATTAAATATGTTTTAGAAATGTATACTCTACATATAGGGCCTATATACTGTATGCACATCTTCATGCTAATGATCCAAATTGAAAAAGGAAATTAAAATCTGAACCAGCCCAGACTCGACAAGTTGGGTCGAGTGCTGCACTGTCAACTGATTATGCTTAGAATGTTTTCAAATGTAATTTACACTGTACACTGAATAACAAAATTCTAGGTTTGTTGGTTATGTTTGTTGGAAGTTTCTACAGTAAAAGTTCAAATGAGAAGCAGTTTTGAAATACCCAACAATTTTGTTTAATTGTTGTTAACTGCAGGTAAGCCGAGACTGAAAAACCCACGCGACAGCCGCCGACATGACGGAGAGGGGAGAGATTAAAATCTTAGAGACTGCGGATGACATCCAGGAACGTCGTTTCCAGGTCATCCACCACTATGAGGAGTTCAAGAGACTTGCTCTGGAGAGGCGCCAGAAGTTGGAAGCCGCAAGACGCTTCCAGTTCTTCAAGCGGGATGCCGACGAATTGGAGACATGGATTCTGGAGAAGTTGCAGACAGCTTCCGACGAAAGCTTCAGAGATCCAGTAAATCTACAGGTTGGTAACCTCCCCGAAAAATATGAAAATTCATTCTAAAATTGTATTAATTTCTTTGTTTCATTTTATGTGACTGTTGCCAACCAACAGCAGGTAACAGGCAAGGTTTTAATTTAGCCAGGATTTGGTAAAAGTGTGTCAAAATTTGCTGGAAATTTAAAAACTGTGTGTCCAAAATTGTTCACTAACAATATATAAATCAGGGTGTCCAAAAGACCCTCTGTCTAACACTATGGATGTCATAAAAACATCACTTTTAAACAAAAGTCTTTGGCGACTGAACTTTTTTGTTTTCCAGGAGAACCTTTTCTAACTCATGTCCTCCTTGATTTGGTAATTTTATTTCAATTATCATAACTTTATCTTTATCACAAAAGAGCGGACCACTAAAACTTAGGAATAATTTATACTCACTTTGTTAGACTATTTTCAAAGTTTGTAATAAGCTTGGATATAACATTCTGGTTGCAGAGTGCTACGCATTCCTTCTGTTCTTTTTGTGTGTAATGTTTAAACGGCTTCACTTAAAAGCCTTGAGCACTGTTCTATGAAAAGAAAGTGTTACGATCAATGTTTGCACATTAGTTAAGTCTTCAATCTCTTTTAAATGTCCTTCTACATATAAACTTTTTAAACTATTTCTGCTCCCCGGTGGGTTTGATTTTGCCTACATGTTTACCCAAATAATTTCCTTTGCTGATTCAAAAATACCTTTTAAAATTTAATTTGCTCAAAATTAATTTATTTCTGGCTGATTGAAATATGGAAAACTGGTTCTAAATTAATGGGGAAATGAACTCTGAGAGCGTGTTCGACAGAGTGCTTCAGAGACAATGCGCTAGTGACAAGGTTTTTTTAACAGGTTCATGCACTTCATTACGTTTTGAACTTTTTTATTATTATTTTTTTTTCTTCTTAGTTACCTTATAATTAATGTTCTAATTAACGTGTCATTATTCCTTTCCATACATTGCAGGATGTAAGGCACCTTAGAAATCTTAAGGTATGACTGCCCCATTACCCATGGTGTACCAATGTACAATCATGTAAACCTGTGCAGCATTCCCACATAATATTGTAGATCAGTCATTTCATGGCAGCACTTTTTCCCCCCAGCATTGTTGATTCCCATGAAGTAGAAGTTGGGGCGGGGCCGGTGGAATATAATAAAGGGATACTTGCATATTTGGCCCA
Source organism: Pycnopodia helianthoides (assembly GCA_032158295.1). NCBI lineage: Eukaryota > Metazoa > Echinodermata > Asteroidea > Forcipulatida > Asteriidae > Pycnopodia > Pycnopodia helianthoides. The sequence continues at coordinate 14,764,955 of CM063258.1, forward strand.
GCAGTTACACTTTTGTAGTATCACTGTTAAATTGTCTGCTTCGCCATCGTCTTATGCCAAATTTTCATTACTTTCTTTTGCATGAATTTTTTGTTTTAATTTGTTTAGTGAACTTGGCCAGCTATTCACTTCAAACTTTCTGCACTAGAATTCCTCTTCACTGTTGTATTGTTGACTGTATTTTGAATGCAATCTATTTCAACCAAGCCTGCTACCCCGGTTTAGAAACATAAAAGAAGTTATGATAGTAATAGTGTACATATGTAATAATTAATGAAATGAAATAAATTAATAATTGAATTAATAAGTAAATATAAATAACTTACAGAAGAATGAGAGTAGTGTTGATGAAAAGAGCAATAAATTAAAAATGGATGTACATCTACCTGCGCATGTATAATACAGACCCCCCCCCCTCTCTGAAAGAAATTATTTTTTGTACATACCTCTGCACTAATCAAGCATGAGGATACCCTTTGAATATTGAAAACCCCACAATTTCTGCATGATTTCCTTTTTCTTGTCAACTTCTATTCGAAAAAAAGAGTTCCCCAGCACACATTTTGTTGAATGGACCTCCTCTTTTTATGTTTAGTACAAATTTCTGAAAACGTGTCAGACTACGATGTTCATAAGTACAGGTACGACTGACAGATTGCATGTATGTGTAGTTTGATCTGTCACTTCGACTGTCTTGCACCCTCCATGCTCGCACTTACTCAAGATGCAGAAATCTCTGACAATGACACTCTTGAACTTGTCACCGTATTCATTTCTCCATTTTGGTTTTTCAGTGACAGACAACAATGGTTTGTGATTCTAGTTTGTATAAAGTAACTTGTAAACATTTAATTGTAGATGATGCTGTTTTGTTTATTTTTTGTTAACTGCTGTACATCAATGTATATTGTCACCTGTATACTTTTAACAGTTTTGACTTTAGAATTCAAAAGCTTCTTTGTCCAGATTCTTGGAAATATTAGAGTTATCTTAAAGGAAGGGTCATAGATTGGTTTTGTCAAAGTAATACTGATTTATTGACAAAATTATTAAGAAAGATACAATAAAAGTCACATTTGAAAGTTTCAGCTGAATACAGTGTCTACTTAAAAAAACTGTTACTGTGTTTTCACAAGAACGTTGAATCCACCCCTGTTTGGCGAGGTGGCAGCGGGTACCAGCCGCATCTCTGGCCACAGCATTCGCAAACAGACACCAACCCTCAGAAATCTGAGAAACGATACATGCATGAATTGTTTCTCAGATTCAAAGGTGTTTGGGTGAACAATTAACCAAACCATATTACTTAAAGGGAATCCTTTCTCAAAATAGTTTATTCTGTCAGCAGCTACAGTGCTTCTCACCGAGTAAGTTTTTATGGTCATCAATTGTTGGAGTATTTACCAATCTATGACCTTACCTTTAAACTAATGTCAAAGATGATAGTTGACTTTTACAGAATAAAGTTCATCCCACAGAGTAGATGTTTTATGTCACTTTCAAAATGACATGTAGAATACATACACACAACTCATTGTTCTAAGAGTGTTCACCAATATCTCACCCCTACAACTGTATTTGCATAAAAACTCCTAGCATTAGTACAAGTTTCTACGGTACATTAATTTTTTTTGAATTATTATGTTAAAGGCAGGAAATTTGTAAAAGCAAAATTGTGTCAGATTAATTTTTGAACAAACTCTTTGTACATGTAGTACTACAAAATGCTTAGCTCATTAATAAAAGGACTGCGCCCCAAATGTCAAATTGAAGTTTGCCTAGCACTGACAAATATAAATGATCTACATGTACTATACTTGCAGATCGTAGTAGATATCATTCTTGTATGTTAAGTTTGACAGAGACGATTGTGATCGTTACTCCTAAGTTTGAGTTCCCTTGGAAGACTGTATATGTACATGTATAATTATTCATATTTGATACCGTGGATGTATTCATTGTGTATATTGCACAATTTCAGCTGGGTAAAGAACAGTGGGTTCAGTTGAACTTTTTGTACAAAGAAGTATGTGAATGCTTGTAGGTACATGTGTGTACTTTATTTTGATTTGATCCGATTTGAAATGGTTTATTGAAAATCATATTCGATAAAAACAGCTCGATGACTGAAACCATTCAAATTTACATAAAATAAAATTGATAAATTAGATGAATTAAAAAAAAAATTACAATAGAAAGAATAGTAAAAATAGCATATTAAAAATAAGTTACCAAAAAAATCAATCAAAATTTTATGTTGTGTTTTTGTCATCTACGTGTATTCTTCTTAATCTTAAAAGAATATGATTGACCTCTCGGTGTTTAGGGCAAGCTCCAGAAGCACCAGGCTTTCGAGGCTGAAGTGATCGCCCACAGCAACGCCATCGAGCAGCTGGATGACTGCGGTAATGCCATGATCCAAGAAACACACTTTGCCTCTGATGTCATCGAGGTAAGTAATATCATTCTTTTGAAATGGTTTGATATTTTGTCCCTTTGCTGCAAGAAATAGGCCTTTTAATTGTCACAGAAAACAGCTTATTGTGGGATTCTTTCAGCATCTTCAAAGCGCTTCCAACATTATTACCCTGATCACTGGGCCATTTCATTCCTTAAACCATCTCAGCTCCCTGGGGAGTATACAGCCTGTGCTCCAAAAAATATGTAGCGCACTAAGCTAAATCAATCACAAGAACCATCTCTGCCCACACAGGTACCCATTTACCCCTGGGTGGAGAGAAGCAATTATAGTAAAGTGTCTTGCTCAGGGACACAGGTGTCACAACCGGGATTCGAACCCACACTCTGCTGAACAGAAACACCAGAGCTTGAGTCTGGTGCTCTTATCCGCTCAGCGACGACACCCCATGGAAAAGCAACTTGTTAATCTCAACTGGAGTGACATTGGAAATACTTAAAACTATTATTAATTTTTTGTTGATAGGCACGACTGATCGAGCTTCATCGCCTATGGGACCTGCTACTGTCCAAACTCCGTGAGAAGGGTATAAAACTCCTTCAGGCCCAGAAACTAGTCCACTTCCTTAGAGAATGGGAAGAAGTCATGTTCTGGATCAGAGACAAGGTCAGTGGGAAGTCTTTCTTTGTTAAAATAAGTTAACTGATTTGCAATATATATTTTCGGCAGTTCTTTAATCTTTCTTTAATCTTTTGATACGGTTTGATATTTGTCCCTTTGCTGCAAGAAATAGGCCTTTTATTTGTCGCAGAAAACACCAGTTTGATTGATTTTTTCAGCATCTACAAAACCCAATACTACTTTCCAAGGAAGTCAGTTGTGGATGATTTTGAATACAAAGTTTTCTTGAATGAGTTAAGACAACACAGAAATGTTATATTTGGACCACACACTTCTTTGATCTGAGAGTGGACCATCAACCGTAGAATTTACCTTACCTTAGATAAAAGAACCAACATTTTAAAAGTACATTATTATAAATCTTAATCACCTTCTTATCTAGGAAACATTTGCATCCTCTGTGGAAACCGGACTGGACTTGGAGCACGTTGAAGTCCTCCAGAAGAAATTTGACGAATTCCAGAAGGATCTGACAGCGCACGAGGACCGCGTGTCTGACGTCAACTCTGAGGCCAATACTCTCCTCTCTGAGGAGCACCCTGAAAGCGAGACGATCCGCTCCAAGCAGGAGGAGATGAATGAGGCATGGGAGCATCTGAAGAGACTTGCCATCATCAGACAGGAGAAACTGTTTGGAGCTATGGAGATACAGCGCTTCAATAGGTACGGCTTTTTTTAAAGGAATTTTACCAGAGAATCTTTAAATACCCTGCAGACAGTTTTATCCATTCTGATTGGTCGAGAGGAGACCACGTGGCCATGTTTAAGGGAATTGAGGCAAGAGTGTGCTATTTTGAACGCAAAGGTATTGTTACTGTTGTACTTTTCTTAATTACAGCTTGCCTCATTCGTTCCTTTTTCTCTTGTGATTTTTAAAAATTCTTATCAATTATCTTGTCCTCCCCAGGGATGCTGATGAGACCATCAGCTGGATCAGTGAGAAAGATTCCATCTTGTCTTCAGATGACTACGGTCGGGACTTGGCCAGCGTGCAGGCGCTGCAACGCAAACACGATGGCATCGAGCGAGATCTGAACGCCTTGGAAGAGAAGGTAAGCTTCTAAAATAAAACTTTCCCATTGTTACGAAGTTTTGGAGGTTCCTTATTGTACGTTGAGAAATTTATGATTATTGCACGTTTTAAACGTTATTTTTGAAGGAGTTGTGTAGGAAGATTGTGCAGTTCTTAAGAATTATAAATGGAATCTTACTGGTGAAATTTCTGCCTTCCAACTTTTATTTGTGTGTGAAATAAATCATCTAAGAGATGAGTTATTGGTTGTTCATGTTAAGTTGACACTATTGATGCATGTGTTATTTTAAAAACATTTTCAGGTAACCTGTCTTTGCCAAGAGGCAGACCGTCTGGAGCAGATCCACACTGACCATGCTCCTGAGATCCAATCCAAACGAGACGAGATTGCCAACAACTGGCAGAACCTACGCACCAAGGTCAGTTGACAAACCAGATATTTTAAATATTCCCTCAATATTACCCTCTAGTTCTGGTATGGTTTGGCTTCATTTCAAATACCCCATGTCTTGGATATTTCCTTAACAAATATCAGAGTCACAACATCTGGCAATCAAGTATAGCAAAATCACAAAGCTGGTCTTCTTCAGAGCTTTTGTAGAGAGCATTCTTCTCTATGGAGCTGAAACCTGGACCATGAAGAAAGAGCTTCAAGATTGACTTTAATGGTACATAATACACCAGGCTTCTTATGAGGGTGCAGGTATTTTTCAGTGCTTCATCGTACACTTGCAAAGACTTTTTAAAATGAATTACTCTATCGTTTAGCTTTAGAATCTCTGAATTTGTCAATACTCTCTTCGATCTCACAGGCTGATGAGCGTCGCATCCACTTGGAGGAGTCCAACAAACTGCAGCGGTTTGTTGCCGACTACCGTGACCTGATCACCTGGGTGCACGACATGAAGGCATTGATCAGCGCTGATGAGCTGGCTAAGGATGTACCAGGTGCAGAGGCACTGATGGAACGCCATCAGGAACACAAGGTAGGTAGTTCACATTTTTAAACGATCCAAAAAAGCAACAAAATTGAGTGACTCAACAGCAGGGTTTGCCCTTAACTTTTTCAGTGACTAGCCATCAGGACCAGGGCCCAATTTCATAGCACTGCTTAACTGTAAGCAAATTTTTGTGCTTACTGTAGCAGAAAAATTTGCTTAAGCGTATTTCACAGGTTAGCAAGAAAATTGGGCGGCCAGCCTTTGCATTCACCATGAATTTGTATTGTTACGTCATTCATTTTCATACAGTATAAGCACTGGAAGGTTAGCATGCCTTTTCGTTTGCTTACGGTTAGCAGCGCTATGAAATAGAAACTCGCACAGTAAGCACAAGCAGCTTAAGCCGTTGAGCAGCTCTATGAAATTGGTCCCAGTTAGCCTGTCATGTCACTAGTTCACCAGCTTTTTCACTAGTTTGTTTTTCATATTAAATAGGGATGTTTTTCTACTCTGACCTAGCCAGCTGGACCACTTAGAGTGAGGTTTGACTGGTCCTCAAGGGTTTCAACTGGCATTTGACCAGCGGTCCACTGTAAAGGGAGAACACTTACAGTTCTTCTGAACTGAATTAAAAACATTGAGCTATCATTAAATTATCTGTAATTGAATTGTAACATCTGTCCAGTGTGTTATTGGTACTAAAGTTGGCTTTATATGTTTTTTTAGGGAGAAATCGATGCCCATGATGACAACTTCAGAGCTTGTGCAGATGAAGGCCAAGAGCTGGTAGACTCGGACCACCCCGCTACGGATGAGGTCAAGGAAAAGGTGAGATCCTTTATAGACAAGTTGACCTCAAATTCTTGTGTATATTTCAAAGGTTGGTCATCACAAACTTCCTGACTGAAAGTGATGTCGTCAAAAGTGAATAACTGTACCATGTCTCAGTGGTGAGATTTGGCTATGGCTGAAGCAGTTGGCTTCATTTGCTATGGTAAATCATAAACAGAAACAGGTTTCCAATTGTGGCTTTGTCCACTGCCATGGACTGCTGAAGGTGACAGAAAAGATCTTTGAATGCCGTCTCAAGCTTGCATGGCACTGCGTCCCCATGTGGTTTTGGGCACTGCGTCCCCATATGGTTTTGGGCACTGCTTAAAAGTGCAATCAATTGTTGCGGTGAACACATTCCCTGTTCCCTGATGACAGATAGCACTCGCTGGTCATTCAAGAATAAGTGGGTTTTTTTTATGAGAAAGGTGGTTGAACAAAATTTCACAAACAAGACCTCATAAAAAAGTGCTATCCCTTGATGATATTTATTTGCAGACTGCAAAATCGTGGTTGGATGCTTCGTGTGTTACTTATTTAACCTTTCCCGTTTTGATAAAACACATGATGCCCATTGGTGTGAATACTCTTGATTTGTTTAATCGCAGCTTGTGAATCTGGCTGAAGAGAAGAGAAGCCTAGAGCTCCTGTGGGAGGAGCGGCGTGTACAGTATGAGCAGTGTATGGACTTGCAGCTGTTCTACAGAGACACCGAACAAGCCAACACATGGATGGCTAAACAAGAGGTGAAGACAGTCATCTTATAATTGGAGATTTTTATTCTATGAAGTACAAAAGTACAAGAGGGGCCACTTACATTATTTGTTAGGAAGGGAATACAAGTAGAAACTTCTCCCTTGTTTGATATTTTTATCTCATATCAAGGTTTCATATGCGTTAAGAATCTTGTAGAAACGATTTTGTTGTGGAACAGTATTGTAACAGTGTTTTAACATACTTTTAATGTGAGACTTTGAACGCTAGATGGCAGCAGACTTACCAGGTAAAATTTCATTGTTTACGTAGTTCTAAGCATGAGCACATTGCTGAGAACAATGGATTTACTTGGTAAGTCTGCTGTCGCCTTGCGTCCCAAACGTCCCCCATTGTAAGTTACAGGGGTTAATGTTGTATCATTATTTTGTTCATGATCCCTTTCTTAAACAGGTAGCACCTCCAGCAGTTTCTAATCTAATAAACTAAATTCTGTAATCATTGTGATTGTGGGGCATTGTCTTTGTTGATTGTTTGTATCATCTCAGTAACAGTTTACCCATGTTCAAGCTCATTACCTGGTGATTGTTTTCCACTATCAGTATGATACGTGATTAATGTGGTATTTCTGTTTTTACGTTAGGCCTTCCTGAGCAATGAAGATCTTGGTGACTCCATCGATTCAGTCGAGGCGCTGATCAAGAAACACAACGACTTTGAGAAGTCCCTCAATGCACAGGAGGAAAAGATCAAGGTACCTTTCCCATATAACATTCTGGAAGCTAGATATTGTTGTGTCGGTGCAAAAATTTGTTATCTCCTAGAATAGCACTTACGTTACGCGCAAGTTTAAAACTGTCAAAATGTCCTATCGAGTTAAAATAGAGAATTTAAAATTGAGATACAAAGTTTTTGCACTTACGCGACGATATGGTAGAAAGATTGTACACTACTTAAAAAAAATGCTTGAAAAAAACAAAATAATTCTTTTGGGAAAAAAAGTATGACAACTAGCTTTGTTTCTATTTGTTTTTCAAATAATCTTCTAGTTAATTGTTTGTTTTAACTCGATCTTTTTTCCATTCAGGCCCTTGATGACTTTGCCACCAAACTGATTGAGAGCGATCACTACGCTTCAGATGATGTGCGAAGACGCCGTGATGAGGTGAGGAATAATTCATTGCTCTAATCTAGCCCTAGTTCCCAAAGTACAGGGGTTTAACAAAAAGGTATCAACATTTAAACTGTACAACATATCACCCATTGAACTTTGGCAAAGGGAAAAATATGTAACTCCGCTTCTATCAGATATTTTCACGATACTCTTGTTTGAAAATAAATCAACTCAGACATGCATTTAAAGAGTATAGATTCTCAATCAGTTTCTAATTTGCATATACTTGTTGTTTAATAGCTGATCAAACGTCGTGAGGAGCTGATCGAGAAAGCCAATGCTCGCCGCCGTCTTCTGGAGGACTCTTACCGCTACCAGCAGTTTGACCGAGATGCTGATGAGGTGGAAGGCTGGATCCGGGAAAAGCTCAAACAGACTTCAGATGAATCTTACAGGGTACGCCATACACTTATTCCTTGCTTAGCAGTTTCATGTTACCAGCTAAAGTCTTGAAAATGTGCATAACATCTAAACCGGTTCACTGCACAGTTTTGCCGAGTAAAAAACATTTGTGAAGCAATACTTTCTGCTTAAAAAACTTCAATGAAACATCCTGTTCTAATCAATGTTATTCAGGATCCTACCAACCTGACCGGCAAGCACCAGCGCCACCAGGCCTTCGAGTCTGAGCTGAATATTAACCAAGCTCGTATTGACTCAGTCCGTGAACAGGGAGAGGAGATGATTACTGAGGAGCACTACGAGTCTCCTGAGATTGAGCGCCGTCTCGCTGAGCTGAACGAGCTGTGGAGCAGCTTGATAACTCAGACGGAGACCAAGAGTAAGTCACACTAGCGGTTGGTAAAAAGTGGCGCTTTATGGCAAAGATTGACCAAATGCTTTGGAAAGTAAATTTGTTATCTGCTTTATCTTGCCTACCAGGTCTTAGAAAATGGATTGGATTTAATTTTGAAATCTTAGCAAGAAAATGATGATGGAAGTGTGACTCTATGGAAATCCTTTGATTTTTTCCCACTTTTAGCTGTTCGTCTTCAGGAAGCTACCCAGGCCCTTGCTTACAGTCTCAATGTTGCTGAGATCCAGTCCTATGTCACTGAGATGGACGGTCTCCTGCAGTCTGACGACCCCGGAAAGGTGAGAACTTCAATACATAAATTACCCTTGAAATTCAGGCGGTTCTGAGGGGCTCCATCCTCCGTCCAAAAGGGGCAAGCGACCAGCCTTTCGGGATTTTAATAGATGTTCATTTTGCATCGGGGACAAAAATTATTGTATGATCGTGGTTTCGAATCCCATCCAGATGATATGCTTGTGGTTTTTCCACAGAACTCTGGAAAGTACCGAGTATACAGTGCTTAAAATACCGTGTAAGGGCAAAAACCAAATGATAAAGTTTCAGGACTTGTTTTTCATTTTTATCAAATTACTCCCCCCCCAAAAAAACAACAAACAAACAAAAAAACAAAGATAGTGCTGCTTTAAAAAAAAAATGTCTTGACTATTAGCTGTACCTAGGGACTTAAGTTCTTCTTACATTTTCTGTTGTTGTTCTTTTAGGATATCGGAACTGTACAATCCATGCAGAAGAAGGTCGTTGAGATGGAGAACCAGCTGGGACAGCTTGAAGAGCGTATAGTTGCCTCACAGACACAGAGCCAGCAGTTTTCCCAGGCCGGTCACTTCGATAAGGAGACCATCGTTGAGAAGGAGGTCATCCTGACACAGCGATACCAAGCCCTGCAGGTTAGCAACTGTGCAAAAATTTACCCTTTCTGCCCTGCCACTTTGAAGAGAAATTCTGGTAAAGGTCGTAAAAAGTTCAAAAGTATGTATTAATATCGGATATCTTTTTTGTCAATTTGTGTTCATTTGCTACCCCAGTAGCTGTGCCTACCAATATGAAAATGCAAGACCATTCACAGCTTGTCTGAACTTGCATTGTGCATCAGCATCATAGTATTAAAAAGTCCATGAGTTTTTTGTTACAGTTTTGATTATTTTTGCTTATCAATCTGATTCATTTCCAGGCCCCACTGCTTGCCCGCAAGAAGAAGCTGGATGACTCGTACCGCTTCCACCAATTCCTCCGAGATGTCGACGACGAAGAAGCCTGGATCCGGGAAAAGGAACCCATTGCTGGGTCTACCAACAGAGGCCGGGACCTGATAGGTGTCCAGAACCTGATCAAGAAACACCAGGCCCTGCAGACAGAGATTTCCGGTCATGAGCCCAGGATTACTTCCGTCTGCAAGATCGGTCGGGAGATGGTAGATGAAGGTGAGGATAAACTTTTTCTTATGAGACCTGTTTGTGGCTTCTCTAGATTTTTCTGAATAGCAGTATTTTTGTTCATAGATTTTATATATATTTTTCCTACACATCCAACAGCAAAATTAGCGGCAATAACAGGATGAATAGGAAACAAGAAGAAATGGTCATTTTCAGATGTGGGAGGAAAACCCTACTGAGGAAACCCATGCAATCAGGAAGGGACTGAAAACCCAATTTACAATGTTGATCTTCCTTTGACCTGAGTGAGGGCGCTGTTTTAGCTTGTGATGTCATATGCAAGGGGTGTATTAACACAAATCTAAGACCTATTACTTTCGTTACTCTCCGCTCAATTTAGAACACTTTGCCTCTGAGGAGATAGCCTCCAAAGTGAACAACTTGGAGGAGAAGTGGCGAAACCTTAAGGACAAGACGGTAAAGCGCAAGGATGACCTGGATGACTCCTTGGAGGCTCAGCAGTACTTCGCTGATGCTAATGAGGCAGAGTCTTGGATGAAGGAGAAGGAGCCAATTGGCTGCAGTGAAGACTACGGCAAAGATGAGGACACTGCTGAGGTCAGTTTGCAACTTTCAGACATTCCATTGTGTGCAATTCCTACCATGACTGATAGACATGTAGATTCCCAAACAGTATTCAAAGTCCCTTTAAAATGCTATGTATCAAATCAACAGACTCTTTATACAACATTCTTCAACTCCATTAAAAGTGATCCATTTATAATTTTTGTAGTCATTTTTTTTCTGAGCGGCAAGTAGGTTACCAGATTTTTTTTATCTTTGAGCGGGCAAGGCCATTTTCATTTTGTAAAGGGCAAGGCCATTTTCATTTTGTAAAGGGCAAGGCCATTTTCATTTTGTAAAGGGCACTTCCATTGAAAAGTCTATGGGAAAGTTTTGAAGGGGAACCAAGGCCAAGACCAGGGCAACAGAGGCCATGAGCTCCGTGGCCTCTGTGTAATTTCAGGCCTGATTTGTTCTACAGCTTTGGTAAACAATTGTTTTCAAGGTTACTGGGCAAAGTTTCTTTTATATTATTTATTTTTTTATGAAGTACTCTCGGAAAACTTTCTTTTTTATATTAAGATGACAAGCAACTTCTCTGTCTTTATTCTACAGAACATGCTCACTAAAGTACTTTTTCCCCCCTGTCAAAACAGTCGCTGTTGAAGAAACATGAAGCTTTGCAGTCTGATCTGAGAGCCTACCACTGGACCATTGAGAACCTTGCCAAGCAGGCTGAGGAGTGCCGTGTAAGTTTACAACTTCCCTCTTTTTGTATCAAGACAATTTACAGCACTTTCAGCGGCTCCCTCCTCACTTTCTCTTCTCGCGATTTGAATGAGTCAAGTTTGAGAAAATTCTAGATTTATTTTTAAGGTGTTAAGGACTTTGGGATGTCGGACTGTCTATTATCCGCTTTTGATTTTCCATGTGTGTCTGTCAGATTGTCAAGTTTTAAACCTCTATTCTCAAAGCTATTTTGTCTCCTATGAAACTGTTCTATATCGATTCTGTCTGTTTGCATTATATGTCTCCTGTGACTATTCAGAGTCCCATTTGCTAAATTGGAACTTATCTAGATGTAAATGCTTTATGTGCTTGCTTAGGCGGTATCCGATTTGGCGGCTACAGCTACGGCTACGACTGTTGCTGAGGACGTCCTTTACTTAAATGCATGATAATGTGGAAATCTAGCCGTAGCCGTAGCCGCCAATTGGGACACGGCCTTACTGTAAACAAAGCTGTATTGACCTTGTTGCCAGCCTGCTTGCCTTAAAACAGATTTACACAAATTGCCCGAAATGCCGATGGAATTAAACTTGTTTTGCTTGTGAATGTTCCCAATGAAATGCTTACAAAAATGAACCCGAAACTGCTTGTACACTGAATTCCCCTACCTGTTTATGTAACCCTTTGCCTGTGTTTCCTTCTCCTTTTAACCTTTGACATGGCATATTTTTGCCGTGGCCGTACTTGTTTGCTTGGCTTCCCTCACAGTATGAGCCTCCCCGTTCTGCGGTTCGCTTTTTAATCGGAAACGTAAGTTGTTGCTAGACAGCATGAGTGCCTTGAGGAATGTGTAGCTATCAAGTAGAAGCACTTGCTATGTGATGGCAATGCAGCATTGACTCATATCAAATGTCTACACGTAAATGAAGTGTACCAGTTTGTAACTCAGTCCATGTCATAGTACTCTTCCGAAGTAACGTCGAATGATTCAAGCAGTCTACTTCACTCTACTTACCTGTAGAGCGAATACTACAATTGCATTGTTCCCTATGCCGGCAGGCAAAAGGCTAAGAGTTTTACACACAATAGCGTCCTCTTGTGTCCGACCCCGACGCCCTGTGACATGCGCACTACTTCAGCTTCCTCTTTTTCTCTTAGTGCAGGCAGAGGTTACACGTGAGTTTTTAGCCACGTAAGATTTTCATTAAAATTACGTTCCTACTGACTATGAGAAAGCTTGTTTTGAATAAAATATATTAAAGTAGAGTGGTGTATTATTGTGTTTGAGTGAGGAGAGTGAATAATTCTAAGAAGTGGGGGAGGACAGGGCGTGTCAGAATCGGAGGGACTTGCGTTCCACCGGGACAGCCCGAGTCCTCGGAGAATTGCACCGGCGACACTTCGTCACCGCGGCAGCAATTCCCCACTCAGCTCCCCCAGCCACTGCCGGCTGACGGAGCTGAGGGACCCATTGGTCGAGCAAGGGACCTTGCGGCCCCATTGTCTCCGACCAATGTGGATGGGTCCACCCAACCGAAGGGTAAACGCCCCGGTAAGACAAAGAAGTTGTCGGATACCGGGGCTATACCCAAAAGAGGGCGGTCAGTCAAGTGTGACTCTGTTGCAGAGCCCACCACGACTGACCCCTCGTTGGAGCATTTACAGCCAGAGGGAATATTACCCCTCCACGGCTCAATGCGCCCAAACCCTCCCGATGCCACCGTGAACACCACGGTGCCTAGGGACGGGCTTTTGTACGGCCGCCTCGACCGCACAGCGCCTGCCTACGCCATCGGGCTTGGGGCACTGTCGGCCGCCCAGGCCATTGGGCACAAAGAACGGCCCCATGGGGCCCCGTCGGGGCGATACTCCTGGGGAGCCAGCCCTCCACAGCGGGTTTTTCCTGCTGCTCGGGCATCCCCATGACCCAGGTGACGTCCGTGCCTTCCTCGGAGTCCACTCGGAGTCGCTCTTCCAAAAAGAAGAAAAACGAAAAGGCCGCCGTTCTCGTTGCTCATCTTCGAGCTCGAGCGGGTCCTCGGGACGGTCCCACCGTGACAAAGGTCACAGGGGTGGGGACCCGATCTCCCGTAATGATTTGTTGGAGGCTTTCCAAACTTTGGCCGCCTCAATTTCGGGCCGTGGACAAGGCCCCCCTGACTCGGTCACCTCCCAGGTGCCCCTTAGTCACTATGGCCACGGCTGGATGACGCCGGGCCAACGAAGCCTGCCACACACAGCCGTGCTCCGGATCCCCCCCCCCAGGCTCGCAGCTCCCGCCTGTCGACCACCACGTCCAGGGGCGCGTGACCGCCGGCCAACGGACATTGCCACACACGGCCAACCGCGTGATAGCATCCCCGCCAGGCATCAGCCTGCACCCGTCGGCGTACTTTGAGTCGGATTACGGCTCATCGGAACGCCTAGACAGTGCCCTTTCACTGGCGATGTATGGCTCGGAGACATCTCGGCCCCCTGACTCAGTCAAGTCGGCCGAGGAAGACGATGAGTTAGTCCACTCTGTTCAGCGCCTTTCGGTCTCCGAGACCGAGCTGCGCCTGGTTCAGAGGGACATGATAAGAGTCCTCAACCTCCCCACTGACCCCGAGCCCCCTTCTCCGGAACGTCAATCGTTCATAAGGAGATCGGGCCCGGCTGAAGCGACCAAGGCCTTCCCCATGATGCCATTGGATCGCGTGTGCGTGGACCGCATGGACAGGGTGATGGGGGCGAAATCATGGGCCCCATTCTCCAAACGTATGGAGCCCTACTACCGTTTCCCCAATCGGGATTACAAAAAATATTTTGCCACCCCCGCCCTGCCGGACTCGGCCACCGATAAATTGGCTGCCGACAGAGGATCGGCGTCCTCCAAGCTCCTGTTTACGGACAAGACCCGCGGGAAGTTGGAAGACGTCGCCCGGAAGATGGACCGCTCGGCGCGCATGGGCATGCGTGCTACCTCTTTCCTCCTGCTACTCTCCGAGTATCTAGCACTGGGGTATGAAGAAGATTCATCGGTGCCAGCCGACATGATGGTGGCTGCCCTCCACTGTCTGGACAATGGACTACAGTCCGTCTTGGACCAATTCACCAGAGTGTCGACCTTGGCAACTACAACACGCCGAGCCAACGTACTTGACGCGCTGTTTCTCCCATCACCGGGGGCGCGTAAGCGCCTGGATGATCTCCCACTCTCAGGGCCGGATTTGTTCGTGGGCAAATTCCAGGAATCCATGAAGGCCGAGGCTAAACGCCTCAAGGCCACGGATTTCATGTCAGTTTTCACGGGCTTCATGTCAGTTTTCTTCTTGACACCCAAGAAGAAGACTGGCGTGTGGTGCCCGATTTTGAATCTAAAGCCCCTCAACAGAATCATACGTCCGAAGCGTTTCCGCATGGAGACGCTAAGGACCATACTGGGGTCAATAATTACACCCGCGTGGGCGGCAAGTCTGGACCTGAAAGACACTTATCTTCACGTACCAATCAGGCCGGAGCACCGCAAATTCTTACGTTTCCGGTACAACGATACCCTGTACGAATTTGTGGTACTCCCGTTCGGACTTTCCACCGCACCGCGGGTTTTCACCCGGATCGCAAAGACGATCGGGGCGGCACTGCGGAGGCGAGGTATCATAATATTCATGTACCTCGACGATTGGCTGGTCGTGGGTCGTTCTCGGGAGGAGACGGAAGCGGCGCTCCAGGGGTCGATTTCACAAAACTCTTCCTAACTTAGGACTAGTCCTAGGCAATGCTAAGAGATTGGACTAGTCCTAAGTTAGGACCAGTACTTAGGACTAGTCCTATCTCTTAGCATTGCCTAGGACTAGTCCTAAGTTAGGAAGAGTTTTGTGAAATCGACCCCAGGTAACCTGGCGTCTAGCTTCCGACCTCGGATTCATCATCAACACCGAGAAATCGCACCCTACCCCCTCGCAGGTCCCCACCTTTTTGGCTGCGTGTCTCGACCTTTGCAGGGGGCTGGCCAGCCCTTCGGAGGACCGCCTGTCGAACCTTCGACAGTGCGTTTCCCTCTTCCTCCCAGCGGTGGTGGCTCCGGCTCTGGCCTGGCTCAGGCTGTTAGGCCTTATGGCCAGCATGGTGGATTCTTAGACTTTTGCAGGCTGAGGATGAGGCCTATTCAGCTTCACCTGCTCTCTGTCTACAAGCCCATTCGGCATCCTATCCACCATCCGGTGCCTGCTATGCCATGGCTGGTCCCCCACCTTTGTTGGTGGCTAGCCGAGGCGAACATCGCGCAGGCCCGCGCATTTCGCCCGCCCCGTCCGTTAGTGACAGTCAAAACCGACACTTCGCTACACGGATGGGGGGCGACCCTACACCCGAAACAGGTCGCAGGTGTATGGGGTGCCAAACACCGGTCGTCCCACATCGTCTTGGAAATGTTGGCAGTCTCCAACGCACTGCAACATTTCCAAGCAGACGTCCAGGGACGAGTGGTCCTGGTGAGATGCGACAACGCCACGGTGGTGGCTTACATCAATGACCAGGGGGGGCACTCGGTCGGGCTGGCTGTGTGCACTGACGTGGGTCCTCATCCTTTGGTGCACATACGCCACAAGATAGCACTGTTGGCAGTCCACATCGCAGGCGTAGAGAACGTTACAGCCGACGCTCTCTCCAGGGGCTGGATCTCCCTGACGGAGTGGTCTCCGCTCCCGCAGGTGGCCTGGTCACTCTTCCAACTGATCGACCGGCCCCACGTGGACTTGTTCGCCTCCCAAGCGAACAACCAGCTGCCGGTCTACTGCGCAAGGGGCCCAGACCCCAATGCGTGGCAGATTGTTGCACTGGCGGTGCAGTGGGACGGCCTATTGGCCTATGCGTTCCCGCCCATCTCCCTCATTTCTCGAGTGCTGGCCAAGATCGAGCAGGAGGACTGCCGAGTCCTCCTCATAGCCGTGTTCTGGCCCCGCCAGTCGTGGTTTCCCCGGATCATCAGGCTCCTGGTTCACCGCCCGGTGATCCTACCGAGGCGAGCGGATCTACTCTATCAGCCCAGCTCGGGGATGATTCACTCGGCTCCGGGGGATCTCCACCTGACCTGTTGGGTACTATCACGAGATCCCTCCGCTCAGCAGGCCTTTCGCGACGAGCTGCGACTGTCGCAGCTCACTCGCGCCGAGCCTCCACCAGAAAGGTGTATGAGAGCCGACTACGCCAAATTTTGGTGCCCAGTCCGGGCACTGAAATGGTATATACACCGTACAAAGTCACTCCGTAAGGACCACAAATTGTTTATTACGACAACCCCGCCCTTTCGGCCAGCGTCGCGCGATACTATCGCCCGCTGGATCGTCACCGCTATCCGCTCCGTGCCGGGTGGCTGGCCAGCAGCCGAGGGCCCTATTCGGGCGCATGATGTCAGGGGGGTATCCGCCTCTTGGGCCTTTTTTAAGGGTGTGCCTCTAGCAGACGTCACCAAAGCAGCTTGCTGGAAGAGCCCCAACACTTTTTCAGAGCGCTACCTGAAGGATGTTCTTCAGGCAGATGGCAGGGCTGGAAGGGAAGTGCTGAAGGAGGCCAGCCGAGCTACGGTGCGCTTACGGGGTCTTTATCGGGCACGCCCTGTGTCCTACGCCCCTGTAGACATACAATGGTTCCGCGTAGACCCACCGCCTACTCGGTGCGAGTCTATGCAATTGTAGTATTCGCTCTACAGGTAAGTAGAGTGAAGTAGACTCCCACCCCACAGTAGTGTGGGCTGGGTCTACGAACGAATACTTACCTGTAGAGCACCCTCCCTCCTTCCCCACTATACTCGATTCTTTGGGTGCTTAGGCATGTGTACGTAGCGCTCAAGAAAAGAGGAAGCTGACGTAGTGCGCCCTGTCCTCCCCAACTTCTTAGAATTATTCATTCTCCTCACTCAAACACAATAATACACCACTCTACAAACTGTGTTTAATATATTTTATTCAAAACAAGCTTTCTCATAGTCAGTAGGAACGTAATTTTAATGAAAATCTTACGTGGCTAAAAACTCACGTGTAACCTCTGCCTGCGCTAAGAGAAAAAGAGGAAGCTGACGTAGTGCGCATGTCACAGGGCGTCAGGGTCGGACACCAGAGGTCGCTATTGTGTGTAAAACTCTTAGCCTTTTGCCTGCCAGCATAGGGAACAATGCAATTGTAGTATTCGCTCTACAGGTAAGTATTCGTTCGTAGACCCAGCCCACACTACTGTTGGGTGAGAAATCAACTCGATGTATGATGGCATAGCTGTGCACAATATATGTTTTTGTATTTAATGTACTATGCCAGGGATTGGGTTATAGACCGTTATCATTATGCAGCCATTGTGTTTTCATCAATGGACCCCCCTTGCATTGGTCGCCATCTTTGATGCTAAACAATGGAAGCTGTGCACGAGTGTTCTTGGCCAATGATAGCTCTTCATTGCCCTCAGTGAGGGGGACTGTTTCGGGCGTGTGACGCCATGTGCAAGGGGGTCTATTCAAAACAGTGTAACAAAATCAAGGCTGGATGCCCAAGCAGTCTGGCTCCTTTATTCAGTCAGTAGCCATGACTGCTACAAGGCACAGGGAACTTGACAGCGATGGTGGCAGATTGGTAACGGTCTAAAGCAGGGTGGTACACTTCCTCATAGACATCTTCTCATAGTCATACTTATTAGATTCAGAAAGATTTGTTGTCATTTCTCAAGAATGTCATTCTGGCTTCCCTCATCAAGCCTGGAATTGTACAGTGGCCGATGTTGCTTCTGTTGTTCCGGTCTTGGCCTTTGACCTCCAAACAAATGTACGATTGGAGAGACATTTTAGATTTCAAATGAAAGAACATGTTCCACTGCCTCTTCATGAAGACTATGTGAATGACATTGCAGGTCGGCCTTTGATAAATTATGCATGGATTTCTCCCATGATTGATTAAGACAGGGCTCGAATTTGGTGAAAAATCACAAGACCGCAGGGCTTGTAGCTCAATATTTTTTGAACTGTTCCAGAGAAATTTGTCACAAGACCAGAATCATAGTGAGACAGTGCCACAATTAAACTACTTTTATTTAATCTTATGGGTAATACATTCATACTCAACAGAATTGAAAGATATTTATCAGACTCAAAGTCAACATTTGAAGATAATGTTTTAAATTGAAGATGAGGTGAGGTATTATTATTCAAAACTACAAGAATGCCAGACTTTCCTGGTCGTAAGTTTACCGGCCCGAAGTTAAAAACACTGGCCTCAGGCCTGTGGTCCAGTGTAAATTTTGAGCCATATGTTAAAAGTGGATGACGTTGCAGGTCGGCCTTTGATAGTATGCATAGATTTCTTCCGTGATTGATTAGAAGTCAAGGCCTGTTGTAAGGAGCCTCAATGGGTCTTCACTATAGTAGTTGATACATCAACCTGTGAGGATCCAGTGATCAAACAATTCATTAGGACATTAGGCAATCGTCATTTTAACCAAATGTTCATCACAATGGTCTTCATCACCTGCATTTTAGTATCTGGTTCAAGCAAGCGATTCAATTTGGCAACAACATTGTAGTTTTCAGAATTTATGTTCATGATTGCATGACTGCTGACTAGGGTGGGATTTGTTTGATTTTTAACTTTTTTTTCTTTGAAGAACATTATTTTTTTTAGTTAGTTTAGATTCATTATTACTCAGACATTCTTGTAAAATATGTGATCACAGCAATTTATTATGAATCATTTTAAAATCAATCTTCATTGTGTACATGTCTTCACTCCAAACATATTGTTTACTTGTACCATTAGATCCACATTCAACAGCATTTCAAGTTCAATTTTTTCTTGGTAACCTTTATGCAACATAATGTTTGCTTGTTGTTACTACACACCACGTACATGTACTTAGATAAACAATTTTAAAAAGGTAATTTTGCGTTGTTGTTGTCATTAGATATACAATCTAAACATGAATAATACTTCAAATTCATTTACACATTGATTGCATACACAGACATGAGAGCATGACATTTCAAGCAATCTATGCATCTTTTTTTGTTGTCAGTTAAAATATAAAAAAGAGACTTTTTCTTAGTGTTCTCTAGCATCTAAAAAAGCTTGGCACACCACCATGCTTTCTGTGGCACACGCCACATTTAAGAAGTCGCCGCCAAGGTTTAAAATTCGTCTGCCATGTTTTTTTCCCCCCCCCCCACTTTTTGCATCTTGGCGCCGTAGGGTTTGTGTGTACAGTGTTACATCAGGGGATATTTGTTTACGGCAGGGTTCTTCCCAGATGCAGAAGCTAGCATGTCGGGCCAATGTGCATGAACTGCATACCGGCTGATTAACACACACACACACACACACATATAACAAAATAAATAAAGTTAGTATTTTTTATTTTTTTTGGATCAAGTTCACAAAAAATCTTCATGATAAAAACCATTTTAAATGCTCCAGATTGCAGTCGGGTTTATAAAACCAAGATAATTACCATGTGGAAAACATTCCAAGGTCGTCGTTTCAATTCAGTGTGATTTGGCCAAACTTCCATAATTTGGGTCCAGAATGCCCCACAGTTTTGAAAAATCCTGGGGAGAACCCAGTAGGGAGTTGCACACATTCAAACATGCGTTTTTGTTTATCTACGACAACTTTTTTTGCACTGAAACATTGCGCTTACTGCATAATGATTTATACTTATGACTTGTTTATCTAGCAACAAGAGGTCCCAATCAGCGATGAAGCGGGTAAGGAATGCGTCGTTGCCCTCTATGACTACACCGAGAAGAGCCCAAGGGAGGTATCCATGAAGAAGGGTGATATCTTGGTCCTCCTCAACAGCAGCAACAAGGTAACACATCACTCCTTGCAAAGGCCACATTTCAAGAAATTCTCCACTGTACTCCTGGACATGTAGTTAGGAACTTTCTGTGGAATAGAAATTATTTTCCAATACCAAAACTATTCTCGAAATGTTATATTTGGCACTTTGGGGAGGAGTTACGACGCAAAAACCTTACAAATAAATTGACACGTTGCTTGGCTTAGGTTTTACTTGCGTGGACTCGGGCCAGTGGTCCACTTGGTACTTTGAGCACTGCTTTGTGGAGTTTTCTGTGAGCTCATCTCACAGAAAGTCAGAAGCTCTTTTGGTTTTTCATTAGTGGAAAAGATTGATAGATTAGTACAGTCCAGGAGTTTCAGCTGTGAGGAAAACGTCCAGATGGTCCTTGAGGCTTGGAACGTAAGGAGTCTTGATGATTATCATCTATGTGGATCATTATGTACGGATGGTTTTAGAGTTGTTTATTTTGGACATTTTGTCAACCCAGGACTGGTGGAAGGTTGAGGTTAACGACCGTCAGGGCTTCGTACCAGCAGCCTACGTCAAGAAGATCGACCCTGCCCAGAGTGCATCCCAAGCTAACCTTGCTGAAGAGGACGGTAGCATCAAAGCCAGACAATCTCAAATTGAGAATCAGTAAGTCGGCTGAATCTTAACCCCAACCCCACCATGCTCTTCAAGCCCCACCCCTGCCCAGTCCATAACACATGTGATCCATTAAATTTAAACGGAACAAGAACAAGAACAAGACCATGTTCATTCTCTTCACGTAAAAATTCACTAATATGATACAACTTAATTTTCATCAAGACCCAACCCCCAGCATGGCTGAATACCTTCAAAATCATAGATGTGATTATTACTATTATTATTATTATATAGTTTTGGTAATGAAACCAAGATTGCCTCCTAAGTGAACTTTATCACTGTAGCTCGCAAGCCTGAGGAAACCTGTAAACATGGGTGCTTGCTATGTGAACCAGAAACACCGGGGTTAACCTCCTACTCTTCCATGATATGTGTTCTGGGTTCTTTTACATGCACTACCAATTCTCGTACACGAATCCTACGGCTCACTGTCCCATCCGAAGGACAAAGCTATTATGGTAAAGTATCTTGCCCAAGGACACAACAGCCGCAACCGGGACTCGAACCCATTGGCCACACTCTGACTGATCAGAAACACCAGAGACTGAGTCTGGTGCTCTGAACCACTCGGCCACGACACACCACATCACATGTATTTATACATATGTAGATGATGGACTGATTTATTTGTGTTTTGATGATTGCAGATACGAAGACCTGTTGAAGAATGCTGACATTCGCAAAGACAAGCTGGAGGAATCCTGCAAACGCCACATGCTGCTCAGAGAGGCCAACGACCTCATGCAATGGATCAAAGACAAGGTACAATCCATTCTTTATCAAAATAATGTTCTTGAAGTATTACCTATTATTAGTTATAGATTTAGTTGTCATTTTCTCTGAGAGAGAACCGCGTATAAACTGCTCATATTTGTACATCAGTGAAGGGGTAACAGCCCTGATACACAGACGTCATTGCTTTGGTGCCCCTTGAAATGTTCCAATAGAAATTTACAATTTCCTCATAGAGGTGCCCTGGCCCTGTCAATTAGAAAGCATCAGGCCTGGGGTAAATCCTTATAATGTTTAATTTGGTTTTACCCTTGAGGGACAGGATAGGTGCATGTATGTGCGATATGAGACAGTAGGTTTTTAAATGAAATGCTAATGGAATGCCAAATGAAAGTCTTTATTGTTTGTAGTCTTTGTTATTGTTTCCATAAAAATACTTTGTCCTTTTTTTTCATCCAGGAAGCAATTGTGACTGCATCTGAGGTGGGAGAGGACTTGGAACAAGTCCAGATCCTGCAGAAGAAGTTTGATAACTTCCAGAAGGTATGTTTGTCAAAAGGTTTCACTCAAACATTTCCCTAATCATCGTGATTAGTATCAAAATCCTGAAGCCCTTTTGTTTCTTTCTGAAACTTAAAAAACCTTGACGTCTATTTAGTATTTAAACTTGTGAAGTAAGTGCTGGAGACTTTCTGTATGGCTGTGATGATAACATATTCATATTGCCCAGCTCTAATTTAAACGATGTGATTTTGTTAATATAAACTGTTCAGTTGATAATTAACTTTAACGATTGTTTTCAAAATCAGGATCTTACTGCCAACGAGAGTCGTCTCGATGAAATCAACGATACATCTAAAGATCTGACGACTGAACAGAGCCCAGAGTCAGAGGTGCTTCATCGTCGTGTCTATGTAAGTCCGTTCATCCTTTGAAATTTCCACTTTAAAAAATAATCCGTTAAGTTGGAATTGAACATTGCATTAGATGTTTTGAAAGAGATTTTGCTCAAAAGCTAGTGTGGCGTTGAGTTCCTGAGGAAAACATTCAAAGATTATCTCTTGTGATGTCCACAGGAGTTGAACGAGCGCTGGAAGGCCCTACAGAGATTGACTGAGGAGCGCAGCCAGAACCTGGGGACGGCCCATGAGGTCCAACGCTTCTTCAGGTAAGACTCAAGTAAATTGTGCGTCTTGGAAGACCAGAAGTTTAGACTCTCATTACTTGCAGCTTTCATCACCATACTTATTTACTCAGAATACTTCTCATAGCTGAAATGAAAAGAATAAATATTGTCACCATCTTAAGTTACATACCTTGAACATACCTTGTAGGCCACACACCATCATCTATATTAGTATTGATGAGAAGTGTGGCAGGGTTAGGGGGGCTTGCTTGCCCTTTAAAAACCCAAGTTACTAGGATTCTGCTTAAAGCTGAGAAGTGTGAGGGCTCTGATGGCACTCTCAGGTATAGTTAGTTCCAACTATCCACCACTCTTCGGCTGTAGTGATTAAGGATGTCCATTCTGGACCACGATTTTTTCAAATGTCTGTGAGCGTCCTCTTGTACTCTGATTGATAAAATATAAAGATATTAAAGAAATGAATTTATTCTGGAGATACTTCTTTCAGCCATGTGACAATATTTATTGAGAGATAATTTTTATTCGGAATAATATTAATGAAAATCTGTTTACAATCCATTTTTTGTTTGCAGAGATGCTGATGAAACCAAGGATTGGATCAACGATAAGAACAAATCTCTGAACACGGAGAACTTCGGCCAGGATCTTCACAGTGTACAGGCATTGCAGCGTAAACACCAGGGCCTGGAGAGAGACCTCAATGCTCTGGGACACCAGGTATAACAACTGCCATTTATTTTTCCATTTATCCCTAAGTTGTCACCATCAAGGACTTGCTTTCACAATGGGTAGGGGAGAAATTGTATCTTAATTGTATCTTAATGCATTTGCATTGCATCTTGTTACACTGAGCTGTAAGTCTTCCATAGGTCTGTTGATTTTTCTAAGGTTACGTGTTTTTTTTATTGCGATATCAAAACAGTTTACAGGAAGGCCTTTAATGAGCAGGAAACAGTATCTTGGAAAATCACGAAGAAGAATAAAATCTTCAATTGAAAAAAAATATATATATATATATATTTTCTGATGAATTCCTTATTTTTCTTTCTTTTAAGGGAGCGTCTTGCAAGTCAAGTACGATCTAGGCATGTTCTAGGCTTGTTCTAGGCGCATTAGAGCGTTCTCGTATTAGTGTTTTTTAGTTTTCCAATGGAATTTTTTGGCGGTCCATCGGAATGTCCATGAGTACGTGCTGGAAAACTTTTCCAAACCTATTAGAATGTTCCTACCGTTCCGACTGTTGAGACTCTCACCGAGTGCCAGAGAAGATTGAAATCACTAACAAAGTTTTTGGATACTAGGCAGTTTGTAACGAAGTTGTATGTCGAAACACAAGCTTCTTAAAACATTATAAAAAAACTGTAGCGCTACTTTTGGATTACTTCGATACAATATGACCGCTGATAAATTGATGTTGATCACTAGGTGAACAAGCTTGATGAGACTGCAACCAGACTGATCCAGACTCACCCAGACCAAGCCGAGCCAATCACTGAGAAGTGCCAGGAGATCGATGCTGCATGGAACAACTTACAGCAGAGGGTTAGTATTGCCCCTTCTCAATCCGTCTTGGAAATTAAAAAACATTGGATATTAATACATGAGAATCTTGCAGTCGAAGAGCTATTATTAAATACCACCCACAAAGGAAAAGTTTCCGGAAGGATACCGGAAAACGTGGATGTACTCTGATGCAACTAGTTCGGATGGCCAAGATGTACTTTGGTTAAAAACTCAAGTTATGAAAAATTTAAATTGTAGTAAAAACAGAATTTACCCAGTCAAAGTTTAACCATTTAACAAGTATTGCCACACGATCAAACATTCAAGTCAATTGCAAGAATCTACGTTATATCCTATTATTGTGTTTTTCTCCATCAGGCCAATGATCGCAAGAACAAGCTGACTGACTCCTACGATCTTCAGCGTTACCTCAGCGACTACCGTGATCTCATGTCCTGGATCAGCAGCATGAAGACACTTGTGTGTAGCGATGAGTTGGCCAAGGATGTCACCAGTGCTGAGGCTCTGCTTGAGCGTCACCAGGTAAGCCAAAAACCTCTTGTGCTATTATCATCATTACAAAAAATAGTTAATGGCCTGGACCCAATTTCATAGAGCTGCTTGGATGTTTTTGGTGGATCAAAACTTAACATGGAAGCCTGTGTTGTCTTCTCATTTCAGAGATGAGATTTTTTTCTAAATTCAAACTTTTTGAAGTCTGCCCTGTAAACAAAAGATGCTGCTTTTTCCTCAAATAAAATAAGTCATGCTCTTTGATCTACTTCTCTAGTGCAGAGGATACTGTTCCCCAAAACTCATTGGAATCTATAACTCCAGGGGTTATCAAAAGGTGGACAGGCCATCATTTCAATGTACCTCCTACGATCTGGATCCCAGTTTCAGACATTTTTTGGTCAGCAATGACTCGCGCTCCCCGACATTGACACATTGACACCAATAGATGATTTGGATTTTTGTTGATTTGTTGCAGGAGCTCCGTTCTGAGATTGAGGCCCGTGCAGGATCCTTCCAGAACTTTGAGGCATTCGGCACCCAGCTTCTGCAGAATACCCACTACGCTAGCCCGGAGATTCAAGAGAAACTTGACACACTCCAGAAGGAGAGAGAAATGCTCGACAAGTCAGTTCATAATCAAACTCTTTTTACATAAAGTTAGACAGTTTTACCAAAGACTCTTATGTTATAGAGGGTCTCCAAGGTTAAGTTCAGTTTTAAGATCCACTCTATTGCCAATAAGTAGAGTCCTTATGAAAAATAGGAAAACAAGTTACAAGTCTCTCACACATAAAACAGTTTAAAATGCCAATGTGTTTGATACTCTTCAAGTGCAATTTTTGTCCAAAAACCGAAAAGCGTTTGATTACGTCACATTTCAAATAGAGTCTGTACATTTTTGTACAGAGAATTTTCAGTTCATTCCTGAATTTTGATGCTAATTTACCAAAATACCATTGAACTTAACCTTTAACTTTACTGGAAAATAAAATGACATTTTACTCCATTTTAACATGAGGTTGGAGACTTGTCATTTTTTCCCTCATCTTCATGAGGATTCTATCTGATGGAAATTGAGTGCCTTTAAAACTGAGTTTGACCTTGAAGCCCTGCTTTAAAGTGAAGCATTTGAATTTCAAAACTACTGAATATAAAATTGTAAGACCAAGGATTTTGTTTGTTTCTACATCAATCTATGTTATTGTTGAATTGTAGATGTTGAAATGTTTCTTTACCCATTTCACAGAGAATGGACCAACCGCCGTGTCAAGCTAGATCAATGTCTGGAGTTGCAGGTAGGTCTAAGAATATTTCCCGACTGTTCCTGTAGGTATTCTAAGCTTAAATTGAAAGGTCTTGTCTGTGTGCTAAGGTGCAGCATTTGTAGTTGTTTAGATAAAGGTGTTATACAGGAATGGTAAGGATAAAAAACATCTTTGTTGAATTTTATTCTGAAAGCTTACTGATTATAAAGCTCATACAATAACCTTTTGTGTGAACTATTTCCCTCTGAAATAAATTCATTTTAGAACACTGTATCTGAAAATCTAAATAAACACAACATCTGGTTTCAGTTGTTCTAACCAAAATTAGGGACAGTGTGTTTAAATGCTGAGAATTGTTCTTGGTTTTTTATCACTATTTTTCTTGAGTCACACACTGGATTATGCCCAAATTTTCACAGGTTTTTTATTTCATGGATATGGTTGATCACACAAAACATGAACACTGTCTTCGACTATTTTGTCGGCTCGACAAACCCTTTGTAACACCTTTACGACAACTGTTTTTAGATAACCTGATAAACACAAAGTTGTCCTAAAGATGCTGGGTAACAAACGATGACAGTTTTGTTATCAATCCTTAATTGTTTAAATTTCCTTTTTTTGTGCAGTCAGTTTTACATTTTTGAAGATAGTTTCATAAGTGGTTATTATCGTCTTTGACTCGCAGCTGTTCCTTCGCGACTGTGAGCAAGCCGAGGCATGGATGGCATCTCGTGAAGCATTCCTGGCCAGCGAGGACATCACTGGCTCCCTGGACGGTGTGGAAGCCCTCATCAAGAAGCACGAAGACTTTGATAAAGCCATCAGCGCACAAGAGCAGAAGATTAACACTCTGCAGTCCTTTGCCGATCAGCTGATCAATGCTGATCACTACGATGGGCCATTCATCGCCGATAAACGGGACCAAGTTATCGAGAGGTGAATACGCTCGGTGAAATATTCAACCATAGAAATTACCTGATCTATCTCCTTCCTGTTTGTTTTTCAAAGTGTATGAGAAATCGTCTGTTATCAATCATCTGCCTGATTGCGTGGGTTTTCCCTGGAATATTTCTCTGGGGTTTTTCCTCCCACGTCTAAAACTGAAACTTCCTTCATTGTCTTCTCTCCATGGGGGTTCTTGGCTAGTATGGTGATTAAGTTTGCTTTCTGAGAGTCCTTGGCTTCACAACCAGAATTAAGAAATGAAATGAAATGAAATGAAATCTGATGTATACCTATGATAATAAAGATGTGAAGTGTTCAGGGCTTTGTTCCTGACTGGAAAAAAATCTTACAGGGCCCAATTTCATGGCTCTGCTTACCGTGGAATCATGCACTTTACAAGGCTCCGTAAGCATGGAATTTCTGTGGTAGGCAGGGCCATGAAATTGGGCTCTTCAGGTTGGCTCAGTGGTTTCTTTCCCCTACATTTCACCTCTGTTGACCCCAGTTCGAATCCCACCTCAGCCCGGAGCTGTGATTTGGTTTTTCAGTCCTGACCTGATTGCACAGGTTTTCCCTATTGTGGTTTTTTCTCCCACATCTAAAACTGATTATTTGTTCTTGTTTCCTATTCATCCTGTTATTGGCGCTATTGTGCTGTTGGATGTGTAGTAAAATCAATAAAAGTTAATTTACTTTGACTCAAAAACACTTAAGAGGATTGCCAAATATTACCTGAAAAAATACTAAATAAACTCCTTAAATATCAGGTGGAATTCCCTGAAAGCAGCTCTGATCGACAAGCGATCCAAACTTGGTGAGTCTCACACCCTACAGCAGTTCAGCCGTGATGCCGATGAAGTAGAGGCTTGGATCACGGAGAAGATCCAAGTGACTACGGACGAGTCGTACCTGGATCCGACCAACATCCAGAGCAAGCACCAGAAACACCAGGCCTTCGAGGCTGAGGTGGCTGCCAACGCTGAACGCATCCAAGCTGTCATGGCTGTGGGACAGAGTAAGTGTAGACCGTTCAACCCTAACATCCTTCGCATTGTGACCGTCCAATTTAATCTGTCAAAAAGTTGGTTTACTTGAGTACACCCAATTGAAGTTCAAACAACTTCAAATAAATTCAGACGCTTCAAACAGCTCCATACAAATTTCTTTCAGTTCAAATATTCAAAGAGAACAAAATGCGTACAACCATCAGATCAATGGATGATTATGAGGCGACTTGGTTAGCTGACTGAAATCTTAAAAAACAAATGAAACCCACTCTTGGATTCTGCTGAGTTTGAGGAGATAAGTGACAAACAACAATGATGCAATTAAATCGAAAAATGCTCCTGAAGAAATATTGTGAAAATGTTTTTGGTGGTTCGGCTTGCAATGTGATTGTAATTGTCTCCCCCAGGACTGATTGACAACCGCCAGTGTATTGGCAGCGAGGACGCTGTGCAGTCCCGTATTGTCAGCATTGGTGACCAGTGGGAGTTCCTCGTCACCAAGTCCGCCAAGAAAGCGGACAAGCTGAAAGAAGCCAACAAGCAGCAGACTTTCCACATCAGCATCAAGGATATTGACTTCTGGCTCAGCGAAGTATGTATAAAAAAAAATATTACCCGAACAAAATCCATGTGCAATCCATTCTTTACAGCATCTGACTTGAACCCTCTTTCTATTAATAATAATAATAATAATAATAATAATAATAATAATAATAATAATAATTGAATACAATTAAATACAGCGCACATATCCTAGTAGCTAGATCAAGGCGCTTTACAACATTATTATCTAAGTTCATCACGCATACCTTGCTGACTGCCTGTGGTAGGTTCTGAGGTTTCCAACACCCCTCCCCCCAACAATACTTTTTGGCTGACTGGGGAGCCAGTAACTAGTGGAACCTTCCTGCATTTGTGTGATTTGTGTGATTGTTGGGGTTACTCTCGCACTTAAGGGTTTTAAGGAAGTTAATTGTACTTTCTATTTTTGTTTTAGATTGAGGCTGGCCTGTCCTCAGATGACATAGGTCGTGACCTGACTTCAGTTCAGTACCTACTGAAGAAGCACACACTGCTTGAGGATGATATCGCTGCCCATGAGGTATGTACAGGGATTAGAAATATCAGACTTGGTCAAGTCTGCCTGGTAAACCAAAATGTGCTCTAGCGCTGAGGATACTGTAC
The DNA here is from genome assembly GCA_032158295.1 of Pycnopodia helianthoides. NCBI lineage: Eukaryota > Metazoa > Echinodermata > Asteroidea > Forcipulatida > Asteriidae > Pycnopodia > Pycnopodia helianthoides. The sequence goes on from CM063258.1 coordinate 14,793,999, forward strand.
CCAAAAGCTCCTCTGAATCTATAACTCATGGGGTTTTCAAAAGGTGGAAATGCCATCATTTCAACGTACCTGCTTAGATCTGTATCCCAGTTTCAGGCATTTAGGTCAGCACTGACCCTCACCCCTGTATGTGAACAATCTAGTACATCTCGCATTCGTTCGAGCAACTCAAAGAACTAGTTTTCTTTGTACAACCTTGACCGTGTAAATGTTTGGGTTGACTCATTGTGTAGGATCGTATCAAGGATCTGAATTCCCAAGCTGACGCATTCATCGAAGCTGGCCATTTTGACCCTGATGCTATCCGTGAGAAGAAAGAGAACATCAATGTACGCTACCAGAGGTAAGCAACATTCAAGTATCTTAGATTTACTCTACAAATTCAAACAAATGGAAAAAAAAGTATTTATCAACGAATTATTTAAATATATCACTTTACTTTTGCCAGGGTTACTGAACTTACTTTGCTGCGTCGTGAGAAACTCAATGAATCTCACCGTGTGCATCAATTCTTCAGAGACATTGACGATGAGGAAGCTTGGATCAAGTAAGTTGAAGAGAAGCAATTTTAAATGTTTTCTTAATGAGAATTTTTTTGTCATCGCTAAAGGTGGGGTCATAGATTGGTAAATACTCCAAAATTCACTGACCATAAGAACTTACTTGGTAAGAAGCACTGCAGCTGTTGATAGTATAAACTACTTTGAGAAAGGATTCTCTTTGAAGTAATATGGTTTGGATAAATTTTGTCGCCAAAACATTTAAATCTGAGAAAGGAATCATGCGTGAGTCGTTTCTCAGATTTCTGAGGGTTGGTGTTCGTTTGCAGATGCTGCCACAAGAGATGCAGTTGGTATCCGCTGTCATCTTACTCAAACATTGATGGATTCCACGTTCTTCTGAAAATATCATGACCGTTTTTTTCGCTGTTTTCTCAGCAAGTAGACACTGTATTCAGCTGAAACATTCACATGTAACTTTTATCGTATCTTTCTTAATAATTTTGACAATAAATCAGCATTGAGATGACAAAAACCAAATGACCCTGCCTTTAAAGATACGGATATATTCCTGAACAGGTAAAAAAAAATAGGTATTTTGCAAATGTAAGCATTAAATCACAAGACTATTTACGTTGCAAATGGAAGATTTATTGTTTGAGATCGCAGGAGGACTTTTTGAAGCATATGGTGTTGAGGTAGTGCTCCACAGCTGAATTGCGGAACACAAGATGTAATTTGAGAAACATTCTGATTTAAACTGTGTGAGAGCAGCCAAATTGATGAACTGTATTTCATGAAGCAACAAACACTAACACAAAAGTCTGGTGTTCTCGTAGGGAAAAGAAACTGCTGACCAGCTCTGATGATTATGGTCGGGAGCTGACCGGCGTCCAGAATCTCCGCAAGAAACACAAGCGTCTTGAGGCCGAGATCGGTGGGCATGAGCCGGCTATCCAGGTATGTACACTTTCATTATCTTTGGTAACAATTCTACAACTTTATAAGTTATAACCAACGAATCATCTCTAACTTGTGTCCGACCTAACTGATTATGGAGTAGTTTGTTCTCATACATTTTTAAGGAAGAAACGCAATGGTTGAAATAAATTCAAAAGTCTGTTTAAACTATGTAGTATCATGTTAACAGAGAATAACTGACAACGGCCGGATTTGAACCGGTGACCTCTGGGTTATCGCCAAGTATAGTCAGTTACATTGGAAATGTTATTTTAAATATTTTATTTTGTAAATAAATGTTTAATTTGATTTTGGTTTTGCAATCACTCATGTAAAGTCAATGTCAAAACTAAGACATTTGTAGACGACTCTTGTTCTACAATTTTTTTTACAGACTTTCCTGAATCAAATCTATAACAAAAAGAAGTTATACTTTACATTGTTTAATGATTCTTTGTAATAACAATGAATTTTTCTCGAAGGCTGTTAACGACGCCGGTGCCGTTTTAATGGAGAAACTTGAGGTATAATCTTCCACTTTGGCATAAACACCCAATACTTAGACAACATCTCATCTCATTCACAGTGCTTGTAGCAACAATAGATTTATATATAGCAAAGTCCTTACGGCAGAACCACTTGTTGCAGTTTAACTGGTGTGGTGTGGAAGTGGATGGTTAATGATGCTATCAATTCCGGCTTTACCTCTGATAATAATCGATTGTTACCGAGTGTAGTCACGCTAAACTAGAAGAGACACGTCACACAGGAAGTATGTTTGTTGGTCCGCAAGATCGACTTCTGTTATCCCAAAACCTTTGCTGTGATCATTCCAACGCTCAAAAACAAAAAGCGGAACAAGCTGAAAAGAAAACAGCAAATGAGAAACTCGCTTAAACATAAGCAACAAGAAACCTGAATATAACAATGTCCTGTTGACTGTCCATTTCTTGAGTCAAGTCTTCACTCCCTAACATCTGAATTTGTCTTCAGTGAAGCTGTCAGTCCAACTTGCACATAATTTCTCAGAGTTACTGGTGAAAAGGCCAAAATGACATAGCTTGTTTTCAACTGGTACTCGGCAATTTTGACACAGCACATGTAGGTGTTAAGTGGTTTTCTTGTCTTCTCTGTCCAAACCAAGCCAAAGTTTGCTGTGTCTCTTGTGCTTAACTAGGAAGTCTGCTTCAGCTTTTTCTCGCTCGTAATAGAAGGGATTAATGGGGATTATCTTTCAGAAGGATCTATTTAACGCTTACTGCTGCTTTTGGGGTTTTCCCTGGCAATGAGGATCAAAGAGACTTGAGAGATCTTTGGGAGCTGGCTTTAAGATGGTGGATGTTTGTTTCTGGAATCAACTTTTTGAAAAAACCGTCATCATTTCAGGCACCAGTCACTAAAATGAATGTTTTTTTGTATTGCATGCAAAACGCGGGACTTGAATATCTTCTTTAAGATTTTTGTTGATCAATTTGCCAGTGGAATCTCTTGACTAGCTAGCATTAGTTCTAACAATGGCTTTACCTCCTGATAACAATCGCTTAGCTCTTTATTTATTAACACTGGTAGAGTTTTGGGGACACTTGGTGGCAGCAGACTTGCCAGATATTAATCCAATGTTCCAAAGTACCCTAATAAACAAACAGGTTGGTTGGCATGGACGGTCGAATGTTAGCAAACATTCAATCAAAATTTAACATTTCTGCTAACTTTCAATAAAATAAAATATCTTACATGATTAGTTGCTTTGTTTCCAACAAATTCAACACTATTTTTGAATAGTTGTGTAACGTTGTTACAAACTGTGGCTATCTGTTTTTGCTTTGCAATTATGGCTTTCCATAGTTTTTCAACCTTGGTTGGTTAAAACTCGGGCTGTGACAATGCAAAATGATGGTCTATTAGACAATCATGCTGCGTTTGATGAAGGGAGCCCTCTGCTGGTGAGGTTGTTGTATACCCCCACAATCTTGCACATTCGGCGAGAATGTGAAATGAGACTGTTACTTTAAACAGATTTTGGTTTGACAAAATAATTCAGATTGTATTCTCAGCGTGGAGAATTTCATACCAACCTCATTGCTAGTGCTGGTTAAAGTAGATATCTTGCTTAAAGATGCTGCCACTGAAGTCATTGGTTAGGGTGATACTTGTTTGAGCTGTGTGCAATTATGTATCAAGGTTGAACCATTGTAACAGGACAGTTGCCTTATTCACAGTGAGGCTGACATAAAAATAGAGCCTCCCCCCTTCCTGTTGAAAACACTCTGCATACATTGTTGAAATTTACCAATAAACTGACACCAGGAGTAAAGAACCGGATACAACCTTTTCATTTTATTTGCCAAAATAATGATAATTTGAAAGTAAGGAGAAAATTAGTCTGGTTACCTGAATGGGTATGCTGGACAGTCACTGTGCCGTTATTAGACCATAGGAATAAGACTTATAGTGGCAAACCTGTGAATAAGGCCTTTATTGACAAAACTTAATCTTTGATGATACTTGACTGCTCTTAAGAGAGCCTCATTTTGAATCTAGTAGACTTGTGTTAAAAAAAGAAAAGATGGCCAATCGGTAAGGAAATTTGTGAGTGTTTTAAACCACAAATATTTCTGTCACAATGGATCTGCCTTGTGTAGTTTTGCTACCTCATAAAAAGCAGGTTTATAAAAATGCGGAATTAATTCTCTAAGAAAAGTCTTAAAAGTAAAATGCAGTCCAAAATACTCCACATAAGTTCAATGAGGTTTTTCTCCATATATGCCTGTAGAATTACACATGCGTTCACCGTTATCTTAGAAAGACTCTAACAAACATACACCATGAATTAGACGAACAAATAGTGTTGTTTGTATCATTATTCATTCATTAGCTTCTGTCATAACATTGTTTGCACTACACATCCTAGAGTTTCTAGTTATCATGTATGAACATTTCTGTATATTTTGAGTGCCATGAGGCTCCCCCCCATCAAAGCGGGGCTCGTTATATCTCAGAAAGGTATTGCTTTGAAATAAAGCAAATTTAACAAAAAAAATTTCAATAAGGTTTTTTTTTTCCTTTTTTTTGCTGTGGGGGAGGGGGGATATCCAAGAAGAAAGATATCCAAACATCCTGAAAATGTTGATTTTTTAACTGCGGCAATTAACTTTGTGATAGTTTTCTCAGTGTGTCAAATTTCTGATGGATTGAATTTAATAGCATCTAAAGTAGATATCTGTACACTTCATTTGGTTGTAGTTTACTTTAAGATCTCGTTCACACATTCAAATATACAGTAGACGGACAAAAAACAATTTAATAATATAATATTCATATTGATACACAATTTTAAAGAAAAGAAGATAATGACAAAAATGAAGTGCGCAAAATTTGTTAGAAAATTAAAGGCCATGTACACTATTGGTAAGATCGAAAAACACAATGTTCACAGATTCACACATAACTTACATGATTTAAAGTAAGTAATGGTAGAAAGGGTTCCTTAAAATATTTCTGCCTAAAATGCTATCGTTTCTGAGAAACAAGTAAAACAATAGTAATTATCGCGCGCGATAATTTGAAAAAACAGAAAACACATAAGATCTCTTTTCACTATTTTCTCGTGACCTCGATGACCAATTGAGCTCAAACTTTCACAGGTTTGTTTGTTCATGCATATGTTTAATCACACAAAATGTGGACTCTGATTTTGAGCTGTTACCAAAAGTGTACAATACCTTTAAATTCCAGCTTGAGAAATAAAGAACTTTGGGAGCAATTTCATCTTCACTTGGTATTATTTTCCCCATGCAGATGCTACTTAACTGATTCAGACATAACCATGGTTGGTGTGTGGTGTTTGTTCTTCTGTGTGTTATACAGTTTTTACTTTGGAGGGTTATTCATCCCAAGTGATAAATTCTACTTCTGCTGTACAATTATTGATAAGTTTATGGTTTTTGAATTCTTGTGGCAGGCTGTCCAAGACTCTGGCAGCACCTTGATGCAGGAGTGTGAACTGAACAGAGATGGCGTTCAGCAGCGTCTGGACCAGCTCGCTTACAACTGGGACGAGCTCAAGAACCTAGCCCAAGATCGGTAAGATCATCATCCTAAAATCAGAGCACTCCATGGCTCTCTCAACTTTAAATAGAAAGTCATCGTCATAGGCCCAATTTAATAGAGCTGCTTAAGCACAAAAAGTAGCTAAGCACAACAAAAGTGTGCTTCCCAGAATAAGGTTAACAGCCAAAACATCATTTCACATTTATCAACTGTGACTGGTATCCTGCTCATATTTGCGTAGCAGAAAATTGTTAAGCACTGTTTTAAGCTTAAAATTGTGGCCTTAACTCGGCCCAATTTCATTCAGTCTTTGAGCACAGAAGTTTGCTTAGCATAGAAAAATATTGCTTAGCTTAAGGCAGGATACCAGCCAAAATGCCTGATAATGTACACTGGTTTCCAAGAAGCTTTGCTTAGCAAGTGATCTTATCCGAGCAAGATTTATGAAATTGAGGCCCATAATCTACATCAAACTTTGTATTTTTTTTTACTAAAATGATTGTTTCGTCTTCATCTGCAGTGGGAAGAAGCTTCACGAGTCTCTGGCGTACCAGGAGTTCTTGGCCAGCGTGGAAGAAGAAGAGGCTTGGGTGAATGAGAAGCAGAACTTGTTGTCCAGTGAAGATTATGGAGACACTCTGGCTGCTGTACAGGTATGGATTCCCGTCTCCTCACTGGGATTTCTGTTCAGTGTCGACAGCAGGTGTTATTCGTGGACACGAACTTTCCAGATAAGATGCCAAACGAATTTCTGATTAGCCCTCTGGGCAATTTGACTAGTCCATGGACATTGTGCCTGGATATGTGATGTTTATGTAACGTAGTACATGTGATTTCTCCGGAGTAAGGATTTTCTTATTCAAACCTTCAGATTTTCATGAAAGAAGAAACGCAGTCGTTAAAGAATGTGTTGTCCACATTGTGTCCGAAAACAAGTAGTTTTGTGTTTCTGGTGATGCACAGAGTCTGTAAACCACCTGCCGGAATTGAAAGATCTGAGTGGTTCTGGGTCTGATAAGTGGGAGCACAGCCCTGCAAGCCATTTTTCAGGAATTTTCACTTTCCTCATAACTCATCCTTGAGTGGAGTATAATAAACTAGTTCGGTTTGTAACTTTTCCCCCGCCTGCTGAGCTAAGACACACGTCGGATCCGCCCACAGCACTCTTGACTGGTGTTTGTATGCTTGGGTACTGAAGATAAAATGATCTGTATTTATGAATAGTGGTCAACTGATTGTTTGCTCCACCCTCTCTCTCTCTCTCTGTTTCACAACCACAGGGTCTCCAGAAAAAACACAAGGCCTTCGACATGGACTACAATGTGCATCAGGATCGTGTTGCTGACATCAAACGCCAAGGGGAGACCCTGATTCAGGCGGTAGGCATTTCTTTCATTATTGTCACATTTTCGCCACATTTAGTTCTGAAACAAATTAAAAAGAAGAAGAATATTCTCATGTTCTTATTGTTTTAGATCCTCACTTAAAATGTTTTGTATTTTTGTTGTATGTAGCCTTTTTAATGTTTGTAAATTTGGATTTGTTTCATCTATAATTTGAATGGTTATTTTTTACAATAAACCAACTATATATTATATCCTGCGTGACCAAACCAACAAATTTTTATCAACGTAAATTGTGGTGGATCTCAACTGCTGGTTTTGTTAAAATTCCCTGGACTAATCCTTTAATCCAACATTATAAAAGTAAAAACCCCTTGACCTCAGACTGATTACATAGCTGGTCTGGTGTTGCAGTTTCATGCCAATGAGTCAATCATTAAATTTATAAGGCGCCAATCTAACGATCGTTGCTTATGGCACCCGTACAGTAAGCTATAGTTGTTGGATTACCGAGTTAAGCTTGATTGCCACTCTCTATAAATGATTGAATTATTTTGTTTGAAATCATTAGGAGAACCACAATTCTGAGGCTGTGGAGCAGCGTATCGACTCCATCCAGAAGAGGTTTGAAGAGTTGGGTCAAGCCGCTCAGCGCCGTAAGGCCAAGCTGGACGAGAACTCTGCCTTCCTGCAGTTCATCTGGAAGGCTGACGTGGTGGAGTCTTGGATCGGAGACAAGGAGAGCATGGCACGCTCCGATGACTACGGGCGGGACTTGTCCTCAGTGCAGACCCTGCTCACCAAACAGGTAAGAAACAAAGCTTTGTCCTATGCCTTGGGAGGGGAATAATCTCTACACCCTTTTCACACCTGTAAGCGATATTTTGGTTCATCTGTTAATTTTGAGTTGAAACCAAATGATGTTGACTTTAACCCATACTAAACCACTTTTACCACTTGGTGCTCGAGATGTGTCTTGATGTGTTCTGGGAATCTCAGGAATTCTTTACAGGATATTAGGGTGTACTCCTGTACAAGAGGAAAAGAGTGATGGGAACATTTGGGGGACACCCTCTGCCACATATCGGGCATGGTAGAACTTTTACCATGTAGTTCAGAACACCTGTCAACTATATTCCTAAAATTGAAGATGGAGAATTATCAGAGTTATTGTTTTTGTTCAACAGGAGACATTTGATGCTGGTCTTCAGGCCTTTGAGAAGGAAGGTATCTCTCAGATCACTATCTTGAAGGATCAGTTGGTGGCTGCCAGTCATGTACAGACACCTGCCATACAGCAACGTCATGCCAACCTTATCGCCAGGTAAAAAAACTGCTTTCACATATTGCTCCGTGAAGTTTGTTCGTTGGTATTTAGACTGTGTTCGGATTGAGCATTTTCTGGTTTGATTTTGGCTGTTGATTTGGCTGTTGGCTTCATTTATATTGTTGCCATTTCTGAGGGCATGCAATATTTATTTTATCATAAAAATAAGGGATGAACTGCAAAATTATCCAGGCACAGATGGTTGATTTCCTCTGTTTTTTGTTTTGTTTGGTAGGAAACTAAACAAAAAATTGTAAAAATTTGCTTTGTGCAAGGATGTTTCCTGTTTTTGTCAAATAACAAAGTTTCATTTCTGGTCAAAGCATCTTAAGTTACGAATGTTTGTCTTTTCTTTAGGTGGGAGAAGCTGCTGTCTGATTCCAACAATCGTCGCCAGCGTCTTCTGAGAGCCCAGGAGCAGTACCGTGAGGTTGAGGATCTGTTCCTCCTGTTCGCCAAGAAGGCATCGCTTTCAACAGCTGGTTTGAGAACGCCGAGGAGGACTTGACTGACCCTGTACGCTGTAACTCGGTGGAGGAAATCAAGGTAAGCTACTCCTTGAGAACTCATTTTAAAGCTAAGACACTCTAAAGATCTCTCTTAGCTCCTCTTTAACACCACCAGCTACAAAGAACTTAAAAACTTTGCAAAGTTCTGTTCTCAAATCATGGATAAGTTTGAGCATTTCTCCTGTTTTCTTGTTACTGGCACCTAGTTTTTTTGTTGTGCTTTTTTTTTTAACTGTACTGTTTTGTATCGTTGTTGTCTTAATCTTGTGTCTTTTTCCTAGTTTATCTGTTTGTTGTTTCTTTAACTTTGTTATATTTTGTAAAGTTGTATTTTTTTAAAGTTCTCTTTTGCCTCAGTGGAGGCCGTATAGGGAAATAAAATTCATTGTCATTCATAGTCATTGTCTTCTAATACTTAACTCATGGAACGCTCTTTGCGTGATAGCATTCCCTGAGCACTCACATTATGTTGAACTCCTCGAAACATTCCACATTCCATCACTTACTGATCGCAGATGCACCATCGTCACCAGCTTTGTTCGATCACTGCTTGTGTTACAGCAACACCCTGGCCTACTTCCACATATGCAACAGGAACTCACATGCCCTACACTTCGTAACCCAGACCACGTATACTTGCTTCCTGCTCGGACTCAAAGATACAAACATTTTGTTATTCCAAACTTCCAAACTCTAGCCTTAAATAAAATGTCACTTGATTGAATACAACTGATTACATTTTTTATTAATCTGTCATTAACATGAAATCCCATTTTCATCATTTTTAATATTGTGTATGTATGTTCATGTTTTAAAAAAACATTTTTGTGTTTACCTTTTATAATTCATTGCCTTCTTAATCTGTATTTTTTACTCTAATCTTTTTTCTTTGTAAAATTGACTTGTTTATAGTCCAGTTTGTTATATAATTGCACACAAAAAAACAAGTTGATCTTAATTTAGTATAATTGAATAAAGAGGAGCTAATATCTTGTGTGATTGTTTTGCTTCTTCTCAATCAGGCTTTGAAGGAAGCCCATGATGCCTTCACTGCATCCCTGAGCAGCGCCCAGAATGATCTGAAACAACTTGCTGCCCTGGACAAGCAAATCAAGAGCTACAACGTCACCTCCAATCCGTAAGCCTGATGAACTTCTTTCTGGCTTTTGTTCTCTGTGATATGGTCTTGAAATTTTTGAAACAGGTAATCTCTAAGATGATACTCTCGTCATCTCGATGCTCGTCCCAAAGACCAGATCTGTTGAAGAGTGGTCAGGATGGTGGGGTATCTGTCAAATGCTGTGGAAAACCATTCCGTTATACTCTGAGATCATCCTGGAAAAACAACATTTAACCGTGGAAGCAGATACTCCTTACAGGAGATCACTAAAAGAAAAACCCGGGGTACTTCGAATTATCTCTTTTCTACCAACAGGATTCTTGAGTAATTTGTTCACTCTCCCTTTTTCACACTCAAGGTACACCTGGTTCACCATGGAGGCACTTGAGGAGACCTGGCGTAACCTCCAGAGGATCATCCGCGAGCGTGAGGTAGAGCTGAACAAAGAGATGGAACGCCAGGAGGAGAACGACCGCTTCCGTAAACAGTTTGCCCAGCTGGCCAACACCTTCCACTCATGGCTCACTGAATCCAGGTATGTGCAAGGGCAGGGTTCAAAGTTCATTTGTCAAAGTTCATAGTTCAAAGTTCATAGTTCAAAGCTCATAGTTCAAAGCTCATTATGATCTGTATATATCAGTTCGTAGTTTAAAGGTCATGGCTCAGAGTTTATTGTTAAAATCTGTTGAAGGAACCTCAATATGGTAGACAATTAAAATTGAGGTATGATTAAATTTACTTCATTGAAGCTGCTGAATCTTATGGAACTTTATTTTGTAAACAACAGATAAATTATTTTAAACAAAATTTAGTGTACCAGTTCGACAAATAATCTTGTTTAGTTAATGGTGACTTCAACAATGACTTGTGAACATTCTAATAAGATTCCTTTTCAGGCACTGAATAAAATGATATTTTGCTGTTCAAATAACGTTAAATTTGAAAAAGAATAATTGCAAGAAAGAGGCTGCACAATTCATAACAACACTGTGTTAATAAGAACAAGCGACTGAAGTCTTGTAGACAAATTACAATCTCAAACATTGATATGTTTTTCTCTTCTTTTTTTGTCAATCATTTTGTTTTCTTGTTTCTCACCTTTTCTTTTGGTACTTTCTTTCTTTCCTAATATCCTTTGCATCACTGTCTCCGTAGCAATTCCTCTATGACTGGCGTTGCTTTTTGTCTCCTTACAAACTTCACACCAAATTTGTACGATGGGGGCCAATTCATTTATGCAGGACTTGAATGCCTTCTCTATTTGTAGTGTTTTTCGTCTTGGAAACGGCCATTGAGTAAATATGAGGCTTTATGTTTCTCAATGTGTGTCTCCCTTAACAGTGGTCTGCTGGCCTAATGCTAGTTAAAACACATGAGGACCAGTCAAAATTCTCTCCAAGTGGTCTGGCTGGCTAGCCCAGTGTAAAGAAGCATCCCTATTCAATATGAAATGTGGACTAGTGAAAAATCTGGCAGACTATTGAACAGATAAGCTAGCTGGTCCTGCTGGCTAGTCACTGACAAAGTTATAAGCAAACCCTGGTGGTGTTACATTTTAAAGTGGGGATTTTTTCCTAATCTGGGGAGATTGTTGATGAGGTTTTCCAACCTAAGCATCCTCCTCCACAACGGTTTACTTACTTCCTCAATTAACTGCACATCTTGGTCTGTTTCTAAGCTTGCTGAATGGCCAGACTCCAGTGATTTTCTTGAGCAGTTTTTGCATTAGGGTAGGCCTGGAGTTACACGGAGGCCACAGCCTCGGTTGCCCTGGTCTTGCCCTTGGTGCCCCTTTGAAAGTTTCCCATACATTTCCCAATGGAAATGCCCTTTGCAAGAGAATCATGGCCTTTCCCTCTCAAAGATGACATTCCAGGCCTGTCAGGGTCGAGCGTTGGGGTTACAATTAGGTTTCCAAGCTACATCCCTTGTTGTTTGGTGGATTTTCTTCAGATATTCAAGACCTGCTTTTACAAACTTAAGTTTCTTTCTGAGGGGACAAAATGAAACGTCAGTGATATAGGAATTATTGCTGTCTCTTCTTATTGACCAATGACTTGTCTTTATTATGGGTTACCCTGGTAACGTACTACCGTGGCTGCAATAATTCTCTGCCTCCTACTCCAGGACCTTCATCAATGGGTTACTACTTTCTTTCTTTCTGTCTTTGGCTTGAGAACCCCTTGCCTGAAAATTTTCTTTGTTTCCTTTCCGAAGAGGAAAATGTAGAGTTCTCAGAGATTGCATGAAGCATGGGTTCTTGTTGCTTGAAATCTAACTAAAACTCTAACTAAAACTCAACTCTTTACAATGATAAACCTCAATAATTTAAAAGTGACCACAAACAAGACAACAAATGCAAACAAACTAAGTAACAGTTTGAAATACTGGTACAAAAGTTAAATAATCTTGTGTTTCTCAATTAAATACAAATACGTTTTTTTCATTGTTTCATTGTTTGAAAAGTTTTTAGAAAGAACAAATCATTAAAAGGAATTTTAAAAAAGTGGCGACTCCCTGAAAATTGGTATTTTAAGAAGAAAAAAACTAACTTGGTGTAGGATTGACTTCTTGGAAGTTTATATAAACTGTAAACAAACTCATCTGCATGACAGTTTTTATTTTGAACCCTTCAGCAAAACAGATTTTTTTTGTGCATGCCAATAATGTACCCAGACAAACTACGTAGGAAAATAAAATTTTACATACCCAGTTGATCATTTGTTTTTTTAGACTCATCTGTAGCAATGCGCCGTATTTTTGACCGCGTGAGGGCGCTCTCAAAAATAATTGTATCACTTCCGGGGGTATAACTTAAGCGATTATCGTCTGCTCAGGTAGCTGTGTACAGTTTTAACATCGGCGTTCTGTCACTTCTGTGCGTGAGAGAGTTTAGTCAGTGCTTCTAGAATCTAAGGTGGATTAATAACGTCTCCTTTAAAGAAATAAAGAGCCCTGCATCTAATCTTAAAAAATATCAGAACTGGCAGTTAAGCGTGGCTCATCCTTTCCTCTTTATACTTTAGAAACAACTGTTCTCCACAAACAAAAACTGCTTCAAATACTTCCTCCAGACAGTTAAGGACTGAAACACATTACTACCAGACGTCATATCCATCACGGAAAATATGACCTTTAAAAGGAGCCGTTATTACCTTAGATTCTAGAAGCACTGACTAAACTCTCTTGCGCACAGAAGTGACAGAACGCCGATGCTAAACTGTACACGAGTAGCTGAGAAGACGATAAGTTATACCCCCGGAAGTGATAAAATGTTTTTGAGAGCACCCCCACGCGGTCAAAAATACGGTGCATTAACTATCAACCAACACTAGTTCTGACCATGCCTTTATCGTATCCTGTAGAACTTTATCATGCTGTACTATTTTGTGTTTCAAACTGGTCAGGTTTGGGGTAGTCGGGTTGGCGTAGAACAAAACGGAGGCCTAATAGGAAATATAGTCTGGTTCCTTTTTGCTTTTATGAAAATCAGCACTCCGGTAGGGAACAAGACAGGGTTGTGACAGCCTGATAAAGGTCTGATAGGTTACCTAGCAATGTCTCTAACCACAAGATTGTATTACAGGTGTACATGTAGTCTCATCAGTAGTGTTTAAAGATATTCAGTCTATGCCTATTAGCCATGTGTAACCTTAGTGCACAAGAAAAGTGACCTCGTACATTCCTGGGCATTTTCTGGCAGGCGAAATGTACTGCACTAGTCATTTGGGAAATCCGGTGTCATAATTTCCACATAAATTTGAGAGTTATAAAAGTAACAGCCGAACAAGTTTTGAGTGGTGCCCCCTTCCTTCATTTCCAAAATTTTATAAAAATCAGACAGTGCAGTCTCAATCAAATGAAAGATTTAAATGTTTTCTTCCATTGAGCGCGAGACTTGCACAGTCTATTGGAGACTTAGGAACACTAGGGGTGTGTTTTCATGATCATAAATTTTTAACAAACCAGTTACTGGTTTGTTAAAAATTTGCCATTGGTTAATCACTGAATCACTGGCCAATGACTAATACGGTTATTGGTTGCAGCCACGAAAACGCACCCCAGGTGGCACCAGACTTGTTTATTAGGTAAATCTGAGCATGCGCAGATTTCCAAGAACAATGGATTTGCTTGGTAAGTCTGCTGCCACCTAGTGTCCACAAACGTCTCCCGTTAACCACACGATGTTTATGGAAAAGGTCTCCCAATGTGTCTGTTCAACAGGAGGCATGGAGACATGTATTAAGTAGCAGAAATGTATTGCAAATAAGTATTATTATATTAACCCATAGTATTGAGGACGAGTGTCATAACATTTACCCCTCGGGAGCATGGTATTGGGAGTTTGGAATGAATAGCATGCAAGAGAATGGGCAAGTTGGGGTGATAACGATCTTGGGAGTTTAACATACCCTGGTCGGAACAGTTGTTGGACTTTTGTTACCAGCTGGAAAAGAAAGAGTGTCAACAATTGCACTAATAATGGATAAAACTACATGTGTTTTGTACATGTATTGCTTGCTACACAGCCATTCATGCCTGGGCTCGATTTGTCAAAGCGCTAAGATTCATCTGAAGATGAGTTGCCAATATCACTATAGTTATTTGTATTGTGACGTCACACTTTGCTTAGAAGTTAAGGTTGAAACACAATTAAGATCAATCTTAGTTTCTTTGTGAAATCGGCTCCTTGTCTTACAACTGTAGACCATTATGATTCTGCCATCACTTTGGTCATGTTTCCCGACTGCTGTTACAACAATAGATAGTAATTCTCTTCATACAAAAATGGGCCACTTTTTTTTTCAATTCACATCTCAGTATGGATACATTGATTTGAATGGTAGAAAAAACAGGATGGCAACAGTGATTGCAAATGACTACAGTCAGTTATGCTTTGAACAAAACATAAATTTCACCCCAACTTGCTCAAGGTAAAAAGGAAGATTGTGTTTGACATTTTACATCAAAGGAAATCTTGACTTAAAATTTGTGATAGTTTTATATGGAAGGAGAATACATATTGACCCAATTCACCTGACATCATCATCGCAATAATCTTTGGTTGTGCCATTTTGGGAGTCAATGTCCCTGTGTGTTAATCAGTGTAGTGCGAATTTTAAGCGATGCAGCGCTTTACATGCTTACGTGTTGACTCCCAAAATGGCAAGTGTGGCACGGTCACGGCGTGTGACCTGCGTGGAAGGTGTCAATGCAGAGTAAGATGCATTGAGATGAAGTATTCTATCAAAACGTATGAAGGAGATTCAATGCATGGATACTGTATAAAGCTATTAAGAAAGACACTTGAAACATTGTTATTATTGGGGTGTTGACAAGATGTCTTTCTGATTGATTTGAATCTAGGGTCGCCATGGTAGAGGAGTCTGGCAATCTGGAGAACCAACTGGAGAACCTCAAAGTAAGTAAACGTGTCTCTTCTTCTGAAGTAGAATTTGAAATGTTGCATTGTTGGGAAGTTAATCCAAGAGGTTTGCACGATGGCAAGGGATAACTCCATCAGGTACAAAATATGTTTAGCGTTCGTATTGTTTCACCAACAGCAAAAGATCATTGAGGTTCGGTCCCAGAAGAGTCAACTGAAGAAGATTGAAGATCTAGGAGCCAAGATGGAGGAGAGACTCATTCTGGATAATCGGTAAGAGAGAGAGGGAACGGTATTATAAAATAAGCTTTAAAATGCGTCCAATTTATGTCATAGGTCCAGTCGAAAACAGAACAACTGAGCTGAGGAATACTGGCCCAACAACATTGGAGTAAAAATGTCAATTTAAGCGGGATGTTATGATGCAAAACTTAATCTTCTGATAGGGATTTACAGAATGGGAATCTATCACAGAAATCTCACATGAAAACAAATATGATGGACCTGCCAGCGTAGTTCAGTGATCTCTTTAATATTTCATCTTTAGAAAAGACAGCCCACCAGATTGTTTTCGGATACATGTTGATGTCGTTTTAATTTGTCTTTGTAGTTACACTGAGCACTCAACTGTTGGACTTGCACAGCAATGGGATCAGCTGGATCAGCTTGGTATGCGCATGCAGCATAACCTGGAACAACAGATACAGGCCAGGTTAGTAGGCTCTCTTGTCTCCCCTGAAACCACTATGATTGCATTTCGGACTTACCAAGATTTATGAAACCAGAAGTAAGTTTTCATGCAGAGTTGGTTTAAGATGCATTGAGATGAAGTATTCTATCATAAAGTATGAGAAGATTCAATGCATGGATTATCTATAAATTTAAGAAAGACACTTGAAACATTGTTTCTATTGGGGTGTTGATAAGAATATGTGTGTAATTTTGCGCTGCTATGGATGTTGAGGGCGACTGACTCAGTCTGTCGTGATGCAGGCTGGATATGAGGTGAATACCAGTAGCCGCTATACTGCTGGTGAAATTGGGTAACTACCTTTTGAGATTTGATTGATAAATTTTTGTTCCTTACTTTTCAGGAACACAACTGGAGTCAGCGAAGAGTCTCTCAAGGAGTTCAGCATGATGTTCAAGTAAGTTGTTCATTTATAAATGTTTCGTTCACTACACGTCTTACGGTCCACTTCCATCCATAATAGTTTTATTTCTAAAACCCTGAAAAGTTAAGGTTTTTATGAAACCATGCTTTATCTAAATTTCATAAAACCAAAAGGTGCTTATATAAATCCAAAGTAAGATCTGAACCTTGAAATGTAATTTTCTTAATGTACTTATCTCCATAGGCATTTCGACAAGGATAAGACAGGCTTCCTGGAGCACAAGGAATTCAAGTCTTGCTTGAGGTCGCTCGGCTACGATCTTCCCATGGTAGAGGAAGGACAGGAAGATCCTGAGTTCCAGTCTATCCTTGACATAGTGGATCCAAACAAGTAAGGAAGACGTGAAAATTAGTTATTGTCCAGATTTCATCTGATGTACTGATGAAGGGAAATTGCTGGCGCTCAGAGCTTGATTGGTTTCTTCTTCGTGCAGACTCATTTGCGTAACAGTTTATGAGAGAAATAAAGAGAGAACCAGTCACAAGCAATGTACAAAGCATGTGCTTCTGGTTGGTAACCGATTTCTGTGATTATTCTTTGCGACAGCATAATGTTGTGCTCTACTGCTTGATGAAGTTGGGACCTTACTATAATGTAGATGATATCTTAAAGGCATCATACAGGATTGGTAGATCTGACAAAACAGTCGCAAACGAAGTTCATGTTTTGTGTGAATAACCATATACATGAAATAACAAGCCTGTGAAAATTTGAGCTCAATTGGTCATCGACGTCACGAGAAAATAGTGAAAAGAGACCTAATGTGTTTTCTGTTTTTTAAACATCGAGTTTATTATCGCGCGCGATAAAAACTATTGTTTTATTCATTTCACAGAAACGATAGCATTTTAGGCAGAAATATTTTAAGGAACCCTTTCTACCATTACTTTAAATCTGTGTGAATCTGTGAGCATTTGTGTTTTTCGATCTTACCAATAGTGTACAGGGCCTTTAAATTCATAAATGTTTTTGTTGTTGTTGTGTTTGTGCAGAGACGGAGCTGTATCTCTGCAAGAGTACATGACATTCATGATCAGTCGAGAGACGGAGAACGTTCACTCCAGAGATGAGATCGAGAATGCCTTCCGGGCTCTCAGTTCTGAGGGGAAACCATTCGTCACCAAGCACGAGCTGTATGCGGTAAGTCAACCTTTTAAAGTATTGTCCCGAAAGGGTTTGTTTTTGTCAAATACTGGAAGAATTTATTTTCTTATTTGTTTGTGTTTTATACCTGGTGTTTCTTTTACTGAAATGTTACTGTTACAAAAACTTAAAATGAACTTTCAGCATTGAAAGCTATTTTAACAATATTTGTTGTTTGGGTTGGTTTTTGAAAGTGTTTTTTTGTTACGTATTTTTATTTTATTGTTGTTTGTCCTGCTGTTTAAACGTTTTCGTCTGATTGCACTTGTGCTCCTGTGGTAGCAAAATTCTCACTATTTCATACTTCTTTTTAAACTGCTCTTGATCGATTCTTCTTTCAGAATCTACCAACCCAGCTGGCAGAGTATTGCATCCTACGCATGGAACCCTACCGCGACGCCAAGGGTCGTGAACTACCCGGGGCCCTCGACTATGTCAAATTCAGCTCCGACATGTTCCAGAACTAACACCGCGCGTTCGGTGTCTGCTCGCCTCTCGGGATCAGACACTGACAAATTTGAATTTGTTGCTCTTAGTCGTAGATTTAGATTCACCTTCTCCATTCGGAATGATGTATTCTTTGTTTAGCATCAAGTACTTCTCAGTTGTAACACTAACGGGCGCTGCATAGCTCTCCTGCTTACTAGCGTAAAATAATGCTCTTCATTCGTAACAACAGAGAGTGCTGTGTATTTCTTCGGGGAATTGTACTTGAATAATTGTAACAATTGGTACTAATAATTATTGAGAACTGTTGTGTGGAATCGATGTAGCCTTTTGATGGAAATGATGTACTGAATGGTTGACGACAATTGCAGTGTTACTTGTAGTGATTTCAAGTGGGACACTTTTTTGGTATTTCAAAATTAATATGTCAGTACTATGGCGGTTGTAATGTTTAAACTAATGATTGGTAAATAATCATTGGTGCATTACACGTCTACTCATCTGGTAATACTAAAAAAGGTATAAGAAAATTATATCAAAGGTAATATCGTGAAATTTTAAGTTCAGGAAAAACAAAAAGTTAACTCTTAAAAGTTAAGGTATGCTCTCTCTCTCTAACTTTGCAAATGATGGTTTAACATGTTGAAAGATTTTGTGGAAAAACAAGTTTATTGGTTTAAGAATTGATTGTCAATAAAGGTTTTTCTTTACGTTGTATGTAGCAAGGGAATCTAAAATAGTAATAGTTTCACCTAATTATGGGTTGTGAAAGCTTAAACATTCCTGATGTGATCCCCAAGTATTCATTGTCTTATCGATTTAAAAGTAAACAAAGAATTAATCAGTCTCTTAAAATATAAAAACCATTGTGCACAAATATAAATTCGTTAACATCTGTGGTGATCAGTATGAAATAAAACTGCTGTTATCAATGATGAAAGTTTTCTCTATGAAATTTGACTAAAAAAGCATTTTGGTCATTTCAATTTTCACTAAACAAAAAGCAAAGTATTCGTAAATTGGTATTCAATCTTGCTAGTATTTAATGGAAAAAATAACGACTGTTTTAAAAAAGCAAAACGTAATATGTACGGTGAAATCTAGTGAAAATATGAAACTCTAAAAGTTTATAATCTTGGAAATTTTATTACTCAAAAACAGTGAATGAGTGTAACACAAGTTGAAAAACAATCTAATGGCATTAATATGAAATGGATTTTAATAAGTGTTGCTATTTCTGAAGACAAAGTTAGGTCTTTATCTTGTTTGAAGGTATTATACAGGATTGGTAAGGATAAACACATCATTGTTTAATTCTAGTCTGAAAACTTACTGATCATAAAGTTCATACTAGAACCATCTTTTTCTGTGAAATATTTCCTCTGAAGTGAAGCAATATTCAAGGAAACTGTATCTGAAAACCTTTTGAAAAGCAACAGCTGATTTCCGTTGTTACAACCCAAATTAAGAACAATGTGTTTACATACTGAAAATTGTGCATGGTGTTTTTCACTATTTTTTCCTGACTCACAACGGATTAGGCCCCAATTTCACATGTTTGTTATTCCATTTATATGGGTTTATCACCAAAAAAACACACATGAAGACTGTCTGCGACTATTTTGTCAACTCCACCGATCCCGTTTATTACCTTCAAGAGTAGCTTAATTATTATGGATACAATTGTAACGAGAAATTACAGTAAATAACCTAACTGTTATAAATCTAAGAAGGTGTCATATGCTTAGCAAGGAAAGGTGAATAAAGTAGTGAAGCATTGAATGAATTTTATTGTGTGACTTAAAATATATTTAACGATAATCATGGGATAGTATGTGCTGATGCCGAGTCAAAATATGCGAAGGTTTTCCACCGAAACTTCAACTTGACTTTTAGTTTTAGAAAGAAATTAAATAGAAATTAATGAGAGAAGTTTTCTTTGAAAAAATGGATTGGTGAGCGTGCATGAATTAATGTACGTACGCGCGCGCCCTGACAGCGCTGTGTCGACAATAGAATGGCGCTTGTGATGTCAGTTGCTCTGTGACGTTGCCGTTGCTGTTGTTGTGTAAAGTTGTTTATGACGTCATCTCAGACCATGCCGACACAAAAAATACATTGAGCACATCCACTTAAATTACTTAAATGAGATGTTTTTTGCTGGGTTATGTATTT
The DNA here is from genome assembly GCA_032158295.1 of Pycnopodia helianthoides. NCBI lineage: Eukaryota > Metazoa > Echinodermata > Asteroidea > Forcipulatida > Asteriidae > Pycnopodia > Pycnopodia helianthoides. The sequence goes on from CM063258.1 coordinate 14,814,134, forward strand.
CTTTTTTATTATTAGATTTGTCTACAGTTGGCTTACATACGGTGCAGAGATTGGGAAGCCGAAAAACTGGCACATACTTTGAATTTTGTCAAACCTTTCACTGCTGAGAATTAGAGACGTCACTAATCATGCCACTGTGGAGTAAAGGAAAGAGTGTTTTAATGACACCAGATCCGTATCATACACCCGGGTGAGTAACCAGAAGGTCTCATGGATCGGATTATGTATAATTACTCGTTGGATTTTACAGGAGTAAACTCGTGTCCATCGTCTGGTTTTCAATGAAAAATAAAATCATCCAACTGACATTTAACATGAAGTTATCAAATAATTATAGATGGCATAATAGGTTTATAGTGATCAACTTTCGTTTGGCATTTAATTTTGTACGATACATGATGCAGTAATCAACAAATCAATGCTGGTGTGTTTTAAAATTTTACTGTGTTTTCTGGACTTTGACGCAGTAGGCCTAGGCCAAAGTCATGTAGTAATTTTTTTTAGGATTGGCACTTTGTGTAAACTTCAATTTTCTCCGATGGACGTCAGTTCTGTCTTGCGTCTTTAATGTTGAACACTAAACCGAAACGACAGGACCCCCCCCCTCACTTTTGATTGCAACACTGTATTAAAACAAAAACGAATGAATGATGGACTTGCCACTCTTTCTATTGCTTGGCACAGATACTGCGGTTTCTGCCCTCAGTTCAAGTTCCAAATCGGAGAGACTTTTGGTCGAACTACCTCACGCCTTCTTACCAACCCTAACGTAGCCTGCTCTGGTCAACCCGTTCTGGCAGACATAAGCCCGGCAAAGGAGTATGATTCTGAAGGGACAAGTGCGACAGCTAGGCTTGCAGCAAGAGGAGCATTATTGAGGAGTAGAAAGGCTAGCTTCGGAGATCAGAAACTAGGAGAAAGAATGGTCCCTGGGTATACAGGTAAGGTTAACGTCTACTGATGAGTTGTTGGGTGGCCGAAATTTGTAATAAGAACGTTTTTTTTCTCTCTTTGAACTTTTTTCTTCTTTAATGGTTATCCGCTTTATGCCAGTTACAGTTTTCGGTTTAGTTTGAATATATCTCACCATGATTCAGTATTAAGGACTTGTTGTTCCATAGAACATCCTCATCTTTCCAATACATACAATAACCATTATTAAAAAATACTATTTATATATAACTATTATTTATAAACAACCATTATTTATACAGAACCATTATTTATATATAACCAATATTTAATAACCAAGACTTATGAATAACAATTATTTATCAAAAAAGTATTATTTATTTATAACCATTGCAATTTTTGTTATACAGCCGTAATTTATATATAGCTATTATTTATTCATAACCATTATTTATATATAATCATTATTTGTAAACAACCATTATTTATATATAACCAATATTTATAAATAACCATTATTTATAAATAACCATTATTTATCAAATAAACATTATTTTTATATAACCGTTAATTATAAATAGCCATTATTTGTATATAACCGTTATTTATAAATCCTGTTTAAACTGATCATCCAACGTGAACAACTTTTTTCCTCAAATTTTACCCGGGGCCCCGTGCCCCTGAACCCCCTTGATCCGCGCATGGTCAACCTTGAAGTTTCCACTCTAAATCGTAAACCTTGCAGTTTTCGATCACACTTTTACTATGATTTTATTATTATTATTATTTGGGGGGGGGGTGAAATGTATTGAGATCCCGAAAAATTAGATTATTTGTATTTTAACGATATTTTTTTACAAAATTCAACAGTAAAATAATGAAACTTTCAAATATAGGCCTACAAGTTATACAGCTATTGATAATAAATTGAGAAACGAACAAATATATTTTTTTTAAAAACACCCGTAAAACCTAGACCCTACTCTCAGCTCTTAAATTATTTCACATTAAACAAACGATAATTGGCTTATTTTAATCACCATTTATTAAACTTAATGTTTGTATTTAAACATTAATCAGCCTTGAATGTTCATACTATCGGCATTTTAGTTCATCACCGCGAAATCATACGGGGGCCAGTTGCGTGCCCCTATGGTCGTGGACAGGCACAGGTAGTTGGAACCAGCCAAAGAAAACATCAGGTACCCGATCACCATTTAACACCAGATAAACATAGCAGGGGTCGGGATACTTGACGGCTTGATGCCGTGATGCAATATTCAAAATGGCATCCAGCCATGCTTGAACTACGTTAACACCGTGGATGTATTACGATCATTTGATGTGATTTAAAGTCTCTAGAGGTAAGCTTTATCGTGTAGTTTATAAATGTTCAAACTGTAGAATACGAATAGGCCTTGTGGAACCCGTGTAAACACTAGAATTGTCATATAACGGGTAGTTTTGTGGAATTTCTATTTCTACCGAGTGCACGTAAACAACGGCGCTTGAATTGAAAGTACAACGGCCGGAAGTAACTGTAACGTTGGGCCTGTATATGTCATTGTATTGTGCCAGTCAATGGCGACTTGCTGCCAATCAAAGGAAACAATCAACCTGTCATTTTAGAGTATTAGGGTTACATAATCTGTTTTATACCAATTGTAGTTTTCATAACATTGTATTTCTACCTTAATGCGTGGATGTTGTATCTGAGAATATGTAGGCCTGTATATTTCTGAAATAAAAAAATTGACATGAACGTCAGCTGTTGTAAACTGCTTACCAAACAAGATGGCATGTGGTATAATCGAACCGCCTTACGTTTCGACCTTTGCAGAGTCTTTCTCAAAGGCTGCCTTTCTAAAACGGGTTAAAGTTTTGCACCTACAGTCCTACACTCAGAACTGACCAAATTGTTTGTCTTTTTAAGACAAGGTAGTTTAAATAAAGGGTTGGGATGGGTATCGATTTGTGAAAAAAATTGTTGATATTAGTTTGTGATTTCTTTAAGACAATTATCGAATAAAGAGAACGTTGATACCGTGTAACCCTATTTCTGTTTGATAATGATATATTGATTTATTATATTATATATATGATTTATTGATATGTGTATTTACCTTGCCCAATTTACTGTAAATAAATACATTTTCCCTTTTTATTTATTTATTTATTTTTTTAAAAATAAAAACAACAAATAAATGAAAGCAAGCGTAGCTATTTCTAATCATGGGAATTTCAGTTGAATCTTTTTTTATTTTTATTTAATCGTTCATCTTTGGGTTAAAAAGGCAGAATTGAGCTATTCGTTAAAGAAACATACGACCCATAAGGAACCACCATTGTTAAAAAATGTTCGCCTTTTTCTTCAACAAAAATATATAAAATTCTCAGTTAGATTTTCAGTTTCAAAAAATAAATCAATAAATAATGGGAGACAGGTAGAAAATTATTTTTGAAATTGTTGGGTCGGGCAGGCGTTTCGGAAAATGTTTAAAAAAAAATTAATATTTCATAGTATCCCCTGACGTTGGCGCACAAATAAATTAATTTTTTTGTTTTATAAAGAGGATTGATGCAATGCAAAAACCCTCCTAAAATAAGCACAATGCGCTTTGCAAAATAACAACTAAAAGCAAGGCTATAAAACATATTTGATGCCCACTGACCCTCTCCAATCCAATGCGTCATCATAGACGATACCACAGCGAGTATAAGACAATCAGCTACCCACCTAAGAACAACGCTGTAATTCCCGCTAAGTCTTGCCGTCGTAATGATGCCAGCTAGCCTACTGAAGACCCGCCACCCTCTCCTCGCAACCCGCCACCCTCTCCTCGCAACCCCCCCCCCCCCCCCCGTGTATCCCCTTCAATAGTCGGGCCAATAATTCCCCATATCATTTCTTTAGTGAACCAATTAATTGTCTATACCTACAGCGTGTGCCTTCCACTCGAATTTCGAAGTCCAAACCAAAGCGTCTATGTCTATGCGTGTGAATTCCATTCGCAAATATTTACGAAGTATAAAGCAAGCAATTCCCATGCCTTAGTAACCTGCGTAAAACAATGGCCCATGTTTCCTAAGTAAACCAATGGTATATACCTACAGCGTATGCCTTTCACTCGCATTGTTTTTAAATCAGAACCGTTTATACCTATTCCTAAGTAAGCTATGGTATAATAGCGTGTGCCTTCCACTCGCAAATATTTACTAAGTATAAAGCAAGCAATTCTCATGCCATATAATAGCGTGTGCCTTCCACTCGCAAATATATATTAAGTATAAAGCAAGCAATTCCCATGCCATATAATTAGCGTGTGCCTTCCACTCGCAAATATATACTAAGTATAAAGCAAGCAATTCCCATGCCATAGCAACGTGCGTAAGTATGAACCGAAGGTTTATCAAGTCCAAAATGCGTATTTTCCTGGGGGGACCCACATAGGTGTCGTGGGTTGGTGTCGGACTCCGGAGGTAGGGATCCCAGGTTCGAATCCCGGTGAGTAGTGACCGCGAGGTGGAGACGAACCGCTCTCGCTCGCTTACTAAAGAAACTTAAAACTTAAAACGAACCTCTGCACTTTTTTAATTTGAAAATTTTTAAAAAATAAAAAAAGATTTTTTAAAAGCCCTCGAGTTTTTCATAGCCGGGATTCGAACCCGGGACCTTTCGGTCCAGAGTCCGGAGCCCTTCCACTGGGCCACTGCTCCTCTTACTTAATATGTGTTCGAGTTTAATTTTATACCTTAGGATGATTTTTTTTTATCAACAACGTATAAAAAGAACACCCGAGAATTGAACCCGGGACCTTTCGGTCCAGAGTCCGGAGCCCTTCCACTGGGCCACTGCTCCTCTTACTTAAAGTGCGTTCTGTTTAGATTTTATACCTTAAGATATATATATTTTTTATCAATAACGTATAAAAAGAACACCCGAGAATTGAACCCGGGACCTTTCGGTCCAGAGTCCGGAGCCCTTCCACTGGGCCACTGCTCCTCTTACTTAAAGTGCGTTCTGTTTAGATTTTATACCTTAAGATATATATATTTTTTATCAATAACGTATAAAAAGAACACCCGAGAATCGAACCCGGGACCTTTCGGTCCAGAGTCCAGAGCCCTTCCACTGGGCCACTGCTCCTCTTACTTAAAGTGCGTTCTGTTTTGATTTTATACCTTAAGATTTATATATTTTTTATCAATAACGTATAAAAAGAACACCCGAGAATCGGACCCAGGACCTTTCGGTCCAGAGTCCAGAGCCCTTCCACTGGACCACTGCTCCTCTTACTTAAAGTGCGTTCTGTTTTGATTTTATACCTTAAGATATACATATTTTTTTATAAATAACGTATAAAAAGAACACCCGGGAATCGAACCCGGTACTTTACGCTTCGGAGTCCGGAGCCCTTCCACTGGGCCACTGCTCCTCTTACTTAAAGTGTGTTCTGTTTTGATTTTATACCTTAAGATATATATATTTTTTATCAACAACGTATAAAAAGAACACCCGGGAATCGAACCCGGTACTTTACGCTTCAGAGTCCGGAGCCCTTCCACTGGGCCACTGCTCCTCTTACTTAAAGTGCGTTCTGTTTTGATTTTATACCTTAAGATATATTTTTTTCATATCAACAACGTATAAAAAGAACACCCGGGAATCGAACCCAGTACTTTAGGCTTCAGAGTCTAGAGCCCTTCCACTGGGCCATTGCTTCTCTTAACTTAAAGTGCGTTCTAATTTGATTTTATACCTTAAGATATATATATTTTTTATCAATAAGGTATAAAAAGAACACCCGGGAATCGAACCCAGTACTTTAGGCTTCAGAGTCTAGATCCCTTCCACTGGGCCATTGCTTCTCTTAACTTAAAGTGCGTTCTAATTTGATTTTATACCTTAAGATATATATATTTTTTATCAATAAGGTATAAAAAGAACACCCGGGAATCGAACCCGGTACTTTAGGCTTCAGAGTCCGGAGCCCTTCCACTGGGCCATTGCTCCTCTTACTTACATTGCGTTCTGTTTTGATTTTATACCTTAAGATATATATATTTTTTATCAATAACGTATAAAAAGAACACCCGGGAATCGAACCCAGTACTTTAGGCTTCAGAGTCCAGAGCCCTTCCACTGGGCCATTGCTCCTCTTACTTAAAGTGCGTTCTGTTTTGATTTTATACCTTAAGATATATATATTTTTTATCAATAACGTATAAAAAGAACACCCGGGAATCGAACCCAGTACTTTAGGCTTCAGAGTCCGGATCCCTTCCACTGGGCCATTGCTCCTCTTACTTAAATTGCGTTCTATTTTGATTTTATACCTTAAGATATATATATTTTTGATCAATAACGTATAAAAAGAACACCCGGGAATCGAACCCAGTACTTTAGGCTTCAGAGTCCAGAGCCCTTCCACTGGGCCATTGCTCCTCTTACTTAAAGTGCGTTCTGTTTTGATTTTATACCTTAAGATATATATATTTTTTATCAATAACGTATAAAAAGAACACCCGGGAATCGAACCCAGTACTTTAGGCTTCAGAGTCCGGATCCCTTCCACTGGGCCATTGCTCCTCTTACTTAAAGTGCGTTCTGTTTTGATTTTATACCTTAAGATATATATATTTTTTATCAATAACGTATAAAAAGAACACCCGGGAATCGAACCCAGTACTTTAGGCTTCAGAGTCCGGATCCCTTCCACTGGGCCATTGCTCCTCTTACTTAAATTGCGTTCTATTTTGATTTTATACCTTAAGATATATATATTTTTGATCAATAACGTATAAAAAGAACACCCGGGAATCGAACCCAGTACTTTAGGGTTCAGAGTCCGGAGCCCTTCCACTGGGCCACTGCTTTTCTTACTTTTTGTGTGTTCCAGTTTAACTGTATACCTTCGGATGATTTTTTTTATCAATAAGGTATAAAAAGAACACCCGGGGATCGAATCCAGTACTTTAGGCTTTAGAGTCCGGAGCCCTTCCACTGGGCCACTGCTCCTCTTACTTAAATTGCGTTCTATTTTGATTTTATACCGTAAGATATCTATTTTTTTTTTATATCAACAAGGTATAAAAAGAACACCCGGGAATCGAACCCGGTACTTTGGGGTTGAGAGTCCGGAGCCCTTCCACTGGGCCACTGCTCCTCTTACTTTAATATGTGTTCCAGTTTAACTGTATACCTAAGGATGATTTTTTTTAAATCAATAACGTATAAAAAAGAACACCCGGGAACCCGGTTATACTAATATATGGCTAAGAAAAACTACATTACCAAGGGGAAAACGATTTAAAATTTAATTTCAAGGATTCGAACCCCGTAACATTTTTATTTAAGACCCAGGGATTCGAACCCGGTACCTTGGGGTTCGGAGTGCTGATCCTTGTCCACAAGGCCAACGGTCCTCTGCCTAATTTGCATTTTAATGTAGTATATAATATCGGAATGAATCAACACCGGTAAAGTATACGAGAGCTTCGATAAAAGTACCGGGACGGAGTACAACCACGGAGTTGTAGCATGCACGGGGCCAGTCATTTCGACGGTGTTCTGGATAAATAAAATGCACAGGACCAAAACGAGGGATAGCTTTATGTGTTTGAAGTATTTAACTGAAAAAGTAACAGCGTCTGAAAACGTCGCTAAAAGTCCTACTCTGTGTTAATGGTGATTTATAAATATCGGATAGGCCTTTTATATAAGAAATGGTTGTTTAAACTTAATGGTTATATATAACAATGGTTGTTTATAAATAATGATTATATATAAATAGTGGTTACATAAAAATAATGGTTATAAAGTATATAAATTACGGTTGTATATGAATAATGGTTATTTATAAATATCGTTTAGGTCTATATAAATAATGGTTATCTATAAATAATGGTTGTTTATAAATAATGGTTACATATAAATAATGGTTGTTTATAAATAATAGTTTAGTGGTTCGGATGTATATTTCTTGAGATATGATGGACAGAAGAGTGACTAATTAAATATTCCACACCGCTGTCACGTGAATAATTTATTAGGAATCTTAATCTAATTACACCTAAAATTCACGTCAGGGCATAAGTTTTTATGGTCTACTTCTGATAATTATAAGAGGGGCATATGCCCATCTTATAGTTATCAGTGTAGACAATCATGTACCATATTAAAGCTTATGCCCTGACGTGAATTTTAGATGTAGTTAGATTAAAATTCCTAATTAATTATTCACGTGACAGCGGTAAAAGATTATGTGGTTCAGGAGATATGATTTTTATACTTTGAACTTCCTGTTTGGAACAAGACAACACAAACATTAAGACTTTATGACATGTGGTTCAGGAGATATGATTATTTGAATGTTTGAGCTTCCTCAAATAAATAAATAAATAAAAAACGGTTATTTTCAAATAATGGTTATATATAAATAATGGTTGTTTATAAATAATGATTATATATAAATAGTGGTTATATAAAAATAATGGTTATATAAATTACGGTTGTATATATTTTTAGTTAAATACTTCAAACACATGAAGCTATCCCTTGTTTTGGTCCTGTGCATTTTATTTATCCAGAACACCGTCGAAATGACTGGCCCCGTGCATGCTACAACTCCGTGGTTGTACTCCGTCCCGGTACTTTTATCGTAGCTCTCTTATACTTTACCGGTGTTGATTCATTCCGATATTATATACTACATTAAAATGCAAATTAGGCAGAGGACCGTTGGCCTTGTGGACAAGGATCAGCACTCCGAACCCCAAGGTACCGGGTTCGAATCCCTGGGTCTTAAATAAAAATGTAACGGGGTTCGAATCCTTGAAATTAAATTTTAAATCGTTTTCCCCTTGGTAATGTAGTTTTTCTTAGCCATATATTAGTATAACCATTAACAAGTTTGAAGACCCCTTAGCCTAGTGAAAAGGCCTTGGATTCTGGAATCCACAGAATCTTTTTTGAAAATAACTTACAAAAAACATCTGTCCATTCTAAGTTAAACTTATAACGCAATTTAAGTAAGAGGAGCAGTGGCCCAGTGGAAGGGCTCCGGACTCTGGACCAAACGGTACTGGGTTCAATTCCCGGTGTTATTTTTGTACGTTGTTGATATAAAAAAATATGTATATCTTAAGGTATAAAATCAAAACAGAACGCAGTTTAAGTAAGAGGAGCAATGGCCCAGTGGAAGGGATCCGGACTCTGAAGCCTAAAGTACTGGGTTCGATTCCCGGTGTTCTTTTTATACGTTATTGATTTTAAAAAAATCATCCTAAGGTATAAAGTTTAACTAGAACACATAAAAAGTAAGAGGAACAGTGGCCCAGTGGAAGGGCTCCGGACTCTGAAGCCTAAAGTACTGGGTTCGATTCCCGGGTGTTCTTTTTATACGTTGTTGATATAAAAATATATATATATATCTTAAGGTATAAAATCAAAATAGAACGCAATTTAAGTAAGAGGAGCAGTGGCCCAGTGGAAGGGCTCCGGACTCTGAAGCCTAAAGTACTGGGTTCGATTCCCGGTGTTCTTTTTATACGTTATTGATTTTTAAAAAATCATCCTAAGGTATAAAGTTTAACTAGAACACACAAAAAGTAAGAGGAGCAGTGGCCCAGTGGAAGGGCTCCGGACTCTGAAGCCTAAAGTACTGGGTTCGATTCCCGGGTGTTCTTTTTATACGTTGTTGATATAAAAATATATATATATATATCTTAAGGTATAAAATCAAAATAGAACGCAATTTAAGTAAGAGGAGCAGTGGCCCCGTGGAAGGGCTCCGGACTCTGAAGCCTAAAGTACCGGGTTCGATTCCCGGGTGTTCTTTTTATACGTTGTTGATATAAAAAAAATATATATCTTAAGGATAAGATCAAAACAGAACGCACTTTAAGTAAGAGGAGCAGTGGCCCAGTGGAAGGGCTCCGGACTCTGAACCCTAAAGTACCGGGTTCGATTCCCGGGTGTTCTTTTTATACGTTGTTGATATGAAAAAATATATCTTAAGGTATAAAATCAAAACAGAACGCAATTTAAGTAAGAGGAGCAGTGGCCCAGTGGAAGGGCTCTGGACTCTGGACCGAAAGGTCCCGGGTTCGATTCCCGGGTGTTCTTTTTATACGTTATTGATAAAAAAATATGTATATCTTAAGGTATAAAATCAAAACAGAACGCACTTTAAGTAAGAGGAGCAGTGGCCCAGTGGAAGGGCTCTGGACTCTGGACCGAAAGGTCCCGGGTTCGATTCCCGGGCGTTCTTTTTACACGTTATTGATAAAAAATATATATATCTTAAGGTATAAAATCAAAACAGAACGCACGTTAAGTAAGAGGAGCAGTGGCCCAGTGGAAGGGCTCTGGACTCTGGACCGAAAGGTGCTGGGTTCGATTCTCGAGTGTTCTTTTTATACGTTATTGATAAAAAAAATATATTCTTAAGGTATAAAATTAAAACAGAACGCACTTTAAGTAAGAGGAGCAGTGGCCCAGTGGAAGGGCTCTGGACTCTGGACCGAAAGGTCCCGGGTTCGAATCTCGGGTGTTCTTTTTATACGTTGCTGATTTTAAAAAAATCATCCTAAGGTATAAAATTAAACTCGAACACATATTAAGTAAGAAGAGCAGTGGTCCAGTGGAAGGGCTCCGGACTCTGGACCGAAAGGTCCCGGGTTCGATTCTCGGGTGTGATTCTAGGGTGTTCTTTTTATACGTTGTTGATAAAAAAAAAAGTCATCCTAAGGTATAAAATTAAACTCGAACACATATTAAGTAAGAGGAGCAGTGGCCCAGTGGAAGGGCTCCGGACTCTGGACCGAAAGGTCCCGGGTTCGAATCCCGGCTATGAAAAACTCGAGGCCTTTTAAAAAATCTTTTTTTATTTAAAAAAAAATTTCAAATTAAAAAAGTGCAGAGGTTCGTTTTAAGTTTTAAGTTTCTTTAGTAAGCGAGCGAGAGCGGTTCGTCTCCACCTCGCGGTCACCACCCACCGGGATTCGAACCTGGGACCCCTACCTCCGGAGTCCGACACCAACCCACGACACCTATGTGGGTCCCCCCAGGAAAATACGCATTTTGGACTTGATAAACCTTCGGTTCATACTTACGCACGTTGCTATGGCATGGGAATTGCTTGCTTTATACTTAGTATATATTTGCGAGTGGAAGGCACACGCTATTTATATGGCATGGGAATTGCTTGCTTTATACTTAGTATATATTTTGCGAGTGGAAGGCACACGCTATTTTATAGCATGGGAATTGCTTGCTTTATACTTAGTAAATATTTGCGAGTGGAAGGCACACGCTATTATACCATAGCTTACTTTGGAATAGGTATAAACGGTTCTGACTTAAAAACAATGCGAGTGAAAGGCATACGCTGTAGGTATATACCATTGGTTTACTTAGGAAACATGGGCCATTGCTTTACGCAGGTTACTAAGGCATGGGAATTGCTTGCTGAATTGCTTTATACTTCGTAAATATTTGCGAATGGAATTCACACGCATAGACATAGACGCTTCGGTTTGGACTTGGAAATTTCGAGTGGAAGGCACACGCTGTAGGTATAGACAATTAATTGGTTCACTAAAGAAATGATATGGGGAATTATTGGCCTGACTATTGAAGGGGATACACGGGGGGGGGGTGCGAGGAGAGGGGGGGGGTGCGAGGAGAGGGGGGGGGGTGCGAGGAGAGGGTGGCGGGTCTTCAGTAGGCTAGCTGGCATCATTACGACGGCAGGACTTAGCGGGAATAACAGCGTTGTTCTTTGGTGGGTAGCTGATTGTCTTGTACTCGCTGTGGTATCGTCTATGATGACGCATTGGATTGGAGAGGGTCAGTGGGCATTAATTATGTTGTATAGCCTTGCTTTTAGTTGTTATTTTGCAAAGCGCATTGTGCTTATTTTAGGAGGGTTTTTGCATTGCATCAATCCTCTTTATAAAACAAAACAAATTAATTTATTTGTGCGCCAACGTCAGGGGATACTATGAAATATCAATTTTTTTAAAACAATTTTTAAAACATTTTCCGAAACGCCTGCCCGACCCAACAATTTCAACAATAATTTTCTACCTGTCTCCCATTATTTATTGATTTATTTTTTGAAACTGGAAATCTAACTGAGAATTTTATATATTTTTGTTGAAGAAAAAGGCGAACATTTTTTAACAATGGTGGTTCCTTATGGGTCGTATGTTTCTTTAACGAATAGCTCAATTCTGCCTTTTTAACCCAAAGATGAACGATTAAATAAAAATAAAAAAGATTCAACTGAAATTCCCATGATTAGGAATAGCTACGCTTGCTTTCATTTATTTGTTGTTTTTATTAAAAATAAAATAAAAAAAATAATAAAAAGGGAAAATGTATTTATTTACAGTAAATTGGGCAAGGTAAATACACACATCGATACATATATCATTATCAAACAGAAATAGGGTTACACGGTATCAACGTTCTCTTTATTCGATAATTGTCTTAAAGAAATCACAAACTAATATCAACATTTTTTTCACAAATCGATACCCATCCCAACCCTTTATTTAAACTACCTTGTCTTAAAAAGACAAACAATTTGGTCAGTTCTGAGTGTAGGAATGTAGGTGCAAAACTTTAACCGTTTTAGAAAGGCAGCCTTTGAGAAAGACTCTGCAAAGGTCGAAACGTGAGGCCATTCGATTATACCACATGCCATCTTGTTTGGTAAGCAGTTTACAACAGCTGACGTTCATGTCAATGTTTTTATTTCAGAAATATACAGGCCTACATATTCTCAGATACAACATCCACGCATTAAGGTAGAAATACAATGTTATGAAAACTACAATTGGTATAAAACAGATTATGTAACCAATACTCTAAAATGACAGGTTGATTGTTTCCTTTGATTGGCAGCAAGTCGCCATTGACTGGCACAATACAATGACATATACAAGCCCAACGTTACAGTTACTTCCGGCCGTTGTACTTTCAATTCAAGCGCCGTTGTTTACGTGCACTCGGTAGAAATAGAAATTCCACAAAACTACCCGTTATATGACAATTCTAGTGTTTACACGGGTTCCACAAGGCCTATTCGTATTCTACAGTTTGAACATTTATAAACTACACGATAAAGCTTACCTCTAGAGACTTTAAATCACGTCAAATTGATCGTAATACATCCACGGTGTTAACGTAATTCAAGCATGGCTGGAGGCCATTTTGAATATTGCATCACGGCATCAAGCCGTCAAGTATCCCGACCCCTGCTATGTGTATCTGGTGTTAAATGGTGATCGGGTACCTGTTGTTTTCTTTGGCTGGTTCCAACTACCCGTGCCTGTCCACGACCATAGGGGCACGCAACTGGCCCCCGTATGATTTTGCGGTAATGAATGAACTAAAATGCCGATAGTATGAACATTCAAGGCTGATTAATGTTTAAATACAAACATTAAGTTTAATAAATGGTGATTAAAATAAACCAATTAATTAATGTTTGTTTAATGTAAAATAATTTAAGAACTGAAAGTAGGGTCTAGGTTTTACGTTTTTTTTTATACATATATTTTCGTTTCTCAATTTATTATTAATATATAACTTGTATATTTGAAAGTTTCATTATTTTTCTGTTGAATTTTGTAACAAATATCATTAGAATACAAATAATTTAACTTTTCGGGTCTCAATACACTTCACCACCCCCCCCCAAAAAAAACCAAACAAAAATGTAGTAAAAGTGTGATCGAAAACTGCAAGGTTTACGATTTAGAGTGGGAACTGCGAGGTTGAACTGGGCCCCGAGTAAAATTTGAGGAAAACAAGTTGGTCACGTTGAATGATCAGTTTAAACAGGGATTCTGTAAATTATTTCAAGTATTTGCATAACTTTTTGCATATTTGTAATAACTATTATTTATAAACGACCATTATTTATATGTAACCATTATTTATAAACAACCATTATTTATAGATAACCATTATCTGTTTTTAACCATTATTTATCAAATAACCCTTATTTTACAGACCTATAGGCCTAACCGATATTTATAAATAACCATTATTTAAAAATAGCCATTATTTATATACAACCGTAATTTATATATAGTCAATTTTTTCATGTAACCATTATTAATATAATCATTATTTATAAACAACCATTATTTATATATAACCATTATTTATAAACATTCATTATTTATCGAAACATTTATTTATATATAGGCCTAATAACCGTTAATTATAAATAAGCATTATTTGAAAATAACCATTATTTATATATAACCGTTATTTATTTATTTATTTATTTATTTATTTATTGATAAATGGGGTCTTGAAACTTCAATCAAGAGAAAACCAAGCAAATTAACATAACACACGTTAGTTAAAACAAGAAGTATTAATAGAGTTGTATTGTTTTCACTTAGGCTATATACCAAAAGGCGAACACTACTTCGGTGACCGCTATGCCGAGAATTGCCGCAATGCCATAGCGGAGTTTGAACAAGATCAGCGTTGTCAGAAAGGAAAAACGGACGCCATGCAACGAGTTAGACACATCCAGGCTGGACGTGTGAAGCCTACAACTGAAGAAAAAAAGGTTACAACTTCTTGTATTTTTTCCCTAAATAAAACGGAAAACAAAACTCGGTTTCGTTCACTTCTTCCTGGTGGAGACAGTTTTTTTACTCCACGAAAAATCAGGACATTTCCCAGAATGGCTCATTTGATAATTTAGCGGTTTATGTAGTTTTCAAATACTTATTTTATAAAAGTCAATTGAAATGTTGAATAGGGGTGAGGACGGGTTGTAAGATACATGGCAAGTTTAAAAATTAAGTTGGTGAAAAGCACTGCATCTGTTGACAGTATAAACTGTTTTTAAAAAGGATTCTCTTCGAAGTGATTTGGTTTGAATAATTTTTCACCCCCCCAAAATTTGAATCCGAGAAACGATTCATACATGAATCGTTTTTCATACTTCTCGCGAAACGTGGATGGATTCAACGTTTTTGTGAAAATACCGTGACAGTTTATTTTGCTGTTTTCACTGTACTAATCTGAAATTTTCACGTGTGACTTTTATTGTATATTTCTTTATAATTTTGCCTATAAGCATTGACCAAAAAAGCCAATCATACCTTTAATGTCTTCCTGCAGTGTTAAAACCTAAGACAATTTTCTGCTTGACTTTCCCCTCAAAAGGTGGCGCCCTTGAGCTGTCGTGGTCCCCTGAAACCGATCAAGAAAGATGTAACACCTTTTGTGTATGGGAAACCCAATGAACAGCAACACTCTACTTCACCTTACTACATGGCAAACCACGACCCCCAGAAGTTCTTCATGTCTGGTAAAGTAACCTCCAATATTAACCACTTATTTGTATAAATAGAAATAGGTTCTTAAATAGCGCACATAGTAGCTAGATCAACATGTTCATCGGATTATACTTTTAGACCATTCATGAAACTTTCTCAACTTCCTGGAGAACATACAACCCTAAGCTGCTTAAATTAGCGCTTCGGGGTTAATCCAACACAATATACTGTCTCATGTTTCCATTTATACACCTTGGTTAAGAGAATCAATTATGGTTAAGTGCATTGCTGGAGGACACAAGTGTCATGACCTGGAATCGAATGTACACGCTAATGTTATTGTGCCAATAGATATATGTATTTGTTTTACTATCAAAGCTTGTGATAGCACGACCTTAATAAAAACTATACTACATGTGCAGTAAATGACCTTTTTCTGTTAAATGACAAACACAAAGTCAGCAAATTAAACTGATGAACTTAATGACAGTATGAAGAAAGGATAGTTTTTATATTTGGTAATAGGCTACTAAACAATGATTTGTTTATTTATTTATTTATTTTTCTATTTACATATAAATAGGCCTGTCGTTTCTGTTTTGTTTGTTGTTCCTTTTATTGCCATGTATTGTATCTTTTGCTCTTGTTTGGTTGAGGTCCAATAAATGATAATGATAATAAGTTGAGCCCTGATGACCTACTAACCGTAATCAAACAAAATTGCATGCTAACCTTTCAGTGCTCACCGTATGAAAACGAATGATGTAACAATGCAAATACATGATGAACGCGCAAGATGGCCGCCAAATTTTCTTGCTAACCTCTGAAATACACTTACGCTTAAGCAAATTGTTCTGCTTCAGTAAGCACAAAAAATTTGCTTACCCTGATAACACTGAACTTTTATACTTGAAGGATTGTTGGATCCCAAGAAACAGTACACTTTTAATGTTTGATTAATCCAGAATAACTAATTAATTATGTATGATTTTAGGCTATACCGGATTCATACCTAAAGCACGTGGGCTGATAGGAATGGGTTATCCCATCATCACTAACTGTGCTCTGAGTGAATTCACCTACGACCCACTACAAGCTGTTAGTAACCCTCAGGTAAGACCACAATGATTTGTTCATCTTCCTCATCCCACTGTACTCTAATGAAACATCAGAGGTATGGCCTTATACCCCAAAAGAAATTGTGTCATTTTTATCTGAAAGCCAACTTATTGTATAGATCCTGCAAAACTATTTGTCTCAACTGCACAAAATTGAAACAAATCACAAGGGGTATATCCTCCAGCATTTTTTTTCCTTCAAAATTGGGCCAATTTTTAAGTTGCGATTTGATGCTCTAAAGTGATGCAGTAGGCTTTTCTGATGCCCTTTTAATTCCCTTTTATTGATGCCCATACAAACTGTGTACGCTTGTGAATCCACATTTGTTATACCCTGTGCCCACCTTATGTTACATAATTAAATGATTATATAGTTAAACAATTATACAATTGTATAGTTATAAATTTATATTTTTATTTCCTGAACTAAATAAATATATCATTTAATAAATATGTAGATTTATTAGTGACTTAAAATGTGTACGCTTTACCCTATGTCAAGTCTGTATGGGGTACATTTATAGTTATTGAAGCCTGAAGTATTTTGGTAACTAAGCACATAATTAAAGTCAAACCTAGATTTTATTCATTAATAAAACAAAATAAAATGACAATACTTACCTGGGTTTTATAATGTAGTGACTTGACCCCACACATTCGAAGCCTTATGACTTATTATAGTGACTGCAGCCTCATGTATACTTGTGGATTTATAAATGTGTGTGCTTGACCCTACATTGAGCTACCCCCCCCCCCTTTTTCAAATGGAAGATGCAATAGGTCAAAAGATATGAAAGGACATCAGTGAAGATAGCTGCTTCATTTTCAAGTTTAAAATTTGAAAAATAGGCGGACAAATTTAAAAATGAGGGATAAGTCTAGCATTTTTATCAAAATTTTGACAATTTTGGACAATCAGAGAAACCTATCAAACCCACACCAAATATACACATTCCAAGAATTACTACATGTGCCTCGTTTTACATATGATATATTTTGGTGTATTTTGGGTAACAGGTGCCACATAGGGGTATAATTAAACTACCTCGTCTGGATCCAAACCTAATCTACCCGACTGAATCTGGCCTTGTGCCCCACTACACTGGACATATTCCAGGTAAGTTAAAACTCAAGAATCCACGAAATGTCTTGGAGAAATTCATTACCTGAGATATTGTTAACACTATTTATACCCCTCAACGCGGACAACGCGGACAATTTCTTCATACCTCAAAATGGCTTATTGGCTATGAAGAATTCATAAACCCTTCAGGTCAGCACAGGCCCTAAGCCCTAAAGTATCCCTGAGGATCCTTCTTCAGTTGATCCCTTTCACATTTCTAAAACAACCAGAAACTGGGCCCTTTTGAATTTTCAATGAACACAGGATGATCTTTTCGATCTATAGCATCATTTTATGGACCAATACCCAGTTTAACATGTATTGACATGTATGCAGGTCAGAAGTTCAGATATGGCACAACGTTTGGCCACAGCACCTGCAATGCCAAAAGAGTCCAGGTTGGGATGAGTGAAGCCATCACATCCAAGTAAAGTTTACAAGTCTTATAACTTAAGATATTCCATCTAGGTAACATTCAATAATTACCCAACAGAATTGAAACTTGAAAAGAAACGGAACATCTTAGTAACTTCATTTGGCTTTTGACGGAAAAATTAATTTAAAATGACAGTACTTTTCTAGGTACAAACATGAACAAAATCATAAGGACATCTTGTGTATTTGCTGCATTGCATTCTGAGTTTGCTTTATGTCATTTAGAACAGCATTATCTTTAGTTGCACACATCAAAGGTTGTAAATACAGCTTTATCATTAAAAATATTTGCGCTAGAAAAAAGATACATTATAAACTGTAAACACAATCTCTTTACAGTAAAATAAAACAGAGCTTTCTTCAAAACATTCACAAATAAAACAAGCTTTCAATAACTATATAAGGAAAATACTGTGCATCAAAAGGTACCGATTAGTTTTAATTTACAGAATTACAAATAAAAAATGCCCAAAAATTGAAGTGCAAGTTAAAACAAGCTGAAATGGCTAACCTCCAAACTTTTTGGCTGAATATCAATTAAAATGATTATTTATAGTGAAAGAAGAGATAATTGCTGTTGTTACTTATGTCATTTTGGTAGTGTTCAATCATAGTTAAATTTAAACTCCTTAAAATGATTACTAATTTGTAAACTTTTCAGCATGGAAATCACAGCAGAATACATGTATGTTCTCTGTTGAACATCATAATAAAATCACAGCAAAAGTATGTAAAATTAGCATGCGTCTGCAATTAATCTCATCTTATTGTTCCCAAAGGGGAAAATTTAAAATGCTGCAAATGTAATTAAATGCTTGAGGAAAAGTAAAAATAAAGCATTGCATGCACAAAAATAAAATAAGTATTGCATTGAACCAAACTTATTAACCCAAATAATAAATATCAAGTAACTCACTGGGTACATTTCAAATAATTTGGTGTTGAACAAAGATAGCAGGATTTAAACCAACGACCTCTGGATTAACGGTAATAAAAAAGTCGCACCCCCTTAAGGTGATCCCCTGGCTGCCGCTTCCCAGGTTGTATTGTTAACGTAAGTGTGATCCATGGCTACAGGGCAGTTAATGGTTGAACGCTTCTGACTTGCACCCCAAACAAAGATACTGATAAAATAGGGAGACTGTTAGCATAGGGCTACATAGCTCACTTGGTAAAGCGTCGTCACGTTAATTCGGAGGTTGTTGGCTCAAATCCTGCTCTAGTAAATTTTTCTTTGTTCAACCCCATATTACTCAAATAATAAAGTAACAAGAATTTTCCTACTAAATAGGGAGACCGCCAAAACCACTAAGAGGTTGCAGGTTCAAGTCCTGCTTTAGTCAATTTCTCTTGGTTCAACCCAAAACTATGACGGGTTAAAACTATGACTCCCTCAGGGTCCCTGATCCCTTTGATTTTTCATTATTTATCAATATTTGTATATTTTAAATATTTATATACTATACACAGCCATTTATAAGCTTTTTAACATTAAAGGGACATGTTGCCTTGGATTGGGCGATTTGAGCTATAAAAAGTGTTTGATATGAAAGCTTTAAACCAAAAAGATAAATATGAAAAACAGTACTGCAATATCCAACAAAACATGATCAGACTGTCAAAGGGCCATTGTATTTACATTTTAATTGATTGGAAATTTGTATGTGGTGCACTCAGAAGTTCTCAAAGAGTCTTGTATAACACCGGAGTCGGCATGTGTGTTTTGACAACCACATGTGTTGAAGTTTTCTTAAACTCTATATTCAACTTTATCAATAATAGGAGTACCTTGCAAACATTTAAGGTCATCATATAAAAAGATAAATGCCACTTAGCTTATTTTGGCACAAGTTAAAAACTCAAAGTTGTATGGCAGGTAGTTGAAGGGTTTGTGCCTTGATGATACAAGCATGGAATTTGGCAGACAGTTGAAGTATATCATGAGAAATGTATTTTGGCTATATATAGGGCCATTACAGATTTGTCTTTTGAAAAAAAAATAGGTAGAACAACATGCAATTGCAGCTGTTTTGAAAAATAGGAAAATTGCTTATTAGCCTACCAATATTTTGTCAAAGGATAAATCTGTGATGGCCCTATATTTAGCCAGATATCTTTCTCATGACAAACTCTGACCGTGTGCCAAGTGCCATGCTTGTATCATCAAAGGCACAATCCCCCAAATATTTCCCTTATCTGCCCACCAAGTAAGAGAGAATATGATCATTTAATTATAACCAGTTAGTTATTTGTTAATTCTGAAATTTGGTAAGTTTGTTGTATTGGTTTACAACTGCTCACCTGAATGGTATCTTGTACTACGGATTCTTCATGAAAAGCATGACTTATTCATGATCAGTTCACTCGCAAGGTAGAGATATGTTGGACGTAGGACGGTGTGAGTAAGTCCGCTCCTTTAACGCACTGCCCGATGCTGTAGTCACTTGAGAAGCTGTGTTTATCCTCTGTACAAAAAAAGGAACCAAAAACACAATCAGATTTAACTAGCTTTAAAAAACTACACCTTGATTTTTTGTTGTCTGTGATTACTTTGAAACTCTTCCTGCTATAAAGACATACCTTGTTGTAGTGTCCATTTGTCTTGCGCTACATACATCAGAGCTGGGACGCAGTACTGGGCAACACCAAGTGCATCAGGTTCGGCACAATTCATCATCCATACAGGTAATACAGCCTTGGTGAAGAACTGCAATAAAGGAATTGAATCATAAAAGAGTTACGTAATTTGAATAATTTTGCTGCTTGTTTCTGCCTTACTTGGCGTTTCATGGCTGATCAGCATGGATGAGTGTGGATTCAAGTTCCGGTTGTGGCACTAATTGTGTCCCTAAGCAAGACACTTTACCATATTTACTTTGTCCTTCGGATGGGACATTAACCACAGTACTAGGATTGGTAGTGCACCTAAAAGAACCTTGAACACTTATCATGGAAGAGTAGGGGTTAGCCCTGGTGTTTCTGATTCACATAGCAAGCATCCTAGTTTAAATATTTCATCAGGCTTGCAAGCTACAGTGATTAAGCTCACTTATGAGGCATCCTTGGTTTCATTACCAGAAAAAAATTATAATAATAATAACATGATGTATTCTGCCCCTACTGCACCTCACCCCGCTCACTGATGTATGTATTGCCATTCTTTATCCTTTAAACATTTAAAATCCTACCTCAGGATATCCTACATGTTGATCCAGCATTCTGAGCTCAGAGGGACTGATGAGGTACACACAACCTTCAACTGAGCTTTCAGGACTGAAGGCTATGTTGGCAAAACCACCTGCCTCTAGGTCAGCACCTGTTACAAAAAAACATCACAAATTACCTGCTTATTTATAGGCAAAATTATAAAGAAAGACTCAATTAAAGTCGCATTTGAAAGTTTCAGCTGAACACAGTGTCTATTTGCTGAGAAAACGGTTAAAAACTGCCACGGTATTTTTTCACAAGAACGTTGAATCCATCCACATTCAGCCAGGTGACCCCAGCTCTGGCCACAGCATTCACAAAGGAACACCAACCCTCAGAAATCTGAGAAAAGATTCATGCATGAATCGTTTTTCAGATTCAAATGTTCTGGTGTGAAAAACTATGCAAACCTTCTTACTTCAAAGGGAATCCTGTCTCAATTTTGTTGCATAAATACTATCCACAGCTGCAGTGCTTCTCACTCAGTAAGTTTTTGTGTTCATTAATTTTTGGAGTGTTTACCAATCTATGACCCTACCTTTAAAACCATCCCAACTTACCCGTTCTGAGCAAATCTGTGTACAGTAATCCGAATAACTTATTTTCATTAATTTGCTGCTTGTGTTTGCCTTACCTCGTTTGTTAAATTTCAGTTGGAATCCAAAGAGGACTCCCCACAGTCTGTGGTCTGCCTCTCTGCCTATGTAAGACGTCATTCTGCACATGAAACAAAACATTGCACAATAATTATTCATAATAAAGTCTCCCTCTCTCTATCTGAATGAAATCAACAAATCAATCATTCACTCTGTTTATTGGTAACCTGATCCATGTACTTAACCAACCTAAGAAAGAAAACAGTTAAAAGGGTTTTTAAAATTGAGTGAAAATACTCAAAAATATTTTTGTGCCACAGCAACTAACTTGTATAGTGAGGAGTGGCGGAATGTTCAATTTTAATGTTTTAAATACTAATGCGCGTATTCACACGCGTAGGTTTGCTCCCGCATTTCTGCCCAATGATGCGCACCAGCGGAACGTTCTGGCGGTCCAATGGATTGCGAGCGTGTGCGGAAGGATATGTTCATTTACACCTAGAATATGCTTGACTTTAGAGACGCTCCCTATGCCCCCTTAGCATTTTTTCCCGCAAATTTGTATTTAAGTTTTGCCCGAAAGAGACAAAAAATATTAACGAGTGGAAAGCATTTCAACTGAATATCAACCAACCTGTTGTGGTTCATGTCGGCTCCATAAGCGAAATAGTAAAGATATCCTGGGGATGGTCTAGCATTGATTCTGAAACACAGAGGGGCAGGAGAGGTGGTACTGGCTCACCAGACTCCTTGGGATTCCTGAAGAAAAAAAAGAGCAAATATTGGGCTCGGTGATTTATCTCCTGTTAAAAGCATTTGAAGATGTTTCAAAAGAGTTATTCAGTCTAAACTTACAGATCAACTTGAACAAAATTACTCAAACTAATTTAATTATTTATTCTTGTTTAGGCCTATTTTATGTTCAGTTATTTCATCAGAAGTGTGAATTTTGCCTCACTGATCTCTTGTTGAAATTTGATCGGAAAAATTAGGCCCCTTCCCCCCCCGCCTTGTTTGATTTTTGAGCTACAATCCCGGCCAAAATGCTTGGGCCACCCGTTCCTATAACGTTACAATAACCATACAATAACCATTCCCTGTCTCACAATAAACATTCTCTCCCCCGTCCCCCGTCCCCCCGCTCAATGTTGTCTGGAACGCAGAAGACCGTGCAACAATGTGATTCAACATTGAAAGAGGGCAGGGGGGGCCCAACGAGATATGGCCGGGATTGTAGTGTTTCTTCCCGCTGTTGGCAGTGCCATGTGAAGTCAACACTGAAGTACCAGTGCCTCCATAAACCAGCTCAAACCATTACATCACACCACAGACTGGGTGAAGGTTATTTATCTTCACTGCTAAGTATTTCCCAATGCCTTGTTTGGATTGAGTCCAAGGTGTGACGTCGCACTGCTGTTTTGATTCCTAGGCGTTTAGGGGCTTTTCGTGAAACTCAGCGCTTTTGCCTAGCCTGACAACGATCAAAATGAGTTTTTGTTTTTTATTATGAAACAATTCTTTGTAACCCTGTAGCTGTAAGGTTTAAACTAAATTCAAACAGCACCAGGAGGACACGGATCACATGAACCAAGCACACAAATATTATCCTCGGCAAAAACGAGTTACCAACCCAAAGTCAAGTTTGTGCCTTAAAGGTCCCTGTCAAGTTGCTTAGTCTAAAAAAGAAAAGGATTATTCTGCTTGCTCTTTGAAGTTGATCAAAAGTAGTCTACTACCCCAAGGTCTCAAAAGTTCCTTTTAAATGGCACATTTTTGTTGCAGTGGAGATGTTCAGACTGGCTTAACACACTTTTGTTGTTGTCTGTTTGTTAATCAAGTGTTAGTAAAGTGATAAGGAACTATATGTATAAGGTCAGCACAACTGAATTATGTAAGCCCAACCCTTATTTGCTAAGGGCATAATAACTTTAGCACCTTCCTTAGTAGAAGTTCATGCTATTGCTTAGGAAGATAAGGTTTAAGAGTTGATTGGATAAATAGCACGTCTGATTTTATTGTCAAACTTGTGTGTATAAAGTTGATGGCAAAGTTTATTACTCTTTTTTACAACGTTTGAGAATTTCTTTTGTAAGCGAGTATACTCTTTCCAAATTTTCTACTTCAAGTATTGCCAGTTAAAATAAGTACATCACTGCCTTCAAATGCCTCAAAATGTTGGTCCGCCAATTTGTGGATTAACAAATTTGGCTCTTTAAAATAGCGGATTGTGCTCTGTCATGAAATTACACAAAAACCACACAATTTTGAAGGATATTTGTGTGAATCATTATACGCTACTTTTGAAATATCTTTCCAACCATATTCATTTCATAACAAACGCGTTTTATAGCCCAAAGCGACCAATCCAAAGGCACTGTGCCCCTACAAAATGACTGTCGGTCATATATTCGTAGGGCGTTCCTATTTGCCAAGTGCGGTGCACATGGTACTATACTAAAAACAAAATTGGACATACAGATTCTAAGGATGTATGTCCTCACCACTGCCAGAAGCGTACTTGTTGCGTTCTCAGTGATGCCAGTGTATTCAATTAACAATACAAAGCCCTTTCATTCTCTACGAGTATACTCGTAGTGGCAGAATCCGTTACACCTGTTACTACGAATATACTTGTAGGCGGCAGTCAACATGTTAATAGGTATAATTTGTATTATACAAATACCACAAGATATCATCGATTCATAATGAACAAACCCACACAGAAAAGACTTTATGACCCATAAATCTTAACTTACCTGGGCTTGGACAAGGGCTTCGCAATCACTGCTAAGGACTCTGCTTCTGGACTGAAATTAATCAGAAAACTTCACAACATTAGAAAAAACAAAAAGCACATAAAGAAACAATAAAACGCAGCAGCAGAATGACTTCCATAAAACACTTTTATTACTCATAGATATTGCATTCTTTACTGTTGATGAAAATAGATGACAGTGAAAATGTAAATTACCGTTGGTACAGAGTTCGCCACATAATGTTCACTTGTTTGGTGCAAAAACAAACCATGTTGTGGATTGTCTGAACATACACAGGTCTGTGTATGACATAGTCCGCAATGTTTGCATACAGTCAATATTATGTGGTTCTATGTAAAGATCAAGTATATAAACTGGACTGTACCACTCTGAATACAGGGACTATTAATGAATCTCTATGTCAACTGATAATGAGAATTGTAATCTTGATTTTAAGTTAAAATCTAGGAAATAGCCAGTTTTCATCAGTACCCTGAACACCTCCAGGTTGGCATCCTAAATAGTGTCTTAAATAATTATAAATGCACATTTTTGCTGTTTAAAAACAAACCAGACTGATGAGATGTTACCACATCTACATGTACTCCCCAAATTTTGTTTATTATAAAGACGCATATTAAGTGGACAGGTGCAAGGCACTTAACAGTGCACTACGACAGCAAATGGTAGTAGACAGGAAATTGCAGGTGGCAAAAATCTTTTGAGCTATTTTTGTTGTCATGCAATCTCACATAAATTATTGATTGCCATCGAGTATATCATCAATGCCTTACATGACAAGTTGTCTCCATTATGTCATTTATTGCACATGCACAAAAACCTGAAAATTTGAAGAGCAGATCAAAAATCTTTCTTGGATCACATTTGTAAGTGGGGGGGGGGGGTGCACAAGCACACCGAGCACAAGGCTGTTGCTGCAGGTTTTGATGTGCACTTTTTTGTATACAGTTATTATTAGCATTTGTCCTCTTAAAATGATCACCTTTGAGGAAATGAATTCACTTTGTCATCATTTCTGGTGTTACCTCCTTCATTTACCAGACTGGTATTGTGGTTGGCCAATGTGCCTTTCATAGATGAGTCATCTGACATCAAACTTCGATCTAATTGGTCCAGCTGAGTATCACATGACTTTACTCTCTCCTCTGGTAGATCAGTTCTGTGATTAATGTTTTCAGGTTGAGACAACTTGCTGGAACTCACGGGTCTCGTCCTAGCTCTCGATTGCCTTGTTTCACATCTTACCCCAGTACCCTGTAGAACCATGCAACCATCTCTTGGTGATATCAGTTCCTTACTAAACTCCCCTTGTCTTGGGTTCTCTATCATTACTTGGTACTCCGCGATAAGATGGTTCTGTATGGAGACCTCCTCTTCATCTTGTTGCATCCAAGATTCAAATGGACCTTGATTCAGTTGCCTCCTTTGCAATAACGCTGAGGCACTGAAGCTTCTGTGTGGAACCTTATCATGTTTGATGTCCACCTTTGCAGATGCTGATTTTGTTGCCAGTCTACTTTCTTTAGAGTTGAGTTTCTCTTTGAATGTACTATGAGGACATAAACACAAGTCCTCATCAAGACCACACACTCCACAGAACAGAACTGCCTCATCAATATCTGGCACATCATCTTCAATATCTTGATATGATTCTTCACTTCTGTTGAGCATCTCCTGGGGGCTTACATTCCCCAGATGGAGAGAATTTGTTAATTGAATGCTGTCATCAGTACAGTTTGTTATTTCGTTCATTCTTTGTTGTGTTCCTGAACCATCAGTTCCAGATGGTGGGTCACTTTGTGTATTCCTGTTCCCACCCTCATTGTTTGCGTTTGAACTGTCGTTGTTTCCACTGGATGAGCCACTGCCATTTCCTTGGGAACCACCCTGATTGCCATCTGGGTCTTTGTCGTCATCTTTTCTAAGATGATTGCCATGACAACTAGTACTTGTATTCTCCTGTGCATCTTCATTACTTTCTTCGTTTGTTACTTTCTTATTCTCCTCATCAGGTGATGCATTCTGTTCTTTACTGCTCTCCTCAACAGAAACTATCTCGTTGCCAGCTGATGAATCATCCAATATATTATCAATTTCAGTTTCATCTGAATTGCCTAATTTTTCTTTTAAAGTTTTGTCTTGTCTTGTATCTTGTTCACTAACTGCATCTTGAGTCTCCTCTGAAGTCATTTGGACTTCTGTCCCTGCCGCTTCAACTTGAACGGTATGGATGTCATCTACAGTGACCACAGGAGTGACATCATTCAATCCTTCCGATGGTACGACTGCGTCTTCCTTGGACTCTGAAAGTGTGTTGACTGTTTCCTCTGATAAGCCACCGTTTGGTTCAACAGGTAAAGAGTCTGTATGTATTGCATTAACATCTGATGTTGCGTCATCAGTTACCAACTCTGTTTGGATATTGTCATGATCATTACAACTGTTGTTCATATCCGTGCTATCAGTTCTATCATTGGTCTCTTTGTCCGTACAAATGCTATTCACTGTAGGTTCTACTTTTGCTTCAACTGATTCTTGATTCAATTCCACATTAACCGTAGAATGCTCAACATTTCCACCTGAACAATTGTTTTCAGAAGGTTTAATATCTACTGAGGCACTTTCCTCTTTGACAGGACGGTCTTCTCCCTTAAGGTTTTCAACAGATAAACGCTCAGCCACATCCCAATTGTCCCTCTGAAAACTTTCATTAGTTGGTGTTACAACATCATCTCTACTTTGGCACTCAGTTTCACTTATGGCAGTTTTTTCATCTTGAATCATTAAAAGGCTCTCTTCTCTCAGGGTGCTTAATGATCCTCGTTCTAAATCCAACTCCTTCACAGCATGTTTCACACTCCCATCTTCCCCTAAACCATCATCAGAAACCATGTCTGTTAATTCACAGCTGGCCTGGTCTATTTCGCTGTCATCCATTGAGCTGCGGCGCCTCCCCAGAGTGCTGCTTCCTGTCCTACTTGTGGGAGTCTGAGATCTGGTTTCGGAATCGGCAAAGTAAGCATCATACTTCTGATCCAAATCCCCATCGTCATCAACGATACTCTTCTTAGCGCTGCTTGCTACTCGTTGAACCATGTCGCTGAGCACCATAGCTGCACCTCCTTCGTTCATGTAATCACTCATGGTTGCTTTAACTTCATTAGTCACAGACCCATCTTCTTCATCTTCATCTTTCACAACAACATGAGGAGCATCGCCTGAAGCAGACACCTCCTCTGCTTGCTGAGAATTAATATCCACCTTGCTGTTGCTTTCATAACTGGTTGCGTAGGTATGGGAGATTGGATGGATTCTACTCTGATCCTCTTGAGCATCACTACTCTCCTCTTGAGGATCATCTTCTATATCCTTAACACCGAATGTCTCTGGGATGTCTATGTGACTGGTCAAGGCATCTTGAAGGAAAGACACATTGTCTTCGGAGAGGCTGGCGAGACTGTTCGGTGGCATGCGGACACCAGAGAGGACCTGACTGCCTCCTGATATTTGATCGTGTGTTTCTCCCTCAGTTCTCCTGGAAAAGGATAAAATACAATTCAAATTGTTAAACTTCAAGACAACACAACTTGAGTAACTACCACCCTTACCCGCAAAGAGAGTGTATCAAGTCAGTTTTGGTGCCAAAATCTGGCTAATGAAGGGAAGAGAAAAAATGAATGTCTTTCAGCCGTGAAAGATAACTTTAAAAAAAGAAATTATGGAGAATGCTCTTACAAGGTTTGCTCTTCCAGATCATTTTCTCTCTCTATTGATAACTGTGAAGCAATTGATGTACGATGAACAGATTCTGCAGTTAATGGACGGGGTTGGAATATGTCAGCTGGAAGCATACTCAATAGTTCTCTCTTACGTTGCAGCATTCGACTGTCACTGGGCTCATGATCTGTCTCCTCTGAAACAACAATAACAATTGCAAAGACTAATATGAAAAAATGGAGGTAACAAGTGTCTTATTCAAAAGTTAAAGGTAGAAATGTGTACGCCGTGTTTAACTGAAGGCATTAGTTTCACTTTTGATCTGATTCCACCACTGTGATCAAATGTTTTCAAGATTTTGTTTAACAAGTTAAACTGTTTATTCACCCCTTTAGTCACAGTACTGCCGGAAACCGCCCAACCATTTACACACAGGACCACCTGAAACCGCCCAAGGTTACAAAACACTTCAAATCTTGGGTTTTCCCACACGCTAGCAGGTCACACTAAAAAGCCATCGGCTATGTACATGTACTTCCAAAGGTTCAAGGTGCATTTTATGCACAATAACGTATACAGTGACGACGACCATGCTTACTTTCACCCATTATTGAAAGGCATTTCCATTGTAAACAAATTAAGTTGTTATCTGTAAGTAATACAGACATTGTTGGCGAATTCCAAAGGTATGTTTAATTTATTTCGATCACGTTGTCATCATTTTGTTCTGGTTTGAAACAGCAGTACATTTGAAAAAGGTTAGTGCAAAACTTTTCCTGAAGCACTACCACAATCCATGCATTAATGCATTACAAGCTTTCTAGTTTATTTGATGTGTTGTAATTCACACACTAGAGGCACTCGGTGACTTAGAAAAGACAAATTGCATGTTGGTATTTCTGTTCTTACCTGGTTGAATGCCTTTACAGAGATCTACTGCAGGCCCAGTCATCTTGAACGTATGCAGCGGTCTCAACCTAAATTAAATCAAAAATGGTTTCAGGTCTGTTTGTAGAACTCTTGTCAGTAGTAAGTTAGTGGTTTCTGGAGAGAAGAAATAATGACTTTTTCAAGTTACAGGCAATGCGCTTAAGCTTTTTGTAAAGTAGCCCAGTGGGCTAGTAAACTGTGCATTTTACTTGCCCCCAGGAAGTTTTAGTAGCCCAGATTTTAAACATGTATCGTTTCTGATGCATTAATGGTAGCAATCACAACTGGTTTAATGGTTAAATGAAGTTGCATTCACACTATCAAAAAAATAAATAAAACATTTAAAAAATGAATTGTTCACATCTGAAAAGGAAGAAATATTTAGCAGAATAAACACGTAGGTTGCAGAGTTTTAATGAGATTAAAGGCAAGTTGAGGTGATTGCTAGCCCGTGGCATTTTTTTACTAGACAATGTATGCCGGGCTAGTGTTAAGGGTGAGCCCTAAATTGTATTGTTAAATTTTAAACAGTCTAAAACAGCCTCAAATAAATCAAATAATATTGTTGTCTAACCTTCCTTTGAGCAGTCGTCCCCCTTTCCTGCTCACTGGAGGGGACTGCTGCTTATTCAACACCCTTGTAACTTCCCTCAAAGCATAAATGGTACGTTCCTTCATGTCTTGACTGGGTGAGACTGGTCGATCCTGTAACATGATCAGGTAAATGATTTGGGCGTGTTATGAGGTTAATAAAAAAGGTTGAGAAGAGAATGTACCGGATAAAAACTCTGGTTATTACTTCTTCTGCAAAGCGTATCATTATGTTAAAATTACAATCTCAATTGCATTTTGTGGGCACCTGGGCCCAATTTCATAGAGCTGCTTAAGCACAAAAAGCAGCTAAGCACAACAATATTATGCTTACCAGAATAAGGTCACCAGCCAAACCACCATGTCACATGTACAATTTATGACTGGTATCATGCTCCTTTCTGCTTAGCAGACAATTGTTAAGCAATATTTTCTGCTTAAGCAGCTCTATGAAATTGGGCCCTGGCCAAACAGCCCGAACCTGTCCAATATCAAAAGTATACAAACCTAGCTGTGATGTTTTAAAATTTGAACCTCTCCTTTCCATATTTTTACAAGAAAGTTAGGCATCAGTATGGGAACGGTAAGTTGTCATTTCAAGGTACACAATCTGCAGCTGAATTTATTTGTTTCCAGAATTGTGTTTGTTTAATTAAATGTTTAAATCCACTACAATTTACTTCTTCATCAAAATAAGGTGCAATTAAGAGTTGAACATTCCAAGGGGAAATGTGAAAAAATAAAAAAACAAAGACCCATTCTTAACCATCTGGAAGTCAATTTTAAGTTTTCTTCTCAACCTTTCTAAATTAAGAAGAAACTACAAAAACAACTTTCAAGGCGGAAACTTGTGTAACGCATTTCGAAGTTGCTATTTTGAGGTTGAATCAGATTACGAGAACATCTTGAATAAAAAAACAATTATGAGAATACTCAACCCCACCAAGAATTAGTGGAGCATTTCAAGGGCTAAGTGCCCTTGTCCACAATAAAGTTGGACTGAATGGAACAAGAATCAGATCTATTACAGACTATAATCCTACCAATAAATTTCCATTGTCCATGGACTGAAGGGTCTAGGGATTATCAAGAAAGATGATCCCTTGCAGGTGTGTGTGGTTGATGACTGCTCTACATTCCGACACCCCTAATTCCGAAAACCCCTCTCATAATTTACACACTAGGGTTAGGGTTAGGATTAGGAAAATACACTTGGGGGATGTCAGAACATTGGGATGTCGGAACACAGGGGTGTCAGAACATAGGTGTTTAACTGTTTGGCTAATAATGAATGAACTGAACTGTCCTGATCAGCGTGGAAATGACTTGTGAACAAAATCTACAGTAACCAAAGGCCAAACCTCTGATGGTACAGTACATGAGACTGCTCAAGGGAAGCATGGCTAAGTTCAAAACAATTCAAAAAAAAAACGAAATCCACATATTTGTGCACACTGTTTTAATGAGTGCAGAATGCCAAGATGTATCTTTTACAGTCCACTTACAACTGGCACCTCAGCGTCTACGTCATGCTTAAATGGTTGTGAGACATGAGCATTCGGCTTTGGCGCCAACGTTTCATTTGCTACACTCTGAGGAAGTGGGGCCAGTCTCTGTCGATCATTTGGGGTGCCATGTTGAGGCCAATACTTGTTCCCCATGGACCAGAGGTTCGGAGGGCCTGCCAAGAATGCGGAACTCCTGAAGGTGATGAAAGACGGAAATAACAAAAGTTTCAAGTTTAATGATCTAAATGGTTACCAACAGTAATTTTTGGGAAAAAAACAACAAAATTTATATTAGATGCAGATATCAAATTTATCATTGTAGCCCTGCTGCTTTTGTTCTTAAAAGACACAAGTTTGAACTGGTGAAATGATATACTGTAAAACTTTTTTTTTCAAATGACTGTGACATGATCCCCATAGTGATCTCAAAAACTGTTTAGAAACAAATCTCTCTTGACTACTCTTTAAACTCGACTGTTACTTAAGAATACAATGTAATCTCCAGACAGGTATACAAAGGATTATTCTCCTAGATATATCAATGACAAACCTAACCCAAACAAGGCAAGTAACCCTAACTCCTTATGTCTCGTTTGGATGTGAGAATTGTGTGAAGTTAGACCAAACAAATAACATGTAGTTCAGAGGTGTTACAGTGTCTCAAAATAAACATTTGGGTGATATCTAAGGTTATTGAATCAGTAATGAACTAGAGACAGCTAACTGACTGTAATAAGACTCCCACTTCAAAAGGAGCCAAGTGTATTGAAATATGGTTGAATGTAATTATTTACAGAATGTGTAAACCATGCAACATGCAGACCTTGTTTCAGGAACAGGGCTTGGCTAACAACTGGATCGAAAGCCCTATCCAGTGTTGGCATTATGCCATATATTCAAAACAGAACAGCCCCATTTATTTGTTTGCTCTGGTTTTGTAAAAGTGTATCCACTCCAATTAAAGATCTGAGAAAGCCCTGAAACCTCACAGATTTGTCAACACAAAGACAAAGTACAGGAATGATAATCAAACATTTTTTTTGTCTAAAAAAATGCTCAATGATCATAAAGTTTATACTATTATCAATACCAGAGAAGTTCTGTTTGAAAAGTACAGTCAAAGTCAAGCAAAAAGTATTGGAATACCTATAAAAAATAACTGCATTCGAAATAGGCCTGAAAAAAATACGCACTCAAATCCCCGACAACAAAAACATAAAGTTTGTTTTCATAATTTCACTATTAAAACAGGGACAAAGATTTTGATGAGACTTTTAAAGGCTGGTTGTTTGGTGTGTTAACCAAAAACTTTAGGATGGGAATTAATTTACTCTTCCAAAATCGAATGATTTATTTAATTCATGATGATAGACAATCCATCCACTCAGTAGTTTTCATTTAATAGAAAGCTGTATCGAAATAAGAGATTTAGTTACATATTACATCTGTGCACAGCCACAATCATGGGTACACATTTTTTTCGTGTCCATGTTATGAACAACACTTTGAAAACCAGTGATGTAACAGTTATTACAATGTTTTTTGTAAATTGATTAACCAGCAGTGTGTGAATGAAGAGTAGAAAGTACTTGAGTTTGTCGAAAACAAGATCTGCAAAGAGTTACTCAATATTTATGTGTCGTTCATTTGGTGTCTTTGTAACAAAAAGTGTACCCATGATTGTGGCTGTGCACATTTACAAGCTAATTTGACAAGTGCATGGTGTCTGGTCAGATTCCAAGGATTGCTAACATGCAACACAATATGTGTTGCTGGTTAGGTTACAACACATAATCTATTAATCAACTATTTTTGGATGAAGGGTACATTATTAACCTTCCACAAAGCTATTTGATATCTGGTTTGCACATATTCAGAGAGTTGCTTTTCAAAGTGGTTCATGTTTGAAAGGAGAAATTTAAAACCATATATTGATAGGTAAGATAATTTTGATTATTATTAAATGAGCAACTTACTATTTATCAAAGGTAGCACTTACATAAAGAAATACACAAACTTGAATAAGTAAAACAATTTTTTTAAAGAATCAACCAGAGAGGTACAGACAATTTGTTTCACGACTATCTCTACTTATTTGTTTCAAGAGCAGTCTCCTGACGATGACTAGAGCAAGCTAATCGAAATGTTGAGACAAAAAGAACTCACTCCTCGGCAGTGCAGTTAATTACGAGAAGTCCCCCCGATCCACAAAGCTAAAGTAGTAGTCCAGGCTGATTTCCTACCTCCCGCCCAGGTAGTAGTTAATAAGCAGGACAGTTCTTTTCAGAACTGAGAAGTCTCCCGAATTCCGAAAATCTACTCCGTGGTAGTAGAATTTAATAGCAAGACAAGTTCTCTAAAGAACAAAATCTACACAGCAAAGTAGATATTTTACACATGGCGTTACCGCAAACCGAATATATATTGATACCTCACCATGCAATGCCTCAAAACCCATACATCTCTACTTACTTATGTGTGAAAAAAGAATTATAGTTGTACTGTGTGGTGCTTGGAGTGCCCCTTGATTGGCTCCTTGAAGGTGACCTCTGCATTTGTGGGGTGTAGGCCGACTGGGGAGGGGAACGTGTCTTACGTCCAGTACCGTTGATGAGGGGATCTGGCGTTTCTTGCTACTCGCTGTATGTTTACGAGAATCTGATGAGGGTCTGCTTTTAGAATGCTGCTTGGAATCTGCATTTAATATATTGAGACAAATACATAATTGAGTTGGAAGAATTTCCTGTTGTATGGTGTCAGGGTTCTGCCCACAGTGGTCAGTGTCGGAAAACCCACCCGGCACTCAGGATTCCCCAACCCCCACTGGCAGAATTTTCTGAATTGGTATACCCAAATGGTATCCGAGGCCATTAATTTTGAGTACTTCTTTGATTTGAGTCTATTTATATGATCTACCGTGTAACTGATCCATCTAACAATAGTTTCCAGTGAAACATTTTTCCACCACTAAAGAAATCCTGGGCAGAACCCTGTGGTGTGTATATTTATTTCATTAATTACAAAACAAATTAATTACTAGCGGGTCCCCAAACCATCAACTGGGCAGTTCCACTTAAATGTGACATAAGGGTCAAACATTTAAATGCTTTTTTCTAAAATATTACATACAATATTGAAAGGGTGTATTTTAAAGTATAGAATTAAACAATGTTCTAGACCAACCATTTAGTAAATTAGAGCAATCTGAAGTTGACATACTCACACTGTATATGACTCCAGTATTGTAGGTAGTTACAAAAAAATTATGGTTGCATTTGTTTTCAGTGGAAATTTTACAGGTTTTTTCCACCTAAATTCTTTCATGGTAAGTACAAAGCAATACTTTTACTGATTTTAC
This sequence comes from Pycnopodia helianthoides, assembly GCA_032158295.1. Classification (NCBI taxonomy): domain Eukaryota; kingdom Metazoa; phylum Echinodermata; class Asteroidea; order Forcipulatida; family Asteriidae; genus Pycnopodia; species Pycnopodia helianthoides. The sequence continues at coordinate 14,848,725 of CM063258.1, forward strand.
TGACAAAGACAATTTTATCAACAAAGGAAACCCATTTTACATTGAAAGCCAACTCCTGAATTCATAATGCTCTTAACCTGCTTGTCAGTGTGATGATACGTATTAACACATTTTACACATTTAAAAAATACATTTAAGCATTGTCCACCTTTTAAACATCTAAAAGTTTTATTACTCCCCTAAAATATTGTGATAGAAATTGTTGATACATCTCCAGTTTACAAAAAAAGTAATTGTTTTACTATTAAAGGCAAAGTATACCTTTGGTTTTTTGAACCATTCAATTGCTTTAATCAAACGTAGACATATACAAAAAAACTAAATGTGAAAATTTCTTTTCAAAAGGTTGTATAGCGTTTTTGAGATATCGCCGGAAGAATAATCTGTAATTGGAATACAAAACCTGAAATAATTTTGAGTCCCTCTCTAGCTCTCACAAACCACATTCCTTAGAAGGGAATCATTTCTCAATATGTTATACATTATCAGCAGCTGCAGAGCTTCTTACCAATTAAGTTTTTATGGCCATGCATTAACTTTTGGAGTAATTACGAAAGGTATACCCTCCCTTTAAAGTCTGTTAAAAGCTGTAATAAACCTATTGCATAAGAAATGTCAGTCATGGTAACGTCAGTCACAGAGATCAGTTTGCATATTTGTTAATTTATTCATGAAGAGTCATTTCGATGACTACATGTTTTGGTTACTCTTTCAACTTTTATACCAACATGGATTTAGATTTGTTGCCCTTTTGACATTTCTGTTGTTGCATCACTTTATGTAATGTCTACGGTAAGCCTACCCCCCAAGTCTGAAAAGCTGAATAAGAAATCTAAAAGTTTCAAAATTGTGTTGTGTACTTGAGCGTGATGTAATTGTTTAGAATTTTAGTTAGAGCTGATCCGATATCCAAAACTAGCACAGAATGTACATCAGTCACGGAGGAATTGCCCTCCTGTCTTTTGGCGAAGAGTTGAACGAAGTGAAAAATGTCACTCGATTAAAAAAGAAAAAATTGCAGCATGGAAGAATTCCCTTCTGCCATAGTTTCAGCAATACATAGCAGTTATTATGGTTGTAAACTGTTTGCTGAAAAATCCTAGCTGTCACACCAAATGAGCATTGACACTTTCTGATAAGCTTCATTTAGAATGAAGCCTATGCCACTTTGATTGCACTCTGACAGATAAAACATAAGTTTATGATAAGCTCAGTAACTACAATGTACTACAGCAGGTGAGGTAAAAAGTGCATGGATATTACACTTTGCCCCTATTAATCTGTAACAGTATGGTAGTTAACGACAACTTCAAGCCGGCACAAAATGTCAAATTTTGTATTGGTTAGGAAACAAAAGTACAAACACAAGCACATTTCAATATTCACAATCACTTATTAAGTTTCAACAAGTCAGCTATTAAAAACTTGGAGGAATATTCCTAGTGCTAACTAGTTCCTAATTATTTTAATTGTCGCACAAGATCCAATACCCCATCTCAAAAACCCAAACAATAAGCAAACAAAAGCAAAAACAAATCAACAAAAAGATCTTTGGTGAAAATAACAAACAACATCTCAACCAAAAAACACCAAGCCTTTCACAACATGAAAGACAGCCACTGGTTTACAATTAGTCTGTTGGACAACTTTAATGAACAGGCAGAACTGTTTTTGAAAACCAAATGCGAAATGTAATTAATTAAAAACACTCATGTCTAGACGTGATGTATTTAAATAAAGGGATTGCAAACAACACCATGTTCTGATTGTTTGAATAGCTGCCTTCCATTGTTATGCTAAGTTCACTTGAATCAATTCACACAATACAAATGATACAAGCAATCCTTTTTCAAACACAACATAAGTGCATTCTTGGGTTGACAGATCTATGAATATTGAAGGTGGACGCTTTGGCCCTACTGTGATTGCTCTGTAAACACTCCTCTAGGGCAAATCAACACTACATGGAAAAATAACAATGGCTGATGAGGACTTGAAAAACACTGGGTTTTTTTTCCCAGTTGTTTTTGTTCGCAAGTCCTTCAAAGATAACAAGAATTCGTGTATATTTATGACCCAGGTGTGGCCTCAATGTCTTCTATTTCCATGGTAAACTGGGCCAAACTACATAAATATTTAAAAACATTTCAAATAAATGTTTGAAATGTTTTTCAAATATTTTTGTTTGTGTAACTACTTTATTTTCAGTAGTTTACACTGTTTTTGCTTTTCTTTATCTATTATTATTATTATTATTATTATTTTTTTTGGGGGGGGAGGATTTTATTCAAATTATACCAAATACAATTTGATTGAATAATGATTTCGTAGCAGCTCAGGCCTCAAACTTTGTGTTAAAAAGGGCAAGGCAATAATTTTGTAAATGTAAAAAGGGCATCACAGCATTTTGAATTTGCTCAAACACCCGCAAAAAATCTCCCCCCCCCCAAAAAAAGAAACAAATCTTACGTTATTCAGTAAACCAATCTTTCCAAAGTGTCAAAAATGATGTAATTTTTGTAAAAGAAAGCCTACACGTTGTGTAGTTTTTCGGAAACAAGCCAACATTTCTGAGAAACTGCTCTGTGCAAGATTTTTGCGTGCACACCCGCGATGGTGATAATTGCAATTCGGAAAAAAAAACCTGAGCATGTGCAGACAAGTGACGTCTTTGGTCAAGGCGTTTTAAACAGGTGTTGTGATCTAATGCATTGGGATGTTTCACCAATGGGGAAGTTTAATCTAATGCTATCGCATCATTCTGAAATGCCTTCTAGTATTCAATATTTCTTGCCTTTATTGTAGCATGCAAAGTAACGAGATACATAAAGACTACGAGCCTGTAAATTGGAAATGATGTGACTGCATGCGTTGTAAAATTTGTGTGACCGCATTGTGATGTGTTTTGCAGAACTTTCAAGTGAGTTTTGTTGACGTTTATGCAAACCGTAAAAATTTAAACGTACAACCGGACATATGCATCTTACATTTTTACCACAGGCATCGACGGCAGTTGGATAAAAAGGGCACAGCAATAAATTACTGTGATTTGTCTGTGATGTTGAGGGCATTGCCGCAATGGCATAGGGCACCGACGGCAATGGTGCCGCCGGTAATTTCGAGGACTGTTAGCAAAACAAAAACATCAAATAATATTGATAGAAACATATTTTCTGATTATCAGACATGATATTTGGCCATTGGCAAAAAATAGGACAATGCTACTGATCTATATGTAGATATTGTATAACTACTAGATGTCTCAGAAGCTGCCAGATCAGTCGGGCTTCAAGGCCCTGTCACACCTTGACGTTTTGGCAAGCGTATGCCGACATTTCAAAATGTCTCTAAAACGCTGGCATACGCTGAACTATCAATGTTTTTTTCAACTTTGGGCGTACACATAGCGAACAGTAACTTATATAGATTGTTTTGATAACTTATAAATAACTTTTACAAACGAATGCTTAGCGTGTTGCCGGCATTCACAACTTATGCCCAACGATAGTCAAACTTTTAAGCATAGTGCGAGGCAGCGTATCGCCGACAATTACGTACCGTGTAGCCTATAAAAAGGCTGCCACTCGATGATTCAAATCATAACTGCACTAGACATCGCAGTATCAACATCACCGTCTTACATGTCCGCTATGCCAAAGAAAACTTTGAAGAACGCTGCCAGTACGCCATTATACGGTAGCTGTTAGTTAGAAACACGTTCAGTAAGTTTTGTGGTCTTCCGGAACACGTCAATTACGTCTACATACGTAAATATGCGTTTGCGATAAGTTCGACATAGGTTCAAAGCACGTTACTCATAGGTTAGAAATAAGTTTTGTGTTCGCTAGGCATTACCTCGACGTATGTCGATTTATGAGTAACTTACAAGTGACGTGTGTAAACGTGTTTCAACGATCGTATAACTTACCTACAACTTATGCGGGACGTATGAGCCTCATGCTGGCATACCCCGAGAATTCTTGTGCATGCACAACAATTTTCAATGACCTCGCCGTACTACGACGTATACCAGCGTGCTTCAACGTGCTTTTAACTTATACAAAACTTACCCATAACTTATTCGGCGTACGCCAGCGTATTCGCCAAATTTTTCATACGCTGGCTAAAACGTCAAGGTGTGACAGGGCCATGAGAAAACAGAACTGATGACTACTCAACCATGTACAAGCCTAACACTCAAAGGAGAAGTCATCAAACAATCGCAGACTTCAAATATTTGGGGGTCAATGATGGCATCGTCAGAGTGACATACGACGACAAAGATCTGTTGCATGGGGTGCTTTTTGGAAACTGAGAAGGATATGGAAGTCTTCTACCGTGATTCAAGAGCTAAAACTAAGCATCTTCAAGAGAGCCTGCCTACCTATACTGCTATATGGCTGTGAGACATGGATCCTTACCAAGCACCTCGCTGAATATCTCAACAGCTATCACACAAACTGCCTCCGAATCATACTTGGAATAAAACGTCTCGACAGGATTACCAACACCATGTTGTACAACATCAGCCACCAAAGTGCATTAACTCAAACCATCCAAAAACGACAACTCAGATACCCATCTGATACACATCCTGCGGAAGCCTACCAATGATCCACTCAACATCTATGCTCTCTACTCCCCATTGCATGGCCGGCGCAAACAAGGTCGTCAGCGCCTGCTATATGCTGAGTACATCGGAAGATTAGTTTCACCGGATGTTCTGCTCTCCCCGCTTGAGATTCGGAGAATAGCACAAGACGGGAGAGAATGGGAAAAGCTTGCGTCTGCCTGCTGTGCAGCCGACTGATGATGATGACTTACATACGTATATAATCAACATGAATCAGGTGATAGACTACTCAGGCTATTTATTAACAATTTTGCTAACTTTTCTAAGGACAAACAAAACGGAAATCGGACTAAAGTAGCACTATATCATGCCTGTTATGAGTGCGTTTTCAATTTAGTTTCCTTTGCAGCCATGAAGTTTGATTGTACTTTCCATTTCACTAAAAACTGTTATAAAACATGAACTTGCATGAAAAATAACTTTTAAGGACAAAAGAAAAATATGTTAACTTACCAACAAGTATTTTGTCAACAGGCAAGTTGTCAATGCTGAGGAATGGCGGCGGCTGAATACAAACATAATATACATTGTAAATCATTTGTCTATATTAGAGGTAGGGTCATCGTTTGGTAAAAAATTGTGTTGTTTATATCGGACAGCTTACTTGTTATAATGATGGTAATGGTAGTAAGCATCCTGTGAATTAATTTAAACTAAAATACCCCAGTCGGCCTTGCGCTTAAGCTTTTTGTGAAGTAGCCCGCCGGGCCAGTAAACTGTGCATTTTACTTGCCCCCAGGAAGTTTTAGTAGCCCAGATATAAACAGGAATTACCATATAAATGTAATGTTCTGACGTGTTAATGATTAATGATCAAATGAAGTTATATTCACACACTCAACAACGATTAACACATTTTATACATTCAATATTTACATTTGAAAAGGAAGAAATGAGCACTTTAAACAAGTAGGTTGCACAGTTTTTAGTAGCCAACAGGGCAAGTTGAGAAGTGGTGTTTACTAGCCCAAAGCATTTTTTACTAGACAATGTACGCCGGGCTAGTGTTAAGGGCAGCCCTGCCCAAGTTGATTAAAAGTCAATAAAAACATTAGGCCTAGAATATGAGAAACGATTCAAGCATGAATCGTTTCTCAGATTTCTGAGGGCTAGTGCCCATTCGCGAATACTGCGGACAGAGATATGGTTGGTACCTGCTGTCACCTTCCTAAATGTGGATTCAACGCTTGTGTAAAACTACCTTTACCTTTTGCTGTTTTTCTCAGTAAGCAGACACTGTATTTAGCTCAAGTTTTCACAGGTGACTTTTATTGTGTGTTTCTTTATAATTGTGGCTATAAATAAGCATTACGTTGACAAAAACCAAACGATGACTCTATGAATGATGAATAAAAATACATGTAAAAAAAGGTCAAAATTTAAACCAGTGTTTTGAGGTCTTCAAACACTTTTCCTTGACCGTGACAGTATTTCAGGTGAAAATTAAATAGCAGTTAGTAATGGTATAAACGTTATAATCTGTCAGTAAGCTTTCAGATTGAAAAGAAAATTAATATGTTTTTGATAATATTTATCAATAACCAACCTGCACAACGTCTGTAGTGGCAGTTGAATACAGCAAGGATGTTGTTTGGATCATATTTAATTGGCATATTTAAAAGGCAGTGGATTTTTAGCCGGCACAAGCTTTCTTTAAATAATAAACGATATCCGGAAGGAGCACTGAACATGCGCAGTGATAGTTTTTTTTGGACTTGGAAATTTTACTGTGACAAATGTTAGGCTGGTTCTGTGCCAACATTGTCATTGACTTTGTATTTATTTAGTGTAGAGCAAAACTTTATTGTTAAAAAACTATAGGCTAAGTAGACAAAATGCGTTTATTTCAAAATAAAAGGTTGTAAAGCCAATTGTATTTACCTCTTCTGGTCTCCGTGGTCTTGCTCTTGAGCGTAGAGTCTGGCGAGATGCATGAGGGCTAGTGCCAGGGGAATCGGACACAACATGCATCACTGATGAATCTGGAACACTTACTCCGCTGTTGTGTGGCTTCTCTTGTAACCGAGCTTGTTTCCCAATAATCTGAGTGGTTTCCATGAAAGTAGCACTTTGGTCTTGGTCTCTTATAACTAAATTTGGGCTGGAGCTGCTGGACGTTAACCCTTGGCCCAGTGAGCCACCACCAGATGAGAAACGTGTTCGTATTACCTTCTGCTGCGAGGCTGGTGTGTCACCGTCCGAAAGGTGGCCATCGCCGCCGGCCGGGGATTCCGCAGCGGGGGAACCCCTGTTCGTTCCCGGGCCAACAGGGTCTACGTCTTCCGCTTGTTTTACCGCGACAGGGTCTCTCCAAGTGATCGAGGAAGGCACCATGTTGGTAACCTGTTCGATCGACATGACTGCTTGCATGGCAGCAGCACTTCAAGTCGTTAAAAATCATACAAGGTGAACCATTTTCCGTACAAAAGTCAACACGAAAACTGTGTCACTTGTCGGCCATCTTGCTGAAGCAAATTAACTGTAAATCTACTGAAATATCCCTCCGCATAATTGATTGGAAAAGTTTATAAACTTTGTTGGATCAAAAAATCACCACTTGTATCGTTACAATTCAGATAAAATTAGATGAAAATTGATTTTGTGAAGGGTAAAAATATGACATAAATGCACTATTATAAAAAACAGGCCCAAACAGGATGACCTATATTTATTGCGCAGCAGCACAGTCTAGACTTTGTTTAGGTAGTGCGCCATGAAGCGTCCGTTGCTATCAACTACGTGCACGGTGCATTGCCTTTATGATCCAACATAAACAGAGTGAATGACAAGTAAAGTTGTGCATAATGCATGTAACTGTGCATTGTGTACACAATAAGCCACCGCACCGTCATGTAATAATTGAAAGGCATTACCATGTGGTGAGGGCGTGCACTTTCTCCAAGGATAACTCCTTCAGAATGCCTGACGGTTGTGGACCAACATTTGCAGAAAGTTAATTGTCTTTGATACATAAACACCTGTACGTTAAAAACCGAAGCACTAAAAGTAATTGATTTTTAAAGCTTATTCACCAAAAGTCTTAACCCGGCAAGTAAACTTTATTTAAGATAAGTGCATCGTCTTGAAGGACACATTTAACAAGACGGGAGAGACTGGGGTCGAAAAACCTCATACAAGAGTCAGTCCCTTGATTATTGAACAAGAACACGATCGATACCCTGTAATATTCCTCCATGATACAATAAATTGTTCAACTCAATAACTCACGCCAGTTTTAGTAACTTTTCATTGTTGCCATTAGTTTTCTCACCCCTTCAGTGCTATCTTTTGCCCCATTTTAGTGTTCTTTCAAGAGTCATTAAAACAATGTAACCAACATTTCACAACTTTTAAGCAGATAATTGGTAGTTTAGTAATAAGCGCTTCTGCTAACCGTTGTCGGATTTTGTTCTCAAATTTTCTTAATAGCATTTCGCATTGGGATCGTTTCTTAAATTATATATTTGTTCTAAATTGTTTTCATCAACTCTAAAGAGTTAAAGGAACATTACAGAATTGGTAAGACAAAAAACTTGTAAAATATACTTTTTGATCACAGGTTTACATAAAACTTATTCGGTCTAATGATGATGATAGTAGAAAACATCCCTTGAAATATTTCTGTCTGAAATGCCATATTTGATGAGAAATGAATAAACTAATTTTCCGATTGGAGTTTATCGCTCACTGAGCGTTTTATTCATTTGTTGAATCTATATGATTTCATGCAAATGTGTAATCGGTTTTTCACTATTTTCTCGCGACCCAGATGGCCGATCGATCTCAAACTTCTACAGGTTTGTCAGTTTATGTATATGGTGGATTACATAAAGTGCTTACACTGCCAGCAACTGTTTTGTTAGCAAAAAACAATTATGTAATGTTCCTTTAAAGCTACGCAAACTTAAAGTAGTCAAAACAACTTGTTGTCAATTTTCTCTGCTCCTTTATTGAACACTTGCTGACCTTACAATATATGTTATACTTTAATTGATAAGGTTTCGGGAGGTTCGGTGAAATAAATAAACACTAAAAAGGGCCTAGGACCTACTTCTGATATGAACTATGTGGTAGTTTCTAAGCAAGATTTATCAAAATCTTGGCACTAATACTTCATAAAGGTTAAAATCATGATGCAGTCACAGAGAATAAAAATAAAAAATAAAATAAATAAATAAAAATACAAAAGCAACATTCCCCCTAAATTGGGACTAATCAGTCCCAACCCAGAGTTAAGCTTTATCTTCTCACCCTTTTAACGCCAAAAATCAGTCAATTCAAGAAACTCTCAATAAGTTGATTTGATGAAGCTACACTTTAGTTTGAAAAAGAGGAAGAAGCAGCACCCTCTGTCATCTTAACTTAGATGACATTTTGTTCAATCAAGTAATAAACCACAAAGGAAAACTGACAAGGTAATTTTTAAAAGAACTTCAGGCTGAACAAAGATAAATTGACTAGAGCTGGACTTGAACATGCAACCTCCGGATTAACGTGCCAACACTCTACCAACAGAGCTATCTAGCCCTAATGTTGGCGGTCTCCATATTTTGTCCAAATCTTTGTTTGGGGGTGCCAGTCAGAAGCAAGGGATCACACCCAAGTTTATATAATATAACCTGAGAAGCGGCAGCAGAGGTATCACCTTAATGAGATGCAACCTTTTACTTCAAAAATCAGGTAAGGAACCACAAAGGAACACTGACTGGGTAAAAACAAAAACAAATTGGGTTGAACAAAGACAAATTTAAGAGAATGGGACTCTTAACCTGCGACCTCAGGATGAACGTGCCAGCACTCTACCACCTTGGCAGTCTAGCCCTAATGTTGGCGGTTTCCCTATTTTGTCAATATCGTTGTTTAGGGGTGCAAGACATTTGTTTTAAGATACAATATCATTTTTATTTTGAATTGCATCTCCAATTTTTTGAAAGGATTAAATATATTATTTCTGGCAGCATTTAACCAGGCATCCATGCTTTCTTAATGAAACTGTTACAGAGCATTCTGGTGTTACTTGTATTTCTGAAAAGTCATTTTAATTCTACACAAACTTTATAATGAGACCCCTTCCCTTTTACTTTAACATAAATTCATCTATTTAAAGTCAAGTCAAGTAAAGCGACCAAAACATTGAATGATTTTAGCTGTGCAGGGGCTTTGGCTTTTGGTTGCAGTAACATTTGAGTATTTTGAAAATGCAGTTATCTAGCAACAGTCTCAACCAAAAGTTATCAATACTACTGACACTTAACTACATAGCAGATAAATGAGGATTTACAAAACCAGCCAATAAGAAACAGACATTTTCTTTCTTTTTGAAACACTGTGCTGGTATTTTGACAAAAAGACTTCACAGTTCTTATGTTTTTAAGCCAAAGATGAAACTATTGCTAGACAACACCTTTATTATTAAAACATAATACCAACATTGTTTTCCTCCAGATTAAAAAGTGCCGAAATGGAAACAAATCTCAAAACAATTTGCACGTACTGTTCATTAATTTCAACTAATTAGATCATCCCTCGGACAATACTTCCATTAATATCTCATTATCTACAGCAAGAAATATAATTCACATTTATAATAGACACTGGTATACTTGTGGAAACTTAATTATTTCCGGGAATGGAGGGGGGGGGGTGGGGAACTGGGCCAGCGATGCATTACAAAATGTTGTTCAATGAGCAAAGAAATAACTGAGTTAATACAAATTATTAAATACTCTAAGTCTTGTCTGGTGGAGCCCTTTATACAAATCCAACCACAAGGTAGGGCCATAGATTGGTTTTTGTCAATGTAATGATGATTTATAGACATAATTATACAGAAAGATACAATAAAAGTCACATGTGAAAGTTTCAGCTAAATGCAGTGTCTAATTGCTGAGAAAACACCAAAAGAGGTATTTTCACAAAAATGTCAATCCATCCACTTTAGCATTCACGAATTGACACCAACCCTCAAAAATCTGAGAAAAGATTAATGCATGAATCATTTCTAAGGTTCAAATGTTTTTGGGTGAAAAATTATCCAAACGAGTTTTACTTCAAAGGTAATCCTTTCTCAAAATAGTATATACTATCAACAGCTATCCAATTAAGTTTTTATGGTCATTAATTTTTGATGTATTTACCAATCTATGACCCTACCAATAAAAGCTGTTGCATACGCATCACAGTTACCCTGTCCTCCCTTTTTTGAGTTAAGTTACACAAATTGAGATATTGTTCCTTTCCTGATATTATCAATGCAGATGCTGTTTGAAACACAATGCACACCACAGTGATTTGGCCCCCAAATCATTGCAGAAGTAATTAATGGTGTCCTTTACAAAGGTCATAAACTGCACAATTATAACAAATTGATGCCTATTCTGACCAACGATATTGGTTTAGAATGTCACAGATTATACAAGTAATTCAACCAGTCTTCAATTTTGCTGTTCCTAAGAAGAACTGCAGCGTTCTATCGACACAAAAAGCTGCAGCCATGTCGGCAAATAGACCCTGGAGAAGGAATGCTCGGAACTGCAATGAAAATGAAAAAAAAAACATGTTTGTAAGTGAAGTTAAAAATGAAGACAAAGAAACTAGCTACAGCCTCAAAACAACCAAATAACTTTTCAACTATGTCCAGTTATTTCCAAACTCATTAAAAGAAACACTACTAAAAGTGCCTATGAAATTAAAACTCTTAAGAAAAAAAAAACTAGCTACTTGAGCGAAAAATTGTTAACGCACGGGAATTCTATTTAAACTAGTTTATAATGTGTTTGCTTATCAATTAATTGTAGTTTTGATATTTTTAAACTTCTGAATTTTTTTCGTAATTATAGATAAAAAAATTAGGTCCCAACCTCAAGGTTTTGAAAAACTAGCTACACTTCTGCCGTTGACATTGTGTGTCAAAGTGACAATACTTTGACCTAATTTGTGGGATGTTGTTTTGTTATACCTCCATGTTGCAACAAAGCAGCTCTACAAAACTGAGCTCCCACAAATGACGTAACATGAGTGAGGACATAACAAGGCTTTTCAAGAATCTTTCTCTGAAAAAAGTTATTAAAACTTACGTTTTTTTAACAATTAAAATATGTTTAATCTCATGTAATCTCAATTTCCTTATTGATTGAAATTTTTTTAAAGGAATTTCACTTATTGCCGTTTTCATTCCAGCTGGTCTTAACAAAACTTACCTCTGGCTCAAATTCTATAATCTCAAATTGTTGTGATATCTCCGGTACTATGCCTGTTGTCAGAGCTATAATAGCAACACCTGACAACAGCAAACTATACAATAAAGCTTTGTTGTCCTTGAGGCTCTCCATGAATGGATGACCCTGCAGAGAGGAAACAGATTATACCAATCAAATGAAACCCAAGTTGTGTAAAGTTGCTAAATGGCAAGGTATCGACCCAATTCACCTGACGTCATCATGGGCGCCACAATGGCGCCATTTTGGGAGTCAACCCTGTGTGTTATACACTACAGTGTAGTGCGAATTTTAGGTGACACGGCATTTACACGCTCACCTGTTGACTCCCAAATTGATGAGTGTGGCTTAGTCTCTACATGTGACGTCTGTGCATGCAAGGGGTCACTAGTGGGTAATTTGTCTTTGCTGCTTATTTCTCTAACCATACATGAGTAACGACACTGCATTTAAATGGACAATTTCCCCAAAGATGAACACATTTTAGATGGTAACGTTTTGTTTGCAGTATGAACTTAACACCAAGTAAGCTTTTAGCTTTTAAAACCACAATTTGTTTTCTCTTTTACCACCAATACTATTTGTATCGCTGTTTAACCGATACAAACATATTTAAAAACAGTGAATGATTTACCTTGTAGTTGACTGCAAATGTACTAACTTGAAGCATCATTGATATAATGTAGACACTGCTATTCAATAAGTTGGGTTGAAAATCTTTTTCAAGATCGGGAAACTTCGCCTCCCTGAAATTCAAGTCCAAAACAAAATGCTTTGGAATGGTTGCTAAATTTATAATTTAATAGTTGGGTTGACTGGTCCAAACAGGAACTGTGTAAATTTGGTAAACAACTTCAGACAAAAATGTCACAATAATGGGTGAAGATGTGTAGTTCCTTTGGTATTTGGTATGGTTCTATGTTTTATTCAAATATTATATTTGACCAATAATCATCATTAATCTAGGTTAAAAGAGAGCAGCCCAAATAACATGGATCATTAAATAATAATCGGCTCTCTTTTTTCGTATTTGAACATTGGAACCTGTTAAAGTGCACGAGTTTGTTTGCTTCACGCGACACAGCATTGTACGTGGAACCAAAGTGGTCCCAAAAACGTTTGAATATGCGCGAAAAGAGCACAGTCTATAGTCAGCAGAGCACTTTACACTCGGTGCTTTCAGTTTCTGAGAAAAATCTCAACATAACAGAATGGCACAACAGTCCAACACACAATCATGCCAGCTAAGATGTCACTAACAGGTTGATATATTATGCAGTCAAAGTCAGTCATACTCACCTAGGAGGAGATCTTGCTTTAGCCTCTCTAATAAGATACACAAGACACACAAAATGAACTGCAAACTGAAGCAGCACTGTCAATATAGTGTAAAGATTAAAGATGTTGGGTAGCGGACGGCTCTTGGATAACGTCTTCAGTGGCTGTACAATAAAACAATAATGTATCAGATGTATTCAATATTTTACCACAAACCCACTGAAGCTACCTCTAGAAATAATATTTTTGTTACAAAGTTTTTGTGAAAACCAAAAGATGTTTAGATACAAAAGCTTTGCATTATTTTAATTCAATCATTACTAAATGATCCAATAATTCAGAGTTCTACTTCAACAGCGTCAGGCACACACTTTTCCCAACAGAAATTATTACCCAGCATTTTATTATGGTATAAGTTTTACAAATCAACTCTTCATTATTTATAAAGTTTATTTTGTTTATTTGTAGTTTATTAATCATCCCTCTTCTAACTTAATCAACTTTTTATAAATTACAAACTCACAAGGAATACATAATTACAAATCAAAGACCAAGTACCTTTGAACGAGAGATAAAGAGAAAGCAGCCAGCCAGTAGCAGTCCTTGTAAGGTAGCCTGGCCGTCACTAAACTTGACCCCATCCAAGTATAAGACACTTTGGCTGTAGGCTAAGATGAGTGCATTAAGGGCTAAGATCTTGAACATCTGTAGAGTGGTGACCAGGGTACATCTTCCTTGCTTGATGATGTGGCAGACTAAGAGATAAGAGTGAGACAAAACTTAAAGACCTTCAAAAAGCCATCGAGATAAAAGCCTTCAAAACACAAACTATTGTGACTAGAACTCTTCATCGTGGTGTGGCCATCTTGGCATTCTCCCATTCAATCCATAGTAACCAAACAGAGGCTGAAAGAAAAAATATCTGCCCCTAGATCAAAATGAAAACAAGAACTATCATTGTTACTGCACACACAGGCAACTTCTTACTGCAGTGTTTAAACACACAGTACGTACCGCATATGATAGAAGATAGCTTGGATGTGAATGGTGATGCAATACTTGCGTCTCCAAGTTTCACCACCTGAGGCTGATCTTGCTCATCAATCTCCTTCAAGATGGCATTTAATCGCTTCTGTTAAAGAATACATCATACTTGAATTTAAGATGAAGCAGTTTTTATTCCTGGCTACATTTACAACATTCGTGAGTAATATTTACTCTTTTGAACACCATTTATTCTATTTTTTGTGTGGTTATTTTGGTGCGTCTTCTTGTCATTTGGGCATTTTTTGGAACTGGGGATATGCAGAAAATCATAGCAAATTGCTGAACACGTCATAAACACAGAGATTTCCTTGGGCACTTGTGCAAACCGCAGATGTCAAAATTAAAAAAAAAGTAATACAGCGACCCAATCAATTGGTCTAGCTAAATCAATAGTTTGGACCAGCCTAACACTGTAGTGCAAGATGAGTAAATGTGAAAACATACCCTAGTAACATCCTCCCCACGCTGCACTGCTCTTGTCTTTGCTGCTTTGCTGGATCCCCCTCCTGCTGATTGCCTGGCCCTGACTGCATCTGCCACTGTCTTCTCTCCCTTTCCCTTACCTCTCACGTCAGGTTTCACATTATTTGCTTGCTCCTAAAATGGCAACAAACAGAATATTATATGTGTAATTGTTTATTTATTTGTTTATTTAATGACACATTGAACCAAAGAAGTGCGAATAAAGGTTGTCGAAAAGGAAATGAGAACTGTACAGTTTTAGATGTGGGAGGAAAACCCCTCCAATCAGATAGGGACTGAAAACCTTATCAACACGTAAGGCTTCTACAGAGGTAGAAGGCAGGGAAAGAAACCACTGAGCCAACCTGATGCCAAATAATGAGCATTCTTGATGCATGAACTACATCTCTTGAATCACTCTGCTTAAGTACTGTTCCTTACCTGTTCCTCTTTGGCTTTCCTCTTCATTTTCTCAATGGCTCTCTCTGGAATGTTGGATAACAAAGCTGCACCTACAAAAGCAAAACAAATAATATCGTATACTTCTTTATCAAGACTACAATATTTCGCTTCTTGAAGTTGCAGGCGTCCAAAAGATGATTCAAGTTTACCTGATGACCAGGGAAAGTAGTAACAATGGCTACTTTATTGGCAGTTAGGCACAGTACAAAGTTGTCATTTAAATCCAGGTGATCACTGTGGGGACCTTACTACAACAGTTTGCTCATTACCTGTTCTGATTTATAGATATCAATAAGAGAAATACCCACATAAAGATTGTTAACGTACCAACGTGAGCGTGCTTCAAAGCACCTACATCGTTTGTCCCATCTCCACACATCAGAGTTACATATCCAAGACGCTTCAGGGATGTCACAACAACTTCCTTAATGTTTTAAAAGAAAGCAAAAACAAAAGCAGAAAAACTAATTTTTTAATCTATGAAACCAAATCAGCTGTCTGTATATTATATATAACACATCAACACTTACTGCCTTGAAGTTTTTGATTTACATACAACTCATTGTGTCAGTGCACAAACGTCCAATCTCTCAAAATAGCACTTTAGTTACGCACAAGTTTGAAATTGTCAAAACAAGTATCCACCAAAATATGACATTTTTGCACAGAGCCTTTTCATGCAAGATGCATTATATTTGCAAAATTGAGATACAACAGTTTTGCACTGACACAACAAATTTCTTGAATTTTAAAATGTTTTTCACACAATGTTTACAGACAAAATGTTTAAATGACAAACAATAACCTTTTGCTTTGGGGCTACTCTAGCAAAGACTTTGATGTAGGGCAACACAGTGTTGAAGAACTTCACACTGACACTCTGAGTGTGCTTTAAAGCCTGTAGGTATAAAAGGAGAAAAATTTGCAATATTGAAGATAGTGCAACGTTTTTGCTTTAGTTACAGGTACGATCATAGATTAGTTTTTGTCACCATAATGCTGATTCGTAGGCAAAATTATAAAGAAAGATACAATAAAAGTCACTTGTGAAAGTTTCAGCTAAATACAGTGTCTACTTGCTGAGAAAACAGCAAAAAACTGTCAAGGTAGTTTCACAAGTCAAATCCATCCACGTTTAGAGAGAGGTAGAAGTAGATGTGCTGCCAGGATGGCGCCCAAGGTTAAGAAAAAGGCATCGAAAATGCCCGAAAGGCAAGCAAGCTTGCCTCCAAGGCGACACAAGGGCAATCCACCTTTTCAAAGGGTAATCGTTGGTCTCCCTATGCAGCGGCAATGTCTAGAAGAGGTCGTAATCAGCGGTCTTTTCGCAACAAATATCCTTCCAGACAGGGCACCAGGCAACCTAGGAACAACGATAGCAACTACAGGAAACCAAACAATTTCAGATCGCCCCAACGCCAATCGACTGACGGTACTCCAAACAAGTAGCCCATGTACCATCATCGGGGGGACGTCTCAAACTTTTTCTTCCTCAATGGAATACACTAACTCAAGACAGATGGATTCTACTGCTTGTAGAAGACTATCGGATTTCGTTTTTGCAAGCACTGTTTCAGACACAAGTTCCTACAACCTGTGTACGTACACCTGCCCAGGAGGCAATTTTTTCACAAGAAGTGAACAAGTTAATTTTCAAAGGAGCAGTTTGCCCAGTTCAGCCCAAGCAGGGCCAGTTTGTTTCAAGTTTGTTTCTAATTCCGAAGAAATCAGGAGATCTTCGCTCTATTATAAACTTGAATCCACTGAACATGTTTGTGGCTTACGAACATTTCAAAATGGAAGGTCTCCTCATCAAAAACGACTTCCTATGGTCCATCGACCTGAAGGACGCCTATTTAACAATTCCTGTTAACAGCAACCACCATCAATTCCTCTGTTTCAAATGGCGGAACCAAATCGACAACTTTGTTTGCCAACCGTTCGGCCTTTCCAGTGCACCTCCAACATTTACAAAGGTCCTGACGCTAGTGGCTACTTATCTCCGGCAAAGGGTGGAGCAAATCGTATTACAAATACTGTTCCCGGTGCAACGTCTGCCCTGAAGAAGGCAAACACTATTGTGCAAAAATTCTGCAATTTTATTTACTGGTTAGCACCTGAATTACATATATTTTTCCTTACTGTACGTCAATAACAAAACAGTGCACCAAGGATTGACATAGTCAACTTTTTAAATTATTAATGTTAGCCTATCATTCTCAAATTCAATGTATGCCTACTTCATTTTAAACAGTAGCGCAATACGCGGATCGTGATATGGGCCGTGCAATATACAGTCAGTGCGCAGGGTGTTAGATAATGAGGCCGAACACCAGATTTCATTTGCAGCTGCACGGCGGTCTCGGACCCTTTGAGATTTCGCGTGAATGCGCGAGCGTTCCGAGGTGACCCTGCAAGATTGGCTACAAGTGCCCACTGGAGGGTAGTGTTGGGTCAAGATGGAGTGAGAAGTTTCTTTAAACATTTTCGTCGTAAAATAAACCCATTTTTCCCAGATTTTAGGTACCAAATACTTGTGAATCTTCGTCTGAAATGTGATTAAAGTTTCACACTTTTTGTTGATTAGCTTTACATTTAGGGTGCCCCTGACTGTTTCGAGCACGATTGAGACAAACGGAGTCCATATTCTGATAAACGAAGGATCGTTCTTTCGATACGTACCACATACACTTCTGCAGGTTTAGCCGTTAATGTTTTTTTCGGTGCAAAAACTTTTGCAAAAAACGTTATTTGTGCCGTATCGTTTTAGCTTACGTGACGTCATCATCAAATGGCGGGAGAAAAAGGCCTTATGGTTTTTACTTGTTCTTACGACGCTATTTATTTTGTCATGTTTTTTGATGATCTTCTTGACAAAAATAATGAAATTTTGTTATGAAAATTATATTTCGTTTATGCCAGTTTTGGTTTCTGCGACGTAAAGATACAGATCCTTCCAAAGAACTGAAGCTAAACACGGCCAAACACCATAACAACGAATAATAGTCGGGCACCGGTTTCTTGTCAACACAAGCCCTCGTAGATTGCATGACCGGGGCAGGGAATCGTGCCAAACCATGGTTGCCTTGCGTTTTGTTTACGTAGTAGCTGATTAGTCAGTTGGCACGCTTGGCCGCTTGGCACACTGCACATCCTGACCACTCACACTCGGGCTCCCATTAGACCAACGGGTAATGGCGGATTTTTCTACCGAGAATGTTAACGCTGACGGCGACGGATACTTAGGGTGCCCCCGACTGTTTCGAGTGGTTTCAGAAAAAACGACTATAGCATATGAGTAGATTAATAATGTACCTAAACACCCATGATTCAAGTTTTTCTGCACAATTCCGTTAAATGCTAGAAAAGGGACTTTTTCGGAAACCGTTATTTTTGTACAACGATGATAATTTTTCTAGTCGAATATTTCTCAATTCTGAACAATTA
The DNA here is from genome assembly GCA_032158295.1 of Pycnopodia helianthoides. Lineage (NCBI taxonomy): Eukaryota > Metazoa > Echinodermata > Asteroidea > Forcipulatida > Asteriidae > Pycnopodia > Pycnopodia helianthoides. Next base: position 14,867,271 of record CM063258.1, read on the forward strand.
AAAATTCTTCCATGATTTTTATTATTACAATAAAGCATTCCTCGTTCATAATATTACGGTTTTGTATTTTTACATGGCTGAATTTTCACGGTATGATTTTTTGAAAATGTGCCCTCCTAGCTCATTATATATGCAAAACTGCGACTGCCGTGCATACGCTACAAATGAAAGGAAGCACTTTTCCGAACGCTGCGCACTGACTGATATAGGTTTATATCACACTCCTTGTTGCCATGGATTGACCAATCAGAATTCAAGAATCAAGCCTGCTTGGAGATCAAATTATTTATCAAGAGAGTGTGGTCTGGCCTAAATAATCAGAATAAGAGTGTGGGAAGCCAAGTAAGTGGAAAACATGTCACTAATGCTTGCCTGCTCCATTGATTCCCATTAGAGCTGCAGGTTTGACTGAGGATGATGCAGATACTTTGAACCAATTTTGCAATAATCAATCAAGCAATCAATCAATCAATCTACCAAAACTTGTGGCTGGTGTGGACCGTCAGAGAAAGGAACCCTGCTACATCTCTTCTTCCAATGCCCATCGATTCAACCAGCGCTGAACCTACTGCATCGGTGCCTCAGACAACTACTTCCTGAACTGACACTAACTTTCGAAACGTACTGGTGCCTGATCCACCACAGCAGGGGCCGACCGAGAGAAAACGTAGATTTAGCTAACTATTTAATTGTCAGTTTCAAAGCCAGTGTATACTGGTTATATGTACACTCCAACTACAAAGATTGTTTAGAAACCTGGAAATATCGTATTAAGAGTAAAATCATGATAGAATACCGCTACTACCAGCTCCAGAACAATGTTCCCCTTTTCCTCAAGAAATGGGGTCTCTGCAACATATTCAAAATCACTGATAATGAAATTGAATGGACTCTGTAATTTTGTGTTTTCCTTTTCTGCCTTGCCGTTTATCTAATGAAATTGCTTATGTATTAATGTGGATGTAAATTCAACCCCAGCTACCGACCTGTACTTTGTGACAGTCATTTCTTGTCTATTTATGTAAATTTTTAGTTTTCTTTGTTTTTTGTATACTCTGTATATTTTGTGAATGAATAAAGTATTTGTTTTGAAAAGTCAAAAAAAGTCAATCAATCAATTAATCATCACGCATTTGTAGAGGGCCATCATTCTAGTTGCCTATTCCGAGGTGCTTAGCAATGTGAAGGAAAAGTTTAAGACAAAAGAGTTTACAGAATTTCATGTGGAGATGACAAGTGCAATGGACCAAATGTAAGCAGATTCGAAGAGATGAGTCTTAAGCTAGCTTTTGAAGATCTGTAAGGAGTCAAGTGTACTTTGGTGTACACGAACCAAAGCTTCACACAATGATCTTGATTCAATTGGCATCACATGAAGAAAGATCAGGAAGTCAGAAACAAATACAATCAGTACCTACCTCTCCAGTCATACACAAGTCATGACCATGAAGCAATTCTTGCTGTTCTTCTTTACTACCAGGTACCATGGGTAATGTCACAGTATCATCTATGGACTGCCAGTGCCAATCTAAAAGAGTTCAGCACCAATTTGTATGAAAAACAAAGGTATTGACAACATAGGGAGACTGCCAACATTAGGGTTGATGGCCCAGTTCGTAGTGCACCAGCACGTTAATCCGGAGGTTGCAGGTTCAAATACTGTTTGAGTCAATTTTTCAACACAAAATTAGTTAAAATTTACCCAATCAATTTCCCTTGTGGTTTATTAAATAAATTGTTTACATAAGAAACTGTTTTACAAGAACCAGATAATTAGAAATCGGAAGCAGAGTGGCGACATAATGTGAATGTCAGACAACCCAGGGATTCCCTTTAAAAGGTTCAAGTCTACTGGGGACTACAATAGCGTAATAATAATAATAATAATAATAATAATAATAGAAAAACAACAACTTGAGACTCATTTTTTCTGTAATGATGTGATGAATTACATGGTCCTTTAAAAGACACCAACTATATGTTACACCGATGAGGAGAGTGAAGTCTCTACCTTTATGAGGATCCATAGAGTTTACTTCCTGCACATGATTTTCAACAGAGTTTTTCTGACTTTGCTGTTTCTGAGGAGCTGTGAGGATGAGTGTGTGCTGTTTGCGGGTAATTCGTAGTTCCTTGGCAACATGGCAGGCTGTCAGAGGGTTGTCACCCGTGATCATCACAATCTAAACAGAGAGATTTAAATAAGGCAAAGTCATTCAACTTCTGCATCAGTTAAAGAGGGTCTCCAAGGTCAAATTCAGTTTTGTGATGCACCCATTCTCCAATAAATATAGTCCTCATGAAAGTAAGGCAACAAATTAGAGTGAAATTTGAAACGTGACAACATTGAACAGAAAAAACCCAAATACATGTAGGTCCAAAGAGGAAATTTTACACTGTCAAAAGGTAAAAATCAATGCCATTTTGATTGAAATTCAGGAATGAACTGAAAATTCTTTGTAGAAAAATGTACTAACCATATATGACAGTGACAACTGTACTATTTATTGTTACTTACATGGTGGGATGCATTTTGTATCTCCTTAATAACAGCCTTGGAGTCGAACTTGAGGGGGCAGGAGATGATGACAAAGCCAGCAAACGTGAGGCTGCACTCGACCTCATCTCGATGCATGTCACGTAGCTGAACACACAAACCAATAACAATGCCCTTTATTTTCTAACAAAGTTATCTCAACAATCACCAGTAACTTAGTTATAGATTAGGGTCCGAAGAGAGACAAAAATATATAACAGACTTTAAAGATAGAATTAATGTCAGCAGAAACAAAATCCTCAAAAAGTTTAATTGAAGGACAGAGCAAATCATTGTAAATGAAAACTGTAAACTTTTAATAAGCAACTAAAAACAGAAGACACAAAAAGAAAACAAAGAGAACACCATATCCAAAACTTATACAAGATAAAATATTTGAAATCCCCTCACCTGTTGTGGAGAGAGACGTCCAAGTTTCCTGTACCCAAGGGCCAAGACCCTCGCTCCCAGCCTGGACATCTCAGAGTGTACTTCATCGTAGTCTTCAGGCACTGTAGAAAACTAAAATAAAACAAGAAATTAAGAAACATAAACGCAGAAGACAGCATGTGTGCGCTCTACAGTGCCAACTTGGCTGATAAAACACACTGATTAGAGGCTCACTTGACTGAAGTAATTCTGCAGGAGAGGACATGAGTTTTCTCACTTCCTTAGGAATACAGCATTTACTCTGCAGATACAATCAGAATACACTTGTGCACAGCCACAATCATGGGTACACTTTTTGTTACAAAGACACCAAATGAACAACACATAAATATTGAGTAACTCTTTGCAGATCTTGTATTCGACAAACTCAAGTTCTTTCTACTCTTCATTCACACAGCGCTGGTTGATTAATTTACGAAAAACATTGAAATAGCTGTTACATCACTGGTTTTCAAAGTGTTGTTCATAACATGGACACGAAAAAAATGTGTACCCATGATTGTGGCTGTGCACACTTACAAGAAGTCATTATGATCAATCTGTGATGGATTGAAGTTGTAGGGTTTGGGGCTTACCATTGATCTGAGGGTTTCTGGTGCTCCCTTTACCATAGCCATGAAGCTACACTCTGTAGAACCTGCCTCCTGCATTGACACTAAGACGGCCATCCTCTTCAATGCACTAGCGAAATGGTATCGTTGAACTATCTTCAGAGGCTGGCTTCGAATACGCCTTGGAATAACAACATCTCCTGGAAGGATATGCAAAGTTTATTATGTTATCAATCAAAACATGGCCGAGCGGTTTAGAGCATCGGATTCAAGTTCTGGTGGTTGAGTCATCGGGGTGTGGGTTCAGATCCCGGTCATGACACTTGTGTCCTTGAGCAAGATGCTTTACTATAGGTGCTTCTCTTCACCCAGGGGTATAAATGGGCACCTACGAGGTAAAGGTTGATATTGTGTTTGAAAAAGCCTTCGAAACGCCACGGCAACCTGGGCTGTATACTCCCCAGGGAGCCAGGAAAGATTACAGGAATGCTATTGGCCCAATGACCAGGGCACTAATGTAAAGCGCATTGATACGTTATTGTTAAATGCACTATACAAGAATCAGTTGTTATTATTATTATGTTTAAAACAGAAAAGAGAATGTAGGGTTCTTCCAGGGATTTTACAAAAATCATTGGAATTTGAAGACTCAAACTTACAAGCTCATCAACAGCGTTGTTGATTCGTCTCACAACAGGACCTCTTTATTGGCCGGTTAAGAAACAAAAAGGGGCAGAAATCCATGGAAAATTATAACTGCATACAACCCAATTGACCGTCCTTTTACCTTTTGTTAGTGTCCAGTCAACAGCAATAAGAGTTGCCTTCTCTAACGGGTCACCAACAAGAGTATCATCAAGTTGTACAAGGGAATGACAAGTGGCTAACACCTGATGTGTCTCAAGAGGACAGTCCGCTATCAGGCACAGTTTAGAGCCACCCCTGGAAATTAAACCAAAGTCAACATTTGGGTTTATTTTCTAATATCTGGCTAATTATCAGTGCTATAACAAGACTTGGGCCCAATTTTACAGAGCTGCTTAAGCACAAAAACTTGTTAAGCAAAACAAAATTATGCTTATCAGAATGAAGTTACCTGCCAAAATACCAGGTCAGCTATACAATTTGTGACTGGTATCCTGCTTTTTTTTGCTGTTAGCAGAAACTTTTAAGCAATATTTTCTTCATAAGCAGCTACACTTGAAATTAGGCCTTACTGCTGATTGACAGAGTAACGTAGTTCAATCACATTTACTTGGATAGTCATTTATTCTAGCAATATGTCTAATTTCAAACAACGAGGGCCAAAGTTCACAAATTCCATACAAAAATAATCTTTCAACAGAAACAGGTACTCAACCAATGTAGCATGTTATGTATCCTGTTTGTCATTTGTTCTCTGCTATTTCTGCTTGGTGATGTACGGAGCCCGAGTGCGCCCACGGTGTTTAAGTGTCTGATCCAACTTTGTAATTTGAGTATTTACAATTAAAAAAAGTTTGCGTGAGCGACTTTTGGACTCACTCTCTTTTCCATTTTAGCTTTGAGCAAGAGAGAGAGAGAGAGAGAGCACTTTGCTTTCTGTGGGTGTTCTCTGTATTTTGTAGGGAGCATGTCTCTGGCCATGCTCTGAATACTATCAACTAGGGAGGGATAATGTCCTAGAGCTCTCTTTGAATGTTGTTTTGTGTTTAAATTATTTTGTTATATCAAGTAATAAACCACAAGGGAAACTGACTGGGTAAATTCTAAAAATAATTTGGGCTTGAACAAAGAAAAATTTACTAGAGCGGGACTTTAACCAACAACTCCTGGATTGACGTGCTGGCATTCTACTATTTGAGCTATCTAACCCTATGTTGGCAGTCTCCCTACTTTGTCAAGATCTTTGTTCGGGGGTGCCGGTTAGAAGCCATACAACTGTTAACTGCCGTATAGCCAGGGATCACATCCAAGTTTCTCGATACAACCTGGGAAGCTGCTGCGAGGGGATCACCTTAAGGGGATGCGACCCATTCATTTAAAATATCAAGAGATAAAGCACATGGGAAACTAAGTGGGTTCAACCCCCAATTTTATTTTTTTTGAAAAATACTGTAATTTTTAGGGGTTGAATCGATTAATTGAAAACTTGAATGTATGTAGCCAGCCTCATGTTGACATTTCGCCCTTCACAATTAGTGACTGGGCTGTGCTATTTGTATTGTGTGCTATTGAATAGAGGATTAAAATCAATTCAAGTGCAAGAGATCATTTTATATTCTAGATGTCATTGTGTGGATTAGTTGAACCCAGAACAGTTTAACGGAGACGGGAAACTGTTGAAATGAATGTGGATAAATAAAAATATATGTTATTAGTTAACACCATCAACTTACTTGAGTCCAGCAATCCCTTGTACTACCAGATTGTCACTGGTTAAAGTTCCAGTTTTATCAAAACAGCACATATCCACTTTACCAGCAAAAGGGATTCGAAATGGCTCTGTACAATAAACACCTTTTGAAAGAAGAAGCGAACATTTCCATCATCAAAATTGAAATGCCAGAAGTACCCAAACCCTGTTTCATTATAAAATTGTGCTCTACTATAAAAATAATTGCAAAATGACATCTAGGACTTCTTCTTTGAACCAGCCTTCCAGAAAAAGCAACTTTTATTGTTGGAAAACTAAAATACGCACAATGCATACACAAAAATACAAAATAAATAAATAGTAAATTATTACAAGTACAACAGGATTTTACAGGTAGGGTAATGCTAGGTAATGATCCTGAAAAAAGGTGTGTAATTTTTATTCGAAGCGTACTCGTTTTAAAGATGGTAATTGTGGCAAGCATCCTGCGAAGTTATTTTGACTGAAGTTCCCCGCTGATTAGAAGTCAACAGAAGTATGTCGAAAAATTTGAATCTACAAAGATTCCCTTAAAGGGGACTTTTGGAGATTCAAATTTTGTTGGTGTCCGTTTGTGAATACTGTGGCCAGAGATGTAGTTGGAACCTGCTGTCACTTCGCTACACGTGGATGGATTTGATGTTCTTGATAAAATTACTATTTTCTTAACAAGTAGATACTTTATTCAACTAAAAAAAACTTTCACAGGTGATTTTTATTGTATTTTTCTTCTTGATACTTTTGACAATAAATCAGCACTATGTTGACAAAAACCAAATGATGACCCAACAGATAACAAAATTAATTTGCTCATCAAATTCAATATTAATAGTGGAAACATTGATGTGATTGATGTTTCTTATGTATCTGTGTCTTACCAAGTTTACTGAGTGCTAGAAGGGAGGAGTTGACAGCCAGAGAGAGCTCAATGGGAAGCTCTGGAGGGACGACAGACGTTAGGATGAGGGTACACTCCAGGAATAACTTGTACTTATTTCTGTCAGGGTCCTTTGTACCTAAGAAAACAAATTCCACACGATTACAAAAAGCCTGATGACGTGTGTCCATTTTGAAAACAAACATATTTATTGTCAAGACGATAATTTTTAGGAACAAACTCGATTTTAGAATCTCCCAATAGTATCCAGATTACACGCCAGTTGTTACACCACAATCAGGCCCCCTTGTTACAGCCAGAGGACTGTTTTGGTGTGTTCTGGACACTCTGCTAAGAAGTGTGGAACCATTGTCATCTTTCGTGCACTCATTGAAAAATTTAAGTTTTGAACATTCCGTCTATCCCCTACAGCAAATATGGACACCCTATTTTGCAGGCCTGGAATTACATTGAGGCCATGGCCTCTGTTGCCCTGGTCTTGGCCTTGGTGCCCTTCAAAAGTTTCCCAAAGACTATAAGATTTTTAAAACAAAGTGCCCTTTGCAAAATAAAAAATTGCCTTGCCCTTTCAATTATGAAATTCCAGGCCTCAATGCGGAACTCTGGCAACAACGCTATTCAGACCCGCCAAGGCTTTCCAAAAACCAATCACAGATATTTACATGACGCAGCCACAAACCCCAGTAAATTAGTTCACAAACTTATAAGGTTTGTTTCTAACCTTCAATCCACACATAGGAAGCTGCAGCAATTGCAAATATCAGCAAGAATAGAATAAAGAGAAAGGTCTCCAAGGTGTTAGCCGTTACTCTCTTGACTCCATACAAGATGGTTCTTAAAAGACGACCCTGGAAAGTCAAACGAGACAAATGAAAACAAGATTATTTTTCTTTTTGCTGCAAAAATTAGCTCTTTTTTAAAATATAGCAGAGACAAGTTCTTACTTGAGATGTGTTGAACCCAGTGCGGAGAACATAAGCAATGCATCCATTGTCATGTGCTGTTGATAAAAAAACAAAAAAAACAAACAAATTATATAACAAACAGTTTGGATCATTATAAAAATATGCTTAATATGCTGAAATTTTCATTTAACAAAATGGCATAAATAACCATCAAAACAAAGAATTAAGTCAACAGTAAAAAATGCTACATGTATGAAAATCTTAAACGTGCCTTTAAGTCCACTGGCTGTCTTGCTTGGAGGTGAGTGCTGTACAACCTTGGTCCCACCAAATATGACATGCAATTTGCTATCTGTCTGCATGTCAAGAATGTCACTCCCCTCAGTTGTCTCAATTGATTCCTTTAAAATGAGGAAGAAAAAAAATATAGTGGTCTAGTAAGTTGACTTCGCATGTACAGTACACATGCTACAGGCTAGTGTATGAATTGCACCAGTCTGCTTGGTAAACTGATCCTGACTATAGCATTGTTGCCACTGTTAAGCCGTATCCGAATTGACGGCTACAGCTATGGCTGTGACTGTTGTTAAGGGTGTTGCTAAGGATGTCCTATACTTCAATGCATGATGATGCGGAATTCTAGCAATAGCCGCAGCTGTAGCCACGAATTCGGACGAAGCATTAGCTACAGCAATTTTTTCATCATAAGCTTTAGGCTGCATCTGAACAAAGCGGCTTTGGCTAGGGCCGTTGAATGCAGCAGTAATGTTAAAGAATAGGACTTTTTGGCAACTCAGCCGTAGCCACTACCAAACCTGTCAATTAAGATATGGCCATACATTGCAGCTCAAAGATTTCTCACAAAACAAAAAGGTGGTTTGCTTAATATGAACATCCATTACCTTCATCTGAGGGACGGACTCCCCGGTAAGCATGGACTCATCAACGATACACTGTCCTCTCAGGAGAAGCATATCACAGGGAACCGGGTTCTCATTTTGAGATCGACCAACGGAACAGATGTCACCTGGAACAAGCTCATTACTCATGATTGGACGCCACTTCCGGTTTCGATACACCTGTGGAGAAACAAAACCTTTACAATTAACTGACAAGTGCAGTAAATTCCTTTTTTTAACCCTCCTACTGTCTTACCATTCATCAACATATGTTTTATTGAATGATAGATGAACAGTCCAGCCTGATATTATATGCCGAGTGCATCTACACAGTATATTGTCATCTACACAGTGCATAGCTGTAAATGAATGGACAATTTACTAGAATTTACCTGAATATGAAATGGTTTGTTTCCCATCTTCCTAATCTCAGCGAGGTTCCTTAGTTGCTGCTGTACCAAAGTGGCTTCAAATGTAATCAGCATGAATAGTGTGAAGATACTGCAAAACAACAATCAAAATACAACAAAATAAATATGGCTGCATGAATGCACAGCCCCCTCCCCCCCCAAAAAAAACCCCAACAACACACCCCCAAAAACCCATGAGGACGTCCTCACTTTGTCAAACACCCGGATTCCTTTTGTTAAAGTCCTCGGTTTCAATGGGTAGACATTCCCCACACATAGCTCTATGTTGCAATCACTCTGTGGACACTCCTTTGTTCTGTTCACTTAAGAAAATCCTATTCTTCAGTACTGTAAAAAACAGTGTGGACGTGAGTTAGTCCACATAGTGTTCCAAGTCCCTACACTGCGTGGACCTCTTTTGCTCTCAGGTCCACACTTCATAAGTAACACTTAAACACCAGCTTTTACCCTTTTTCAGTTCAAGTACCTTACCTGTAATACCAGTATTCATCCAAACACCACAGGGCCACACAAAAGACTTGGAAGACAAAGAATGGAGCCGTGGCTCTCTCCTTGAACAGATCCTTAAACATTGGGGGCTCCATGTTAAGACTGCAAAAAAAAATAAAAAATAGGATGCAGATATTATTAAAACACTTTTACATATTTCAAGATGAGGTTTGGAAGGCAACACCTTCAGTTGCCCTGACCTTTGCTTATGATAAGAAACACAAGAAAGTACCACTCTGCACCCATCATGTTAGTAGTTTTTTCCAATGGTTGCAACTTTTTTGTAAGCACCTGAAACCATCCAAAAAGTGACTCAAACGTGAACGGACATGCTGGGTTATACTGAAAATAATTTGAGTTTCTTCATTTGATGTTGGAAAATATATATATCAATCAATCACCCTAAAATTTTCATCAAAATTGGACAGAGTACATTACCTGCAATTTTTCTGATTGAAACTTTGAGTAATTAGAAAATTAATCATACTATAAATCAACTCAAATTGATTTCAGCAAAGCCTGCATGACCAGTCATATGTTGAAACACTTTTGGGTGGTTCAGGTACAAAAGGTTACAAGCACTGGAAATACCGCTGAAATGACAGTAGAAAAGTGGTTCACTTTATTGTGTTTCCTGTCTTACGTCTCGCGTGTACAAACATTGTAAGTTTCCAATGGAGAGAAAAACTTATTTCAAGGCTGCAATGAACTGATCCCCTCTGAGCACGTGTTCAAGATATGAGGTCGTTGCAAAACTAACATGCTGCACTGGCATACAGACATTTTTATTTATCAAATTACAAGCCATAAGGGAAACTAACTGGGTAAATTCAAAAAATAATATGGGCTTGAACGAAGAAAAATTTATAAGAGCAGGATTTTAACCAACGACTCACGGATTGACGTGCCAGTGCTCTACCAACGGTTTCTAGCCCTATGTTGGCAGTCTCCCTATTTAGCCAATATCTTTGTTTGGGGTGCCAGTCAGAAGCCATGCAACCTTTAATTGCTGTGTAGCCAGGGATCACACCCAACTTTAAGATGACACCTGGTAAGCAGCAGCCAATAGACCACCTTAAGGGGATGCGACTTATTTATTTCAAATATCAAGTAATAAACTACAAGGGAAACTGACTGGGTAAATTTTCAAAATAATTTGGGGTTGAACAAAGAAAAATTGACTAGAGCGGGATTTGAACCAACTACCTCCAACGTTTATTTAGATACATGTAATGGGGTTTAAATCCCGGCATATTGGGTGTATCTGCAATCTTACAAGTTGAACTATCAACAGTTTTGGCCCACCCTAGCCTGCCTCCAGGCTAGGAGAATAGCAGTTCAGTTTGTCTGCCGGGCAGACAGCCAATCAGCAATTTAGCATAGGCTACAGGCTACCAAACCCACAGAGGCAAACCAAAGTCAAACACCTACTCATTGTCTCCATATTTGTTCTTCACATCAGCCACATCCGTCTCCTCCATGTAACCTTTCCAACTCTGGTACTCTTTAAGAGGCAAGTCAACAGGAAACTGAACTGACTGAAACTGCTTTTTCTCCTCCGCATCATAGATGTATTTGGTCTTCTGAAAGCTGAACCAAATCTCTGTCTTATCGGTCTCTTTTGTCTGTAATTTAAGTGAAATATTTATTGTTAACAAAATTAACTGATGAAGATTAAATCTAAGTGGCATGATCTCCAAAGTTTTTGTCAACCTTCAATATTTTCCTGAGTAACTGGTCATCTTTGGTATCTTTGATGCCAAGAGTTCAAGCACTCATTTAAATGTTAATAACTCTCAAAGTATAATTGAAAACACTGTATTGAGACAATGATCAAGTGAGCTACCTTTCATAGGGAGGGTGTCTCACTTGAGTAGTATTATTTGAGAGTAGAAAACTAAAACTTGGTGTCAAGAATTACATCAAATAAACAAAGGCACAACAACCACAAAAGTAAAAACAGTTACCTTCTCATGATGAAGTTGGATGATATCAGGATAGCCGTTATTTTCAGTTGGTACAACTTTTATCCAGTTGGCCTTGAATGGATCTTTTTCCTAAGAGTAAGATAAATTTAGAGAAAATAATATAATAAGCAGTTGCAAGATGCTTAACATCCAAAATGACCTGTGATATAAATCTATTTTTTTTTAAATGGCTTGATTTTACGGCCCTTTTGTTAGGGTCTAAATGTCAGGCAATTGACCTATTGTGCACAAATTTAGATAAAGAAATAGGCCTACACTGTTTATAATTTGTGTAGTTTAGTTAGGCAAAAAAAAGTACAAATTAAAATTCCTTGTGTTTCATAAAATAAGGTGATCTCACAATTTGTGGGGAAAAACATAAAAAAAGGGTTGGTAAATGTCATGGGGTATTGTATTCTGAATGCAGCACTAAAAAGACTATGGTTTTTTGGATGGGTGCCTTCAAAACCAAATGGTAAAACGGTAAAAAATTTAAAATATTTTTCTGGTATGAACTTCATAAGTAGTGAACCTTCACTTTCGGAATGAAACTACTCATTTTTTTGAGACGAATAAAAACATTGATAAAGGTAACACAGGACTCGATCCTTGGATGTATTGTTAGCGAAGCAGGATTGTAGTCCTCTCGATTACCAGGATGAGGATGTGGACGATAAATTCAGTAATTTAATATGTTATGACGGCTTCTTGTGTATGCGTCAAAGAGGGTGCCAAAACAGTGTTTTGGATTATTTTAATGCTGCTGCCGGTAAAATATCCTCTGCTTATGTTATAATATAATATATTTTAAACTTAAATTAAGGAAGATAAAGTGGCAGTCACGATAGTGATATACAATAACAATGATTTGGCATTTTGCCAAAGTGGATTCTGCTACTGTAAGTGCTAGTGATACTTGCTGTCCTAAACATGCCTAACAACAATGGCTTAAATTAAAGCTTCCATATGCTTAATCAACTATTAATACCCTGCAAACTCCCGATCCCCTGCAGCCTAAATACTAACAGTGGTGGGACGCAAGCCAGTATAGTCTCCGTGGTACGGTAGTTCAACGGAGGCTGACCACTACATGCAGTGCTAAACATACTGTACCTTGTTACACGTGAGAGAACAGCGGACGTGCACAGACCAATGGCAGAAAAGGCAAACGAGAATTTGAAGACATCCAACAATCGCCAAAGCAATTAGTCCGGCCTCAAAATAATCATCTACCCCATAAACACCGACCCAAAAATACAGCCAAATCCCGTACAGAAAAATAAAGGGGAAAACGTAGCCATGGAGCACCAAAGGGCGAAGATTGTGAAGAGAGATGCTCTTGATTTCGTCGCTCATGGAAGTCGCCATCTTTAAAAGTGACCCTGTAGCTGTGGAAAATTTAGCCTTAACTTGTACACGATCCAATTGTCATTTTTAACATTCTTTTTATCATTCGTAAAATTACAAAAAGAGCAATGCAAAACATAAAATAAAAATAATTCTGTCGATTGGTATTTTTTTTGTCTAAATCGCATAAAACCTTTCATATATATAAATATCATTGTTACTTAAAAAGTGTTAGTGTTACAAACTTTGGACAAATTATTGGCAGCTAAGTTATCGCAGCTGGGACCGGCCGGCCTGATCATCATTTTGTGAATGGGATATCCCATTAAATCCGTTCCTGTATCGATATTGTTTATAATCAACTTACCATCAGCAGATGAAGGCCATATCACCGAAGTGGTAACAATTTGAAGTATTTCTAGAATACGTTTCTTTTTCAGTTGGCGAGGTAACAAAGTAAATGCATGGTACAAAACAAAGTTTATGAATTTGTTGTGTGCTCAGTGTGAACTGTGGAGGGGGGGGGGGGGGGCTTACAGAAGGGCCCTTGTGGGGTCTTGTATAAAAGCTGTAGTTGTACACAATGGAACATCATTTAAATTAAACTATGGAGGTAGAAACATTTAACTAAACAATAACATTGTTAAGAAAGTTTTGTGCAAAGGTCGATCAAAGGAATGGTGGGGGGGGGGGGGGACCAGGACTTTTTCGGTAGCCCGGACTTTTTCGGTGGGGGGTGGGGGGGGGCACAGGGGGCATTGCTTTTAAGTGGGGGGGGGGGGGTGTCCCAGGGGGAATGGGTTTGTCAGTGGTGGGGGTCATGCTTTTATTTTGGGAGAGGGACGCTGCAGGGGGCCACCGTCCTCTTATATTCTTGGCATTTTGTGGCGGCAGAGAGGATGAGGCACAAAGAGTAGATGACATGATTGATAGTAATAGGATATAATTTTGCATGGTAGGGGAACTTGAAATGAAACTGTGAAAGTTTTTTACTTCCAATCTGTAGTTTGGTATTAAGAAGGGGTTAGGAGGGGGGGGGGGTGGGTGGGGTTGGACACGGTGCACACTGTTCAGTACTAATTGTGCCAATAGAATTGAAACAAGATTTAATTTTTTCCTGTTCAATTTTAATGTTTTGCTTTACTTTACTCACCCACAGCCACAGAGGTACTCAACAGAATCAATGATCGAGGATCAGCCCAAGTTGATGCAAGATTGAAAACGGAAGAAAATGTAGGCAGCCAGGGTCAACAAACTTTCTCAATGGGACTGTGGCCATACATTGTTCAGTCATATGTTTGTTTAAAAGTATTACAAAGTATGGGTGAGGGGTGAGGGCATTTGCATGCTTGGTAGAGAAACAACTTATTTACAACACTGCTAATGTACACCATTTAAGAATGTTCATAAATTTCATTATTCACCTCTTGAATGTGCTCTTTCTCATTTTTAGGGATGCTGTTATTACCTTAGTCATGAAGTATTGTGGGAAGGAGTTGGATACCTATGGAAACTGTGTTAAAGATCATCCTGATGACTGGCAAACAGCTTGTGATGAACTTAAAGTGAAAGCATCAAACTGCTCTGATCACCAGTGAGTTGAAGGACACGGAAGACATACTCGTAGTTCTTAGAAAGGGAGAACAATAGAGGCAGGAGAACCTGTACACAATCAATCAAAGCTCTACTGCGTCAACCTCTATAGACCTTTATCATGGTGTGGCCATCTCGATTTTTCTCTATTCCAAAATCATTGTCAGCAAACTGAGGCTGGAAGTAAAATAGTGTGGTTCCTTTCTTATGCATTGAATATTAGCATTCATTACTGTTTTTGGATACAGGGAACATGACCAAGATGGTGGCAATATGACAAACATCTGACCCTTTGTGTAACAAATGAGTCTGACTGTTTGCTCTCTCATGCCTTGGTTTGGTGGCACTGATTTAAGGTGGTATAGCTTGGACCTAGAAGAAGGGTGTCCAAAGTTGCTGTGAATTGAAAACAAGTGTCAAAAGCCCTTAGTTAAACAAATAAAACAGGCTGTCCACATTCAAAATTGGGCTTTCATAAGACACACAGACACCCCTCTGATCAAACTACCCGTTGAGTCCAATGGGAGGGAAAACGGGTAAATTGTGGTGCAAGAGACTTTGCTACATACTTTTAAACAAGTTTTTGGACAATTGTTTATTTTTGTCTTCATTTGTAGCCCAGTTGTTCGTCAAATAAACAGGGACTGCGCTTCTGAATTTCATGAGTACGAAATCTGCCTGAAGAAGAACCAGACAGATGTAACTCGGTGCGTAGAGAAACTTCAAAGTTTCTTAAAATGTGCTGATGTTTCAGCTCATAGGATACAAAATGCAGTCGTTGAAAAAGGTGTGTGAAATGTACCCGTAAATTGTTTGGAATAGCAACTTTAAAGAGATACAATTTTTACGTCTTAATTAATATTTGCATAACACCCCATTTTTTATTGACCGCAAAATCTGTGATCACTATTTGGTGCTGCACCTGCAGCCTTGCGTTTTGGATTACAACAACGTCATGCATAATTTTAAGAAAGGCGTATAGGTTTCTTTATAATAACTTGTTGATTGACAAGTTAACAAAAAAGAAGTCATAATCCCTGTTTGCTGTAGCAGTATTGAATACTGATTATCATTTAACCAAATGGGGTCAGACTGTTTTAGCTTTAATTGGAAAACCAAGATGTTTTCATTCAGGTCTAATAATCTTTTACTTTTCTGTCTCGTTTCAGATTGCAATTCTGAGAATAACTCCTCATGACACCAGCTATTTTAAATACATGTGTACGGGTCTGCAGCTGTTTTTTTACAGCAATATCAATTTTGTTTTTATTAAAATTATGTTTACGTGGAAAAGATTCTATGCAAATGTCTGTGTTCTTCTAAGATGTAAGATTTCTGAACACAGTAATAAGAACTGCACTTTATGCAACATACATGAAAGAAGTGACAAAAGCTGTGTTCTGGAATAGTACAAATGACAGTTGGGGTGGGGGGGGTATTCAAAAGAGTTGATGTTTACACATTTATGGAGACCATGATAAACAAACACCAGTACCACAATCATTTTCTGAAAAATTAGGAAAATATTTTATCTACATTAACATACAAGACTTTACACCTTGCAGTAATAACTATTGGACAGACTGCACCATTTACAAAGCGTAAATTTAATGTGGTACACATATAAAAGTTAATAACAAAATAGTGTGTGATATTACAGTTACTAAATTTAATATAAGACATTAAAATATTAAATTACAAGTTTTAGTTTCACATGTATATTAGCAAGAAGTCACTGACCGGAATGCCAGTGACTAGGCCTTGATTAAACTTGTGCAGTGTTGCAAACGGTCCTCTTAAAATAAACACTGTTCTTCAACCAACGTTCTCAATATTCAGAGCTTTACTGATAATTTGGGCCCATGCTTTGGGGTCAATATCTATCCATACAATTTTCTATATATTAGCAGATTTCCAATTTTGTTGCTATTTTTTAATTGGAGTAAAATATGTCACTCAGAAAGGTACATGATTCCAAAAGTGAGTAGTTTATAAAGAATCCAAAGTGTAACTTAATGGCACGCTTTCAATGGCTCTGAATTTTATGAGGAAACACGGATTTCAAACAAACCTAAATTACCATATGGGAAACTCATATACAATGTACTTGGACGATCATATTTAGAGTTGGTTTTTCCCTATTTTACCATAAATATCTGTTTTAAAGAAATGCACTAATTTTAAAGGCCTACAATAATTAAATAATTCTACTAAGTTCCCATATTTTGTACAACTTTAATTATAATTTGTTCACTATCAATGTAAATAAGAGCAACAACGATCTCTCTCACATATTTTCTCCAAATGTTGGACTCAAAATGGCAACAATTTAACAAAAACTTTTGGCCTTTTAACTTAATAAGTAAATAATTAAAAACAATAAAAGTACAAAAATACATCCATCATTAAAAAATATATCAGTTGTCATCTTAAGGATCTTTTGTTTGTTTGTCAGTTACTCTTTTCAGCATCATATGCGAGACTGCAATTCAAACCAATTAACTAGTTCTAACCCTACTATTTTCATAGTGACAGTTATTAAACAGGTGTTGGTCTCTGTGAAATCACAACTGGTCATGTGTCACCACGGTGACCATCCACATGGTCAACTTGATGACACCGACTATTGTCCCTGTCATTTAATGGAGAATAAAGTCTCCACCAAGACCCTTTTTAAAGTTGGCAAATTTGATTACATTTATTTCAACAAAGTAGGGGAATACTTTCGTATGCCATGTATAAAGGAGTGACTAATACGTCAAGTTTCTATTCTTGATTCGTCCTCTCTCATAACTTACTGGCATATAGAAGTACTGTATCCACAATTGGTTTGCCACCATACAACTTGAACAGATATCACAGGGATATAGCAACAACGATATCTGTCTGAATAGATTTTGTTTTACCTTGCTTCAGCATTGTATTAAAAACAAAATTGTACTGGTTTTAAATTGATGCAGTTGAGGTTGTGTTGTATAATTGGCGATAAACAGTTCAAGTTGAGGTGGCTTCAGTCACATTTATGTATAGCTCTCAGCATTGTCATCCCAGTAGAACTGAGCTCGAGGAATCGTAAACGAAGATTGTCTGTCGGGCAAAGTGATTGACGATGGTCTGTAAGTGTCTTCATCCTGTGAAAACAAAGGAAATAAATGCAGGGTTAAAAATACAAATATAGTTAACTTGACATCACTAAAAGTTTGTCAAAACGGCTTTGATTTGATCAGTTAAATTGGTTGGATTGCTAAATAAAAAACCCAAAATATGTTATTTTGAAAGTCTCCCCAAAAATTCACTAATTTTGATTTAAATGAAAATCCATTTGATTTTATCTTTAAGACATACTAAAATAATTCTTCAGAGAAAATTTACAATGTAGTCGTGGCTCTGCCTACCGTAAAAAAAGAATTGGTGCCTAAGGAAGCAGGGAATTCCGTGCTTACGTCAAGCATATTTCACAGGTAAGCAAGGAATTTTTGCTTGTATGCATGCATACTTTATGTTATAGGCATTATTTGCTTACACAGCTAGCACAGAAGTTCAACGCTTGTCCTGTGAGCAAAGAATGGTGATCGTAAGCACTGAATCGGCGTTAAACAGAGCCCTGAAATTGGGCCGAGATGCCCATGAAATTGCAACAAAAATAAACATAAATACTACCAAACAACCTTAGAAAGCGAAACTAAAATAAATATGAATTTGAATTCAAATCTTACTGGATTTCTGTGGACTTCAGCTGCTTCTCTACCAGTAGCAATATAAGGACGAACAAACTCGGCATCTGAGAGCGATGGTGCCTCTTGTGGGACCATGCTTGATATTCTGGCCCTCATACGCTCCTATCAAGAGACACAAAGACAAATGGTTATGTTTAGATAATAGGTATAAGGCAATTCATCAGCCGATCAATACTTTGACACTATTTGGGCTGCTAGAAATAGACTTAGATTAACTATCAGCAAGAACAATGGATGCACACAGTTTCTATAATGTTGGGCTTTATGGGGGCTAGGTATGTTTCAGTGACAATGATGGGTATAGGTTTCAAAATGTTCAAAGGGTCTATGTTTCCCAAAGCAATTAAAATGAAAAAGTAAAAATAGCATCTTGGTTCCCGCTTTAAAAATAAATCTTTGAAAAACTTACATTAAGATATGGTGATTGTGTGATCACATTGGCAAGATGTCTCATTCGGCTTTCCTCTTCGCTACGGTAGCCCAGAGAGGCTATGAAGCTACTGTTATCGCTGACAGACTCATTGTCAATCCCGAGGTAATCATCTGGTTGGAAGGATCTGCGGTAGTCGGAAATGCGCTTTGCCCCAAGCGGAGGATTGTAGAAGATCTTCATACGGTCTGTTGCGGGTCGGAAGTACTCGCGACGACGGGCTTCGGCCTGTCGACGGCGGAGTATGACCAACATGCACAGACACATTAGGATCACTAGAAGGACAAAAGCGGCAACACCGAGTCCAATGCCAAGAAGCTGCAGAGCTGTCAAACCTCCTGAAAAAACATAACATCAATACAAATTTCTTAATTAAAATGGGGCATCTGATGTAGAGGTTGGTATAGACTGCAATTCTTGTATGTATCGAAACCGAGAAAACAACTTAAACGAATACTGTATCAACTTTACAAAAAAAATTGTATTCATACAAAATTCTTAAAAATAAAAATACCCATAGCAATTTGTAATAAAAACAATTTCAAATTTTATATAATGCATATTATTTAAAATTAGGCCCCAACCTGAAGGTTTTGAAAACTAGCAACATTTCTGCCAGTGATGGTGTACGTCAAAATAACAATACTTTGACGGATGATGCTTTGTTATTGCAACAAAGCGGTTATACAAAACGGAGCTCCCACAAATGACGTAACATGAGTGAGGACGCCACATGGCTTTGCAAGAATCTTTCTGACAAGCATTGGAGGAGGATATTCAAAAAGATTGTTTATTTTACAATTAAAACCTGTTTGCTATCATGTGAACTCAATTTCCTTATTGATTGATCACATTTTAAATGAATTCCAGCAAAGGTCACTTGTTGCCGTTCTCATTCAGGCTGGTCTTTAAGTATAAAGAGGTCATCCTTTTCGTTTTAATTTGTTTTTGTCTGAAGATGATGTTCCCCGAATTTCCTTTAAATCTAAAACACCATGGGCCACCAAAAGGTAGAAATGCTATCATTTTAACATTCTTCCTGACATTTTGCGTTGACTCTGACTCCCAATGAGCTTTAAAAAATGCATCCTTCAAACTTACCATCAGGCGTCATTGTTGTCTGCTGGTCTGTTGTCGGTTCCACAGTCTCTGTGGCTGGTTCAGTAGCAATGGTTGTTGTTGGCGGAGCAGGTGTTTGAACAACCTCACATCTAGACCCACTGTATCCCATTGGACACCTGTAGCAAGGAAAATCCCAAAGAAGCTCATTACCCTCTTGGTTTCATTATACAATGTTAGATTTTGACCGAAATGCCAGATACACCTTTGAGATGGATCCACTAAAAAGTGAAAGGTTTTTAAAGCTCACATAAGAAACAATCTTTTAAAAGATTTAACATTACTTACGTGCAGTTTCGTGTGAAGTCAGGATAGGTTCCAACATTCTCACATATGCCCCCATATAGACAATACCCATCTGTACACAGCGGATTGACATCTGTAGAAACAAAGAATGAGTATATAAAGTAACAACTATTTTCAAAAGTTAAGACTTTCATATTTGTTTGTCAGGAGTTGACTTTTAACAGTTGTTTATTTTACCCAAAATACAAACTAACATTTAGTTGAGTTGAGGGGCTGACTTATAACAAATCCTACAAAATCTTTTTTATAAGAAAATCTTTACAAGAGAGGAAGTTTTTATTATTGGTATTCAGGGAAAATCTCTAACAAATTTCTTCTTAAATTTGAAGAACAAAAGTTGTGTTCCCAAAACAACGGGCTTCTGGGGGATCCCACAACCAATCCACAAACCAAGTTTGGGGTTGATATGCCAAGTCCTTCTCAAGTCGTCACTCCGACAACATTTCTTTTGTTTTAGCAATAATGACCTTGAAATTTGACCAGGGGGTAGGTTCCACTAAATTTTTCGTTCCAAGTGAGTAAATCCTACATTAACAACAGTTGAAAGTGATTATGCATTATCTTACCTCCAATAACAATTGAAGATGGTTCAAGGGTAAGATTCCCAAGTGTTTTCGTTCCTGATATAATGACTGCATCAGAATCCAGTTGGGCTCGAACAAGCTGCTCAATGTCAGCACTACTCGTGGTCACATTGTCTCTAAAGATGACTAAGAACTGAGCATGAGTGCCTTGGTCGGCCATGGTGAAGTTCATCACCTCGCAATCGTAGTAGAATTCTTGCAGAGAGCGTTGTAGTAACATAGCGTGACGGATCTGTGGAATGAGGCAGAACTAAGTTTAAACCTCAGTTTGGTAAAGGATTGGAGCTACTGTTGAGTTAATACACAACACATTTGTCTCATGTCTTTGCAAATCTCTCCGTACTCAAATTTGATTTGTAAAATTGAATAAATCCAACTCCAACACAACTGATCACAACCAAGATTGTGGTTAACCCATATCTGCCTAACTACAGGACTTCCGTATAAATGCAGTAAGCCCAGCCAATTTGAACAATAAGTTAGTGCTTTTCTATATACTCTCATTACTAGTGGTATCAGACGGAAAAGATGGCAAAGTGCATCACATTATAGAGACAATTGTTAGCTGCTTCCAATAGTATACTTTTTGTCAGTATGTTTGGTTTTTGTAAGGCACTAAAATAATAATTTTTTTGTGAGTGCTACATAGCCTTTAGCAGGAACAGGGTTGATGTCCTGTGACAAGTGAGCAGGCAGATATTATTTAACAATAGTTTGCATGAAGTCAAGAATAGAAAGATACAGATTTGATCGAGCTATAAGAGTTCAAGAAAAAATATTTCCAGGAAGCGTGTTAAATTGTCATATTAATTGCTCCTAAATATTAACTTACCACGCCACAAACTTTAGAACTCAAATCCAGGAATTCAGGGGTTGTGGGATCGTCTAGAGCGGCAGAGAACTGAGCTGCTTGCCCGATCCTATTAACCTCAAAGATGGTGAACTCTCCCTGGAAGGTTATTAACACTGTGGAGAAATAAAAGGAGAAGCATAAAGGTTAATGAACATAAATTATAAAGTTAGATCAGTTCAGTTCAGATACACATTTATTTCCATAATTCTATGAAAAATAACGACAAATACATGTAATGAAGGATTGAAGCAAAAATATAATAAGTAGCAGTAAGCAGGATAAATATAATAAATATGGGGCTGTTTTGATAAGCAGAAGAATTATGAAAAAGTTGCCAACAAGAGGATTTTCAACCAATACCAGCCATCAATCTCTACCCTTTTTGCAACCCCATACCTTGCAAACATTTATAAAAATAAATTAGACTCGTTTTGGAAAAAAACAAATTGATAAATTGAACAATGAAAAATCAACCACTTACTGACGCAAGCTCCATTGAACGAATGGAATCCATCTACATTACGGCAAACACATTGGTAACTACCAAGAGAATTGATGCACATCTCTCCTCTGCCAGTGCAAGGCAGGGCTAGGCATTCATCAACATCTGTAAAATGGACAAACAAAAATTATAAATATCAAATGATAATTAGTTGACTTGATTTATTGAATATCCAACGCCATTCAAAAACAGTTACGAGTTGACGAAGAAGAATACACATATCTTACAAGTATAATTTACAAATCATAATTTGAAGCTAACCTGTGCAAACGTCATATGCATCTCCAGTCCATCCAGCAGAGCACATGCATGTGTGGTTGTTGCTAATGCCAGAAAACACACAGTCAGCGTTTTGGCCACACTGGTATGTGCCTTCCAAACATGGATTGATAACTGTAGAAAAAAGTTTTAAAAAGAAGACAAATGGATCAGTTCTTTTTTCGCTCTTGACAAATCTAAAGAAAAATCAATTATATATGGACCTAATGTAGTCACACAAAGATATTTGGGATTAGTCCTTGCTCTGTTTTGATTGACCACTGTGCAGATTCAATTTGGTTTATTGCAGTTTTCTTTATTGAAAGGAAAGACAAATCTAAAAACTCTACTGTTTCAATAATAATATGAAAGAAGGGATACAATTTAGATAATAATTAGAAAGAAGTAGACTTACTAGGATCCCCAACAGCAAAGGTCTGGTTGTACACCTTGTTGTCAGGCAAGATCACATTGTTGAATCTTCCTGTTAACTGGCTAACAAAAGCATCTGCAATTTCTTGGTCGGTAACCAAAGAGTTGGGAAGGAAAGTCAGTGTCATTAACACCCTGGCCACATTTCCAAACATTGTAATTGAGTTAACAAACACTGCTTGGTAGTCTCGGAGCATGCTAGCATTGAAGGCGGCATCCAACTGAAATGACAAGTGAATTGGTTAAATGAAGACCAATGTTAGAATTTTGTTTTCAATTTTAGATAGAGAAGTACCTTGGAAATAAACAATAGTGGTATCACATCCTCCACATGAACAGACATCTTAAAACCATGGTCTAAGGGTAAAGTGACCGCCTAGACCTCATCTGGCTCAAGGTGTCTAAACCTGAACTTAACTGTTCTTAACCTCAAAAGTTTTTGTCTTGCAACAAATGTTTTCACATTTTGAGTATAGTGAGTTTGAACTGATTGTCACATATAATAATAAAATAATATACATCTATAACTATACCACGCTGAATACTACGTTTCTAAGAGCTAGTTTTTGTCACTCGGTATAATCATGTTCATGACTATCAAGAACTAACCAAACAGATTATTTAACTCGCTGGCTGCCAACATTTGCATCTTACAATCAGGGAGCTTTTGTACAACAATCAGGGAGATATTTAGAATTACATTCAACATAATAAGGAAAAAGCTTCCATCATCAGGGATACTTTCAAATTTGTTCATCAGAACATGGAAAGATTGGATTACTTTAAAGGAACTTTCTTCGAAAAGCTATTTAACTCACCGAGAAGAGAAGCAGCTTAATTAAATGCATAAAAAAATACTGTCTAAAGACCAGGCAAGTCTTGCGCATATATATTCAAACATTTTTTGGAAGCTTGGTTTCCCACGTACATTGCTTTACTGTGTGAAGGAAACAAAAACATGATGGTCCAATGTTCAAATACGCAAGAGACTTGCACCGTCATGACATAATTTCCCTGAACTCTTTTACAGTTTAAAACCATTAATGCAGCGATATACTTACATCAATGGCCAGAGGAACTTCGTAGATGGACGTGTCATTTATTTGGAATTGTATGTCGTTGACCTCAAAACCGATGATGTCAGTAAACAAGGCGTATACAGCCTTGGAAACGCCAGCTGCAAAACATAAAAATTAAACGATTGAATGAAATATCACCATTTGTTTTGTTCTGTATTGAGAACAACAGAATACAAATTATGTATTTCACTTGGACTGAACAGTGATCAAGGCCTTTCTTACTAAAGGTTTATCCATGATTTCTTCTTCCTTGTAATGTTAATGTTATGGGTGTTCACACCTACCTGTACACACTCCCATGAAGTCGTAGAAATCTGTTTTACAGACACAGCTGTATGATCCAGCTACATTCTGACAGCGGGAATTCACTTCAGTCTCACAAGGATTGGAATCACACTCGTCAATATCTAGGTAAAAAATAAAATTATACAAATTGTAAGAAACACAACAAAACATTTTCTCAGGACAATTACCCCCCTCCCTCCTCCATATAAAACAATAATAAAGTAAGTAGATTCATAGACCAATGCCCAATAGACCTTATGCACATGATTTCATTTGAGTAGGGCAAAAGGAGGAATTGCTCCTTGGCCGTGTGCATTTTCATTGTTCCATCTTTGACCCTGTTCTAACAAATTGCTTCATATATTTGTTTATGTTTTGCGTTGCGCACAGAGGCTCCTGCATTATGCGCTATATAAATGTCTATTATCATTGTTTTACCTCCAAGAATGGCGGCGTGATGACATCAATGCATAAGGTCCATTCACATTAGAGTTCACCCTAACTTTTGTGCATAATTTGTTTGCTTAGTTTCTGTGCATTACTTTCCAGAGTACAAATTACTTACCAGTGCAAGCACCGACCATTCCCTGATATCCATTTCCACACATGCAAGTGTAGCTACCAAAATTGTTTATGCAGATCTCTTTGACTGCATCACAAGTGTCCGTCTCAAAATTACACTCATTAACATCTGCAAAATAAGAAAAACATTTTATAAATTTCCACACATTTTTCTCCTCTTTAAATGAACCACATAAAAGATGGTGTGAGGAATCATTAATTCAGAAATGTATCTTCTTTAAAACCTTCTGAAATATTTTTTAAACGAATCTGGCAAAATTGTTTTCTTTAACCAGTTGATGCCGGATGTCTTGCCAACATGCAAATACTTTCCCTGCTAGAATTAGGTGGATGTGTACTTTGCATGTTCTTGTCACATCAGATAACCAGAACAAAGACCTGCCCGTACTTTACACTAAAGAGCATGGTCAGAACAAGGAAAATTCTGCCTTTGTGCTAGGGTTATTGAGTAATCCTTGATTCCAGGTCTTTGTTGTTTTATTGCAAGGAGAGGCTCTGGTCATTGGCTCTTTTTGGTGGCCGTGTCTCACAGTCTAGGTTTTGCTGTTCACGAAAATTGCGTGAAAATTGTATTGTCTCAGAAGAGAAAAAATCCTGGTGCTTCAAATAGAATCTTTGTTCTCTTGGCTTTGTTTAAATTACAGTTTCTTTATGCCTGCGGTACTATAAAAGAAAAATGATTTCGACCATTCTACTAAAATAATTTCGTCGAGTGGGAACAGAAAAAATGTAAAAATCCCAAGAAGTAACAGGTTAAAAGTTCAAAATGACAGTGACTGTACCTTCACACTGTCTTCCTGGTGAAAATCCAGCAGATGTTATGTAGCCATCTCTGCATCTACATGTAAAGCTTCCATCAACGTTGAGACATGTAGCTAACGGATGACAGTCATTGGTGCTTTCTGCTGAACACTCATTTACATCTGCAAATGATAATTGTGAAAATATGAGCATCAAATAATGAAATATACAAATGAAATACGTAAAGAACAAAATGCACATGAGTTTTAAGAATATTCTGTCAATACAGTCAATTAATTAGTATGAACTAACTTGAATAATATCAGAGATTTTCTTGCAAATGATGCAAGTCTTAAATTTGAAATTAAATAAATGTTTCAGCTTTAAGATATCCGCCCTACGATGATCGCAGCTGCGGGTTCAACTGTCATCAAAGGTACCGCAGGGCTTTTTCACTGCAGGACGTAATTAAAAAGCACATAGGAACTGCCTAAAGAACATTGATCAAAGATTTATTTTCCTGTATGTTAATGTTTTATCCCTAAATTTCTCTTTAAATAAAAAATCATAGAACAGTACAAAATTTATTTGTATTAAGTATACAATGTACGTACCTGTGCAGGAAGTTCCATTGCCTGTGTATCCACTATTACATGTACAGGTGTAGCTACCAACTGAATTCTGACACTCAGCATTGTTGTGACAAGGAAAGTCTAGACATTCATTGACATCAAAACACTCCACTCGAGGGTCACCAGAATAACCCTCAAAGCAGTTGCAGATGTAATCTCCTGCAATGTTGGTGCAAATACTGTTTGATGCACAGCTGTCTGCGATGCTACATTCATTAATGTCTGCACGAAGAAAACAAATTGTGAGTCAATGTGTTAACTCAATTAGTTTATTTATTTAGAAATTTGGGAGAAATTCAAGTTTCAATATCAACTTATAACCCAAAAGGGAACTGAACTGAAGAACAAAGAAAAATTTACTAGAGCGAGATTTGATCTTGCCAATACCAGAATGCCGACACTCTACCACCTCAGATATCTAGCCCTAATATTGGCAGTCTCCCCATTTTGTTGACACCTTTGTTCGGGAGTGCCAGTAAGAAGGCAATCAACCTGTAACTGCCGCATATAGCCAGGGATCACACCCAAGTTTGTGATACAACCTGGGGAGTGGTAGGAGAGGGATCACCTAATGAGGATGCTACTTTATAATTCAAATATTGAGCTGTAAACCACTGGGTAAACTTGAAACTATTTTGGGAACAAAGAAGAATTTACTACAGTGAATCTTAAAAACTTTCACACTGTTTATGGTTAAATGGCAGCGTTTCATTATGCTAAAACCTCAGATGCCATCCATCTCAAGAGGAACTTTTTACCTCATTTCAGGACAAAAGAACTAAGAACAAACAAATTTAAATACTGACAAATATACAGACACTTAGTAATTTTACCTTCACAGACTGCTCCATTTCCAGAGAAGCCACTGTTACAATCACATCGGTAGCTTCCTACCTCATTTGTGCATGTGGCATTAGCTTGGCAGTTGGCTGCCCTGTCATCAGTTGATGATAAGAAGCACTCGTTCACATCTGCAAGATTTCATACAAAAGCGGTTATTACTTCCATAGCAGTTGAAAAATCTGCTCTTTGACGCTCATTATTGGTATGATTTTAATGCAACTCTTTTGTGGTCTCTTCACCCATCCACTAACAGAACTTGTAAAGCATTGATTACACAATGTTCAATGATTTGGCCAACTCAGGAGATGGTAATTTATCATTTATAGTAATGGCTAATAAACACAAATGAATTGTGACTTGCGGATGATTGTGGCGTGTCTTGGCCGAGCGGTTAAGAGCAACGGACTCAAGCTTTGGTATTTCTGATCAGCGGAGTGTTGGTTCGCGTACTGGTCATGGCACTTGTATCCTTGAGCAAGATACTTTACCATTATTGCTTTGTCCTTGGGATGGGATGTAAAGCCATAGGTCCTGTGTGTTGCGTAATGCACGTAAAAGAACCCAGTTACACTTATCGCAAAAGAGAATGCTGAATGCACCGCAGCACCTTGTAAACCATTAAAAGGTGCTACATAAATGAGTCTCATTATTCAAAACACAGCTTTGCTTATCCTTTTGAAAAAAAAGTTAGCACTTTGATACGCCCCTAGGGCTGTGATAAAGCGCTATATAAGAACTCAGCATTATTATTAATATTTACACTCAAGTCACTACTTACCAATGCATACTGTACCATCTCCTTCATAGCCATCAAAGCAAGAACAGCGATATGAACCTGCTGTGTTGACACAAGTTGCTAGGCTTGAACAGTTATGACCCACGTCACATTCATCAATATCTAGCAAGAAAAAACAAACATTCTCTTGAATAAACACATTATATACCGACATGTACGTTTGTTTAATACGTAATAGTAATAAATGGTTGATAAGATATGAACAGTAAAATACTGCCAAATCATTTGCTACAGAGGGATTTGTTCTTAATCACTTGTCATAAATACTTGCCATAGTAACTATCTTCCATAAAAAAAGTTTTAAAGTTTAAGGTAGTGTTTAGTATGAACAAACAGGTGCACTGGGTGTGTGGGGGTGTACCTGGAGCCTCACACTAAGTGCAAAATGCCTCGTTCAGCAACTTTTCCAGCAATTTCTTTCAAACACTTGTGACATTTTTAATCATGCAGTTATTTTATTTGCCAAAACCATACTTTGTGTTTCAAAGGCACAATCACAGAACAAAAACATTAAAATGGTATTTACAAGGCGCGCGTGTGGTGGCCGAGCGGTCAAGTGCACTGGACTCAAGCTCTGGTGATTTGATCAGCAGTGTGGGTTTGAGTCCTGGACTTGACACTTGTGTCCTTAAGCAAGACACTTAACCATTAGCTTCGTCGTTCGGATGGGATGTAAAACCGTAGGTTCCATGTGTTGTGTAATGCACGTAAAAGAACCCAGTGCATTTGTCATAAAGAGAAGGGGTTTGCCCCGGTGTTTCTGGCATGGTCTGCCAGCAATACCTGCTACCTCACCTTGTATTTCTTTCAAGGTGTTGCGTCATTTTCATGGTCGAGTGTCATTTTAGGCATGGCACATTATCAAAGTGCATTATTATTATTATCACAAGGCAAAAAATAACAAGTTAAGACACTTTAAAAATAATCTTACCCATGCAGAAGGTTCCATTGCCATCAAATCCTGTCAAGCATTCACACTGGTAGGACCCAGGCAGGTTGGTGCATAACGCATTCTCACTACAGTCATTCAGAGACGGGAGGGCACACTCGTTGATTTCTAAGAATGACACATAAATTATTATGTCAAAGTAGAATTCATATCAATTATACAAGAATGAAAATCAACATTAAGAAAAAACAACTGTGTGCACATTAAAAACAATCATTAACACCAAGCACCCTTACTGAGGTCAAAAAGGACACAAGCTGGCATACAGTGACATTAGCTAGTGATATGACCTCTTGAGGTCAAAAAGGACACCAGCTGGCCTATACAGAGACATTAGCTATTGATATGATATGACCTCTGACGTTATGGTGAAACCAAAACATGAAGTTCCTGCCTGCTAGTGTGCTTCCATGTTTTATATAGAATTGGATTTGTCACGTATCAGATCGTCTTTTAATTATGTGACCTTTGACGTATTTCGTTATCTAGTGAACACAAGTGTGCCCTCAATCTTACTCTGGCCAAATGCAACTTTCTTATTGGACCTTTCTCTTTTCCATTTTAGCTTTGAGCAAGAGAAAGCACATTCAATTTATTTTCAATAGGTATTTTTCTCTATTTTGTAGAGAGCATGACTCTGACCATGCTCCGAATACTGTTTACTTGGGAGGGATAATGTCTTAGAGTATTGTTTCAGGTTTAAATCATCTTTTTATCAGGTAAATCTGTGAATTGTTATGGCTAGTTTAATTGAGTATTTCAAACTTGTATGTAAGTATAGCCAGTATTGGTTGACCTTTTGCCCTTCACATAACTGACTGTGTTGTGTTATATGAATTGTGCGCTATTGATTGGAGGATTAAAATCAATTCAAGTGCAGGAGATAATTTTATATTTCAGATGCCATCGAGTGGATTTTGCTGTAGTAGTAGTAGTATGTTAGTGAATGCTCATACTTTTTTATTAAAGGGCCGGCCGCCTTCCCAGGCCTGTTCACTTATCCAAAACTATGCGAAACATGATGCATGCGCACACCGATAACAATTATCACATGGCCTTTAGGAAGGGTAACAAGGGTTCTATTTGCAAAACAGAATCTTCTTTTGACATTTTCTGAAACATATTTTGGTAAACTTACCGACACAGATTTCACCATTCCCAGAGTAGCCAGCGTTGCATGCACATGAGTAGCTACCTGGTGTGTTTGTACACAAGGCGTTGGCACTGCACAAGTTGGTTCCCTCACACTCGTTAATATCTGTACAAGAGTTTGAAGTAAATTCATGATGTAATTACTAAAAGAACAAAACACCATTAGCCATCAGTTTTTACTGGAAGGCGCATATCTGGGCTGAAGTATCTGTGATTCTAATTATATCAAAAGTGTTCGATACTATAGCTGCAGCCAATAGCAATTCTGCACTAATGATGTCACTTTTGCTCAAAATACCTGTATGTCAGATAAACTTTCCACCACTCAAGGGATCACTGCATTGACTCACCAAACCACAGTATAGAAGTACAGTAAAAGAAAGTAAATATAAAGCTTGGACATGTATGCCCGGGTACGTTAGGGAAATTCGACACGTTGTCTGAGATCCGAGTACTGATCTTCTATTTTTAACATTAGTTTGGAGTGCTATTCCATTCAGTAATGTTGTAATAATCGCTGTTTTAAATTTATTTCATGAGAATGCCCTTTTTATCAATGTTTTTTGAACTATTCAACTTGCCTAAATTTTATGTTTACAGAGCCAAAATGGACTGCTTGAAATCCAACTTTTTACTACCAACAAACCAACCATAGTTTTCTATTTTCCTCTTTTTGTTTCACTTTACCTGAGCAAATGCTTCCATTCACAACAAATCCGGTCTTGCAGTTGCACAAAAACCCTCCAGCAGTATTGAAGCAGTTCTCAGATACAGCATCACAAGTACTTGTGCCTTCTGTACACTCATTGATATCTAGGGTCAAAGCAAAAGAAAATCAAATACTTTAGTTTTTTGTCAAATTCACTACAATTGATCATGTTCTGATTGACTTGATGTTTGTTAAATTTCCCTTATTTTTATATTAGTCACTATAAAATTTAACTCTCATTGTTTAATTCAAACAGCAACATTATTTTCACTAAAAACTGGACAGCTTACAGTCTCTCATTATGAGTTCATTCACATCTTTAAAGGTATTACGATTGGTAGAGCTGATGAATTGTCGCACGTATTTATGTTTTGTGTGATCAACCATATACAAAACCTGCAAAAATTTGGGCTTAATCCGTGAGTCGGGAGAAAATAGTGAAAGACGATGCACCTTTTTTCAGCGTGTAAACACAATGTCCTTAATTTTGGTTGTCACAACCGAAATCTACAGATGCCTTTTTTTAAGGTTTTCAGACACATTTTTTTTGCATATGACTTCACTTCAGAAGGAAATATTTCACAGAAAAAATGAACTGTATACTCAGTAAGCTTTCAGACTAAAATTAAACAATGTTTTAATATTTACCAATCCTGTCAAATACCTTTAAATATTTAATTTCGGAGAGCTGCTCGCCATCATACATTCTCTGCTAAATTGAATCTCATATTAATAACATTTACTACACAAATTGAAACCAGCACATGACTTTTCAGTGTTGTCTTTGATTCACCTTCCTACAGAATTGTTAAAACTTTAAGTAACCCATTGGACCTATCCTGCTTTGCCAACTTTGCCAAATTGTTGAAACAAAGTTCTGGTTAAGCCATGGAGGAAGGAAAACAAACTCTCAGTAAATGCAAATCCTTCATGCAAAAGTTTCAAATCCTACTTAAGATCCTACTTAAGATTATTCTTATTGATTCTCTTTGATCCTCCTCTAATTCCCAAGACAGGACAGTAATCTGGCATTGCAGAGTTCCTCTCTCATAACTTGCAACAATGGAGCAGGTTACCACACCCATTTAAGCTGCTCTTTGAGGCAGAAGCCTACCTTTGTACGCCCTTCAGTAATTCCTTTTCAAGTGGCTGAATGAATTCTTAAACTCCCCCAAAAGCCTCAGACAGGTGCTATTGCAAAGCGGATTACTGTGAATAGCTTAGAAGGAAACTAAACCTTAAGGTTACAGAACCACCTCATTATCTGCTACTTTTATAGTCCTAAAATATGTTACCCCCATCCTCTATCATTTCTCTTAATAGCAGTGGCAGTCATACCCTCTCCGATATCAAGTATGTGATGAAATTGTTTGATATGAATATTGGAAAAACAGACTTGTTATTTACAACACCATCAAATAAAGAAAACCCAAACCTTACCATCACAGAGTCTACCACCAGTAGACAATATGAACCCTGCATTGCAATCGCATGTGTACCCTGGATCTGCATCGATACAAATATCGGAACAAGAGTCTGGGTAAACTGCATCCGTGCACTCGTCAATATCTGGAAATAAAAAGGAGTTCAGATAATAATATAAGGTTTATTTATGTCTTTAATTCAACCCAACAAAAGATCCTGACAGAGGTGTGAATTTAAACAAAGGTCTTGCATTTCTTGCTTGAATCTTTGAATTTATTTATTTGGGGTCAATGAATTTGGCTGTCCTGAAACATCTCAAGTTATTCATGGAAACGATAAAACCAACTCAGGTAACCAAAATACACTGACTAGGAATCACATTTGTAAACTTGTTGTTATACGTTATTTAAAGAAGTATTAAAACAGCTCAATTGGAAAATGTATTTGACTGATACTTACTAATGCAAAGTGAGTTGTCGTTGGCATCAAGTTTGTAGCCGTTATAACATGAACATAGTTCAATGCCATTCATGACATAACAGTCTCCATTGGTGCACACCTTGCTAATACACACCGAATCAGCTGTAACAACAAACAAGTATTTATCCAATTAAATCAAGTCTATAAAATTCAGTTGTAGAAGAACATTAAAACAAGGTTATTTGCATTCAAATACCTTAAATACAGAATAATAAACGTTTCTTGTGAAGTACATGTACAACATTTATTATATTTGTCTGTATAGTACGCCATGTGCATTACTGTTATCTCCCTTTCTCCTGTTTTGAGACTAACAAAATCCTTAGAAAGTAAAGTGTAGATGTTCAAAATGAAGTCATTTTTCAAATTGATACTTACAGACACAGTTGTCCTGATTGTTCAATTTAAAGCCATCAAAGCAGAAGCATTCAAAGCTCCCAGCCGTGTTGTTACATTGCTGGGTGCAATTATCAATGCCAAGTGCACACTCATCCATGTCTGAAGAAAGAACAAAATAAAACAGTAAAAAACCTACCACAACAAAATCTACTACACAGTTTAATTTCCCCTGACGCAATTTATTACATCAGTTAAATGGTCTAGTATTTTCAAAATCTTCAAAAGCTTGATATTAATTGATATCATCAACCAACAGTGTTTCCTGAAAACAATTTTAACTAATCAAAAACAAAGTAAAGTAACCAAAAAAAATAAGTCAATGTAAATATAATTGAAAGAGGAGTATGGAGGCTGGTACATTGAAACTTCTAAGACAGACATTGGACTGGACAGACAAGTATGATTACATGAGGAAAACTAAAAACAAGCATTATGTAAACAACAATATAATATAGATGTCTGAACAATTACAATGTATAGCAGCTTAAGGAGAGAACACTACGGCATACATTGATTAATAATGACTCTTTTGTAGGAAGACTTAAAAGGACTTGTGATTGTAACAAAATGTCACAACTGAAAAAAGTTTTACTCTTTACAAAAAATAGTTATAAAGCTCCTTATGATTCCTAGTATCAAATTCCCCATCAGAACAATTAGCTTTACATTAATTTTGTGATCAATCAGACTTGCAACTTTGTAACTGAAAAAAAACCCCAAAACCTTAAGAAAGTTCTTCACTACTCTGTGAATTATTTTTTCCACTTTTCTTTGGCACTACAATGAAAAAAAACAAAAAGGAAATCAGGTGATCAGTTGAAAAGTTGTTGGACTGAATCTTATGATTTCACCTCCTTACCTAAACAGATGTTTGTTTCAGTCATGTCAATGGTGAAGCCTTGCCTACAAGAGCATATAAAACTACCATAGTTATTTGAACACAACTGCCGACAGTCATCTGTGTTGAGAGCACATTCATCCACATCTATAACAAAAAAGTTAAAACGAAAATGTTGAGGCAAAGAAAACGTATAAGAACAAATAAATGAAAATCCTTTTACTTTCCCATATCAAATGGAATTTGGGGTTTTAATGAAAGATTGTGATTACATTTTCCATTGTTAATAGGTGTAGTGATTTTAGAAATTGGTCGATGTCAGATAAAAAGCAGAACCTTTACAACATCACGTTTAAATAGAGAAAACTATAATACTGCTTAATTTGTTCAAAATAAAATCCATCTTCTAATTCCACTAACATATTTGTCTTAATTCAAGGTGTATAAGAGTGGAGTACATTTAAGGTAACCATCATACAATCTGAACCCATATTAAGGAGCTAAAATATCTGCTGTCGAAGAATTGGAATAAGTCTTACCATTGCAGGTGCGTCCATCACCCGTATAACCCACTGCACACATGCAGCTGTATGACCCAGCACTGTTGACACAAATTCCAGTGGTATCATTACAGGTGTCTGTCCCTTCTGCACATTCATCAATGTCTGTTGACAAAAAGTGAAATAGTATCGAAGCATAAAGTCGAATATTAAATTTTCACAAATAAAGAGTAAAATCCATTTTCAGAATGTAGGTTTGAAAATACAAAATGTTTACACACTCCTAAAAATTAATCATATTCACAGAAAAAGTACTGCAACTATGACATAGCAAGTGGAAAATGGTCAGTACATTTGTATCAATAATGACCAAATGGAAGATTAAAGATCTCATTTGTTTTAGAACTAAATTTTGACAAGTGTAAACCCAAAAAGTAATTCTTAGGATATATAAAGAAA
Source organism: Pycnopodia helianthoides (assembly GCA_032158295.1). Lineage (NCBI taxonomy): Eukaryota > Metazoa > Echinodermata > Asteroidea > Forcipulatida > Asteriidae > Pycnopodia > Pycnopodia helianthoides. The sequence goes on from CM063258.1 coordinate 14,901,822, forward strand.
AAAACAATTGCCAATTTTGAAAAGTTTCTTTTACCAAAACACTGTGAGCCATCTCCAAAATAGCCCTCCTTGCAAACACATGAATATGATCCTTCTGAGTTGCTGCAGTCGGCATTGATGGAGCAAATTGTCGAGTTGAGTTCACATTCGTTGATATCTGGAAAATGAAAGCATTGAAATAATTGTGATAAAGAAAATAGGTTTTAAAATGTGAACAGGCATGCCAAAAAAGTAGAGTTCCCAATATTGCATAAATAGAGTGGAACTACCACATGCTAATCCTCTTCCTCGGATTTACAAGAGCTAAATCTTTGATCTTGGACAAATATTGTTCCATTGAACAATTTCTCTACAAACTAAGCTGATTTTGTCTTCCCTTAAGAATTGTTTTGACTTACCAAAACACTGGAAACCATTTCCAGAGTAGCCCTCGTAGCAGCGGCATTCATATGAACCAAGAGCGTTAGTACATGTGGCTTTACCAGGTGAACATTCGTCTGTGTTTGCTACACATTCATCAACATCTGTAATCAACGATAAACATGAAAGTTATGTTAAGAACGCGTAATTAGTCGTGTCAATGATACAGAAAAGTCGAGTAAAATCTTCAGTTATTGTGAAACAAGACTGTAACGTTGGCATTTTCAGTCAAGTAGTTGAACCTGCCAAAATTCTTGGATGAACATAAACAATTGTGCGTGATGTGATCTACTGCTCTGAATAAACCATAACATTCTCTTTTTTCCTATTTAACTGACCAGAAAAGGAAAGAAAAATAGTCCATCTCCATTCATACCAGAGAATATACAAAGATGGCTCTATGGGACTTTTTCAAAAACCTTGGATTTGGCTGTAGTGCCTTCACTGAATTTGTGGTTCTGACACTTTAAATTGGCAAATGAAGCCTATGGCTGAGCCAAAGCCAAATATAAAAACGAGCCTGAAATAATAAGAATTGAGTTGTCATACCCATGCAGGCGATTCCATCTCCAATCTGTCCGATGATACAGGAGCATATATAACTCCCAAAGGTGTCTTCACAGGCTGCTCTGGGATGGCAAGGTTTTACTGCAAGTTTACACTCGTCGATGTTCACACATGTCAGACCGTCTCCGTCAAAACCGATTCTACATTTGCAGATGAAAGAACCCTCTGTGTTGGTGCAGTCGCCTTGTGAGCTACAGCTGGCCATTCCAAGCTGACATTCGTCTATGTCTGTCAACAGAAAGAAATGATTGAGTTACAGAAGCCCAACAAATATTTCTGTTGCTAATATCCATTACGATTATCAAGTTAATTTTTTTAAAAACAGTTCATAAAATCTTAAAAACCAATACAAACATGAACAATTTTTTAAAACAATATAAGACAAATTTTTCTGGACTGGCCTGTGGCGGACCGTTTATTACACCCAGAACAACTTTGGAGCGCACTTAATTGTTTGCTGGCAGCTGGACAGTTGATGTGAATATCCATCCAGACATTTCAATGTACGGCATGCACCTACTGTTAACTGTTTTACCCTGTGTTTCACCAGTACAAAGAGGAACAAAAGGTACTGGCATTCATGCGCGTAATATCTCTATTTCTGGATTAACACCATTGTCTATATTCTGACAATGTCCTTTAACATGAGATAACTGATCATTTTACTTAAAACATTCTCCTTTCAGCACAACAAATGCGATCATGGTAAATCATGGAGTTTTTCTTCTAAATAAATCAACAAGATACAACAAAGAAAGACACTAAAATGATTCTGGTCCCTGGCGTCAACATTTTTATCACTTAAAAAACTTACCTGAGCAAAGTCCGTTGATCTTCTCAAATCCAAGATTACAGACACACAAGTAACTGCCGATAGTGTTCACACAATTCGAGTTGAGTTCACATACAGTCACCTCATTGAAACACTCATTGATATCTGAAAACGGAAGAGGAAATAATCTCATTGAAAAATAAGTTGACAAAGTGAATATCTATGAGGTTCTATTCAAATGGCTGCAGCTACATCACTGCCTCTCATTGAAGCCAATTCCCAAGCCAACTTTATTAAGATCGGACATGATCTTAATCTATGCCAAATGTCTCAAAGCTGTAAACCGTCAAAAGTTTTCACCAATGAAAAATCCTTTTGTAGACAAATGTTACAGACCACAATAATTGTATCCGTTGCAAATACAAACGTACCTTCACAAACTGTTCCATCACCAGTGACATCCGTGTAACCCTCCATGCAGGTACATGTGAAGCCACCAGGGGTGTTAATGCATGTTGCAAATTCATGGCAAGTGTCCGATTGCAAGTCACACTCATCAATATCTAGAAAACAAGAGACATTTAGATAAATTGTACAATTTCAAGCTTTTGAAAATTTTGTTTAAAATAAACATGAAAGAAAATCTGAATTATTGAAATAAGTGCTTTCTTCTAAGAATAAAACTTCACTTTCCCCCCCCCCCCAAAGGTTTCCTGCTTAATTTGATCGAGTCCAAATACCATACTATTTTAAAACTGCAACTCATACTAAAAATGCTTTAATCTCTTTCTAATTTACCCCCCAATATTTTTCCAGGGATGACAATTTTTTCGGATTTTGTTAATTAAACGGAAAAAAATCAAAGGTGGTTTTGCTTTAGAAGAATCATTGACTCCTTTTTTAAAGTAATTATACTGGGGTGCCTTCTGGCTGCTCCTCATGGTCATTCATCATTGCCCTCCACTAGAGAGCCATAGACCAGGTGGCCAGAAGGACACTTAGCCTGTGTGTTGTACTTGCAATTTTCTAGACATGGCTTTGCAAGCATTTTTGGTGCAAGGGAGCTAAAAATCATTCTAATCTCAGCAGCAGTTGCAGAAACAATTTTTTTTTTACAATACTTTTTCTTTCATTGTAGCCTGTGTTTCTTTAAAGTACCTAAACAGGTGCGTTGATCTGGATGAAGTTCATATCCCAGATTACAGGAACACGTGAATCCTCCCAGCATGTTGTTACATAACTGCTCACAAGGTGAACCGTTGGGGTCAGCACACTCATCAAAATCTGCAGTTCAACAAAGTGTAAAATTGGTGTCAAGTTATGAACCAGTTACCAAGGACACCATCATGGTATCCTTCTCCTTCTCCACTAAAATAGCCTTCCTTTGTTTATTATTGTTAGTCATTGTGTCAGATAATACATTCTAAATGAAATTATACCTATACTATAGTATATTCTATATTCAAAGACCATTCAAAACACAATGGGAGACTTTATGTGACGCTAGGTGGCAGCAAACTTACCAGGTAAATCCATTGTTCTTGGAAATATGCGCATGCTCAGAACTACACTAACAATGAAAATTGACCTGGTAAGTCTGCTGCCACCTAGCGTTCCAAAGTCTCCCATTATTTTAACTCTTTATTTTTTGTGAAACACTGGATAGGAAGCTCATCACAAGGCCATGAAATGATCTTGTGGGAGTGGGTTCGGTCTGGTTAGTTGCTTACCGTAGCACTTGAAACCATTCCCCTCAAGGCCAATGGGACAAGGCCCACAGGTGTTGCCGTCTAATGGCGCGATGTTATCAACACATGTAATACCAGGGAAACAGGGGTTATCCTCACATCCGTTACGATCCACCTCACAGAAATCACCTGTCCATGCTGCAATGCATGTACAGACTACAACCTATAAAAGGAAGAGGCAGGGTTATCCAGAAACCAAAATTGATCATTAATGAACAATTACCAATCTTTATAAATACCCATTTGGTTAAGTGCCCATTTGGTTAAAGTTTGATTTTCAGCAAGAGCCAGAAAGTACATGTGCTAAAAATCTCAAATGTTAATAAGATTTGTGGTAAAAACTTGTACATCTGTTTGAGATTGAATCCAAGTAAGTAATTGTTATTGCAGTTGTAAATGCTTGTAGGTTTAAACTTACAGCAAATTTATCCACCACAATGTTGGATGTGTCAGTGTATTGATCATACACACAGGTTCCTCCATTCTGACAATCACAGATTTTGACAGTTGGTTCTAACACAGAGTTCGTCTCTCCGTCAAATGCACGGATCCCAACCCTCACTTTACTCAAGTCACTTGGATTCCAGGCAAAGACTCCGGCTGAAATTAATGAGATGGTACAATTAGTGCAACTCATCAAGCTTAAATGCTAATTTAATTTTTTTTCAAACGAATATAGAAATTTTTTTGGGGGCCTTAAAAAACCACCTTGACCTTACCCTGATTGATAGTTGCATTGGGAACATTCTGGGTCAGTGACAAGGTGATAGATTGACCTTCCGGGTCAAATGATGTCGTCTGCAAGATGACTGGTACTCCGACCTTTGCTTCAATCAAGTTGGAGCCAGTGATATTTGGTGGAAAGTTTGCTGTGGGTCAAGCAGAACAAAACGATTTACGGTGCACTTTTAAATTAAAACAACTTGAAGAATGTTAATGTCAAAATTATAGAAGAAATAAGGCGACAGCCCAAAAAGCATATAAAGGACTATTGCTTTTTTTCATTACTAAATTTATTTATTAAGCTATCATTTCTGGCTTAGCAGATTTGTAAAAAGAGGTTTATATATATTAAAACAGTCCATACCAAGGTTTCTAGCTTCAGCTATAAATTCTTCACTCTGGACCTTTGTATCCATGCCACGGGTCAAGCTTTTGGTGGCCAGTGCATCAAACAAACACTGATTGTCAGAGCCACATGCATTCCTTGAATCTTGAAGGAGTACTGGATTATCAGTCTCTGCTGAGGCTATGAGTTCATCTAGGAACAACGGCCTGAAGTTGAGATCATTATAATCACTCCAGGATGTGCCACCAGTGTAGAAGAACAAAGAGTCACTTGTTGTTGTTCGCCCTGGTAACAAAAGAAAAAAAGAGCATGCTTGTTAAAATTCAGTTCTTATATTTCTTATACCAGAATTGTTCAGGGTTGGAACCCTAACCCTAGTATACAAATATAACATGGTTTTAGGGTGGACAGTCAACACTAACTCCCTGTGGTAATCGAAAATGACAAACTAGTTCCCGAGATGAATCATATTTCACTTGTCATACACAAATGCCAATAACAAATTAAAAAATTTCAATGGTGGGATGGTTCATGGACTGCCTACAACAATTTTTCATGCTAAGAAGACCAATCATTAAAATAACTTACATGTCTCTCCAAACTCAAAGTAGTCAAGATCAGTGTAGGTGCCATTAGTACCTGTTGGTGTCAGTAACATCTCATTTTGCATTCGGAAATCGTCGCTTGCATCATTGTTCCAAACACCTGTACATGTAACAAAAAAGGAAAACAAGAAAACAGATTTTAGTAAATGCATGGTATGATTGCTGTAAAGATAGTGATAATTGAAAAGAGTGAATTTTGCAAATTCACAAAAAAAAACTTGAAACGTAAAACTATAAATGGACGTTCCCATACAAGGTAAATAAAAAAGCAGTAAATGTGTAATGTTTAAATGTGCAGTAAATGTGTAATAAATACATTTTTCAATAATCTAGACTCTAATGTTAGTGAAAACACCACGATATAATATTTCTAATGAACTGTAGAGTTTCTGATAAGAACCAATGGTGCAACAACTCAACATTTCAATCAGTATATGCTCAGACCATCTTCAGAGAAAAAAGTTCCTTACCAAGCAACCCACGGCTGGAGCCATCCTTGTACTCATCCGGAGCAGAGAACACAATATCCAACACTCCATCAACACTTCTAACAGCAATTGACATTCCCATTGTCCAGTATGCAACATATCTCTGTGTGCTGTTTGCGACATCCTCAACCGAAAGTTGCAGCAGGTTGTTGTTAAAGAGAAACACGCCTGTGAAAACAACCGATAATTTGTTCTTTATGAATTTTATGTTTGTCCATCTAGTGTTTATGAATGTCTAACAACCCAACGAGACTGAAAAAAACAAAGTATAAAACTGTTTCTGCTTATTTTATGATATCTTTTTCTGAAATGTTGTTGCTCAATATCTTGCTATTCTAAGCGATTCATTTCATATTATATTAAAATGTTAATTGAATTTAAGGTGATATTTGTGTCCAAAAAGTCACCAAAGAACAATTTTTGTGTATTTCATGATCTTGTTTGCAAGATGAAGTCGATTTCTCTACTACTATTATTAACGTGAGAGACTTCATTTCTTATGCAGAGTTCAACATGACCCTATTAACATTCAAGAAATCGGATATGGTGACCTTTGTGTCCAACAATCTAGAAGTGAGTTAACAATCCTTACCATCGACAAATAGATTTTTATCAAAGGCAACATTATCCACAACAATGTCAACATCTGTACCATCAGCGCTCATTGTCATCTGGACCTGTGGAATAGATACATTATCAAAAGCGTAAGTCTTTAATATTAAGAATTACAACTCAAAATAAAAAACCTTTTTAAAGAAAACCTTTTTATGTTTAAAGTTTCATTGAATTTACAAAAATGATCGTGATGTGAGTGTGGAATAGTAGTTACGGGGAACTGAGAATTACAACATATGTAAAAAAAAATATGTTAAACTACCGTTTGTGCATCCTTCACTTTCGCCACAAATGCCACAAAGACAGTAGCATCTGTAAGTTGTTGTGTGGCAGTATCCATGGCTCGGGCTGTACGACCCTGTAGTTCAAACAAAGGTCCACCAGAACTGTCTGGGAACTTAACCTGAATGTACTCTCCAAGACCGTTGAAGGTGTACAGAATCTCATCCAAAGTCTCTATGTGAGGGTCACCAACCATCCAGCCTGGAAAACAAGTTTACAAATATTTAAATATCAATCATCAAAACAAAATAAGATTCATAATATTTCACATTATCAGCCTTGAAAAGCATACATTTGGAAACACAACACCTGACAAAAAACAGAGACCTCATCTAATAATTTATCCTTATAAATAGGACAACATACTTTTAAGTTCTCAAAATCTAAAAATAACTAATTATTAAAATGTGATGATTACCTGTGCGTGGAGGTAGATAGCCATTGCAGCTACCAGCTGGTCGCTTCTCAAAGTACATATTGCAGAAGGCTTCATCGTTAGATTCATTGCAACAGTAATGTCTAGGTGAGAAATCTTCCACTGTGAATATATAACAAAATAACACATTAATCTTTTAGGAAGTCGACATACAGACCGAAAACTAGTTAATGACCGATTGGGACTTGTAAAAGACAATTCAGGTGTGCCATCTTTTACCTCAGTCACCCTTTAAATATCATAACCTTGACCATCGATATATCTCTTTTTAGACGAGTCCCTTCTTGTAAAATTGGCGTCACTTTAGACCACCAACCTGTAAAATTCTTTCTTTGAAAGGCTTAAAAGAATTATTAGTTTTAACAAAATTGTAACAAGTGTAAAAAGAATCCTTACACAGCCACTTTGATAGTAAAACTTCATATGAATCTCCCTGGTAGTTATACTGATATCTCTCTTCAACACTGATAAAGTAGTCAGTGTCATATCCAAGGATCAAGGATTGATCTTCACGATAACAGCAGCGCATTCCAGCAGTATCAAATGGGGGTATGGATGTTTGTAGACAGAAGGGTCCTGTTCATAAAAGAGAATGGAGAAGACTGATGTTTATGATTCGGCAAAACAGATACAAACTGAAAAATAAGAAATGAGAATGTGAAGTTCTGATGTGATTGTTTGTGTGTGAGGTTTAAAACACATTCTGTTGTACAATACAGGGTTAGAATGAACACTTTTGCTGCATAAATTTGAAAACTGTCTGTAAAATTTGAAACAGCACAAACTGGATGTTTACCATCGAAGCTTTCAATTTGATCCAGAAGTTCCTTGGAAAATCGGCGGGAGGCTGCACTTGAAACACGTCCTCTGGAGGGAGCTCTCCTTGCGTAGGATCGATCGTTACCTCCTTGATTGAACGAGCATGGGCAAGCACCGAGAAAACGATCCCAGTCTGTTGGGTCTGGCTGAGTGTTGTACCAATCCAGACAAAAGCCTTTGGGATTGATGGTGTCTCGGGTGTTATTCTCAAGTCTATAAATCCATCTGCCCATCAGACCGGTATTTCCATTGAACAGGTCAGGGCGATAGGAGTCGGCCCCCGTTGCAAACGGAGGGTTCAGGAACTGTGAGTTGACAAAAGAGCCAGCACCATCATTATAACCAATGATGACATCTTGGCTAGCAAGAGAATCGTAGTCCCATAGCATTTCACCTTCACGGTAATTAAATATTGCAAAACTGAAGATGCCATCGGTGAGGAGAACGGCTTGGAATGTATTCGTTTCCTGCAAATAACAAAAGATTTATGATGAATGTTTCTGTCAAAATAAAAACCTTTTAATTTTCCTTACTCCTATATTTTGAGCAACTGTGTGGCTAAGATTTTCAAATACCACTTTGACATGTTACAACCATTGACCAAACAGTTTACAAAAATACAAGCAGGTATTTTGTCTTCTAACTTTTTTGAATCAACCACTAGTTAACAAAACTCAGAGGTCTCTGAACTTACATTTTGTTGAATGAAAGAGGGCATTCTCTCCCACGTAATGACAATCATCCATGAAGCATTGAAGTTTGAGAATTCAGAGTACTGAACCCGAACTCTCCCGCTGGCTTCTGCCAAAATAGCATCATCCGCCGTTGAAGTAGAGGGTTGGTAAATCTAGAGACAAATGAAAAAACCCAAACTTATTCTGTGTATCTGTAAGCAATTATTTCAATTACAGTTACATGAATTAAAAAAACACGTTTTAAAATGAATGAGATCTAATTCTCATAACCAAAGGATGTAAATCCCATTAATTTAGCTTTAATAATAGGACACATTTTAAAAGGTACACTTAAAAACAACTGATATAAAGAATGCAATAGACACAAATTATAGTGATACAGCATTTTGTTTAGTCCCCTCGCAGCTATGCAAAAACACAAATGTTCTGAGGAAGAGTAGTACAATGCACTTTCTAGATAAGGACTCTGGCAAAGTGAGCGGCAGTGTAATAAAACCCTTTATGGAATGGCATCGTGAAGTACTATGTAAATTTTCATTTTATTTTAGTTATCACATTTCATGCCCTACATGCCAAATTAAATGTCCGCTGTAAAAAACTGTAAAAACTGTTACAAATAAAAAATGACTTCCTGTGGATATTATAAAATGTCTGTAAATAAATAACATACCTTAAAGTACACTTCTCCTTGGCTTGAAGTCAAATCAGTGTCTGCCCAGAATGGTGCGACCATGGGCACCGTATTTATATCTGAGAAACCCTCACTGAAAGGATTGGGGAAGCCCAACTTCAGGTCATTCTCATTCAGGAAAATGATCAAGCCGTTGTCCATGAACTGTAACGGTCAAGAGAATATTGATTAAAAAACAAAAATAGGGAGCAAAGTGCATCTCAATATCCAGGGGCTAATGGGCAAGTGTGCAGTTCATAACAGAGTTTAGGTTAGTGTTGAGCAGTACACACAGAAACAACTTACATAAAGGCCAGGGTAGAAGGTGCCTCCGAATGGAAAGCCTGTTTCTGGTCGAATGGTCCTGGAAAGCATTTCTTGATCAACTAGTCTACGGTTTAAATCCACTGAAGACTGGTCAAATGAATCTCTTAGAAGCTCATCTGAGTTGTCCACACCGAATGGTAGGAGTATAATTTCTGAAAAAAATTAAGAAACCAACAAAATTAAATGTTGACAAATCATTTTATTTGATACATTCTAACAAAGTGACTACACCAGGACAAAGTTATATAGGCAATGGGAGACATTTCTTGTTGTTGAGAACAATGCAAAAGGACCAGTGAATGAGACGCCTAACATCGTCTCAAAAGTCTCCCAATTTAAAAACTTTGCTGTAGACTATTGCTCTGCCTTAGGCTTTGTCCGCCAGGTAGACAATCTTCATGCATGTGCGTGGGACACACATCGTCTTGAAGTTTCTCACAGTTTAGAATTATCTCCAGCCATAAAATATATTAACCGTATCTGGAAAATGTGCTTTTCCAGAGAATGTGCATTCTGAAGACTGGTCCAGGAGGTTACCAATGTGAGCGCATCCATACAGATGTGCCGTGTAAGAATTGAGCTGTATTTCATGTGCCATGCCATTTGTCACGCACATTTTGTTTGTTCAATATACTGTCAACTAACGCTTTAAGGTACACATCACTGTGATTCCTGGGGGAGGAGTAACATCATATGATTGCATGGTACCATGCATTCGACTTTAATCAGTCCCTTGCATGATTTCGTCCACAAAATTAAATCATTGGGAATATGTTAAAATTTAAAACGGATAGGCTCTAAAAATCCAGAAGATGGAACAAATTTTTGTTATCCGTAAATCCAGAAAAATCTGGACAAATATCATCCCTGCTTTGGGTAATGACAAAATGAGAAGTTTACCTTTACAGTCGAAGCCATCACCTCTGAATCCATCCAAACATACACAGGTATAACTGCCAAGGGTATTGTTGCATGTTGCATTGGTAGAACAAGTATCCAGACCAACTGTACACTCATCAACATCTTTAAACAAAAATAATCACACACATTAAGAAATAATTAAAAGACTATAAGCAAGTTGTGATGCATTCAATCCACTATCACTTCGATTAAATCTTATTAGGCACTAAGGATACAGCCCAACCATAGCAATAAAACAAACCATCTTGGCCCAATTTCATAGAGATGCTTAAGCAGAAAATATTGCTTAACAAATTTGTGAGGAAAATAACAGGATACCAGTCACAAAATGGTATACTTGACATGCTGTTTTGGCTTGTAACCTAAATCTGGTAAGCAAAATTGCTTTTGTGCTTTGCTGCTTTTTCTGTTTGAGCCCCAAATAACCCCAAGCATTCAGGAACTCACCTATTTCACAGTTGTCTCCAGTCCAGGATGCAGTGCAAACACATGTGTAGCGATTAACTTGGTTCAAACAGGTACCACCATTCATACACGGCACAGATACACATTCATTGATATCTAGGTAAAATAAATCAAATTCACACAATTGAACATTTGGAAGGTTTTTTTTTTATCACAATCATCAAACCATTATCCAAAGAATAACTATGCATGATGCTGAGAACTTCTGATATCTCTACAAAACATTTTTTTACTATTTGCAATTAACTGAGAAATAAAACATAAGCTTCTTAACTAAAGTTGTTTTTTGTCTTAATTAGAACTGCTATTACCTAAACAATCAGGAACTGTTCCATTGACCACTCCGTTATCACATGCCAGAAGGGTGCCTGCTGGAACCAGTTCCCATCCAAGTTCACAAGAGAATCCAATTACATCGCTGTGGTTGAATGCCATTGCATCGATGAAGCCATTAGAAGGCGGTATTGGAATTATACAGTTTTCTGTTAAGAAAGAGAAATGGCTTTTATTATGATGTCAATTTTAATATTTTTTGTTCATGAAATGGGTACAAACAGTAATATAAGAAAACAAGGATCAGAATGGAGATTTCCAGGAGGGACTTTTTACTGGTAGGCTGCCATCTTGATTTGTGTATTGAAACTTATGCTGGAAGGAAAAAATTCATGTCTCCTTTTCATATAATGTAAGAAAATATAAAAGTGGTGATAACATGACTATGGTCTCATCACTAAAGTATAATTCCTGTCTTACCTTTTTCAAACTGAAATTATCAAAAATACATTCAAAGTCTCAGCCAAAGACAATTTTCTGCAATCAAGACCAAATTGTTGACTTACCCTGGCAGATAGGTAATTGATCCGACCATACACTCAGATTGCAGGTGATGTATGAGGGACCAATTCTTGTGTATCCACTGAAACACTGAAAGAATACACTCTCCCCATCACGGTAAAGAGACTTCTGGGGTCCAATCCTACCATTCACAACGTCTCCTGGATTCGGACATGTTCCTGTAACAAAAAAATAAAGATGTAATTGTCAGGGGGAGTGCTTAGGACATGTGAAGGTAGTGCCTCACTAACTCTGCTCTTTTGAAACTTTTGAAAGAATTTTGGGCCATTTTGTAATATATTATATTTTACATTCTAGGCAGTCTTGGTGTGAGACACGAGTATGTCTATTATTTGACAACCAGGGCTAAAACAAAAGGGACCAACATGGTTTGACAAATTGAGAATGTTCGTCATTTGATTTCGTGTGCAAAATTAACTAGCATGTTCTGCTAAACTTCTCCACTAAAATAAATAAATAAATTTAATATTAAGGTAGGAGTGTTCTTGGTGGAGGTTTAGGAGAGTGAATCTTTAACTTATAAGATGATTTAAAAAAATTACTTACCAAAGCAGAGTTCTTCTGATTCATCTTGGTTATCAGAGCAGTCGTAATCAACAGCGTCACACAGATAGGAATTTGGAATGTATATTCCATCGATACATCGGAAGTGGTCAGGCAACGGGCAATGGTCCGTCACATTCATTATGTCTGCGGACAACAAATTAAACATTAAATTATTTCAATGGGGAATGTTTGTGGCACATAAGCTTGTGTTCTACAATACTAATGGATTTTGAATTCCCTTTGACCAAACCAGGCCATACAATTTGTTCATCTCGTTTCTGTTTTTTAAATTTGAGTTGAATGAAAGAAAGGTTGGCTTACCGCAGCAAAGTGTCTCGTCTTCATCATAGAAGTTTAGACAATCTCCAGGGAAACCATCACAAACCCAATCACTTCGAATGCAAGTTCCTTCTGGACACTGAAACTGGTTGGATGGACAAACACCTTGGAGGAAAACAAATCTTATAACTGTTAGTTATCTCAAATTCAATAGGTTAAATCTAAATGTACCCCACCACCTCCTTCAATTTTATGACGTTTTTTTCTTTCCCAATATGTTGATATCAAACTTTTGATTGAAAGACAATTTGAACAATAGTTAACTGGTGGTGCACTTTTCTTGCATACTGCCCTCTTTAGATTTCACAGCACAGTCAATTACAGACATTTTGAGTCTGATGATAAAAGCCGTTTACAAATTTGTTTTGCTCTGCAGGGAGAAGATCCGTTTGGTAGAATGGGGTCTTAAGCCCTACTGTGAAGGTGACCTTGATCAATCACCTTGAACCACTGTGGCAATCCTCTAGTCATGATTGTTTCCTGTGAATTTGTACTTACGGTCACATGTAATACCATCTCCCTCATAACTCTCAATACAGGAACATCCATATGCGTAATTAGTGATTGTGCAGACTGAGTTATCACTGCAGTTCAGTAGGTTACAGGTTACAACTCCTTCCAAACCACAAGTACATATATTGATGCATCCCTCTGTGATGAATTGTTCATTATACTGGTTACAGAAAAGAGAGAGATAGAGAGAGCAAGAACAAAGTTAAACTCTGAAGTGATGTTGATACTGCAATCTGAAAACCAATACATTTAATTTAACAAAAGTGCTACATTTCATGAGTTTGCATTTCCTGCAGTTAATTATATTCTCTTTTCGTTTTTCGCTATGAGGAAGTAAACAAATTAAAATACCCCCCCACCCCCAACGAACAACTGCAAACAATGAATTAGACAATGAATCTATAGCGATGGCTTAAAATCTTAAAGTGTAAATGAAGTAATCTAACTTCCTCATACCTTGGTCGATTTAATAAATAATAAGCTACTTTATTTCAACAGGAAACTAAATTCTTCCAAATTTACCTAGGACATAATTTGTTGATTAAATTCGCAGCAAACTGACTAAATACAGATGTTCAACAATGACTCAACTAAAAGGAAAGTAATGCCAAACTATTTGTCTTACCGTGTAATAGATTCCATTGTAGTTACATCCACACTCTGCTTCTGGTACACAGCTACTGCCATCCTGGTAGAAGCCAACATCACAGATGCATCCCTCAACACAGGGTAGGCTATCACAAGCTGACTCTAGTTGCCTGCCACGCCTTACATCTGAACATGTCACTTCACAGTCACTAATACATGTTCCGTATGTTGAATTTGGTGGGCATGTCAAGGCTGAAGTGAAAAAAAATAAAGTAACTATTGGTGAACATTCATATCCGTTAAAAGAAAGTAATGAAGAGTTTCAGAAGATTCAAAAATTTGTAAATTATAAATCTTGAAAATATTAAATGCAGGTTTTAATTTAATGAGGTTCTATTAATCGAGTTCAACAAATATTTGAAGGTTCTATGAATTACTTTGTCACATCATTACTTTGTTAGCCTTTGTGAAAAACTCTGCTAGGGGTCGAATTATCAGGCCGAAAAACTCTGCTTGGGTCGAAACATCAGGCCATTACTATTTTGTTTTGTAAACTCTCACCGCAATGTTGAAAGGGTCACAAGATAAATTAGTATTTTTTTTTTATAGCAGGAATTTAACGACACATCAAGCATTGTAACCGTTATTGTGTGTTTTCACACGAGGCCAACTTTTAGGTGTGCCTTTACCCAATAAATACTAACAGATATACTCAATGCTTGATTAACCCTAACAGACTAGACCCTTGGGTAAACATACTGCCCAAATCCTTCAATATCCTTCAACTTATTGTAAGTATACATATTAGCCCAATCCTTCAAAATCCTTTTGAGACAGAAGTTAGGGAGTCAAAAAATGTCAAAAAAGCCCAAAACCTTCAGAATCCTATTTTGGCTAAGCTGCATAATACATAAAACCTTCAAAATCCTCCTATGTAAAAACAGCCCGGTAGTGCAAGTCCTGCGAAATCCTACCCTAACAAAAACTCATTTTAGCCCAAAGCCTTCAAAATCCTCCTGTGTTGCAGATCCCTAATAGCCCAAATCCTTCACAATCCTGCACTTTGGCAATGAGGATATTGTAGGACTTGGGTTCTTTAGGGTTAAAGAGGATTTAAAGCCGTCTTTAACTTAACAAAGCTTTGTGAATGGTATGGGAACCAGCATGCATTCCTGCCCTGGTGAGTGTTGCTTATAAAGCCAATTATTCTGCTTCAACAAAAACACCTTAACAAACAATGTTTGTGAATGCAAGATGCAAGGCCATAAATAAAGGCATGTCTTAATCATAAAGAATAGGTTTGGGTCGGTCTACACTAATGGGTAAAACGTATTTAACTTCAAGTGAATCGTGGGAAAGTGATTTCAAACAGGCATGACATTTGGTCCTTCGGAAAAAAGTAGGGACATTTTATTTAGTACAAGGGCTGACAAACATGTATATGTGGTTAGGCTTGAATAGACTTTTGAGGCTAATATATCAGTTTTCCAAAAAAAGAAAGAAAAGGAAATCAGACTAAAGTAGGAAGAATATCTTGCATGTTAAAAGCAAGTAATGTATTTTATCAGTTTTTTCCTGTACATTCCATTACCATTAGTGAATGTTTCTTACAACAAAACAATAAATATTTTGCCAAGTATAGGTTACAAGCCAAAATACCATTCCACAAATTGTTTAGCACTATTTGCTGCTTAAGCATCTCTATTAAATTTAGCCTTGTTTTGATTTGTCCACTGAGAAAAAAACAGCTTATCCAAAAAGTATGCATCTTTTTTTTTTGAAAAACGGAACAAAAAACTTACGACACAAGCTGGCCGACCGCCAGTCAGATGGTGGATAACCCCTTGCATTACAAGTATCTACAAATGCAACAAAGATATCACAAGCCCCTGTTGTATCTGGATACAAGACGCAAACATCAAATTGGCAATCACTGTAAAAGTTGCTGGCATCAGTTGGCATTGCAGCAACACAAGCAGCGAATGGACCTGAAAAATAATATTAATTGATTATAACAAATTAAGGAACATTTTCAATTTTATTTAAGTTTATTTTATGATCTTTATGAAGTCAATTATGTTTTCTTGAAGTTGCAAAATCGTACATGTAATGAAGCTTTTCATATGGACATAAAATCTATATAAATAAAATAAAAGTTTCCACAAAGTTTAAAACATCGACCTCATTAAAAAAAAGTACATTAAAAAAAATTAAGTTACCATCAGATCGAATGATGTCATCACAGATACTTGCTGCAATCACACTTGTTGAAGCATTGCATGGGCTTGCCACATTTATAGTTGTATCAAGACATTCCGTTGGATTAACGATGTAGCTGTCAGCAAAAGCCAACATTGAAGACTGAAAAATTAACATGAACATGAACAGATTCTATTATTTAAACAAAACAACATATATCCCTCCATAAATGTAAAAGCAACACTTTTCTTAAAACTAATTATTATGTATAATTTTAATTGTTACATAAAACATTTTAAAAATTCAGTTTAAAAGAAAATCAATAAATAAATGTGCATACAAGTGATCCAGTACTGGAAGTGAAGTCATCACTTGCATCTCCGTTGCTGTTTCCTCCAAGTCCACAGACCATCGAGTTGAAGAGAGTTCCGTTGAGAAGTACCTTCACTCCAGACGATCCATCCCACTTCACACGCAGTCCGATGTTGGTCAGCACAGACTGATAATTAAGCAGATAATGAAAACATTTAAAACAACGCTACACTACTCTAGCTTGTGTTATGAAAATGATGATGAGCATTAACCCCCAAAAATAAACCAATAAAAGATGTTGCTCCGAGTCCATGGACTGACGCAAGTAAATTGAAATGATTAAATGCGAGTATCGAATCATGGAGCTATCGAGTTAAGTTATAACAACTATAGTTGAGTGCTTGTAAATGTAAGTTGTATTAAGAAGTCTTAAGGAGTAATCGACACCAAGCTGCAATAACCGTACCCGCATCACAACTAAACAACTAATCGACACCGACCATGTTTGTTAATAATTTTTGGGGAAGTCAACGAAAGTGAGCTTACCGTCTGTCGACCGCTTCTCCGTACACTGACATCGTTGGCCAAGAAGGCTGGAGTTTCTACTCTGATGTTATTGATAACCTGCTGGCGATCTCTCTGGAGAAGGATTACCTACAAATGTGACAAGGTAAGATAAACAAGTCAATAACTTCAGTATTTACTATAGGACCAAATTCTCCAAAGTATTCAATACGCGCGCTTGCCATCCCGTTATTTGTATCTAGCGCCACCAAGCGGGACATCGTGAAGTGACTGCGAATCTCCACGTGCAGTGAATGCAAGGTCAAAGGTATATTTAGCAACATCCGGAAAAGGCTGGTCTCTTGGTTATTCACAAGCCTCGAAGTGTGACGTCAGATGTTCAGGCTCCGTCTTATTGAGCTCCAAAGATGTCAAGTCTGATTTTTCCTCGATTTGACCAGACAATTTAGATGTAAATTTTGGATTCAAGTAAAGCTATCTATTCAGGTGTTGCACGAAAAAGCCGCCGATGATAAGAGGTAGTTAATTGAAAATCAAATCTCATGCCCGTTAAAGTATATATCCTTGGTTTTACAATAAAAATAACCTGTGAAAATATCATTTTAAAAGGTGGTAGCGTTTTTGAGATATCACCGAAAACCGGAGCGGTTATGTCCACGCATGAAGAACAATCTGCCATTGGAATACGCAATCTGAGAAGCGTTCGGCAGAAACACTTCTCAGATTCAATTTTTTTCTAATAAAAAATTATATATTTTTCCATTACCACATTCTTCGAAGTGAAATGATTCTCAAAACGCCTTATACTATCGAAAGCTGCTGTACTTCTAACAAAATAAGTTTTTATTGTCATAATTTTGTGAGTGATTACCAAACGTATACCTTCCCTTTAAGCCACGTACGAACATTTTTTGCATATTACATGTACATTTGTTATCATTATTTTTTTGTTAACATTATGGCATAAGCGACAGTATTTGTTCGTTTAGAACATCATCATCGAAATCCGTTGAGGGGGAATTCAAAAGAAGAAAAAAAGGAAAACATGCAAAATCGCGCCATACAACTTTAAAAACATTTCTTATTTTTTGTTTCTAGGCAAATGTAATTCAATCCAATTTATTATAAACGTCACGTTAAAAAACATGAAAATTGTTTTCCAGTGTGCATCTTACAATTAAAAACACAAATGGAGATGTATGCCTGTTATCGCGTATCAATTTCGTTCAATGTAATGTGGATAAAGATAAAATAACTGGAAATCGTCGGTCACTCCCCGACAGCTAGTTTGATATTTTCACCTAGGAACCTAGCTCATAAAATAAAGTTCTGCTTACCGTACTGCCCAAAGTAACTTGAACTGCTTCGGTTCTCGCCGTCCGATAAGTACTGGAACTTTGACCGTTGATGAGCACCACTTCGAACTGCGGGTTACCTGCCATGCAGTCTGAAGACAGCAAGTACTCACAGTAACCCTGGGCGGTGAAGTGGCGCCCATCGAAAGTCGTGTAGTGAGGATCACCAACGGCGATTGCCTCGACTTCTGTAAATGAAAGGGAAGCAGGAGGAAGCAAAAATAGAGATTACAAGCGTCGTCCTGATAACCATATGAACTGCAATCAGCTCTGAAAATGGCAGTTGACCGAATGATCAGACAGACAAACAAATAAAACCAAAACAGACGGGACTGACATCACAACTCCTAAGTGCAGCCAAGTGTGAAGCAAGCTCAGTCCATACCATATGTACCTAACTATTTAATTAAACCTTTGTCTGCAACCTCAACTAAGTAGGTAGCACGCTAAAATTCTTATTAAATCCAACTCTATGTTTTGGTTAAGTTTAATGATGCTTTCACCAAAAGTCATAAGAAAAACGAATCTTTAATACCACGTCAAACTCTGTTGAAAGCGGAGATTTTGGGTTTAGGGACTTGTGTTAGTTAGTGATAGTTTGCGTCCCTCTCCCCGAAATCTGCCCTTTCTTGAAGAAGATGAAGATTAAAGACAATTTTTCCCATCCTTTGAAGGGTTCTGAGCAACACTCTCAACCTTGGGTTCCACGTTAGCCTAAGCAATAAAAACAAAACCTAAGTATCTAGACCCTACAAACTGGCCTCTGGATGGAGTGAGCTTGCTTTCCAAAAGGTGCGTTTAATCCTTAGCCGTAGCCTATGAGCCACTCAAATGAACTAGGGAAAAAGTTAAATAAAGCTAAACTAACCTTTGGAAGTTACCCGACAACATTGTTCTTAAACTCCTGCCCAGAAAATTAAAAAGTTAGTTTTGAAAATGTCTATGTTCTGAAGAAGAACAAACAACTAAGACCTACAGGCCCTACCTCTTAATCCAAACTAAACTTGATCCTATCAAAGCTTCCTTGAAAAATTCAATAACAGCTATCCTCAGCTCAACGAGGAAAGTTATATAGCCCGAAAATTTGAAAACAAAATAGATAATAAATAAAATTTAATCCTACGCATGAGAATTATCTCCTAAATCTTCCTTCATTTAATTTTAGCAACCAATGTTATTCCTAGTAAAAAAGAAAAAAAAGATTGAATCGGTTACAAATTATAAAGATACTCTTTTACTGTTCTACAATAAATAAACGCCGTTTTACAACTCAATCAATTAAAACGGTATACACGTAAACGGTAAACCGTGGGGCCTATCCTTTTATAAAAAAAGAAAAGAAACAAAAAATGAAATTTACCGAAAGTAAACTGCTGTCTAATATTGAAAACGTCTTACCACTACTCTAACACCATATGTGGTCTCGCCTCAATAACTTGTAAACCTCGATGACTTGACAATGCACCCTGTTTGACGCAGGTCTTGCAAAGGCACAACAAAAATCATAAAGTTGTTACAATAAAGGTAACACCAAGGCCCTACATTACAACCTGTGTTTAACCTAAGATAAGAAGCCTATGAAAGGCGCACCAACAGTCGCTTTGACCAGTACTATTTATTTTGTAATTTGTACAACCTAGTTTTGTTAGCCTACTCTGCCCTAGCAAACATTTCGAGTTAAGAAAATAAGTGTCTATAATGACACATTGGGTCTTCAGAAAAGGCGAGTGCTGCAAACTAGACGAAAATATCCACAAGGGATTGTCCAATCAGTCCTTTCGCAAACACAGCGAAACCATAGTAGAGTATTGTGACAAGCTTATTTTGTTTGCTCAGAGACAACTGAGAGTTTGTCATCAGGGAGGAGTCGCTTGGCTGAGAGAGAACTACAGACATCAGGTTCGAAGTAAACCCAATCGGGGTTTTGTGACACTTCAACACAAAAGTTGCATAAGTCGTTTATCCAGCTGAAGGGAAAAAATAATGTTTGTTCTCGCACTTCACATTGTCTTTCATGCAGTTCAGTTTCTTTAAAAGCACTTCTTCGATGATGAATCTGATGCCTCGTTGCGATATAGTCAGTATATAACAACGAATCAACAGGCCGCGTGATCGGTTTTGGTAGCATCAACTCTTCGCGAAGGAATGACAAATCTTTTGTAAGCCGCAAAGTTATGATGACGCACAGTATTGTCAAGCATGTCGCTTCATCAATCAATTAACAACCTAAATTCACACCAACCATTGCTTGCATACATACAAATTTCGCGAAGTCCCTCTCTTCCAGAATGCCACGAGCAAACAATAAGTCTGAAAACACTTCAATTATCTCAATTAATGAGCACTTGAAATCAGACTAAATTTAATTGTACAGTGTCAACAGCACGAATGTTGAGTTCCACGGTAACGGCGAAGTCTTTCGTCTGAAAAGGCCGATTCCATCCTTATTTCTTGAAGACTCACGACTGCTGTAGTTGAACACATGAAATTAATAGTGTTTCACTTCATACACATTTTTAGATGGTGCAATCTTGATTTCCCGTATATAAGTTGTCCTTTACCGACTAAAACGGTGTAAAACTGTTGAAACATAGAGCAAAGTCATAATCAGAGGGGTAAAAACTGTAAGAGAGAAGCCAGTTTTGTACGTGACGCACTCGAGGTGATGGCTTCAGTGTGATCTCGTCACTCTAAATGGCGCCCTGGCCCACGGTCAATAAGAAGTCCAGCCAGTTGTGCAATGCCAGAGAACACAATGATCAAATGGACACACCCAAAGTTCATACAATGCATCTTCACGCCTCGTTGCAGAACAATAGACCCCAAACCAGTTATTGCCAGCGAAGCCCTTTTAACAGGGACACAGGAACCAACGGATACACCCTGTTATATAACTTGCGTATTAAAAAATAATTTGTGTGTTTAGGGCATACTCTCAACACATTCATTACACTCTTCTCCAAATTGCACCTTCAAACGCAGCTCTTATTATTATTACTGAGGTAATCAAATGGGACAGTGTTCTTTCGAAATTAATAATTTAATAAAGGGAAAGAGATTCCATGATGTAAGTTTATAGGAATTCGGGTTAAAGTTCGCAAACACCCACTTTGCAAACATTAGTTTGAATTATTTGTTTGCATAACTCACAAATACCGCTCTCTAAAAACGTCCTCATTTTTGGGATTCGTCTACCAAATTCCACCAAATTAATGGATAATTTACGCCATTATGGCTTCGTGTTATGACAAAAGACGCAATTATGATTCAATTTAAAACAGTTTTCATTTTCGTGACTGTAAGAGGCGGGGGGGGGGGCAAACATAAGGAATTATATCGAGCAGTTTTACATTTTGTGGGGAATTTACTGGAGACTCCGTCAAGGCAAAATCGCATTATTTTGACACCAAAAACAGTCGAGGTTTTCTTAATGGCACGTATGTGTTTGACATCATCGATCGATCGATATTGATTAAAAAAATAAATAAAAAATAACTTGCTGGCGCCCTTTCACCGTACCGTTCTTGTAGAATGTTTGTAACACTGGTTAATGGAATTGACTTGTAAGATATTTACAGTCAGGCTAATATTTAAAGAAGTAATCAAATAAAACAAACATTCTAAAATAATAAACGGAATGTATTTTAAGAAACGAAACTAAGGCAACGAGCTAAAACTGAATATTTTAAAGTTTTTTTTATATAATAGGTTGTCTTAAAGATGGGCCTAACTTGTATAACACAAAATGTCAGCTCTTATCCGACGTTGATTTTATTACTTAGAGATTGATTAGATGGTAATCAATATCCAAAATCGTCTTAAGTTTTGTATTGACATTTAAAAAAAAATAACAATAAACGAAACAGACATTGGTTTATTAGTGGTTGAATGGTTAGTGATTTTTTTTTATGACAGGGCAAAAATGCAATCACAATGACATGAAACTGTCATAGAAGACTCACTGTTCACCATTTGAAAACAGTGTGTATTGATAGTGATTGATTGCAATGACTTTCATAACCGTCTCAATGTTTCAGAACATTGCCGAATAATTCGTACGAGTTTCAACGAGTTGATACTTTTGATTGTGAAATATTATTTTAATTTCTTACGCACTCCTGCTTCTAAAATTTAGATCAGACAAAAATGTGCTGGTTTTAAGTCTCTGAGAATTCTTACTGAAGCAAGACTACGCGTTGTATAATTTATTCACAAACTGATTTCCACCTATATTCCTCAGAACTGTCTCCATTACGTGAGAAGAAGAAGAAAACGAGCAAGAAAAAGGGGAAAAACAACAATAACCCGCAACCGGAATGTACTTTCGTTGTTAGTATAACGGGGGTATTATTTTGGTTTGCGATCTTATTTGTAGTTTAGTATACTGGCAGTAGCTATAATGCTCCTTCAAAATCCCGTCTAAGCGCCATAGCAACCTTCTGCAGAATTCATGTTTGAAGAAAACGTATCTTTTGTTGGATCAACACCTTGGGAAAACAGATATATCCCAGCTCTCCTAAAACCCTCCATATACGTATTGTGATACACACTATGCTGGCTTAAGCTTAAGCATGGGTTTTAAGTCTCTGAAGTGAGGGTAGTATTTGAGCTCCAATGGAGAGTGGGACCTGAATAAAGATAGGAGATCAATCTTAGATAATCGCCATGTTTACTCTCAGGGAGGAAATGCTTTGTACACATTTCAAGAGGGATTCACTTCTTCAGGTCCCTTAACCTTGGGATGTTCATCTCCTCTCCAGTCAAAAAGGGAAACAACCAATCGTAGTCTTGACAAGCGTTGAAATAAAGCGTCTGTTTGCATTTCATAAAATATATGTACATGTATACTTTAGAGGCGTGTTCAAAGTTGTTGCGATGTTTTTCACTTAAAGGGAGGGTTGGTAATTATTCCAAAAACTATTGACCATAAAAACTTACTAGGTAAGATGACTGCAGCTGCTGGTAATGTATAACATTTTAAGAAACGATTCCCTTCTACGTAATGTGGTTTTAGAGAAAGGGATTTAAAAAAAATTCAATCTGAGAAACGTTGCATGCATGAAACGTTTCTCAGGTGGGGAATTCCAATTACGGATTATTTTTCTGCGTGGACATAACCGTTAAAGATTTTTGACGATATCTAAAAAATGAGCTACCCCTTTTGAAATGAAATGTTTACAGATTAGTTGTTCCAAAAACCAAATGTATATACTTTGCCTTTAATATTTACGCTAATAGATATGGCTCCATTACGACACATTCTATAACTTTATGACCACTGAAAACAGTCCGCCGGTTTATGGTGTGTGTATGCGTATGGTGTGTGTTGTTGGAGAAGGGTGAAAAAACTTCGCGACTGGTTTTTGGGTACATGTTGTTCAAACAAACTTATTTGGCTAAGTTTCAAGCATTGCACCGCTCACAATGTATACATGCTGCATTATTTTTAAAGGTGGTAATAATCGGTAATTATTTGTAAACAGTAACAATAAACATGACGCACGAAAGCCTAAAGCCTATAACCACGTCTATCTCACGTGCACGAAAATTTGTAAAACCACATTCCTTAAAAATGGGCCACCTTGATAACATATCTGGGTTGTTTTAATGCATATAAGGGATAGATAATTATTCATACACTGAAATAAAGTATCGATTCATTGGAACATTTACCAACACCGTTTTTTCAAGAGCAATAGAAAACTTACATTCTGACTGTGTTTTTTTAAAGGGACATTGCTATTTCTTTGCTGGATAAGCAATCACTAAATTGTCTTGGGCTTTCAGTATTTGTGCACCACTTTTAAACATAGTAACTAAGAAGATTCAAACTTAAGCAGAAAGCCTGAAAACCTCTTTTCAAGACACAAATTTTAAAGTTGAAACACCCATCACCCAGAAACTAAATGATATGTCTGAACATGGTCTAACCAAAGCGTCTAACACTTGTCTTCAAGAAGCTGTACGCGAAAAGACGTGCCATTTAAATTAAAGCAGTATTCTGATAAGACTGTTTGTTATCTTCCAAACACGAGAAACAAAAATGTGTTTAAAATCGATAATGAGAACACTTTGTATAAAACGACCCCTGTTCTGTCGATCTTTGTAACCCAACAAGCGTATTGTAACTGGAGGATTTTATAGTTCGAGCAAACATCTCATTTTACGGTCAATTTGTTTCAAGGATGATCACTATTACTCAGTGATGTTGCACAAAGCTAAAATCGATATTTCCTCCGGGCTGTTTCTTTGTTAAAATTTGCAGGTCGAGAGGGGACCAAACAACATACTGGAGGATTTATTTTGTTACCGATTTGAAACGTGTCCTCGAAAACAAAGTGTGGTAGAGCTTGTTCACATCCTGTTTATACTGAACAAATTACGGGGTTGATTTTTTGCCTGGAGTATGCACCGTTTAAAAGAACGTATTGGTCTTAGGTTTCAAACAATCACCCCTTGCTGCTTTTCTTTAATCTTTAAAGGTATGATAGTGATATGATTGGTAATTATAAAAAGTTAAGTTACGAATCTTTAATTTGCAAGACTACACTTGTATTAACCTTACATGCGTACGGATATTGTTGTCTGAAATATTTACGTGGGCTGGCAGAAAACCGTCTCTCAATGCGGAGTTATTATTTGGATTTGCCACTAAGTACACGAATGTGGAAAAACCGTCTTTTTTCAAAACGTGACCACCTTATATTGTTTGATAAAAAAAAAACCCAAACCTTGATCCAAACATTCAAATTGGGCCATCTGCATTAACCTAAACGTTTACCGCTGCATATTGTACAAATTTTAAAAGTAATAAAGTATAATGTTAATTCCACAAGAGTACTTATCTCAAGGATTTATTTAAAATGTATTTTACGTAGGTTGACGGATTATAGGGGTTCCGTCCACCGTGTTGAACATGTTCACGATTCCTTCAAAGTATGTAGCTACCTTAAACTATCAAACTGTCTTTTTTCTTTCTTTCTTTCTTGATTGATTATTATTATTATAATTATTATTTGTATTATTTGTATTTTTGGGCAGCATTCACCGTGAAAAACTTTTGAGAGGCATGAATCATTCCGTTATTATGTAAGGACGCCTGGCATACCAGGGGTCGATTTCACAAAACTCTTCCTAACTTAGGACTAGTCCTAGGCAATGCTAAGACAGTAAGAGATAGGACTAGTCTTAAGTTAGAACCAGTGGGTCCTATCTCTTAGCATTGCCTAGGACTAGTCCTAAGGAAGAGTTTTGTGAAATCGACCCCAGTAACCTATGTAACACTTTTTAGTTCGGGTAATTTCGTTACTTCATGGTGTATTCGAGAGTTGAGATGAATTGATGTTAAGGACAAAATGATGATTTAACACTTTTTAGTTCAAAACAAGTTGTTACTTCATGCTATATTGTTTTTATATGTATTTTGTTGTTGTTGAGTTTGAGATGAAATGGCGTTAAGGACGATATTGTTATTTTAAAATGCAGTTAGTGCGATGATGACGAAATGATGGTACCAAAGATGGCAATCTGTGGAGGAAGCAAACAAGTTATCATAAAGAGAAATTTGGTTAGCATTATAGCTGAGAGGCTCATAAACTTGATTCTGCATCATGATTTGAATCTGGAGATCGTTTTTTAAACAATTGTTTTATATAAAACTGTAAAACTGCATGGCAAGTTAATCGAATGGGCAACCACCGTCCATTTTTCACTGACAAAGACTCAACAAGTGGCGGTTTGCGACTAGATGATGCCGTGGTGGATGTTGTTTGGGTATGGAAAGGGGCTAATCAGGGCCAACGGAGGCTATCAAGTAGATTTGCATTCCTCAGACTTTCCACTTATGAGTTTGACTGTACCACATTACACAGACCAGGAAGGCGGGGGAGTGTGGTTATGGTGATGTGGGGCGTTTCTTGTTGCTCAGGTGTTTGAACTTTTAAATACGTATGAAAATATGGAATGATAAGGAGCTCTGTCAACTGTTGGGCTGAATTGATATTGAAATAAGCCACACAAGTCCGGGTAAACATGGGACTGCTCAGATAGCTATGTAAACAGTGTTTAAAAAACAGCTTCTTTCGGCGCTCATTGCTAAGCATAACATTTTTTAAGAAAGGGGGCAACGTTTGTCCTTGTTAGCTATGTGGAAGCTGATTCCAATGATTATTCAATTATTCAATTGTTAAAGGTTCTAAAAAAAAACCTTGCAATTTGGATAGTTTTCTTTGAATTCTTTAACATAATTATATTATCCATACCTCTACAATTCGGAGATGGAGTGGTCAGCACTACAGGTGTGAGAATCGTAGCATATGTGTCGGTCATTGGGATTGTTACTTCTAATATCGTAGTTTCCTCCACTGTTGTGGTCGTGACAGTTGTCCCCTGAGAATGGGCCGCTGTACGCTCTGGCATTATGCTCTTAGCTACGGTTACCTCAAGGGCTGTAGTAGCGTCTGACGGA
This sequence comes from Pycnopodia helianthoides, assembly GCA_032158295.1. Lineage (NCBI taxonomy): Eukaryota > Metazoa > Echinodermata > Asteroidea > Forcipulatida > Asteriidae > Pycnopodia > Pycnopodia helianthoides. Next base: position 14,928,420 of record CM063258.1, read on the forward strand.
GTTGTGATAATTTCTGATAAAACAATAGAAATAAGTCGTTATACATAAGTGAAGTTTTAAATAACAAAGTGAATAAATACATTAAGCAGAAATATTTCAAAAGTTCAATTGCAGTTGACAGAAGGTGCTGATTAAATGACAGAAATAGGCATAGGCCTATTTTAAAGGAGCCTTTGGGAGTTAACAGCACTGGTTCTAGTATGTTCAACTTGTCTAATTTAAGACAAATTTTAAACACATTGCATCGACAAGGATACATCCCTTCAAAGTCATCAGCTTTACAGTCCCTCCACCAAAGTTCACCATGCCAAAAGTTTAGACACAATTCAGAAGCGGGTACTTGACACAAATGCGTGATGTAAACTGAATTTGACTGCTTAACTGCAGTCTGTTTAATATAAGGCAGACATGTTTCATTTCGTAGAAAGATAAAATTAAGCTCAGATTCTTATTCTTAAGGAAACTAACATTTTATCTAAATTATGCTATAGTATTAACCATGCACATTTCGAAAGGCAAATAATAATAGCGTGTCAGTCACAATTGGTGAAATTAAATGAATAAACCATGCAGTATACAGTGAATTACTAAATTCCATTCGTCTTGCTAAATCATTTACCAAGTAGTTATTGCAGCTTCATATGTTAGAATTGTAAAATTTTTTGAACACTTAACAAAACAACAGGAAACACAATCCACCACTGTACTTGACGGTGCCGTTGATCAAAGATGAGAAGTATTATTTGCATATGCAGTTAATGTTTCTACAAAGGTGCTCGCGTAAGTTGTGGCTTCTCCCACTTTTGTATTTTCGGATGCTTTCGTTGATAGCTGTGTCCTTCGAGGCAGTGTCCTTACCACTGAAGACTGCAGAAACCACAGAAATAAGGAATAAGTAATAACAAATGATCAGTAATAAATTAACTTTCGGTACCTTTTGCGTGATCAGATGTGGTGGATTCAGGTGAAATTTTCATAGCACTGGTTGTGACACTGGTGGTGCTCGTTGTAACAGGTGATGCTGTCTGAGCAAAATATGTACCTTCCTCAGTACCCGTTGCAGTTGTACTGCTTGTTTCAGTAGCAGTAGTTACTCCTTCAGCTGTAATGACATCAAAATGTGTGATGTTTTCAGCTGTGGCATTTGTAACACCTGAAGTGGTTGTTTTTACAACTGTAGTTTTACCAGCGGCTGAAGTTATAACTAAAGGTGAAGTAGAATCAACAATGGTGGTAGCTTTGGCTTCCGATGTCTCAACACTGGCTGTGGTTGTTTCAACATCTGTTGAAAAAGCAGCCACCGAAGTGGCACCTAAAGTAGTTGCTTCGAAAGCTGTAGGTGCTCCTGCAGTAGCCTCGGAGGTGAGGGCTTCATTTACTACAGTGGTCTCAGCACCAGTTGTGATACTACTGGTACTAGTTTTAACTGCTGATTGTGTTTCAGGGAATGTTTTTATGTTGGGAGAGGTATCAACTAATATACTTGTGGCATATTCAGTAGCGCTGGTAGTGGGCGATTCATATTCTGTTACTTCAGCTGTTCTTGTGACCTGCTGATCAGTAGTTGATACCTCAGCTGATGTCACCTCCAAGGCAGTTGTTGGTTCAGCCGAAGTTGTCTCCACTCTAGTGGTCACACCAGCAGTTGTTGTTTCAGCGGCTAAAGTTGTTTGAGCTGCAGTGGTTAATCCATTTGTATTTTTTCTTTCTGCGGTTGTTGCTTCAGCTGAAGTAGACTCCAAACCATTTGTCACACGGGCAATAGTTGTTTCAACAGCTGATGCAAGTTCAGCTGCTGTGGTCAACCTAGTTGTATAGGTTGCTACTGCAGTTGTTACTTCAGCTGAAGTTGTCTCCACTCCAGTTGTCACACCAGCAGTAGTTGTTTCAACAGCTGATGTTTCAGCTGCAGTTGCTGGTCCTGCTGAAGTGGTTACTTCCGCAGTTGTTGCTTCAGTTGAAGTAGTCTCAATGCTGCTAGCCTCAGCTGTTACATCTGCAGTTGTGGTAGCCTCAGTAGTTATAGCTTTATCAGCAGTTGTTATTGCACTACCTGTTGAAGTTACTTCTGCAGATGTGGAACCCTCAGCTGTTGTAACATCTGCAGTTGTGGTAGACTCAACTTTTGTGGTTACATCTGCAGTTGTAGCCTCAGCTGTTTTAAATCGTTCAGCAGTTGTGCTAGCGTCAGCTGTTGTAGTAAAATTAGCAGTAGTTGTTGCCTCTTCAATTGTGGTTAGATCAACTGTTGTGGACTCAGCTGTTGTACTTTCATCAAAATTTGTAGTAGCACCAGCTGTTGTAGTTACAACACCAGTTGAGGTAGCCTCAGCTTTTGTGGTTACAACAGCAGTATTAGCCTCAGCAGTTGTACTTTCATCAGCAGCTGTGGTAGCACCAGCTGGTGTAGATACATCAGCAGTTGTGGTAGCCTCAGCTGTTGCAGTTTCATCAGTACTTGTAGTAGCACCAGCTGTTGTAGTTTCATAAGAAATGTATGTAGCACCAACTGTTGCAGTTACGTCAGCAGTTGTGGTATCCTTTGAAGTGGTAGTTACATCAGCAGTTGTGGTAGCCTCAGCGGTTGTACTTTCATCAGCAGTTGTGGTAGCACCAGCTGTTGTAGTTACATCAGCAGTTGTGTAGCCTCAGCGTTTTTTTCATCACAGTTGTGCCCTGTGTTACATACAGCTGTGTGACAGTGTGTTTAATCAGCATGTGGTAGCCACTGTTGAGTTACATCAGCAGTTTAGCTCAGCGTTGTATTCATCAGCATTGGTAGCCAGGTTGTAGTTACATCAGCGTTAGCTCAGCGTTTTACTTATCAGCAGTTGTAGCCTCAGTGTTGTACTTATCACAGTTTGGTAGCCAGTTGTAGTTCATACAGTTGTAGCTCAGCGTTGTACTCATCAGCAGTTGTGGTAGCACACTGTTGTAGTTACATCAGCAGTTGTAGCTAGCTTGTACTTCTCAGCGTTTGGTAGCACACTGTGTTAACAGTTGTAGCCTCAGGGTTGTACTTCATCAGCAGTTTGTAGCCTCAGTGTTGTACCATCAGATTGCTCGGGTTTATCACACATTTTGTCCACGTGTATTCATAGCAGTGTGTACCCATTTCATCACAGTTGTAGTAGCACAGCTGTTGTACATCAGCAGTTGTGGTGCCTGCTGTTGTGTACATCAGAAGTTGTAGCTCAGGGTTGTACTTCATCAGCATGTGGTAGCACCAGTGTAGTTACATCAGCAGTTTTAGCCTCAGCGTTGTACTTCATCAGCAGTTGGTAGCACCATGTGTGTTACATCAGCGTTGGTAGCTTCACTTTCATACAGCAGTTGTGGTAGCCCACTGTTGTATTCTCAGCAGTTGTACTCAGGTTGTACTTCATCAGCATTGTGGTAGCACAGTGTGTAGTTACATCAGCAGTTGTAGCTTCAGGGTTGTACTTTCATCAGCAGTTGTGGTAGCACCACTTTGTAGTTACACAGCAGTTGTAGCTCAGCGTTGTACTTCATCAGCAGTTGTGTAGCCCAGCTGTTGTATTCATCAGCAGTTGTAGCCTCAGCGTTGTACTTTCATCAGCAGTTGTGGTAGCACCAACTGTTGTAGTTACATCAGCAGTTGTGTAGCCTCAGCTGTTGTGGTTCTCAGCAGTTGTAGCCAGGTTGTATTTCATCACAGTTGGTAGCACCAGCTGTTGTGTTACTCACAGTTTGGTAGCCCGTGTTGTACTGTCTCATCAGCAGTTGTGTAGCACCAGCTGTTGTGTTACATCAGCAGTTTGTAGCTCAGCGTTGTACTTCATCAGCAGTTGTGGTAGCCAGCTGTGAGTTACATCAGCAGTTGTAGCCTCAGGTTGTACTTCATCAGCAGTGTGTAGCACAGCTTTGTAGTTACATCAGCAGTTGTGTAGCCTCAGCTGTTGTGTTCATCAGCAGTTGTAGCCTAGGTTGTACTTTCATCACAGTGTGGTAGCACCAGCTGTGTAGTTACTCAGCAGTTGTGCTAGGTTGTCCTCATAGCAGTGTGGTAGCACGCTGTGTTAAACAGCAGTTGTAGCCTCAGCGTTGTACTTTCATCAGCAGTTGTGGTAGCACCAGCTGTAGTTACACAGCAGTTGTAGCCTCAGCGGTTGTACTTTCATCAGCAGTTGGTAGCCAGCGTTGTAGTCATCAGCAGTTTAGCTCAGTGTTGTACTCATAGCAGTTGTGTAGCCGTGAAAAGCTTGTGCTAGTTCATAGCATTTTGTAGCTCAGCTGTTGTATTCATCAGCAGTTGTGTAGCACCAGCTGTTGTGTTACATCAGCAGTTGTAGCTCAGCGTTGTCTTTCATCAGCAGTTGTAGCACAGCTGTGTTACAAGCAGTGTGTAGCCAGCGTTGTTTCATCAGCAGTTGTGGCCCAGCGTTGTATTCATCAGCAGTTTGTAGCTCAGCTGTTGTACTTTCATCAACAGCTGTGTAGCACCACTGTTGTAGTTACATCAGCAGTTTGTAGCCTCAGCTGTTGTAGTCTCATCAGCAGTTGTGGTGCACCAGCGTTGTAGTTACATCGCAGTTGAAGTAGCCTCAGCTGTTGTGTTTCATCAGCAGTTGTAGCCTCAGTGTTGTACTTCATCAACAGCTGTGTAGCCCAGCTGCTGTAGTTACTCAGCAGTTGTGGTAGCCAGCTGTTGTGGTTACATCAGAGTTGTAGCCTCAGCGTTGTACTTTCATCAGCACGTGGTAGCCCAGCTGTAGTTACACAGCAGTTTAGCCTCAGCGGTTGTACTTTCATCAGCAGTGTGGTAGCACCACTGTTGTAGTTACATCAGCAGTTGTAGCTCAGCTGTTGTATCAGCATTGTGGTAGCACCAGCTGTGTAGTTAATCAGCAGTTTGAGCTCAGCGTTGTACTTCATCAGCAGTTTGGTAGCACCAGCTGTTGTAGTTCATCAGCAGTTGTAGTAGCCTCAGCTGTTGTGTTCTCAGCAGTTGTAGCCTCAGCGGTTGTATTTCATCACAGTGTAGTTAGCACCACTGTTAGTTACATCAGCAGTTGTAGCTCAGCTGTTGTACTATCGCAGTGTTGTAGCACCAGCTGTTGTAGTTACATCAGCAGTTTAGCTCAGCGGTGTACTTCATCAGCTTGTGTAGCGTTTATTCATCAGCAGTTGTGGTAGCCACTGTTGTGTTCATCACAGTTTGGTAGCCCAGCGTGTATTCATCAGCAGTTGTACCAGCTGTTGGTTCTCAGCAGTTGTAGCCTCAGTGTTGTATTCATCACAGTGTGTAGCACCAGCTGCTGTAGTTACATCAGCAGTTGTGTAGCCTCAGCTGTTGTGGTTACATCAGAGTTGTAGCTCAGGGTTGTACTTTCACAGCAACTGTGGTACACCACTGTAGTTACAAGCAGTTTAGCCTCAGCGTTGTATTTCATCAGCAGTTGTGGTAGCACCAGCTGTTGTAGTTACATCAGCAGTTGTAGCCTCAGCTGTTGTTTCATCAGCAGTTGTAGCCAGCTGTGTTACAAAGTTGTAGCCTGTACCAGCAGTTGTGCTCATTGTATTTACACAGTTGTAGCACCACTGTGAGTACATCAGCAGTTTGTAGCTCAGCGTTGTACTTCATCAGCATTGTGGTAGCACCATGTTGTATTACATCAGCAGTTTGTAGCCTCAGCGTTGTGTACATCAGCATTGTAGCTCAGGTTGTACTTTCATCACAGTTGTGTAGCACCAGCTGTTTAGTTCATCAGCAGTTTGGTAGCTCAGCTGTTGTACTTCATCAGCAGTTGTGGTAGCACCACTGTTGTAGTTCATCAGCAGTTGGGTAGCTCAGCTGTTGTTTATCAGCAGTTGTAGCCCAGTGTTGTTTCATCACAGTTGTAGCCCAGCTTTGTAGTTTCTCAGCAGTTGTAGCCTCAGTGTTGTATTTCATCAGCAGTTTGGTAGACCACTGTGTAGTCATCACTTGTTAGCCTCAGCTTTTGGTTAATAGAGTTGTACCTCAGCGGTTGTACTTTCATCACAACTGTGGTAGCACCAGCTGTAGTTACAAAGCAGTCTTAGCCTCAGGTTGTATTTCATCACAGTTGTGGTAGCACCAGCTGTTGTAGTTACATCAGCAGTTTGTAGCTCAGCGTTGTGTTCATCAGCATTGTGTGTATCAGCAGTGTGCCCAGCTGTTGTAGTTACAATCAGCAGTTGTAGCCTCAGCGTTTTTTCATCAGCAGTTGTAGCCCGTGTTTTTCTAACTCATGTGTAGCTTCAGCGTGTATTTCAGCAGTTGTGGTAGCCCAGCTGTGGGTTACATCAAGTTTTGTACATCAGTGAGGAAAAACGCTGAGTATCCACAACAGCGGGGGTTTTATACAACTGCGATGAAACTAAACAGCGGTGCTACCACAACTGCTGATGGGGAGTAAAAACAGCTGAAGCCCCCAAAACTGCTAAAGAAACTACAACGCGGGTCTACCACAATGCTGATGAAAACAACCGCGAGGCTAAGACTCCTTGTAACTACAGCTGGTGCACCCAGTTGCTGATGAAATTTCAACCGCTGAGGCAAAACCCTTCGAGGGAAACCCCACAACAGTGAGACTACCACAACTGCGATGTAACTACAGCATGGTGCTACTACAGCTGTTAAAAAAAAAGTAACCACTGAGGCTACAACCTGACAAAACCCAAAAACCCCGCTGGGGCTTTTAAAGCTGATGAAAACTACAACATGGGCTACCACAAGCTGATGGAGTACAACACCTTGAAGCTCCCAAAAAATGCTGATGTAACTACAAAGCGGGGTGCACCACAACTGTGAGAAATTACCCCGTGAGGCTAAAATTTTGATGAAACCCAACAGCTGGTGCAAACCACAACTGCGCTGAAAGTACAACCGCTGAGGCAAACCTGTTGTAACTACAGCGGTGCTACCAAAAACGTGTGAAAGCCCAACCGCTGGGGCTACAACGCTGAGTAATAAAACTCGGTGCTCCCAAAACTGTGATGAAGTAAAAACAGGAAGAACCAAAACTGCTATTTTTTTTACACCCAGCGGGTTTGTTTACTACAGCGATGATGAAAGAAAAACCCCACTGAGGCAAAACTGCTGGGAAAGTAAAACCCGGGCTGAGGCAAAACTGTGATTTACCCACAACACTGAGGTTACACAGCTGATGAAAACTAAAAACCGGGTGCTACCAAAAAACTGTGATGAGACTAACACGGGGGCTTCCCAACTGCTGAGTAACACAACATTGGTGCCCCAAAAAATGTTGAGGGAAAGTACAACCCTGGGGACAACTTTTGAGTAGCCAAACACGGGTACCACAACTGCTGAAGAGTCAACGCTAAAAGCTCCAAAACTGCGTTTTAATTTAAAAAAGCTGGTGCTACCCAATGTGATAAATAAAAACACCCTAAACCCCCCCAAAAAACTTTTTTAACTACAACAGCGGTGCTCCCACAACTGCGATGAAAGAAAAACCCCCTGGGGGCTTCAATGCTGTTGTAACTACAGCTGGTGCACCAAAAACTGCTATAAAAGCACAAGCGAGGATACAACTGTGATGAAAACTAAAAAAATTGGTGCTCCAAACGCTGGGGAAAAGTACAACAGCTGGTGAAACCACAAACTGCTGATGAGAGTACAACAGCTGAAGCTACCAAAACTGGATGTAATTTCAACATTGGTGCACCACAACGCTGAGAAAGAAAAACCCGCTGAGGCAAGATGCTTTTGAAACTACGCGGTGCTCCCATTTTTTGCTGATGAAAGTAAAACCGTGGGTTTAAGATTTGCTTTTGTAACACAGTTGCTCCCCCTTTTTGCTGATGAAAGTAAACCGCTGAGGCTACAATTTTCTGATGTAACCACAAAGCTGAGGCTCCCAAAAAAGCTGAGAAATACGGGACCCGGTGCTTTACAGTTTGAAAAAGTACAACCACTGAGGTTTAAAACTGCTGAGGGAAAGAAACCCCCGCGAGGCTAAAAATGCTGATGCCCCCACAAAAGCTGGGGCTCCCCAAAAAACTGGATGAAACTACAGACGGGTTTGCTATTCGGGTTTTTGATGAGATTTACAACGCTGAAGTACCAAAACTGCTGATGTAACTACAACAGTGGTGTAAAAAACGCTGTTTGAAAGAAAAACCCCGCTGGGGCTAAGACTGTTTTTTAAAACACAGGGTGTACCACAGTTGTGATGAAAAAAAAAACCGCGAGGAACAACTTTGATGTAACCAAACAGCTGAGGTTTTACCACAAGCTGTGTAACTACAGGAGGGGTTTTCTTTTACGGGCTGTTGATAAAAAGTACAAACACTGAGGCTACAATGTGATAAAACCCCAAAAAAGTAGGTACTTCAACTGTGATGTAACTAAAAACGAGTGAGCTCCCACAACTGCAGAGTAACAAAAGGGCCAGCTTTTGCTACTACAGCTGTTAAAAAAAATTTAAACCTTTGGGGCTACAACTGCTGACAAAAACCACAACGCTGAGGTTTTTTTCAACGCGGGATGTAACACAGCAGCTGGTGCCATTACAGCTTTGATGAAAGTAAAAACCAGTGAGGCTCCCAACTGTGAAAACCCAAAAGCGGGGTTTTTACTTCAACCGAGTAATACAACGGTGATGTACCAAAACGCAGATGAAAACACAGCAGGGGTTTTATACAGCTGTTGATAAAAGGGAAAAAACCCCACGGGAGGTACAATGCTGACAAAAAAACCCCAACGCGGGCTACAAAAACTGTTAGTAACAAAAATTTTTGGGTACCACAACTGTGATGAACTTCAACAGCTGGGGGCTCCAAAAACTGCGATAAAAAGTCCCAAACCGGGTGAGGCTCGGGGATGCTTTTGTAACAGCTGGTCTACCATTTTTTGTGAGAAAGTACAACCGCTGAGGCACAATTTGATGAAACCCCCACCAGCTGAGGCCCCACAACGCTGATGAAACTACAGGGGGGGGTTTGTTTTTACAGTTTTTTGATGAAAGTAAAACCCAAATGAGGTACAACTGCTGATGAAACCAAAAAAGTTTGGAGGCTACTTCAATGCTGAAAAAACAAAACGATGAGCTCCAAAAACTGCAAGTAACTACAGCAGTGGTGCAACAGGTTGAAAAATTTACAACCAGAGGCTACAACGCTGACAAAACCAAAAACACTGAGGCAATTTCAACTGCTGAGTAACTACAGCAGCTGGTGCTATTAAAAGTGTTGATAAAAAGTAAAAACCATGAGGTACAATTTGCTGGGGGAAACCCCAAAAAAAAGCAAAGGGCTACTTAAGCTGATGAAAAACGAGTGAGGGCTACCACAACTGCGGGTTGAAAACTACACACTGGGGGCTACTACAGGGGTTGATGAAAGTAAAACCACGAGGCTACAACTACTAAAAAAAACCACAACAGCTGAGGCTACAAAAATCGGGGTAATTTAAAAAAAAGCGGGTGCTACACAACTGCTGATGAACTTCCACGAGGTTTCCCAAAAATGCTGATGTAACTAAAAACAGGGGTTTGCACCATTTTTCGGGAAAAAAGAAAAACCGCTGGGGCTAAAAACTTCTGATGAAACCCAAAAACACGGGGCCCTCCCACAAAGCGATGAAACACGCGCTGGTGTACCACAACTGTGATTTTAACTCAACCTGGTCCCATGACAGTTGCTGATGAAAAAAACCGCTGGGGTTTAAAACAGCGATGTAAAACAAAAAGCGAGGCTAAAACAACTACTGAGGTAACAAAAAAAGGGTGCTACACAGCTGTGATAAAGTACAACCGCAAAGCTAAAAAACTCTGTTGAACCAAAAAGCTGGGGAAACTACAATGCTGAGAAAACTACAACACGGGTTTTCACCACAACTGCGGGGGAGACTACAACGCTGAGGCACCACAACTGTGAGTAACTACCACTTCAAAGGAACCACAATGCTGAGAAACTCCCAACATTTTGTGCTACAAAATTTTTCTTAGAAACACAACAGTTTGGGTGCTACTAAAAGGGGTCGATAAAAACTGCAACAGCTGAGGTACCACAACGCTGATTTTTCTACACCAGCTGGTGCTCCCACAGCTGTGATGAAAGAAAAACTGCTGAGCAAATATGCTGTTGAACCCCAAAAAAAGCTGGGGGCTACCTCAATTTGGGGGTTGTAACCCCAACAGCGGGGTGTACCCCAAATTTTGATAAAAATACAACAGCTGAGTCCAAAAACAGTTATCAAAACCAAATTGAAGAGGCAAAAACTACTGCTAATTTTACTACAACAGTGACGCTAGAAAAATGCTGAATTTTTTAAAAAAACGCTGGGGCTAAACTCCCGAAAAAACCCCAAAAATTTTTGAGTCTCCCACAACTGCAAAAGTTACAACAGCTGGGGTTCCACCTGAAAAAGTAATTAAAACGGGGTGTGCAATAACAACTGCTGAAAAAGCTATAACTACTGAGGCTCCCAAAAACTGCAGATGTAACAGCTGAGGCTACAGCTTTGAGACTACTTCAACGAACAAAAACCCGGGGAAGGAAAACCCCTTCAGCAGGCCCGCAACCCGCGCAAACATCATTTTAAACAACACGCTGGTGTGACAACTGGAGGGGGACAACTTTAGTGAAAATAAAAACTGCAGAGCAACCTATACAAAAAGGGGTTTCCCACAGGGACTGAAAATTGCATCAGCTTTTGAAAAAAATATTCCCCCTTTTGACAAAGGGTTTTTTGGGGTCAATTCGCTTTAAGCAAAAACCCCCAAAAAAGAAAAATAAATGGATTAACCACTGCAGCTAAACAACTTTAGCCGCCCAAAAAAAAAAACGGCTGGTGGACCACTAAGGGGAGGGCAACTTGGGGGTAAAACCCAAAAATGCCTTGGAGGGACATCACCCGAGGTATCAACTACTGATCGCAGGTCAAAAGAACAAAAAAACTGAATAACAAATATGAATCGCCCATACCACGCTACTGAATATGCCACAAGTATATTTTTTGATCCCCCTTTTTCCCAAAAAAAAAAACATTCCCTAAAACCCAATCAGCATTTTAAAACTAGTCCATAGTACACAACTGGTGTGAACCACTGTAGTAAATGAAGCCCCACCTCCGGGGCTACGCAGGAGCACCTACAGTTTTTTGAAGCAACAAATTTTGGGGGCCACTTGGTGGTGTTTTTCAACAGATGTTGAAACAACCACACCAGTGTTGAACTGGGGAAACCAAAGTACCCCCATTTTTGATTCACTTCACCTTTTGTTATAATTTTACCCCCCCGGTAAAAAAACGTTTTAAAAACAACCAAATTCGGGGGTTACAAATGCCACAGCTGAAAAAAATCACCATTTTGATGTTTATTAAGGGGAAGGAGTAACTACGCTACTAAAAAAAAGCAGTTTCAACTGCAAGGGGACTGAGGAAGGTACATATTTTGCTCAACAGCACACCTTTTTTAAAAAGAGCCCACCATGTCAAACCAGTGCTATGAAAATTTCACCCGAATCCACCACATCTGATCCCCAAAAAAAGGGACCGAAAGTTAATTTTTTTATGATCATTTTTTTTTCCCTTTTTTTCCCCTTTTTTCGTGGTTTCTGCCGTCTTCAGTGGTAAGGACACTGCCTCGAAGGACAAGCTATAAAACCCAAACACCGGGAAATTTTTAAAAAGGGGGGGAACCCCCAACTTACCCCGAGCCCCTTTTGAAAAAACTTAACTGCATAGCAAATAAAACTTCTCATTTTTGATCAAGGGGACCGCAAGTTTTAAAAGTGGGGGGTTGTGTTTCCCCGGTTTTTTTTTTAAGGTTAAAAAAAATTTTTCAATTCAAAAGAAGCGCAATAACTACTTTGGGAAATGATTTACAAGACAATTTGGGAAATTTTGAAAATTTACTGTATACTGCATGGGGTTTTTTTTTTAAAATTTTCCCCCAATTTTGACTGACACGCTTTTATTTTTGTTTTTGAAATGTGCGGGTTTTAAAATTTTGCATAATTTAGAAAAAAATTGTTTCCTTTAAAAAAAAAAGGGGAAATTTATTTAAATTTTTTTCTTTCTACAAAAAGAAAAAATGTTGCCTTATTTTAAACAGACGCATTTTAAACAGTAAATTCATTTTTTCATCACGCATTTGTTCAAGTCCCCCTTTTGAATTGTGTCAAAAAATTTTTGGGATGGTGAAAATTTGGTGGGGGACTGTAAACGATGACTTTAAAGGGGGTGTTCCTTGTCGATGGGGGAAAGTGTTTTAAAAATTTTTCTTAAATTGAAAAATTGAACATACTGAACCAGTGTGTTAATCCAAAAAGGGCCCCCTTTTTAAAATGGGCTATCCTATTTCTGTCATTTAACAGCACCTTCTGTCAACTCATTGAACTTTTGAAATTTTTCTGTTAATGTATTTTTCATTTTGTTTTTTAAAATTTCACTTATTTTAACGACTTATTTCTATTTTTTTACAAAAAATTTATCAAACCCCGTCGAGGGCTACACCCCTTGAAAAAACCGTAGCAAAGAAAAGCCAGGCTTTACAGGGCCCCCTTTTTTCGGGGGAAAAAACTGTCCGACCACAACAGGGGGGAAAAAACTACGAATTAAAGAAAAATCCCAACCCCCGACATTTATGCTACATTCCCCCCTTAGTGCGCCACTCCTTCCGTTTAAAAAGAGGGGGATAATATAATTATGTTAAAAAATAAAAAAAAAACCCCCCAAATTTTAAAAAGGTTTTTTTTTAGAACCTTTAACAATTGAAAATTGAATAATCATTGGAATCGGGTTTCCCCACATAGTAACAAGGAAAAAATTTTTCCCCCCTTTTTTAAAAAATTTTATGTTTAGCAAGGGGGGGGGCCAAAAAAAGAAGCTTTTTTTTTAAACATTTTTTACATAGCTACTGACCAGCCCATTTTCCCCCCGGGGGACTTGGGGGCTTATTTCAATAAAAAATTCGCCCAACAGTTGACAGGCCCCTTTAAAAAAACCAATTTTCATACGTATTTAAAAAAAAAACCCCCGAGCAACAAAAACGCCCCAACCCCCATAACCACACCCCCCCCCCTTTCCCTGGTCGTGTAATGTGGTACAGTCAACCATGGGGAAAGTTTTTGAGGAAAAAAAAATCTACTTGATACCCCTTTTTTGGGCCCCCTGTTTTCCCCCTTTTCCATCCCCAAAAACAACTTTCCCCCACGGATCACTCCCCCAAAACCCCGCCACTTGTTGAGTTTTGCCCAGTAAAAAAAATGGACGGTGGTTGCCCATTTTTTTAAAACTTGCCATGCAGTTTTCCCAGTTTTATATAAAACAATTGTTTAAAAAACGACCCCCAATTAAAAATCATGATGAAAAATAAAGTTTATGAGCTCCAGCATAATGCTACCAAATTTTCTTTTGAAAAATTTTTGCTTCCCCACAGATTTTCCATCTTTGGGGACCATCATTTCGTCACATCCACTAACGGGATTTTAAAAAAAACAATATCCCCCTTTAAAGCCATTTCATCTAAAAATAACAACAAAAAAATACATATAAAAACAATATTTCATAAGAAAAAATTTTTTTGAACTAAAAAGTGTTTAAATCACATTTTGCCCCTTTTTCATCAATTCATTAAAAATCCGAAAAACACCATAGTAACGAAAATTCCCCCAACAAAAAAATTTTACAAAAGGGTTTTTTGGGGGGGCGATTTTACAAAACTCTTCCTTAAAGGGCAGCCCCCGGCAAGCAAGGATGGGCCCCCCCGGGTTTTAATTAAGACTAGTCCTACTTTTACTGGGCTTAGCTTTTCCTAGGGTAGTCCAAGTTGGGGAAAGTTTTGTGAAATCGCCCCCCGGGATCCCCGGCGCCCCCTTTCAAAAATTTTTCGAAAGATTCGCCTCTCAAAAGTTTTTCACGGTTTTGCTGCCCAAAAAATACAAAAAAAAACAAATAAAAAATTTTAAAAATAAAACAATCAAGAAAAAAAAAAAGAAAAAAGGGCAGTTTGAATTTTAAGGTAGCTACTACTTTAAAGGGGAAACGTGAAAAATGTTCCCAAAAGGGGGGCGGAAACCCCCATAACCCCCTCAACCTACGTTTAAAAAAATTTTTTTAAAAAAACCCTTTTAGAAAATACCTTTTGGGAAAAAACATTTTATTTTTTTCTTTAAAAATTTTTACCCAATTTTTCAGGGGAAACGTTTGGGGTTTAAGCAGATGGCCCAATTTGAATTTTTTTGGGTAAAAATTTGGGGGGGTTTTTTTTTAAAAAAAAATAAGGGGGTCACGTTTTAAAAAAAAAAGGTTTTTCCACTTTTTGTGATTTTGTGGCCCAAACCCCAAAAAAAAAACCCGCTTTTTGAGGGGGGTTTTTTTTGGGCCCCCCCGTAAAAAATTTTAGACAACAATATCCCTTTCGCATGAAAAGGGTTTAAAACAAGTGATCTTGAAAATTTAAAAAATTCGTAACTTAACTTTTTATAATTACCAATCATATCCCCACATCCCCTTTAAAAAATTTAAAAAAAAAGCAGAAAGGGGGGATGTTTGAAACCTAAGACCCCAAAACGTTCTTTTTAAAAGGGCAACTCCAGGGAAAAAAAACAAACCCCCTAATTTTTCATTTTTAAACAGGGTGGAACAAGCTTTTACCACATTTTTTTTTCGAGGACACGTTCAATCGGGGAAACCCCCAAAAAAAAAAACCCCCGTATGTTTTTTTGGGCCCCCCTTTGCCCCCAAATTTTAAAAAAGAAACAGCCCGGGGAAAAATCGATTTTAGTTTTTTGCAAAAACACGAGTAAATGATTAACCTTGAAAAAATTGCCCCTTTAAAAAAGAGATGTTTGCTCGAACAAAATTTCCTCCAGTTACAATACGCTTTTGGGGGTTAACAAAGATCGACAAACGGGGGTCTTTTTATACAAAGTTTTCTCATTATCGTTTTTAAACCATTTTTGTTTTCCGGGGGTTTGGGAGAAAAAAAACAGTCTTACAGAATTTTTTTTTAAAAATTTAAAGGGCACTCTTTTCGCTTTACAGTTTCTTGAAGACAAGTGTTAAGTTTTGGGGTTAGCCCCATGTTCAACTTTTTTTTTTTTTTTGGGGGGTTTGATGGGTGTTTCTTTTTTAAAAAATTTGTTTTTTTGAAAGGGGTTTTCAGGCTTTCTGCTTAAGTTTGAATCTTCTTATTTATTTTTTTTTAAAAAATTTTGGGTGCAAAATTGAAAGCCCAAGACAATTTAGTGATTGTTAAAACCAGCAAAGAAATACAATGTCCCTTTAAAAAAACCAGTCAGATGTAATTTTTCATTGCTCTTAAAAAAAACGGGGGTTTGGAAATTTTCCAGAATCGATACTTTTTTTCAGTGAAAAAAATAATTATCTACCCTTATAGCTTTAAAAAAACCCCAATATTTTAAAAAAAGGGGGGCCCATTTTTAAGGAATGTGGTTTAAAAATTTTTCCGTCCCGGGAGATAGACGGGTTTAGGCTTTGGCTTTCGTGCGTCTTTTTTATTGTTATGTTTACAAAAAATTACGATTTTCCCCCTTTAAAAAAATAATGCACAGTAACATTGTGAGGGTGCAATGCAAAAAATTCCCCCCAAAATAAGTTTGTTTGAACAACATGTCCCCAAAAAACCGTCAAAAAGGTTTTTTTCCCCCCTCTCCAACAAACAAAACCATACGTTTACACACCCCATAAACCGGGGGATTTTTTCGGGGGTTTCTAAAGTTAAGAATGTTCGAAAATGGACCCAAAAACTTTTAGCGAAAAATTTAAAAAAAAAGTTTTTTTTTTGGTTTTTTGGGGAAAAACTAATCTGAACTTTTCATTTAAAAAGGGGGGTTTACTCTTTTTTTAGATTCGAAAAAATTTTTTAAAAGGTTATGTCCACGAAAAAAAAATTTTAATCCGTAATTGGAATTCCCCACCTGAAAAACTTTTCATGCTGCAACGTTCCAGATTTTTTTTTTTTAAATTTTCCCTTTCTTTTAAAACCACTTTCCCGTAAAAGGGGAAATTTTTTTTTCTTAAAATTTTTTATACATTAACACGCAGTCTTTCCCCCCTATAAGTTTTTAGGGTAAATTTTTTTTTTTGGAAAAATTTTAAAAACCCCTCCCTTTAAGTAAAAAACACCCAAAAATTTGAACACGCCTCAAAAGTATCCTTTAATTTTTTTTAATGAAATAAAAAAACCCTTTTTTTTAAAATTTTTGTCAAAAACTACGATTGGTTTTTTCCCTTTTTGACTGGAGGGGAAAATTTTGGAACACCCCAAAAGGGTTTTAAGGGACCTAAGAAGTGAATCCCTCTTGAAATGGGGTAAAAAGCTTTTCCCCCCTGAGAGAAACGGGGCGATTAAAAAAATTTGATCTCCTATTTTAAATTCGGGTTTCCCCCCTTCCTTTGGAGAAAAAATAAAACCCTCACTTCAGATTTTTAAAAAACCCATGCTTAAGTTTAAAGGGGCCGCATATGTGATCACAATAGTATATGGAGGGTTTTGGGAGAGCGGGTTTTTAAATTGTTTTCCCAAGGTGTTGATCCAACAAAAATACGTTTTCTTCAACAAAAATTCTGCAAAAGGGTTTTTCTATGGCGCTTTAAAGGGGGATTTTGAAGGGATTAAGCTAAATGCCAGTAAAAAATAAACTTTCAAATAAATCGAAAAAAAAAAAATCCCCCCTTTTACTAAAAACGAAAGTACTTTCCCCGGGTTTGGGGGGTTTTTGTTTTTTTTTCCCCTTTTTTTGGGTCGGGTTTTTTTCTTTTCAGAAAAGGAGGGCAGGTTTTTGGGGAATATAGGTGGAAAAACATTTTTTGAATAAAATTACAACGCGTTTTGTTTGCTTCAGTAAAAATTCCAGAGAAAAAACCGCACATTTTTGGGCTGTTTAAAATTTTTTTAAAAAAAGGAGTGCGTAAAAAATTAAAATAATATTTCACAATCAAAAGTATCAACTGTTGAAAAATCGTACGAATTTTCGGCAATGTTCTGGGAAAAAATTTTAGAGGGTTTTTTAAAATCATTGCAATCAATCCTACAATACACCGGGGTTTTTAAATGGGAACAGTGAGTCTTCTATGACATTTCATGTCTTTTTGATTGCATTTTTGCCCTGCAAAAAAAAAATCACTTTTAAACCCTTAAACCCCCTAATAAACCAAGTCCCGTTTCTTATTTTATTTTTTTTTAAAAAGTAAAACAAAAATTAAGACGAAATTTTTGGGTTTGATTACCACTAATTAAAACTCTAAGTAATAAAATAAAAGTCGGTTTTAAAAGCGACTTTTTTTTGTTATACAAGTTGGGCCCCCTTTAAGAAAAATTTTTTAATTAAAAAAAAATTTTTTAAATATTCAGTTTTTGCTCGTTGCCTTATTTCGTTTCAAAAAATTTCTTTCCCTTTTTTATTTTAAAATTTTTGTTTTATTTGGTTTTTTTTTTTTAAATATTCCCCGACGTAAAAAATTTTTACAAGCAAAATTTCCCTTACCAGTGTTACAACATTTCAAGAACGGTAGGTAAAAAGGGCCCCCGAAAAATTTTTTTTTATTTATTTTTTTTAAACAATATCGATCGATCGGGTGTGCAAACACATACGTGCCATTAAGAAAACCTCGGGCTTTTTTTGGTTTTCAAAAAAAAATGCGATTTTGCCTTGACGGGTCTCCGAAAAATTTCCCCAAAAAAAGTAAAAGCTGATAAATTCCTTATTTTCCCCCCCCCCCCCCCCTTTACAGTCACGAAATGAAAACTGTTTTAAATTAAATCAAAATTGCTCTTTTGTCATAACACGAAGCCAAAATTTGCGAAATTTTTTCCTTTTAATTTTGGGGGAATTTGGTGGGACGAATCCCAAAAATGAGGACTTTTTAGAGAGCGGTTTTTGTGATTTTTGCAAAAAAAAAATTCAAAAAAGTTTGAAAAATGGGTTTTGCGAATTTAACCCAAATTTTCCTTTTTAAAATTACATAGGGGAACTTTTTCCCCCTTTTTTAAATTTTTTAATTTTTCGAAAGAACACGCCCCCTTTTTTTTCCTCAGTAATAAAAAAAAGACCCTGCGTTTAAAGGGTGCAATTTGGGGAAGAGTGAAAAAGAATGTGTTGGGGAGTATCCCAAACACACAAATTTTTTTTAAAAACCCCAAGTTATATAACGGGGTTTGTATCCTTTGGGTTTCCCGTGCCCCCTTTTAAAAAGGGCTTCGCGGGCCAAAACGGGGTTGGGGGGCTTTGTTTTTGAACGGGCTGAAAGAGCATTGTAGGAACTTTGGGTGTGTCCATTTGATCATTGTTTTTTCTCTGGCAATGCACAACGGGGTGGTTTTTTTTTGCCCCGGGGGCCCCGGGCGTTTTTTGAGTGACGAGATAATTTGAAGCCATCACCTCGGTGGGGTCACGTACAAAACTGGCTTCTCTTTACAGTTTTTCCCCCCCGGTTTTTTTTTCTTATGTTTCAACATTTTTTTACACCGTTTTAGGGGGGAAAGGGGACAATTTTTATAGGGGGGAAAACAAGTTTTCCCCCCTCAAAAAAGGGGTTTTGAAGTAAAACCCTTTATTAATTATGTGTTAAAACTACGCATCGTGATCTTCAAGAAAAAGGGGGGGAAAGGGGCCTTTTCAGACGAAAGACTTCGCCGTTACCGGGGAAAACCAACATTCGTGCTTTTTTACAGTAAAATTTAAAAAATTTGTCGATTTCAAGTGCCTTTTAAATTAGATAATTGAAGTGTTTTCAGATTTTTTGGGTTTTTTTCGTGGCATTCTGGAAGAAAAGGGATTCGCAAAATTTGTAGTATGAAAACAATGGTTGGTGTAAAATTTTGGTTTTTAATTGATTGATAAAACGACATGCTTGAAAAAACTGGCGTCATAAATTTGCGGCTTAAAAAATTTGTCATTCCTTCGGGGAAGATTTTTGCTCCCAAAAAACCCATCACCGGCCTTTTTTGATTCTTTTTTAAAACTACTAATCAAAAAAAGGGGGATCTTTTTATCATCGAAGAAGTGCTTTTAAAGAAACTGAACGCATAAAAAACCCAAATTTAATGCGAGGAAACAAACATTTTTTTTTCCCCTTTAGCTAATAAACGACTTATGCAATTTTGTTTTAAAATGTAAACAAAACCCCGATTGGGTTTACTTCGAACCTGATGTCTGTAGTTCTCTCTCACCAAAACGACCCTCCCGATGACAAAAAACCCCCGTTTTTTTCTGAGCAAACAAAATAACTTGTCACAATACCTACTTTTGGTTTCGCTGGTTTTTTTAAAGGGCTGATTGGACAATCCCTTTTGATATTTTCGTCTAGTTTTTTTAAATCCCTTTTTTGAAGACCCCCAAGGTATTAAGACATTATTTTCTTTTAAAAAAAATGTTTGCTAGGGGCAGAGTAGGCTAACAAAACTAGGTTTTTAAAAAATTACAAAAAAAATTACTGGCAAAGCGAGTTTTGGGGGCCTTTCTAGGCTTCTTATTTAGGTTTTAAAAACAGGTTGAAAATTTTTTGGCCTTTTGGGGTTACCTTTATTGTAACAACTTTTTGATTTTTGTTTGCCTTGCAAGACCTGGGGTCAAAAAAGGGGCTTTTTCAAGGGCATCGAGGGGGTTTTTTAAATTATTAGGCCGGGACCACAAAGGTGTTAGGTATGGTTTAAAAAAGTTTTTAATATTTGACAGCATTTTTTTTCGGTAAATTTTTTTTTTTTTTTTCTTTTTTTTTTTTTTTTAAAAGGATAGGCCCCCCGGGGTTTTTTGTTTTCGTGAACCGTTTTTTTTTTGATTGAGTTTTTAAAACGGCCCCTTTATTTTTGTAGAACGTAAAAAGTATCTTTTTAAATTTTTTTAAAGGGTTCAACTTTTTTTTTTTTTTAAAAAAAGGGAAAAACCCTTGGTTTAAAATTAAATGAAGGAAGATTTAAATTTAATTTTCCCGGTAGGATTTAAAAATTTTTTTTAAAATTTTTTCTATTTTGTTTTCAAATTTTCGGGGGTATATAACTTTTTTCGTTGAGTGAGGGTAGCTGTTATTGAATTTTTTTAAAAGGAAAAATTGATAGGGTCAGTTTTTTTTTTGGGGGAAAAGGGAGGGCCTGTAGGTCTTTGTTTTTGTTCTTCTTCAGAACATAGACATTTTTAAAAAATAACTTTTTTTAAATTTTTTTGGGCCCGGAGTTTAAAAAAATTTTTTGGGGGGAAAATTCCAAAGGTTAGTTTAGCTTTATTTAACTTTTTTTTCCCCCCTTTATTTGAGTGGCTCATTTGGGGACGGCTAAAAGGGGGAAAAAAGCACCTTTTTGGGGAAAAAAAAATCACTCCCCTCCAGAGGCCAGTTTTGTAGGGTCAGATCCCTTTTGGGGTTTTTTTTTAAAATCCCCCCCCCCCCCCCCCCCCCCCCCCCCCCCCCCCCCCCCCCCCCCCCCCCCCCCCCCCCCCCCCCCCCCCCCCCCCCCCCCCCCCCCCCCCCCCCCCCCCCCCCCCCCCCCCCCCCCCCCCCCCCCCCCCCCCCCCCCCCAACCCCCCCCCCCCCCCCCCCCCCCCCCCCCCCCCCCCCCCCCCCCCGGGAAACCCCAAAAGGGTTTAGGGTTGTCAAAACCCCCTTTAAAGGAGGGGAAAAAAATTTTCTTTAATCTTCTCTTCTTAAAAAAAGGGGGAGATTTCGGGGAGGGGACGCAAACTATCACAAACAACAAAAACCCAAACCCAAAATTTTCCCCTTTCAACAGATTTTTACGGGTTTTAAAAAAATTTTGTTTTTCTTATGATTTTTTTGGGGAAAGTTTCTTAAATTTAAACCCAAAAAACATAGATTTGGGGGTTAATAAGAATTTAGCGTGTACCTACTTAGTTGAGGTTCAGAAAAAGGGGGTTTTAAAAAATGTTGGGACATATGGTATGGACGAGCTTGCTTCCATTTGGGGTGCACTTAGGGGGTTTTGTGTCAGCCCCTCTTTTTTGGGTTTTTTTTTGTTTGTTGTCTGATCATTCGGTCAACTGCCTTTTCAAGCTGATTGCAGTTCTTTATGGTTATCAGGCGACGTTTTGTAATCTCTATTTTTGCTTCCTCCGTTTCCCTTTTTATTTACAGAAGTCGAGGCAATCGCCGTTGGTGTCCCCCAAAACGACTTTCGATGGCGCCACTTCCCCCCCCGGGTTTACTGTGAGATTTTCTGTTTTTCAGACGCAGGGGAGGTAACCCCATTCGAAGTGGTGCTCATCAAGGGGCAAAGTTCCAAAACTTATCGGAGGGCCCGAAACCAAAAGCAGTTCAATTTTCTTTGGGGGCAGCCCCGGTAAGGGGAACTTTATTTTATGAGCTGGGTTTTCCAGGTGAAAATATCAAACTAGCGTCGGGATGACCGACGTTTTCCCCTTTTTTTTATTTTATCTTTATCCACATTACATTGAACGAAATTGATACCGATAACAGCATCATCCCCCTTTTTGTTTTTTATTTAAGATGCCATGGAAAACAATTTTCATTTTTTTTTGTGACGTTTATAAAAAAATTGGGGGTTAAATTTCTTTCCCCAAAACAAAAAATAAGAAATTTTTTTTTAAATTTTAAAGGGGCGTTTTTTTCATTTTTTCCCCCTTTTTTTTTTCTTTTAAATTTCCCCCCTTCAAGGGGTTTCGATGATGATTTTTTAAACGAAAAAAAACTGTCGCTTATGCCAAAATTTTTAACAAAAAAAAAAAAGAAAAACAAATTTTAAAATTTTAAATTGCAAAAAATGTTCGTACGTGGTTTTAAAGGGGGAAAGGTTTATAGTTTGGAAAATCACTCAAAAAAATTTTACAAAAAAAAAATTTTTTTTTTAGAAGTACAGCACTTTCTTTTAAAGGGTTTTGAAAAACATTTCCTTCAAAGAAGTGGTAAGGGAAAAAAATATAATTTTTTTTTTAAAAAAAATTAAAATCTGAGAAGTTTTTTTTCCCCAAACGCTTCTCAATTGCGTATTCCAAAGGCAATTGTTCTTCAGCGTGGGGCATAACCCCCTCCGGTTTTCGGGAATCTCAAAAACGTACCCCCTTTTTAAAAAAGATATTTTCACGGGTTTTATTTTTTTTGAAAAAAAAGGGAAATAACTTTTAACGGGCATGATTTTTGATTTTAATTAACTACCTCTTATCACGGCGGCTTTTTTGTGAAAACACCTGAAAAAATAGCTTTTTTGAATCCAAAATTTACATCTAAATTGTCTGGTCAAATCGAGGAAAAAAAAGATTTTACATCTTTGGCCCCCAAAAACGGGGCCCCGAACATCTGACGTCACCCCTTCGAGGCTTGGTTTTGGGGGAAAACCCAAAAAACCCCCCCCTTTTCCCGGGGTTTTTTTTAAAAATACCTTTTACCTTGCATTCATGCACGTGGGGATTCGCATCACTTCACAAAGTCCCCCCTTGGTGGGGGTAGATCAATTAAAAAGGGTGGCAAAAACGCGTATTGAATATTTTGGAGAATTTTTTGGGGGTATGTAAATACGAAAAAATTTTACTTGGGTTTTTCTTACCTTTTACATTTGTAGGTAATCCTTCTCCAGAGAGGGTCGCCACCGGGGTTTTCAATAACATCAGATAGAAACTCCAGCCTTTTTTGGCCCCAAAGGGTGTCATGTACGGAGAAGCGGGCGGCAGACGGTAAGCTCACTTTTTGTTTTTTTCCCCCAAAAAATTTTTAAAAAAAAAGGGGGGTGTCGATTTGGTTTTTAGTTGTGATGCGGGGACCCGGGGGGGTTTCAGCTTTTGGGGGCGATTACTCCCTTAAGACTTTTTAATACAACTTACATTTTTTTAAACAAATCAACTATAGTTTTTTTTAAAATTTAAAAAGATAGCTCCATGAATTTGATACTTTGCATTTAAAAAAATTTTAAAATTTCTTGCGTCAGTCCCCCGGGCTCGGAGCAACATCTTTTATTGGTTTATTTTTTTGGGGGGTTTAAAGCCCATATCATTTTTATAACACAAAAAAAGAGTAGTTGGGACGTTGTTTTAAAAAGGGTTTTTATTATCTGCTTAATTATCATCGTGTGACCCCAAAATCGGACGCGTGTGAAGTGGGGTGGATCGTCTGGATGGGTACTTTTTCAAAAGGGAAAAACCCTTCCCAAATCCCATGGGCTGTGGCTTTTTGGGGGAAACAGAACGGGATGCAAGGATTACTTCCCCTTCCAGTACTGGATCACTTGTATGCACATTTTTTATTGATTTTCTTTTTTAAAAAAATTTTTTAAAAAATTTTTTATTTAAAAATTAAAATTATACAAAAATTATTTTTTAAAAAAAGTGTTTTTTTTAAAAATTTAGGGGGGGGGTATTTTTGTTTTGTTTAAATAAAAAAAAACTGTTTATTTTTATGTTAATTTTTCAGTTTTTTAATTTTTGGGTTTTGTGACAGCTACATCGTTAATCCAACGGAATTCTTGAAAACCCCTATAAATGTGGAAAGCCCAGCATGCTTCAACAATGGTTTTCAGAAAATATTTGGGGATGACATCATTCGATTGGGGGTAATTTAAATTTTTTTTTAAAGTACTTTTTTTTAATGGGGGCGATGTTTTAAATTTTGGGAAAAAAATTTTTTTTTTTTTTTTTAAAAAATTTATGTCCTATAAAAGCTTTTTTTAATGACTTTTTTAAAAATTTAAAAAAAACAAAATTTTACTTAAATAAAAAATCATAAAAAAATTTAAAAAAAAAAATTGAAAATTTTCCCTTTAAATTTTTTTTATAATAAATTTAAAAATTATTTTTCGGGGGTCCATTCGCGCTTGTTTGTGCAATCCCCAAAGTGCCAAAAACTTTTACAGTGATTCCCCAATTTTGGTTTTCTCTGTTTCCAGATACAACGGGGGGCTTGTGATTTTTTTTTTTCATTTGTATTTACTTGTAATCAAGGGGTTTCCCCCCTGGGACTGGGGGGCGGCCAGTTTTGTCGAAGGGTTTTTTTTCCGTTTTTCAAAAAAAAAAAATGCAAATTTTTTTGGGTAAGCTTTTTTTTCTAAAAGGGACAAATCAAAAAAAAGGGTAAATTTAATAGGATTTTTAAACGGGCAAAAATGCAAACAATTTGGAATGGTATTTTGGCTTGAAAACCTATACTTGGCAAAAAATTTTTGTTTTGTTGTAAGAAACTTTTACTAAGGGGGAAAGGAAATGTACAAAAAAAAGATAAAACCCTTTTTTGTTTTTTAACCCAGGGAAGAATTTTTTCCCCTTTAGTCTGATTTCCTTTTTTTTTTTTTTTTGGAAAATGATATATTAGCCTCAAAAGTCTATTCAAGCCTAACCACATATACAGTTTGTCACCTTGTACTAAATAAAATTTTCCCCCCTTTTTTTTCCCCAAAGGCCCAAATTTTTATGCCTGTTTAAAAATAAATTCCCCCCATTCATTTTAATTTAAAAAAACTTTTTTTCCCCTTAGGTAACCGCCCAAAAAACCCCATTTTTTTGTTTAAAGGGACCCCCCTTTTTTTTAGGGCCCCTTTCTCTTGCATTCACAAACATTGTTTTTTAAAGGGGGTTTTTTTTTTGGGAAGCAAAAAATTTTTGGCTTTTATAAGCAACCCACCAGGGCGGGAAAAACATCCCTGGTTCCCATACCATTCACAAAGTTTTTTTAAAGGGTTAAAGACGGCTTTAAATCCTTTTTAAACCCCTAAGAACCCAAGTCCTACAATATCCCATTGCCAAAGTGCAGGATTTTAAAAGGTTTTGGGGGTATTAGGGATTAAAAAGGGGATTTTGAAATTTGGGTTAAAAAAAAAATTTTTTTGTTTAAGGGGGGAGGTTTCCAAATTATAAGGCCCGTTTTTAAAGGAGGTTTTTAAATTTTAGAAGTTTTTCCAAAATAAAAAAGGGTTTTTGGGGTTTTTCATAGAACCTTCCCCCTTTTTTTTGGAAAACCGGGGGAATAGAACCCCCATTAAATTAAAACCTTTATTTAATATTTTTTAAAATTTATAATTTTTCAAAAAATTTTTAATCTTTCCCCGAAAACCCTTTAATTTCTTTTTTTAAGGGTATGAAAAATTTTTCCCCAAAAGTTAACCCTTTTTTTTTTTTTTACTTCAGCCTTTTTTTGCCCCCAAAATTTAAAAAACGGGGAAAATTATTTGGACTGTGAAGTGACATGTTCAGATGGGAAGGGGGTTTGGGGGCAACAATTTTAGCTTGTGATAGGGCCCACCCCTTTTTTAGGGGTGCACTGTGATGTTTTTGGGTTCCCACCAGGGGGGCAGTAGCTGGGGACCAAAGAGGTGGGATGTAACCACCCAAAGGAACTATTAAAACGGAAGCAAATAGTTTGGGATTACTTTTCCCCTTTTTTTTTTATTTATTGTTTAAAACGTATTTATCAGTTTGCTGGAAAATTTTAAAAAAAAAAATTATTCCCAGGTTTAAATTTTTTGGGGAAAAATTTTGGGTTTCCTGTTGAAATAAAAAAAACTTATTATTTATTAAAAAAAAAGGGGATTAGGAAGTTAGATTACTTCATTTTCACTTTTTAAAATTTTTTAAAAAAATCGCTATAGATTCCCTTTTCTTTTCATTTTTTTTTTTGGTGTTTTTGTTGGGGGGGGGGGGGGTATTTTAATTTTTTTACTTTTCCCCATAGCGAAAAAAAAGAAAAAAAAGGGAAAAAATTAAAGCAGGAAAAACAAACTCATGAAATGTAGCAATTTTTTTTAAAAATTTAAAGTATTGGTTTTCAGATTTCAGTATTTAACCACTTCGAGTTTTTAAATTTTTTTCTTGCTCTCTCTATCTCTCCTTTTTTTGAAACCCTAAATGAACAATTTTTCCAAGGGATGCATCAATAATTTTCTTGTGGTTTGGGGGAAAGGGGGGTTTTAAAACCTTTAACCTACTGAACTGCAGTGAAACCATCTGACAATCACTAATTACGCATATGGATTTTCCGTATTTTTAGTTATGAGGAGAGGGGTTTTCAGGGGACCGTAAGTACAAATTCACAGGAAACAAAAATGACTGAGGATTTCCCCCGTGGTTCAAGGGATTGATCAAAAGGGCACCTTCACTAGGGCTTAGACCCCCCCACCAAACGGGGGTCTTTCCCGCCCGAGCAAAAAAAAATTTGTAAACGGCTTTTTCCAACCAAAAAAACTGGTTTAAAAATTTTTGTTTTGGAAAAAAAAAAGAGGGCAGTATGCAAGAAAAAAAACACCACCAGTTTTTAAAAGGTTTAAATTGTCTTTTAATCAAAAGTTTGATATCAACTATTGGGGGAAAAAAAAAAAAGTCATAAAAAATTTTTGGGGTGGTGGGGTACATTTGATTTAACTATTGAATTTGAGTTTAAAAAAAACCCTTAAAAAATTTGTTTTCCTCCAAAAAGGGGGTTTTTCCACCAAAACCCCCTTTTTTTGGGCCCCCAAAGGGAAATTTCAAATTTTAATGATTGGGTTTGTGATGGTTTCCCGGGGATTTTCAAATTTTTTTGATGAAGACGAGGGGCACTTTGCTGCGGTAAGCCAACCTTTCTTTCATTCAACTAAAATTTTAAAAAAAAGAAACAAAGGGGAAAAAAATTTTTGGGCCGGGTTTTGGGGAAAAAAGGGGGAAATTTAAAACCCAATTATATTGAAAACACAAGCTTATGGCCACAAACTTTTTTCCCCTTGAAATAATTTAATGTTTAATTTGTTGCCCCCGGGACAAAAAGAATGTGACGGCCCCTTCCCCCTTTCCCGACCACTTCCGAGGGATCGAGGGGGAAAATACTTTCCCAAAAAATTCCTATTTTGACGCTGTTGATTACGACGCTCGAAAACCCAAAAATGAATCAGAAGAACTTGCTTTGGAAGAAATTTTTTTTTAAAACATCTTAAAGTTAAAGATTCACTCTCCTAAACCCCCCACCAAAAAACACTCTACCTTAATTTTTAAAATTTTTTTATTTATTTTAGTGGAAAATTTTTTGCAAACATGCTAGTTAATTTTGCACACAAAATTTAAAAAGCAAACATTCTAAAATTTGCAAACCTTTTGGGCCCTTTTTTTTTACCCCCGGGGGTCAAAAAAATAAATTTACCTTTGCTCACACAAGACTGCCTAAAAGGGAAAATATATATATTACAAAATCCCCAAAAAATTTTTTCAAAAGTTTAAAAAAAGGGAGAGTTAGTGGGGGACTACCTTACAGCCCCCAAACCCCCCCCCCCGACAAATTATTTCTTTATTTTTTTGTTACAGGAACATGCCCGGAACCAGGAGACGTTTGAATGGTAGGATTGGACCCCAGAAGTCTCTTTACCGTATGGGGGGAGTGTATTTTTTTCGTGTTTCAGGGGTTTAAAAAAAATTTTGGGCCCTCATACATCACCTGCAATCTGAGTGTTTTGGGGGGGAAAAACCTATCTGCCGGGGGAAATCAAAAATTTTTTTCTTTTTTGCAAAAAAAATTTTCTTTGGCTGAGATTTTTAATGTTTTTTTATAATTTCAGTTTGAAAAGGAAAGGGACAAATTAACTTTAGTGATGAACCAAAAAATTTTTTCCCCCCTTTATTTTTTTTTTCTTTTTATAAAAAGGGGAGACTTTAAATTTTTTTTCCCTTTTCCCCTAATTTAAATACCAAATCAAGAGGCAGTCCCCGAAAAAACCCCCGGGAAAATTTCCCTTCGACCCCTTTTTTTTTATTTTTCTGTTTGTACCCTTTTTATGAAAAAAAAAAATTAAAAAATTTCCCATTTTAATAAAACCATTTCTCTTTCTTAACAAAAAATTTTTTTAATTCCAATACCGCCTTCTAAGGTTTTATCGATCAATGGCATTCAACCACGCGTTTTAATTGGTTTTCCCCTTGTGAACTTGGGGGGGGAATGTTCCAGCGGGGCCCCTTTGGCATTGATAACGGGTGGGGCAATGGAACAGTTCCTAAATTGTTTTGGTAAAGCAGTTCTAATTAAGACAAAAACAACTTTTTAAAACTTATTTTTTATTTCTCATTAATTTCAAATAGAAAAAAAATTTTTTTGTAAAATATGAAGTTTCAGCTTTTTCATAGTTATTCTTTGGGTAATGGTTTGATGATTTTGATAAAAAAAAACCTTCCAAAAATTTTAATTGTGTGAATTTTTTTTAAATTTTTCCCGATACAATGAATGTGTATCTGTTGGGCCCTTAGAATGGTGGGGACCTGTTTGAACCCCAAGGGTTTAAACGTACCATGTGTTTGCACTGCATCCTGGAGGAGAAACGGAAAAAAGGTGAGTTCCTGAATGCTTGGGGTTTTTGGGGTCAAAAAAGAAAAAGCAGCAAAAAAAAAAAAGGGAATTTGCTTTCCAGATTTTGGTTACAAACCCCAAAAAAATGCAAAATATACCATTTTGTGATTTGGGATCCCCCTTTTTTTCCCACAAATTTGTTAAAAAATATTTTCTCTTAAGCATTCTATGAAATTGGGCCCCCAAAAGGTTTGTTTTTTTTCTTTTGGTTTTGGGGGTACCTTATGCCCCCAAAAATTTTTAAAAAAATGATAGTGGATTGAATGCACACAACTTCTATAGTCTTTTTTTAAATTTTTTTTTAAAGTGTTGATTTTTTTGTTTTTAAAATGTTGTTTAGTGTAAGTTTTTTTGGATATTGTTCTTTCCAATGCAACATGCAACAATACCCTTGGGATTATAAAGTGTATGTTTGGTGGGTTCAGAGGTGATGGCTTCGACTGTAAAGGTAAACTTTCATTTTGTCATTACCCAAAACAGGGATAAAATTTGTCCAGTTTTCTGGATTTACGGGGTAAACAAAAATTTTTTCCAACTTTTGGTTTTTTTAGCCATCCCTTTTTTTAAATTTTTTAAAAATTCCCAATTTATTTAATTTTGTGGACGAAAAACATGCAAGGGCTGGGTTAAGGGCGAAATTCATGGTACCATGGGAAAATATGTTTATCCCCCCCGGAATACGTGATTGTACCTTAAAGCGTTTGTTGCGAAAAATTTTTAAAAAAAAAAAGTGCGTGACAAATGGCATGGCACATGAAATACACTCAAAACTTTCAGGACACTGTATGGATGCGCTCCATTGGGAACCCCCCGGACCCCCCTTTAAAGCACTTCTCTGGAAAAGCACAAATTTCCCCCTAGTTAAAATTAAAATTTTTTTGGGTGGGGGTAATTCTTAAAAAATGAAAAACTTCAAAACGATGTGTGTCCCCGCACATGCATGAAAAATTTTCTACCTGGGGACAAAAGCCTAAAAGGGGACAATTTGTTACAGCAAAGTTTTTAAATTGGGGGACTTTTTGGGGCGATGTTAGGGGGCTCATTCACGGTTTTCCTTTTTTCATTGTTTCAACAACAAGAAATGTCTCCCATTGCCTATAATAACTTTGCCCTGGTGATCACTTTTTTAAAAAAGATCAAATAAAATGATTTTTCAACATTTAATTTTTTTGGGTTTTTTTAAATTTTTTTTAAAAAATTTATACTCCCCCTTTCGGGGGACAACTCAGATGTTCTAAGAGTTTTCTTTTTCCCCGTTTCAGTGGGTTTAAACCCCCTAGACTAGTTGATCAAGAAATGTTTTCCCCAGGACCATTCGACCAAAACAGGCTTTCCATTCGGAGGCACCTTTCCCCCGGGCCTTTAGAAAATTGTTTCTGGGGGTATGCTCAAAAAAAACCTAAACTCTGTTTTAACTGCACACTTCCCCCATAGCCCCGGGTTTATTGAGATGCATTTTTCTCCCTTTTTTTTGTTTTTTAATCAATATTCTCTTGCCCCTTACATTTTTAGGGGAAAAAAGGCTTGATCTTTTTTCCCGAAGAGAATACCGAATTTGGGGGCTTCCCCAACCCTTTTTAGTGGGGTTTTTTCCCCCGATAAAAATTTTGGGTTTCCCAGGGGCCCCACCTTCGGGGGAGACACTGATTTGGACTTCAACCCCAAGGGAAATTATTTTAAAGGGGATTTATTTTTTACGCTTTTTTTAAAATCCAAAAAATCATTTTTTTTTTGTAACATTTTTTTTCCAGTTTTTTAAAATTTTAAATTTTTTTAAAAGGGGCAAAATTTTTAAATAAAAAAAAATAAAAAATTTATTAAAAATAATGAAAATTCAAAAAAAGGGGATTCACTGCCCTCACTTTCCCCAAATCCTTTTTTAAAAAGGGGCTTTGGTACTAATTTTTCCCAGAAAATTTGTTTTTTTTGCATCGCGGAGGGGGCTAAAAAAAAGGCTGTACATTAATTGTGTCTATTGCATTTTTTAAAAACAGTTTTTTTAAGTGCCCTTTTAAAAGGGGCCCTATTTTTTTAAAACAAAAAAATTTAAAGGGATTTACTCCTTTGGTTATGAAAAAATTTGATCTCATTCTTTTTAAAAAAGGGGTTTTTTTAATTTTGTAACGAAAATTGAAATAATTGCTTAAAATACACAGAATAAGTTTGGGTTTTTTTTTATTTGTTTAGATTTTCCAAAAAATTACTTCAACGGCGGATGTGCTATTTTGGAAAAAGCCCGGGGAGAGTTGGGTTCAGTACTCTGAATTTTTTCAAACTTCAATGCTTCTTGGGGGTGATTTTTCATTAGTGGGGGGAGAAAGCCCTCTTTCATTCAAAAAAAATGTAAATTTAGGGGACCTTGAGTTTTTTAAAAATAGTGGTTGATTAAAAAAAAATTTGAAGACAAAATACCTGCTTGTATTTTTTTAAAACTGTTTGGTCAATGGGTTTTAAATTTCAAAGGGTTTTTTGAAAATCTTAGCCCCCCCGTTGCCCCAAAAAAATAGGGGGAAGGAAAAATTAAAAAGGTTTTTATTTTTACAAAAACATTCATCTTTAAAACTTTTGTTATTTGGGGAAAAGGGAAAAATTCCAACCCTTTTTCCCCCCCGATGGCATCTTCAGTTTTGAAAATTTTTTAATTTAAAGGGGAAAGGGGAAAATTTTTTGGGGCTAGGGGTTTCCCCTTTCTAGCCCAAAAGGGGCTTTTATTGGTTTTTTAAAGTTTTGGTGCGGGGTCTTTTTTTTAAAAACCCCCATTTCCCCGAACCCCCCCCTTTTTAAAAAGGGGGGCCAAAAATTTTCGCCCCGCCTGTTAAAAAAAATACCGGTTGATGGGAAAATGGATTTTTTTGATTTTAGAAAAAAACCCCCCCCGAAACCATAATCCCAAAGGGGTTTTTTCTGGTTTGGGGGTTCAAAAATCACCCGCCCAAAAAAAATGGGATCGTTTTCTCGGTGCTTTCCCCCCCCTGTTCAATCAAGGGGGAAAAAGATCGATTCCCACGCAAGGGGAGTCCCCCAGGGGGTGTTTCAAGTGCGCCCCCCCCGTTTTAAAAAGGAAATTTGGAAAATTAAAAAATTTTGTTTGGGAAACACCCCGGGTTTTTGCTGTTTAAAATTTTTTAAAACAGTTTTCAAATTTTAAAGCAGCAAAAGGTTCTTTTAAAACCCCCCCCATTGTACAAAAAATGTTTTTAAATCAAAACCAAAAAAAACACATCAGAACTTCAAAAATTTTCTTTTTTATTTTTCTTTTTTTATTTTTTTTTCCCCAATTTTTTAAAATAGTCTTTTTTCCCTTTTTTTTTATGAACGGGGGTTCTTTTCTAAAACAAAATTTCTTTTAAGCCTTTCAAAGAAAAAATTTTTAAAAGGTTTGGGTTTGGTCTAAAGTGACCCCCAATTTTTACAAAAAGGGGCCCGTCAAAAAAAGAGATATACGATGGTCAAGGTTATGATTTTTTAAAGGTGATGAGGTAAAGATGGCACCCCCTAAAATTGTCTTTTTACAAGTCCAATGGTTTTTAAACTAGTTTTCGGTCTGTTTTTCGCCCTTTCCAAAAAGATTAATGTGTTTTTTTGTTATATATTCACAGTGGAAAATTTCTCACCTAGACATTACTTTTGGCAATAAAAAATCTAAGGGATAAAGCTTCTAAAAATATGTATTTGAGAAGGGCCCAGTGGTAGCTCCCCCCTGGTTTATTACCCCCACGCACAGGTAATCATCACTTTTTAAATAATTAGTTTTTTTTTAGTTTTGAAAATTTAAAAAGTATGTTGTCCAAATTTATAAGGAAAAATTTAAATTAGTTTGAGGTCTTTTTTTTTTGGGTCAGGTGTTGTGTTTAAATGTTTGTTTTTAAAAGGCGGGAAAATTTTGAAATATTATGAATCTTTTTTTGTTTTGTTTGATTGATATTTAAATATTTGAAAAAACTTTTTTTCCAGGTTTGGATGGTTGGTGACCCTCAATGGGAAAAATTTGGATGAGATTCTGTACACCTTCAACGGTTTGGGGGGAGTCTTTCGGGTTAAAGTTCCCAGACAGTTCGGGGTGGCCCTTTTTTTTTAAAACTCCCGGGCGTAAAAGCCAAAGCCATGGATACTCCCCACACAAAAAACTTACAGATGCTACTGTCTTTGGGGGCTTTTTGTGGGGGAAAGTGAAGGATGCAAAAAGGTAGTTTAACATATTTTTTTTTTACAAAAGTTGAAATTTCCAGTTCCCGAAAACTACTATTCCCAACCCCCATCACGATCATTTTTGAAAATTCAATGAAACTTTAAAAAAAAAAGGTTTTTTTTAAAAAGGGTTTTTTTATTTTGGTTGAAATTTTTTAAAATTTTTAAAGATTTTACGCTTTTGTTTAAATTGGTTTTCTATTCCCAGGCCCCGTTGACAATAAAGCGTGATGGTACGGATGTTGAAAATTGTTGGGGGAAAATGTTCCCTTTTGAAAAAAAATCTATTTGTCGAGGAAGGATTTTTAAAACTAAACTTCTGGGATTGTTGGACACAAAGGTCACCATTTCGATTTTAAATTTTAAATAGGGTCAGTTGAATTTTGCATAAAAAATTTGAAGTCTCTCAGGGTTAATAATAGTAGTAGGGGAAATGATTTCCCATCTTGAAAAAGTCATGAAATACAAAAAAATTGTTCTTTGGTGACTTTTTGGACACAAATATCCCCTTTTAAATTAAATTTAAAAACTTTTTAAATATAATAAAAAAATTAAATCGTTAGAAAGCAAGATATTGAGCAAAAACATTTCAGAAAAAGATATCAAAAAATAAGGGGAAACTTTTTTATATTTTTTTTTTTTCATTTCTCGTTGGGTTGTTAGGCCCTTTCATAAACACTAGAGGGACAAAAAAAAAATTCTTTAAAAAAAAAAATTATCGGTTTTTTTAAAAGGGGGCGTGTTTCTTTTTTAACAAAAACCCTCCCTGAAATTTGGGTTTTTGAGGTTTGTCGAAAACAAGCACACGGATATGTTGCTAGGGGCCCAAGGGGAATGTCAATTGTTGTTAGAAGGGGTTGATGGAGGGTTGGTATTTTTGTTCTCTGCTGGATGATTTACAAGGAGGGGCCCCAAACCCCCGTGGGTTGTTGGTAAGGGAAAACTTTTTTTCTGAAAAAGGCCCTTAAAGCATATATGATTGAAATTTTGAGTTGTTGCACCTTGGTTTTTCAAAAATTTTAAGGGTTCTTTTAAAAATATTATTCGTGGTGTTTTCACAAACTTTGGGAGTCTAGATTATTAAAAAAGTATTTTTTACACATTTACTCCCACATTTAAACATTACAAAATTTAGCTTTTTTATTTAAACTTGTATGGGAAAGGGTCCATTTATAGTTTTCGTTTAAATTTTTTTTTTGGAATTTGCAAAATTCTCACCTTTTCAATTATCACTATTTTACAGCAATCAAAACAGGCATTTACAAAAATCTGTTTTCTTTTTTTCCTTTTTTTTGTTACATGAAAGGGTTTGGAAAAAATTTGATGCAAGCGACGTTTTCCCGGAATGAAAAAATGAGATTTATGACCCAAACCAGGTATAAGGGGCACCTCCACTAAAATTTAAAATACTTTGAGTTTGGAGAGACATGAAAGTTTTTTAATAAATTGGCCCTTTTACCCATAAAAAATTGGTTGTAGGCGTCCTTAAACCATCCCCACCTTTAAAAATTTTTTTAATTTGTTATTGGATTTGTTTTATGAAAAGGGGGAAAAATATGATTCTTTGGGGGAATATTTTGTCATTTCGATTACCCAGGGGGGTTAGTTTTTTGCTGCCCCACCCTAAAACCATGTTATTTTTGTATATAGGGTTTGGGGTTTCCCAACCCCCAAAAACAATTTGGTATAAGAAATATAAGAACTAAATTTTAAACAACCCCTTTTCTTTTTTTCTTTTGTTACCGGGGGAAAACAACAACAAGTGTTTTCCTTTGTTCTTTACCTGGTGGCACACCCTGGAGGGGATTATAATGATCTCAACTTCGGGGCCGTTGTTCCTAGATGAACTCATAGCTCAGCAGAGACTGTTTAAACCAGTACCCCTTCAAAAATTAAGGGAAAGGGCATGTGGCTCGGGACAATCGTGTTTGTTTGTTGCACTGGCCACCAAAGCTTGCCCCGGGGCCCATGGATACAAAGGGTTTCCCAGAGTGAAAAAATTTTTTGGGCTAAAAGCTAAAAACCCTTGGTATGGACTTTTTTAAATTTATAAAAAAACCCTTTTTTTTAAAAATCTGCTAAGCCAGAAAATGTTTCCCTTTAAAAAATAAAAATTTGAAATTTGGAAAAAACCCCAAATTTTTTATTTTTTTTTTTCCTTTATTGCTTTTTGGGCTGTCGCCTTATTTCTTTTTTTTTAATTTTTGACATTAAAATTTTTAAAAGTTTTTTTAAAATTTAAAAAAGGTGCCCTTTAAAAATGGGTTTTGTTTGTTTGGCCCAAAAGCAAACTTTCCCCCAAAAATATCATGGCCCCAACTTGATTGAAGCAAAGGTCGGATTTACAGTAAATCTTGCAGACAAACTTTCATTTGCCCCGGGGTCAATCTATAAACCTTTTGGTCATGCCCCCGTTTTCCCCAATGCAACTATCAACCCGGGTAAGGTAAGGGGGTTTTTTTAAGGGCCCCCCAAAAAAATTTCAAATTTTCGTTGAAAAAAAAATTTAAAATTTGCATTTAAGCTTGATGAGTTGCACTAAGTACCATTCTTTAATTTTCACCCGGGGGTTTCTTTGCCGGGGAATCCAAGGGACTTGAGTAAAGGGGAGGGTTTTGGGTTCCCTTTCAATTTTTACGGTAGCGAACTCGTGTTAGAACCCCAAATGTCAAAAAACTGTGATTGTCAGAAAGGGGGAACCTGTGTGTATGATCATACATGACACATCCCCCCCCTTGTGGTGGATAAATTTTGCTGTAAATTTAAAACCCACCCAAACATTTAAAAACTGCAATAAAAATTACTTCTTGGATTCTTTTAAAAAAGATGTTCAAGTTTTTACCAAAAAATCTTATTAAAATTTGAGATTTTTAGCACATGTTTCTTTTGGGTCTTGCTGAAAAAACAAAATTTAACCAAAAAAGGGGACTTAACCCAAATGGGTTTTTTAATTTAAAAATTGGTTTAAATTTTTCATTAATGATCAATTTTTTGGGTTTTTGGATAAAACCCGCCTCTTCCCTTTTTTAGGTTGTAGTTGTAAATTTAAATTTCAGCATGGGCAGGTGATTTTTTGTGGGTGGATCGTAACGGGGTGTGAGGATAACCCCTGTTTCCCTGGTTATTAAAATGTGTTGATAACATGCGCCCTTAGGAAAGGCAAAAACCTGTGGGCCTTGTCCCATTTGGGTTGAGGGGAAAAGGGTTTTAAGTGCTACCCGGGGGGCAACTAACCAGACCGAACCCATCCCCCCCAAAATCAAATTTTATGGCCTTGTGATGAGCTTCCTATCCAGTGTTTCACAAAAAATAAGAGTTTTAAATTTTAAAGGGAAAACTTTGGAACGCAAAGGGGGCAGGGAGGGCTTACCAGGAAATTTTCATTGGTTTGTGTAGTTTGAGCATTCGCATATTTCCAAAAAACAATGGGGGTTTACCTGGGGAAATTTGCTGCCCCCTGGTCCTAAAGTCTTCCATTGTGTTTGGTGTTTTGAATATAGAAAAATACTTTGGGATAGGTTTATTTCATTTAGAATGTATTATTGACCAATGGTTAAAATAATAAAAAAAGGAAGGAAATTTTGGGGAGAAAGGGGAAAAGGGTAAAACCCCCGGGTTTCCGGGAATGGTTCATAAATTTTTTACAAATTTACAATTTTTTGAACTGGGGAAAATTTTGGGAGTGTTTTCTGGGCCCCCCGGTTCCCCTTTTGGGGCAGTTTTTGTAAAAAAACATTTTGGGAGGAATTTAGGGGTTTTGAACATTTTAACTTCCCCCAATAAACCCCCTGAAACTTTTTAAAAACAAAAAGGCTACTTTTAAAGAAAAAAATTTTTTAAAAAAAAAATTTTTTTCTGCAATGGGTGCTTTTGGTTTGAAAGTTTTTAGCCCCCAAAAAAATTTTTCTTTGGGAAGCCTGGGGGGTGGGAAATTGGGAAGTTAAAAAAAAGGCGTAAATGGCCTGGCCCGGGCTTGGGCCTTGGGGGGGCAAAGGTGGAAGGCCCGGGGGCGCCAAAAAAGGAACCCCATTTTTGGAATTTTAAAAAAAGGGCAAATTGGGGGTTTCTTTTAAACCAAAATGGGGGGGGGTTTTTTTTGGGTTTTTTAAAAAGAAAAAATTTTTTGGGGGGTTTGGGGGGGTTTATTGGGGGTTGGGGGGGGGTTTTTGTTGGTTTTGGGGGGGGGTTTTTGAAAGGATTTGGTTGATTTTAAGGGGGGGGGGGGGGGAAAAGGGTTTTTTTTGAAAAAGGTTTTTAAAAATTGGGGTTTTTTTATGTTAAATTTTTTTAAAAAATTTGGGGGGGTTTTTATTTGGCTTTGGGGGGTTTTTAGATATTGTTGGTGGGGAATTGCAAATCGGACACTTTTCCCTGAATTTGCAACTGCATTAAAAACCCTGGTTTGGTTCACAGTACCTGCATGGAGGGTTTAAAGGGTGGCATGGTGATGGAACGTTTGTTTAAGGTCCCTTTGTATTTTTAACGGATACAATTATTGTGGTTTTGTTAAAAATTTGTCTTCAAAAGGGTTTTTTATTTGGGGGGAAAATTTTTTACGGTTTACGCTTTGAGAAAATTTGGCATAGATTAAGAAACATGTCCGATCTTTTAAAAAAGTTTGGTTTGGGAAATTTGGGGTCAATGAGAGGCAGGGGATGTAGCTGCAGCCCCTTTTAATAGAACCCCATAGATATTCACTTTGTAAATTATTTTTCAAAGAGATTATTTCCTTTCCGTTTTCGTATCATTGGGTGTTTCAATGAGGTGACTGTTTGTGAACTTAACTCGAATTGTGTGAAAACTATCGGCGTTACTTGTGTGTCTGTAATCTTGGATTTTAGAAAAAATCAAGGACTTTTCTCAGGTAAGTTTTTTTAAGTGATTAAAAATGGTTTTTAGCCCGGGCCGGGAAACATTTTAGTGTCTTTTTTTTTGGGAAACTTGGGATTTTTTTGAAAAAAAAACTCCTGATTTTCCATGATCGCATTTTTTGGTGAAAGGGAATGTTTTAAGGGAAAAGGGTCGTTATTCATGTTTTAAAGGGGCATTGTTTAGAATATAGACCCAAAGGTGTTAATCCAGAAATAGAGATATTAAAGGCATGAATTTCCCCCGTACCCTTTTTTTTCCCCTTTTTTAATGGGGGGAAAACAAGGGGAAAACCGTTAAAAAGGGGAGGTGCATGCCGGGACATTGAAATGTCTGGATGGATTTTTAAATCAACTGTCCCGTGCAGCAAACAAAATTAAATGCGCTCCAAAATTGTTCTGGGGGGTAATAAACGGGCCGCCCCAGGCCCGGGCCCGAAAAAATTTTGGGCTTAATTTTTTGTTTTTTAAAAATTGTTTATGTTTGTATTGGTTTTTTTAAAATTTTAAAGAATGTTTTTAAAAAAATTTAAAAAATTGTTTAAACGTAATGGATATTAGCAACAGAAATTTTTTTGTTGGGTTTTTGTAACTCAAACCCTTTCTTTTTGTTGCAGACATAGACGAATGTCAGCTTGGAATGGGCCCGCTGTAGTTTACAAGGCGACTGCCCCCAAACAAGGGGGGTTTTTCATCGCAAAAAATTGAACGGGTTTTTACGGAGACCCCGGGGTTAAAATGTGTGAAAATCGACGAGTGTAAATTTCAGTTTAAAAATTGGGCCCTTTCCGAGCAAACCCGTGAAGAACCTTTGGGGTTATTATTTCTCCTGTATCACGGGCAGAATTTAGATGGAATCGCCCGCCCTGGGTAAAGAAAAAATCAATTTTATTATTTCAGGGGTCGTTTTTAATTTGGCTTTTGGGGGGCCTTTGGCTTATTTTTCCAAATTTTTAAAATGTCAGAAAACCCCAAAAATTTAGTGAAAGGGATTCCCGCCAAATCCAAGGGTTTTTTAAAAAAATTTCCCAAAAGCCATCTTTGTATATTTTGGTATGAATGGAGATGGATATTTTTCTTTCCTTTTTGGTTTTTTTAGTTTTAAAAAGGGAAAAAAAAAAATGTTATGGTTTATTTAGAAACAGTAGAACACATCACGCCCTTTTTTTGTTCCCTCAAGAATTTTTGGGAGGTTCAATACTTGACTGAAAATGCCCAAAGTTTTCAGTCTTGTTTCACAAAAAAATGAAGATTTTACTCGGCTTTTCTGTATCCCTTGACACACCCCCAATTTCGCGTTCTTAAAATAACTTTCATGTTTATGTGGGTTACAGTGTTGATGAAGGGGTAGCAAACACAGACGAATGTTCACTGGTTTAAAACCACATGTATAACGCTCTTGGTTCATTGGGAAGGGCCCCTGCTACGAGGGCTATTGGAAAAAGGGTTTTCCCGTGTTTTGGTAAATTCAAAACAATTCTTTAAAGGGAAAACAAAATCGCTTTTGTTTTGTAGGAAAAATTTTTCAATGGAACAATTTTTTGTCCAAGATCAAGATTTAGCTCTTGTTTAAAACCGAGGAAGAGGATTGATGGTTTGGTTTGTTCCCCTCTATTTATGCAATATTGGGGGAAATCTTTTTTTTTTTTGGCATGCCTGTTACATTTTTTAAAAACCCATTTTTTTTTATCACAATTATTTTAATTTCTTTCATTTTTTCCAGATATCAACGAATGTGAACTCAACTCGACAATTTGCTCCATCAATGCCGACTGCAGCAACTCAGAAGGATCATATTCATGTGTTTGCAAGGAGGGCTATTTTGGAGATGGCTCACAGTGTTTTGGTAAAAGAAACTTTTCAAAATTGGCAATTGTTTTTTTTTCTTTATATATCCTAAGAATTATTTTTGGGTTTACACTTGTCAAAATTTAGTTCTAAAAAAAATGAGATCTTTAATCTTCCTTTTGGTCATTATTGATACAAATGTACTGACCATTTTCCACTTGCTATGTCATAGTTGCAGTACTTTTTCTGTGAATATGATTAATTTTTAGGAGTGTGTAAACATTTTGTATTTTCAAACCTACATTCTGAAAATGGATTTTTACTCTTTATTTGTGAAAATTTAATATTCGACTTTATGCTTCGATACTATTTCACTTTTGTAAACCAGACATTGATGAATGTGCAAAAGGGGACAGACCACCTGTAATGATACCACTGGAATTTTTGTCAACAGTGCTGGGTCATACGGGCTGCATGTGTGCAGTGGGTTATACGGGTGAGGGACGCACCTGCAATGGTAAGACTTATATCCAATTCTTCGACAGCAGATATTTAGCTCCTTAATATGGGTTCAGATTGTATGATGGTTACCTTAAATGTACTCCACTCTTATACCCCTTGAATTAAGAAAAATATGTTAGTGGAATTAGAAGATGGATTTTATTTTGAACAAATTAAGCAGTATTATAGTTTTCTCTATTTAAACGTGATGTTGTAAAGGTTCTGCTTTTTATCTGACATCGACCAATTTCTAAAATCACTACACCTATTAACAATGGAAAATGTAATCACATCTTTCATTAAAACCAAATTCCATTTGATATGGGAAAGTAAAAGGATTTTCATTTATTTGTTCTTATACGTTTTCTTTGCCTCAACATTTTCGTTTTAACTTTTTTGTTATAGATGTGGATGAATGTGCTCTCAACACAGATGAAATGTCGGCAGTTGTGTTCAAATAACTATGGTAGTTTTATATGCTCTGTAGGCAAGGTTCACCATTGACATGACTGGAAAAAAAACATCTGTTTAGGTAAGGAGGTGAAATCATAAGATTCAGTCCAACAACTTTTTTAACTGATCACCTGATTTCCTTTTTGTTTTTTTCATTGTAGTGCCAAAGAAAAATGGAAAAAATAATTCACAGAGTAGTGAAGAACTTTCTTAAGGTTTTGGGGGTTTTTTTTCAGTTAAAAAAGTTGCAAGTCTGATTGTTTACAAATTAATGTAAGCTAATTGTCTGATGGGGGAAATTTTATACTAGGAATCATAAGGAGCTTTATAAAATATTTTTTGTAAAGAGTAAAACTTTTTTCAGTTGTGACATTTTGTTACAATCACAAGTCCTTTTAAGTCTTCCCACAAAAGAGTCATTATTAATCAATGTATGCCGTAGTGTTCTC
Organism: Pycnopodia helianthoides; assembly: GCA_032158295.1. Classification (NCBI taxonomy): domain Eukaryota; kingdom Metazoa; phylum Echinodermata; class Asteroidea; order Forcipulatida; family Asteriidae; genus Pycnopodia; species Pycnopodia helianthoides. The sequence goes on from CM063258.1 coordinate 14,968,895, forward strand.
TCCTTAAGCTGCTATAAAATTGTAATTGTTCAGACATCTATATTATATTGTTGTTTACATAAAAGCTTGTTTTTAGTTTTCCTCATGTAATCATACTTGTCTGTCCAGTCCAATGTCTGTCTTAGAAGTTTCAATGTACCAGCCTCCATACTCCTCTTTCAATTATATTTACATTGACTTATTTTTTTTGGTTTCTTTACTTTGTTTTTGATTAGTTAAAAATTTTTTTCAGGAAACACTGTTGGTTGTGATATCAATTAATATCAAGCTTTTGAAGATTTTGAAAATACTAGACCATTAATGATTAATAAATTGGTAGGGGAAATTAAACTGTT